>OY720113.1:0-1336059 GCA_963082685.1 Cyclophora albipunctata | reverse complement strand
AACAACAGGACTCGCTAAAATTGGAATAGGAACGACCTCTTTACTTCGACACTTATTATACTTCGACAGAGCAGAGCGTATCAAAATTGACCGACGAAGACTTACAAAACAGCAGATCTTAAAAACTGAACCAAAAAGCTACTGTTGAAAAACTACTACTGATGGAGCCAAAAAACGTGCTTAAAACGAAGATATTTCAATTCATCGAAATACAAACAAATTATTCCGTCTAATGCCACAATTAACATATTCTACTAAACGGTATTAAGGCTAAAACAGTGATTAACCTTGTAATATCCTTCGTATTAAAATGATTATGGCAATTAACACCCAATCCAGTTCACATCCTTCTGGCCAGGAAGCGTCGATTTGAAGTCATTAATCCATGATTGGATTTGAAAGATTTCATAAATCAATGAACGGTGTCAACGCAAGCGCTTAAGAAATACTTCGTAATAAGTATGTGATGATGAAAAATTATGTCGCAAAACGTATTTGTTGAATGATTGATATAAATTACTGCGGTGATTGTAAAATACTTCAAGAATTACCGGTATGTAAGTCGATGATCATACTTTGTAAATAAATGTCGTAAATGACGAAGATTAACATTATTTTGTACAAAATAAAGACAGAAATATTAAACAAGAATTAACGCCATAAAAAAATGAAAAGAACAGAAAATATGAAACACGTTAATCAACTTAATATATCTGCAAGGAGAACCCCATATCAATCAGACTCAAACATCAGATCAATATTACAAAACATAAATTACCTACTTATGTAGTAGGTAACATGACAAGAAGGAAGAGGGGGTTTTTAGACCGCCTAAAGGCCTCCGATATGGTCTGACGATTGATACAACCGGGGCCGCTCATTTAACGTGCTTTCGAAGAACGGTAGTCCCAAAGCACCCATCCAAGTAAGGGCCGAGAAGATGCTAACAATCGCAATTAGTTAACACTGTCAGTCAAACTACACCACGAGCGATACATTGAACACTAAACACTAGAAAATAAAGAAATCAAATAGTGCTCAAAGTCTCACGTATCTATTTCAAACGCTATAAATGGTTATATTTATCAACAAGAAGAAAAACTCAGCTTGTTAACTTGAAACTTTTAACGAGCTCTCGACAAATATGGTGGCCAGCATCATATGATTGATGTATTAATAAGTGCTTGTTAGTGTCGTTGGAAATACTGGGATATTATGAAACTGTTCGAAAGGTTTTTAACGTTTATAAAAGTAAAAGTAAAGTATGAGCTTGACATTATAGGCTAGTATTTTACTGATACTATTACCACTGCTGAGCAAAGCCTCTCATCTCACTGAAGATTTCAGAACATTAAAGTTTATAAATGTGAATGTTTTATGTCGTTTGTTTTTCGTATTTTTTAAATTGGTATGATGTGTTTGTTATTAATCGAAATCGAAAATGATGTTTGTAAAATATGCTTAATACATTTTCAAAACTTACTAGACGACCCAGGGAACTTTGTACTGCCAATAAAAGTATATTTTCTCACGGCTTAAATCTTATCTGAACTTTTGTAAATGGTCCAGCTACTATCGAGTTTTGGCGAGACAAACAAACAGCAATTGATTAAAATATATATCACATCAAGTAAGTTACATTTTAAATTGTGATAGCACAATATACATAAATTTAACTTTATGTCCATCAAAATATATTCTATCAGGACAGCGTACAACACAAATACATACAGTTTGTAACGTTATACTTGTACAGTGTCAATTACTACATATTATAAAACAATCTGTGTGTCTATCTGTTCGCGATAAACTCAAATACTACTGCAGGGATTTTGACTCGGTTTTTTTAAATAGGTAGAGTGATTCAAGAGGAAGGTTTATATGTATAAAAAATCTCGAAATTCCCACGGGAACGGGCACAACGCGGGTAAAACCGTGGGGCGCTGCTTGTAATAACATAACTTCCAGTTCAGTACCCATAACTAGTGCAATGACTTTTCAAGACAATATTACATACAAAATTTATTAGAAAAGAGACTGTCTGCGAAATATCGCCATTCCCATTCTGAAACTGTACGTAATCTAGAAATCTAAAATGAAACTACATTTTTCATTTAAACTAACTGCTTTTTAAGTGTGGCGAGCTCTTGGCTAGCCCAGTTGGCTAGGTCATAAGAAAACTGACCCTGAATGACCTAGACTAACCGAAGGTCGTGCTAAACTTTCCCCTTTAACTAACATACTTATTAACAACGTGTTGACACGCGAATTTTTTAAAGTTTGCATGTAAATAGCGATTTACAGGCTTTAAATAAACGTGGGTCTTTTAAACGTAAACGTGGCTTAAGATATAATCTACTTAGGACTGGAGATTTCGCTTCGCGTCGCCTTATTATTAATACACGTAAAAATGTGGAAGAAAATCATGAAAATTTTAAACCTATATACTATAATGTATTCTTTACATCTACAACTCTGTGTGGACACTGCGCTAGTACGCTACGCTAGTGTCCGTTCCCATGGGAATTTTGGGATGAAAAATTGCCTATAACCTTCGCGTTGAATGTGGCTATATATTACAAAAATAATCGTTGAAATCGGACAGGTAATTCCCGAGATTAGCTCGAACATACAAAAAATCTTACAAGTTTTACCTCTTTATAATATTAGTGTAGATGTATGAATATTTTATTCTATAAACCTGTGCTAAAACTATAATTTCATGGATCATCACCATTACACTCCGAAAAAGCTTGCCTTTCTAACATAATGTGCAAAAACTCGCCACAATAACAGTCATACAATCCAGTCATCGTACATTAGGGTCACGTCCAAGATATTCGACGAGTCATATTAGAACAGATTCCACTATACGTTAGGTTTGGCGAGAATTATTCAGTTTGACCACTTATAGGCAAAAATCATAGGAAACTAACTGCGCCCCGCGGTTTTACCCGCGTTGTGCCCGTTCCCGTGAGAATTTAAGAACCGCTCGACCGATTTTGTGCAAACTTCACATAAACTATCTACTAAATAGTCCGAACAAAGCCTACATATTTGGTTTGGATAGGTAAGCCCGTTCTTGAGTTATAAAATTACAACTAAAAGTGGCATTGATTTTTATATAGAGAGAGAAATGTGGATCATACTTACCAACTATAACTACTTTTGAATTGCAACTATATTTACGGATACACTTCGCATTTATTTTAATTTTTTATCTGACGTTTCGGCCCCTTTACAGGAACCGTGGTCACAGAATTCTTCTGTTCGCTTAAACTTAAGAAACCAGTTTATAACTCCCTCTTTAGTAAGTTATATGTTGGACATGTAAATTGATTTTTCAACTTAGGTGAATAATTAAGTTGTACTATATCACGTTTTTGACATAAGACATAAGTAGGAAATGAAAGAGTGTTTTTCACTAAAACTATGTTAAGCTCACTAGATTACTTTTCGGCCAACCATATCAAACGAAGAAATACTCTGTTGGAAAGGCTTCCAAATATAAATTCTGGAATTCATTTGTTTTATTAAACACATTGAGAACGACTTGGACTTACTTGGGAATTTCAATATACGAGTATGTACAAAAGAGTGAAATCTTATAGTTGTAATACTTGAATAAACTATACTAATATTATAAAGCTGAAGAGTTTGTTTTGTTTGTTTGTTTGTTTAAACGCGCTAATCTCAGAAACTACTGAACCTATTTGAATAATTCTTTCACTATTAGATAGTCTATCGAGGAAGGCTATAGGCTACATTTTATCCCGGATTTCTTACGGGAACGGGCACAACGCGGGTAAAACCGCGGGGCGCTGCTAGTTATCTATATTGTACCAAATCATTATCATATTTTTCTCAATACTGGGCAAAGGTCTGTCCCTATTTTTTCCATTTGGAACTGTCTCTCGCCACTTTCCACTTTTTCCTTAAAGAATACATATATCATACTCTACCTCAACTAACTTAAGTTAATATTAAGTTACTCTGCCAATTATTATCCTGTTTAAGTTACGGCAGCTCATACAGCCTCCAGCAAGAAAACTTTAAACAAGCAAAGTTCCAACACTTTACGTATGAAAGCTCGCAAGCTCTATGGCTAGTATTTATAACAAATGTATACTGAACTTTTACATTTTTAATTGGTTCTAGAATAACATTTAGAAAGATAAAAAGTTAAATAAGAGTGAGCATCAATGCTCTATGCAACTTGCTCAACTGAGATCTCAAGACACAGAGATTTTTTTGTCAATTAAGAGTCATTTTATTTACTCAGTGTCTTTAGAGATTAAGGGTGCATTTCCATTGAAGGGGAGTGGAGGTGTGCGGAGCTCAATTGGCCAATCACGATATATTACAGTTACTATGACTTTACAAGCTGTGAGAAAGCATAATCTAAAAACCGCTTATCAACTATAGGCAGCCTCATATTGAGCGGGCTGCCTCGCCCTGAGGCCGCTCGAATGGAGACGCTGCCTTACTGATGCAAGCAGTTTGCCTCAAGTTTGAGGCTGCTTGATCCGAGGCTGCCTTAGATTCGCAGCTTCTGAAGATTATTACAATTTGACAAGTGCGATGTAACTGACAATTGAAGTCGCTGCCTCGTCGTAAACTCCATCCAAACCACAACACATCGAAACAATTTCAAAATGTTATACTTGTACAACACCGGATCGTATAATAGGAATCTATCACAACTACATATCCTCTAACTGAATTTTTGTTTTAACTAGATACCTCTAGCACGTAGCTCTAACAGGCCCATCCATTGTTACAGGCGGAGCGAGTTTCTAGGATATGTCTCGTTTCCGCTAAACGATGCCACTAAGGGCGACATCAGAGGCACTTACTTCCTGCAAGCCAACGCGAGAGCCGACAAGCGAGTGACGGACACCCGCAAGATGGCCACTGACAATACCGAGACCAGCACCAATGATGGAACCAAGGACAATCATAACGAGAAAGGTGGGGTTTACTTTACTTATTCTTTTTAAAGTAAAAGCCTGTAACGGGAAGTACTTTTTAGTAATAAGTTTTTACTTAACACGCGCGCGCTCGTGGCGTAGTTTTGTTAAGCAGCTCGGCTCCTTCTAGGATGGGTGACCGATAGTGGTATTTCTATCTGAGCGCTACCGTGCTTCGGATGGATTAAATTGTCGTTACCGGTTGTTTTATTTGTCAGACCATATCGAATGTTTTTTCTTATATAAACATAAAAAATTGACACCCAAACGTTGTCCAACAACTATGTCTGCACATTATGTAGGTACTACGAGCGGGAATTGAACTGGCCACCCCCGACACAGTCAGAGCTCTCACATTCCAATGTGTCTACGGGCTTGTCATGTCTCAAAAAAATTATAACATTTTCTTTATAAAAGTATTTCACCTGTAAATAAAATATAAGTGTTAACCTTATCAATATCGACAGATCTATTTTAGGTCTAGAAATGTGGGCAGGGAAATATAATTTTCCACGTTACACCCACACAGAATACAGAAATATAATACTTTAATGTCAGACATACGGTTATCTTTATATTCAAGGATATCGCTTTGATTCTTAATTACTTATAGACGACGTTAAACCAATTTGAGGTATAAAGTACAATTAGGCTGTTGAAAATCAATATTTTATATGGAATATTTTATAAATAGGACGTGTTCAATGATGAGATTATGGGGTAGTTATAGGGCTTGTAAAAATGATCTTAAGTCTACCATTATCTTACCCTCCTTATTCATAAACTCTTTAACTAAAACACTGTACAGTGTTTTGTCTTTTTTGCTCTTTGGAAAATATCGAAGGTCGAAAAGAGACAAACAATGTGATACCTAAAACGCTGTTACAAGCGTTTATGAAAAAGGCCCTTAGTTTTTAAGCTTTCTAACCCGTGCTCCGAATTGGCACGTTAAGTTGTCGGTTCCGGTTGTTCCAATCGTTAGACTGTGTTGGAGGCCTTTAGACGGTCTAAAAACTCAGATACCAGAGTTAGCCTTACTCGAAATTAATGAATGAGCTCTCCAACAGTTCTTTTTATCGTACTTTTAATTCCAGGAGCGACAAACGGTCCTTCTTCCACGACATCAGCTAGCCAAGCGCAGGCGGTGGCGGCGGCGCTGCAGCGGGAGGCTGACGAGCATCTGTTCCTGAGGTACTTGGAGCTGGACCCGCCCGAGGACCCGGCGGCGCCGCGCCGCGCGCAGAGGAACGGCCGAACACCCTTCACTACTACTAGAAAGTGAGTAACTGTGATACCACTTGTAGATCCCCGCGGTCGTACGGTGGTACCTATAGTGACGCTGAGCCCGACAAGCACCTCTTTCTGAGGTACCTGAGAATCAAACTTTTGTGGGCACAAACTCTGAACCAAAGTTAACTGTGGTGATATTTTAGAATGTGTATGAATCCGATCAGACAGTATCAGTTCAGTTCGCATTAAAGGTACGAACTCAACTTTTATAGTGATCTCGATTTCGACTTCTATAGCGTTTACTAGTTTATCCAAAACCTTAGTAAGCCTCATGAAGTATCTTTATATCCGTACAAACTGGTTATTTCTAAATAAGTAACATTTTAGGAAGTATTTGCCCAAACTTTAAGCAAAAAGTTTCTAATGAAGCAATGACAATAAAAACCAATGACCTGAACCCAAAATGAAAATTTGAGATAAAACAGATGCCTTGAGGAAAACGACCGAATAATTCTATCCTATTCTTGCTACGGATATTCATTCAGTGAAGTAAAGAAAAGCAAATAAATTATTATATACTGTTCTGTACTATTAAGTACTTCACTTTCTCTTTTACGTGTATATTGAGAGCCTGAGCAGACCTTACACCAGATAGTGGTTAGGCAGTCTTCTGGTGACTGAACACATAACATGAAGGAACGCACACTACAGACAAAACGTCATACAGACTTTCTTGTATAGACGATAGAATTGGTACCGATAACTGTTCTACACAGAATAAAAACAGTCTGCTTAAATTGTCTGCGTTGGTCAATTCAAGTGTAGTCTATTCGATCCAATACCAATATGATTATTCTAAATCCTTTTTTTCTTCTACAGACTTGTCCGTGGTACTGGCGGTGGGTTTGGGTTCACCGTGGTGTGGACTCGCCCGCCCAGGGTAGAAAGGGTCGCGCAGGGCGGGTCGGCGGAGAGGGCCGGGCTGAGGGCCGGCGACTACATCGTGTTCGTGGGCAACAAGAACGTAGTCACCGCCTCGGAGGAGGAAGTTAGGACTCTTGTTAAGTAAGTGTTTTCGGATGAAGGAAAGTGGAAAGTTGAAAGCATGATACGTTTGATTTTTGTTTCTCAACTTGTTCGAGCTGAATTCGATATATAGACTGACATATTGAGACTTACTAATCACAGTGATATCCTCAGTATAAAATAAGGAATCAATAATGTCAAATAATTAAAGATATACCAATTAGAATCCAGAGTCAATCTAGAGTCAATCAGCTTCAACAATAGTTTCTAATACCTTATATTTAATCAAATTATATCTGGTGGTATCTCGTGTTTACATTGTGTAATAATTTAAAAGATTCAAGTTCCTAATCACTTTTTTCTTCTTTCCCAGGTCAGCCGGCCAAATGCTGAACATCGAGACATACAGACGCGTGCCCCAAAACGGTGCTGGCATCAAACCTCGCGTCGCTCAAGTGCCCGGACCTCAGGAGTCAACCCCTCCGCCGCAGCCGAGGTCGCCTCGGACGGCGGCTCTAGCCTCGCCGGCGACTCAAGCCAGACCACCCACTGCCTGCTCCTCAACAAGCCAATCTCTCGACAGACGCAAACTTCACCTCCCTCAAGTCACATTCTCCAAAGAGGTCGGTAACGGCATCATAGTCTAAAACAACCATTCCAAATTTAAAAAAGAAACTAGTCACGCGTCATTCGAATTTATTCTTTTTTGGCATAAAAAAGTGGTGCTAGTAGGGAACTCTTTCGTGAAAAAAAAATATAGCGTGTTCAAATTCCGTGTACAGTTTGCGTATATTTAATTCTATTGTACATACTTCGGTATACATTCCATTTAGTTAGTAAGCGTGTTTACAGATTTTAGTACTTACAGTTGTGTAATTAGGTATTCTAGGTTCGTTAGGTTAAGTCAAATTCATAAAGGGGAATCGTTACGTTTAAGCTTGCCTGTTTTGTTTATATTTATTTTGTTATCATGTTTTCTTTATATTAATTTTCTTTGAGATTTTGTGTGTTATTCTTTTTATTTTTTGTAATTCATTTCAGTATATCTTAGTTAGTATTATAATTTGTTGTGTAGCCGACTTGATTGTCTGATTTATTTCTGTGTTCTCTAAAAGAATTGGTTCCTGTTGTTTTTATTTCGTTTCTTATTTATTTTAGTAATCATTTAGTGCAAATAAATTTATTGCTTTTTAATTTATTTTTGTTATTTTCTTTTCATTATCACTCCTCATCCCTTCATCCCATTACTTTACTATTAGTTACTTATTTTTATTAAACAGAAACAATTGTAGATTAGTAGTTGTTCCAGATTTAAACTAAAAAGTTCACCATCATCTTTAAGTATTAGTAAAATGTTTATAGCACAATTTTAATATAACATTCAGTCTAAGATATTACCAAATTTGTCATCCAAAAGCAACTTAATAGCGAACTGGTTTGCTGAAATATACCCACGAAATAGAGAAGTGTCAGTAAGTACTTCATTCATCCGTGAATATAACTTTTTTTAAATGGTTAAACTGAATAAATTATTTGGTTATACTTCAAATTTTATTAAAATATATTTAATAAGAATTCTGCAGTTGAAAGTCACATATAGGTAAAACTTTAATTTGGGACGCCATTAACTTAGAAGGTAGATATTCACAATGCATTCAGATCGAAGAAGTCTATGATACACCTAAAAATAAGCTCTTAATATTTAAGGGTTGCTATACAATATTCCATTAGAAATGGGTTCCAAATAAAAGATCAATACTGTACATAATGAGATCCAAAAATCACGTACATTCATAGCCTGTACTTAATAAGATCCAGAAATCATCAACAGTTATCACCTGTATTTAATAAGATCCAGAAATCACCTACAGTTATCACCTGTATTTAATAAGATCCAAAAATCACGTACATTCATAGCCTGTACTTAATAAGATCCAGAAATCATCAACAATTATCAGTATCATGATATGTATTTAATAAGATCCTGAAATCGCCTACAGTTATCACCTTTACATAATAAGATCTAGAAATCACCCATAGTCATCACTATGACGAAATTAGAATGATTAATTCAGGATTCATTAAGTAGATGTCACTTTCTTCAACACATCCTTTAATATAATAAGGTACTCGATACACTTTATCATTTTATGCGATCTTGAATCACCTACACTATCTGTCATATCCATTGTGTAAAGGTAGGAACCAGCGTAGACTATAGTCCACTCAACAGCCTCAAGACTGTTTTTTGCACCTTCATAATATGTTCTTTATAAGCTCGTCATAGATTCGGGATCATAATCACAAAGAAAGACAAGACGTCTTCCAGATTCATATGTTTTCACATAGCAAAAGTCTGGACTAAGAATAACATTACTATATTCTGCCCACGCCTCTAGAGGTCAACCGAACGGTCTGAACATCAAAAATTAAAATAAATAGTCCAATCCTATTGGACTTTGAAATCATCTATAGCAGAGCTCGTGGCGTAGGATTTTTTTGATTGCCATCAGAATTGTGGGTGTGGGTTGTTTCAATCTAGTTCTTAATCAGTCTTGTCGGAGACCTTTGAAAAATCTAATGTCCGATCTGGCCATTGCCCACTCAAGCTCATATACTTATATGTACTTCAAACCATGTATACCCATTATCACCTAATTCAAATTCCCCTTTTCCCAAAATTAGAACTTATAAGATCCAGTTGGAATTCTAAAAAACATTGAAATTAGTAACGCAAATTCTTCTTACACCTTATCTTCTTATAACATATTCATACCCGTGGACCATCAAATGCGACCTCCGAACTCCTCAGACGCCAGGCCTGATCACCGACGGCCGCAGGAGGGCGCTCCTGGCCGTCGTGGCTCGAGAGCAACACTACGCCACTTGCCTGCAGTTCGGTCTGGTCCGATTCGTATCTCCGTTGCTGGAGCGAGCTGATCTGATCGCTCCCAGTGACCACCAGTTGCTGTTCCAGAATATTGAAGAGGTAAGGAATGGAAAAACAAGTATTGGGGAGGCAGAGGGTCATATGATTTTACTTAAGTCTTTAAAGTCTTATGGTCTTATAATATGGAGAAATACTTACTTAAAATAAATCTACATTTTTATAACATACAGGGTTTCAGAAAGAATCTTATTCAATACATAAATATAAAATATAGAAGTGAAACATTGCGTACAATATTTAAGACACTTTTTATTCATGTCTCATAATCTTTGAACTAGTTCAGACACTCTTGTATATTGTTACACTTTGATAACAAAACTAATGAGCACGAAACCAGCCAACGGTTTTTAAATGATGAACCATGAATGACCTGAGATATAAGTAACCAATTATCTCCCAGATCTTCAGGCTGTCCGAAGACATTCTAGATCAAATAGTTCAAGATGATGGCGAGATCCAAACGTCGACCGTAGTCGCGGTATACTTGCAGAAGACACCCGCGTTCCTTAGCCTTTACAAGAAGTACTGCTTGGGTCTGAAGAGAGCTGACTGCGTCCTGGTAAGTGTCCAGCTGTAACACTTGCAGTATGGATATTTTGATGAGAAAATAGTTGGATACAGTTTCAAGTGAAAACATTGATATTAATATTGTAGATGAAGAAGATATAGAAATAGATATCGCAATATCATTCAAATCTACCACCCAATATGACCCAATGATAAAAATATGTACAAGAATATGACGAGATAATATCGTTTATTATTTTGATAAATCGTCGCCAAATTCTTAAAAAAGGATAAGTTACCAATGTAAAATTGATGCTACATTTTAAAATTAAATCTTTTGTCTTTACCACACCTTCACAGGTAAAAAAATCCAAAGACTCGAGCGGCGCGTTCTCCCGGTTCTGCACCAGCCCGCCCATCCCCCGCCGGCGGCCGGACATCACGTCTCTCGTCCACAAACCCTTGGAGCAGTTCCGGGAACTCCTGCGGCTGATGAGGGCAGCTGCTGCCGCCAGCGGCGCGGGTCCCTACGACCAGCTGGAGAAGAAGCAGCTGCAAGTTATTGTTGAGCAGTTGCAGGTTCGTATTCTTTAAGAAATGGGGTTATTAGTTTCTATATTTGACAAGTATCTGGTTAAGAAGGTAATACACTGGGACCATGAGTAAAAAAATATTCTCATTGATAAATCATTAGTGTAACTAAGTTTGGTTTGTTTTTGTCGCATCATTTAGGTACTTAAACCTTATCGGTGCCATTCCAGAACTATACTTTATTATTAAAAGTTTGGTATCTATCATTTATCACTCATTGCTAAAAAGATTCGTACGTAAATTCATCTTCTTTAAAATGTACCTATAAAGTCACGTCAAAAGGCCAGTGATTGCAGTCTGCGGCCAAATTTAATAAAACCCCTAGCAAAACGAAGTGTCCGTTTGCTTTTGCTCATTTACTTATCTTTTTATTCGACCAGGTTGGATACCAAGACGTGACAGCCGGGTCCGGTCTGATGGGCCTCGCGGGAGACGGGAAGCCGCTGCTCTCTGTAGCTGATCTGGAAAGTAGACTCGTGTTCACTAGATGTAAGGTAAGTTGAACACTAAAACCGCCTGACGACGACTTTTGAATTATTCACCAAGTTTAAAAACACAACCGACTAATCAACGTTTACTTTGATCGGTGTTACATTCAAAAAGCCACAAATTAATAACTTAACTTTGAGTTTGGAAAATATTCTTCAGAGCCTATATTCCTAGAGTAGGTATCCCTCATTATTAACGTATTACTAAGGGTTTTGTCGCGGTACCTAAGAATGTTTTAGTAAGTAAAAACACTTAGTTTAAACGTACTCACACGGGTTTTTTCGTGTTAGAAAGTTAATAAAGCAAGTAATAACTTACTTTTTATTTCCCGACGTTTCGAGGGGATTGCACCTCTCGTGGTCGCGGGTGAACTGAAGACATTGGAGTTACCGCTGTGATGGGAGGGTAGGCGTTCCAAGTGTTGGAAGTACCCTCGAATGGTCAATGTTAGAGTTTAACGGTGCGCTCCCCTCGAAATGTCGGGAAATAAAAAGTAAGTTATTACTTGCTTTATTAACTTTCTAACACGAAAAAACCCGTGTGAGTACGTTTAAACTATGTGTTCAAATCGTGTAAGTTTAAAAACACTTACTTTGATTTCTCGACGTTTCAGCTGGATTGCACCACTTGTGGTCGCCGGAGGCGGACTCTTACTTACTAAAGCAACCTTCGATGCCACGTAACCCCCGTAGTAATACGTTAATCATATTATGTTCAAATCGCGAAATTTTGAAAAAAGATATCCCTAGTCTTCACATAAACTATAACTGTGAACCATAACTGTCAACATGAACACATCAAGATCCTCAATCAACTTCTTCCTTTCTTCTCTAGCCATTCGTACTAAGCACACCAGGCCGGCAGTGGATCTTCGGCGGGGAGCTCTCGCGAGTGGAAGGGCGCGCCGTGCGTCCGTACTGGGCGCTGCTCTTCAGTGACCTGCTGCTGTTCGCCACAGTGTCGCGGGATCGCGTGCTGTTTGTGACGGAGGAGCCGGTGGCGCTGGCCACTGTATCTGAGGCGCAGTTCAATGTTAGGAAGAAAGGTCGGTGAAATTAGTTGGTGGTCCCTGATTGGTGGGACAGGTTGGATGTTCTTTGGAGGTGGAATCGCGTAGTAGCTGTTTCAGTGGATATTTTGGGATGAAACATGACCTTCACGAAGTCTAGTTTCTTTCTGAAATGAATGTTAACAAAACCGCAGCGCGTAACCCTTTCAGAGGAAACATCCGAAAAAGTAGCCTATGTCCAGCTTTAAGATACCGCTCCTCACTGTACTGATATCTTTAGTGAGTTGAGAGCCTTTTGCCTAGCGATGGGACATTACAGGCTAATACTTTTTATAGTAGAGAAGTAGACATTCGTCAATGTGTTTCGAATATTGTCATATTTAAACAATATGCTTATGATGATGACCAAAGTCATAACTAGCCTCCATCTCTTTAGCCACCGAGTTCCGTCTGATCCTGGGCCGCGTGGGCGGCGAGTCCCCGCTGGTGTCGTGCGCGCCGCGCGCGCCGGGCCGCACGCGCACCGTCGTGCTGCGCGCGCCCTCCATCGACCTGAAGGCCGTCTGGCAGAGCTTACTACAAAGGCAGATGTGAGTATTGTATCAAACATTTAGGTATATGTTGGTCTTCTTCTTCTTCTTGTTGTTGAGTAGGTTAGTGGTCAACCCTGGTGTTGGAGTTTTTTAGTCTAACAATTGAAATAAGTTTTTTTAGTCTAACAATTGAAATGGGACCGGGACTGCTTTACGAGCCCTCCGCAGCACGGTAGCGCTCAGATAGAAATGCCACTGTTGGCCACCCATCCAATTAGGGGGCGTGCTGCACATTGCTTCACAATCGCATTGAACTGACATCGCTTAGTCAAACTACGTCATGAGCGCTACGACTTAACTCCCAAGATATAGCAGAACAGATCCAAATAAGCTGTGTCATAAGTGCACCTGTGAATTTGGTACTGATTAAGCTTGAGATGATAATGATGGAACAGATGGTGGAATGATATCTCTTAGAATAATAATAGAAGTGCAGGTTAGCTAGTATTTTGATAGATATTAAATGGCTGGACATATTATATTGTATGTCCTGGTTGCTACAATCAGACTATGTTGGAGGCTTTTATGAGGTCCATCATGATATCAATATGAATAAGGATAGTGATGATGAATACCTTATTTTCAGATACCGCGCCCACACAATGTCCGGAACCCCGCTAGGCTCCCCGCTGGACTCTCCCGACCCTCAGCTCACGTTTTCTCTCGCAACACTGGATTCCCAACAACGTCAGGTATCAGCATCCAGCATCCAACGGCATTCCAGCCTCGCATTACTACCGGCCAGCTCTTACCGATCGCACCTCAACATGTTGGTCGAAGAACGACCGGAGAAGGAAGTCAGAGTCAGTTTTGACGTCAGAACCAGCTCGGACTCCCCCACGCCGCAGCCTGTCAGAGGACCTTTGAGTACAGTCTGGAGAACTGCCCCAACTCCTGAGACACCCTCAGCGAATCTCTCTCCAGCTGAATCTCAAACGTTTTCTTCCCATTTCGTTTCAACCTCTAGCATAGAGAGGAACGATGAGCGCGCTAGTTCCCCGAGTGCTCAGCTCACGCCGGACGCGGGTGAAGAATACTCGGAGATGCATTCTCCTTGTAGGTGGGAGTCTTTTGAGGCAGATCTCGCTTTGGCAGATTTGGACGTCGATCCGTCGTATAAACACGCGGTTGAAGAGCGTATCTTCCTGCCTGATGACCCCCTTCTCCCCCGAATGGCTCTCCCAGAACGACCAACCCCTCCTGCGTATTTAGAACTTTGATCCGCGGAGTCGGATCCGGAGCTAGCAGACTCTTGCTACCCTCGGACACATTCCAACTGGAGATAAAGAGATCGTTCCGTCTCTTGCTGCTGTGGCAAATTTTTATAGTTGATCGGTCTTGGAACCGCATAGGCGTTAGGAGTCGCTGTTGACTCGACAGGTTGGCAAAGCTTTCGTTGTGTAGAATGGCCGGTGAAGGCGCGAGCAAAGTTTGTTGGATTGTTATGAAATTCGCTTATAGTCGAGATTAAGGTTGTGGTAACAAAATTTTGAGAGACATATTTTCGACACTAGCAGTATTAAAAAGAAATCTTCGTATTTTGATGATGTTAGTAAAAGTCTATTTTATAAGTCTGATCCCCACTTATGATTGAACAATGTTAGTATTTAAAATACTAAAGAGGACGCTATACATAGTACTGAACTTACAAATGGGGTAATTAACGATTTGCTTAATGGAACGTATATGCCAATATTTTACATATATTAATAGAACATTTGTGTCAAAATTGTAACCATAGGGTACCAATGTCTATAATAGCCGATAACGATAATGTACAACTACAGTTTCAACTTTTTGTATGGTAACATTTGCTTCATATTGTCTTCCGTCCTTTCCTAAGACGAAATTCAAAAGCTTCCCTTGTTTTGGTACTGATTTCTTATTGTGTAATACTTTCCGCTCTTTTTGCATTTACACTAACTCTATGATTATACTGTGTAATGGAACAATTAGTATTATTGACTTACTCATGATATAATTGTTTTAATAGACGATGTACAGATTGATTTTGATGTATATCTGTACATAGCCTTATTGTACAGGTCATGTGGATATTTGGCGATCACCGCGAGATCAGTCTTGTAGAGTTCATTGTAGAATTAGATCATTTTGATTTAATCTTTTATTATACTAGATAAAAACATGAAACATGTCGCCGCCAAACAATTTAATGTACTTATAATGAAAAATGGTAGTAAATATTTGATGGATAGTTGTAAAAGTATTGTTTGTTAACCAACTGTTGTTAATAAGTGTTTAGATGTCATTGATGTTAATGATAATAAAGTTAAATTGTTTGTAACTCATCTTCATTCGCTAGCATCGCAAAATGTTCACATAACCTACTTCTCGGGTTATTTGTATGTGTATTTATTAATATGACCTCTTTTTTACAAAAACGTATTCGTAGTTAGAATCAATAATTTTCGATGTCTTTGGCTGTGTGTAAATTTTAATATAGTCGTAAAAATTGTATGAGGAAATAACATAATTTTGAGAAACCATTTTACTAATAGCTCTGGGTTCTTTACGAGGTAAATATAATGAACTTAATATATGAATTTGGATGTTTGTGTTTAGATCGGAACAGTATATTTCTAATTAATCAGTTTAATAAAGTGAATTTGTCAATGGCGATCACTTTTTTTATTTCGTTCACTATGTCCAGTTTTGCGACGCTAACGAATACTATAACCCTACCATTTTTCTTTGTAACCTAAATTGTTTCTGATAAGTATCATGTTAATAAAAAATTAACAAAATTTGACTGATCGCCATAGGTGGTAAGTTCCAAATATCCACATTATCTGATATAAATGTTTTATCCCACGATAGCCCTTGAGCCACATTTGTGTAGGTAATTGTATATACACACTGTCATAATGTCATGTCAGTCCGCGTCAAAATCGTCTTTGAAGTAGCGTTAGCATGGTAGGTTGAGTAAACGAAGACAAAAATATTCGATAGTAATTCGCAATAATAAATGTCAAATGAATATAAACAGTGATCTTGCCGACGGTATTGATAGTTACGCACACAAAGATGCGTGTCTACACTCATTACAACTACAAGAATAGTTCAGGGGTGCTTGTGAAATAAAACAACTATACTCACAATTAAACACTAGACAGCCAAAATAATGTTTCGTCCAACCGTTTTAGACACGAAGAAGTTCCCAAGAAACCCAAACGGGAGCTGGTGGTAGCGCCACAGAAGGTGGTAGAAGTACAAGGAGTAGAGGATCCACGATGCATCTTCAGAGATGGATGACGCAACTGCCAGAAGCCGAGGAGATGGATCCCCCTGAACCTGATATGGAGGTAAGAAACAACATGTATTAAGAAATAGACACGACTGTGCACTTCCAAACTTCAAATATAGACACCCATACAAAAGTAATATATGTATTGGAATGTCACACTTATCTGGTGTGGACAAGTAAAATACCGTTCTCACATTTCGGCTATCGAATCCAAATTTTAATCAGGTGGCGGCGCCTTCTGCTATTTACTATTGACGCCGACACAAAATCGGAACTCGACAAGTAAACTTTCATATAAAGGCGTTGTGACTGTAATCTAAGCAGTAATATTTACTTCAAACTAGTCGACCTACCGAAATGTTATCGTTCAATTGCACTTATGTTACTGAACGTTAAAAAATAACATGATTAAAGTTTGATTTTATGTCCAAGATGTGGAGCGTAGAAGAGCTAAGAAAAAGATCCAAAGAACTGAATCTTCTAGAAGTAGCCGATTTAGTTTCTAATATTGAAGCTAAAGTTTTATCACCGAGTGAGAAGAAGGATAATGATAGAAGTCCTTCTAAAAGCAGTAATTCCGGAAGTCAAGTAAGTCCAGAACTAGTGAGTAAAGTCAGTAAACAATAATAACAGAAGATGTTAACATTATGAGAACTATGCTTACAAAATGTGCATTAAATTTTCAGATTACAGTCCGCACGAGTCCAGTAGTAGTAGACACGATACCAGTCTGCAGACAATGCCACAAAAAATGTCTCTCAAAGCCAAACAGTCCCCTAGTATCGCAACGAGAACCTCCAGTCATTCCAGCCAAACCAAAAACAGAAGCATCGCCACAAAACTCAAATTCAAACAAAAGCACAGCGAGCAGTTGTAGTGCTAACTGTGATGTAAGGAAATTCAAAGGTATATGCCACTTAGAACGCAAAGGTGCTATGCGATTGCGTCCAGAAGATGCGCCAAGGGCAGCAATGAAAGTCATAGACTCAATCGAACAAAGCCAGAAGATGTTGAAGTCGACATCGTATGAACTGAAAACTGAATCACCGATCCTTGCTAGGAGTATGTCAAGGAGCGGTACGAAAAGTCAACTAGAGTTAAGGAAAGAGAACTCCATCCGATCACCCAGCCCTTCATCCAGCAGTAGAAACAACAGTCCACTCTCAACGAGCCACACAACCTGTAGCTCCATGGTATTCAATTCAAGCTCAAACGACTTAAGAATGTCCAACTCGAACATCGCAAACCAAGT
Source organism: Cyclophora albipunctata (assembly GCA_963082685.1). Lineage (NCBI taxonomy): Eukaryota > Metazoa > Arthropoda > Insecta > Lepidoptera > Geometridae > Cyclophora > Cyclophora albipunctata. The sequence continues at coordinate 1,318,177 of OY720113.1, read as the reverse complement.
CCAATGCGTCGTAGCTCAAGAAAAATACATAAACGAAGTCAAATACGTCGAAAACATAACGTTATCCAAAACGAAAACTGTGACATCCAGCTACCCTTCACCAGCATCAGTCAGAAAAGAACAGATAACACGTCAAAAGGCTGAAAATGTTCTAAATAAAGTATTAGGTATGAATATAATCACGAAACGAGAAAATGTTGGGACTTGTCTAAAGACGTCGTCAGTTTTCTTAGAAGACGATTCCATACGTGAAGAAGAAAATGATTTTAGAATTGAGAGGGGTATGAGGAGGTCTCCTAGAATGGGAATATCAGCTGTGAGTAAAATGAATGGAGACATTAACAAGAAGACTGAAAGAACGGAAGATCATAACGCTAATACTAACGTGAACGATATTTGTTCTGACGATGATTTAGAGCTGGGGCCGCTGATGCTGATGAGTCTCTCGGCCATCAACCCAGCCGCTCATTTGATGCGAGTAGAGCCATTTAAAAGAGCTTCATCGAATAGTATAACCAACCCTGGCTCTAGGCCGGCGAGTTTAGGATCTGCTAAGTCGGAATCACCCGTTCCTAATATAGCTGTAGTGCCACCTACACCGGATTATAATTCCGCTAATAAGACTGTGAGTATTATTTATCAATCGTTACGTTTTCATTGTAGTAAAACATTGAACGCATGGCAGAGTTATTGGTTATCCACTTTACCACAATTTCATGCATTTCATACAATTAGCATTCACAACATACCCAACAACCATAGAGTACCAAAAATGTTAAACTTTAATTATTCGCTGTAATAATTTGTTATGTCAAAAAAATCCTACGTTATTATGAATACTTCGGTTTTCCGTGACTTAAATTAACACAAGTTAAATGCATGATTCATCAACACAAATCCATATTATTAACATCAAATACTACCCAAAACCAATCACCAATCACATTGTGAAATGGATGATTCGTTGGTAGCATGGATTTGCCATGCATATGCTACCAACGTCAAATACTACCAAAACCTACCACGAACCATAATGGTTCCAGGATGAGCTGGTGGACGACTCCCCCGAGTCCCCGGACGCGCCCGAGGACCTCCCCTACGTGTCCCTGAAGCGCTACGGCACGATGTCCAGCCTCGAGAGGCTCCCATCCGACGAGACTGACGATGGTAACGTAAGACTGACAGCTATGGAGCCGGACAACGCCAAGAATTATAATGCAGGTAACAATCAGCAAAATAAATGTAGTTTGTAATGTCCCACTGCTCATCTTGCTAAAGATATCGATGTTGTCAGAAGGAGGAAAGGCAATTGATATTTTTGAAAGTTAGTTAATATTAAAACCAAAATAGTCCAAGAAATCTAATAATCTAATAACTGACCTCTAATAGCCCTAAATAGACATCAGTGGAAGGAGGGTATATAGGCAGTTACCATGCTACGAGACATTCATTGATAGCTAACTTAAAGGTATTCAAAACATTATGTGATACTTTCATCCGACCTTCCTAAGAATTTCCAAATGACAAAACCTAAAATAATGATATACATGCTGACTGCCAAGATGCAAGTTTCTTAATAATGCGACATAACTCACAAATATCACATGCGGCAAAAATCTTCATTCAAAATCATCTTTAAAAAAATCTCCCATATAGTCAAGTCAAATGACAGTGACTCATTTTGTATACCTTCGAATATATTTGCCAGTATCTGGTACTGCGAGTGGAGGCATCATGGGATGGACCGCCCGCGCTGGGTCCTTCGTGGTGGAAAAGATGAACATATTCAGCTACACGGAGAGCGTTCCTAACACTTCTATAGTGCACAAACAGCCTTCTTTCTTGGAGAGGTGAGTTTAGTATTAAATATATGAAAGTGAATATTAAAATATTGATTTTAAAAAAAAACACTCCAAAGGAATAATATCTTTAAAAGGGGAACTGATGTTTAAAGCCTCATAACCAACTATCTATGCCCCGCGGTTTTACCCCCGTAGCTCGCGTGGGAATTTTGGAATAAAAAAAATTGCCTATAACCTGTATATATCTGTGGCTAATGTGGCCCGTTAAATGTGGCTATCCATTACAAAAATAATTATTAAAATCGGATTGTAGTTTCTGACATTACGCATTACGAAACAAACAAAAATACATGTAGCTTTATTATAATAGTATAGACAGGTACCAATTTCAACAGATTTTTTTCACAGAATACTTGAGGAGTAATTTTTCACACTCTACAGTTTAAGATTATTTTGACTTGTTTTTTAATTTCACACGTTAGATGTGGACGACTCCAGAGGCCTCCCACGAAGCTCCGATAAAGTGAAGTATGAATAAAAACTAGGTTTTTATAGTACCATGTTGTGGTTTTGTAATTTTGACAATTTGTATATTTATACTCGTATGTTTGATGCTAGATACAAATCCTACTTATTTACTGATTCATATATTGTATTATATTTTTATAAAATTAGATAAAAGGCTAGATGTGTATCCAATTTTATAAAGTACGTAGAAAATGTTTTAGACTTAATATACTATATCATATTAGTTTTAGATAACTAACTGTTTGAAATTTTAGAAAGAACCGTTTAGAAAATAGAAAACGTATAATAATCATGAAAAGCTATTGGACTTATTACTTTTTAGATTTTTAATAACTATAATAAATTATTAGTTTAGTCTTAATAACTGTGTCAACAAAATATTTCAATAGAACTTATTTAATCCTTTACATAACGAACTATAGAAAAAAATATTGTATTGTAATGGTTTAAATAGTATGGGAAACAATCTCAACTACGTAGTATCTAGTCTTAACCAAAATCTGCCATTCTATTCACTAAAGTCACACTTTTAGATGTCTCGGTGTGAGTGACTGGAAACCAACGAACAATGAAGATGGTACAGGAGAAACTGGTGAGGGCAGTGGAGCCAGCGGTGAAGACGCTTGGGGCACTCCATCATCAGGAGACCTGTCTGATAACCTGCCTGATTCAGACCATGGAACTTTGTCGGTAAGACAACTTAATTTTGTAGTCAAATCTTTCTTTCTTTTAGTACCTTCTGTAAAACAAACGAAAGATCCAATAAGATAGCTGTACCCACTGAAGAGTTTTCTCATTATTTGTTTTTTACCATAGTTACTAAGCCTCAGCTTGTATATTTTCTAAATTTTAAATCGATAGCGTTGCCATTTGGGTCATTATGTATACAAATCAGTTTATGTTTTAAAAAAATTGTTAATTTGTTTAGTAGTATATAGTTGGCTTTAGACAAATTCTCAAATCGTTTGAACGGAAACCTGTCATTGTTTCAGTCCCCAACAAAGTCGTCATCATCATACGCTGGTGATGACGACACAGAGCTAATGATGGATGAGCTGCTCATGGCCCCGACTATCACGGGACCCACGACGCTACGACCACTGTTACCTAGGTAAATCTCCCTAGTACCAACGTAGCTAGTACTTGAGTACTTTATGCTTGTAATGCTTCCACATTGCACTTATCTCTTACTTGCTTGCTATTTCCTCTTTCTTTAGTTTTGGAACTTTGAGAAGGACTAATAATAATTCGGAATGTAGGGATGTTTTCAGGAGAAGACTAGAACCTTTGCTTGAAGAAGAATGCTCCGACAGTGGAAGCGAGGACAACAAGGCGACTCCCACCAACAGCGAAGACCAGGTGACTATTTTTAACATACTTGACGTAGGTGAATGTACAGACAATTCTACTATAAACGATATTAAAACAAAAACTCTTAAAACAGTCAAATTAACTACTGCACTTTAAACGTAAACTTAAGAATTGCATTTTGAAAATAATAATAGAATAATAGACGCTTAGTTAGAAATGTTGCTTCAATAGTTTAAACGTGTATACTAAATTAATAAATGTACAAATAAGCATGCAGATTAAATCAATAGGTTCATGCATGTTCATTGCATGAACACCAAGAAAAACTGAACTAAAGAATCAAAAACAAATTGGCCCCAAAAGACCCTGAACTAAAATTTGATTGGAATTGGATGTAATGCTTAGAAGCGTAGATTCTGTGAGGGCGTATCACCAGCGGGCTTAAGATGCACACCAATGACGATATCTCTTCTATCTTTTATCTCTTTTCTTCATATAGAAAGAGAGCTAGAGAGATATCTTTAGATGAGAGAAAAACAAAGAGAAAACCATTGTCTTGGTTTGCACCTTAGCCCACAGATAGGAGTAGCGTAGAGAGTAGTTAGGTAAAATCTGACATTGTGACTGGTCCGCTGGTGCGGCGCTTGGCGCAGGGCAGCGGGCTTGGCCTCGGTGCTGACGTCTGCTGCGACGTGCCGCACCTGCCGCCCTCTGCTTCAGAATCAGGTGAGTTCACCAGTTAACGAGTTGAGTGAGCGGGTGAGTTGTGTTGACGAGTTCATACTGTTTATCGGTGCAGACAATTGCTTGAGTTATTACAGTGTAAATAATGAGTTAATGCAATTTAAATGAGTTTGAGTTTACGTACCAAATCAATAAATTTTGAGCAAGAATATGCAAAAATACCTGCAAATACTGTACAATTTTGGAAGATCAAACTGGAACAATAGGTAGCTTCAAACTTGAAAATTTTGTTGGAATCAATTAAGCTAATTTTGCATTTACAAATAGATGTGAAAAAGGTCTCTAGGGAAGATTTATCTAAAGGAACATTCACAGTATTAACTTGAATGACATTTTGGCAGAAAAATGGACTGCTTGACAATGTATCGAAGGTGAGATGGCGTTGGCAACGGGACTATCATTATACGATCAATGTTATTTGGAGCACGATGCATGTTTGTTTCTCGTCAAACATCAATGTGTCTCCCTGATTTTGAACCAACCCCGCTAAATCCTTTCGATTTTAAGTAGACCAAAAGTAAAGTCATCTATATACTTCTCTTTTACATTATTTACGAAGCACGTTAAACCTTTTATTTAAGTCTGTAGTTGCACAGTCTACTTCAAAGCTATATTAAAAATTATTTTGGTTCTGGCATATTTTTGTTTTTACTTATTACTACTTCTGGTACTTTTACTTGTATTTCTAGAGTTGATGTTTTATGCTCTTGAAATAAACAAATGAACGATGTCGATGAATGAATGAATAGAACAAAGGTAGTTGAGAAATAAGAAAAAGTCACAAAAGCCAGGATTGAAGATACCAAATCAAACAAGGCTATTTTTTGCCCTATTTTTGTTGCCGCTCTTACAATTTATCGTCAAAACCTATATGGATTACTAAAGCTTAAACCGATAGCTCCAGCTGTAATAGCTAAGCTAACTTCATAACAAATAAACATTGCACGACTGACTGGACTCAGCTTAAGACCCGTGTTCATGAACATCACTACTATTCTTATTATAACTTATTAACTTAATATTCTTTACGCGGTCACTATGAGAACTCAGAATTATATTGGTTCGATCAAAGGCGCTCTATTTTGATCTTCATCAGATTTTAATTGAATCTCCAATTTTTGAACGTATCTTTTATACATACTATGAATCAAACTATAAACTGAAACGTGGTCATATGTTCACTTTTTTCAATGTTGGTTATATTCAGTGACCTTACTCAGCTTACAGACTATTCAACGGTTTTGATTATGAACACGGATGAGTCTGGTCAAATATCTGATGATGTGCTCAATGTAAACCATGATGTATGTGTAACAGAAGCCGAGGACGGGGGTGCGGGCGCCGCAGCACATGGGGAGGGGCGCGCTGGTGGCGCCATGTCCGACCTGAGCCCCGACCGGACACCCACCAACGAAGCACCCTTGATGCCCTTACTATCTGGTGAGAAAGTTGACCGAACTAGTACCTACATTCTCAAAACCTTCATTTAACCTTCGGTAAGAACTTTAGGAGTAAAGATAACGCTGGTACTTTTGTTAGTAGATTTCTTTCGCTTCGCAGGTAACTGATAGTAGTTAGTTTTTCTCCCACAGTACTATTACTTTTTCTCTTCCACGTTTTCTGTTTCTGTAATTCTGTGACACCGTCTTTGACACTGCCCTTTTCATCATTCCTTAGGCTTATAGAAGTCTCTTTCGAAGGGTCTACTTTAAGTGTTTTTGACTGTGCTGTTGGTTTAGTTTTAAAAGAGTTTGCGGAAACCCGTGCCGCTGTTGGAGCCGCTGCTGCGCCACGTCGGGGGTCGGCCAGTTCAGCAAGCACCTCCTCAACACTCGAGCGCACCACCATACACAACCCCACGCCGATCTCAAACCTACACCAATCACCACGTGAGTATTGGACTACGAGTATACTCGTTATGACTGTGGACTACAATGTGTGTATGTTACTTGTTAAATCTATGTTTGTTAAAACATGAGCTGAGGCTATTGACTAGTACTAAAATCTCAAATTAACGGGCAATAATCATTGGCAACTCAAAGTTACTGATTTAAAAGTTATGATTCACTAGTAACTCTAAGAAAAATCAATTATCTATGGTTACCTTACCAGCCTTGGAGCCAGCACCAGCAGCGGAAGACTGTACGGAGCCCGAGACACAGAAACCAGCGACGCCGGAGGAACGACTTACTCCTCGAGCGGAGATGAGGCTGGCGCTCGACCAGGGCAAGGACCTGATGGCAGACCAGGAGGCGTCTTGGGTAAGGACACTTGTAAACATTGATTGATTCCCAATGCCACTAAATTTTTGCACACCACTATTTCTGCCAATTATAAACAGATTTGGGAAATATTCAAAATTGTTTCGATTTTGATAATAAGTGATACTAATACTGTATTTGGTGTGGTAGCTTCATGGTAGTCTCATATAAATGTAATTAAAGCCGGTTGATGGTTTTAGTGCGGTTTTCCACAAGAAACCGATACTATCGAACCACGTTTCTCCTGCCAGAGTGGCAACAACAATTCCCTGACCTTGTTTTCCTCCGTGGCAGGCTGGCGGGTCCGACCCCTGGTCGTTTCGCGCAGCGTGCCAGCGCTCTCTCCTGCGCCGAGTGTCGAGCGCCGACGCAGTGACGCTGTGCCGCGCGCTGCCGCGCCGCACCGCCCCTCATACTACTTCGCGCAATTCTGTATATGCTTGGAAACGTAAGAGAAACATACACTTAAAGCCTCATTACACAAAAACATACACTTAGGACCTCTTTAGGAAACCATCGGCCGATATACCAATAGATGATCTTTTGCTGACAACAGACTGAGTGAGGTTCTCTCCATACAACTGTATACTTTTTTTTTGTTACTTTATGACTGTGTTGCCACCAGGTCTGAATAATATAAGTGATAAAAATATATCCTTACATAATAAGGCAGATTTTTAGAGGTCTACACAGACCGACTTCACAAGACTTTTGTCGGAAAACTGAATAATCTCTATGGTAGCTTAGTCAACCATTTATTTTAGTTCCAGAAAGCGAGAAACCTATGGAGATGGAGCAACTGGCACGAGTGGAAGCTCAGACGATGCGTTCGCGGACGCGCTCTCTATGCCAGAACGGGAAGATGTGAGTAGACACTCATATAAAACTAATACATTTGATATACACACGATAAACTTGAAAGTGATCTATTGCCATGTTTAATCGCCAGCCAACATCGTTTTGTCTCCTTCAGAGGTTGCAAATTAATAAACACTCCATACGGACCCGTAACAATTATTGTTAATAGGTATAGGGGAACAGCCTCCGTGGTCTTGTGGTTTGAGCGCCCGGCTCACGACCCGGAGGTTCCGGGTTCGATTCCCGGTGGGGATATCTCACAAAAATCTCTTTGTGAGACTTTCCTCAGTTTGGTTAGGGCATGCTCGAAAAGTAAGATGATTCCGTGCTTCGGAGGGCCCGTTAAGCCGTCGGTCCCGGTTACTTTCTACGAATAGTAGTCGTTACTTGAGCCATGTCAGAGGCCTTTGGCGGCTCAATAACTCTGACACTAGGATTGGTCAGGTCGACCATCCACTCGATGAAGAAGAAGATTGTTAATAGGTAAGTAATGAGCGACCCTCTATCCCCACAGAATGGGTTTCCTTCGACGTCGCGCGTCTTCCGATAGCCCCCGCCGCGAGCCGTTCCTCCTCAGCGCGAAGCCGTTCTCCCCGCGCCGCACGACCGTGAGCAACAACGGCTATTATAAGATTTGCTTTGTCAATGGCTCTGTGTAACACTGCAGCTTCATGTGCCAATACGAGTAGCTCTGGTTCTGATTCTGGTTGTTTTTGGTCTGTTTCTTCACTTGTTTGATCTTGATGTCGAAATATTAGCAACAGTGGGTCAATTCTGCTAAATAAAGTGTTGGTCATTTGAGTATCAATTGGATCTAGATTGACTCTGAATTGTATCTCGATAAAATAATTTGAATCATTATTCGTGCCGTGAAATGTTTCAAACTATTCAATTAAGATCCATTTGACACATAATTAGCAGACGTGATCCAATTATGAAGGCAGCTAAGGGTAAGTTCCTCGATCTCTTTTTAGTTTAAAAAGATCAGGAAGAAAAGAATAACATTTGTTTAAATTTTAAATGTATTGCAGTTTTCAAATATTTTCACTGCACTTTATCCATCACCAACTTAATTCTTAACCCTTCCATTTCTATATTATTTCTGTTTCTAATATTTTGACATTGAGAAGAGCATTAGCATACCTGAGTAGTAACGGAAGTTTTTTCATTGGATTGATATTATGAAACCAATCCTTTGAAATTAGAAATAATGTTATTAATGCCAGTAACGATTCTAAAATTAGAGACGGAACTTTTATTTATAGATGTCCTTTTTAGAGGGTAGTTTTATTTGAATATTTAAATCTTGATATAAACGAACTGTTAAAGGACAATGTGTATTGCTAACGTAGCAGTGTTCTAAGGAAGGTCAATTGAAACAGTGATTATGAAGCTGAATTGTGAAATGATGTCAAATATTCTGCCTTGCCTTTTAAACTAATTGTAATGGAAAAACTTTCTATCATTATAGGTAAAGCTAATAATAATATAGATGTAGGAACAAAACAAAGAGATAAAATAACTTCGGGAATTGATGAAAGTCCCTTTCAGTTTAATCGTTCAAGTAAACTAATTAGATTTACATAATTCATATTTTATATGAATTTTGAGTCCTTTGATTAAGAATTTGTTATTCAATAATGTTTGATTAGTGTGTGAGATAAAAATGAAATTAGTGAGAATGTAAGTCAAATTCTTAACATAATGTTGGCCAATGTGATTGCCTTTAAAACTAATTTGTTATTTATTAAATAAATCATTAGAGATAACGATCATGTTTAAAATATCTCCGCTTAAGTCCATTGCAATTTGTGATGTTTTTGTGTCATAAGGTGAGCGTAAATAGTGACAGATAAGTCCGTTCTGTCTTTGGACCAAACATGAAATTAATCAAACTCAATACAATATTCGAATGTTTGTGAACCTGGTAGATACAACAGACTTACCTAGCACCAATTATATTTGATAGTTAACGTCATTTGGAGGTAAAAGCTAGCCACTAGCGCCATCTATAAACCCTTGAAAGTTTTGGCACTAACGCAACTGCGGAGTGGTTCCCAAACTTTGTTTTTATCAAATTTTAAAGTGTTGTATTTAGGACACATTAATTTGAAATGTGACTAATCCTTCCCACTGCCTCTTGATTGTTGTCCCAAGAAGTAGTTGATTTCATCAAAAAATCATATAGTTTGTTTGGGAACCACTGTCTTTAGTGAATACCTTATCAAATCCAGCTTTTTAGCAAAATTCATTTTGTTAATTGTTAAACTAATTCTGTCCATTGCGATTGGAACGAAAAATTCTTTGAAAATATATTTTTATTAAAAATATTTTTACGCTTTTCATTCTACATCCTTCAGCTTTGCAATCCTGTCGTTTTCGCTAAATCTCTATCATTTTTAGATTTAGCAAGACATTTCTTGACTAGATTAGCCAGCTGAGCTTAGCGTTTAGTCAAGCAATTGAACATCTCATTACATGAGAGAATGGTGCATCTCTCATTGTATTTTTCACTAAAAACTTTATATAATACTTAATATCAGATAAACTATACTGACATGGAGTCGAAGCATTCAATCAAGAAAGATGTATCATCTTACAGCTCGTCCCCTTTTGTCAGCTATGGGGCCGGATTTTCATCAATCCAACGTGAGCAAGAATCTAGAGCTAAAATCGATGATTTTATATGAGCCATTCTTGCTTGACACTTGTCCAGAAATAACATAGATGCCGACAATTTGGAACGGGCACTGACTTCTATGATCCATAATGCTCATATTGCTGTTGATTCGCACATTTCAAACAATGAGGCAGTGTGAGTTGATCATTAGTGCAAAATATGAGTGACGCACCCACATACAAGCTTATTAGCTACAAACATGACAAGGGCGTCGTCAGATGATGGCCTAGAGGAAGGTAAGGATTAGTAGCCTAGAGGGCGGAAAGTTGATAGGGAATTGACAAAATTTGCTCCAAAGTTGCTCCCTCTGGCGACGCCCTTGGAACACGAAGGTAATTTAGTCAGTTCTTCGTAAATTGAAGTCCTTGCGCCTTCACCACCTGATTTGTTAATTACAGGAAAAACAATTCGAAAAAAGATTCTGGAAGCAAGTCACTAGAAGACGCCAGTCCCTCGGATCTATCAGCCAAATATAAACTTAAGAAAAACAAAACCCACATTTTAATATAACTCAAAGATAATTTTAAAAAGTGTTCACTTCTAGAATCTAAAATAGATAATTTACCTTAATATGCGATGAGCAAGTAGAAATAAATATAAACCTAACTCTTAACTTTGGTGAAGTTAATTCTCAAAATGTAAATAGAGCTGTTCTTGTTATGTAAATCGGTCGGTATTTAGCGCCAAATGGGAGGAATGACAATGCCAAATAAATATGAAAGGGACCTTCGAAGTATCTCATATCGGTAGTTATAAAAACGAATATAACCTAATAGTTATTAACAGCTGTTAAATGGAACTGTTATTTTAAGGTGTGAAAAACTGTTACTTAAGGTGTTATAAATAACTGTTGTAAATAACGTTGTAACGGTATAAAGTTTCTTAAAAGTAGTTGTAATATAAACAATAATTTTAAATGCTTTTAATATTAACTAATTCTAGTATTTGCCTTAAAGTCGTTTGAATTTTTATGAATTTTAACAAATTTCGAATTATCTTGTGCATAGAGACGTAAATATTTGTAAGTTATTGGTGTATAATGCTGTTTTCTGATAGAATCTATGTATTTTGGCTATTGCAAATTTTACATAAGTATCTACGAGTATGTGTTTCAATTGATGGGATTTGTGTATATTTTGAATCTTGTTAATAATGTCATTGATTCAAGTAATATTGAACCTAATTTGGGATCACCAATATAAGTTGAGACACAAGAGTTCCAGGGCTGCAACTGACACAACGGAATAAAAGTAAAATCTGTGTCAGTAGAAGCTCTGATGACTCCAAGGGATGGCTCATAGTTTATACTACGAGAACTTTTCAGGTTAGGCCCATCTCGTAGCCAGATTTGGTAGCTAGCTACGAAATGAGAAAAGTGTTTTCCCATCTTGTAGCTAGCTACTAAATGGGAACGATCTATTCGGTAGGTTAGGGTTATTTTTTTTTTACTAGTTAAAATCCTAAATCTTTGACTTTCGAATTCCTATTTCGTAGCCAGCTTCGAATCGGGATTATTTCTCCCATTTGGAAGCTAGCTACCAAATCTGGCTACGAGATGGGCCTAAACCAACTTTTCAACTGTAATCAACCCACAGTCGAAAAGCATATTACCTTGAGTTAAACCATTCATTAGCCAATGCTAATGAATGGTTTAACTCAAAAATCACTTGCTATTGTAATATATTTATGAAAATATCTATAATAATACTTCAAAATTTTCGTCCAATTCATTGATATTATATCGCTTTCTGAGTGGCATTAGAAATTGTATCCATTTTTAACTCCCGACGCAATTTAAGGGGTGTTATATGTTTGAGATATTATGTGGGCGAGTGTTGTACTTGCGTGTGTGTGTGAATGAATTTTGGGTGTGTGTGTGTGCGCGTGTGTGTGAACTCATAAGAAGCGTATTTAATGAAAATATTTTCAGTCGGGGGAACTAATCTTTATTTTAATGCTTCGTTTTAGATAGATTTTAAAAGTTTTACGATATTTTGTAGATAAATAATTAAACTAATGATGTCGAATTTATGATTTAATAAAAAAATATATATCTTATTGGTTGTCTTTCTGCGTTTTATGAATTTAAATTAATAAATCTGTTAAATAAAAGTTTTTCATTCATTTATATCCCATCTTTATCCTATAAATCAATCAAATATAATTAGTAGGACTACATAGAAGGTCATGCCACAATTTCCCCATAGCTAAGCTGTGGAAAGAGACTCAGATTTCAGTAATTTTCAGCCATTTCCGATTCAGGAGAAGGGTCGCTCTGAACTGTCAAGCTGCAGCAATCAAAGCTATGTGTCTCATTGCGTGCATTGTTTATGTTGAGCTGCAGCCAATCAGAGCTATGTATGGCATGCTGCTGTCAGGTGACAGCCAATCAGAGGCTTGGTGCCACAACCAGAGTGTCGCTTTTCATCTACGCTCAGTGTAATGTATAAAACCAAGGGATGGGATTAAACCAAATAAAACAATAAATAAAAAGTTAATCGTATATTTGAATTAAAATCATATTAGATGTACAATTTGTAAAATGATCTGAAAATATTTTATATTCTTTAATTACACTTACTTTCAGCACCAATAACTAATCTAAGTGAAAACTAACTAATATGTCGTAAAAGTATTTTCAACTACGAAAATGCTTTGAAAATTAATCAAAATAATTGCAATATTTTGAAAATATTTTTGAAAATTCAATCTTCAAACTATCATGTATATCAGCTTTGTTAAACATATATTTAATTATATTAGTTATAACTTAAAACTAACACATTCGTTGAGCTTGCGCTATCCCAATCCCGGTTTTCCCACGCGTGGACATAGCAATCAAGGCAAGGGATATCATAACCTCATTTTACTGCAGTCGAGTAAACGAGGGCCTTGCCTTAGCTGCTAGGTTTTCAACACATAATCCTTGTATTTACAATAACAAAAATATTTCACAAAAAAAAGAAATTATAGAGTATTTTTTTATATTTTTGCGTTTAAAAAAGCAATTGTTAATTTGGCACTATATAAAATCCTGTTAATCTATTTTAAGTTGTCAAATTTAAGGCTATGGTAAAAAACATTAGTTATTATATCAATATTACATTTTTATTGAATTATGTACTTAACTTAAAAAAATAATCTAATAAAATATATTCAATAAGCTGTACTTTTATAACCTATATTTATTTTTTTATAATTAGTATGTCACTCGATCAGGTAAATAATTAGTCACAAACGAACACACATTTAATGGAATGTACTATAATAACGGCAGTGAAAATATCACTTGAGATGATAAATATAACCTTATTTGAGCATCAATTAAGTACTTTACCAAAATGCTATATTTCTTCGAACATTTGAAACTTTATTTCACGTCATCTAGCGAAAATAAGCTGAACTACTTAGTAGTTAGGCCCAGATCGCACATGCGGTATTCACAGTGTTTTTTGTTTTTGCATTGTGTTTTCGTTTTAGTCCCTCCATTCTCTTGTGGATGCCTGGAAAGTTCTTACTTCCGATGATGAGAATGTGGACAGACCTTGTGGTCCTGAAAACATGAAAAAATAGGTACAGTAAACAACTACCCCTATTTCTACACCACCGTAAAAAGTCCTTCTTATAAATAATGCCACCAAATACTGTCTCGTGATTAATAAACATTTGTAAAGTTTATTTGACATCGCCATTTTGAAAAAGAAAATGGCGGCGGCAGCCAGTTTCGGTTCGCTTAACGGTTTACTTCCCCCATCTACAGTTTACTTTGCCTAACTTTGCCAATCAATCATTCAAATTGGAATTCAAAAATGGAATTGGATTATGGATTACTTTTTGTTTTCTCTTTTTTCTTTGTTCCCAACTCCTTCCTAACTCGTCCCGCATACCAAGTCTTTATCAAATAGTTGCTCACCTCTGACCCTCCGTCCCGGCGTGGGCGTGACGTCACCTTCAGGCGCAGTCCACTGCTCCACCACCTCGGTAGCGGAGCGTGCCAGCGACGGCTGACTGATGGACCGGTTCAGGGAGTGGCGCCAGGACCTGCGAGAAAACGATTAGTTAAGAGTTCGTTACGGGTGATTGTCTATTACCTAAATACGCAAAGAGGGTCCAAAAATTTTATCCCCTCAATTTATATCCCCTTTACCAGTGAGAAAGTAGTAAAGAACTCTTTACACAGAAGAAGATATAAACCTGTCTGATGAAGGCTTAACTAAGGAGTAAGCATTTAGTATCTAGCTCTCTTTGCTCCCTTATGCTTTTAATGTTCTCTTCTTAATACCCCTAGTTACTTCATTGCTAGCACCGGTTAAAAATCATCACATCAATCTTTACTAAGATTACCAATCACAAAGAAGACTAACGACATGAATTTTATCTTTCAGTTCGACATTTTTCGTCAAAGAACTAATGCTATCCAAATGTATCAGGCCCCACTTACTGGTGGTGGTGGAAGGGGTGCTCGGAGTCGCTGTCGTCGTCGTAGTACCGGCCGAGGTGCGTGCCGCCCGACACCTCCGAGTGCGTGTCGGCCTGCTCCCGCGCGTAGTCCACCATCATCTCCGACATAGATCTGACAATTAGGGCAAATTCGTAAAAATTATGGCTAATGTAATTTTGATGGTTTTATGTTACAGTTGGGTTAGCATGAAGTACCTATGAAGAGTTTGTTTTAGTTTTGTCATGGAATCTGCGAAACCATGACAAGACATAATATCCATTACAAACTTTGACTGTGTTTTCTTTTCATTTTTAGGTATTCTATTCCAGATTTATTTTTATTTTATTCCCGATAGATTGATTTCCATATAGATAGATCTATATCCAGCCATTTCCCTAAGCACACTGACCTCATATCGACGTGATCACTCCTGTACGATGACCGGCGCGAGCGCTGTGGCTCCCGCAGCGAGGTGGCGTCGCTGTCGTACTCGTACAGTGTGGGCAGGGAGCTGCGCCGCGACCGGGAGTCCCACTCCGACTTCTTGCGGTAACGGTTCTGAAAAAATGACGGAGATTTTGAGCAAAATTCTGACTTTCAACATAATTTCTTTATGCTAATTTTAAATTGAATCCAATCTGAAAAGCTTTGTGACCCATCTCATCAACTTACCATGGGTTTATCAAGTAGAGATGCCAGAATCCTTATAAAAATCTCACACATGGAGTGCACAACGGGGTGAAGCGGTGCTCTTGCTTTCATTGTCTAGTCAGGAAGAACTTCAACCCAATGTGATCTTCTGTGTATCAAGACCAGACCTTTTCACATAACTAAAAGTATCTACTATTTTACCTTGGGTTTATCCAGCGGAGGCGCCAGGATCCTAATAATGACTTCCCACTTAGGCGGAGTGTACAACGGTGCGAAGCGGTGGTCGTGTGCGACGCGGTAGAAGTCGTCACGCGTGGTGGAGCGCGCGAGCTCGCGGCGCAGCGCGCTCTCGTGCGTGATCACCTCGCGCCAGCGGAGCCGCTCCGTGCGCGTGAGGCGATGCACGCGCTCCTGTTCCGATAGCACCTGGAACAAACGTAGTGTCAAATGGTAGGGCCAGAGGTCAGAGGCCAGAGGAGGATACAGATGACAACTACTTACATGTCTATTGATAAAGAAAATTATTAAGTCAGTTAAAAGTGGCTGAACTACATCACTTTACAACTTTGTATTAGCAGCAAAGCTATAAACAAAGGCCTTTCCTTCCATAGATTCGGTGCATCGGATCGCTAGTCTCAGTTAAACCTATCAGGTTGTTGTTGTAAAACCACAACCAAACTCAGAACTAAACTGACGACCGAACTCACAACCACTCACCACTCACTCACTCACAACCACTCACTCACAACCATTCATTCACTACCGCTCACCCACAACCAAACCCTCGCCCCACCTCATCCTGCGCCTCAGTCCGCAGCACCCTGGTGAGCACGGTCCAGTTGTCAGGCACGGGCGGCGCGGGCGCGGGCTCGGGCACGTCCTCGTCGTCCTCCTCGCGGTACAGCGGGTTGCGCGCCGGGGGCAGCTCCGGGAGGAGCGGCAGCTCGGGCGGGTACGACGAGCTCGTCTGCTTGATCAGCTCGGGGGAGAACAGGTCGGGCCCGCCTTTACCTGCGGGGGCATTGTAAGAATCATTCAATCTCAACAAGGTAGAGTATAAACGTTTTATTAATGTACGTGTGTAATAAAAACTGTGATGAATATTTTGAACCTTCTTGGGTGTTGCAAATAGTACGTATTTTTCTTGTAATAGAGATAAAGATTTCACGCTCAATTTCCAATGACCAGCATTCAAAATGTAATTGCACAGATTTTTTACGTGCGTTGAAAAAGCGCTTGTGCCAACAAGGCTTAAGGCCAATAGTAGCCGTAAAATTAAGTTAACGTAAATTCGTAACGTGCCACTAACATAATTTTGCTGATAGCTTCATTGATACTACTGATTGCCATACTGAAAAGTAGATTAGCACAGCGTACATGGTAGGATACTTGTCTTCCTTTCCCCAACTTTCTCCTTAACTGTTTCCAACTACAAAACGAACAGTCAACTTACCAATAAACTTTTGCGGCGGCAACGACATTGGGACCCTTTCCATCTTCGGAGTGAGGGTCATTCCTGAGGCACTGCTGATGTCAGAGAAGTTCTCCCACTGAGCTTCGGGCAGCGTGTGGTTCCTGATGGTGACGTCAAACTGAGGCGGAGGCGCGGGCACCTGCTTGTACTCGGTGACTAGTCGCTTGTGGCGCTCGATGTCTTCAATGGTCTTCTTCTCGGTGATCGTCCGGAGGAACACGTCGTCAACCACGTGGGAGGTTATTTCTGGTCTCCTGGTGAAGGGATGGGGTAAATTTGTTAACAGATTAGAGATAGTGTCCGATTGATTTTAGGTCCAATGTTGTCAATTTAGATCCCAGAAGAAATAAATACATGGCACGGGTTTAAGATTTACATCTTAATAGGCAGCCCTTGTAGCCCTTTGTACTCTACTAACTGACTACCAAACATACAATTCTTCCCAAAGAAGAGGGTGCCTTTCTACGCAAAGTTGGTATCTACAATGCAACATAACACTTAAGCTCTGATATAATCTGGTATAATTATAACCATAGACATCAACCTCTTCGCTGCGCGTTTAATCATAAGTCTAAGTGGTTTAATTAAACCATTGCATCCTATTCTCCCAAACTAAATTACTTTCTGAAGAATGTCCATACCTGGCGGGCATGATGGGTGCTTCAGGCATGGTCTCGAGGCTCTCCATGTACATCTCCTGCTCCTCAGTCTGCATCCGCTCGTTGATCACCGGCGGCGGAGGAGGTGGCTTCTGCAACATTCATAAGATATTTAGTGTCACCTTGTCTTGGTGAGTGTAGTGTTTCACTTGTTCTGTACAGAATCTTTAAAGTTGGATACATTTTCTAGTTTTTGGACGTCATTATAGGAGGTCTTCTCTCTTGTCTATACTATAAGAGAGTAGGTGACCACTAGCCTTACTTTTTTAAATCCCATTCGATTCGATTTAATTCAAAGAACATTCCAACAACATAAAATGTTTTCTCCACTCCGCTGCCGCTCCGCTCCACTATGATGGACATGCAGGTACAACTCTTGACTCTTTGAAGACATGCCATTTCTACAAAGCTTTGAAAGCAAATTTACTAACTAAACGATTACTACTACAGCAACTTAAAACTGGTTTATATTTAACTACATGCTTCACTGAGTAACTCAATATTAAGGTCTGTTTTCGGTGGCAACCGCAACAGCAGGTAGCAACTGCCGATCGCACGCAGCAGTGTCACCGCGTTCGAAATTTCATAGAGATTCTAGAAACCTGTAGTGATGCTTGCGGTCGATAGTTGCTATCTGCTGGTGCAATTGCTAACGAAAACAGACCTTAAAGATCATGCAGTCTTGAAATTACTACCATTTAGAGTACTTCAAATGACTTTTATTGTTATCATTCAACTTACATTCCAGTTTGGATAGACTCTACACGTGCAAACTAGACTAAGCTTAAACTGCTTAAACTACATGAAACTAATTAACATACATATGACAAGTCCCCACACCATACCCAATACCAACACACATAAATCCATGCCAGAACCCACCTTGGCTATATGGAACATCCTGGCGTGTGACATGTCAGTCACTTCAGTCACCGAGTGAGTGTCAGTCATTTCCGTGTTGAGTGACACTATGGACCGCGGCCTCCTGGACCACTCCTGGTTAGTTCATGAATGGATGGTCAGATTAAACACACGTGAATGAAGTGTAAGATTTAAAACACGTGAATTGAGTGTCAGATTAAACACACGTGATATTATGATGATGTGACTGATTTATTAAAGAAAATAAGTGTGTGATGTGCTTCGCGTTTGCTGCATTTCGGATTTAAACTCGATTGTTCTTACTTTTTTAAGGTTTACTTCAATCCCTTAGCAGTAAGTGATAAAATATAACACATTAAATCTTGTAGTGAAAATTAATATTTGATTTGTGAGTTGTGTAGTGAAAATGTCAATTATTTTACGAAATTATAATTTGTGCACAATGACGAGTGTGATGTGATATTGTTAAGATTTTTGTGGTTATGATTATCCATATGGTGAACTAGTCGTAATCTCAGTTCAGACGATAACGTTCTACTCTATCTTGTAATGTAAACGACATTATCCTATTTAAGTGAAACAGCCTTACCAATAAAAAGATTTCCAAGGAGTATAACTGTCATAATATACTCGATGAAAAGACTTTGCCCGGCATTGGGCCATTACCATGGACTTATTATAATAATAAGTCCATGGCCATTACAAGCAACATTAGATTTTTCCACAGACAATTTTGATAATCCTAATTTTATACGGAGCATAACTACATGGGAATAACCTATTTTATTGCCAAGGCTGCATTAATATTATCCTTTGAAATATCTTAACACACACACAACCGAAGTCGTTCCAAAATCAAACGTCCACTTAACCCTTACATGACTGACCTGTCTGTTAACCTGCGAGTAGACGGCGGGCGGTCGCGGCGGCCGCTCCGGCGGCGGCGGGTGCAGCGCGCGGGCCGGCAGCGGCAGCGCGCCCGGAGATACCGTGCGGACAGACTCTTGACGCTCGTGCTCTTCTAGGAGAGTTGCTTGTCTAAGGGTTAATACAATGTGTGTTGTAACGAGCATTAACTCAGTGACTTTAAAATTAAGTAAACGTCCAACTCGATATCATTATACGAGTATATAAGGTTTAGATAACCAAGATTTAGTCACAAAGTAGTGACATTATAATTGAATACTAGTATCATGAAAATATGGAACGAAAACTGTTCTAACTCATTCAAGGCATTTATGGGTAAACACAAAAGAATTCAAATATTTTTTTCACAGATAACTAAAGTGAAATAAAGAAGAATCTACAAACAAGTGTAAAACAATAAAAACAAACTTCTAAATTAAACTTACCTAATGCTGCCTCCGTCGGTCTCGGTAACCGTGATGGTGGAGGGCGGCGAGGGCGGCACGGGCGCGCGCTGCACCCGCACTCGTACATCGAAGGCGGGCGGCGCGCCTGTGCGGAGACGCATGTTAGACGCGCTCGTCTCGTGAGTCTCGCCGTACCCTGGTTAGGCGGTTAGGGGTTAACTTATTACAATGAAGTTTTAGGTGATTGTTGATGTTGTTGGTGTTTGTTGAAGTTGTTGGTGATTTTATAAGTAGACAGAGTAAAAGTCATTGCAAGGTAAACGCTTGAGATGGCGTTAACGTCAGTCCATTGAGTGATATATGAAAATGTTTGAAATTAAAGTAAAATAAAAATAAACGAATTCGGAGAAGAAATAATAAATAGATATATATTTTATTATTGGTTTTATTATATATTGTGTTATTCTTGTTTAGGTTTTTAATGCCATGTTATAGTGTATATAATGCTTATTTAAAATGTAAATAGATAAAAAAATAAACAATTAAAATGATTAAATGACATGAATTCAAATAGACTACTGTGGAATCTGTGTTTAACACTGATCACTGCAGGGCAAAGTCTCTCAA
This sequence comes from Cyclophora albipunctata, assembly GCA_963082685.1. NCBI lineage: Eukaryota > Metazoa > Arthropoda > Insecta > Lepidoptera > Geometridae > Cyclophora > Cyclophora albipunctata. The sequence continues at coordinate 1,297,946 of OY720113.1, read as the reverse complement.
AGACAAAGATCTCCAATCATTAGACATATCTGTCTTGGCCGTAAGAATAAGAATAAAATTAATTTATTGCCAAAAATATACAGTAGTAGTAGTCTAACGATTATGGCAAACTATAGCAAATAGACCGATTTTAAACTTATAGTTAGGGAGTAGACTTAAAGCTTCCCTTACCTTCACTATGATAAGACTCGTCCATCATGAAGGCCTGGTTGGCGTGCGCGTGCTCCGCCTCGCTGGGCGTCTCGGAGGGGTAGTCCGAGGGGATGGTGTCGGACGCCACGCTCGCGGCCTCACCCGTCACGGGGTAGACCGGGTGCGCGCGGGGGATCTTCACTTCTGGAAGGTACAGATGTTGGAGCTGGGAATAGGTTCTTGGAGCGAAGTTAAGGTAACCAAGAAAACTAGGTGCAATAGCACCCTAGCCAATGAATTTTCCGGGGTATAATGTTGTAGTCGTCTATTGAATGAAAGTTATTCGTTGCTAGTGACTCAAAATCACAATTGAACAGTAGAAATTATATTAACTGGGGTCCAAAGCCACAGACATTTTTGAAATTGTCAATTTTGGATTTTCTTTAGGATAGGATCAAGAATCGTACTTTCCACGAAATAAGGCTTCAAACTCATGTGGATTATTCTACATTAGGCTCAAAATTAGACCACTATTTTAATATCTGCTGCTACAAACAAAATTGCTTTGCTATAAAATTAAAATACCCCAGTTTGGCGTAATAAGTTAGAAAAATCCTCTCACCTTGTATACTCTCCCTGCTCACAATAGACGCTGATGAGTCATCGATGAGCCTCCTGGGGGGCGGCAGAGCGCGTCTCCTCAGACAGAGGTAGGAGACCCCCAGGCCGAGCAGCAGCAGCGTGAGAAACAGGATGGCGCAGATGATCATTAGGATGTGGGTTCCAGCCAGGGGGGCCTTGGCCGGCAGAGGGCCTTTCTCGGGGCTGGAGACAAGAGATGATGAGGTTAGGTTAGTTTATTCAGTTCTATCTTTTACATTTTGTTCTATCAGAGAGACAAAAAGTCTGTGACAGAAGTATCTGTCTTGATTCTGGGCTGTTTTGAAGTGTCTTCTTTTTTCATACATTACATATCAAAAATCTTTCATCAACATCTCTGAAGGGTTTATTAGTAACTGTGAGTGCGGCAGTCAGACCTGGTCACTGCATGAGGCGGTTACGGTACCGGCTGCAATGGTCTGACCAAAAAACCGCTAATCTTCAATCTTGCCAAGGAGACTAATATAAGGCGTATGCTTTCATAATTCTTACATTATTGGAACGAAGTTCCTTATCGCGCGTTGCGAAAGGGGGCTAGACGGAAAAAATGGTAACGACATTTTTTAGGCCAGAGAGGGACAGACAGAGAAACTTGCGCACGCCAGAGAGAGACAGACAGAGAAACATGCGCGAGAGAGACAGACAGAGAAACTTGCGCACGCCAGAGAGAGACAGACACAGAAACATGCGCGGCGCGCATGTTTCTCTGTCTGTCTCTCTCTCTCTCTCTTATAGAAAGCAAGATAGATATTTTCGTTTTGTCTTTCTATTTCGCATTGAACAGTGTGGTGTCGCGACGATTATTTTTGTTGATAATAAATAAACTTCGTACCATCCGGGTGTCCCTTGACACCTCTCATGTTTTTTATTGATTAGGTTAAGTACTCACGTGAATATCAGCGGGTTGAACACCGGTTTGGGCACGATGGGCGGCGGGTAGCGGCACACGATGGTGATCACCTCGTCCCCGTCCATCTCTAGCCCCGGGTGGAACCGCACCACGATGTTGTTGGTGAACACTCGCAGAGGATCCTGCAGTCACCAATATTATAGTAAAAAAGAATTAGCCTCATTTGTACCACTGTCTGCACCATACAGTATAGTAACCAGAATCACGTCTATACGAGTAACGAGACAATAATTGCCGACTGTGTATGTGGTGATGACAAACCCAGGTCATGTTGTTTGAAAAGTATTGAAGCCGGGACCTCAGGATTTGTCCTTGGACTAGTTTTGGATTCGTTATGGACCACGGGTAATTATTTTGGACTATGTGTAATCATGTTGGATTAACGGGTAATTCTGTTGGACTACGGGGAATTCTGTTGACCACGAAAAATAATGTTGGACTATGGATAATAATATTGGACTATGGATAATTATGTAGGACTACGGGTAATTATGTTGGACTATGGGTAATTATTTTTGACCAAGGAGACATTATATTTTAGACCACGCCCACTTCTTTTCTACTAAGTAAAGAATAGAAATAATATCGCACCTGTTTCGTCCCACATCCCTTCAGAGGCAACTCGAGCTTGTATGAAAGTGCTCCTTTACCGGAGACTTGGCAAGCTGAGTTCCGATCGAAGTCCGCGTAAGCTATTCCGTAGAATTTTTCGTTGAATTTCAATTCGATCTGAAAGAAAAAGATCGGCAAACTCAATTTATGATACGGAAAAAATATAAAGATCAAAAATGAAACTTCATTTATTTTGACAAGAAAAACGTTAACCTCTACTAAAACCCAGTATGATGTAGATTATGTTTGACAAAGTTTTCATATACAAAATTTAGGTGAAACCAACCTGCATAGACCCGGCAGCACAGTTGAGAGCCGCCTTCGTTCGGTTCAGGAAGATCACTGGACTCAGATCGTCTAGTTTGGTCACCTGTAAATAAATAAAAAGATGGATTTTAATTAATGCAATTAAGGATGACAATATTTCTTATCCAAAAAAACCAAAGATTTGTATTTATTTTATTATTTCTTAACCAAATATTAACGCCCCTACTCAGAAACGTAAAATGTTTCCTCAGTAGAGATTTAATGAGTGATGTTGACATGCATGTAAGAAAAAAAACGTCAATTAGTTAATTGGCGATTTAATGGCTGAAACTGAATCCATTAAATCGAATTTTTTCTTAGTGCGGCAGTGAGGCGTTCGTTGATTGTAGCGAATTCTGAAGACAAAAAGACATGTGTGCCTCTCTTCTTTTTTACTCTTGCTTGTAAACGCTAACGAGACTCGCTACTTGTAAACTCGCTCAATATCAATCACACTTTACAGATTTCCATTCCAGTCACACCTCTCCCCTTTATCTTCAATCTTTACAAACCAAAACACTTAATTTAAAAAGGCACCGACGAATTGAGAACTTGAGAATCTTCCTTTTTAAGTCGACTAAAAATAGATAAGCATTAAACTACTCAAGTCTTAGCTAAACGCACCAGAAACTTATTAGTACGAAAGGTTTAATCGATCATAAATAACATTTGCACAACATTACTCGTGGCCACGTCGGCTGCACTTTATTCTCTCGGCTGCAGTCTGCGGCCGCACTTTATTTAGTTTACTTTCGAAGAGCTTGTCATCGTAAATCTGTACTACTAATTATTCGCCGGTGGCTATTCTACTCTGGAGTGCGTGTCCATTGATTTGAAGACATATTAATGTGCTAACTTTAGAACATTATAACTGAATACTTTAAGTTTATATTTCGCTTTCTTTCAAGTACAGCAGCGGGGCGCGTGGTTTTACCTGCATACCCGTTACCTTGGAAATTTCAGGACATAGTTGTCCTAAAATTTGCCTATGACACAAATATATATCTCTGTTAATTTTCATCTAAACCTGTTCAGTAGATTGTGCATGATTGACTAACAAAGATCCATCCAAACTTTCGCATAAATACCAGCAGGATTATGAAAGAAATGTCCGAATATTTTAACAAACCCAGCACTTTTAAATGCCGAACCTTCTATATTCAAAGTTCATTAAAAAATAAAAACATTCTTCATTCAAAAAATACCTTCCGTCCATTTTTTCTTTTACCGTGTCTGAAACAATGGACACTCGCCATTTCCACAGGCTATCTAAAAAGTTCTACTCTTAAAATGCGATCGAACACCGTCGTATATCGTTATAGGTAAAGTCGGCAAATCAAAATGGTATTCACTTTAGTACTTTGTCATTCTCAAACTTTTACGATGACTAGTTACATGTCAGTGAGAATTGTCGAAGTTATAATTAGACATGGTACTAAAGTGCGTATGTTGTGTATTAAAATCTATGTATACGAGCATTTAACGTATCATACCTAAGGTTTAATGTAACCTTTTTGCTTTATTAAATATGACTAATGATAGTTTAAAAAGGTAAATTAGAACCATTTTATAATATAATATATTAATTATAATATAATTATGTATAATAATTTATGTATTACTTAAGTGGATCCAATTACTTCACTTTTTAATGATTACTTGCTAAGTTATTCGCTCTGAATTTAAAAATAAATATTTATTGTTATTGTGCAAATGCATGTTTCATTTAATTGGGAATATGTTGAATATGTTGATTATATTGTTTGTAAGTTTTTAATTTAATACACTACCCAAAACGTCGATAAATAACATTACATTTAAACATAATGTATGTATGTGAGTAAAGAAGCGAGTGTCAAACAAACTTGGCTTTAGAATTCGCGGACTCGCAGCTTGCAGAACTCGCTATATTTCTTATGAGGAGACTTATCTGTCAGAATAAGCGAAGCGAAGAGTTTTCCAGCTATCTCTATGGTCAGATATAGTCCTTGTTAACTGTAACAAGGTATAGCGAGCGCAAAAACGAATCCACAAGAATAACAGGGAATCAAAACATAAATTCAATACTTTATAAAACAACTAGCAGCGCCCCGCGGTTTTACCTGCGTTGTACCCGTTCCCGTGGGAATTTCAGGATGAAAAGTAGCCTATAACCTTCCCGTTGAATGTGGCTATCCATTACAAAATATTTTTTCGAATCGGACCAGTACTCCTGAGATTAGCGCGTTCAAACAAACAAACAAACTCTGCAGCTTTATAATATTAGAATATAAAAAGAGAGAATCGTTTACCAAAAGTCAATCGCAAGATTGTTATTTAAAATAACTACAAAAAAGGTTAGTTAATATTAAGTACTTATTCCATAGAGTTGTATGCCCTTAAACTTTTACGACATTTAAATGAAGAGGTTATAATTAAATGAAATGGAAGCCATTTTTAAAAGTTGTTAAAGTGTTAATTGTAAAGTGAACTAATAAAATCGTTTATTTAAAGTTTATGGCTACTTTTAATTGCAGTTTTTATTAAAGGTAATACAGGTACACAGCGCATAGGTTGAGTTCAACTTAATGTCTGTTATAAAGTCACTTCGCAGGGAAAATAAGAAAATTAAAGTTAAAAAGTTTCGACGATAAAAGAGGTTTAATCATGGTTCAATAAAAAACATAAATAACTTTCTTTATTTTGACAAAACATGCTTCTGTCGTAGTTACTAGCAGCACCCCGCGGTTTTACCCTCATTGTCCCCATTCCCGTAGCAATTTTTCGGGATAAAATATAGCCTTCCTCTTGAATATAACTACTCAATATAAAAATAATCATTCGAACCAGACTGATAATTCCCGAGATTAGCCCGAACATACAAACAAACAAAATTACAAAACCATTTTATAATATTAGTATCTAAGCATAGATGACTTTTGGATTTAGCAAGTTACGAGCTCAAGATAATTATAGGACGCGAGTTTCAGACATTCAGATATGTCTGTATATATTACTTGCTCGCTCGAGTTCCATTAATCTCAAAGACTCGCAGATTTTTAAACTTGCTCAACTAAAGACGTCTCTAACTACCGTCTCTTTTGTTTTTTACCCCACAAAAATTAGGTAAGGTTCAATAACATAACTTACCCAAATCATCTATTGCAAATCTTCGCAAAAGAAAATAAGACGTGCAAATCGTCCTAAACCGGATTATTGTAACTGTTTACTAAAACAATACACCAATACTGGCAACATTACCCCAAGATAGCACAAGTATCAGTAATCTGGTGCGCGGTACACTTTCGGTCACGTATTTCGTCCGTCATTATTTTATTGTACACAAATGGCGCGGTTTGACCTACAACGTGAGATGGACAATAAAAATAATAGCGATTTCGAGTAATAAGTGGAGTATTGGAGATCTGTATTATTTTAAGACGGTAATTTTGGTATAAACAAAGATTTGTGGGTATGGAGACAAATATCCGTTCTTTCATTCATTCATTAATTCGTTCTTTCTTCACCTTTGTTGAAAAGGATGTGTTAACGTTTTTGATCTTGATTTCTGTTTTCTATTAAACACGACTAGTTAGTTCTTGCTAGGCTTAGCTTAGTTTTTAAACTGGTCTATTTCAGCGACGCTAAAAGCCTGAGTTTACTATAGTCAGAACAAACTTCAAGCTGACTCGCTCGACGCGAACCTTGCTTCTTCCTTACTCTGTCTATCAACTGTTGCCAATACAAATCCTATATTTAGCCTTAAGGGTGCATTTCCATTGAAGCCGAGCGGAATTTTGTATTGTGTTCAAAGCCGCACTCTGACCTTATACGTAACACGAGTCATCACTAGATGACAGAATCTCTATGTTAGAACAAATGACTATCTCGTACGACATCCCCTCACCTTCCCGTCCAGCACAGTCTGCTCCGGCAGCCCCTCTCCCTGGTACTCTATGTTGTTGGCCTGCGACCCATAGTTGGACTGCGCGCATGCGCACGACACGCACGCTAACAACCACCACACTAGCGCCATCTTTGTTCTGAAACAACACATTCTGTTATTAGATTAAAGCTTCAAAAAGCTAAATCTAGATGGTATACACATTACATCAGAAAATCATTAATAAAGTAATAATTAGTTTAATATTGGTTAGTTATATGTCCCAATTACACTGCTTAGTTCACTTAAAGCTGTCGCTAAATATTTCCATCTAATACAGTCAACGAACGTGCGGCGAACAACATAAGTCCTTAGGTAAACATGTAATGTACAAGAAACCTAATGCCATTTAAAAGTTCTACAGAAAGAAACCTAGGTTAGTTAAAATAAACGTCATCCAAAAGAAGTCTAGTCAATACAAAACAACAGTTACCCAAAACATTCTACTGAACTCCCTCAGCACTCGGCTCGTCCCAGCACTGCCAGTGGAATTAATACGAGGCTCAGTGAATCAGTCAAAGCCGGTGGGATTACCTAACTGAGTGCGCCCAATAGATCGTAAGTGTTGGACATTTCTAGTAGCTTGAGTTTACAGAGCATTCCATGTTATAATAACACAAGCAGCGCCCTGCAGATTTACCCCGTAGGAATTTCGGGTTAAAATACAGGGTGATTTCGGAGTCGTGATCCCAACCATTTTTTTCTGACTCAGTAAATAAATGATTGCGATGCTACCTGTATTTATTTTAATTTAAACAAAGATGATTCGTTATTTACGTATTTTATTTAAAAATTATTATTGACTCAAAATGTGGTCACCCTACTTTTAATATTACTTGACATAAGTTTTCTTGGGAAATAGTAGGGTGACCATGATCGCGAATTATCGCAGATTTTTTTGCTGACTAAAGTAAGTCGCTAGGGTACTGTTAAATTGTAAGTTAAATGCTTCTTTCTTGCTCCACGACCCCGTAATCACCCTGTATAGCCTTTCCCTTGAATGGGGCTATCCATTACAAAAAGAATTTTCGAGATTAGCGCGTTCAAAAAAACAAAAATCAAAATCTTCAACTTTATATGTTAGCATAGATTAGTAGAATAGATGATAATAATTATTTGGTAAAATATCTAAACTTCTAAATGCCTTTGGTATAACTTTTCAAAAATGGATCAGGTTTGAGATCATCAACACGCAATACGCAAGTGTGGTCGTTATAATAACATCTATTTGGTATCACTACATAGTATAAAATAAAGTCGTCTCTGTTTCGTGTCTGTTTGTCTGTTTGTCTGTATGCTTAAATCTTTAAAATTACGCAACGGATTTTGATGCGGTTTTTTGTAATAGGTAGAGTGATTCAAGAGGAAGGTTTTTATGTAAAAAAAATCCCGAAATTCCCACGGGAACGGGCACAACGCGGGTAAAACCGCGGGGCGCTGCTAGTATTATATAAAGGACGAAACTTTTCCTTGTTGCAACCAATTCGGTCTCCTAAACTTTTCAAACATGGCTCGGGTTTGATTTGAGATAATCCCTTTATTATCCCTAATCTTACTTAGATCACAAAATATACCTCATATCTTCGGTTGTGTGTCAATAGTGACGTAACAAATCTTATTGCGATAATTTATCCGCCATTTGACATTTACAAAGAAATTATGTAAAACTTGCCTGCTATTTGTGATAATTATCTCAGATAGCTCATACTGGGATAGTTATCTCAGATAGGTTATACGGAACGTCTAAAGTCAGAAGGTTTTAAGACATTATTCATCATCTCATTGTTTCCTCTACAAAGTTACAAATGAAATGATCACCATCTCTGTGATATAGCAAGGACAACAACATACACTCAAGCGCAACCTTCGATGAAAGTTATAGGAATTTGATCCTTATTGTTGCAGTCATAAAGCTCATTGATGATCAGCAGTCGTGAAGGTTGATGTCAAATTGACATTTAATGTATGATGTCATCAAATGTCAATAGAGATTGAGTAGAATTTAATGTCTTGGAAATAAAATATCGTGGAAAATATGCAGACAGACGTAAGTAACGATTTGGCTGCGATTTTCTTGAGAGTTAAGCTTTGCAACGCGTTGTAATGGTTAAGCGAGTGTACAAGCTGCGATTAGACGAGTTCAATAGTACACGAACGTCTAATGTCACGAAAGATTGCAATTGTAAAGTACAGAAGTCCTTCAGCAAAATACGAGTATTACCATTTGTACTAGTACTTGTATAAGGATGTGGGCAGTGTGGTTGACAGATACCTAGTAATGTATTATATTAAAGCATTAAAAGTCATTTAAAATTGGTTTACGCTCTAAAAAGACAAAATTTGTAAATGCATTTTCTGTTTTATCCACGCAGACTCGTTCGTATAAATAAATACAAAAAATTGCATTCGAACATTACAATTGTGAATTCAAAAGAAAACAGTAATTGGTGCCTGTGAAGTTAATGTACGGTATCATAACTTATTAAAAAAACGTGCGTAATCGACGCATCTTAATGCCAAAGGTACAAATGTGAAATATTATTGAATATTACGCCTCCCACTGTAGATCAGAACATGTAACTTTGAATTTATTTATAAAGAATTAACGGTAAAGTTTTGCATTTATTTTGGGATGTTTTCATAATATATTTTATAATAAACAAGCTGAAATTATTTCACCTGCAGTCAATGAAGGTTAAAAATCAATTTATTACAGGTTAATAAAATTAAAAAGTATCATAAAATGGGTAGAGCTGGTCCTTTCTTGAGTTACAAGTGTAACTAACACAACTTTTTTTAATATAAAGATGATATTCACCTTAAGACCAGCATACCTTAACCTTATCCTTTTAACAGTAAAACTATTTTAGCAGTGAAATACTCGTGTTACAACACGAGGAGGAAAATGTAGTCAATATTACGACATTTAATGTTAAATCTCCAGTGTACACTAAGGGTGACCGCAGACTACGAGTATACTCACAATAGTCTAAACTGACTTACTCTATGGCGTTGTCCTAATAGAACGCGAATGCGCGATCATCGTAAGTTCGCGCGAATTTTACTCGTACGAACGCGCGATCAAACATATTGAACTCTAATAGGTGTCCTAACTGACAATCGCACGACGCGGTCGCGCGACTCAAATGTTTGTTTGCAACACGCGATGGTCGCATCGCTCGCATCGCGCATTCGCGTTCTATTAGGACAACGCCTCCGAAATATATGTAGGTGCGTACTCTATAGACAAGATGTCACACTGACTTTTCCATAGATCTTCATAGAGCAAAAATCAGCCATATATATCTACGCTCAGCCTAAAGATCATTAACCTCGTTTTTGCCCATCATTTTAGTTTCAAGCTCATAATTTGTTCGCAAGCCACAATTTGTTTTCAGAATGAATTACGACGTGCGATATGTTTGCTAAAGATCGCTGTCGTACAAAAAACGGCAATTTGCCACATACTGCGTTAGTTACGGCGATCGATATATTATTTAATTTGCTTTATTACTGGAGATATGTGTTTATTTATTACTACGGGTTTAAAAAAGGAAGAGGTCTCAATTCGGTTGTTTCTATATTTGATGTATGTTCGAACATAACTTTATTTTTTTTTATTCTTTCCATGTCTCTCTTGCCAGTATTAACTTTTTGGGACTGACTTTATTAAAATCGTCCAGCTCTTTCCGCCATCGAGTCGGAGGTCGACCTGAGGGCCTACAGATATTCAAAACTTCCCATTCCGTCGAAATCTTTGCCCATCTGTCCAGGTACATCCTGCTGAATTTGTCATTGATAGAAAGAGTTTTCAAAATTATTTTTTTTTTATTTCATTTTTCCAAAAAGGTACACATATACAAAAGTTATAACTTTATACTATTTTTATTAAATGTTTGTCTACGTACTTCCATAGGTTTGTAGTTATAAATATGGTTATACAACCTCTAAGATACAATATATAGTCTATACCCCCTGATACCACGTCTATAGCCTCGCTGTAGTCACATATCAGGCGCGGCAGGGTCCCGTAGGCGTCGATTGTAGCTCCCACTCGGTACCTAGCATACTAGAACACTAAGCTTTTAACGGAACCTGTACATAGTACAAACGCTTACACAGGTGTTCAGGTACTTATATAAAGTTAGCAATTAATAAAGGAAGTAAGTCAAAGGGTGCCTACTGGAGTAGAGATAACAAGCATTTATCCTTTGGGAATTCAAGCAATCTAAGATACTATCTTAGACTTAGTTTTAACTAATGTTCTTGTTTCATAATGTTTGTCATTACGTATGTCCGAAAGTAGTAGTTCTTAGAAATTATAGTTTGAACACCGTATTTCGCTTATTATAACGTGCTTTTGGCAGTTACAGTTACCTAAATGTGTTATTTTTTTAATAATAATTTAATAGTTCCAAGTAAATATCTGACTTAACAGAAGTAACAAGAAACAAATTCAGATCGAGTAAACTAAGTTCGTAACACGACACTTAAAGTGTACACACGTCCTTTTTCACGCTTGAGTATTCTACCGTGTAAAAGGACCTTTACCACAACAATCCTTGCACCTACTTAAATAATGAATATTGTGTTTCTATGCTAATCTCCACGGAGGCTGTATCTCAACCCGATGTCTTTGTCTTAATGATAATTTAAAAACCAGTTACTCTAGTTTATTTGTTTTTACTAAACGCTCCTTGTCTCTGGTTTGAGTCTAGTTTGTCGATGGTAGAGTGTTGAGTGTTTCAGTCACGCGATGTGTAGATAATAGTGATGTACAATTTAAAAAGAAGATAATGTTCTACGTTTAAAAATGGTTAAAAACGAGTTGGGCTATTATACTAGGGCGGTGCTCTTGTTCAGTTTTATGATACCTACCCATAGTTAGAGCTGTTATGCGGAGTTGCTATGCTACATTCGGTATCCACCAATCGAATCAAACATAGCATACATCTAATGGAAAAGCGCCCTTAACATATGAGAAGTAACCCCTTACTTCGTATATGCTTAAGGAAGTAATCTCCGTTAAGGGTGTTAAGAGTGTTGTTAGCATTCCTTATTTAAATACGAAACTCTTGGCATTATTTAATAAAATATTTTCTGCTCCTATTAAATTTCACTTCGATAGTCAACAAGAATTAAAATTCCGGCGATCCTAAAAGTTCAATAAACTTCGTAATACCATCATAAACGTAAGTCCCGACTACAAATCAATACAACTGTTAAATCACAAATCTATCCACAATCTAACACGTTTATCGCAGTATAATTTTCATCGTTAATATAATTACGAACTCACTAACAAAATTGAACTTTAACACTTGTGCTTAGTGTCCAAAATGCTTGGAACTCTATACCTATGTAAGATTACTTAACTTCACGAATATAAAATCAATAATTTATTATGCGGTTTTCTAAGACTAAATAAAAAGTCAAGACGGAACGCTATCAATAGTAACGTGAAGCCCGATTTGTTACTGGATTTATAAAGAAGTGTGCATGGTGAGTGAGGTGTAATTTGATTGTTCATATTGAGATCGTTAACTAACACCTACAATCCCTAAAATTATCCGACGGCTTTCATAAAAATAACTGCCTCCATAAAACCAAGTTCAAACCCAAAAACCAAATCCATTACGTTTCAATGAATATTTTGTACATATACTCAAACTTTAAGGTGTAATTTTCAAATGCTTCACTACGAGTATATTCCTCAGCACTGTACCTCAACTTTATATATGACCTAAGGCAATTACATCATATCCATCTAACGCTAGTTTCTTGATGTTAAAATAACTGTTCCAGTGGGAATTGTCGTTATAAATACCAATTGATAGAGCTACTGATTCACTTATTATAATTGCAAATGTGTCTGTATGTTGTTGTTCAACTGTTCTTCCGTTTGTGTAAGAACTTAGTTATAGTTATTGGAACGTCTATCGTGAGTTTATCGAGTTGTTGTTATTTGCTGCTACTAGTGGCCGAGTTTACGGTTTTCATAAATAAACTAAGCCCCAACTTCACCGTAGCAACTAAACCCAATCTTAATCCCAGTTCTCGGGCTAAACTGAGATCAAACCTTCAAATAGAATTACTAAAACCGATTTCAATTGACCGTGGTTCGAGATAGAAACCGTGAATTTGGTCATAAACTTAAAAAGATGCGACCGTTCTAATTTCAAAGTGAACTCAAAGTAGCTTGTGCTATATATAACTGACAAGCACCATATTTTGTTCATGCTATTTAGTAAGTAAGTTAATTAGTTCAAGTAGGTAAGTGGTCAACCCTGGTGTCGGAATTTTTAGACCGCCTAAAGGTCCCCGACATGGTCTGACGCTTGAAATATCCGGGACTGACAATTTTATGTAAATAAATAAATAAATATACCTGGACAAATTCACACACGGTTAATAAGACCCAAAGTAAGCTCTAAGCTTGTGTTATGAAATCTAATTAACTGGTACTACTACATATTATACATACACAAATACTTTAAAAGAATATATAATTGACACCCAGACGTCGTCGCCAACAACTATGTCTGCACATATTGTTGACTCCGGGCGGGAATCGAACCCGCAACCCCCGACACAGTAAGCGCTCTCACTGCCACTGTGCCAACGGGCTTGTCAAAAATGTAGCGTTGATAGATAGAAATGCCACTGTGGCATGCTATAGTATAGTACATAGAATTATTAGTACTCTGCTACAGCTCTACCAATACAATACTACCTTTAAATTGAACACAACGGCAATTTAACACTTACCCTACAATGTAAACCTGTCTTATAACATTAAATAAGGCTATTTCATAACACTTTTGTGTTATATAATACTTTAAAAAATATTGCCACCATAGACACGACCATAGATAACAGACCATAGACCAGCAATATACCCTTATCATCTCCATCAAAAACCAATCCCAAATAAATCACAGCCAACCAGATTCACTTGACATTAATATACATGACACAAGTGCATTGCAAAAACTTTACCTGTACAAGATGAGGCTACTCCAATATCACACCTAACTATCAAGAAATAAGGTGCAAAATACAGCTGTTAATTATGTAACGACGACCTTATGAATACATTTTTGGTTGTGGTTACTTTCACTTTTGTATCGGGTACATAGAGATGTTGGTGTACCTATATGTAAACTTATGTAATGGTACACAATGTATTGTTTAAGATGTTTTCTGCTTACTTTTAGGTTATATTCCGTAACAATTGTTTGAAAAGCATTCTTTTTAAGTTTTGACTATTTATGAGAATAGAGTTTGATGTTAGTTTAAAACAAAGGGGTTAACCGAAACGGTCGATTTAAATCAAATTGAATTGGAATCACCCGTATCTAGCATAAGTCATAGGTAGCATCAAGGCTTGTAGGCCAAAACAAAGACATTCAATTACCGATATTACGGCCGTACTGAGAGATGTCAAATGCTTCCATATTAGAGATTTAATGAGTGAATTTGTTATAACGAATTTGTTCGGTGGTCTAGTGGTATATGCACTCGCCTGCCAAGACTGAGGCCCCGGGTTCAATTCCCAGGTCGAGCGAAAACATGTTTCCTACTTTTCAAACATGGCTCGGGTTTGAGATCACCAACCCGCATTAAGCGTAGTGATTACGCCTGAAACCTCCTCACTGTACTGATATCTTCAGTGAGACGAGAGGCCTTTGCCCAACAGTGGGACATTACAGGCTAATACTTTTTGTTATATAACGTATTAAAATTTACGTCAATTGTTAATTGTCGTAATTGACGTCTCTGAGTGCGGAAGTTTGTATACAAACCTTTTTCGTAATAAGGAATTATTTTTGGTGGAAAACATTTTTAAATACGACACGTGCAAAGAAATAGATTGTACTACCGAATATCTGACTTAATATCTGAACAATACTAATAACTCCCTACCCCTCACCCCCTCCCCTTCAAAACTAGTTCAAATGTATCCGCAACAAGCCACAGCGCCTAATCTCTACCATCTGGTGCCGCGTCCTTGCGCCTGCGCATGCCCCACATTCTACGTACCTACCCGCCACGCGCCACTCGCCGCTAGGCCAGACTATCGGACTATCGGATATCGGATTTAATGTATAGTGCATACCTAACTTTAACTTAGATAAGTTAGAGTATTGTATAGAGAAAGAACATGAGCCTCATCGGAATTCGAAATAGGAAAGAGACCAACCGAATAAAATGTAGAACTTGCATAAAACCTGTGTGTATTCAAACTATTTCAAGCATGTCTCAGAATGTTCTTTATGGTCAGACAAAGTATTTCTGTTCTTAATTTAAAGTATATTAAATGCTCTATGATAAGTTAAGAAAGAAAGAAAATGAACTATGATAAAAGATGGATGAATATGTGTCAAATTCTATACTCTCTTTGAAACCAAAAATCTATCTACCTATAGTTTCATACCCGTAAATACCCGTAGTCACAGAATGTTCCCCGCTCACTTGTTTATTTGCCTTTATATTTCAAGCTCGGTCACCAAGCTAGGAGCGCCCCGCGGTTTCACCCACATTGTGCCTGTTTTCGTGGGAATTTCAGGACGAAAAATAGCCTTTAACCTTCCCAATGAATGAGGTTATCTATTACAAAAAGAATTATTGAAATCGGATAAGCAGTTTTTGAGATAAACGCGTTCAAACGAACTAAAAAACAACTCTTCATTTTTATTATATAAGTATACATTGTGTTCAACAACACACCATCCTCTTTTAATGTGTGTTGTAACCTTCATTGTTTTACCTGCTGTTGTTCGCTGATTTAATTCGCCATATCCTGCGATAGTAATCATTAAATTGTAGAAATATTACTTGTGTAACGTAATTGTTAGATATCTATGTATACTAGGCAATTAGTCAAGTAATTACAATATACATTAAAAAAGGTAGGTGTTTACATAATTTTACTATTATTATTGTGGTGTATATCCCATTTGTATAAAACCTTATTCTTTATTATTATTACAGAATACGAGTATAGAATAATTTTGATCGATAAAAATACTTGGACCTGGATGCAGATTTCAGTTCATATACCCGGTTAATGAACTTGAAAAAATAAACAAATAATCAAAAATACATCTAAAAGGAACGATCGCAAAATCCAAATTTAAATCCGAAAGACGCATTCCCAAAGTCGCCTTACAACATTAGTTGACATTTTATAAAAACCAATCAACATTAATAAACTTGCAAAATACTCGTTTTCAAATAAAAAGATTACATAAAGTGGATAAAACAAAAAAAAACATTGAAGAAAGATATACGTGAAGTCACTTCTATATTTGGATTCGGTACTTTCAAGGTCGACAGCAAGTAAAGTCCACTCTGTCAAATGGAGTTCATTAGTGGACCCTAAAAAAAAGAATTGACATTCGATTCGAACAAACACTTTTTTAATCGACCTGTCAGATTCGAAATAAGAATCAGAACAGAATCAATGTTGGTTTGACAGATTATTATTTTGAACAAAAGTAAGAAGCTCTTCATAAATTGTAGCGTTCGATTTTGATATGTTTTGACGTTTGTGTAATTGTTGATGAAAAGAGGCGTGGACCAAAAAGTTTTATTATGAGTATTGTGCATTTAAATAACTCTCCAAGAAAGTTTGTAGACTTTTCTTTAAAAATATGGATGCTATTCCTAAAAACTTATTTCAGACACAATGTAATAACATCATCAAAAACTGTAGCCTGGGGGCAACTGAACCATCTGATATAAGACAATGTAACGAACAATAATGGAATTATTGCAATATTTGTAAGTTCTCATTTTGCAATGGTGTCTACAAAACACGCCGTGGGCACTTACTGGTTACAAACACGTTTTGACCACTTCATTATTCACTTATTCGCTATAATAATCGTGTATTTGATCTCTAGAAATGAATAAATACTTTATGCAGCAGACTCCTTTTAATGCGAGTTTCACTTGTGTCTATTTTAAGATAGATTTGTTATAAATAGTTTTTACGCAAGCTTATTTCTGTATTTGCCTCAGCGATGATCATAATCTCGAACAAGAACTTATAGTCAATAAGGTTTACAAGTTCAATGCATATTTATGTTTATTTCAATGCTTAAATAGTTCGAGAAACGCTAGTCGCCGTCGCTTGTCGCAGTCTCCTGTACGGTAGCACCATCCTAATGCTCTTATGTAATGTCTATGGTGATACCATTTTGGCAAAAAGCTAACGGTAAGCTTTTCGTAGAATAACGAACAAACCATTTCCTTAAACATGAAACCGTAAACCAACCTTGTCTGTTTATGCAAAGTGGTGAATTTATTAGTTCACATGCGCGGGGCGGGCCAATCAATTTACTTGAATTATCATTCAACGAGCAGGAGTCATTTATTTGTAGCCTGTGTTGTAAAGTATCCTTGAAATGCAGCTTACATGATTATGTATACTCGGAAAAGCTTGAGTAACATAATGATATTCATATTTTGTATATGTTTTTCTAAATTTAATTTTCGATGTTATCTTGCTTAATGGGTGCTTGAAATAAACAGATTTTACTTTATTTATGTATTAAGGGTGGGTGGTTTCAAATGATCATCGAAATATACGTTCGTTAAATTTCAGGATAGTGTACGTTACACTGTTAAAAGTTTGTTAAATAAAATAAAGAATATCCTCAGTATACTCCTTTAATTAGGGATGTCAATGCTGTCTTATGTATGGAGAGTTATAAAATTATACGACGAATATCATATACTATGGATAACATTTTTGATTTTACTAATAACTCGATTCAAAATCAAAGTTATTATACCAAAAAATTACAAAACAAAGCAATAATATGCAACTATTTCTACCAACACATCAAAGATAAAATTCCACAATTTAAATACAATACAAAAACCTACAATTAAACGGCAAAAACACGTTGCAATGCAAGCTATTTTAATATTTATTTTTTGCAAGATAAATTATCTTTTTGTATGGCAGGAGTTACTTATGTACCCGTATCAAATACCAGTTCCCCGCTATTGAAGTGTCTACTTCGTTACTAACCCGATGCCTGATAATGTCTACCTCCTTAAGCCTTGTTAAACCTAAAACGCTAACAATCATAATGAACCCTATCTTGTAACAAAAAAAGTCTCATTTCCATTGCACTAGAAAAGGTCCTTTGAATATTGGTTCTTACTATTGAAACTCGAAAGTAATAAATAGAGGATTTTAAACGACATTTCATTTAATGGATGATCTTGATTAATATAAGTTCTGTTACTAGGTCTTAAAATGGAATTAAAGCAAAAATATGCAAGTAAGTTCGAGTGGGTTAGTGGGCAACACTGAAGAAAACATGGAGTTTAAAAATATTATAGAACATTTTGAAATAAACAAAATTTTTTTAGCAGCGCCCCGCGACTTTGCCCGCGTCGAGCCCGTTCCCGTAGAAATTTTCGAAAATCCTTTCTTAGTGTGCACTTATGTACGTCACTTGAAGAACCTTCCTGCCAAATTTCATGTTTCTAGGTGTAGCGGTTGAGGCTGTGCGTTGATTATCAGTCAGTCAGTCAGGACTTTGAATTATATATATATTAAGATATCTACTCAATTAAGCTTCTGAAGGTATTTATGATAATTCTTTTATTAAAAGTATTTATGTATGTTAAATATTGAGGTAAATAGCCATTTTTATTAGTTTCTTTTGAATGGTAGTGCAAGTTTATTAATATTAGTTGTTTATACTCTTGGCAGCAACGAATTACAGCCTCATATTATTTAATTATTCGTGTTTTGCTACTGCAGAGATTAATTAGCATACATGTGTTACAACTTGAATAGAAAACAAAAATGTTTGATTGTAGATCATTTTTATCTACTAATATATAAAATTCTCGTGTCACAGTTTTCGTTGCCATACTCCTCCGAAACGGCCTGACCGATTCTCATGAAATTTTGTGAGCATATTGAGTAGGTCTGAGAATCGGCCAACATCTATTTTTCATCCCGAAATTCCCGCGGGAACGGGTACAAAGCGGGTGAAACCGCGGGGCGCAGCTAGTAATATATAATGGTCGAATAATATAACCCGTTCTAAAGTTATTTATTATAATCCACGCTAAATGCTACAAAATTGTTGTTAATAGGCTTTTTCTCAGATGCCATACAAATCAAGTATGGACGGTTAACGGTTTTAATCTATTGTTTAAGTCTAAGCGAGAACCGTGCGAGTTGCCAAAACCGTAGTAGTGGTAATAGATGTTAAAGCAGCGAAGTTTTTCTTACATTGTTCGCTGTCACAGTGTCACTATAAATTCAATGCAGCCTATGTATCATGATTACAGTTTCTTTTGTTTTAATGATGCCTCTTCGTCCATGAAATGAGTTTTTATTCAAATATTCACTCACTTATCTGTTCACTCAATGTTAGCAATGAGGCCTTATGTATCGACTTTGTTCCGAGAAATCATGGTACTAATCAATAAGTCGATCAGTAAAAAAGTTGGTTAAATGCCCCAAAAGTCGCAATTAAAATCATTTATTTTTTTATGGACAGTTCTTTGCGTAACGTTCCTTGCCTTTATTTGTACTCTCAACAAATATCTGTACAAAACTTCAACACACTATTATAAATGTTTCGAGACCGATTAGTATCAAATATCAATTACCACCGCACACGTAGTTACTAGTTACGCACTCTAACAAGTATTTCCATTTTCAATTTTCCCACACCGACATTCCCGCCACTTCCTTATTAAAGTGATGGAGTTATTTTGGGTCGTTACCGACCCAATGGGCATATATAGGTTAAAGCGATTTCCGTCATGGCAACACCGACACTTATTTTAAATTCTTACCTAGCAACACTGCGTTTGTTCAATCAAGATGGCGGACAGTTTCTTGTTGGATCGACACTTGGTCACATTGTCGGCTCGTTACTGAAAACCAGAAATAAATAGATAAATAAATACAAAGACAAATTCACACACGGTTAATTCGACCCAAACTGTATCACTACATAGTATAAAATAAAGTCGCCTCTTTTTCGTGTCTGTCTGTATGCTTAAATCTTTAAAATTACGCAACGGATTTTGATGCGGTTTTTTGTAATAGGTAGAGTGATTCAAGAGGAAGGTTTTTAGGTAAAAAAAATTCCCGAAATTCCCACGGGAAAGGGCACAACGCGGGTAAAACCGCGGGGCGCTGCTAGTATGATATAATTGACACCCAAGCATCGTCGCCCACAACTATGTCTATACATATTGCTGACTCGGGGCGGGAACCGAACCTGCAACCCCCGTCATTAGCGCTCCCGCAAACCACTGTGTCAACGGGCTTGCCATAGAATAAATTATTGGTCAATTATTGGTATTATTTGACTAATTCTGGCTATAGGAAGATTGGTTTAAGTGAACTCTTCACATTTTGAATTGAAACTTTGAAACTAAGTCTACTCTGCTGGTTTTAGATTTGTTGTCTTTTGAGTATACTCAGTACCCAGGAGAGAGTCTGCACATAGACTTTTAGAGAATAGTTGGCTAGGCATGGTTATTAATGTTATGACAGCTTTAATTACCGATCTGAGCTTTATCACTCTGACACAAGGAGTAGGACAGATTAGTTACAAACTACATATTATTATTTACTACATAGAGTTATTGAGCATTTACATTTATTTAGTCAACCTCCTCTAAAAATCGAAAAGCCATACTTTTTGCCTTATCCTTAGTTACTCTTTCGTCTTGTTAAAGAGAATAACGTTAGTAGTACCTAATGACCATGGCGGTAATAATGTCAATTGGGATGATTAATGACTCCGTTTTAAATTCCAATGCATGTTTTCTGTTACATACATGTCTCAATAGAAACGAAACCACGCAATGGAAGTTATCCGAAGTTTAAAGACCGCTTGCTACATAATAGAAACCAGTGTTTAACTAATAGACTACCAACTACTGTAAAGTACAGTTTAATTCAATTCTCACAATGCTCATCTGTCATTTACACATAAAACATAGATGACAGATAACTGTCACTAGATCAACCATAGATAACAAGACCACAGTTACTCTGTAGATGGTACAGGATAAATATAACGAAACAATAGTCAAGTAGGTGTGAAGACGCCCCTTTATCATATTCAAGGATCTGTAACATGTCAGACGAGTTTCAGTGTCTCATGTTTATTATCTCATGTTATATTTGTAAAGGCAAAAAGTTCGTATAACTTTTGGTAGTAATAAAAAGGTTTTTAAGAAAAATATCCTGTCCGTGAAGTGACTTTTCCATAACCTTCTAGAATTATTAGATTCTGCCTAAAAACTTGTAAACAAATATTTTGGACGCGTATATAATAATACTGCATACCTCACCTACACGGCCAGTTGTATTACGAGTATATAATTTTACAAACGGCAATAATAATAGTTTGCATATTTTCGGATTTTCCCTCTCATTAGTACGTACTGTGACAGATCCTACCATTTTCTGTAATTTTCATTGAATTTTTTAAATCATTAATTTAAAATTGGAATTATATTGACAAGTGTCCTAACGAACGCTTCACAGCGTCACTACAGATAGATAATGACAAATATACAAATAAACCTAATTTGGGTTAAAAAAAAATATATACTTTTTTCCTTCACAGCCTTCGATTCACAGCTTATTATTAATGATCTAAAAAAGCTCCCACTCAAACAGAAGCTAACAAAAACTGGAACAAAAACCGCTCCGTGTTCCCGATGACACTAATACAACTAATATTTTACATTGTCTATCCGTCAGATCATATCTTACGTGTTAGCTTCGCTGTACGTGGGTGATTGACAGGTGGCTACATTGAAAGTGGCTCGTATTTAAATAAACTTTTTATGAGCTTTGTATCTGATCTATTTTTGAAAATACTTAATATCTTTTGTTTGGGCAGGGAAGTGAGTAATGAAAATATTAACGGTAAGGATAACTATCTTTCATATTGTCATGGTATCAATAAATTGACGCACCCTTATAATAATTATATTTCATCATAATCTAGCATAATTAAAACACATGTTTTTCTTAATAATGTCACGACAAAGTACCAAGCATTGAATCACAGAGCGCTAGTCACCATAAGTGACTAAGGTATACAAGTCCGGGTTATAAATATGTAAACGATCACCATATACCAACACATTAACTTATATGGGTTATTCTATTCATAACTCAGTTATCTTTATATTCTAGCGTATATAGTCATTTTCCGTCGTCCTGTGGCCTGATGAACTGACTATGAGCTCGATCGAATACCTATTCACGAATATCTATTCACCAACCTGTCACTCTCTTACAGATCTACGACCCAAACGTGAAATTTTGTACAGCGTGCTGTTACGCGGACATTGCTTGACAGATACCGTCTCTGCTACGCGGTTTTTCATGAAAACAAAAGAACATCGACGACTTCGCACTACTGCGGTGCGTAGCCAGACATTACGAAGGCATCAAAGTTTGATTTGTTGTTGTTTTGAAGCAATTATTTTTGTAATCGATAGCTACCTTTAACGGGTAGGTTATAAGCTGTATTACATCCCGAAATTCCCGCGGGAACAACGGCACAACGCAAGTATTCGTGAATTCGGAAAATAGTCCCACCGTACATTAATTTCACAGAAGCGTTACTTAGTAAATTAGAATTAAAAAGCATACTGAAACACCCACTAACTAAAATACTTATAAAAACTTTTAAATGACTCATACATGTCTCATACAATTTTTGGTAATTCAACTTGAAATTCCATTCACAACAAATTCCATAAAACAATTCACCTATCGATTGTTAACATTATTACTGCGTCCAGCGAAGTGTCATTCAATGTCATACAAATTCCATACACGTGGAGTTCGTCATACAAGTGGTTACGCATAGATTGATGCACTTTATGTATTAGGGATATAAATAACTTATCTACATAAGGAACAAAGGACATTATTGTGTTTGTGTTGCATAGTAATGAACTTTTTTATATATCTAAGTTTAACTCCTTGGAAACTCTTTTAGCTTCGGTGTAAATGCTCTTTCAGTAAAACCCATTTTATTCGTCTTGCTGCAAACGTTCTGTAGGAAAAACAAAAGAAAATCCACGCGATTGGTTACTGCGCCATACTGCAGCGCTTGCAAGCCTATTAAAGCGCTTAAAATGACAGAACTCTCCAATGATTTTGATATACGTCAAACAGTGCTAAATCATGCTTCACAATGCCCATAATTCATTTTACGAGCTTCTATAATTTAGTACCTACACTAAAATAATTAATAATTAAATTATGCCTTAATTAACGTAACATCACGTTCATAAAAATTGTCTTTTCGCAAAAAAATCTCCTCAAAACTGATTCGATGTTATGGTGTTCCTTTACTGTCTATGGTGCCGCCATAACCACAAGCGCCGACTCGCTTTACCTAATTTAAATTTAATTAAATCTCTAATAGGCTTGCCTTTATTCAAAGACACGTAAGTCCTCGTAAACATGTCTTGGGCTTTCTGGCTGAGGAATATTTACGAAGACGGTTTTAAAATCGTTAAGCTTGAAAGCTTACCTTCGAAGTGAGCTTACGATCTTCAAATATTTGAGCTTTGTTTAGTCATTTGTTTTAATTGTGATCTTTATCTTGCATTGATATGTTTTTGATGATTTGATGGTATTGACTTTATTTAGTTCGTAATTTACTAAATTAAACTAATCTAATCGCTGGGAACTAATGGTTGAAGAACTATGCAACAAATAGACCAAAACAGCAATTACTCAAACCTCCCTTGAACGTCAAAGTTAAAAAGTAGTACAGCATCTTTTTAAACCATTTTGTTTTATTTAACTTCTCATCGTCCATTTTATTGTTTACCGCCCGCGTAATAACCATCATCCCGACCATTACAAGTTCCATAGACTACAAATAACCAAAGAGTACAAATACGCGAAAACATTCACAAGGCGGTCATTTACTGACAGTTTCTAAGAAGGTCGAACGATCGCATCCTGCCGCAGTGAGCACTGGGCAGTGCGTGATAACATGCAGTCCAATTCACGCACACAGTTATTTAAATTATTTCATATTTTATGTCTTTTATAAGCGTTTCGGAGAGACCTTTGCCCAGCACTGGGGCGATATAGGTTAAGAAAAGAACTGTACTAAAACGTCGTTGACTGATATGTCTCACTTTGACACATATTTACTAAAAAAAACATTATTTTCAACGAAATCCTAGAAAAATATGTACAGACTTACTTTATGATGTATACTAATACCACATCCACAAGGTATGTCCTATATTTTTTTATGCATCTGCATCATAAGCCCCATAATTTTAAAAAATATTTATGTTTTTAAATTTCTCTTTTTTTAAATACCTCTTTCTGTTTATGAGTCCCTTTAAAACTCTATATATTTTACCTCCACGGTAATTAAAAATGGAATGCAATGATGACATCTTTATTACTTGTATCACCAGAATAAATGCCTTTGTAATGCCTTCATGAATACAGTACAACTTTATTCTAGGTCACTTTACGAGACAATTTTTATGGCCTGTAATAATAACACGGGTTATCCATGTTTATCTATACTAATATTATAAAGCTGAAGAGTTTGTTTTGTTTGTTTGTTTGTTTAAACGCGCTAATCTCAGAAACTACTGAACCGATTTGAATAATTCTTTCACTGTTAGATAGTCTATTTATCGAGGAAGGCTATAGGCTACATTTTATCCCGAAATTCCCACGGGAACGGCCACAACGCGGGTAAAACCGCGGGGCGCTGCTAGTCATTTATAAACGTTTGGAACCGATAATATAATATACATATACTAAGGCTTTTTTATCTAAATGCAAACTATAAGGTAGTTAAATTTTTTTTTCTTTAATTTTTATACTCGTAAATTTTTTTTATTTACGAGTATCTTTTGTCTTTAAAGAAAAACAATCCCTTAGTGTATTTTGCTATAAATTTATAAAAATTTAGGAAAACATTATGAAAAGGGTGTTATCTAATGGCTATTTATTGAGGGGAGGCTCCTGCAGAGGGAAAATGTAGGCTAAAAATAAATGATAATAATAAATAATACTATCTCCAGTAAGATTGAGTTGCCTTTACCCAATTGTGGTACATTACCTTACAGTTTAATCAATCCTAATACAATAAAGATGAAGAGATTTATTTGTTTGTTTAAACCCGCTAATCTCAGAAACTACCAATCCGAATTGCATAATTCTTTTTGTAATAGATAGCCTCATTCAACGGAAATTTTATAAGCTACTTTTCATCCCGATATTCGCACAGGAACGGGACCAACGGGGGTAAAACCGCGAGGCATTGCTAATCTTTTTTTATAGTTTAAAAATTAAAGACATATCCCAAGGCCAGAGTACCACCGTCAACCTCGTGAAGTACCGAACGGAAGCTGACTCATTACAATGACGCCAACAAACACTTCGCAGAAACCAAACGATTGTTCAATAAATACTAGAGAATACACAAAAAAGATAATATCTTTCTGTACAATTGATAGTTGGTATGTCTATCCCAGCCAGTAATAATTTGGAGGAGTTAAATTTCTATGGATCCGCGAGGTTCCTCTTCATCGAGTGGATGGTCAACCTGACCAATCCTGGTGTCAGAGTTATAGAGCCGCCAAAGGCCTCTGAGATGGCTCATTTAACTTCTATCTAAACCGGGACCGACGGCTTAACTTGCCCTCCGAAGCACGGAATCGTCTTACTTTTCAAGCAATCAGGTCGCGACGTTATTTCCACTACAGAGCAAAATAGAATCATGATACCCTAAGTAAGCTTAGCTCACTGATATTATAGCAGTAATGTTAAAACCCTTAAAATGTTTAGTCTTTCCGCCGTCACCAAATAATTAATGAATACCATTGCTATGTTATATAGCGATATGCTTGATGGATACCAACCGTAACAAAACAGACCTGATGAAAAGGCACCCATAAAATTAGAGTTATTCCTCCTTATAACCTTCTCAAACTTTCTTACAACTTACTATTACTCTGCGTTAATCTATCAATGTAAAGTAAGATAGTTAAGTTTACAATTGATTCAAGCTAAATCTAAAGCCACACACGCAACCAACATTCACTAATATTCGTAACCAATTAAAAGCTACAACAACATTCCGACCAGTTAATAAAGGTTAAGACAAAAAGAAGAGAAGTTCAAACGCGCCGAGCAGTTTGAATTAGCTTCCCGTTAATGAGGAATAATAGAAAAACAAATAAACATCGGACAACGGTGATTTGTCGGTGGCTTTGTCGAGCTTAATGAAGAGTATTCGTTCTTGTACCAGAGTATGAAGGAGGTTTAGTTAATTTTATTTTATTAGACTAACCGTCTCGTGTCTCGCGGTTTTTCCCGCGTTATGACTGTGCCCGTGAGAATTTTTCGGCTAAAAAACATCCATTTGCATGTAGCTATAATGATTAGAATCGGATTATTCAAATCGGATTGGTTGTTCCTGACATGAGCACGTCTAAACAGACAAAATCCTTTGGCGGCTCAATTACTCTGACACCAGGATTGGTCAGTTTGACCGTCCACTCGATGAAGAAGAAGAACAGACAAAAAAACAAAAACCAAATCTTCTTCAGTTTAATTATACAGACAATGGCCATTCAAAGTTGAAAGACAGGCAAAGCCATAGAACGAGTGAAGCGAAGAGGTTACTATGTATATGGACATAGCGATACTCTTTCACCGTGTTTTGTTTACACCATTAAATCCGTTTTTCACAATATTCAAGAAAGGAATTAGCTGAAATTGGCTACCCTCTGTCTACTCTGATCAAATGAACTCTTATAAGATAAAGTGCAGATCTAAGGCAGTCCAAAAATAAGTTTAGAAATTGTATGTTGTCATAATCAAAAATAACTATACAAAGTCTCATTTGAGCATCAATAAATATGCAAATTCTTAGATAAAAACAGATAAAACAATAAAAACGGTTGTTCGTAATAATTAATAGCTATTAGATGACCCAGGCTTCAGTCCGTATCCTAAGCTTGGATGCACACAACCTTGTAGTCACCTTCATCAGGCGTAATGTGTAAATAAAGTATCATTTTATACGAGTACTTCATAATAATATATGACTAAGTGTATTATATTAGTTTAAAGAACGCGTTGATGTCTTTTGTATGAAACACCGATTCGGAAACATTAAGAGCGGATAGCACAAAAACTCTTAAATCAATTTAGTATATAGAAACAAAAGCTATCCCTTCAAAATTGAACTTTATAATGCATCGAATAGAACACCATTTCAGACGAACGTCATTTGTTTTTTAAATAAGTTTAAGCGCTAAATCAAATTAAGAATCTTTGTGCAATTCACTCTTAATTATTATTTTTATACTCGTACATGTTTAGATTAAGCGAGTTTATACGCTGCCATTTAGGCACTTGAATTGAACGAGTGGGCGAGTGGGTGATAAGAAGTGTGACGTGTGTATCTTACGCTTACGCTATGCATTGACTTTAAATATTACGCTACGCTCTTCACTACGCTAGAACGTGATCGTCACAAATATCACACAAACTCCGCCTACTCGCAGCTCGTAAATTCGCTCAATATTAATAACGCCTTAGAATAAAATAATTCAATAAGGTTAAAATCTTAATGTTTATTAATCTACTGTAATAAAGCTGAAGATTTTTTATTGTTTGAACACTGTTCGAATCTTAGAAACTATCAACCCGATTTGAATAATTCTTTTAGTAAAGGATAGCCACATTCAACGGGAAGGTTATAGGCTATTTTTCGTCCCAGAATTCCCACGGGAACGGACATAGTGCGGGTAAAACTGCGGTCACTGCTAGTTCTAACGATAAAACTCATAAATAATTTTGTAGCGCGCGTTGATGTCTTTTGTATGAAACATCGGTTCAGTAACAATTCAACAAGTCACTTTAAATTTAAATTCTTATAGCACAAATGTATTATCCTACAAATTAGTTTCATTATTGTCAGTTAGAGACGTGTGGTAAGAGCAAAAAATAATTACTTTTTTACGCTTGTATTACCCAGAATAGGTTATGTTGCCAATTTCAATTTGTTCAGACAGCATTAAAAACATCGAAATCATCATTAAACAAAAAAAAAAAAAAACATAGAGCGTTTTCTCTGTTTTTTTATTCTTTAAGTTTGTACATATTTGTGTTGTCTATGGCATTGGTATCACACCTCTATTTGTTGTTTCATTTACAAAGTATTCCAGTATTGTAACACTATAGGTCAATAAATCGCATGTAAATATTTGCTTCGAAAGAACGTTGTCCAAGTACAAATAGTAAAAAAAGAATAGTTGAAAAGTTGACTTGGGTTCTGTATAAAATGTTCAAAGTATTGTATAATGTACGTATTATAGTTGTTGTATTACCCTATTTAGTTTAGCTTAAAATATCATCAACATTGAAGACACCATTGTTTTTTGTTTAGCTATTCGTGGTGATTTTATCAGTTGACTTACAGGTTTGCCAATACATCAGTAATCTGAAGGATTTGCATTTGACACAATCCAATACATAACAAACAAAGATTCTGACTAATTTAAAACTTATTTCAAAGCTGATTATATCGTTTTATATATAATTCTACTGTACGTGTGTATGTCATTGAACTCCTCCTTAACGGATTTGAATGATTTTTTTTGTATGCGTTTGGGTGGTACCCTGGATGGTTTAGATTCACAGTAGCGACATCTACTGGGTTCTGGGTTGCGGATGGAACTACCGCTAGGGACAGCTAGTTTTTATATGAGTTTTTACTTTCATATGTTGCAGTGTCGATGGTTTTACCACCACACCGCGGAACCCTGTACTGCGAAGGTGCAACAAACCGGCACTCATGTTGCTAATTGTCACAGCGGTTTACGATTCCCGTAGATAACAAAAACTACGGCCGTCTCCGAGTTTAAAGGCAGGCGTCGACTTTAACTTTAAATATTTCACACTAGCGTTAATATGACGATTTCAAAGAAGCGCCATGTTCGCTCCTTTTTAATGTCTTTTGTGACATGTTTTTCACGCCCTTGCGTGTTTTTTGTGTCGGTCGTGTTTTTAATTACCCGCTTGTGAGAAGGGTTTGTTTTTGCTAACATATTTCATACCTATTTATTTCTAAATTAAAAGTAGCTTTTGTTTTGTAGTGTGACAACAGAAAGAGAAAAGGGAGAATGGCGTTGTTGAGCTAGTTGCCAACACAAGCATCACACATTTCAATTTACTCATAGCACGCTCTTGAACTCGCCAACTCGCCGTTCGCTCAATCTAAACGAGGCGACGTCAAAGAAAGCGTTTAAATTTTTCGTGATATGAGAGACCTTTGCCCAACATTGGAATCGTAAGGTTCATTACATTTCAAAACCGAATTAATACACGCTAATACATTTTTTTTAATTTATTCCTATTTAATGATTTCGGAAAAATCTTCGAAACCAAATTCATAAAACACAAATATCTGACACCCGTCTCGCCCAATCGCATTCCGGTTCCAACCGACCAATTAAAACCATTGAAGAGTATTGAACCGATAAACCATCTCGAAAACATTCACATATCGCTGCACTGTTATGTCAACACATTGGACTATGAAGCACCGTTAGCAACGTAACGTACCGTTGGCAATAAAAGCTGAATTTTATGAGAAAAAGTTTGACTTTATGACAGAAGAGAAATGTAACTGGATATACTGCAACGTGTAGATTTAATGAGCGATTCCATAGAAGCGGAGCGGTGCGGAATTCAACTGACTAATCACAGCGCATAACGAAAAGATTTTGACAATTTCGATTAGCTCCTTAGAGCCTGATTCATAAACGCTTAATTATTAACAGCATTTTATCCATCAAATGGTTTGTCCCTTTCCAACACACGCTATTCTTCAAAGAGCAAAAGAGACAAAACACTACAGTGTTTTAGTTAAATAACGTTTTTGAATAAGAAGGGTGTTTAAAAAGTTAAAAAAGGGTTGACGAATAGTTTGGTTAGAAGGAAATTATGTTTTATTATTATGTTTTATAATTCTGCCCATTTATTTATATCAAAGTCCGATTAAACAATAAACTCTAACCGATATAAGTTTTCTGTATTTTTGTTTTGCCAGCAGTACATACCATGTCGATGATACTCGTCTCACGTAATATTACGTGAGGCGCAGGAATGATGGCTTGATTTTAATATTTTGGCGAAGAAATACAGAATTCATAAAGCTGAGAAGATGTTGCCTACCTTCTCGTTGATTTGACATCATTTCAAAAATTACTATTGGTATTTACCAATCATAAATAGCACAGCTCTGGGGAAAAATAACCTTATTTTATAAAGCCACAAAGAGCTATGTTCAGTAAGAAGTTAGGTCCATTAGATCGAAACTTAACTATTGAAATTTCTAAACTAATGGGGGTTTTCACGAAAATGACACTTTTGACAGATTTCTGGATCTCAAGTCTCAGTGCTGCCGCCTAGTGGGTGACAATTCAGAAAACCCTCATTGACGTAACTTTTCATACATTACATGTCAAAATCACTCATTAAATCTCTACTAAGGAAGCATTTCACGTCTCCGAGTGACGGCGCTACATGAAAACAAAAACCTCTTTTCCGTATTTTTTCACAGCTCATCCAACGAGGTGGCATCGCGTGTGTGTAACCTCCATGTAAGTGAAGACTCATACATAATATGACACTCAAAATACAAGATAATTCGTTGTAACTACATAATGCGTTGTAATTCGTGTAATAACAAGATTCGCATCGACTGTTTGACATTCATTCAGATGAAATGTAATTCTGAGTGATGTTAATTGTGTACTGAAGTCACGAGTTTTTCGAAAAAACAGATAAATTCTTTGAAGTATTTTTCAGTAGGCAGTTATATGGTAAAATGTGTTATTCGACGTTACGCCCTCACGATTGACGAGCCCTTGTTTAAGTAACTTTGAATATAATATATTTAAAAAGTAAAACACTCGTCATTCAAAATAAACATAAATACTTACATAGGTTATTAAAAAAAGGTTTTATTATTCTTCATACAAACTCCGACTCAAACACGGGTTAGAAGCAAAAATAACCACAAACAACAGACGCCCGCGTAATTGTATGATTATTATGTTTTTGCTCAACTCGGCACGCTCACACATTCCCCACATTAACCAGTTAAAACAGCATAAAAAATCATATATTAAAAATAAAAATAGCAACTGGTATTATGGAAATATCATGAGACTTTTAAACAAAATGCCTGGCCGTCCTCGCAGCGCCGGCCCGTGGTTACTTAAGAATTAATCCCCTAAGAATAATGGAGAAAACACATATTTTTGTAAGCGTTGAATATGTTATTTACGTTGAAGGGTGTTATTATGATCCATTTACGCGTTTTGCTGTTTTTATAGTGAAACAAAACCTAGAATATTTTAGTAGAGTGTGAAGCTCAAATAACAAGACAATATGAGAGCTACGAGTATGTTCATGCCTTTTATTTGATAACTTTTATCTATCCGCATATTTCTACCTACGCAAAAGCAGCTGGGGACTAATTTCAATGTCATTTCTCTTACAATTTATAACTACTACTTGTCATTAAAAAGGTCATAAAAATAGGTAATGTTGCGAACTCCAACTTTAACTTAATATAATAACTAAATTTTCTTTCGCACTGAAAATAGAAAATTGAGGACGCACATAACAATAATAAGAGATTAAGTTGATTTTATGCATTAACGTAGTGATAAGCAAAATGGCGTCAACAATAAAAACAAATGCCTGTAACCGTGACATAACATGTTACGACTTACGAGATATCAGATGAATCACGACAAGTTATAATAAATACTACTCGTATAGTAAATAATCGCAATTCATTGAAAAATACATTCTTCAAATTACACCCCATTCGCGCCATAAATTCATGCACTGGCATAGACAAACAACATGGGCGCCGATTCTACATTGTCTCTGGCCCACATCAGATTTTTTTTTATAAAACACCTTGACCTGCGCAGGCTCTACTAATCTTTTGTTAGACTATCTTCCTTACTGTCGTCTAACCTATAAAGAAGCGCACACTAGAGACGAGACATCTTACAACTTTGTGTCTGTTACACTTAAGAATTGTTCTAACTACTGTAGCTAGACAAAAGTCAGTCTAAAGACTGCCTGGACTATACAGGGGTTCATTTACATACATCGGTCTATATAGACAAGTCTGGAACTACAGATATGAAAACCTTTTCTTAGACAAGAGATTCCTTTTCTTACTAACATGTCATCGATTTTTGTGACAACGAGCTACCCTGTATAGTCTGCGATAGTGTATTGTTATTAAATAAAGTGTATTCTGGAGTTAGCGATGACAATCGGAGTCCGGTCTCCCGCAGTTTTATTAGACAGTTCATGATGTTTATGTGGCCTGGGAGCCATTATGCAAGAACTTTGCCGTGTTCGGTTTTGTATAAAACTTAGCTGGAATTCAAGAAGGTAATAATAAGCAAATAAGTAAGTATTTTTTTAATTTTTATTACATTCTGTATTCTATGTACATATATTTTTTTAAATATACATTCTGTTATTCTATTTTTAATTTTCAAATGTCAATGAAGAATGAACACCTTTTACAACAAATAAAAAATAACGTACCTAGTTCACCTATTACCTAGTTGTTTTTGCATTAGGTACCGAGCGAATTGGCGAATAGCGAGTTGGCGAGTTCAATAGAAAGAGAATGAGCAAGTACCTTCATATGTGTGATGTGAGCATCATGTTCTATTGACAGCTCAAATTGCTTAATCTGACAACTTTTTTCTTTTTAATGATTTTACTAAATGCATTGTATCATGGTCCAATATATGTTGGTCCATGAAGGTATGTTCAAAGTCAAACCTCCTAGCTACGCTAGTTAAGGTCATCACCACTACTGTTTGCTCTTCGCCGTTAATGGACTACTCAAACAAACCTCATTTATCGACGAGCAGGCCTTCATAGATCGACATTGAGCGTAATTCGTTCAAATCTGAAACAAATGAACATTTTGTTAGGTCTTTTGGTCGAATTATGTTTGTTATAGTTAATTATTGTTAATACAGTAAATACAAGACAACTTTCAACTGGTTTTTTAAAGTAAAAAATCAAAACTAGTCATCATTAATTTAAACGATGTAGGTATTATATCTTTTCTTTTGACTGCACCCTACAACAATAATTTCGTGGTGATTACGCCTTATACTTATCTAGGCTTAATACAATTTCCATAAGTAAGATATGGGCCTTTAACCTGCAGTGACAAAGACATTGATATTATTATTATCACAAGGACATATACATAGGTATTTATATAGATACTATAAGCACCTATAAGGTACTAGCCGTGCCCCATACATACATACATACATCCTCACAAACTTTCTAAATGGCAACACTGTGAGTGTTGCCACTTAAAAAATATTTGCTTCAGACATGGAATAATAAACCTCCTTACGCATCATATTTAAATTACTTTCACCCTTTCCTGGACTTAAAGGATACTCAATGTGACTCCTTTGACTTTGGTAGCCGGTTCCAACACTCCCTAATAACGTGCAATACTATACTTTAAGTAAAAACTGATAAAGTTCATAATGGTATGTAATTTATTTTGATTAACGAAAGTGATCGGCAACCTTGAATAAAACCTCTTTTGTTTAAACTTGTTATGTTTTTTTTTTGTTTGGGCTTGCGTTACGATATGGTAGTTGTTATTAAATATTTTTTTAACATAGTGTTCCCCGCTGTCTCACCTGTAGCGTACTTATTCCTGTAAGAGTTTATGTTTAGAAATTGACCTATAGCTACGTCCGTCGACAAAGTCTCCAATGCCTATTATATGCCAATCATTATCGACAAAAATATTTACCAAATATACAAAAAAATCGGTTCAGTAGATTGGTCGTAAAGCGGACAGACATACAGACAAATACAAGCTACGTTGATCTCGGATTTAAATGGAAGGATAATACCAGACCAGATATCTACCAGGTTTAAACCTCGCTGTTAACGAAAGAATTTTAATATAAACTATCATAAAGTTTGCAATAAATCTATAAAAAACCATAGATGATTTCTAGTCTTTTTACTCTGATCACTAAAAGGCGGTTAAACCATTAGTGCTTTAAACACTTCAATCCCATTACTACCACAAGTTCCGTGTGGCATAACCTCTTCCCACGTAGTCGGGTAACTTGTCAAACATGGCAGGACCAGTCGCTATGTATGGATTCAAGTTTCATAATTACGAAAAGGCTGTATGTGTTATATGTATTGCTCAACGTTTGATTTGATGACGATGAGAGCCAATGTGGTACCATATTTTTTAAACTTACATGATTTGCCTTCATAATACTAAATGAAATGGGTCTGTATCTATCGCGTTAGAATATAATATAACGTATTTACTAAAATAAGTACTTGACGTAATCCGCTCGAAACATATTTTAATACGGCTTTTGCTTAAGCAAAACATTTTCCC
The DNA here is from genome assembly GCA_963082685.1 of Cyclophora albipunctata. Classification (NCBI taxonomy): domain Eukaryota; kingdom Metazoa; phylum Arthropoda; class Insecta; order Lepidoptera; family Geometridae; genus Cyclophora; species Cyclophora albipunctata. Next base: position 1,263,868 of record OY720113.1, on the reverse strand, counting down.
CACGAATAAATCTGTCTGGTAGTTTTAGCCGCAAATAAATCCGTTCTATAGTATTTGACATGAGCTTGGGACTACGACTGACTTCCTACTAACGCCTGAATACCTCATGTGAATCGCAACTCTAACTACCGTCCATTAAAGTAGTCGTCCATTAAAACGACACTTAACTAAATGACGTAATTGTTGATACATTACATATATCAAAGTCACTCCTACGGAACACAGACGAGACAGGGGCTCAAATCAAGAAGTGTACAAAAGACGTTAACCAAACAGTTACCCCAGTTATGCCTATTACATAGCAACGCACTGCATAATGTTTGTTATACTGTGTCGCCGGTAACTGTACTGGTGATGTATACGGTACCTGGAAGTCGTGTCTAACTTGCCACCACTATACTCATTGTTTAGTACTGTCGACTCGGTTGGAACTGGTTGCAATATGGTGTAAATACTGAGGGTTGATTGGTCGAACATTCGAAATTGGAATTCCCACCAATCAAGATGCAGTATTTTATCATAACGTGTCTTGACGCATCCAATCACGGGTAGTACAGGCGATATAAGCTTAATTTTTGAATTTTGGAACCTTACGCCCGTACTCAAAGATGGCAAATGCTTCCTTTTTAATTAATGATTTTAACATGAGTGTTGATTTAATGGTTGAGTTTCTGAGTGTGGCAGTTAGTATAATAAACTTATTATTTCAGCAATTCATAAAAAACTGCTCAGTATTTAAAATTCGTTTTTACTTTACCGTTACATTAACCCTAGCTAATATGTAATAGGAAAATGCTAATTATAGAAACAAATGGCAAAGCTTGCATCGGTTTCCCCGACAAGAGCTCAACTTATAAGTTTTATGATGACAGTTATGACTACAAAGAAGAGAGTTTCACATAAAAGAGGTCGGTCGCCAAAACCGCTGACTGTACATAGGAAAGCAATTGTTTTATTTAGCACTATTAACACGGTGAAAGGCGAATACCGCTGGGAAATCTACCTTATAAAGTTCATAATAGAGCTCTGGTTAGATTAACTGTAGGTTTTATAACGATTTGAATGATCCTTGTGTAAGGTTTCTCGCTCACTGAGGTTATCAGCATGCAGTACAGAAAAGAGGTTTGATATGGCCGGTCCTAATAACCTAGAGATATATGTAGCAAATAAAATTTTAACGTTATTTGTATGTTAATAAATGTCGAATTGAAAATCCGCTTCTTTTAGTCGCCTGAATTTTACATTTATTTACAGAGAGAATATTTTTACATTAAGTAGTGAGATATGGCAATCATAGAGTTAGATATCTTATCATTTAACTGCTTGAAAAGTTTACCTTTGTTAAATAACTTATTCATAAACAGCATTTTAGCCATGAAATGGCATCCCTTTCCGACATAAGATATTTGCCAAAGAGCAAAAGAGACAAAAGACTTTGTAACAGGGTTTTAGATAGTTTTTAAATAAGGCGTCTTTTTGCCAATTAAAAGACAATAAAATGCGTGGAAATCAAAGCTAAAAGAAAGTATCTGCGTTAACAAATGTTACGAAATAATTCCCAAGCTGCATATCTCACGTTCTCGGTGTAATTGCATTCGTTCATCAACTTCTTACTGATTATTGTTTCCAATGAAAGTTGCAGTGAGAACGCCTTTCACTGCGTACTGTACTGGGGGCAGAGTTTGAACAAGACCATAGAGAATATTGTCTATTCTGGTCATAGAGAAACGACCATAGTGGATATTGTTTAGGATGTTCTGGTTATACAGAAAAGACCATAGAGGATATTTTTGAGGATATTCTAATCATTGAGAATATTCTCTAGGTGGTAGGAATTCATCTAGCTCTGAAAGCTCACTAGAGTAGTGTTTCATTGGGGGTGCAATTGTGTAAGCGAGCTTAAGTCCATTTTGTACAAGAGTAATTAACTAATTATAACTAAATATATTTTTATTTTCAAAAAATTGCTAGTTGCAGAAAATTAGTGTCATTGCTAATAATCAACTGCTTTATGAGTGTACACTACCTCAGTTCGCGTATTCAGATTTTCCCCTGAGCCGAAGCGGGACAGAAACACCTGAGCGCTTGGTGTTTCGGCCCGCGAATTGTAGGTATTTGCTCCCTACAAACATTATGGTACTCATTTGAAAAAACCGCAACATATGAATTGTTCTGTAAACCCTATTCAATTTACTACACTTTATTTTAATTCAACAACTTTTGTATTTATTGAGATATTAAGATTTTAGTAAAAATTTAGAGATAACTTTGCGATTTTTTTCTATCGAGAAAATTTCATGGAGTCGTGTTTTCGAAACATATGATCGATAGATTATATCATGAACTTTACCATACATACGTTTCAAAGTTAAATATTGAGTAACGAGGAATATATGGAGATCCCGCCGAGTTGAAAATAAGCGATTTGAGGTAGTATACTCTTAAGACACTTATTTCCAAAATGCAGAATATTTTATATCCAAGTCAACTTTCAAAGGTAATTCAACCTTTTTGCTCCGTATTTGTTTATGTTAAATAAACGTTTTTCTGTCTGTCTGTATATGGTTCGCATGTAACGCCGGTGTCTCAGTGAGAACATCAGGAAGCTGAACTAGTCTAACTTGTTCTGATCGAGTCTAGCGTTTAGGAATGTGCCTAGAATACTAGTTACGTCTAGGTATAGCATTAGGTTACCTACAATCATTGTTACGTGAAGGTAGGAACTTAATATCTATGCTTCTTAGGATATTCGAATCACACAAAATATCTAAAGAATTTTAAGTCCTCCGTATAAGATTTCCTTTTTTGACGTATGTCTATAATAGCTTCGATCAATTAAGTAGTTATTAGAGTATATTATATAACTCTTGAACTTTGTCTACCTACATAAATCATTAATTTCCAAAGTACCTAAACTTAAAATAAATTGCTTATTTCCAATTCACATCAACTCCAAAGTTAACGCCACAAAAAACAGACCACAACTCATTCGAATTACGAAACATTAAACATAGACAAAAAAGGGCAAACAATATTATAAACTGACATTTATAATGTTACCATAACTTATACTTTAGTTTTTTGTTACTGTATAACTTATTTGGCAGAAATAAGAATAATCTTTAACTAAATTAAGTTATAACCCGTGGATATGGAAAAGATGTTTGTTACGAGTACTTCTTATCTCCGCGGTTTATTAACCGATTTCAAACAGTGATAATCAGCTAAAAAACTTTTCTTTTTAACAAATTTAAAAAAAGCGGCCAAGTGCGAGTCGGACTCGCCCATGAAGGGTTCCGTAGCAGCGAGTAACATAATAAAGAAGTTCTTGAAATAAATGTTTTTTTATTTACATTTGAGTTATTGAATGAATAATCAGTATTTTTTTGCGGTTTACGATTTATGTCGTAAAAAAAAAACTACTAACTAGACCTCGTTCAAACCAATTTTCGGTGTTAGATTACATTGTTATGTACATCATATATTTTTTTTAGTTTTATCATTCTCTTATTTTAGAAGTTACAGGGGGACACACATTTTACCACTTTGGAAGAGTCTCTCGCGCAAACTATTCAGTTTAGAAAAAAATGATATTAGAAACCTCAATACCATTTTTGAAGACCTATCCATAGATACCCCACACGTATGGGTTTGATGAAAAAAAAAATATTTTTTTCATTTCTAAGTATGGGAGACCCCCCTAAAATTTTATTTTTTTTCTATTTTAGTGTGAAAATATTAATGCGGTTCACAGAATACATCTACACACTAAGTTTCAACAACATAGCTCTTATAGTTTCGGAGAAAAAAGGCTGTGACATACGGACAGACAGACAGACCGACAGACGGACGGACAGACAGACAGACAGACATGACGAATCTATAAGGGTTCCGTTTTTGCCATTTGGCTACGGAACCCTAAAAATGATAGCATCTGTCTAAATCCAGTATACAAGATTTAACTTTAATCTATCACACATTGTATTGTTTACGTGAAGCTCGGTGAAATTATGAGTTTCTTGCTTACATTTCGCATCTATATGAATCCATTGTTTGTACCCAAATCATTACCTATTTAGAAGATAAGTAAACATACACATTGTTATACAACTGAAGCGTCAGTGGGTGGATACGGAAAATCTAACAGCCTTACAACATGGTGGTTTAAAATGGAAGAGAAAGCGTGTTAATACATTTACACCATAGGTACATTATTAGATAACGTTTAAAGACAATAATGGCCCCCAAATATTACCTACTCATTTATTAAATCTTAGTATTTTCGTGCTACGGCTAGTACCCTAGTCAGTAAACCATAATAATATCTAGGCATGCTTTCTTTAGTCATACAAATCGCTAGCATCCCACACTTTGCGGTCACACACACCCAATCGGTGTCACGGTCATATTGACAGTTCATTTGACAGGCGTGACTATTATGTAAAATACTACATACACATAGGTATTTGTTGTGTTTTTGTTCTAGTAAGTACCTATAATATTCAACCCTAAGAAAACTTGGGTATTAGACTTATTAACTTGCATCCCCAGCCCGGGTGTAAGAATTAAATGGAGATAAAAAGCCTGCACATGAAGAAATAGACGTCATATGACCTTTATTAAAGAAAATTAAAACAGTCGGGTAAATTAAAATTTGGTAGCCGGTAACACAATACTATCTTGTTCCCTACTAATGTAGAAAGCTCAAATAAATCAAAAAGTAATAATTAGTTAGTTATGTTCCAATTAATCAAAAATAAAGTAAATTGAAAACAAACTAAAGCCAGTATTAAAAAATAGTCCAGTTTACGAGTCGATAGTCAACACTTTGGTTCTTGGTCTGTGGTCACTTCCGTATAGTTGTACTGTGCTTCCGTTGTCATAATAATCATAATTCACCTTCTTTAAAATAAAAAAAAACAAACGAACAATAAACATAACGAATTGCTTGGTAATAAAGATTTAATTATTCCATTCTTTATTTGAACGAGTTTCACTTTTAGCTACCGGCACACAATAACAACTTGACGTATGGTATTACTCACTCAGCCTCAATGCACAATATTCAGAACAGGATCCTTTTGATAAATTAATTCTCATTTATTATAAGGACGAATACCTTGATGTCATAGATATTGTTAAGTTGAAGAAAGAAACATGTGTTTTTTTAATTGATTAAAACGTTGATATGATAATGCACAGAATACATAAATTTTACCCGACTTCCAAAAAAAGTAGAAGTTCTAAATTCGTATTTGTCATGTTATAAATAAAAACAGAACCATGTTAATTTAAAAACATTTATTTAAACTCAAATGAAAATAATACTTATTTATAATAAATTCACATTAATAAAAGACATGACATAATTAATAATTCCTTAGTTATGTATCATTAAATTTTGTAATAAATATTTACTTAGTTTTAAAAATAAAGGGCCTTACCCAAGTTAATTAACAGTAAAATTAAATGTCATACAATTAATTTCATAGCAGAACGCAACAAACACATTCAATACATTGAGTTTGGCAATACTTATAATTTAATGCAGACTTTAAATTCGGAATTGAAAATAATTTCAATCGAGAAATATAAATTCAAAAATTAACACACCATTCTCCGTTATTTTAAACCATAGATAAAACAACACTGTTATTTCAAATACTTATATAAATTGGAATTCCATAATTGGGCTTTTGAAAAAACAATTTTTTTGTGATAAATGGAAAGATTATATATTAGTTTTATAACAAAACTATTTTTATTTTATTTTTTTCGCAATAATTCAAAAGTTATTTCAAAATAAAAATTAATTTTTGAATCCAGTACCGAAAACACTCGGACAACTCCCGAACAAACCCGAGCGCGGTGTGACGTCATAATGTATAGCCCCATTCGGTTACACGTGTAATAGCCGTAAACGCTGTACGTACTTATGGTTAAATAGCTATACATTATCACGTCACAACCACGGTGACCAATTATGGCGCGTTTATAGTCACGTGATTTTTATTCAATTTTTAATTGTTTATAATTAATTGAAAAAATATTTTTAAGTTTTTTGCATTAAATATCAATATTATTAATAATAAAGTTTTAAAATACATTAAAAAAAACATTTTTTGTTTTTTTCAAAAGCCCAATTCCTTATCAAATACCTTAATTATTATAAGTGAGACTGATTGTGAAATATACTATAATGAAGTGAGCATTATTATTATAAATTTTTAACATTATATTTACATATTCAACCTCTTTATTGAGCGAAGAAAATATAGAGTTCTCTTAAGAAAAGTATGACTATTACATAGTTAGAAAATACATCATTTAAAATAAAAATCTTCACGATTTGTACTCGTAATTTACTGGTAACATTAATTATCTTAAAAAAAATCTTTAGGAACTAAAAATACCAAATGCAGTCGACTTTATATGCAGAAATAGTACAAATGGGTTGTCCTGTAGAATCCATTCCACATAAATAAGACAAAAAATACCTACCTAAGTTTCTATTAATTATCAATTCTATATTCAAATCTGTGGTTTATTTAGTGAGTTGACATTTTACATCTGTGGTGTATAACGAATATGTACCTATATATTATCTATGACAAAAGAGAACTGGAGAGTGAACTTTAAGTTCGGAACAGCTGCGCCAGATCAAAGTCTTTTAAGTTGATAAGGCCAGTGTGACCGTTGATCATACAGTAGTACTCCGCCCCTACAATGTACGCTAGGACCATAGCTCCCACTATACTGCCAAGAGATGTAGACTTTGGCAGCAATATTCCTGTAGCTATGAGCAACCCGATGTATGTCATGTACCTTGAAAAAAAGAATTATGATCATAATCTATGCCACTGAAAGCATAGAGTATAAAATTGTACAGATTATAATCTGTAGCACTAAATCTACAGTTTTTTATAAGCTGTTGTAACTGTTATATAAGTAAATATTGCTCAAGTACAAAGATTAATTGTTTGTTAGAATTGAGTAATAACAATTTATTACATCATACTAGCAGCGCCCCGCGGTTTTACCCGCGTTGTACCCGTTCCCGTGGGAATTTCGGGAATTTTTATACATATATCCTCTTGAATCACTCTACCTATTACAAAAAACCGCATCAAAATCCGTTGCGTAATTTTAAAGATTTAAGCATACAGACAAACAGACAAAAATAGCGACTTTGTTTTATACTATGTAGTGATAATAGTTGTTACACCGAAATAAATAGGTTAGGCATAAGTTATATAATTTACTATAGACTATAGACATATCTGTGTCATAGATAAGTAGACCTACATAATTTATGTGCCTATAAAAATACTAAATATTTATTGGTGGAAATTCATAAGTAATTCAGACATTCCATCAATCAATAATATAATTTATCTTATGTGAATATGTATCATATTCAAAAGAAATTAGAAATATACTTAGTACCTGTAGAAAATGGTAACTTTACATAATTAAAAGAACATGTGAATGAAATAGTCATTGGAAGTAAATGAATATTATAATTATACTTGATATTGTTGAAAACTGTTATGAGTGAATTTCGGGATGAAAACTAGCCTATAACCTTCCCGTTGAATGTGGCTATCTATTACAAAAAGAATTATTCAAATCGGACTGGTAATTCTCGAGATTACCTCGAACATACAAACTTAAAAAAATTACGTGTTAATAATATTAGTATAGATAATAAAAATAATTGATAAATAGATATTTTTGTTCATTATACAAATAGCCCATCACCAATTAAAATAACATCAAATTTACCTATCCACAAGTAATCTGGTAGCAAACAATTAGAGCTCTGCGTTTCTGTAAGAAATTCATTGTTATATGTTAATAAAAAATTTAAAGAAAACTCTAAATATCTATAAACATTTTGAAATGTTAAACAATATATACTTTTTACAGGAAACACCTATACATGACTGATATGACTAGCAGTTTATAATGTTTATAGATATTTTTTTTGTTAACTAAGAACAAAACAAATGTAATTAAAAAATGCCATTCAAAATCAAATTCAAAATAAAAACAAGTTATTTTATAATCAAAAATGTGATAAACCAAATTGAAATTAAATCATATTATTATTCATGGACAAATAAGTATTATTCTATAACAATAAACCAATTACCTGGAAGTAGTAAGCTTCTCCGACTGATCCTCATCCTCCCGCTCAGCGATGCAGAACTCTCCTTTCCTCAAGTACCCTTTAGCACACTTCCGGCACATATCCGGCCCGTCCCCATGACACCTATTACAAGACTTATCACACTTCATACAAGTGTACGACCCGATAGAGTTCAGACAAAACTCATCCTTCTTACATTTGGTTAAGTCATCACATTCATTGACATCTAGACAACCCTCGTCCGAGTCAAAGGTGAATCCCGGCTGGCATGCGACACAGTCTTTATGGGTCCCGGCTCGGCAGCCTCCCAGACAAGACTGATGGCATTGGGAACACTCCATCTTACCATTGGGTTGTGTTAAGTAATATCCTATATCACACAAGTCACAGTCTTTCCCGGAATATCCTTTGTTACAGAGACATGTGCCGTTGCCTTTCCTAGTGCCATCTCCCCGACATTTCCCATTGCCGCTACACAGGTTCTCATGATCACCTGGGCAAGGAGTACAGTCTTTACCATAGTGGTGTTTTGGGCAACATACTTGTAGTTTGTCAATACAAATGTAGGAGTACAAATCGGCCGATTCATCTGGGTCCTGAGCCCACCATTCCTCTATAAACTCTTCAGCCTTTTCAGCCATGTGGTGGCATTGCACAGAGTTCGTCTCACCTCTACATACACCCTCCTGTATATCAATAAGACGCATTTCGCTGCGTTTGTATGACTTCTTTAGTTTTTCCTCCTCCCATGCGGTGTCGCCGCCTTCATACTTCCCTCTGGCCGTCCTCTCCAGGCCATTGTGGAAGGATTCGATGAATATCTTACAGGCTACACAGTCCCCCACTGCTTTCAGCTGGGACAATATTCCCGGGTTGATGATCGGTGGTTGAACATCGCACGAAATAAGTGGCAATATAACCACTCCTATTAGCACTATAAAGGCTTCAATTCTATGTATCCTCATTGTTGTTACACCCTGAAAATAATTATCTTCCATTTAACACACTTTAATTAAAGGTTTTCATTCATAAATCTCCTTAAAACTGTAAAAATATTGTAAACAATTGACGTGTGATTACCTCTATTGATCGGAGACTATTCTCGAAACACTTCTTATATTTATAACTCAGAATCTCTTTAAAACGCTGTTAATTAGATTTAAAATGTAAATGAATGTATTTTTTCTTCCTTTCGAAGTAATAAAGTAGAAATAAACTGACGTGTTACATTCCGACTCGCCGTAGTTTTTTGACGTTTATCCGCTCAGCTGTTGAGTTTGACATAGCACACCGCCATTTTTTGCGTTCCGTTCTACGAACGAATATAATTATCAGGTTTTTGCTTCTTAGAATTTACTAAACTAATGGTATTCATTTTCAGTCCTTAATTTAAACCAAATTTAGGAAAGATTTGTGGTAAATTAACGAACATTTAGAAATAATATTATTTCAATGCCTTTCCATATTTTCATCCTACGTAGCCGCCTACCTGACTTTTACGCTGGTGGCCGTGGGATGTTTCTTGTTGTTGACCTTTTAGCAGTACCACCCAATACCGAATTGGAACCTTGTGATTTTATTCATTGGAAAAAAACCTTACCTATTTTAAAATTAATCAATGAAATTTGAATCTTATTGTTTCCGTCGATCTTTTCAAAGTAATACCAATAGCTCTTGTACTTAGACGGAGCAACATTAATAATTCAACGTTGCTACTAAGTATAAGTTCAAAAACCCAATCAATCTCGAATAAACGTGTCTCATACGTACCTGCACATAGACGATGATACTTGCATAATAGCTTCCTGCTTTCACCTCACTAAGTCTGTTCCTCACACAAAGTTAGGTTTGCGTGTGACAAAAAGGCGGAACTATACCCAACAAGTGAATTCTTACTCGCGTAAGATACTCGGTGCAAGTTTTAAGTGAAAATGTAAAATGGTCCACAGACAATAGACTTGCCTCGCACGAGTAACAATGAATGTGTGACAATTTAGATGGAAAATTAAGCGATGTTATTAAATCACTACATAGTATAAAACAAAGTCGCTACTTTTGTCTGTTTGTTTGTCTGTATGCTTAAATCTTTAAAATTACGCAACGGATTTTGATGCGGTTTTTTGTAATAGGTAGAGTGATTCAAGAGGAAGGTTTATATGTATAAAAATTCCCGAAGTTCCCACGGGAACGGGCACAACGCGGGTAAAACCGCGGGGCGCTGCTAGTGTGTAATAAACGGATTTACTGTTACAGTTTTATAGCTTGTTTAAATAGGTTACTCAGAGAACCTCCACTTTGCACATAAATACTCATGTCTTGGACTTTGATGGTAACAAGATGAATAACTCAGAATAGAAAATTAGCAGAAATAGTTCTAAGTACCTCCTAAAACTAGATTTTTACCTTTCAATTTTATTACTACAGAAGAACTGACCTATGCCACCAATAAGCTAGAGCCTAACCAAACGCAAAAAAGTTGACTTAAAAGTCGGTAAAGATAAATAAATAAAACTATAATAAAAAAAATATTTCGCTCACTACCATTGAATTACTAAGATCAAGATTAAGAAAATGATCAGCTAAAATTCCTTTGTCAACACAGGAATCCACGGGATCGATCGCATCGACTTTATCAAGATGTAAGCTTGGACGTCGAGGTAGCATTGTGCGTTTGCGCATAGTCATCGGAGGCTATTCGGGAATCACTTTATCAGATCGTGGGGTTATTATCAAGACGGATTGCTTTTATTAAGATCAAATGATGCGTTAGTATAATAATTATTCTTTTGCTTTATTTGTGGTTATTGATTTTGTTTGGACGTGTGTTCTGTTGTCTGTAGAACCTTTGTTGAATTGAGCTGATGTGTGGGTTCAATGAAAATAATAGTTGCTAATACTTCAGTAAGATGAGAGGCCTTTTCCCAGCAATGGGACATTACAGGCCAAAACTTTACTTAAGTTTTAATACATAGATGAACCATAACTTTTCTTATGCTGAAGTTTGTAAGTTTGTACGTTAGATGATAGAAGATATGGAATAAGTAACATTAAATAGGTACCTAGTTATATAGCTGTTCAAAGTTAACGAAATCCCAAAGTAAGATTGAAAATCAGTCCAACGTTTGCCAGTCAACGTCCTAAACCCATAAAAATACGAAAACTTCATAATCTTGAATACACGAAACGTGCCAAAAAAGGACTTTAAAAACAATAAACTTGAATTTATGTTTGTTCTTGAGTCACCTGAACTGACGTCATGGTTGCAAATACCAGTCGGGCGGAGGCCTTGTCGCAGCCCACCACGACATTACGACAAGTCTTGATCGCCAGTCGCCAGCCACTAACTAATAAATAACATATATGTACCTACAAATTCGTGAATGTATTGTTGTTCCTCGTCACACAAGGCTGTTGAGATTAGTATGACAAATTGTTTGTGAAAAATGAAATCGAAAATGCCTTTGAAAATCGAATTTGCATGTTTAACCTCTGTGGTTTGAAAAAGGAATTTCTGTTTAGAGTAAACATTGATTTGCTTAAAATATGGTAAATATGTAGGTACCTATCCAGTAAATAAAGTATTGGAGATTCGCTTATTTTACCATTGGTCACACAAACAACACAAATTAATGAGATGCAGACAAACCTTTGTCTAAGGTAATATAATAACAAAATCTTGAAATTATATACTTAATACCAATTTAATTAGGTTACTATTTATGCAATGAGCTCTGGCTCTGGTATTTAAATAATTCTCGGAAATTGACTATTTATTTTGTTAATTATACGTTCTACAAAATTGTTAAATGTAGCTAAAAGTCTATTCACATTATTCCAATATGTGAGACGTTCAATTTTGATTATAAAGCCACATTAACCCGGGTCACTCCTGCCTTATAGGTACACTGCGAAACCAGCTTCTTGGTTTATAGGCACTCTCAATTTAGTTTCCCAAGATGATGTTACAGAAAATGTGTTTAAATAAACATCAAAGTTTCAATACACATGGAACGTAAAATGAAATGGAATTAAATATCCGGTTCCTTTATCACCAAGGATTATTACCACATTATTACCAATAAATTCCCGCCAATATTTGCAAAACGGTTTTATTTAGCGCTTAGCTTAGGTGGAGGTGCAATGAGTGGGCGTTATGGTTCGCCCACACTAAACAAGCACGCTTTACCTTCGAACGTAACGTTGCGTAACGCAAGGTGTTTAGTCTGTATCTGACACACTTTTTTTAAATAATGTAATTCGATTTTATGAGGTCCTAATAATTTAATACCTATCATAAAAATATCATCAATTTTATCACGGACGCATCAGATGACACCTTATTACCAACAAAAGTGAAGACAAAGTGACAGATTGATCGATTTTTACGGTAATATTTCAAAAGTTAATTTAAAAATATTTAAAAAAAGATTGATTGGAAGGAAGGGAAGACCATACAGTTTCTTTTTTCAAAATCCTGTGTTGCCACGTTAAAATGTATTCCCGTAATCCGGGAGTCCGTAAAAAGAAGTTGGACAATAATACTTAGTTAACGTTAAGTTGTAAGTTATGGCTAGTTTTTAAAATAAGTATGTTTTACGACTTTCAATAGTTAACGTTTGGATAAAATATTAGATCTTAGCCCATACAAGATATTACTATCCTGTAGGAGTCACCTCATTTTCGGGTTTCAAGTAAAAAAAAGCCTTTTGATATTAGATAACTGTCGTTGACAAGAAAACATCACTTTAGTTATAACTTACTAATATCATCACGTACAAACATCCTGCGCGATGCGTTCATACTAACTCCATAAAAAAGTCCACGGCTAATCGACGGTCATCGCTCTCTAGCTCTTTCTTAAAAATATATTTTATTATTACTGGCTGACGCTTACGGGAAAGACAAGTTCCATGTCAAGCTCGTTTCGCTATGTGTACACAAGTGTTCGCCTGTATATTGCCTAATTCGTAGCGACCGTTCGTACATTGTATAATTTTGTACACTTTTGTTCTACTTTTTTGTGAAACGTCTGGAGGCTACATTTGTACACAAATCAAAGGGATCGACGTGTACAGCGTCCCTGTGTTATTTGCCTAAGTGGCGCAGGATAACAAGTTGGAAGAACCGCCTGGAGCGACCGATGCCTTTGTCTGTTCTCTGAAACACGGCCACGACACCTCGGGGCTAACTTTAAAACGTGATCTAATCCATGTTCACGATAACCATTCACATTCACCAGCGATATATTGCCTAACGAGTACATAGGAACTGACTGGATAACAAAAATGGTCATAGACTAAAGTTTTTACGACCATTTAGGGTTATTTTGCTGCGGTTTACTACATAAGTTGACTTCGGCATGTAGTTAATATTTTATGAAATTAACCATACGGTCTTAGCTAAGTATTGGATTTTACTCATTAACTGGCCATTCAGGTGAAATAATTTATACTGGTCCCTAAAAAAGTAGTTAGTATAAACGACATTCCATAACTGCTGTGTCCCCAAAAAGGGTGCTTACTCAACCATAGCAGAACAAATTATCTTTTTACCAGCAAAAAGTTTTGCTACCTACCACAATAATATCGTTCAGTGTTGCCCTACGCAACATTACCCACAATACAGATTATCTTGTACATGTTCTGAAGAAGGTTTGTGGTATGTTTGCGGTCGCGAAAAACGACACAGGACCTAAGGAAAAAAGGAAACAACTCTACGTCTTGCTAAGTATATATTTTATCGGTAACTGCGGCATATCTCCTACGACGTGACTATTTAAGCGTTTAATGATGCAAAAAACTAATGACATATGGGTTAAGACGCGACTGGATCTAAAAATACTTGATTGAATACGCCTAGTTATTTTGCATTAACACTATTAGCATTAGAAAAACGTAGTAAAAAGGTACAATCATGGAAGTTGGCAATCGGACACCCTTAAGGTGATATTCGCTTGCAGAGGGTGCTCAGACGTACTTAACCCCCACAAACACAATGTCTCGCTACATATCATTTCATGTTGTTATTACTATCTACGTATATCTATTACAAAGTACGTACCTACTAATTTTGTAACAAATAGCTATACAAGTTCCATGCACATTGTTAGCTCTTCAATACCTGCATCTGTTCCACTCCATAATAGTTACAGTACTTGGTAGATAATTGTTTTGCACGCGTCTAATACGGCTGTTAGATAATTGCTCACATTTTTTGCTAGTATCCAGGACTATTTATAAAAGGCATGTAGTCTACCTAATGCTAACGGTAGGACGCTGTATAAAGTACTAGAGCAGAGATCTCCTCGTGTTATCAGTTGGATTCAGATAATATATCGTCAATAAATTAGACGGTGTTATTACATGAGAATTAGCTTTTTTCATTTATTTTCATGTGAGAAATTAATTGATTTCCGAAAAATTTATACTTAACATGAAATGAATAGCGTCATACCAACTCTTAGTTAGCACTCTGATACAGACTTAAGTTAATTCGTTATACCATCAGCCACCAACTGTGTTCACTATTAAAAGAGCATCCCCAATTGCCACAAAGTTAAAGACTCAATTAAAATCCCTTATTATTGGAAACCTATTTAAATCTTTACGATAGTGAATACGACTCCACAATTTATGTACGTCTCGTTACGAGCAGAATAAGTAAAAGTAACTAATGTAAATGTATTTTAAAATGAGACTTGTAACACAGAGATAAACTTAATTACAAATGTAAAAGTGGTATGGTTTACTATATAATTAATTGAGGAATGGAAAATTTCATTGGCCATCGGTTTAAAACGGGAACGGTACGGTGAACGATTTTTGAATATTCTTAACATTAGGCCCACCTGTCATTTGGAAAAAAATGGGTAAGCAAAAAAAATATGGCATCACAATTTTTTTAAATAATCGTTAGGTAGGTAGAGATAGTCTATTTAGATGTCATTAAAATTATAGCGTATGTGTAATACATATTATATAATATAAAATATTAATTAAACTCGTATCTTCGTTATGTACAAACTACAAATAATAACAAAAACAATATATATAATGTTTCATGTTACTATTGGCATTAGACATGAGTTTTTTTTAAATTATATTTATAAAAATTTCCGCGCCATTTTAGTGTTGTGCATGCATGAATGATGCACATTTCCCTCCATTTGTACCCGTTGGCCGGAGGATCTAAGAGGCGGAACTCTAAGCACATTCCGCGGTGCAAGCCTGTGAATGCTTTTGTACTTAGAATCATTCAATAGCTTAGATCTGTGGCCCTCAACCTTCAGAAAATTTTAAATCCATTGGTTGGTGAACATTAAGTATCGTAAAATTTTGTAACGCGATTAAATTAGCCAGTATTCCTTATTTGAAAAGTTTATAAAACATGAGGCTAAGTGCCAATTCAATTAACATTTTACATTAAAAACTCTTGCTTGATATGGAGGTAGAGCAAACAATTTCGGAGCCTTTTTGGTAAAATTAAATAAGTATCTTTTTTGCGCTAAAAATGTATTTAAAATAAAATTAACTTACGTAAAGTAATTTGGTAAATGAACAGAGTTTTATATAATACTAGCAGTGCCCCGCGGTTTTACCCGCGTTGTGCCCGTTCCCGTGGGAATTTCGGGATTTTTTTACATAAAAACCTTCCTCTTGAATCACTCTACCTATTACAAAAAACCGCATCAAAATCCGTTGCGTAATTTTAAAGATTTAAGCATACAGACAAACAGACACGAAACAGAGACGACTTTATTTTATACTATGTAGTGATTCTTGCTTTCTGGGTAAAGGTAGATGATGAGTAAAAATGAAATTTAGGATCGCCGTAAAAGTTTGAGAATCATGATTCTAAAACTCCATTAACAGGTCGTCCGGGCCGCGCTTAATGCTCAACTGTAGTTTCCTTGGTTTATTGTTGAGCCGACGAGATTAACAACTCTACTTGGAACCTTTTTAACAAAAACAAGTAAAAAAGTAATTAAAACTTTTTGGTTTTTTCTATTGTTTTTGTCTTCGAAATTCGAATCATTTCAACGAGTGTGATGACATCATGATATGGGTGGTTAATCTGAATAGCGTCATCACATTTAAATAATTAACTAGTTACAGCCGATGAATTTACCCGCATGGTACCCGTTCCTGAGGGATTTTTTTAGATAGAAAGTAGGATATATAGGTCCTAGGTAGATCTGTTTTACTTATATGATACTTGGAAAGCCACATTTTTTTAAAAATAGTTTAAATTTGACCGGTAGTAGTTTAAAACATTAGTGGAATCAAACAAACACATAATCACCTCTAATATTTACAGATTTGAACTCATTCTTTATGGTTTTAAGTAGACATGGTACTTATGGGTCTAGCTTGAGTCCAGATTACTCCAGAGATACTATATTTTACATTTTATATATTAATAGTCGAAAATTACAGAGCATGACTAACTTCTTTAAATTACACTATAATCTATTTCATGTGAACATTTAGAAAGCAAATTTAACGATTCAATTGTTATTTTTTAAATTCGCGTGTAAAACGGGCTTTAAGGTCTTCATTGTTGCCATAACTGATAATTTTAAAATTAATGGAAGTTACGTTAATAATTTTCTGTAATTAACTTCTAGAATGAAGTGGGTTAGTTTGATGAAGTAGGTAACTTTAATTATTCAACTTGACTGAGGTTGATAAATAATAACCCAACATATTTCATTATAATGGGGAGTGAAGTAGGGGGTAATTCAAGTAGGTACTAAAGTTTATAAGTAGAGTAGAGATAGCATTCTTCGTACCTAGGTAAACTAAACTATTAGCCTGTAATGTCCCACTGCTGGGTAAAGGCCTCTCATCTGAAAATAGATATCAGTACAGTAAGGAGGATAAAGCGTAGTCACCACGCTTGCTAAAATAATGCGGGTTGGTGATCTCAAACCCGAACCATGTTTGAAAAGTAGGAAACATGTTTTCGCTCGACCCGGGAATCGGACCCGGTACCTCAGTTTTGGCAGGCGAGTGTATACCACAAGACCACTGAGGCGTTTTCCTAGGTAATTAATTGTATTTAATTTTATAGATGTAGTGGAAGGAGCTTACTGAGGCAAGATGTAGGTACCGGAAATAACGGAGTCGATTTATAATTTGAGTGTCCTTGTTCAATTAATTGTAACCCCAGTCACATAGGTATTATAATTATTTCCACATCTATTTTGTTAGATAACTTACTGACCACCTGTTAAGTAAACGCATTAAATTACTTGGCGCAGGTGACACATATTAAAAATTCAAAAGAAATGCGTAACCAGAGAGATCTAATAAGAATCTCGTTTCTGAAATTAAAATATTGTTATGTAACTGTTGTAGGCAGTTTTGGCTCGCTGGTAAACGCAGAGGCAAGTGTCGAGTGACGTAGCAAGTTAGACTTTAAGTTAACATTAAGTAAAGTATGTACGTCGGAGGCGAGGTCGCATGTTAAGTAATCCTGGCAACCAACCGTAACAACTAATGAATGGCTCACAAAACGATGCAAATGAACCAGCGAACTGGGTCCATTTATCGATGTAAACTATCGACTAGACCACAAATACAAGACGGAAAGAAAACTTAATTACGAATATTGTAGTTTGTAAACAAACCTCTTTGCAGAGTCGTGGAGTTGGCGGAGTGTCCGTTTGGTAGAAAAAAAAACTGTCACTCTTATGAAACACTTTGTAACGTTAACTCGTTAATTTACGACACTAGTAACGAGAACGCGTGCGTGGGGTCGTGCGACGTGCGCTCGCGCCGGTCGTTCCGCGCTAACTGCCGCGCTCTCACGGTGAACGTAGCGTGACCTTCCTGCCCACAAAGCCTAGCTATAGAACCTCTTTTCCTTTTTGAGATCTACCTCAAAATGAGACCTTCTAAGAAAACAATGCGAAATGTTGAATTGGCCTCTGATCCATCATCATCTCGATTATTGCTTAATAATGATGAGCTAGGTGCCTTGGCAGTTCCAGAAAATCAGGGTTTATTTTCAGATAAATTAACAGCCTGAATAGTTTCCACTAGCTCAAAAGAGAAAAATTAAATCTATACTAATAATATAAAGAGGTAAAAATTTTAAGTTTATTTGTTTGTAAGTAACCTATGCAGTTCAACTAATCTCGGGAACCACCAGTCAATAATTGGCAAATATGTAATAGATAGCCACATTCAACGGGAAGGTTGAAAATTCCAAAATTCCTACGGGAAAGGGCATAACGCGGGTAAAATCACGGGGCGCTGCTAGTAAGTATATACATAATTTAGTTATTTACAAACATATTCATTTAAAATATGTTTTCTTACTAAGTTAATAAGTCCTTTCCTACCCACAAAATAATACATGAAAAATTAGAAAGTTCTCATAGGTTTAATAAAAATAATTCAACGAATTGAGAGTAGGAGGTAGGTGCCTATTTGATATTTTTGATATTGGTGAAAAAGGTGAAAAATACAAACTTGCCGCATGCACTGTGGTGTTGAAGCTGAGCTGCAATATTGCTAGGGAAAAAAAATTAAAATTCCCGCCTCGTTTTCCCGACTGCGGTGAAGCCCAAAAAGGGTTTTTCTTTCATAGATTAAAAAAAAACATACTTACTTTAACTGAAATGATGTAGGTATGTATTCAGAATAATAAATATACCTAATATACCTGGACAAATTCACACATGGTTAATTAGACCCAAAGTAAGCTTTATGCTTGTGTTAGGGAATCTAATTAACTGATACTACTACATATACATTACCTACACAAATACTTTATCTAATATGTATATAAAATTCTCGTGTCACAGTTTTCGTTGCCATACTCCTCCGAAACGGCTTGACCGATTCTCATGAAATTTTGTGAGCATATTGAGTAGGTCTGAGACTCGGCCAACATCTATTTTTCATCCCGAAATTCCCGCGGGAACGGGTACCGTGGTTAAACTCCTCTGAAACGGCTCGACCGATTCTCATGAAATTTTGTGTGCATATCGGGTAGGTCTGAGAATCGGACAACATCTATTTTTCATCCCGAAATTCCCGCGGGAACGGGTACAACGCGGGTGAAACCGCGGGGCGCAGCTAGTCTAATCTTCTATTATATAAAATTCTCGTGTCACAGTTTTCGTTGCCATACTCCTCCGAAACGGCTCGACCGATTCTCATGAAATTTTGTGAGCATATTGAGTAGGTCTGAGAATCGGCCAACATCTATTTTTCATCCCGAAATTCCCGCGGGAACGGGTACCGTGGTTGAACTCCTCTGAAACGGCTCGACCGATTCTCATGAAATTTTGTGTGCATATTGGGTAGGTCTGAGAATCGGACAACATCTATTTTTCATCCCGAAATTCCCGCGGGAACGGGTAGGTACAACGCGGGTGAAACCGCGGGGCGCAGCTAGTAAGGATATATAATTGACACCCAGACGTCGTCGCCAACAACTATGTCTGCACATATTGTTGACTCCGGGCGGGAATCGAACCCGCAACCCCCGACGCAGTAAGCGCTCTCACTGCCACTGTGCCAACGGGCTGGTCCAGAAGTCCAGCTTGGGCAGAATCCTTTTGATAAAATGCTTCAATAACAAAAGCCTACCAACCTACCCAAAAATTGAATTGAATTAAAGTTTTCAATACAAGTCAAACTTATTTTCTATACATACTGTCAGAAATGAATTAGCACCTGTCATTTTAATATTACCAGCTGTATTAAGTACCTATCCATTTCCGTCAAATTCAAATAACTCCCTGACGTCACCGTCATTCATTTTGTACAAATGACGTAAATGACAATTGACATTTGACATTGACAAATAGAGTGCATGACAGTTTTCAACAACATTTTCAGTCAGATTTTCACAAATATGTGGTAATAAAATTACAAAATTTAATAACAGGATAATAAATCCTTGTAGAGTCTCTTCTTTGATCTACCACAATATCCCCACACAATGCATAATATTAGTAAAAATCTGTTCAACATTAGTAAGTCTTCTGTAACATAACCTTTTTGGCGTTTGTTTACCTATGAACTTTGGTACCAAAAATTAATCATGTAATGTTTTCTTAGTATCTAGGGATCTGCGGAGGATAAATAGGTCTTCCATGGTTCAAAGGAGAGAGAGTTCTACTGTGGAGAATGAGCCCCCTTTTCCTAAAGAAGTGGAAACCCCTCATCCAATTCCCCTGGGTGTATTTGGCCAGGCTACCTGTCACACACATCCTCACTTGATAGATAAAAAGCATTTGACGGCTGGAATCTCACAGGAAGAGTACCAGCAAAGGAGAGATTCTTTAGTCACGAGTTTAGTTGCTGAAGAAGACAATCCGCACAAAACACATATTGTGAGTATGTATACTTATGTATTGTGTAAAATGTATGTTAGATAATAATAGTTCACGGACTCACTATAATCCCATTCACTTTTCTACTGATATTTTCAGTGATATAAGAGCCCTTTACCTAGCGGTGGCACTTTACAGGCTGAATAAACTTTTTTTTCAATATGACTTTAAAAATTATTTTTGTAAATATGTGATTAGCAGAAGTTATTCATAAATTGATTATTCTCATAAAAATTATATTCACCTAACTGAGGCATACAAGTTAAAAATAAGAAGTTTAATCATTACTAATCCATCCCCTTATCATAATCCTAACTAAACATTTACTTCCCTTGTTACAGGTAGTAATCCCCGCAGCTCCCAAACAGTACATGTCTGATAGAATACCATATGTATTCAGACAAAACTCTGACTTCTACTACCTGACAGGGTGTAACGAGCCGTCTGCTATACTGGTGCTGTTAAAACCTGCACAAATTGATGCATACCAGGTGGATATTGTCAAAGGTTTTTTATTGAATCAATTCCAGTTATTATATTTATTTATACCCATTGTTATATCCTAGACATGTCTATAGATCCATAGACAAAATTTCCCTTTTTTTTCCTTAAAATAGACAATAATTTACATTTGTATGTATTTAATGTGTCAAAAGCATTGTCTGGGTAATTCTGTAAATAACTACTTAAAGCTTGATTACGTGTTTACTTTCCATCCTTATTTTTTAACTAGCAGCGCCCCGCAGTTTTACCCGCGTTGTGCCCGTTCCCGTGGGAATTTCGGGAATTTTTTTACATAAAAACCTTCCTCTTGAATCACTCTATCTATTACAAAAAACCGCATCAAAATCCGTTGCGTAATTTTAAAGATTTAAGCATACAGACAGACAAACAGTGTGACAGACACGAAAAAGAGACGACTTTATTTTATACTATGTAGTGATTTGGCAATGTTTCTACCCTCAGAGCATCCTATTCGTCCATGATAAAGATCCACACTCAGAGCTATGGGAGGGCCCCCGCACTGGCTGTGAAATGGCCATTCCTTTATTTGCAGTCAATGAGTCACAACCCATTGCAAACTTCTCTCAATATCTCAACAGGTTTGTAGAAAACCCACAATAAGTGGCAATACAAGTACTTTATTATTACATTATCTATACTAATAAAACTTAAGAGTTTGAATCTATGGAGTTACCAGTAGGATTTGAAAGAGATATATTTGTATTTTTTAGAAAGAGGTATTTAGTTAAGAGGTGTTTAGGTAGCTACTTGTCATCCCGGACAACTACCATTGTGTATATGAGACTGGTTGGTTTGGTGCTTGGTTTCTTATTTGTCTTATAATAGAACCAAATAAATGTCGAACAAATAAATAGTAAAATATACATTCTCCCCACAGCATAGTCCTGTCTTCACAGCCAGCAATCCTCTGGTACCACAACCTGAAGCCCTCCAACCCCGAGATCCACGCGTCCGTCCGTTCGGTCCTCGACGCCGACGCGCTGGTGACCCTCGCCGACCCGCTGAAGACGCTCCACTTCATGAGGGTGATCAAATCGCCGGCTGAAGTGCAGCTGATGAAGGAAGTGTGCGAAGTCGGAGCGCAGAGCGTTAACTTGGCTATGTGTGTTACTAGACCGGGTGAGGTTGTTTTTTGTTTAAGACCGTTTGGGGAAAAACTTTTCCAAACAGTAGGACGATACAGCATTAAAAGGTGCTCTCTCAAAGCAACATAATGATTATAAATTTTCGCGATCTCAAAACTTTAAAGGCTAACTAGTTGAACTTAAACAAGTTCTTCCACTTTTACTTGAACTAACGCCTCGGTGGTTGAGTGGTATGTGCACTCGCCTACCAAGACTGAGGTACTGGCTTCAATTACCAGGTCGAGCGAAAACATGTTTCCAACTTTTCAAACATGGCTCGGGTTTAAGAACACCAACCCGCATTAGGCAAGCGTGGTGATTACGCCTAATCCTCCTCGCTGCACTGATATCTTAGTGAGATGAGAGGCCTTCACCCAGCAGTGAGACATTACATGCTAATTCTTTTACTACTGGAACTATCCATACAGATGAGGCCAACTAACGTTCTTTAACCCTTGGTCGTCCCCAGGTATCTCGGAGCACGCGCTGAGCGCCGTGCTGGAGTACAGCGGGCGGCTGTCGGGCGCGGAGCACGCGGCCTTCCCGCCCGTGGTGGGCGGCGGCCCGCGCGCCACGCACATCCACTACGTCGCCAACAACCAGCTGCTGCGCGACGGAGACATGGTGCTCGTCGACTCGGGTGGGAGCGAAACGACCATTTTACGTTTTTTTTTTGTTTAATTACCACCTTTTTCACGTAGGTTATACTTGTATGGAATGAATTTTAAATCCCTTCCAGAATGATATAGACTTTTCAATATTGGTAAAAAGACGAATTGCTTGGTTGGTTTTACCCTTATCGTATTCGTTTCCCATTGTATTCCGTATTCAACTTTATAAAGAAGCTAAATTTATTTACGTATTTCATAACTTGGGCAGGCCAAAAATTATGTGTCACGTTGTCTGTCCCCGATGGACTCCTAAACTACTGAACCGATTTGATTTGCACATCGTGTGCAATTTGATCCAACTTGAAAGATAGGATAGCTTACATCTCAATTTATAGTGATTAGGGTGGTCCACCCCTTAATGTTTATATGGCAAAACAACGGTTGCCTGGTCAGCTAGTACATAAATAATTTTCAATTCTGTCTGGTAGATCTAGAGATGAGAGCATTTAAATTAAATAATAAACAATAAAAAACATAATTTTTCTCGTTAATTCTCAAAGTGATCTCGTTCTCAGGTTGTCAGAAGGGGATGTACAACTCAGATATATCTAGAACGTGGCCGGTGTCGGGCAGGTACTCCAAGTATCAAAGGATATTGTACGAAATCGTGTTATCAGTACAGGTATGAAAATTAGTGAATATAAATTGTGATATTGAAATTTCTAGATGCAGAGTAGCATGAACTTGTTTATATAAATTCTTGTATCATAGCCTAGTCGGTGCCTCGTAAGAGACGCAGCTCGCGCTACTGGTCTAGTTAGCATAAATCGTTTATAAGGAGTCCATACTCGGTGGGGTCAACGCACCCACCGAGTAACCGAAAATTCATACCTGTATAATAAAGTACCTGTGACTCACATCTAAATCTTGATTGTTGCAGAAGCGTCTAATCGAGCTTATCGGCGAGCA
Source organism: Cyclophora albipunctata (assembly GCA_963082685.1). Classification (NCBI taxonomy): domain Eukaryota; kingdom Metazoa; phylum Arthropoda; class Insecta; order Lepidoptera; family Geometridae; genus Cyclophora; species Cyclophora albipunctata. Next base: position 1,240,135 of record OY720113.1, on the reverse strand, counting down.
TCGTCCGCCACTAGACCAGCTGTTCGAGCACATGTGCCGGATGCTGGGCACCCGGCTGCAGAGCGAGGGCATACTCAGGAGAGACCTCGACAACCATCAACTGCTTGCGGTCAGTACTAATACTTGAGCAGCAAGGTACAATAACGTTTTAACATTATTTCTATGTCAGATGGCGGATTAAATGTTCGTGCCACGGTCATGTTATAATAGGCAACTTTGTAGTAAAGTCCTGATACCGTAGCCTAATTCGTAGCAATATCTCCGGTCCGTAGCTAACTTCGTAGCAAAATCTGTGATATGTAATGTAGCCAACTTCGTAGGATGATCAAGATTTAAGACAACTTCGTAGCAAAACTCGGGTCCGCTAGTAACTTCTTGGCAAACTTGTGTTCGTAGAACTCTGGTCCGTAGCGAATTTCGTAGCAGGAACTCTGATTCGTAGCATACTTCGTAGCATGACCATGTTTTATAAGCAACTTCGTAGCAAACCAAGGGCCCGTTGCAAGTTCGTAGCGAAACTTGGAACCGTAGCCAACTTCGTTGCATGATCCAGATCTGATAAATAACTACGTCACAAAATCTCAATTCGGTTTGTGTCATTTCTGCCTTATTAAACTATATACTTGGTTAACTACAAATCAAAAACCGGCCCTTAGTGTTTTCCTCTTGTGGAAAGAGAGTAACGTATCAATGTGTGCAGGAAGCGTACCGGCTGTGCCCGCACCACGTGTCGCACTACCTCGGGCTGGACGTGCACGACGCGCCGCTCGTGCGCCGCTCGCGCCCCGTCCTCGACAATATGGTGGTAACCGTGGAACCGGGTAAATATGCACTACAATACAATTATACCACCATACAATACATTTATATACACACTTGCATTTCCCACGCATATACAGCTTTCAAGGATACAATTAAGGAAACAAACACTTCTTTTATAAATAATGTGTTTTTTTTTCGGTCACTTAAAACTCTTTTAACTTTGAATACTAGTGACCCAATGACAAAGGAAACTGTCTAATTTCCATTAATAAATCGTTCATATAACCAAAAACTATAATAACATTGAAATCTCTCTGAGACCACATACATACATTACCTTGTAGGCATTGATAAGGTTAATAAATTATAAGGTTACCTTTCTATCATTGTACTAAGAAGTATATCCACCGCCATCATATCAAACGTTGCATACCTAACTAGAACTCACCCTTACCTTCTCTCACCTCCAGGTATCTATATAGACCCTGAAGACAAAGACGTCCCCCCTGAATTCCGCGGGATTGGAATCCGGATAGAAGATGACGTATTGATAACTGAGGCAGGACCCTTCGTGCTTACACAGTCTTGTGTCAAAGAAGTAGCGGACGTCGAGTCTTTGATTGGCTTGCAGAGTCTTACGGTATAGCTTTGACTTTGAGATAGTATGAACGATGTTTAGTGACAAGATTGCCCACTATTTGTAGTGTCAACCTTTAGTGACTGGCTGTATATTTAGTGACAATTCAGCAAAAAACTAATATTTTTGAACACAACATGATCACTGAGTCACGATACAACCAAGATCTTAAATTACAAAACATGTCTTAGTGGCAAAAAAAATCACTCAAAAAATGGTTTCGTATAAAATTACATTCCCCGTGACCTTGATCTCCTTTAATGATGAAAATATTTGTCCCACAAAGTCAATGGTGAACTTGCACATAATGAAACCTACTGCATAATTCATTGGCATTGACACTATGGCCTACATTTTGAATTGTGGTACATGAATGGTTTCATAAAATACGTGCATGAGTTTACGGACGAGAAATAACGAATTCTGTTAGTTTTCACGTTGAAGTGGTAACATACAGACACATTTTTACCATATAAGACTCTACTTACTGGGTATAAAGATGATTATTCCTACACTGTTGTTACTGTCCATATCACAAAATACACACTAAATACATTACAAGACTTGTAAAATTATTAATTTCGAGACAATAAACTTGGTTCGACAACTACCACCAGTTTAGTTTGTAAGTATTTACTTTAGAATATTTTTTCCTGTAAATAAACCATATTGGAACCGTTCTATCTTATTTCCATTCAATAAACTTCGTCTTAGAAATCTGCAGAAGCATATTAAAAAATAAAATAGCAAGTAACATCCCACTGCTGGGCAAACAAAGGTCGCCCATCATATTCCGTGGATAATTCCAGAGAGAAATAAAACTAATATAAACAGTATTACTTTTAATATAGCTCATGTATTCATGATAGTTCTTAATATAAGATCAGTATCTGTTGATATTCGATATTGTTGCTTATATTCGAGTCATTAGAGATTATTATGTTGTGCACCAAATGAGATATGTAACAGGAAATATATACATACAGTATGTATTTAGTAATTAATATACAGTATGTATTTACTAAATATTGACTGTATATTTACAGATCCTAATGAACGCAGTTACAAAAACGTAAACAAAAAATCATAGACTGAATATTGAATGAAGATACCTATAATTCATCATTTTGACGCAAAACACAATCAACTATTGAAATATATCTAATTCTATATGCAAAAATAAATCTAATTCTTAAATATTTTACAACTAATTGGCCCACATGTCGAATCCAGCACGACTTACAAATATTTCTAACAGCGAACGTATATGCTACGCTCAATATACGAACAATGTTACACTACATATGGAAACTAGGTCGCGAACATATGTTACGCGTTAACAAAACATCTTAAAATAATTTATATTAGCTAAAAAAGAGGAATGTAAAAAATGCACATTTTCTTCCTATTGGTCCCTTTAAAATCGGGTTGCCATCTAAAACTACAGGTTAAAAATACTAATATTATTAAGGCACTTTTTATGTAACAATATTTTTTTAGTAAAGTTCGTAATATAGAAGACATTTTTTATATAAAATCTATATACAGATTATGTATAAAGTATAACATGATTCCGCAATCTGTATCCAGCAAATATATTCGTACTCAATATGTATATTTGAGACAAAAATATGTAACTTCAAAAACACTAAACCTTGAATTAAAATTACATCAAATTCAATAAGAACAACGTCTGTTTTGAAAGTCGGCTAAATACATAAAAATGTAATACTTCAGAAAACAAACCTTTTCTTAATTTACTGATATTTAACCGACTCGAAAAATAGATTCACTATACATACGTCGTATATTATTTGTGTATAGCCCCATAAAAACAATATCAATTTATATATTTAATCAAAAGTTAATGGACAATTTTACTTGAGATTTTTAACATAACCTAACATTTTTCTAGGAGTTTAAAACTAAAAGCACTATTATTGTTACGCTGATGGTTGACCCTGTAGAAATTAGTCATTTTTATTTCATTTTTATTTATAAAATTCCTGTCTGTTTTCTAATCCTCCGCATTACATGAAAACTCAACTGGTTATTATGTCGCATATCTATACTTCACTACATAGTATAAAATAAAGTCGTCTCTTGCCATTTATTTTGATGTAGATTCATATCATCATATGAATATCATCAACTTAAAATTACACTCCTTTTTTAACTAATTAATTTTAACTAAAAACGGCCTCGCGAACTTATTTGTTCGCAATGATATGTACTTTGATTGTGTAGAACATTGTTTTTGTGTATCATCAATAGATTTAGTAGCGCACGCCAATAACCAATTTTTTTAGGCATGTTTTTCATACCTTGGGTTACATATACCCGCGTTGTGCCCGTTCCCGTGGGAATTTCGGGATTTTTTTAACATAAAAACCTTCCTCTTGAATCACTTTACCTATTACAAAAAACCGATAATTTTAAAGATTTAAGCATACAGACAAACAAACAGACAAAAATAGCGACTTTGTTTTATACTATGTAGTGACTATGTAGTGATGAAGTGTTCATCTAGCTAGAGTTAGAGGGTTGAGTGTGGAGTTACCATAAGGGTTCGTCGAGAGGCACTGACCTCTATTATTTACACACTGGACTGGCGATTTGAAGCGGCCCTACGAGTGTCCCGAGAACTAATTTTGACGTTTACTGCAAGCAAATGGGGTACCACAGTCGACTTAAGTCATAACTAATTTTAGTTCCGTGGACATTCGTATCTGCCTACAGTGGCCTACAGCGCCAATATAACACACTCGACGAATATGCGACACTCAAATAGGCACAAAATTATTATGACAGCAGCCAGTCCAGTGTAAATAATAGAGGTCAGTGGTCGAGAGGGCAGAGTGTCGAGTCACCGTTGAAAGTAACAGTAGGAGTGCGCAGTCAGCGGTTCACCAGTCGTCGTCGGGCAGGCCGCCCGGGTAGTCGCCGGTGAGGCAGGCGGTGCAGTGGCCGCCCACCCCGTCGCTGGGCGCGGCCTTCATGTTGTAGTGCACGGCGCTCACCAGCCCCTCCACCGACAGGTACTCCAGCGTGTCGGCGCCTGGAGACCGATATACTTTTATGTAACTTCGAATGCGGACAGATTTGCCTACCAAGACTGGTCTCTGTTTCAATTTATGTAAGTTAGAAACTGGCAAGTGCAAATTAATGTTGCTGGTTAAGCGAAGTTCCAATTTCCATTTTAAACATGACTCAGGTTAGAGATCACCATCTCTCAGCAGGCATTCGTGGTCAAAGCTAATCCTACTTATTGTACTGAAAACTTCAATGTGCTTGGAAATGTGCCTTTGTTCTTTGAACATTACAGTCAAATTTTCATAGGTTCAACTTACCAACATGCTCAGCTAGTTGGAAGCTGTCCATCTTGTTGGCGATGAGTTCCTCCTTGGTGGGTATGTTAATGCCCATGTAACACGGGTACTTGAGCGGCGGCGACGCAATTCTTATATGTACCTGGGAATGAGAAAATTGTATTAAAAGGAATCATATTTATCAAGAAATCAATCATTTCATACTTCGATGAATCGTGTTCGGTAAAGTGAGCTTCGGTCAAACCGTACTGCGATAAAATATGGGTAATAATTAACCGACATTGACTGTAAAACTAAAAGGATGTAAGTGCTCACCTCAGCCGCGCCGGCGTCTCGTAACAGCTTGATGATCGGCCCGATCGTGTTCCCTCTCACTATCGAGTCATCTATGAGCACTATTCTCTTGTCCTTGACGTTTTCGGAGAGCGCGCCGAATTTTTTGGCCACTCCCAGCTGCCGTAGTCGGGTTGAAGGCTGGATGAAGGTGCGGCCCACGTATCTGTTCTTGCAGAGGACTTCCATGAACGGGATGCCGGACTGAAGTAGGAATAAAAAAGAAAACATTTGGTTAGAGTTTGTTGAGGAAAAATTTAGATTATTTGTGTACATCGGTGTACCCTAATTTTTCTCCTTATTTGTAATATTGTGTACATTATTGCCTTCCTGTGCTAAGTTATCAATATTGTGTTAACTGATTTAAGTTAGAAAGAAAGCTTTATTCTGTATGTGGTATTTTCGACGTTGACCACACTCATTATATGTGTCTTATAGTTAAAGTTAATATATTCCCGAGTACATAGTACGGGTACAGTACCTGTCGCGCGTACCCGTGCGCGGCGGCGGTGCCGGACTCGGGCACGGAGCTGACGATGTCTGCGTCCACGGGCGACTCGCGCGCCAGCATGCGCCCGCACTGCATGCGCGCGCTGTACACCATCTGACCTGTCGGCATACGAGTACGTGCTGTCACCACACATAGGCTTCACTTACAGGTGCGCTCAGACATCGCAACATGAATTGTCACACATGCCTTGGATGTGGTTTTTTTAAGTACATGTACATACATTGTGAACAGCAATCTGATACATTTATGTACCCATCATTATGCATGAAAGGTGTATCACAGAGCATAGAATCACCGCCGCGCCCGCCGCTAGTAGGAGCGCGTGGTGATTCTTTGCTCTGTGGTATGTATGAAGGTGAAGAATTCTTTGGACTTTGGAATGGACGCTTTGACAGCTAAGCTTGGATTGGCCCACAACTCAAGCATCGTCGAAACTTCAGATAACATTACAGGTAAGTGTAAAAGTAACAAAATATAATAGGTTAATGGCATTGGAGTTTAGGTCCGCATAAAGATCTCTTACGTAATCTAAGGAGTTGATTGAAGTTTTAGACCGCATAAATGTATCCTATGGTCTAACGAGTAATGTGACATACCTTCAAAGGTGCTGTCGGCGCGCGCGAAGTAGACGTACTCGAAGATGCAGAAGGCCTGCGGGCGGTCGGCGGGGCGCGGCACCACGTCCACGGTGCGGATGCCGAGCCGCGACATCTCCACGATCTCGCCCGGCAACACCTCGCGCACGTAGCGCGCGCCTGCGCCGCAAGGGTTAGGGCTCACGAGTTACAGGGTTGTGTAGTTCGATAAGTTGGTGGTCAAATAGGAGCTGGGTTAGCAATGAGATCGAATAAGTCATAGAATAGATCTAGGGCAATGTTGTAGAATTTTGAAATAATATTTAAATCAAAATATTATTTTAGTTAAAGAATTTTTGAATGAAATAATTAGGCGACATCGTACATTAAACATTCATCTAGACAATGCTGTGACATACATTTAATTACGACAATAAAACCGCAGTTGCAGTCTACATAATAACAACCAGGAGTAACACGATGTAGCCTAGCGGTGTTACATTCATATAAAATCGCTTGTCACCATAACTATACGTCACACTCATTATTTACACACATATACAACAGATGATCAATACTAAATGATACTGACCTATAGAGAGGAATCCACAGGACTCCGACGACACGACCCACCCTTCAGCTTTGTCATCAATACCGTTCTTATTAGAACACCCGTTCATTAGGACTGCAATCAACAATAAATCATCAATAAAATAGTGACTGAATATACATGTGAAAAGAATATACTGACAAAGAACCTCCACCTTTTGTTGAAGTTAGTTAAAAATATCATAATAGAACAGCCGCACTCAGACACGTCAATTAATTGGACAGTTAACAAATTGACGTTAATTTTCCTACATTACATTTAAAAAATAACTCGTTACTAACTCCCTGCAATCGTTATAACTCTTATATCACTTATTTTAGTTAAAGTAGTGTAGTGTAATGGTATTTCATGAATTTCCATGGGTAATGTAATCAAAATGCTTTAAACATATCAACTAGTAATCCTAGTTAACCCATTATTACATAACTGAACTTCATTACATTTTGTACCAAATGAGGACAGGCAAATGCCTATTTAGTTACATGACATGATTTTGTCATACATTGAATAAGGTAAATTACTAGAATTAAAAAAGTATGTACCCACCCTTCGAAAGACTTGTTCCCATTATGAATGTATGCAGATGCAACAAACAAATTCACGTTATATTCAAAATGAATGAATTATGATGACAATGAATAAGAATCACTTATATTATAAATTAACTATTTATATTTTATGTAAGTACACATGCTTCATAACAAAGTTCTACACAAATAATGTTTGGAACTGTTTCAAATGAGCCATGCAATGAATATGGTATAATGTATAATGAATTACCCGCTGCATGCTGTGCCGATGCCTGTTTGTAGACATCTGAAATACATTACAAATACATTTATACATGCACTAGCAGCGCTTCGGTTTTACTCGCGTTGCGCTCGTTCCCATGGCAATTTGGGGGTAAAAATAACGTATAAGCTTCCCCTTGAATATGGCTATCCATTGCAAAAATAATGATTCCATTTGAATTTGTAGTTTCTAAGATTAGCGCGTTGAAACAAACAAAAAATTCAACTTTTCAGTTTTACGTATTAGTATAGATACCTATGGATTGTCCATTTATTACATTACTAGCAGCGCCCCGCGGTTTTACCCGCGTTGGGCCCGTTCCCGTGGGAATTTCGGGAATTTTTTTTACATAAAAACCTTCCTCTTGAATCACTCTAACTATTACAAAAAACTGCATCAAAATCCGTTGCGTAATTTTAAAGATTTAAGCATACAGACAAACAAACTGACAAAAATAGCGACTTTGTTTTATACTATGTAGTGAAGTATAAAAGGTATAAACATGTCATATTCAGAGAGGATGAACAACGCCCAAGGAGTATCCAGTGGTGTATCCCATTTCAAAGACAATAACGAAACTTCTTCATGACAAAAACATGAAATTAGGTATTAAGAAATGAATTACAAAGATATCCCTTGAATCAAATTCTGCAAATAATTTAGAAGTATTTTAAATTTAAGTACACACCGCTTTTATTTTACATTTTAATCTGTCGTTTCGGTCCTTTACAGGAACCTTCGTCACAGATGCCTTTTGAAGCATTGCTAAGATTTACGTTAAATTCTTATTCTAGAGTACTTACAAGAGGATCCGAGCGGTAATATCTTGCCGAGACATAGCGGCCGGTTGCCATACGGGTCCCGCACCGCGTATATCTTGTCCTTCAACATTATCACCAGCGAATAGCTGAGTGGTGCTAGTCTGTAAAGAAATCAATGTACATGTAATTATATGTTGTAAAATCAGTGAGTAAAAAGGTAAGTTTGAGTGACCTACTCTAGATTTTTTAAACAGCATTACCTCCGACAGTCTTTGAAATAATCGGCACCGACACTTTAACGTGCCCTCTAAAAATACCTTCTTTTTCTTATACCTAAAAACTTTCTGACACCCATCCAAGAATCGCTTACTCAACCTTCACTCCGCACGCCCAAGTATGGCGATATCGTCTAATAATCCTACAGGCCTTGCAGATGCGAAATACTTTGCTTTTACCCGATTGCCTCACTGTACTGATATCTTCAATGAGATGAGAGGCCTTTTCCCAGTGGGACAAGTCTTTATGTGTATATTATATGGGTCTGTTCTTTGATAGCACATATGCACTCCAAAGAAATGCGTGGACCCGGTATTCTTAGATAGTTGATATGTGTAGTGACCTCATGAGATGGTTGATGCGCGCGGGCCAGTCGGGCCCGTTGGTCTCGCCCTCGGGCGGGTTGAGGCACAGCGCCTGCGTGATGAGCTCCGAGTCCGAGTGCGTCGACAGCCCCACGCCGCGCCCCAGCACCTGCCACACCACACAACGTCAACAACGAGAATACGACGTGACATAACACGGTGTGAGTATGTGTATGGGAATAAGACATAGACGTAACTCATGACTATATAAGTACTAATTGTGTAAAGAATATTTTTATGGGCATGACCTCACTAAATCTGAGATAATAATGTAAACGCGATCTTTAAAATGACGGGGGCAGTGGCCCAACGAATATATCAACAACCTATTTCACAAAGCTCAAAGCTCTAGTATCTAATAGAGCCGCTTGGTCCAACTACATAGTTGGACCACTGTTTAGTCCAAGTAGTTGGACCATTGAGACTATCCGTCTTATTCGTAAACGTTCTATATCTAAAGCATTGTTTTGTAAAGGTGTAACAGTGTGTGAAAAGTGTTTTGTTCCTTTTGCTCTAAGAAAAATAGGGTATGTTGGAAAGGGACAAACAATTAGGTAGCTAAAATGCTGCAGCGTTTATGAATAAGGCCCTATGTATAAAGGGAACCACTGCTCGGTACAAGTAGTTGGTCCAAGCAGTTGGTCCATTGCTCCAATTAAACTTAAGTATACAAGGTGTCTTGACAAGCCCGTTGACACAGTGGCAGTGAGAGCGCTTACTGTGTCGGGGGTTCCGGGTTCGATTCCCGCCCTGAGTCAACAATATGTGAAGACATAGTTGTTGGTGACGACGTCTGGGTTTCAATTATATATTCTTATAAAGTATTTGTGTATGTATATATAGAAGTATCAGTGATTCCATAATATAAGCTCAGAGCTTATTTTAAGTCTAATAAACCGTGTGTTTATTTGTTCGGGTAAATTATTTTTATTATGTGTGCGTACCATCTTCCTGAGACTGCTGCAGTTGACGAGCTCCCCGTTGTGCGCGACGGCGATCGCGCCGTGCTGCGTGTGCACCACGAACGGCTGGCAGTTCACCTCCTCCGACGCCGCCGACGTCGAGTATCTGTAACGACACTCTATCATGACAAACATACGGACATTATTATCTATCTATGCTAATATTATAAAAAGGTAAGTGAGGTTCCGAAATTCTAATGGTAACGGGCACAACGCTTTTCATGAGCGCCCTTGAGCCGTACTTGTTATTAGCTATGTGTTATTCAATCACGCCTAAACTACTGAATCGATTATAATTACAATAGGTACAGAGATGGTCTACATCTTGAGAAATAGGCTCCTTTTTATCCCGAAATCGCGCGCACGGTACGCGCTATTATATATACGCTGCGTGCGCAAACGTAAAGAACAGCTAGTTATAAATAAATGATACAACCAACACGTGCTTATTATATAACAAAAAGGGATCTGGATAATTTTAATGATGACTTCATTTGAATTCCTGGATTATCAAGTTTATAGGTCATGGACAAGATAACTTGAAATTTGTCAGTAGTCCAAAATAGACTTTAATACAAAGAGCTTTAGATTCAAAAACGATTGCCAATAATCACAGACGCCAAGCGGTCTCAATGTTTAGTGTAACAAACTTTATCTTAAACCAACGATGTTTATCGAGAAATCGGATGGAAAAATAATGAGTAGGTACGGTTCTGGGAATCGACGGGACCTCGAAGTTATCAAGACAGTTACTGTGACCTCCTACCCTGATTATTTTTAGGCATTTGATTCCTAAGCGTATGTATTTTTGATATTTCATTCTTGATAAGCATAAAAGGTGAAGTGAATACGTCGTTACGTTATACATACCTACTGTAACCAATCGGTAACTGACATGATGATGTCAAGATGTCGTTATTTAGTGAAGTTAGGCATGATGCTTAGGTTTTAGGTATCTTATGTTCCGCTGTTAGAAGCCTTAGATTTGAACTATTAATTGCTGCCAATCGTTACTTTACATATATATAAATCAATGCCACTTTTCGTCGTAACTGAACTCCTCCTAAGCGGCTGGATCGATATGAATGATTTTTTTTGTATGCGTTTGGATGGAACCCGGTGGTCGCGGGTGGTACATACCACCGCGCGGGACAGCTAGTAATTTATGTACCTGTAGATGGAGAAGTCTGCATCGGACTCACTTTAGCCTTGCTCTTAAATTTATGATGAGTTGAAGAGCGAAGTCTTCAACTATATGCATTTTATGCTTAAACTAGCCGCGCCCCGCGGTGTTACCCGCGTGGTACCCGTTCCCGCGGGAATTTGGGGATAGAAGTAGCCTAAGTTACTCCTTGTTAAGTACATCAAAATCGGTCCAGCCATTTCAAAGATTAGCCGGAACAGACAGACAGACAGACAGACAAAAAATATTTAAAAAAAAAAATTATATACATATGTATCGTGCGTATATGCACTAAGTAAAAAAGCGGTTATTTTAATAATACAAACAGACACTTCAATTTTATTTGTGTGTATTGTGTGTATGTGTATAGATGTTGACTCCACGACTATTGTATGATATTTTTTAATTTCCCGTTGTGTAAAGCACCGTTCCTCACCTAGTGTGTCCAATTCCCAGGTTCCCTTTAAGTTTCTTCATAGCCTCATCGTTGAATATGTTGTTGATGAGCCCCATCCCCTTGTGCGCGTTGAACGTGCGCGCGCTCTTGCCCTCCGACGTCACGATACCCGCCGACTCCTGACCTCTGCCCGAAGTAACGATAACCAAAATAACGATAACCGAAATAACGATAACGATACATTGATGAAGTATTTCACACTGTGACATCATCCACCGATAATTATTGATTTAAGTTCACGTATTTATTAAAGAAACATAAGGTTACACAAGAAATTAGTTTAACTACCTCTTATCTGGTTTTATGTATTTAATTTGTTAAGGCTAATTGCTTAATATTGATTATGTTATGCCAATAGTCTGATGTTTAATAAGTGTTCATATTTGAGAATATACATACATATTCCATGGTATTAAATTGCCAATTACTATTTCCGCCGTTAAAGCGATATTGATAGCCATTTGGCGACAAAAAAATCCGACACCAACAACCAGGATTTTTCTGGGTAGGTATACATAAATCTGAGTAAACAAGAGAAAGCTTTCTAAACCTAGTATGAATGACTACCTACTAGTAAATATGAACTGACCTGTGTTGCAACGCGACTAGTCCTAAACATATCACCTGTCCGACGTCAACCTGTGTCGGCCACTCGCCCGTGCCGATCGCGCCGAACACTCCGCACTCGTGGGTGAGACCTGCAACGTGAGTTGACAACCATTAGTATAAAAAATATAATAAATAGTATGTTACCAATTGAAAGACAAAAATAATATAGCTACAGATTTATAAGTTAACCCGCGATCCAATAGATGTCGCTAGTGTGAACATTTTGTAGATCGCGCTACGTCATTTTCCCAGATTTCGATTATACGTTTTGTTCAGCTGGGAAGAATCTTCCTCTTAATTAAATTAGTGTGAGTAAAGGGGGTATTGTTAGCAGGAAACTTTGAGAGTTTTAACACAGTAGTTAAGAAGCGTAGAACGTAAGTTTTACCACATTTGACAAAAAACGTGAAGCTAATAATAGTATGTGTGACCTAATGCATCATCTTGACCTTTCAATCTCGACCTAAGATTTAATGGTTTATTGTCCGTTGATAAGTGGCACGTGCCGTCACCCTATACGTGTTCTTTGAGCCCTAGATGTCAAAAAACCATTTGCGTCGTATATTGAATGTAAAACAAAGTCAGTTACAAACAGATCCGTCACATGAGAAGTTAGTTATTAGGTTATTGTTGTTCTAATTGATTGCTTTGGTGAGTTACGAGTTAGGCCTCATATTGGCTAGCCTTACCTAGTATGTTTACGTAATCTAACCTAGTCACCAAGTAAAGTATTCATATTTAAAATCCCAGCGCCAGAGCTAGGCACAGGCCTCTCATTTCATTGAAGTAAGTGTACTTTAAGAAGATGAGGTAACAAATCTTTTTGTAAACTTATGCAATAGATAGCAGAGATAAGCGGGTCTATTATATCATAATATCTGGTGGCAATTAACCTTTGACAGTTACCAATCTGTTTTATTTAGTAAACAAATTGTTAACTAATATTGAGCAACAATTGTACAAGAGTATGTCAACTATTAGTATTATTTATATTATTTATCATTTTGAACGTACACGTGACTGATTAACGTTGAAATAAACTCAATAATCCGATAGTAATTTAGCTATGGTTAGATGCTGAGCATTGTTACAAATGTCGAACTATGACAGTCAATACCGTCTGGATTTGAAATAATTGTTTTCGTAGCGTAAGGGGGACGGGTAATAAGCTCCCTCCAAACTATCATTAACGTTCTCCCATAACATTCCTTCTTGAAAAACTTCTCTTACACACACCAAACCAGCCGAGGCCCTTTATCATAAAAAATATAATCCGACATTTTGGTAATATAGCGTCATATTTATTAAGATTCTCTACGTAAAAATTTATAAATAATGACACGTTTTTTATTGAAAAATAATTAATAGTTATTTTTATAAATCGGGTGCCAGGTTCAACCCTACCTGAAAGGAGACTTCTTATACCATAAGTAAAGCCCCCAAACCTTAATCCTGCTACTAGCAGCAACTAAACTAGCTAATAGTTTTATGAATGCGTGACCTCTACAATTTCAGAATAGAGAGATCTACATCTATAGAGACGAGACGACCCACGAAATCGCGACGGCGTAGTTCCGACGTAGTGCTGAGCATTCCAAAAATTATATCACACTCATCACACGGAAGTAATATAACCAATAACTGTAATTAACGGTCACGACCACTGGAGCCCACGTCACTACTTATTAAATAAAATAACAACTATTGACGACCCAAGAACTACCAATAAACTGTATCAATTCATTGAACCACTTATCAGAATTGATTTAACTGGCGTTTGTAAATAAAGTCGTTGTTTTTACAATATCGTTAAGTTTTCGTGGAATAGACAGCAACTACAACATTTATGTAACTTTTCGTCGAGGGTGTACTCACAAAACTAAGCTATTGTACGATGACGATGAGATTGTTTCCTCCACTATGATATGTGTATTATGTGCTTTGAACGTGGGCTATGCGAGAAATAAATAAATTACAGGACTTTCGAGAAGACCCGCAATAAACCTTATGAGGAAAATCCCACCACCTGAGGCTTCTTTGGGACGCCAAAACGCAAAAATTCCGTTAAGATAAATCCCATTTCCAGACGTAAAGAATGGGTTCTGTCGGGTAGGTCACTAATAAACTTTCAGTTTAAATTACCTGACTCCACCGCCCCCCGGCCGTACCTCTTGCTCCTCACTCTGACCTCGTCCTGGCTGCTGTCACACTGACAGTTGTCCTGACAGCTGTCACTTATCTGGAGCCTCTCCATGCCGTTTGTCGCACTGCCGTCGCGGCAGCAAGGTCCTGCTGGACCGCTCATGATGTGGTCTTAGATCTGGAAATTGAAGGCAACAAATATGTGTCAGAAACGTTTTGGATGAGCAATTATCCCACTGTAGGAAAAAATGTACTTGCTTTTAAAATTATCGCTTGCGATTCTTACAACTCTTACAAGTTTACGGGGGTCACATTAGTTAAAAGACTTTGATAAAACCTTAACCGCATTATTCATAAACACTCTTTAAAATTAAAGCACTGTTTTGAAGTATTATTTGTTCAAACGAGAACTTACGTACGACGGAGGTTACTGTTGAGTGTTCCCATTTGAACAAACACAAACGGAGTCTACAGTATCAACCTAACCATAACATTTTATTCTCCGACTCAATTTGGTAATTTTAGTAAACTTATCTTTTCCATGAATGAGTCGTCAAGTGGTAGTACGATGAATTACCACTTAGATAGAACAATATTTAATTAGTACTCAAATAAACACTTGAAGCTAAGAAGCTTCAAGTGTTTATTTGAGTACATGTACAACTAGTATGAGGATTTTGACATAAGGCTCGCCAGGTTAATTGGTCGCGTTATATGATGTTATAATAAGATTTTACGATATCGATGTGGATATTATAACATCATGTGCAATTGCTTAAATTGAGTGTTTTAGTTGTCTGCGCTATAACAGTAGTAATTATAAGTCAAGTATTGGAAACATAAGTAGAATGTTACAACATTAGTGTAGATAAAATTTATTATTATATTGTCTAATGTCTTTAGTCTAAACTTTTTTATAAGTTATTATTTGTTGCAATTGTTCAAACTTAAAAGCTTTAATTTTAAAACAACATGAAAACTTTCACTCATTCTATTATTTCATTCACTCAACTATGTAAATGAGTGAACACTAGGTTTTAAAGAATATTCCTGTTCACAGCAAAAAACTCACCAAATTAAACTTTATCTCACAAATACTAGCAGCCAATAACAATAAATTATAATAATTAAGTTTAGAGTAAACAAAATCACAAGCCAATTGACCTATAAGAGCGAAAACACACAACTAATCAAACATCTAAATACCGCATCCATATAAATCCTCTTTTACAATAACACAGATAACAACAAAGATCCATATTTGAATATTTATGAAAAATATTTTGCTTCTATTTGTCTATTGAAGATATCGCGAATCGTGACGTAAGAGGACTCTGTGACGTAACTGTTAACCTACTTCAAAAGGGATAGTTAGATAGTGAAATGATTATCGTTTCTTGTGCGTTATAAATAAATAGTTTCGTAATGTAGGTAGGTTCATTTTAGCATTGAAATGTGACACTGTTGTAACAGTAAACTTGTTTGTACTTAGGTGTTGCGAATTATAATTCGGTTCAAGCGATAGTGTTCGGTTTCTTGCATCTAATATCTATTTAGGTCCGTCGTACACAAAGCAACGTTGCAAAAGTATGTATTACAAATGATAGAGAATGTGAGGCTGTGTGCTCTTTGCTTAATATTACAAACTAGCAGCGCTCCGCGGTTTGCACCGTTGTACCCGTACCCTTGGCAATTTAGGATCCATTACAGAAATAATTATTTAATTCATACCGATGCCATCGCGATGGTCCCTGCGTTAGCCATTATAAAAAAAAACTCATTTATTACTTTGCCTCTTTATAATATTAGTAGAGATGATGAAGATTGTGAGACTTGGGAGTAAGATACTCTGTGACATTAATATGCTGGACGGAATTAGAAACAATAATTACAAATCCGGTGTTTTTCAGCTCAATATTCGTCGAAACTTAGGGAATTGTTGTTGGTTGGTCAAAACCCGTGGTAAGACAGCTTTCTAAGTTAGGTTTTTGGGACCTGTCTTAAATTAAATTTGTAAGTAGACTTTGACAATAGCTTATTAGGTATTTGTATCATTTGACAAAAGGTTTTTTGCTTTGTATTCATAAGAATAGTGATTAATGTACCTACACAAAAAAACTACTGCGTTAAGTCGTATGTAGTTATTTTTTGCTAAGCTAAGTATTGAAAGAAACTTTAAATTTTAGGCGTAGAATTAGTTTGTATTTTATGTAGATAATTTATTATAACCAAAGTCTGGACTAAAAAATGTGCCCGTTATAAAGAAATAGTCGGGCAAAGTAAAATTATTTATAAAAAATATTTAACAGGTGTCGAAGGTTTGGTGTCATATATTTCAAACCGTTTTGTGCAATATCAGGTAAAAGGACTTTTTTATATTTTGTCAGTTGTTAAGGATTCCGAGAAACAAGATGTGACCAAACAAAGGCATACAACAATCGAACTTTTTCAAAATTCCACCTCTGGGCGCAATATTTACCGTACTTCAAAGGGCACGTTAAATTATCGATATTGTATAAATCGTTTAGTAAGACCGAGACGGAGATTTCTAGGATCTAAAAACTCGGCAGCAGGGTTAGCCACTTCCTACTTGAACTTATTGTTGAATAATTAAAAGTGGCTTCATTTAGATACCTATTCACTAAAAATAAAAACCTATGTAATAGTGGCATATCGAACTAGTTTTATAATTATGGCATAGTATTTAACTGGGCATGCATCTGTATCCTCTGCCAGTTCGCGAACATAACTGCGCAAGCGACTTATTGAGTTCCTTTTGCGTTTCTTATGAATGAGTGAGGATGAACTTGCTTACTTGTTTACATCAAGTTTATCCATAGTTCTCTTTGTTTTAATCTATTTTTTGCTAGATCCTAAGTGTAGGGCCACATCTGCGGAACGTACGGCGCCGAACCTTCCGCTAAATACGCTCGTAGTGTATTTCAAGTTATCTATGACACATCAGTACGCGGCGTAATTTCGACTGATGTGTCATAGAGCGGAAGGTTCGGCGCCGTACGTTCCGCAGATGTGGCCCTACACTAAAATGCAAACTAATATCACAGTAAACATCCAGTATTTTAACTCCATATAAACGGCCGAAACGCGAGTTATACCTACGCGCTTCAACCGTGGTACACTCCTGGTACGCAGGCAGTCGCGACTGTGCCGCAGTGACTTACGGGCGGTGTGTTGATTTTTGTTTTTGGTTGTATGAATTTGTTATTAACACGTTGTCCATGTTTTCCAAAACAATTTCTATTGAAGTTTTTTATTAGAATGCGGATTTTTTATACCTTAAAATTGAAAAATCAAGCGTTTCGTACGTATCTGTCGAAAATATTTTTCGGTCGGAAAATATTTTTCTGTCGGAAATTTAGAACATTGTTATTCAATTTTACACATGTTTTTTAAAATTAAATTTACCATTCACAAATCATCACGCATTTTTATTGAAACTTCCTATTCAATTTTAAGTAGGTATTGTAATTCTTTACATAAAAAAAAATACAGTCACAAAACTAAATGGAAACACAAAGTAGGCAAATATAATTAAAATGCTGGCGGGTGGCAGCCTTAGCGCATGTTTACGTACCGCGCGGCTGTAGGTATCTAACTCAAGGTCACAGCCGAGTCGAATTACTGTATGATATTTATACTGTGCTAATATGGCTGATTGTCTGACCAATGACAATCGCTTCTATAGAGTGAACAGATTTAGTGATGGGGTAAGAATACGATGAAATTACTTTTGAAATTGCTTTTTTGTTTACAGAAAAAAAAGACTTTGCTTTGAAAGTAATCGGTCATATTAGTTTAAGTTTAAACCATTATTTTAAGAAGAAAATCGAAAAATAATCATAACATTTGATATAAAGTATATATTATACGTATTCTAAAGTCAACAAACTCATTAAAAAAAACATTATTATCTTTACAAAGATCCCCAAAAGTCATAACAAACTGACGAAAATACTATTCCATATTGATTTTATTGTTTACATTCGATAATAATAATACGTAAACAGCATGTAGGGGCCGGGTGTCGTCAGTCGGCCGTAGGGGGTCATTTATTTGACACTCCGGTACATTTCCACCAGGGGTCGCCACGCAGTAAACAAACCCGATAACATAATGAAATCTCACTGTTAATTATTATTTATTATTAATATCTCGTGTTGCTACTTTTGTCTTATGTAATTAGAATAGATGTTAATAAATTATACCAACAATGATGTTGATTTAGATGTATTAGTGGTTGGGAGTATCACTTCATTTATCTCTCCAGGCTTTAGTGAGTAACCTTAAGCCTAGCTGGCTGAAAACAGCGTCAGTTACTATAAAGAAATTATTGACTCACTGAATTATGTATATATCAACGCACAGGCGAAACTACTTTCCTTAGAAATTTGAAAGGTACAGGGGTTCCTGTCTTGATGTAAGTGAAAACTAAGAAAGGATTTTGAGACATTTATCCCTAATAGAGGGTGGCCCTTTCACCCGAAGCGAAGACACGAGCCGCTAGTTAGGTATAAAATCAGACGGCCAACCGTTATGTTAGCAACATCAATACAATCAGGGTATCATTACAATTTAATTATACCAATACGCAGTTCAATATAAGTCACATGTCTCGAAAGTGATGTAAGTAGGTAGAAGCAATCGAAGTTAGTATTGACTGAGCATAGTATTAGAAATAACTGGTGAAGACTAGTTTAAACAATAAATCCTAATATATAAATTCATTGGAAGGTCATTCATTCAAAATATAGGCGGCAACCGAAAAGTTAAATAGAAATGAGTAGCAGTGAACGCGATAATTAAAACACGATATTTATACATACTTATATTACTTCGATTTTTTTAAACTTTAGATATTTGAACATATAGTAAACTGTCAACATACTCATAAGAATTTTCGCGATAAGAAGTTTATAAAGCAATTCGGAAAATAAAAACTAATTAATTTTCCTGCGTTATAAATATTTTACCGCCAAAATATCCGTGTGTACCAAAGCAAACAATGATGCTCGCTCAAAAATACTTGTTTCTCCTCAACTAGAAAACACTGAGATTTGCACAAAAAACACCAGATTTAAGTAGGTTATTGTACTGTATTAGATTACATTGTGCGTAATATACGTTAGTTGCGAAGTAGCGATAGATGTCAAAACAAACACAAGCAAGTCTGTTGACTTGATAACTTGATGACGAAATTAAGATCATGGTTGCCTAACCCCGAATGGATTTCAAAGATAAAGAGTCTATGGTCTCCCTCTAGAGTCTATAGTTATTAATTTTGTGGGGTAAGTGGAAACCAACCCTTTGAAGTATATAGGGTACATCTTATATATAAAATTCTCGTGTCACAGTGTTCGTTCGCGTACTCCTCCGAAACGGCTCGACCGATTCTCATGAAATTTTGTGAGCATATTGAGTAGGTCTGAGAATCGGCCAACGTCTATTTTTCATCCCGAAATTCCCGCGGGAACGGGTACCGTGGTTGAACTCCTCTGAAACGGCTCGACCGATTCTCATGAAATTTTGTGTACATATCGGGTAGGCCTGAGAATCTGACAACATCAATTTTCATCCCGAAATTCCCGCGGGAACGGGTACAAAGCGGGTGAAACCGCGGGGCGCAGCTAGTGTATTATAATAATATCTTTAATTGATGTAAAGTGGAGAAAGACCCGTAGAATGATTTTAGAACTCTACCTCATTTCTATCTACAGCAAAGATTGCATGGAATATAGAACGGAAAACATTTAGTAAAACAATATACTTCATCTAATATAATACAATCTGATGAATCATGTCTTGATACATTTGAAATGAGTAAAGAATGAAATCTAGTAAGTTATTATTCTCAATTTAGGGAAGGGTAACACAACCTTTAGTCAATAGTATTCTACATCCAATTATACAAACTTGAGTTTACCAATTAATTGCTCTATCAAATAAATATCTACATAGTAAGAACACAAATACCTAAACATGATTAAATTTTCTGCTATAATTAATATCAAAGTCATTCAAACTTGAGATAGAATAGAACGTTCAGAACTGGGCCAATAACATTCTACCAATTAACTATTGTTATTTACTGATAATTATAAAGCTGAAGAGTTTGTTTTGTTTGTTTGTTTGTTTGTTTGTTTAAACGCGCTAATCTCAGAAACTACTGAACCGATTTGAATAATTCTTTCACTGTTAGATAGTCTATTTATCGAGGAAGGCTATAGGCTACATTTTATCCCGGATTTCCTACGGGAACGGGCACTACGCGGGTAAAACCGCGGGGCGCTGCTAGTTTACTGATAAAGACCATACAGCCATATAGTGCGTATTACATGCCTATAAGAAATAATCTTCATGATCTAAAATTTGGAGCGTTTATTGAATCTAAGTAGGTCATATTGGCAATGCTATGCGGAAGGGAAAACTCTTATCTCTATACCGCTAAACTGTTTGATTAGAAGAATTTTAGTAAGTTTAAACTCAAGGATAGGTATAATTTATGAGATCTCTATATTTTTTATATTTTTTCAATGAAAAAGTTGTAGTGATTTTTCACACAAATTAACTTTAAGTAATTTTAAGTTAGTAGTAATTGATGTCAGTATTTAAAATGTTCAATAAATATTTAAATTTAAAATTCACCTGCAGAGGAGCATTACGTCTGCATGGCAAAGGCATTTTTACTGTTTTGATATATTTAGGCCTTTTAAAAATTAAAAATAACTAAAGTGTGCATTTAGGTATAAATATCTATTAAGTTGTATCCTGTATCTAAACTCTGGAGAGAAAATATATAAATAATTACATATTACCACAAACATATATATTTTTTAATATTATTTTCCTCAAAGTTCTAAATAACCTAATAGTAAAGTGAGCCCTAGTTAAAGCTACATTTAGCATACAAGAGTATGAAGGCGACAAAGCTAAGCTCAAAGGATATGATCCAACAATTTAATGAGTTTATAAAAAGACAATTTGTTTTTAAACCATGCGGTGTTATGGTTACCGCGCCTAAATAAAGAGTACACCTTCATGCTCGGAAACCAAGACGTCGAACACATTTCCGAAGTAGCTCAAGTTATTTGAAAAAACACAACAATACAAAGTCCGGAGCACCTGTTACAAACTTATTAAAACTTTTAAAAATAAATAAACAAAGTTGCTCACCTGTATTGATGCCCCGATACTATTTATTAGTATTTATTGACGCGTTTATTTTGTTTAATTTAGCAGTAACTTCACGTAGTACTCGTAGCGGAGCAACAAGATAATTTAGCGAGAAATAAATTGAAGCCGTATTTTAATTTGAATTGACGTTTGACATTTGATGCTAGAATGAGAAAGATAGATGTTCCTGTCAAATCGAATGTAATGTAATCGGATTACATTATTTTGATACTTTATCCTGTTATCCTTCGTACAGAGTTAGTCATATTGCTATTCATTTATTATGTTTTGGAATATTTAATCAATTCTTTTTCCTTTTTAATTGGTATTTGACTTTTATTTAAGACTGTTCCAGGCTTTATGTATAAGTTGTGCAGGCTATGAACAGATTGATGAAATAATCAACACACTGTAGCAGTCCTATAGTTTCTTATCAATCATTCCATTCCATCCATGTTTCGAAGCAAAACACGTGGGTGATTCTCGTAACAAACGCCGGCCAATAAAAGTTATAAAAGGCTGTCCGACAATATTGAAATCATCGCGCGATATCTTTTGTAAAGAAAACCCGCGTCCCATTTTCTTACGCCAAAAATACAAGAATCACTATGGCTCTACCAAAAGAAGGTAAGTCTCAGTTTGTTTTTTTATTTACTACATACAGTACATATTATGTACCTACTTACAAACACTAAACGGCAAGTACCATCGGTACATGCTACTTGTTGGCTGATAAAAAAATAACTTTAGAAAACTTTGCTTTAATTTAAGAGTTTTGAGTATGGCATGAGAACACTTCACTCTTATCTCTTTTCAATAATCGAAATAAGGCCTCTTTAACCTTGACATTATATTAACTTAAAGCAAGCATAGTAATAATTTCTTAGTACCTACATAAAATAAACAAGGAAGATTTTAGAGACGTAAATTAGCACAAAATTAGCATTTCCGTCGAAACTAAACGTACATTTATTACGTATGTAAACTGCGTAGGTACCTACGTAGAACTAGAATGACGAACCTCAGCCTTTTTTCATGTCGGTTAAATGTCGGCAGAGACAATGGGCAAAATGATAACATTAATTAAAAAGTGGTAACCCTACTTCCTATAACACTTTCCTGGATTTGTATTGGTAAAAAATAAAACACAAAATGGTTTAATTTTATAATTGCAAAAATAAGAAAAAAAATGAAGTATTTAGAATCTATATATTTGTAGAGTCCTACCTAATAAGACGAAGTACCCTCAGAGTACCTCGTAACAATGATGA
Source organism: Cyclophora albipunctata (assembly GCA_963082685.1). Lineage (NCBI taxonomy): Eukaryota > Metazoa > Arthropoda > Insecta > Lepidoptera > Geometridae > Cyclophora > Cyclophora albipunctata. The sequence continues at coordinate 1,217,369 of OY720113.1, read as the reverse complement.
CTTTTAAATTGTACATGTGAGACAACTTTAGACATTATAAGTATTTAACTATGTCTTTACAGTCGGTGGCTACAAGCTTGGAAGCCTTATCATTGAGGGCAAAACGAAGCAAGTCTTCGACCTCCCTGAAGTCCCTGGCCACTGTCTGCTCCTCAATAAAGACCGCATCACCGCCGGCGACGGCGTCAAAGCCCACGATTTGGAGGGAAAAGCCGCCATCTCCAATCAAACTAATGCCAAAGTATTTGATATATTAAAGTCAGCTGGTAAGTCTTTTGAGGAGTTTCCGCTTTTCCATTAGATACTTACAGTATAATTACGACATCATAATATCAAAGTTATCGCACAGGTTTGAGATCACCAACCCGCAGCTGTAAGCAAGGGCGGTGAATACGCCCAAACTCCTCACTACTGATATCGTCAGGGAGATGAAGGCCTTTTCACAGCAGTGGGATATTAAATATAGGCTAATAGTATCTTATTTTTTTAAGTTTAAGACCTAGGTAGATAAGCCTTTACATGGTTTTTTTAACTGTTCTAAACCAATTAATTTAAATTAGCTGTGTAAAGTGCTCGTGTAAAATGTATGTTAGTACATATAACTCAATGTGTAAAATTTGTTTTTTTTTTACAGCTTAGGATCGTGTGTGGTCCGTATTTTTTGTTATCTGTCACCAAAGTATCTAATTAGTAGTTATATTATATTCTTCGAGATTACGTCGGTACTTTATTTAATGTTTATGATATGATAATTATTCCGGACGTCACTAGTCGACATTATTACTACCATGGACCAACATATACTACTACAACTACTGTATATTACAATTTTAACTGTTACTTAACTCTAATTTATTTTATACCTCTTTAATCTAAGCGCTTAGAAATATATACCTCTTTAATCTAAGTGCTTAGAAATAAAAACTAAAGAATAGCCATCTCAGGAGGTACCTATTACCTATATAATTATTTGTTTACCAATCTATCTAGGTATCGTAATAAACAGTGTAACATTGTTCAAATATTTCATTGAGAAAATATTTTGTTGACTCCAACTTGACCCTAGGACGACAAACAACAAACAGATAATCGCAATAATTATGAAACATACGTAATGTTGTAGGTCGTGTGCGTTGTTATGATGACCGCGTATCGGTAATAAGTCAACATAACTCGCTTTCGATAAATATAATTACATTGTTTTTTCTTAAGACCCCCTGTTTGAAATAAGGGCTTAAACTAACATCATTGAACTTGTTGCGTATCATAAGGTGAACATTATAATATTTATCTTAATATTTAATGAGATAACCGGAGGTCACCGAAGCTCTTCATCTATAATTATTTAATTATTAACTGTTGAATGTCGATTCATTAAGTACGATGGAACATTTTAATTTTGAATTTAGCGTACATAATTAAATTCTGCTGTATCCAATGCTCAAAGGACATAGTCATAACTGAATCTTATCGCGATAAGTTTACGTATTTGAATTCGTATTCGCATATATTGAGCAAAAAATATTTGATACGTTTTCAGGAATCAACACTGCTTTCGTCAAGATAGCATCGCCAACGGCATTCCTTTCCAAAAAATGTGATATGATACCTATTGAGTGGGTGACCCGACGTCTGGCGACCGGGTCCTTCCTGAAGAGAAACCCAGGAGTCCCCGAAGGATTCAGATTCACGCCTCCCAAGCAGGAGACTTTCTTCAAAGATGATGCTAACCATGACCCTCAGTGGTCCGAGGAACAAATCATTTCTGCTAAATTCAACATTAATGGTCTGCTTATTGGTAAGCAAGCAAATTCATTCACAATAATTTCTTCGAAAGCTGATTTATTAAATGTGATCTACAAAAAGGAACTGACCAACACTATTCATGGGTTTTCAGGTCGTGATGAAGTTGAATACATGAGGAAAGCTACCATCCTTGTGTTCGAAATCTTGGAAAAGGCATGGGCTCTTCGGGACTGCGCCCTCATCGACATGAAAATTGAATACGGCGTTGATACTAATGGTAATAGAGGCATTGATTGAACACGTAAATGAGACAATTGTATTACTTTGACATAGTAACATTATTACTTAATCTTGTTTTTAGGTAACATTCTTCTGGCTGATGTAATTGACTCCGACTCTTGGCGACTATGGCCTTCGGGCGATAAGAGGTTGATGGTGGACAAACAGGTACAGTGAACTTATCAAATCATACCTATAATAATATCTTTGCGTATGACTGGTAGCTGTATGTAATAGGTGATCATTATTTGTATCTTTAGGTGTACAGAAACCTTACCACAGTCACTGCTGCCGACTTGGACACAGTTAAGCGTAACTTCACGTGGATCAAGGACCAACTGGACTTCCTGCAGCCCAACATTCATCACAAGGTTGTTGTATTTATGGGCTCCCCTGCCGACCAGGAACACTGCCAGAAAATCGCCAAAGGTAAACTCGAAACTAGTTAGCTAGCAGTAGTATTATATATCATTCTGAGCCGGACTTTTTATAAGTTCCTTTATTTCTGGACACTACCTGTGACAATGATGATGCACTTACATTACTATCTTATTTTCTTTTACCAAATGTATCTCTTTTTCAGCGGCTCGTGAGCTCGGTCTCGACGTAGACCTGCGTGTAACCTCAGCCCATAAGGCCACAGAAGAAACCCTCCGCATTATGCAGGAGTACGAAGACACCCACGGCGCTCTCGTGTTCATCGCCGTAGCGGGCCGCTCCAACGGACTGGGCCCAGTGCTCTCCGGCAACACATCATACCCTGTCATCAATTGCCCGCCGCCCTCTGATAAACTTGTTCAGGTGAGGACATTGAAGTAGAACCTAGAAATTGATAGAAAGTAGCATTATTATAATTATAACTTTAGGCAATTATTTTGATCTAAATTTCATTTTTCGAACTGATTATTTCAGGACATCTGGTCATCTCTCTCGGTGCCTTCGGGACTGGGCTGCGCTACCGTCATCTACCCTGATAGTGCCGCCCTCATGGCTGCTCAAATCATCGGCCTGCAAGATTACATCGTTTGGGCCCGTCTTCGCGTCAAGCAGCTCCATATGGCTGCCTCTCTCAGACAGGCTGACAAGAAATTGAGAAACTTGTCGGTCTAAACAAATAGTTATTATTTTTTTAAAAGCCATTATTGAGTGCCTTAAATATTGTTTAGAACAGTATTTTCCGCCTCGAATATACGTACGCAAAATGTTATATTTTTAATCAAAAAATATTGTTGTTATATTGAATAAAGCAACATTCCTGTTGAACATTCCCTTCCATAAAATATTTTTAATAAACCATAATTATATACATACACATTGGTATTTATTTTTCGGGGTTATTGCTGCTGTGTTGTTTTGCATTATTTATATGGTTTGGCATTGGAACCGACGCGACGCTTCCTGCCTCAGAACTGGCCCTTCGCACATGGAGCTACTCAAAAATGACTGAACTAATCAGTAATTACGATTACAAACCAGTTACAAATTGTATCTCGCACACGACGCTACTCAAGTTGTAAGGTTTCAGTCACTTCTGTTATTTCTGTTTACATTTTTCATTCATTTTTATCACAAAAAACAAAGAAACTTGGGAAACCAGTAGCGTGGAGACCGGTACGACGCGTCGCGCGTGATCGGTTGCTAACGCGTTACCTGTGCGCGTTACTGACCAGTTAGTAACTAGTTGCGTCGTGTGCGAACCTCCATAGAACATGTATGGGCTGTGACGCTCAGGCAACTCGTTAGTAATTTAAGTTTGTGACTAGTTCTTTTTGAGTAGCTCCATGTGCGAAGGGCCTAAGATACCAATACAATATATGGCAGCCTTTGCCAGCATTTTTTCTGCGATTACTCATACTTCTCAAATAGCACTTACCTGTACCTGTACACCGGTACCTGTTTTGATTACACTAAGAAGAACCTTACGCGCCTTAATGATACAGATTTTAGGACTCGTTCGTGGCATAATTATTTAATATTATATGGCAGCACTCCATGGAAACTAATCAGCTGTTTTCACGTGACGTTTACTTTGCTTTGCAGTCACTGTCACCAGTCACGTTTTATTGTTATTCTTACAGTAGTGTCAAGTCAATGTCTTCGTTTTTGCAAAAGTGTTGTGCGGGTGTGCGCTGTAAAGTTTTAGTTGTAAGAAAACCATTTAGATCTATTTACACGCAAATTATGGCAGAAAAACAAGCAGATTATTCATCAACAAATGGTTTAGAAAGTAAAACTCCGTTTTTAATAGGCGTCGCGGGCGGTACAGCCAGCGGTAAGGTAAGCATGTTGTTATACATTTAAGCTCAGACTTTATTGATTTTCCTCATGAATATGGAATTATGTAATGAAATGAAGTCTAGGGCGACTAGATTTTTTGATTACTTACAACTGGGGTATTTTCTGTATGTATATTGAGCGATGACTGTTTGTATTTCGTGCAGAATAACCTAACATTGCGTCATATTATGAAAACACAACTTAGAGAATTTGATTCTTTTGCTTCGAATTCGTGTCAAACAGTTTCTTACTGTTCTATAAATCTATTTAAATATAATTCAAAGTTCTGACTGACTGACTGACTGATAATCAACGCATACCCTCAACCGCTACACCTAGAAACATGAAATTTGACAGGAAGGTTCTTCAAGTGACGTAAGTGCGCACTAAGAAAGGATTTTCGAAAATTCCTACGGGAACGGGCTCAACGCGAGCAAAGCCGCGGGGCGCTGCTAGTATTTTATATAGCCCAATTTGTTCGTATGAATTGTAATTAGTATAAAAGGTCATGAGAAATGGGAATCATTTAACTTTATACAAATACAGCAAATGTTTAATATTTCAAGCAAAATCGTGATTTAAATTGCTGAAACCAGTCCAAAAAACATAATTTCTTTATCAATCTGTAATAATGGTATGACAATATAGGGATCTAATAATGGTAGACCCACAGATACCTTTTATACTATCTTCCTGTTATACTATTAGTAAGTCTAGAAAAAAATAAGTTCATAATCTATAACTACTGATATAATAAAGCCGAAGAGTGTTTTTGTTTGTTTGTTTGAATGCACTAATCTCAGAAACATTGCATTATTAGTCAAAAAAGAAAAAAAAAAGTATTCGCCTGTAATGTCTCACTGTTGGGCAAAGGCCTCTCGTCTCACTGAAGATATCAGTGCAGCGAGGAGGATTAGGCGTAATCACCACGCTTGCCTAATGCGGGTTGGTGATCTCAAACCCGAGCCATGTTTGAAAAGTAGGAAACATGTTTTCGCTCGAATTATTAGTCAAATATAATTTTATATGCAACAGTCTAGATTCCTGTGTTTAATGTTTTGCAAATAAGATTGGGTCTAGAGTGTTGCAGACTATTTCAATTATGTTTAAGTAATAATACATTTACATTTCAAACCAGTTTTAAAGAAATAGACTACATTATATCTTATTGTCTTCAAAAATAAATTCTTAGCACAATATGTGAATAGCTGGATTATCATATAAGTTTTTTTTCCATAAATATTGATTTTAAAAAGTCCATAAGAGGTTCAAATGAAGTTGAAAGCTGTATAATTTTCATAAGAAATTTTGTGGCATTTGCAAATAATACTACTGTAAGTCATTAATTGCCATAAATATAACATATTTTTCATTTATTGCTTTGGCATAGCTAAACAAAGAGGTAATTAGTAATTCCAATTGTTAAGCAACATGCAGCTTGGGCGCTACCTGGATGGGTGGCCAATACTGGCATTACTATATGAGCACTAACATGCTTCGGAGGGCATGTTAAATAATCAGGACTCTCCAAGGATCACCACTAACCTCCTTTAAGTTCTTGACTAATGTGATTCTTGAAATTGCTTGAGATATCATCATCATTATATTAGCTGTAGGACGTCCACTGCTGGACATAGGCCTCTTAAGTAATTCGGTTGGAAGTGACCTGCATCCACTGCGATCCGGCAGCCTTCACCAGATCATCAGACCACCTTGTTGGTGGCCGTCATACGTCCTTCCGGTCCGCTGTCTCCACTCGAGATCTTTTTGGCCACAACAGCCATCTGTTCTACATTCATATGGCCTGCCCATTGCCACATCAAAGAGCTGGCTTCTTGAGATGTAGTAGACCAACATAAAAGCCACTGGGGGCTTGCTGCCGATTGAAGTGTTAATAAAAAATATTTCTCCCCCACCAGTCAACAGTATGCCAGCGTATAATGGAGAAGCTGGGTCAGCAACACAAGGAGCATACGGACCGGCGCGTGGTCTGCATCAGCCAGGACTCGTTCTACCGCGCGCTCTCGCCCTCGGAGCGAGTCCGCGCAGAGAGGGGACAGTTCAACTTCGACCACCCAGACGCGTTTGATGATAAGAAACTGTTGGCGGTACTGAAGGATATACTTGGCGGGAAGAAGGTGGAGGTGCCGGAGTATGATTATATCACCAATTCTATTAGGTGGGTATCAGAGTAGTTGATTTCAGTGATTTCACCTACAATATACCTGTTCCCGGGAGAAAACCATTTATCCTGAATTTGCCTATTGTGACTTCCAAGGTCTAAGCTATATTCACCCAAATTGGATCAATGATTTAATCGTGAAAGTGTACAGAGTTACTTACTATTTTCGTATTTGTAGCGGTTTTTGGATATTACATTGTCTGTCTAACTATTTTTATTATAAGGAAAAGTTTTTCCTATCCCGTTCAATATCTATGTAAAAAAGTCATTTTGTTGGTTGACCCATTTAAGAGGCTATGAATGTAACATGACCAACAGAAGTAAGCTGTCATCACAATATCGCGTCCAAATTACTAATAAGCCGGTCGAGACCTGCAAACGTTTTGATACCAAACCCCTGTAAGAATTACGTCTTGATATTTGATATTTTGAAACATACACCCAATCATAATCTGACACAAAGTATTTGCGTAGGTGACCAATAACGGTCGGAAATCACATGTTTAGACTTCCAAGCGCGATGTTTTGTAAACGTTGAGGTGACTCCTACCGGGCTCTCGTCAACGAGTAATACCGTAATTCTGACAAAATAGGTACATCAATTTGTGATTCTGACGTACTTATTATCTTTGCGATACGCACTCAATTGAATCGATTTATTAACGCTATAGTCAGTGGTCCAATCGTAATAGGGCTTAGAGAAATACAGTACCTTTCCACCAAAACTGTGCTATGTTTATTGCTTGCTAAGCTATGTCTTGTATGCACCAATCATATCAAAGTGAAAAGACACAAACATAGGATAAAATCATATTTGTGTCTGTTTGTCAGTCTATACTTTATAACTATATCATACTCACGATGATTACACAAATAGGGCTATTCATCCCATGCAAAGTGCGATTGCGGTGCTCCGGAGCAAAATATGGCGCGCCTTCTGCGCATCATGCCCTACTCTTGCACACGTAAAGACCTCATGAACGCCATAGACGCCGTCATTAAGTGTAGCTGCTTTCTGGTCCAAAGTTATTTAACTGCACGTTGAAACGTTAAGAAGAAGCAATTTTTACTAATATTATAAATAGGTAAAGTTTCTTACTTTGTTTGTTTGTAAGGGCATATATCAGAAACTACCAATCGGATTTAAATTATTCTTTTCTTAATGGATGGCCATATTCAACTGTTATATTATTGGCTACTTTTCATCCTGAAATTCTCACGGGAACGGGCACAACGCGGATAAAACCGCGGAACTCTGCTAGTATTATTTTTAAAAGTATGTATAACCGCAGCCCCTTGTTCCAGCAACCGGTCGCACACGATCTACCCGGCGGACGTGGTGCTCATCGAAGGTATCCTCGTGTTCTACTTCCCGGAGGTGCGTGAACTGTTCCACATGAAGCTGTTTGTCGACACTGACTCCGACACCAGACTAGCGAGGCGAGGTAAGCAGGTTTAGACCAACTCCAGTATAGATAGTTCCAACTCATCTTTGTGCACGGCTCGTTGTGTCGCTGGGAGAAGCTTTCCTCATACAAACATATCATAATAGGAATTTGCGTTGTTAGTGTCAAATGAGAGATGTATAAGTTATAATTAGTAGCTACGTTTGTAGATAGCGCCGCGATGTTGATTTGAACTACTATAACCTTCCTAGCGAAAGACTGTCCATCGGGAAAACCCGCTTAGGGACTCTAACTGATGAACACTAAGCTAACTAAGAACTTTACCATAAGGCCCATCGCAGACGACAGACTATCCGTGACGCACTTTTTAGTCTGTGAAAATAGAACCTATGTAATTATATGCAGTAACGCACACGACGCGCAAAAATCCGCGACAATCCGCGACCGAATTTTTGTGCGCCGCAGACTCGATCGCACAAAAAGTCTGTCGTCTGCGATGGGCCTAAAGGTAGTAATTAAGTTTGAGGAGGTCAATGGCCAACCCTGGTGTCGGAGTATAGGTTGCAGATTTGATTGCTCTGAGAATCGAATTGATATGATTTGAAAACCGTCAAAATTGACACACTTGGCTAGTTTTGTCTGTCTGTAATACTCCGGTCAATTTAGACATTCGAAGTTACATAAAGTCCCAACAAGCTGAAAATCAGTAAAATTGTTCAAAACATAATTATAAACAATGTTTAAAAGTTCCCCATCATTCTCGTGTATGGAATTATTCAAGGTCAAAGGTAAAAAAAATGCGTTTTTCGCGATTTTCAGCAGTGGTCGAAAACACCGAGTTGGGCATCGATTTCGATATAACTATCAAAAAGTTACTTGTAAGAACTTTCAAATGACATAAGTCATGTCACTGTTGAGCATTCCGCCCAGGCTCCACAGCACCTCCAGTGGTAATTCTTCGGTGGTCGAAAACACCGAGTTGGCCGTCGATTTCGATATAACTGTCAAGGAGTAACTTGTACAACTCTTTAATACCTTTCAAATGACATAGGTCATGTTACTGTTGAGCATTGGGCCAGGCTCCATTGTTACCTGCCCGAGGTCCTTAATTTTTACATCTCTGGAGCGTGAAGTTCAATAACGGTTTGGAATATGGAAAAAGTGGATGGAATTAAAGTTATAGAGAATTTTATAAGCTTTAATTTTTCTCAGGTACTTTTATGATAAAACATACCGTTTTGCTAATTTTTTGACCTTTGACCTTGAATAAAAAAAAATCCATACACGAGAATGATGGGGAACTTTTAAACATTGTTTATAATTATGTTTTGAACAATTTACTGATTTTCAGCTTGTTGGGACTTTATGTAACTTCACTCTCATTTTTTGGTCTAAATTGACCGGATTATAAGCTTGATCTTGAAGCTGGACAAGTTCGCTCGGGTTTGTTTCAAAGTCACTGCTAGTACTAAATGTACCAAGATTTATTTTTGCATATTAATTGACTTAATATTTTCCATGGCAGTGCCCCGGGACATAATGGAGCGCGGTCGCGACCTGGAGCAGGTCCTCAACCAGTACATGAACTTCGTGAAGCCCGCCTTTGAAGAGTTCTGCCTGCCGGTGAGTCTAGCATTTTAACTTGCCTTTTTATTAATCCATTATACTACTCGCACTGTACCAGTTCCCGTGGGTATTTAGTGATTTAAGGAAGTATAAAACCTTCGCCTTAAATGTAGCTAAGATATGATCGGTAGTTTTCGCGTTAAATCCATTCATGTATCTTCACAGATTAAATTTTTTATAAATAAAAATGAATTGCTGTTCGTTAGTCTGCTTAAAACTCGAGAACGGCTGAACCGTTGGCTAATTTTGGTCTTGAAATATTCATGAAAGTCCAGGGAAGGTTTAAACGGGAAGCAGTGAGGAAAAAAATGCAGGTGAATCCGCAGGGCACAGCTAGTATATATTTAATTGCTTTAATCGTTGGGCCATGTAGGCGGTTTTAAAACTCCGACACCAGGGTTGGACACTAACTAACTCGAACTTAATTACTTACAGATTTTTGCATTTATTTAGTAGTACGATAGTAGAACACGATAATTATTATTGAAATCCACAACCGACGAAACAAAAAATATGGTCAGCTTTATTAGACTACCATAGATTTCTAAGGTTTAGCAAATCAGCATGATTGTGAACGATATGAATGTTTTACAGACGAAGAAGTTCGCTGACGTCATCATTCCCAGAGGCGCCGACAACTTAGGTGAGTCGATGCTTTATTATATTCATAGATTTGAGTTTGTTACATTTGTAAATAGCCCATTAAGGTAAGTAACATGTTTAGTTATATTTTCTAGTATGTAGCTTTGTTTTTTTTTGTTTTTTTCGTTAGGTTTTATACGAATAAGGCCAGTGTTTCATCGACGGTTGAGCGTTTTTAATGAATTTGACAGATACAGCCTTTTCCTATCATATACGTGCGCGCGGAAATATGAATAAATATCAAACCACATTAATCGTGTAAAAATAAGTAATTTTAAATTAAGAATACGTAAGGTAAGCGCGGGTCATAGCCACTGCAACTAGTAAGCCAAAGTTTATTTCACTTTCTAAAAGATACCAAAAAAAATCCTTTCAAATGTAAACTTTTTGCAGCGGCTATACTCTGACTTAGCTGCTAAACCTGAATTTCAAGTCCGTTTTCCGTTGTTGCAGTGGCTATTGACCTTATTGTGCATCACATATGGGATATAATGTATAAGAAGAGGCAGATCCCGAAGGTGAACGGCGCGTGTCACGGGACGCACCATGAAGTGGACGAACAGCCGAATGGGAGGAGGCTGTCGGGGAGTTCCGAGGACACGCTGAGCCGATAGTAGGCAGGAGAGACACGCTTTGTTTCACCAACCACCTACTTTAAAGACATGAACCTACCCAGCTAGTGAACCTGTTCTGGGTCATCTAGTCTAGACCATTTGTAGACATTCTGGCATGCCGAGAGAGGGTAAAATTTGACTTATTTTTAAGCTATTGCATAGCTTCTATCGCGGGCCTTGAGCGCGGGGACCGAATCCAGAAATTCCGTAATGAAAAAACCTCACGTGAAAAAACCTCACGCTCCCCACTAACGCCATCTAGTGATACAAAAAATAACTATGCAATAGCTTTACCGCGGCAGTCCCCGAGTGCCACACGTCTTTTTTTTTTACTATCAATATAATATGGAGGACACGCTTTGTTTTATCCCCATTTTCCTACATGAAATTATGATTAACTGAAGCAAAATGAAAGCGGGCCGCTAGTTCCCATAATAAGTGTAAGCTCATAAGGGGATCCCTTAATAAAACAAACCCGGGAAATTTATTAAAGAAGCTGCTTTAAAGCTTAAAGTTGATGTTATAACGGGTTGTTGGTGAAGTAAGGTACAAGTTTGTTTGTTCAATGTATCTTTTGCATTTATCCCCCAGTGTGCGCCAAGTAGTGTCATAGAAGATTATATTTTGTGACACAATCAATGTCAATGATATTTTAAAGAAGTATGCACTGTAACATAGTAAGGGTGACAGCTCATCTCAGTATGATTTTAATCATTGATTTAAGACCATACAATGATTTAGTCATTGATTATAATAGTTATTCAGTTGCAGCTATTGGTCGCACTATGATACATTGCAATACTTATGTATCTTTCTTAAGATAAACTCAACCCAAATACTTTTTTAAATATATTTCTCATGCCACTACTGGGAATACCAAGCATTAACGTGGGGATACAAACTTATATACTTTGGTTTATTTTAATTTAGTTTATATGCTTTGTAAAAGGTTTTCTTTATAGAACTGAGCTCAGATTTCCTGACATATCTAATGGCATGTTATTTACCACGATTATTAAAACTTCACTTAATTTGTTTGCCACTTAATTTAAATATGAGTCGATCATTATCGATGTTGAACCCAGAATCTGAAGGAATAAAAGTACACCATTTGTAAAGCAAATATCATCTAATGTCAAATAGCAAAAACAAGCCTAAAGCTTAGTTTGGATCTGACAAACAGTATGTGGATAAGTCCTGACATCTTATATATTAATAGCCCATTTTTTCCCAGTGATATACGCATTTAAAATGGGTATGGTTCCATTATGATGAGTTCTAGCCGTAGATGTACTAAAAATAAAAATAAACCTGTCACTGGTTTTGAAATTCCTTTAAAAAATATTATCTATATCTATAGAAGGAAACATCCATCCATTGTTAAAGATGTAGAATATAATGAACTGCAATTAAACTAGTGAGTATAATTTTCGGTGGTAAAGTTAAAGAGATCCTCAAAGAAATTGAGAGCAATGTCCCAAAATGGATAAATATATATTTTCGCACATATAACGTTTGTATATGTATATAAAAGTTCGGTATTAAGTTTCCAATGGTATATGGATAAGGCTGATGCTTGGCGAAAGCATTTAGAATGTTAAGTGATTGGTAATGTAATGATAGGCGATATATTAGACGATAATATGTATTGCAACAATCTTAACCAATTAAATGCGATATAAAGTTATACATATGTACCACCTTAGGGGTTCAATAATAATACTAATACGATCCTGTGGGAGAAGGACAACTTGTATGCTGAAGTTACAGTACAGTAAGCAGAATTAGGCATGATCCTGCTTGCCTAAGTTTTACTTTCCACCAAACAATGCTTTGATGTGATTGGTGGATGCCAAATGTATACTCTAGTCTAGTATACTATAGTATAGTACAACATAGCTCTGGTGGTACTCTCCGGGGCATCCTAATGCGTGCTGGCCATTGCGAAGCGTAAAGTTTACAAAAATTCTTAGTTTTTGTAAACCTTTTATATTAAAAAGGTAAGCAAAGTATGAGTCTGTAATGTCCCACTGATGGGCAAAGGCCTCTCGACTCACTGAAGATATCATTGCAGTGAAGAGGATTAAGCATAATTATTAAAAAGTCCCATCGAATGTTGTAAGGATATATGTATTACTTTATACCATGTTTATCTGTTAAAGATGTTAATGTATATCGTATTTTGTAAACATATAAGTGATATAACTGAAATATGTACTAACATTTATTGTATTCCTAGTTTTCAATTATTATTGTGATTAAGTTTGACACATTGATCTGTCAATCTTAGCGGTTTGACAGTTGTTCTTCCACAGACTATAAAGTTCCTTATATATAGAATTATTTGTTTGTTACTACTATGCATTTACAATCGCATAAATATTTGTCTATACCTACTACATAGTTTTTGCGCACAATAATGATGTAAGTATACAATATTTTTTATGTATTTATATCACCTTAAGTCAAATCTTTATTATATTAAGCCCGACAAGCCCGTTGGCTCAGCGGAGTGGAGTGAGAGCGCTTACTGTGTCGGGGTTGCGGGTTCGATTCCCGCCCGGAGTCAACAATATGTGCAGACATAGTTGTTGGCGACGTCAATTATATATTCTTATAAAGTATTTGTGTATGTATACGTTTTAGTATCAGTTGGTTAGAATCCATATTACAAGCTTACAGCTTAGTTTGGGTCTAATTAACCGTGTGTGAATTTGTCCGAGTATATTTATTATTAATATTGTCATTATTAAATAATATATAAAATCATATTTTTTAACGAAAAGCCATACAATTTTATAAAGTTTTTAAGTCAAAATCAACAAGAATGCAGTTAATGATTTTTTTGTCTATGCCATACAGCAATCAAATATATAATATAGTTCAAATCGGCGTAGATTCATCTTAAATTATTTTTATTTCTTGTTCCAAGAGGTAGACGCCTCCAGTAAACTGTAAGGCTGATTATAGAAGTATTGTTTTGACTAACTTCGAAAAGGAGAAGGTTCTCATTTTGTTGTGTTTTTATATATAATTGGTTTCAATGTACTGTATCTGTTGAGGTTCAGTATATTCATTAGTTTGATTGGAAGGAGTGACTATCGTATATCTGGATATGGCTTCGTAATGAGTTATCTCGAATTATTTGTATTTTTAACCGCTTAAAGTTGACCTTTTTGTTCTCGTTGACCGGCAGGTGGCGCTTATTACCTTATAAATATTATGTATAGTATGAACGCGCCATTGTTTTTTGGAAAGTGGGGTTTAGGGTTGCTTTCTTCTATAAAGTTTGTTGTGCTACGTTTGGTAGATATCAGACAGCGTTATACACCAGTGGTAATAAGGCTCCCTTTATTTTATTCATTATCTATGGGTTTATATCGATATGGCAACTTTCCGATACTTCCAGCATTATGTAGCATTTATTTATATAGCTGTTTTATATGTATGTATTGTGTATGTTGAATACGCGTCAAATAATTGTGTTAATCAATATTTTGTTCCAAACAAATGAAATAGATAATGTTTGTATGTCTCATTATTTAATTTGTGTGTATTAATATGAATAAACTATTGAAACCTCAAGTGTTTAGGTAAAACAATTTAATTCTTTCATGTTTTTATATTTTTATGGTTGGTTACAATTAATACACATTATTTTAAGCAGAATGCCCCAATTTTATACTGATCTGCACAAATATACTGTACTAGTTATAGACGAGCCCTCTTACTTATAAACGATAGCCTAAAGCGTATTAAACTAATTACCACACTGTCACAATCTTAACTTGGGGCTGCATTAAAAGTAAGCATGAAATCATTAGCCAAAACTTGTCCAACGTTTTACGACATAGTGTTAGACTTAGACTAGATAGTTTGCCAGCGCTGGCTGACAAACTAGCGTAGTTGTCTGCGATCTGAAGTAATATAACGTTAAAGCTACTTATCGCTCGCTTATGTAGCGCTCGTAGCTTAGTTTGACTAAGCGATGTTAGCTCACAATTTTTAAGCAACGTTGGCTAATAAGTCTCTGGCTAATAATACTCAAACTTCTTACATTTTAATCCAAAGTTGAAATATGTTTAGACATGGCTAGTTACGTTGCTTTTTATTAACCATCGTTTATAAGTAAGGGTGTTAATATAATAGCTACTTGTGTCCCAGAACCAATGTAATTAATTATTAGGTTACGAATATAGTGTTTGAATCCACGATATAATGAGTTTTATTCATTTACCACGCTTGTAGCAGCACTCCGCCCTGGTTTCATCTCATGTGCTTTGGACATGGAACCGCACAAACCCTGAAAAGTACACAACGTGTAATGGCAGGTTATATAGTGTACTAGCAGCGCCCCGCGGTTTTACCCGCGTTGTGCCCGTTCCCGTGGGAATTTCGGGATTTTTTTTACATAAAAACCTTCCTCTTGAATCACTCTACCTATTACAAAAAACCGCATCAAAATCCGTTGCATAATTTTAAAGATTTAAGCATACAGACAAACAGACAAACAGAAAACAAACAGACGAGACTTTGTTTTATACTATGTAGTGACGTCATATGTCATCTAAATCCGTCCAACAGTTCGAAAGCATTCATCACAGTATTGTAGGCATAGGTTTTATTCTATTAACAAATGCATCATCTTGCATATGAATCTTAATGCATTCTTAATAGGTCTATATACTTGGTGGCTGATTTAGGATTTGTGTTTTAGGTGTTCACCTAGCTTATATTCTTTATGAATGGTATGTATACTAACGAATATGATCATTATGTGCAGTGGCGATAGACCTCATAGTGCAGCACATATCGGACTTCCTGCGGCGCAGTCCGGTGGAGAAGGCGCCGCTCGTGAGGATGGCGTCCGTGCCGGGCAGCCCGCAGCGCGCCGGCAAGGGCGGCCGCCCGCATTAGTACATGAGGGTGAGTCTGAGTACTACACTAACTAGATGAACCACACATATGTATTTTTTGTTACTCTTGGCCTGGGTTCCTACGTTCAATAGAGACCTATTGAACAATAGTTTCTTGGGGCCAAAACTGAAGGAAAATATTTGTTGACCTCTTATTGAATAGTTACGAATTTAGAGTTATTTTGCTGTAGTTAGGTTTGACTCTACACCTAGTATAAAACGTTAAGCTGCTTGGATAATAGAACAGGTGTTTTTTTTATTTTTTCAGACGCAAGAGTTGGAATTGAATCAGCAATAAAAATGCAGTTCGTCACTAAACCGATATTATTTGGTTCCCAACTGCTCAGAATGGATTCAAAACATTCGTCGGTACTTAAATATTATATCAATGGCAACACTGAGCCAGAGTGGCGGTATAGATAAACGTAAATATTGCTATCTTACAGCTATTTTAATGTTACCCGTTCTAAACACTAGTTCTAATGTTACCACTTCTCAATATATTAATGTTTAGATTTAAGTAGCGAATAAATCACTTAGTTACAACTAAAGTTATGTACTCAAAGTTGTTTATATTAAAATAGTGAGTTTAGAGCCGCCTAGAAATGGTTCCGCACGAGCCATTTCAACACCACTCTGCTTCAATATTGCCATTTAAAATAAATATTCAACGATTTTTTCATCGTCAAATCTCACAAAAACCGACATATCTTCTGTATTATTATATTAGTAAATATTTAAAAACATCTCTAGTTAATTAACTAGTCAACCAAAAAAAATAATTGTAAAATGCTCAAAAGGCTTGTTACTTATGTTGTAACTTTTTCAATTAAAGTAAAATTGGGTTGGTGGTAAAAATTTATTGATAAAATTGCTTTGTTATTAATAATATTGTTGAGAAATTACTAGTCATGAAGACTTGAATTATGAATAGATTTGAGGCTGTTAGGAATAATTCGACTTTATATATTTTTATCGGTTTTTGTGTTGTGAATTTGTACGTAATTATTTATTGTGTGTAAGATTTACGTAGGTTTAAATACACTATGCACTTGAAGCTAGTTGTTAGATTATTGGATGGATGAGCAGATACTGTTTTTAATCATTTGTTTTCGTTTTAAATTATTGATTGTGTGTGTGTTGTCATTAGACATTTTAAATGCCATAATTCTTTACTCGATTGCTTCCTACAGCAAGAAGAATCAACTTAAATACGAGGTTTTGAATTATATTTTGTGTTTATTGTTTTTAATACAGCTTTGTCTGTATGCTTAAACAAAATACAGCTTTTAGCTATGTTTACCAGTAGCCGATCTATAGGGTTCAAAGAAGGTCCCTCAAAATCTCTTAAGAATTCATTTACCAACATGTATACCTTGATAAAACCTACCTTCATGAGTCAAGACACTCTTCCCCCTACCAAAATCCTCTAACGTCACTTCGTTACACCTGTCCCCCCTCTCTTTAACTCCTGGATCTGGCACTGTGCTACCATGATTGTGTAATGCGAAGTGAACCTTCACGATACCGAAATTAAGCTTATATTAGTATATTTTGCTTTCTGCTAAAGAATTATTGTATTGTAGTTTGTTTGATGTTGAATTAACCAAAGAGTGTGACTAGGTATAGCCGGCTAGGTGTACTAGTTTTTCGAAAGGTGCGACCTCGCACAAATACGTATTTACCAAACATTACTTTTTATTGATATTATAACTCTAAATATAGTAAAAAATAGTACATTAATGGTTTTGATGGTTACTTTGTACATAGGTCTATTTACAAATTCAATTGTTTGTTATCTGTTCATCAAATGTTCTTTGTTTAACATTTATTTAACATCTTTTTTTTCATAAAGGATCCGTGCTACGTTTGATGGGATTGGTGGATCATATAAAATTCTCCCTCATTCACGCAAATATTGTAAAGATTGATAACAGCTTATTAATGTCAAGGATTTTAAAAAGAAGCGAGTGACATTTTAATAGATTTTAAAACTAAAGGAATTGAGATATATCTTGTCATACACCAGGACAGATTCACACACGGTAAATAACCGTGTGGGTCTAATCAAGACGAAAACTGAGCTATAAGCTTATCCCAGATGTTTGTACACGTACCAATATACAATGCAAAACAAGTATACCTGACCTGTCGACAAGAGAGATGGCTGATTTATTTTAAAATACGCTATTTAATATCGTAGATAATAGTTACACGTCAAGGGCCACTATTCTATTAACATTGCATTTCCTTACATTGATACCAATTAATTAGTATTTCTCAATTAAATAGCAGAGTAAAGTTTAGTAAAGTGGCCCTTATTACTCAGATGCACTAATTGTTAGTTTTCTAAGGTTAGGGTTACGATGGGAACGGTTCAACGTGACAAATGCAATGTAACTTATTATTACATAATAAATGTGTTACATTTAGTTCAGTCAATATGGAGTTTAGCCTAGAAAAACTTTACTCTGAGGTAAACAAACCCCTTTTGTCGCCTTTATTTACTGAATTAATTACTAATATCTTTAATAATTAAACTAATTGATCATATAAAATGTCTATTAGTTTGGGCCGTGGTTTTGGACTTTGAGACTTTTCGGTTGTGTAAAATGTATGTTACCTCTTAGTGCCTTTATTTAAAAGCTTAATTACTATTCTCATGTCGTTCCTATGGCCCGTACACAAGTCCAAGAATTGGTTCCTACACAATAAATGTAATTAATTGGATATAAAACAATGACATGCTATCATAATATGATGCCTGTATGTTCTTGCCCATGTAATATGATGATTACAGTGTGCATAATGTTGAGCTGTTTCCTATTACTTCGCAGATAGAGTTGGTTTTCAGTCATATAATTAAAAGCCTGAATTGTTCCAAAGCTGACCTATCAAGCGAGCTTCCCTTTCAGCCTTGCCTTTTATTATTGACACTAGTAGATAAAAGATTTTATTTTAAGTTGACACAAATGTTATTTATAATTATTTATTTTTTGAAATAAAGCTATTTTTCATTATACCGCACTTGTTTGATTGTCCCATTGACTTAAATGTAAAGAGAAAACACCTAAATTTTAACTATTCAAATGGTACACTACACTTGAAGGTAAAATAAAACAAATAATGATTTGATCCTCAGTTTATTACACATTGAAATAATATTATTGCAATAAAATCAAGTTAATCGTTGTAATTAAATATTCTTTTAATTCTCGTCTTAAAACTAAACGTCTATATGGAGCGTAGCGCACGGACTAGAGGGCGCTCTATCTATGACACTGACATAAAATTTTTAATAATTCATAGTTATTTTTATATATATATTTTTTACGTAACCTCGCTGTCCCACTGCTGGGCAAAGGTCTCCCCCAATTCTTTCCAATACCTTTTACCAGCCCCCTAGCACAACAAACGTGACAGAAGGCGACAAGATATGATAAATACTGTAAATTGTTTGGTGACACATTGGTGGAAAATATATTAATTACTAGCTGCGCCCCGCGTTGTACCCGTTCCCGCGGGAATTTCGGGATGAAAAATAGATATTGTCCGATTCTCAGACCTACCCGATATGCACACAAATTTCATGAGAATCGGTCGAGCCGTTTCAGAGGAGTTCAACCACGGTACCCGTTCCCGCGGGAATTTCGGGATGAAAAATAGATGTTGGCCGATTCTCGGACCTACTCAATATGATCACAAAATTTCATGAGAATCGGTCAAGCCGTTTCGGAGGAGTATGGCAACGAAAACTGTGACAAGAGAATTTTATATATTAGATTATAAGTATACATTTAAAAATAATATATTATAAATATTCCACCAATCGACCAGCAATTACTGATCACATCATGTCTTGTCACCTTATATTACGTTTATTGTGCTAGGGGGCTGGATTTATAAACCTTGTATAAGGGGTTGCGGTAACTTTTACCACAAAGAAAATCTTTATTAATCTGATTGTCAAAAGTGGGTCTTCATATGTTTATATCATAATAAGGTAGTTGATTCTTTTAATATAAATCTAATCAGTTTCAAGACATCACCGATAAATAAATGACAATCGGTGTCATTCGCCCAGTGAGAGATGCGAGACGCTCCATGAAACATCTTCAATTAGGACAGTTTCCATTCAAAGCTAAAATATAAATCTATACACAAACTATCAATAATTACAAATTATATAAAAACTGTCCATGTTGAAGTTGTGACGGTTTACGTGCCGAATAATGAGTTTTATTCCAACGTGACAAGGTTCAATATTTAATGATTTTATTGTTTAAACCCTAACCTTTTAAATGTTGTACTTGATAACTTGGTAAAGAACGTGACAGATTTGTCCTGTAGTAGGTTATGAAGAAAAATGTACGGGTTATTTTATATTCTCAGACCGATTTCCTATACAATCTTATTTTATATTTTCACAGAAAAAATAATTAACTCTTCATACTGTTCTGGGAGGAAAGTCGATTAATACATTGTAGCATTTATTATATACCGTTATTTTTCATCAAAACTTCGCCACGTCAACCGTCACAAAAATATTTGGTCAAAATATTTAAAAAAAATCTTCGATAAACTCTAGAACGCGCTGTAAACTAAACGTACCGAACCAATTTCAATGGTTTGTATAAAATTGGTGTTATTGCATTGTTTAATAATAACCTTACAGTTAATATTTATAATACATCATTATTTACATATCGTAAATATATTTTGAACTATCGTAATCTTATGTTAACACAATCACATGACACGACGATGCAGCACACGTATCTTTGGATCATCTGTGATTCAACACGAGATATTATTGACGGATTTATGAGAATTATGAGTCAAAATACTTTTTTATTTCTTTCTTCAATTAGTTGTATGGTATGAAAGCATGCAGTTTGAATGAAGAAGGATGAATGAAGGCAGGTAATATACTATTCTTCCTAAAAACTAGACCTTGTTCATGACATCCTGAAATCATGTTATATGATCGCTATATGATTTTATATGAACACTGTTGTCAAAAAACGGCGAGAAAAACTTCTAAGTTGACTCACAGACAACCCAAAAGCTAACTCTTTCTACCCATACAATAGTTACATAATATTGTCGAAGCTACACTGCTCACATACTGTTCAAATAGTCAAACAATGGCTGGTTAACGACCAAATAAACTGGTAATATGTTCATGTTCTTTGTCACTTAAGAACGCTACTCAAATTAGGAGGTACTGAACTTTAAACATTTTTGACAAGCACTTATCTTACCTTACTTCAATTCCATACAATTTATATACAGGGCGTCCCACGGCCATGCCACATGCAGAGAAAGTACCTTAAATATTGTAGATAGAACATTTT
This sequence comes from Cyclophora albipunctata, assembly GCA_963082685.1. Classification (NCBI taxonomy): domain Eukaryota; kingdom Metazoa; phylum Arthropoda; class Insecta; order Lepidoptera; family Geometridae; genus Cyclophora; species Cyclophora albipunctata. The sequence goes on along the minus strand of OY720113.1, from coordinate 1,196,324 downwards.
ACTGAAAGAAGACATTATTTTAATTTCAAAAACAATTTTAACTGCATTCATAGATTTTTGAATAATTACACGTTTGAACCGGGAATCGAACCAGCTACACGAAAAAAAAAATCACCCTGTAGCTTTATCATACCGATCGAAAGGGTTCATCAGAAGGATTATTTTTTGCTAAATAACATAGCGTCAGAAATAAAAGGAAGACCATGAATTTTAACTTTTTTAATACAAAATTAATCAATTTATCAAATGCTCAAAATGTCAAAAAAAAAAATGAATGCAGTTAAAATTGTTTTTAAAATTAAAATAATGTCTTCTTTCAGTAAAATGTTCTATCTACAATATTTAAGGTACTTTCCCTCCATGTGGCATGGCCGTGGGACGCCCTGTACTGTATATATATAAATTGTATGGAATTGAGGGTTTCTTAATTTGAATAACGTTTGAGTATTCAAGCTTAAGTCCTCTAACACCAGGTCGATCATCATTTTACAAAGTAAAGCCATTTCTAGTCGGAGATGTTATATATCAGTTTATCTTATCGTTAAGAGTCAAACATATTGTTTTTAAATATAATTCCTAACAAGCTGCTGTAACGATTGAGTATAATTTAAGGCATTTTGTTGAGATATTATTAATTCCAAACCTTGGTTATGTCGGCTTTTGATTACTTCAGCAACTGGCGATTTCTCAGTTATTAGGCGAAAAAAAAATACTACCCTCATAAGAGGAAACATATTGTAAATAACTGTTTATATTAAAAGGCTTTGGTTATTCAGAAGTCTCCAAGACACGAGACACATGTATTTCGAATACATGTCACTATGTACGTGACAAAAGCCGACACAACCATACCTTTTCGACCAACATTAAACAACCAAGCCTTACATTAATTGAGAAAAATATAATTTATGACAATACAGATTAAAATTTAGTTAACATTTCTTATAGTTAGAATTCTATAGTTATCAATGAAAGGCAACTTCGAGCTGTCAAAGAAACTCTTCCCAAACTCGAGATCCTCAGGTGACGTCAATAGCGTTAGGCCAGCGCTACACTTGATGGAAACTTCGTCGCAGAGCTTCCGCCATATATATATGTCGGAGCGTGGCATCAGTGGCGCCACACCAGATAGCGGTTTATTTCGTCACTACATTATTTTTAGTCTGTAGTCAATTTAATCAAGCTGTCAGTTGATCTGTCTGTCATTCTGTTTACGTTCAGAAACGTCAAGCGGGCAACACTAGTTTGAAAAAGGACGTTTAATCATGTTAGAGAAGTTTAAGAGTAGTTTGTAAATTCAGCTAACTGATGGAATCTGTAGTTTTGTGATTCCGTGACGTGAGTTCTACCTTCGTGGTGTAGTCTGGGGGATGAGAATAGTCGACGATATAAAAAGAGGGCGTATATTAGAGTTTATGGGGAAAATGGGGGATGGTTGGGTTGTGATTAGATTGGAAACGTGGATAGAAGAAATGAGGTGTTGACGACATCACGATCGTATTGCGAATCGAGTATAGAATTAGGAAAAAGATTCTATGGCGTGGACAGGACGACTATGGGGAGAAGGGAGGTCGTTTAGGTTCCATCAATTAATTGAATCTAGACGTATCCTAACTGTAATCTGTAATCCATGATGATCGTGTGTAAAATACAAGCAATGTCATTGTAATGAAGTCCTGTGAGTTATTATTTCAAGACCAAGACCTAGAAATCCTAAGATGTTGGACTGACAGTATAATGCTCGTGCTTATCCTGATGTGACATGTCCCCAATATCAGAAGTGGGGTAAATATCGCTGTTTCCCCGACATATATATAAGGCAAACCTGACTGACTGACTTATATATCAAGGCACAGCCGAAACTACTGTACCTAGAAACTTTAAAGTTGTTACAGTTCGTTTCATGATGTAAATGAACACTGACAAGTGTAAGTGACCCTTTCAGACCCCCTGACCAGAAGCAAAGCGAAGGTCGCTAAGCGAGCTCACTACGCGGCGGAAGATCTGTGTCACTCGATTTGTAAATTATATGAAAAAACATGTATAACTGGTTTCAGTTTCCGTCTAGTGTAACGGAGGCCTTAAAATCAATCGCTGAAGCTATTCCATACATAAATATAGCTTGTCCTTGCTGAACTATATACAGAAGCGCACTCTATGTACAGATCGGTAAATTGTATATTAAAGTTATTGAACCTTCATTGTGTGGTGTTATTTAAAACTGTTGTGTTTTATTCGAATTGCTACTGCAGTGGAGGAACTTTAGTGTTTAGAATGTAAACTGTAAGTAGATGAATGACATACAACGTTATATAAAATTTACAAAATACAGTTTCAATTAACATCCACACAACACATTGTTGACAAAATCTCATTAGTAACTCTTGAAACAACATCACATTGCCGCTTCCATCACAGTTTCATAAGAAAAATCCATTGTGGTTACAAATACACGCATTGAAACAATTGCAATTATTGTTGGCAAACTATTGCAATAGCTACCAGCTGAAAGGCTTGGAAGCCAAGGCATTTCATAAATCTTTTTAAATATTTATATTATACATAAACCTAGCGGCGAATAGTGGAACTAACGCTTCAGCTAAAACGTCACCTTACCAAGCGTACTCAAACTCTTATTTGAACTATCATCACTATTCCTCGCCTCGCCTCCTCGCCAGTTCTATTCAACATTTCATCTAGATTTTTTTACAAGTTTTATATTTATAAAAAGCTATGTGTGACTATGTTAGTTATAATAAGAGTATGTTTGTCAAGTGTCGTGTTGTAGATAGTAGGTGTAGAGTTGGTTTGCGAGCGGCGTGCGGGCGCTAGTCAGCGGGGCGCGGGGGCGGAGCCCGGGGCGGCAGCGGAGACGCCGGGACGCTCCAACTCTCCGAGTTACCCCATCTGTATCATTTAATGGGCACATTTGTGTTATTTATTACAAATAAGGAGAGAAAAACAAAAGCTGTGTTATGTCCTATATAATTGTTTTTTAATATTTGTGTTAACTTGATTAGAGTGTAGCGTAGAATAATAAACTGAGGAAGTGAGTAGCATGTTATAATGGACATTCGGTACAATTTAGGATTTAAATCATAACGAAAAATATATCTATACTAGGTAATTAGTTAGTTACAATCACGAACAAAACTATATTAAAACTATTTAAAACATCATACGCCAGTCATATCAAACGTGTTTACAATCAATCCAGCTACATCTAATTTGTGATTTGTAACATGAACATTACATCAACTGGTCACTATGTTAGGAAATCGATGACACAATCCGAAGAGAGATAGAATGGATGTATGTTACTGTGTATTGTATGTTTATGGAATAATGCATGCGCTATAATGAATGGGATACATCCTAGTAAATTAAAACAGATAATCTTATATATGTATAAAATTCTCGTGTCACAGTGTTCGTTCGCGTACTCCTCCGAAACGGCTCGACCGATTCTCATGAAATTTTGTGAGCATATTGAGTAGGTCTGAGAATCGGCCAACGTCTATTTTTCATCCCGAAATTCCCGCGGGAACGGGTACAACGCGGGTGAAACCGCGGGGCGCAGCTAGTAATAAATAATATATTCATTTTTTCTAAATAAATAATACGCATCTAAAGAAAGAAAAGCTAATTTGTCATTTGCACACTTGGGCATTACAGGCTAATACTTTTTATGAGTATTCAGGCTAATATTAAAGAGGCATCTCATAACATAATTTAATACAGACAAACTTTGCCAAGATTGTATTCCATTGTAGAGCGCATGTGACATGATAATGATCTGATTACTCACCGGTTATGCAAGTGATGGTGGTGTTGGTGCGGGTCGCGGCGCGCTGCAACGTGATGCCACTTGACGTACCCGCTGAGGCGGCGCTTCACCAGCCCCGCGAGCGAGTGCAGCCAGCCTGCGACACCGCGCGTGCGTCGTCACCACCCACACCCGACACCCGACACCCGACTCCCGCACCGCAGCGCCTCCCTCATACGTAAGCGCTCTTTGGTCTAATACGCGGAAATTTGGCTTTTGACAGCTGACTTAGATAGATGACTTTGTGATATGTTTATATAAAAATATATGTCATATTTTATTAAGACCATTTTTTTATTCGCAATGAATCAATGAAAATTGTTTCTAATGACCGGCGAAAGATTACCTTTTAAGTTTTGACATTTGAGAGTGTTATTTTTATGTGTTTTATAAAGCTGTCAGATCAGTTAATGAAACCGAAGAGCGAATACGTTCAACGCCTATACAATGTGTAGCGTTATTGAGCGAAGCCGACTCCGACTGATGATGGACTATGATCGTGAACACAACGGCTACCAATGACATCTCGCTATTACATAACAATACTCCAAAGACCAATCTAAAATTTGACAGTTGTTAATGTCACTAATATTTGACATCTTGTCAATCGAATAGTGGATTAATGAACGTTATTAACGAGATGTTAAGGTCGTGTTTAGTGTAGCGAGGCATGTGACGGAGCGACAATGGGCAGGCGATGTGGGGGCGCGTAAGGGTAGCGGCAAAGCACAGGATTAAACATTTATAGAATCTGATTTACATATGTGGGTCCCATTTATTAAAGGTCACAAATAAGTCTTAAAATGACAATTGATATGTTGTGACGTGATCCATAAATAAAATTCTATAAATGTAACAAATACAAAATGTACATAAACAATGTCAGTAATAGAGATAGATCATTGTAGAGAACAGTATCCGGAAGCAATAGACAACAATAGGGTTAGACAAATAGTATATTTTTAATGACAAACTGACACATATTTGACCAATGGTGCCTTGCAAAGTTTCTTAGATCTCATTTTAACCTGAAAGTTAACTGGCGCTAGTTAATAGAATCCAAAGTATAGCAAAATATGTATCAAGTTTAACTGTGCATGAGCATCATATACATTTTAAGAAGTCATATAACTTGACCTCAAATATAGTATGATGAATGTTTGTACAATAAGCTAGACTTAACTATTCCCAAAAAGAAACTCAATGAAATAAATTTGACATTATTAATCTTTTTTGTATGCAAGTGAAAATGTATTTTTTTTAAATATCTGTATCAAAAAATTTGGGAATAGTAGGTCTATTCTGAGAAACGTTTGCTGATCCGCAGTACATTTAACGACCATTAGAATAAGGTCTATCTATTTGAACCGCTCGTGTGCTATAAAAGCGTACTGCCGCGTTTCCACTTAGTGCCCCAAACAGTTCCGAACACATGCTCGCTCACTCTTTAACTGAATCAAAAAGCGAGCAAGCAATATGAACGGAAATATTAACAACGCTCTAGTAAAATGCGCAGCTTACCGCGAAGCACTCAGGACTGCGTTTTGTGTAAGCATATTGTATCCCTTGTACATCGTAATTTTGATATTCACATGAAAGGATCTATTTAGACACAGATTGTGTGATAAATGACGAAATGGTAGGTACAGTCGCATTATTGTGTTTGGATTTCTTTGAGATATATATGATTGCTAAGGTTCTTTGTTCAACAAAGATCCGAAAAAAAACCGAATCCTTACAAGATAACTCCGTTGTTTGTATGTCGGTATTACGTTCTTGGTAAATGTAAAAAAATCTAATGTATTTTCATATCATTACAGGAACTATCAACTTCAGGAACTACTATATCAGGAACGCGTCTAGTGACATGAATGTTGGTAATAATTTAAGTCCATCACAACAAAAACCACGACAAAATCTGTCATAAAAACATGAGACATCCAAAGACAATAACTCAACACGAACATAAACAAATACATAAATAAGTGATTCATGTGAGAGGCAAGCGCAGCTTTTGCAACAAATGCTCTAAATCGGTCACAGGCTGGCTGCCTTCGTTAAATAACAACAATAATAAAAATAACAAAATAAATTAATTCTTTACTGTATCATGTGCACGCATTTTGTACGCAACAATGCGTATACGCCCGTAACGTATCGTTATCTGCGGACTGGTTAAACAAAATAATATTTAGAATAATATATAATTTTACTAGCATAATACCGCAGTTTTTGACCGCAATTTGGATAAGTTTCTTATGATACACTATGTTTCAGATAGTATACATTGAACTATTCATGTTGGGATGTTTCTGTATGAGCACTTAATGATACACTATAATATCTAAAGTCTAAACCTAAAAAAAGTTGATCAATATGAGATCTATAGAAGTAAGATAGAAATTATATTTGCAAAATGCGCGTACATAACTAATAAGCCATATAAAGTCATCCATTATTATCAATCTTAACAATGACTCAGAATTCAAAGTAATAAAATATGTTTGGAAGTTTAAACTATGAGAGATATATATTCTTAATAATCTCTATTTAATAAATCAACCTTTATACATGTACCAATATACTCTTTACTGTAAAATACTCTACATAATAAATAAAATGAATAATATCAAGTGTTTTGAAAAGATAAATGCAAACTTAATGGCGGCTCGTAGGTAAAGTTTTAGTTTCAGCAAGTTTGTTAAATCGAAAAATAAAGGGATTTTATTGCTTTTCGGCCTACTTTCATTCTACCTGCAGTATTTAATTTCTTAAGGGAAATATTTATTTCAATACCTGTTCAAATTGATATTTACGATATATCGCTGTAATACGTATTGACTTATACGTACATTTATTTCAAGTTGATAGTAGCATCCCAATTAAAAAATCGCGCGCACATTCAGAGCCGCCATAAAGTCCGATTTGTCCGCCAATCAAGTAGTTTCCATATCTGTATGTCTGTAAGTTTATAGTCTGTATAAGTGTTCCCTGTATGTGTGTGTGTTACCTTGATCGTCGTGGTGGTGTTTGTGCGGCGCGGGCTCGGCGCGGAACCCGTTGCGCAGCTCGGCGCGCGTGAGGCTCTGACTCCGCCCCTCCGACAACCTGGACACCAGCCTACGTTAATATTGGAGACGTGCTCTTTAGGTAAACAGACTTGAGACAATATTCAAGTGTGATTCTAGTTCAATAGAATGAAAAACATGTAGCGAAGCGAAGATACTTACCGATCGTTAAGTAATAATGGTGAAGGTGGGTGCAGTCTCTCGTGTAATGGCGGTGGTTCCAATTCCATGCTGCCGTTGGCTGTGGACAAACAGCAGGTTTGACAACACTACTTATATAATACTAGCAGCATCCCGCGGCTTTGCTCGCGTTGAGCCCGTTCCCGTAGGAATTGTAAAAAACCTTTCTTAGTGTGCACTTACGTACGTCACTTGAAGAACCTTCCTGCCAAATTTCATGTTTCTAGGTGTAGCGGTTGAGGCTGTGCGTTGATTATCAGTCAGTCAGTTAATTTTATAAATATAGGTATTGTAGCCTATTGGCAAAACCTTTTCGTTGACTTACCGTCATGTCCCAACATGTGGTGCCGGCTGGTCCGCGGCGGAGGCTCGGGCGAGCGCCCCGCGCTGTGCTCTCTACTTAAACTGGAATCAACCAAAAATATATTTCATTTATTGTTTGAGTGATTTCGAACATCACTACTTGTTCTAAGAGTGTTAATCAAACGATCTCTAAAATATATTTTTTAAACATTTTTGTTTAATTGACAGCTTACGAAGAATCAAATAGCTTACTTAGCTAAGCTTCCATACACTTTTCCGAATGAGATTTCTATCAAAATCAGTATCAAGTAGGTTAGTAAAAAACTGGACAAAAATGTATGTCACCTTCTATGTCGCGGCGTAGCGTGCAGATCAACCCTGGATCTCCGCTGCTGGTTCTGATGCAGGAACCTCTGCATCACTATGGGACTCGTGTGCCCGGAGTTCTGTAAAACATAGCACCCCTTTGAATTGTCGAAACTACCATCTTAATACTGGAATAACATTGCAATAAAATTCTGATAGAGATAAATGACTTACGGCCGGACCAAACAACTTATCTACGAAGGCAGATAAACTTGTTGTTTGTATGTAAATAAGTTTCTATTTTTCTTCAATGTTTAAGGCGGTGTCTGACATATCTATAATACTAGCAGCGCCCCGCGGTTTTACCCGCGTTGTGCCCGTTCCCGTGGGAATTTCGGGATAAAATGTAGCCTATAGCCTTCCTCGATAAATAGACTATCTAACAGTGAAAGAATTATTCAAATCGGTTCAGTAGTTTCTGAGATTAGCGCGTTTAAACAAACAAACAAACAAACAAAACAAACTCTTCAGCTTTATAATATTAGTATAGATAAGAATGAATCGCTGAATGTGTTTCTAAGCTCAAATCTCAGAAACTACCAATCCGTTTCGATAATTCTTATTGTAATAGATCGCGGGGCGCTTACATAAAAATGTATCTGCCATCAGAGGTAGGCGGCAGATATAGTTTTATGGGACCGTTCACAGTGATGGGTCGTCAATCTAGGAACCATGGTAAGGGAGTGTCGTGTGTTGTTGTGTACGTACGGCGGGCGAGGGCTTCCAGCGCGCGTCGGCCGACACGCGGCGCACGGGCGGCGGCGGCGGCGACGCACACGCCTCGATCGTCCTGCACACCACATCACAATATTATCATGTACTTGTCAATAGGTTCGTAAGGAGCTATTCAACTTCATGGCAGTTGTACAGAAATATATGATTATGGAAGAACTTGGTCATCGCTCTGACTGATTTGTCTTGTCAGTCTAGTTGATAGTAAGGTTACCTGCGTCTCGGATACGGCGAGTGGTTCGAGAAGTCGGTCTCTAAGCTGGCCGGCTGCGAGCTGCTGCCGCCCGCGCTGCTGCCAGATGCCCACCGCGCTCTGAAAATATTAATGATGTATACAGGTTGTTAGTCCTTATTTAAGAAAACCGAAAAATCGTCGGGCACCGAATGGAACTAACAACTCGTTTCAACCTATCGTATACCAAGCAAAATGCCAACAAGAGATGTGTTACTATTATTTCAAGCCGTATTACTTAATGCAGGTTCTTATTAAAGACATATTTTTATCATATTGAGAAAATTCTAATCTGCCCGGCAATGCTTTCTAAATTTAGTAAACCTAATAGTATAATAGTGAACCTAACTTCTGAAATATAAAAGTTTATACAGGTTATAATAACATTGAAGTCTATAGACTGAGCAATACAGTGCGTCTAACCGTGCGGGCGTGGGCGTGGCCTGGTCGGGCGTCCAGTGCGCGGCGGCGGGCTCGGGGCGCGCGCGCGGCGCCAGCGCGGCGTACCAGTCGCCCACCGACACGCGGCTGCGCGCCGCGCGCACCACGAACGGGTGCTCCAGCAGCTTCGCGTACTTCGGACGCTGCCGGTAGTTCTTTGTCAGGCTGCGGACGGGGCCAATGTGTTATTAATCTTATATATAAAATTCTTGTGTCACAGTTTTCGTTGCCATACTCCTCCGAAACGGCTTGACCGATTCTCATGAAATTTTGTGAGCATATTGAGTAGGTCTGAGAATCGGACAACATCTATTTTTCATCCCGAAATTCCCGCGGGAACGGGTACCGTAGTTGAACTCCTCTGAAACGGCTCGACCGATTCTCATGAAATTTTGTGTACATATCGGGTAGGCTGAGAATCGGACAACATCTATTTTTCATCCCGAAATTCTCGCGGGAACGGGTACAACGCGGGTGAAACCGCGGGGCGCAGCTAGTGACATATAAAAATTTGTTTTTAATCGGCACTGACGGCAAAACAATAGCAGACACCGAATATAATAAAATAATAACTGAATTAAATTATGTATGAATGTTTTTCATTAGTGAGATTCAAAATAAGCTCTAGGTTTATAGGCCTGTTAGATATAAGCTAGTGAAATAACTAAAGTATACAAAAGATCTTCTGCATGTTAGTGTTTCTATTTCATAAATATACTCACCATTGTGAAACAAATAATTTGAATTCTGGTGTAAAGTCGTTTGTGTCTGGTAGTTGTGGCGGGTCGTCCGCAATTACCTGAAATATAATATAAAATTGTTTTTAAAAGGAATGAAACTACAATATATTTCTTCGCAAGAGTCTGAATATGTAAACAAACATGGGCGAATTATCAACCAAAGACAATTTTCCTTCTGTAGAGGAGAAAATGAATTGTAATTTACGTCAAATTATGTATAATACATATAAACTAATTGTATTGTGAGGAAGATTTTTTATACTTTATCGATGTTTGGGCGCCCCCCACTAAATCTGGGAAAATAATGTAATCTAAATACTCACACTAGCGCTCTCTATTGAATCACAGGTAGAACCACAGCGCGGAACAGCTACTTTTATATTTAATAATAAACGCGCATCTAAAATCTCGTGTATGGTGGATATATTTGTGCGTGCGTCTGTTTTAGAATCAACTTCGTAGTTAGCCTTTTGTCTATTTTATAGTGATATACAGTTCCATGTTGAAATAAGGAGTGTACGTTTTAGAACTTACTTCGTAGTTAGCCTTTTGGACGTGTCTATTTTATAGTGATACCGGCAGCGCCCCGCGGCTTTACCCGCGTTGTACCCATTCCCATGGGAATTTTGGGATGAAAAATAGCCAATACAGTCTTCACGTTGGATGTGGCTATCTAATACAAAAATAATGATTCAAATCGGACTGATAATTCCCGAGATTAGCTCGAACATACAAACAAATTTACAAATTTTACCTCTTTATAATATTAGTTTAGATATATAGTTGCGTGTTGGTATATATAGTTGTGTTGGAGTGTCCGTACCCTGGTGAGCACCTCGAAGTCGTTCTGGCAGTCGCGGTAGGGGAACACGCCGGTGGCGAGCTCCACGAGCGAGATGCCGAGCGACCACACGTCCGCGCGGATGTCGTAGTCGGGCCGCGTCGGGTCCGGCGGGTCGATGCGCTCCGGCTGCCCGCCCAGGGGAATGTTAACATATTGATAGTGTGCACAAACAGACTCATTATGTCGATTTGTTGCAAGGCAATGCAAGATATAAATATAATAAATCACTAGCCGCGCCCCGCGGTCTTACCCGCGGGAAATTCGTGATATAATGTATCCCATGAGTCAAAACTAATGTATAACCTATATAACATAAATAAAGTTTCATCCGAATCCGTTCAGTAATTTTTGCGTGAAAGTGTTAGAAACATACATTGTTACAAACTTTCGCATTAATAATATTGGGAAGATATGTTGTGCAGATTTGCAGAGAATCCCGCATAATTTAAGTGTAATTTTTCCTCTCACTGCCTCTGTACCAACGGACTTGTCAAGATATGTCCCGTGGATTGCACTCACCGCCATGTAGGCGGCGCAGCCGGCGCTGCGGGTCTTGGCCTTGGAGTCGACGAGGCGGCCGCTGATGCCGAAGTCGCAGAGCTTGACGTTGCCGCGCTCGTCCAGCAGGATGTTGCTCGGCTTCACGTCGCGGTGGATCACGCCGTGCTTGTCTTTGAGGTACGATAGAGCGTTCACCGTCTGCGAATGAGGACAGGTGTAAATCAATACTATTCATATTTATTTATTGAATGATAATGACATTAACAATAACATTTAATTACACTTAAATCAAGAGTTACAGAGTACATTTCTGATTCACCATTAAGTGATGTGTACATTTGTGTATTGTTCTGAACAGTTCTGAGCTGAGCATGCTGTCATCTTCTTTGCAGTTTTGATCTGGGTGAGTCGTACTTGTGGTAAAAGAAGACACTTGAGTGACCGTTGTTTGTTCATTAATAATCATCAGACAACTGTTTCCATTTCAAGTGAACATCGGCAGAAAAGAAAATATTTTATCAGAACAAAATGTTCATGGCCTCTACAAGTCGGACCTGTTTCTTCTCAAGTATTTAGGTTCCGACTACTATAGTTGACTTTAACAGAAATAAAAATAATGAACGAAGAAGACGATGAAAAGGAAGAATCGACATGTAGAAACCATAATTAAAGTACAAGCCCAAACTCACCGCAACAGTAACTTTCCCCAGTATAGCTTCAGGTATGGGCGCGGCGAGTCTCTTGAGCAGCTTGTCGAAGCATGAGGCCATCAGCTCCATGCAGATCCACACGTCGGCGTCCGTGACGAAGCAGCCCAGGCAGCGCACGATGTACGGGCAGTCGTGCGAGCGCACCACCACGTCCAGGTCCATCAGGATGCGCTTCGTCTCTTCTGAGTTACCCGAGCGCCGCATTTGCTGAAAGGTTTTTTGTTATGTGTAGTATTGTCAGGAGGAGATCGCTTTTAGAGATAAGGCCGATTTGTACTACTTTTTTATTATTATTTGTTTACGATACGATTAAGTATTCGTTCTATCTAGTACGTTTGCTAGTAATTGATGGATTTAAAGGGAATGTGGCGGGAATGATGGGAAAGTAGAAATGGACATTTCGATTTTATTTTATTGGAAAAGCAGTGGCGTGAGACTGATCCAGGTGGGAGGAATTGGGGGAGACCTTTGCCCAGCAGTGGAACATGTAGCACTGGGAATACCCATATTTAATGTATTCACTTGAACTTAATGGACATACAGATGTGTGCCTAAATAATATACAAAAGTACAAATAAATATATGAGATACAAAACGAATACACAATGAGAATGAGTAATAAACTTAAATAGGAAGTGTCAATGTTAATTGCCTTTCATTCACGGTAGTACTTATCTAAATCATGGACCAAAACTCGTTTAAAAACCACAACATATTCTAAGAACATAATTATATATCAATAAGTCAGTCAGTCTTCTGTGACCACGGTTCCTGTAAAGGGACCGAAATGTCACATAAAAATGTTAAAAAAAGCGAAGTGTATCCGTAGACTTACTTTTAATACAAAATGAGTAGGGTTGCTTACACTTAAGAAACCATTGCATATCAATAGGTTACCTTCACAGCGATGACACTGCCCGAGGACCGGTGCAACATCTTGACCACATGGCCGCAGGTGCCGCTGCCGAGCTCACCAAGCTGTTGCAGCTCGTCTATGTGAGACTCGTATTTTGTTCCGTCTACATTGAGCTTTCCGCTAACCTGTTAGAAAATATGTTTTATGTGAGTGTTATGTAATAATGTTGATATAAATTTTTATTGGACCATTTTTGAATAACCTGGTAATGTTTAACCAAAGATAAAGTTGCTAGTGAGAAACATACAGTAAAACGAGTTTCTTTTGTAATTTTTGCAAATTTATTATAATATCTTCAATTCTAGTATACTGCCAAATTCAGTTATTTTAAAACCGATTATAGGTTTACAGTATAATATAATTTAAACATTATGTATTGATGAGGTAACAAATGAGAGATTCACTGTATGTAAGAAATTTACACTTCATATCAATCATTGATATCACAAATAATACCACATTATTACACAGTTAATTGTTATTGGGCTGATTATAAAAGATGCTTGATTATGGTGTAAGTATTTAAGTTGAAGGCAATAAATTAGCAACAACATATTTTGAGTATTCCTGTGGGAATTTCAATAAAATAAAAAAACATTCAGCTGTATTATATTATTAATGGTAATTTTTTAGTAAAAAGATATATCAAACCTTATAAACTTCTCTCATTTGGTACTCAGTCTCGGTAGCTTGTGGTGATCTCGGAGGGTATACCGGTATTTCTTTGGTTGAAAACATGAGTGCTGCAAAAAGGAAACTAGTATAAAAATAGGCGATAGTTATAGAAACTTAGGACTCTTTTGAATGCACCATCCATTCTGAAGGGTTCAAAGAAGTATCTTTGGGGCCAGAATTGAATAAAAATATTTGACTTGACTTGAGCACAGAGTCTTACATTAGAACCTAGCACTTTTTGTAGCTACAGTAGCAAGTTTGTAGACTGGTAGTACAATACTATAAGTATGATTATAACTAAAAGTGAAATTCTAGCACAGGCTATGCTACATAGGTAAACAACATTTCATATCATTGCTTGATACCACAACATTGAAAATTGACCATATTAGTTATCATTTAACCTCTTGTTCAAAAAAATTGAATGTAGTTGTCTAGAGTAGCTTTGGTGGAAAATACCTGAATGTATGGGACAAGTAATTTACATTCATTGTTTTGTTGATAATTTATCACAATCAGATTATCTATAATAGTACCAATACTCATAATACTCACTATGTGATTAACCTTGTTTTGAAAGATAATACTACTCACAAACAGTTGTTAGATATGACAAAATATCATATGGTGAGAATGTCTACTAGGATAGGTACTTTAGAGAAGTTGTGATAAAGCTTTCGTATGGCAATATCTCTCTTTTTATATACTGTTTATAGAAATGGTTAAGAAACTCAAACATTACTGATTGGCAACACAATATAGCAATTATGATTGCCTGTCAGATTGGGAACATGAATTATCAATACAAATCATATGGTAAACAAAATATTACTATAGTTATGATTTGTAAGCAATGTAGGTACTAATATCAATATAATACACAATGCTGGAGGCCAAACTGAGAGGCAATCACCATGAATTATAGATCCTCATTTTAGGGTGAATAATTGATGGCATAAATAACCAATACCCATCCATAATGTACATACATAGGTTTACGTATGCCTTTAGACTTCATATGATATGTTTGAAGGCATTATATGCTTCTACTAACATAGTATATTGTTATAAAGTGAATTCAAGGGTCTCAGGTGCGTAAATATACACGAGAGTGATCAGATGATGTTCCATTCCCTTTGGGAAAGGATTGTCCAAATTCAAAGTCAGCTAGGACAAATTGTTTTATAGATACTACTTACGTGGTCTAGGTCTGCGACCGCTCCCAGGTCTGGACGTTCCAATTCCACCTTGATTACCAAAGCCACCATCTCTTCGAAAACGCATCTCATTTTCGAAACGTTCCTGTAAACCTTTCAGTTTCCCCTCAATCGAACTGTTGGACATTATCGCCACTGTTACAGCACACTGATATCATTTAAGTCCAATAACCAAATATATTCATAATTTTATTTACACAAAATTACAATGAAAAGCCTAGCAATCCAAGGATTTCCTTCAATTTCCTTTGCCAGCCATTTCCATTCGGTCATTTTTTTGTAGTCTGTGCCTATTGCTATAGATAAGATAATATAGTACGTGTACTTCACTCATAAATCGTTCGGAAATTGTTAATCCGTGAAATGAAAATAGATATGAAACTAAATTGCAAAAAGTATGTTACAAAAATATCTAGAAACGAACAAATGAAACGTTTTCTAAATTTGCTGTAGTCATGTAAATGTTTTGTATAGGGCTGTGTACTGTTGTGTCCACGAAGCTAGAACAAAGAGGAGTTGCCCTAAGCAACGTAGCACTGGGATTCAACTCGGTCTTGACGTTGTCATGGTGGGCGGAGCCACTTAGGCTCCGCCCACTTGAACGCTGTAGTATGCTATCAGCGTTCCTCAGGTGCACATGTGACGAGACTCGCAATAAAAGTGTGTTTTTTGCGTTTTTAACAAGAAAAGGATGAAGTGTTGTGTTTTACTATGTCAAAGTTACTCAGACAGACGTTCTGATAATATGAGTGGCATCTCATTTCATGTGTAAGTATTTTTTTCCCCAAATAAATATAAAAGTTCTAGAACATTCTCAGCTTTCAGCGTTAAAATTCTACTACTTGACACTAGATGGCGACACATTTCGGAAGAAAATACATAAGTTTACGTATAATTTTGCAGTATTATATTGTAATAATAATACGTAAATACTAAAAACTGTTATACACTTAGTCCTAAATACCTTTTAGTAGCTAAAACAGTACTTTTATAGTTTTTATTATTATATTATTAATGGGCCGCCATCTATCGTCAACTAGAATAACTATTTTAAACTTCAGAAATATCCAGGGCCGTACTCAGATTTTTGTAAAAATTTTACCAACTAATTTAATTAAAAGTAATTTTAATTATTTTTATATGTTCGTTTTAGATTTCCATCCGACGATAATTTAAAACAGCAATGGATTACAAAACTTAATAGACCGGATTGGACACCAACAAAATACACAAAAATTTGTTCTTGCCATTTCAATGATGTCTTATTATAGTAGTTTATGCAACTGTCATAATAAAGAAGGGTGTACCCGTGTTATATGCAGTTGCATACACTACTTTATCTTCACTAATGCAATTAATCAAACAAAATTTTAAAAACAAAACACATTGCGAAACATTAAATTCACGCGTACGTGTATTGTCACAGTGAACTTGCCGCCATTAAAATCTAACCAATGAGAGCGCAGCTGCGCGCGCAGGGCCGCAGGGCGCGATATTATAATGAGATTTTACGATATCGATGTGGATATTATAACATCATGTGCAATTGCTTAAATTGAGTGTTTTAGTTGTCTGCGCTATAACTGTAGTAATTATAAGTCAAGTATTGGAAACATAAATAGAATGTCACAACATTAGTGTAGATAAAATAAATAAATAAGTACATTCATGTGTTATTCTGTATAATCTATATTACTGTAAAGTTTCATCCAAATCCGTCGCGTGGTTTTTACGTGAAAGAGCAACAAACATACATCCATACATCCATCCTCACAAAATTTCGCATAATATTATAGTAGGATGCAACAGTCTAGAAAGTGCATTTGACTCGCGTTTGTATCGATACAAATGCGCGTTGACGGCGCGTATAAAAAACGTCGTGTGCAAAGGCTCTTATTTTATTACAAGCTTTTATTTAGTTTCACCTGTCCCGATGTTTGTGTGAAATTAAATCTTGCAAGTTAAATTTGGTCCACTTCCCGGTTACCGATTGAGCTGAAATTTGCAACACATCTTTGGTTCTGATGACAATGCAATTAATTAGTTGTAGTCGGTATTGTTATTAATCTAAAATGGCCGCCCTAACAAAATGGCGGTGTACATTTTTGTCGTTATTTATATTCGTGATCGCGATTGCAAAAGAAAAAAATGTAACATGCTTTTATTTAACAAAAATTGGGTACGTGATAAAAACGCAAAGATTTAATACAAGGTGTAAAAGATAATTAGGTATCTACGATATTATTGTGACGAAGACAAAGAAGCTTAATTTTTCGTTAAAGGTTGCAATGTCAGTACATACATTTATTATCTTGTTTTAATTATTATTTTATTATTTTAGTTCATTTTATTAACAAATAATAAAAGATTGTTTTAAAAAAAAGTCTTTTCATTTGATTTATTTCCCTATAAAATTTTTTTGAAGCTGAGTTTTGAGTTCTGAGTACTTCCCATCACATTAAGACTTTTGACACCTAGTGTGAAGTAGCTGAACTACGTAGTAACATCAACATCAACCTAAACTAGTAGTTTTGCTATTAGCCGATAGATGGAATATTGAGAAGTGGGCGGAGCTTAACACCACCTCAGTGCCCCCTCACCCCGCAAACTATCACGCGTCGTTTCATAGGGAAATTGAATTACCACACCTCCTCTTTGTTTTAGCTTCGTGGTTGTGTCCTATCTTTCTCCAATCATAACTTTATTTAGGTTTTTGTGGGTTTTTGTGCGAAATATACAAAAGAATGAGTAGAATTCTACTGACTGAGTGAGTAGAACTATTGACATTCATTCATTCTCGTATTCACAGACTCGTAATTCATTCATTCATTCATTCATGTGCATTCCTCTAATTTCGCAGGACTTTGTGAAAAATCATAGTAATTTTTTTACAAAAATAAACTTCCCGTAAATTGATAAGGATAATTTGTTAGAGATAAAAACATAAAATGATGAAATACTTACTATAGCATAATTGTAAACAATTTCTAACAACACAAGTGGTAAACAACGAAGTGAAAATTGTCTCAAACTTGTTTCGATAGATCGAAATGACGTGAAAAATATTGTGTTTCAATAAATAAATATTTTGATTACGAAATGTGATTTAAAAATATAGTTTTTATTTGAAACAACTAAACATGATGCAGTCCACGTCGGAGGGTTGCATGAACATAGCGGAGTTGGCGCACCAACTAAGACGGGAGAAAATATTTATAAATTCGGAGAGGCAGCTGTTGCAGAAACTCAATGAGGAAGTTGAGAAGAAGGCTCTGGAGCTGCTTCAGGTGTCGTGGGTGTGCTCCATGCAGCGGCAGAACCTGACGAACCTGATCACTTCGAGGAGCGAGGTGGACTCCGTGGCGGCCTGCCAGCGGGCCAGTCTGCTGGAGAGGGCCACCTTCATCGATGTGCACAAGGTCGTCAAATTTAAAGTAAGTACTAATTACTCGTTAAACATATGTTTGAATACACTTTGTTTACCATTTGTAACTGAAACAACTTTGGCAAAGTATAAAGAAGTTATATAAAAAAGTGTAATCATATACTTATGTTCTACAATGCCTCTTTTTAATCTATTAGAACATGAATTGAATAACAATAAAATAATATTATTTGAGTGACACCCATCATCATGTTACGATGACATCCTCCCACTTTTTGTCCATTGATTAGGTACTTACTGTATGTTTGTTGATTCATGCATTGAACCTTGTTTAACTATGTGTCATATATTTATTTAATTTATTAAACACTTTGTTCGTGCATCACTTTGAAATAGCAATATTTTACAGAATATGAGTTATCCTTGTAGGTATTAGAATCTTGTAGAACAAAATTATACTATAATTCTTTTAAAGGTACCAATTGTGTAATAAAAATTACTATTTGATTTTATATGCTCACATACCAATGAATAAGGAAGGTATTCAAACAAACAGCTGATTGGTTGACAAAGACACTTACAAGAGCATTTTACACCCATTCAACTATTATTTGCGCTGATTAATAATGTGACAGCCATTAAAACATCAATGAAATATAAATATGGAATGTAATTTATCAGAATATAATTTGATAATAGAGTTTTGAAGCAGTATGTAAAATTGATATAAACTATACAAGCAAAGCCAAATGCTAAACCTAGTTTATCAACTATATTCATTTAAGACTTTATCTTTTACTAGCAGCGCCCCGCGGTTTTACCCGCGTTGTGCCCGTTCCCGTGGGAATTTCGGGATAAAATGTAGCCTATAGCCTTCCTCGATAAATAGACTATCTAACAGTGAAAGAATTATACAAATCGGTTCAGAAGTTTCTGAGATTAGCGCGTTTAAACAAACAAACAAAACAAACTCTTCAGCTTTATAATATTAGTATAGATTCCAACATAATGTAAAAGATTAGCATTTTTAGGTCACAATACTAAAATCACTATAAAATTGCTAGTTAGATAATAGCCATACATATTCATACAAACATTATAATAAAATTAGCCGAACTGCCAGTAACTTAGTATGCGGGATGTCTGTGACATTTGAGCGCACACACACAATTGTCATTGTGCATATCTATTGTTCTGTGATGGCCTTTGTACTATTTTGAACTGGTATATTCTTAGAGTTTATTCATTCATATTTCTATGTACTTACTTATATTCCATACAAATGTCTTTTCCTGTACAGATCCTGTATGAAAATGAGAGATATTTAAATGTAACTAGGGACATATGCAATTTGTTCATTCATTTTGAACTGGTTAGGGGCCAACCCTGGTGTCGTGAGTTTTAAATCGCCTAAAGGCATCTGACATGGTTTGACGATTGAAACAATCGGGACTTACTGTTTAACATGCCCTCCGGAGCATGTTGATTGTAGCAGTTGAATAGAAATTGAATTGAAACATTATTGCTGACAATTTATGATTATTGGCTAATCTGTTGTCACATGATTTAAATGTTGTTGTGTAATGTAACCCACCCTGTATCCATTATGAATTGTGAAAGTTTGTTTGTATGCTAAAAGAGAAACTTTCAGCCAAGGACTACTGAGCAAATCTCAATATAATTGTACTAGTATATGCCATTTATTATTGGCTATATTTAGCATGTGAATAATCAATTTAGATATCAGCCTGTTATGTCTAGTCAATGATGATATCAGATAATGAAGATGATTTGGCATAATCAATCCATTGAGATAACAACAACATTGAGTAATATAGTTGCCAAGTCTGGTGTCGGAGATTTACATCATCATAAGGACTTTTCACTTTTCACATGGACGTAAAGTAATTAAAATAGGCAGTTTAGGCAAGATGACATAGTTATGATAACTTAAGGCTACTTTACAAAGCTTAGGATAGAAAAAGTCTAACAAATAGAAGAACTAAAGCTAGTTATAACAAGAACAGTTAGTAAAGAAAAACTCTTTATTCCAATCACAGGAAGCAAACGCCCTAGCCGAGTTACTCGGCTGGCTGCGCGACTCGCCCCACCTTGTCGCGCTATGTCTACTCCTGGGCGAGGAGTACATGCCTCCATCACTACCGGTGGCGCTGGTCTCGGGGGTGTACGGCAGCTGCAGGGCTTCCGATGATAGGACCAGGCTGTTGGCAGTCGTGAGGCTGCTCATCAAATACCAGCTGGTGCCTTCCAGTGATCCGAGGAAGTGAGTTAAGATATACTCATTAGTTAGTTGAGGTCATAAAGATAGATCCTTACGTATAAAATCCGCTGCGCATCTGTCTGTTCTTCGATTCGCGATAAAGTAAAAAAACTGCTCAATATGTTGCATATTGGTGTCCAAGACAGAGTGATTGAAAAAGGCTACTTTTCATCGCAAACTATCCACAGCAACGCCGGTAAAGCGACCAGCTTATAAAGAGCTGAGGAGGTCCTAAAGATAACTAATCCAAACTATTGAGCTTGTTGGTGTCTGCACTAGCTAACTAGCATAAAAGTCTGTCAAGCTGTACTTGTCCATTCATCAAAGCCTGGTTGTCAAGAGTTTACATCTTCTGTTCAGGCTCCTCCGCAGCAACAAGTGCGCGCTGACCGCCCTGTACTCGGTGGTGCGCGACGGGCACGGGCCGGCGCGCCAGTTCCTGGTGGCTGCACTACAGGCGCCTGTCATGGCGGTGCTGCATGAAGACGAGTTCTTCCTAGACATTGATCCGGATAAGGCTATGGAGAGGTATGTTAATGAATGAAGTTGCCATGACTTATATTATCATTTCATAGAAGCAATTAACCATAAAACAACCTTAAACATGACAATATGATTGTTTTCCTCAGATTCTCCCCATCAGATCGCCTGAAGAAGTTCGGGCCTCCCAACAGCAGCGAGTACGCGACTAAAGTGGCTCGGTACCGCAAGTGGACCGTGCAGTCGCTGTACAACCTCACGAGCAAGGTGATCGCCTCGCTCAAGGACCAGTGGCACAACTTCCCCTCCACCCTCGCGTGGATTGTGCAGCAGATTGTGCAGCTGTTGAAGCAACATTCGAGGTAGGAATGGCTTTTTTGTCAGCATTAAAACTTAGTCTAAGTTATGATTTGCCCAGTGGCCTTTTGAGGTTTATGTTCTGAGAATGTTCTTGTAGGGGTAGGAAAAGAGCAAATCCTCGACCAAAGTAAGTGAAAATGCCAGTGACGAACTGCAAACCATTGAACATGTATATACACTCGCGTGTTTTTTGGCCACATAAATATTTTCAATCGAATCCACATACATTATTTCTCGTTACAGAACCACCGAGCGCGAGCTGCACGCTCTAGTCACCGAGCTAGTGCTAAACCACTTCATCTGCCCGGGGCTCGTGAACCCCGAGGCGCACGGCGTCGTCGAAGTCCCAGTGTCGTACATCGCCAGGTTTAATCTGCTTCAGATCGCGCAGATACTGCAGCTGCTGTGCTTGTCTAAGTATCAAGAGGTAAAGATACGGAGATATGTGGGTTCATCCACATTTATGTCATAAAAAACTAGAAAAACAACCACAAGCTAAGCTCTTAAATGCGCACGCACACAGCGATGCGTACGTTTCCATAAAAGTGGTGTGGTGCAGAGCTTAA
Organism: Cyclophora albipunctata; assembly: GCA_963082685.1. NCBI lineage: Eukaryota > Metazoa > Arthropoda > Insecta > Lepidoptera > Geometridae > Cyclophora > Cyclophora albipunctata. The sequence goes on along the minus strand of OY720113.1, from coordinate 1,174,501 downwards.
TTAACCAATTAGTCATATTAAAATTTCCAAACAACGCATCAAAATTATTAAAACCTTTTCGTATTACATTCTAAACGCAACCGAAAGCCGTCAAATTAATATCAGAGGGGACTTGATACGAAAACTTGCACGCATCTATGCATGTGTGCGTCGGCTTAGTAGCACGTGATTCTTTGATCGTTTAGGTGTGTATTTGATGTGTTCAGGAGCACGTTTGTTTTGGAATGAGTAATGGTTGTGTGTGCAGGCGGAGGGCGGCGCGCGCGACATCGTGTCGCGGTTCGAGCGCGGCGCGCTGTGGTGGGTGGCGGAGCGCCTGGGCGCCGCGCCGCCGCCCGCGCCCGCGCACCTAGCGCGCCCCGTCTGCGCCGCGCTGCTCACGCCGCCCGACCACACGCAGCTCGTAAGTTATCTAACTTCACCCACATGCCCATCGGCAAACGCGTGTAGCTCTGACACGTGAAATTAAAACTAAGTTATTACTGACTTGCTTTATTAACTTTCTAACACGAAAAAACCCGTGTGAGTACGTTTAAACTATGCGTGTAGCTCTGGTTGTGTAATTTGAAGTAATGTTAAGCAATGTCTGTTATTACAGGCCATCATGAAGATTAAGTAAATCTTAATCTTCATACTATTAAGCCATGTAGGTATCACTGTAATATGTTTTCTACAGGTAACGTTCTTAAGACGCATATCGTCCAAGTTGAACAACAATACGCCGAGCGTCACCGCTGACGATCAGCAATGTAACTTGGGACCGGTTGAAGCTGCCTTCAGGTCAGTAACTACTATACATAATTTTTATTTGTTTACTGAAGCTACTGTTGAGGAGCTCTCAACAGTAAACTCCGTCGTACGTAAGTTCCCGTTTAAACAAATAATAATGACATTAACAGTAAAGTATACTATACATAATGTTACAGAAACTTGTGCTACATTCAATTTTAGGTGGAACTAAAGGTCTGACCTAATTTATTAAGAATGAAAGACTTACTTTAATACAGTTAGCGCATTAGAAAGCATGTCATCAATTTCATCAGTTAAAAATCTTCTGAAGTACGACCTGATAATATTAAGTAGAAATTGAAATTATATAAATTGACACAGTTCCGGTACCATTTTATAAAACGGACTCCTACTATCTACAGTTAGAGAATTTGTTTCATAAAATAATTTCTTTTTTGTCATCTTCAGTGAGATGAGAGGCTTTTGCCCGTAGTGGGACATTACAGGCTTATTCTTTGCATTGTACAGTGAGACGAGCAGTGAAGGGTCATCAAGCAGCGAGGCGTGCGCGGCGCGGCTCGCGGCGTTACTACAGACCATGGAGCCGAACTACAGGAGCAGACTGCACGACCTGTTGAAGAAGATGCCTGATTTGAGCAAGTATAGGTATGACACTATTATGTTGTGATATATTATGTCCGAAAATTTTAGTAGATAGTATTGAAATTATTATAAATGGAATCGAAAGTTATTTTGAATTTGCAAACTGATGCAGTTATTTAAAAAAGTGTTTTATTTATGATATAAATACTTGTTCGGTATTATCGCAAAATATAATTTATTCATCTACTACTATACATTTCTTTGTGCCGTTATTATTTCTCAAAACAGGCTAAAGATGAACTTTCTGAACTCTTAACTTGCAAGATCGAATCGGTGAACTATCCATTTCCGTGTACAAGTAACGGGATGACCCCCAGGCCGCCGCCGCCGGAGTGCAAGGAGCCGTGCGAGGGCCCGAGCCTCAAGAAGAGCATCCTGGCGAAGGTGCCGAAGCCGCGCCTGCCGCGCTCCGCCAGCTCGGGCGGCGCGCTGCTCGCCGACGACAAGCCAAGCAACGGCAGCCTCGAGCGCGACGACGCGCCGCACGAGCACATCGAAGTACTCGTCGTCAAGCTGGCCTCCACGGACGAAACTGATTATGTTGGTTAGTTGACAACGAAACGAGCTCTATTGTACTTTGTATAGGAGTTAGTATCATTCAACGACTGATGAGTAGGATACGTGTATGTTAGAAAAGCAAAATTCGGACATACGGATACAAGTATATGGCGCGGAATGAGAATGACACATGTTTTATAGCGAAAGTGCCTTCAAGGTGATTACTAATAATAGAGTTTACAAAGTATTTGAATGTATATAAACTGAAAAAGTGCGGCTTGTCGAATATTTCTCAGATGCGATTAGCAATTCAAAATGTATTTCTAGCTACAATTTTGGACGACATTAAAACTGGTTGTTTCCGCAGGTCTGATCCCCGAGTCGAAGGTGCTGGAGTGCTACTACGGCGGGTCGGAGGCGGGCGACAACGACGACAGCGCCGCCGCGCTCGCCGTCGCCTCGCAGCCCGCCGTGCAGAAGCGGACCAGGTACAAACACTGACTCCACACAAAATCTTACGCTCCACTGTATGCATGCGTTTGTTTTCATAGCCCGTCGTAGTTGGGCGTATTAATTTTTTTGTTATTGAAGACGGTTTTGGTCAAACCTACTTTTCTTTAGGGACTTTGTCCAAGCAAGGAATGCCTACCCCATTATGCCCAGAACCTTAAAAAACAATCTAAATGTAAAAACACAACAACATACTTACTGAAAATTAAGTATGTTTGAGTTTACGTAAGTTTATGATTACACCTAAAAAAGTGAGATGTAAGGTAACTGATTATTGGCAGGTTCTCTGTGTCGCACGACGAGGTGTCGCTGGGCAACACGTCGGACAACCTGGAGGCCGTGTCGGAGGCGGCCTCCAACCACAGCGTCACGTCCAGCCTCGAGCTCGAGACCGAGGACCAGAACGACAACCTCTCCGACATGGTGCGTGTCTCACGGCTTACTTTAGGAATTACTATATATTTATCTATCGTTCTTTTTGTTTGCTTCCAATCCGATTTGAGTAATTCCTTTTTGTATGGATAGCCGGTAACCACATTCAACAAAAAAGTTATAGGTTATTTTTCATCCCGAATTTCCCACGGGATAAGGTTTAGTGATTTGATTTTATTCTCACCCCTTCTCTAACCTTTTAACCTCCATAAGTAGAAGGAATTTTTTGGTTTGGGAAAAGGCTTGGTCTCTGAACTGCGATGTTTATTTTATACTACCAACAGGTTTCTCAGAGGTCAACTAATGCTATTTTTTAGTGCGTGAGAAACCACGGTGAATTGTTTTTGTATCTAACCCTTTTATCACTGTGTAGGTGTCAGCCAACGTGAGCGGGCGCGGCAGTCCTAACATCAGCGGGAGAGAGACGCCATCGTCTCAGGTCACGGACGGAGACCCGCCCGAGGCGCAGAGACGGTAAGATACATGCATACATACACGCGTGTAAACTTGTACTAAATAACATACATAAACACATGCACGCACGCCAGGGAACAAACTCGCATACTAGAAAATGTATACACACAAAAGCGCAAACGCACACACGCATACACCACGAAGTGTACGAAAACTCATTTGTTTAATGTATCCATAGATATAACTTAAGCCGCGTTTCCATTATGCAAGTGACTTGCATACAAGTTGCAAGTTGCATGCAAATTGTATAGTGGAAACCACAAATTGCAAACAAGTTGCAACTTGTATGCAATTAGGTTTGAACTTGTACGTGCAACACTCAAGTCAGCTTATTTGCATGCAAGTTGCAAGCGCATATGTGCTCGTGTATAGAGGGAAGTGCAGGATTATTTTGTAAAAATGACTGCTAAGTGGAAAACTAACTTGTATGCCACTAAAATCTTGTATGCAAGCTGCAAGTTGAACAAATTCGTGTTTCCAATTCAAACTCCTTGCACACAAGTGTGACGTCATACATGCATGCAAGCACTTGCATAATGGAAACGCTCCTTTACGCACGGGCTTGACATTCATGAACATACAAGCGTACCCGGATGGAATATATATACACATCCGCACAAAAAAAAAAAAAAAATAAAGAATGAGCAAATATCGTGTCGTAAAAACAGCTAAAGAGGATGGCAGAAGATGGAGAAAAGTGCTCTATATGTTTAAGAAGAAGACAAAGATACTAAGAAAATGTTACATATAAAAAATAATGAGATTCGATAACTACCTTTATATTTTTACATATTAACTACAATAAGTATGTGTCCATATCCAGGCTCCCTCAAAACGCGCCCGTCAACCAACCGAACAGCTCCCAAGCTAAATTATTGAAACAAACTCGCAACGAGATCGAAGACAAGTTCTGCAAGTTTGAAATCAGAGTAAGTACCATATAACTACGAATCTAGTTCTGAAAGATGGTATGCTTTTTACGACACACAATATGACATCAAAGTGAAATAAATATGTGACAGTGTATTGTGTATTTGTATAATCACATTAATGAAAATGTAATACATTTAGGCAAATGGCTTTAGAAAATAGATTAAGATGAATATAGTGTCTGTTGTTTTTATAGTAACTTAGTATGAATGGTCTTGCACAGAAACTTCTGGAAGGCGACGAGACCATCAGTATTATGTCCGACACTTGGAGCACGGATGTACTCGCATCCGATTCGGAAACCATCGGCGATTCCTGCGACCAGACGCAAATCGCCAACAATCAAGGTATTAACACTGCAATATAAATCTTTCTCTACCTCATTTTTGATCCTCCTCACTGTACAGATATTTTCAGTGAGACGAAAGGCCTCTACCCGTCAGCGGGATATTACAGGCTCACACTTTTACTTTTTTATTCTACTGGTTAGTTGTACTATAAACAGAAGTGATGTTGTTTGCAGGTACAGGTGCCAACAACAATCAAGTGCCAGACGTGTCTGAAACAGCGAGCGAGTCCGCGTGGAGTGTCGACGTGCTGGCTTCCGACAGCGACAGGAATACTGAGGTACATACATCATTAAAGTAGACAGAACTATCTGTCCACATGACTGTACACCCACTCGCAATAGTTCGCTTATTCCGCAATTAGGCGTCCCCGTTGCGTCCATTTTGAGTAGATTAGTGGTCAACCTTGGTGTCAGAGTTTTTAGACCGCCTAAAGGCCTCCGACGTGGTCTAACGATTGAAACAACCGGGGCCGACTGCTTAACGTGCCCTCTGAAGTTCGGTTTTGCGTGGTGGCATGGGGTTGACCACTACAGCTCTATAGCCAGTTTAGTTCCTCCATGAACTTGACAAGACCTCTGATAGCCTTCGCGACAGGTTTGAATGCTTTATCATGAATCTATTATCAGTCACTCTATAATAAGTTTATCAATTGTATAGTGACTTGAAATTTTGAGTATTTACACTTTCTAGCGCAATACAAATAGTGTAAGTAAAACGATTCGTTTATTTACTTGATTAGGGGTAAGTGTATTATCTAATTTAAACTATTCTTAGTTATATATTTACTTTACTGATAGAAAGGTAACTGCAAACATCATGTTAAAATAAATATAAGACGCTATGACGTTATGTGTCATTTTAAATGGAGATGTTGTATTTTCTAGCGTCTTAGGCTCAGGTCTTCTTGATTGATAAAAAATATATGTTTTGTTTACGTAGGTGGACACGGACGACTGCGTGTCGGTGGCGGCGCGGTCAGACACCTCGTGGCCTCGCCGACCCTCGCATCAGGACGACTTCCCGCCTTTGCGACATCAGGTGCATATTGATCAATTTAGAAGCATTGGTAGCATTGTATTGTGATAAACTGAAGTGTGCATGCCATGATGTTTATTTAATTTCGTGTTCTTTACTCGGTTTTGTTAAAAGCAGCCTTTAATATTTAAATATTACCCATGTGAAACTTTTCCAAGTGTCCTTGTCACATTTAATGATTGGGGTGCAACAAGGCTTTACTTTGGGTCCCTTTTTGTTCCATATATAAATCAATGACTTCATCTTGGGATATCTATTAGATATTTTACTTGCAGATGAAATATTTTAATTTTGAATTTTCACGATCATAGGGTAAAGGTCGTCCCGATTCTCGCTAGTTACGGAGGCCAGACATGCAGCTGGGTACGCAGGAGTGTCGTTTGAGGCAGTACTAATAATAGTTATAAAATGTTTGTAGAACGGCAGCATCCGGCGCAACGAGCTGGGCAGCCCGCGGCGGCGCGCGGGCGCGGGCGCGGGCGGCGCGCGCGGCGGCTACCTGTCGGCCACGGCGGCGCTCAGCCGCGGCCACGAGCTCGACCTGCCGCCGCACTACGCGCTCGAGAACAGGAAGAGCATACTCGTCAATGGCTACCCGGTAACTATGCTATACCACTTCACTGATCAATCATAAGAATCTACACTCTAGAGTTCTAGACTCTAGATTATGCGATATACCAACGAAAACAGTCTACCGCTTACGGTTCGGATAATGTAGACGCGCTGTTGTGGCGCGGCAACTCGAACTTTGCGGTCGAGCCGATTACTGTTTCAGTCCGCATTAAACGAATCCGCACGCATGCTCGCCGAATAATGTGGATGGACTCGTTAGCAGTCTTCGCTACACGGCGGATCATATTGGATTAAAATATTTGTTAAATTAATTTGATGATTAAATGTTTGTGAATCAGGTGATGACATGCTATGCGACATCTGCGCCAGAAAGTCCGAGCACTTCGGCGCCTGTCGCCGTCAATGACGTCTTCGATTTCGACACGCAGAACAGGTGAGATCAATTACAATTTGCCCAGGTATTATGGTATCTCTATGGTAAAAACCTCTTATATCATTGAAAATATCAGTACAGTGAGGATTAGGCGTAATCACCACGCTTGCCTCATACGGTTTAGTGATCTGAAACCCGAGCCATGTTAAACACTATTTACAAATGATGTCGTTTTGAATCCCCAGAGGCGAGGGCTCGTCGAGCGGGCGCACGGAGTCGACGGTGGACGCGGAGGCGGGCGCGGGCGCGGGCGCGGCCGACGCCACGTCGCAGTGGGTGGACGACAGCTTCCCTGCGCGCGCCGCCTGCGCCGCGCCCGCCTCCGCCTCGTCGCCCGCCTCCGCCTCGTCCAGCGAGGCCGACGTGGCGGAGCTGGCGCAGCGGCTGGCGGCGCAGGGCCTGCAGCCCGACCTCGCGCCCGCCAAGCCCTCCACCGGCGCCATACCCAAGAGCATCAGCTTCGACGCCACGGCGGAGAAGACGCAACGGTACGCCGCCATCACTCTTATCTTTGCTAATAGTAGTGTAGTGTGAAAGACGCTTAATGATTTCAAATAATGCTGTTGTATATAAACGTTTGATACTCCCACGCGGTTCAATATGTTTGTCATAATAAATTGTACCAATTTGCCAACAGTCGTCGTATAATCGGCGAGGACGGACTCGCGGGCAACCTCGACGAGTTAAAGAACAACGTGCGTCGCTCCGGCGGGAACCTGTTGAACAAGATCAAGATGTTCGGCCAGAAGGGGCGGCAGGGGCAGCCGCCGCCGAACGGTCAGTAGACGGGCTAGTCCTTTTCACTGGGTCATCTTCATAGACTGAAAGGTATTCAAGCGTTAAAGTAAATTCCTTTTCACTGGGTCATCTTCATAGACTGAAAGGTATTCAAGCGTTAAAGTAAATGACTACGATTACGGACTACAAACTGCAAATGCAGACTGCACTGCATGAAATTGATTCCAAAGGTGGCAAAACTTTCATATACATACATAGAGAACTGTAGTATCGTTTTCTTTGTCGTGTATCTTTGTCTCATAAGTTGTGGCTATAATATTAAAATATAGACTTAATAATAACATTACTTCATCTATAGACGCAACAGTAAAACCAAATCCTGAAGAGAGTAGAGGCGAGTCGTCGCGCGCCGAAGCTAACATCAACGCCGAGTCTTCGGAAGACATCCTCGCCAAGTACCGGCGCAAAGGATCCAACGACAGCAAGCGGAGGCCCAACAGGCAGGCCGAGAATACGCCTACTGACCTAGATAGGTAGGTTTTGATTACCATATGAATATTTGAACGGCGGATCGATCGCTATATATCTTTGGATCAATCGAAAGTTTTGACATGATTTGTATGTATAAAATATTTTTAGAGGAAAAAACTCCCTCTGTCCACTTGGATCCACTGCGTGGCTCCATTGATGGATCCTAGTACACTTTTTTGTCTACCTGAGTCCATCGAACCTGTCAGTTCCAAATAATGGATTCTAAAACACTTTAAGGTCCACTTGGATCTTATAAAAAAAAAAATAACCCTAACCTACCGAATAGTACCTACGCCTCTAAACTCTTTGGAAGATCCAAGTGGACCTTAAAGTGTCTTAGAATCCATTATTTGGAACTGACAGATTCGATGGACTCAGGTAGACAAAAAAGTGTACTAGGATCCATCAATGGAGCCACGCAGTGGATCCAAGTGGACAGCATGAAAAAACTGGTTAATTGACATTAAAATTTGTTGACATAGAAACAGTGTCAAAACTTGGTACTAGATTGCCGGGAGAGAGAAGTTATTTGGATCTGCCGTCAGTTTAGTTACTGAATAAGAACTGGGCTTAACTAGACCGGTAGTCTGATTAAGCTTTTAAGTTCTTAAAACTTACGTTTTCACTATGGTATGCATAATCACCATGTAAGGTCTTGATTCTAGGTCAAATGTGGGTAAATGACTGAAAAGATACCTAATTTACGGTATATTCATAGAGTGAGTAATGTTACTTGATTGATATTTTGTTACAGAATCGAAGGAGTAGTTGATCTGAATGACCCGGAAGTGTTCAACAGTATGAAACAGAAGTTGCGTATGATTCTGTCTAACCCAGATCTACACTGTGTAGATTACGTGCCGAGCGTGAGTACTCTTTACTTTGATATTTTTATCGAATTAATTTGTTTGTCACTTCATACGAACTCATTACGCTATACATCCCACATCCACTATACATCCATCCGGTAGTGAGGTTATTAAATGACAGCTAGTTTGTTGCAATCAATATGTAGCCGACCACTCAATCATTTGCCGATGGCGCTACGATATTGCCTAATTAGGTAGGATTCTTACAGTAATACTACTGTTGCATACGAGACGAGTAATTCTCGTACCAGAGATGAATACACTACACTATTTTTAACCTTTACATCCTTCTCAATAACCTTATCGTTTCATCGTGACATACAGCGGAGCACGAGCACATCTCTGTGCGAGTGGTTGTCGGCCATGTCGATGTCGGGCGGCACGGGCGGCGCGGCGGCGGGCGCGCTGGCGCGCGCGCTGGCGGCGGGCGGCGCGGCGGCGGGCGGGCGGCTGGCGGGCGCGCTGCGCGCCGACGCGGCGGCGAGGCGGCCCTACGCCGCCTACCTGGCGCAGTGCCGCGCCGCGCTCGACCACCACCACCACGCGCTGCACAGGTACACACACACACACACACACATCGACGTACGTCCCGGTACAACGACAACTGACGCTGGGGGCATCCGCTTACAAGTGGATCACTGTAGATTTCTACGTTGCGTACCTGAGTTTGAAAGCCCAATTGTGAATATAGTAAGAATATAACAAGATCCAGAGGGGGTTAAAATCTGAGTCCAAACCTCTGCTAAAGAGGACAAATCAGATTTTTAATTTACCTAGGTTTATTTCCAGGTGTTATTTTTTGCATGCAAGTTGAATTACAATTCATTAATTTAATAAAGCACAAATGCATTGTCATCATGACCAATATATTCAAGATCTCGTTTGACTAACTTAACCTTAGTGAAATAAAGGATTTTAGTTTATTGAGCCCGCTATCACTCCCTGAACAATCGAATACCTGTTTGTGTTATGAATGCTATGAGTGGTTGTATAGCGAAATCCGGCGCGTGTGGGCGGAGGCGACGCGCGCGCAGCACGCGGCGGCGGCGGCGCGCACGCTGGACCAGCTCGAGCGCAGCGCCGCGCTCCGCCGGCTCGCCAGACTGCATGCCGCCGGTACACATACACACTACCTATACGTCATATTCAAATTTAACATGATACACAACTGTTATATCAGCACTATTACTTTATATGTTTTCAACCACACGTATTAAACATCAACTGCCAATAATTGACGGAATTATGCTCCAACATTTTATAAAAACAACCGCATAGGCGCCTTCTCCTTAAGCTAATATTTTCGTTTGTTTCCAGGCGGCGAGCTGATGGATGAGAAGGCTACAAGACTGACCGCTAGTATAAAAGCCATTACGGCTGAAATCAAGGCGGACCCTGCATGGGAAGGTAATTAATACTTCTTTGTTCTCTTCACTGAATTATGCATTTCAATCTGCAATTCACTATCCCAGGGTACCCTTTAACGTCTCTTTAAATAGATCGGGTTCGGAGACCACAATTTTTCTAGAGAGAGTTTTTAGCCCTTTACAATTGTGTCTGATCAAACACATTAATTGCATTTCAAACTAATTTGTTACTTATTAACACACCTTATCTTATCAATTATCATTCAATCACTATTTGTGCCCAATATTTGAACATAAATGGCTCATAAAAACTTAAGAGGTGTCAAGGGACACCCGGATGGAACGAAGTTTATTTATTATCAACAAAAATAATCGTCACGACACCACACTGTTCAATGCGAAATAGAAAGACGAAACGATAATATCTAGCTTGCTTTCTATAAGAGAGAGAGAGAGAGAGAGACACACAGAGAAACATGCGCACGCCTCTGTCTATCTCTCTCTAACGCAAAAAGTGTCGTTAAATTTTTTCCGTCTAGCCCCCTTTCGCAACGCGCGATAAGGAACTTAGTTCCAATAAAAAATATAATATATAACTTGTTGAGTGTCATTCGTTCAGTGTCCCCATGTGTATGTGTGGCAGGCGCGTCGGCGACGTGTCTGTCGGCGGTGGAGCTGGCGGTGGAGCGGGCGTCGTTCGCGCGCCTCTACCTGCACGTGCTGTTCCCCAACGGCGACGGCGACATCTCGCGCGACCAGTACGTACCATACTCATATATTTTGATAGTGCCCGTGCTTTTTTTCGTTCGTGTCGGATTTTAACTGATTTTCTCATTCCTGTTCCCAAGTCTGTTCAAGCCGTTATCAAGCCAATTCATTTTTCAAAAACTTTGAATTTGAGTTGAAGTAAGGACTCCCTTAACACAGGTAAATTCCAGAGAAGCCTCAACAACCCTATTTAACATAGCTACAGCTACGCTCGTCGTGGAAAGTCATCGTCATAGTATCTCATTGTTTCCAGAGTGCTGAGCGAGCACATCCGTCGCTTAAGCGCAAGCGTGTCGGCCGCCCGCGCGGGCGTGCCGCCGCCGCACCTGTGGGCCGCGCCGTTCCCGCACGCGCAGCTGCAGCTGCGGTACCTGCCCGTCTACAGGACGCCGCGGGACAAGGTATATACATATACTCCGGTACATCTTACATAACCTCTTAACCTTGACACATAGAAGCGTATTCGGTATTTATTAAAAAGTTCACATATACAGTTGTACACATGTATAGTTTCCGCAACTTTGTCGAGTGTCATTAATGCCTAGAATATGATTATCAAAAATTGAATAATGCCGTTTTAGGTTTTAACAAAATCGATCCCGAAAGTCCTTTGAAGATTTTTCCACATTCCTCATATCTGATTCGACTCTCCAGGCTCATATGAACAGTCTACTCCGTATAAGATAATTCGTAACGAATGTATCGCAGGTGTCGTGCGTGATGCGCTGCGTGAACTCGATCCTGTCGGTGCTGGCGCTGAACGAGGGCGCGCCGCCCGCGGCCGACGACATCACGCCCGTCCTCATATACGTCATCATCAAGGTACTGCCGCCCATCTTCAAGAGGCCTCAAATCTATGTATATAAAAGGCAAACCTGAATGATGACTAACTGACTTATATATCAGCGCACAACCGAAACTACTGTACCTAGGAACTTAAAATTTGATACAGTGGTTCCTTTCATTATGTAAGCAACTACTAAGAAAGGTTTTTGCGAAATTCAACCCTTAACAGGGGGTGGCCTTTCACCCGAAGCAAAGCGAGGACGGCCGCTAGATAATAATAAAATACTAAAATAATATTGGTGACCTAAGATATAAGTCTATGCTAAGTTTAACCTTTATCTGAGTTAATATACATACTATAAACATTCAACACATGACTGCGCTCGGCTGTATGTGTGGCCAAACCGTTCTTAGTGCAAAAAGTAGCGATAGCATATGTGGACTAAGATGCACACTAAGACACTGTGCATGTTCAATTAGCTACACAAGTATGAGTCAGGGGCGCTCGTGCGATGGAACTAGTAAAGCAATGTGTGGTCGCCAGGTGAACCCGCCGTCGCTGCTGTCGACGCTGGAGCTGGTGAACTGGGCGGGCGGCGCGGTGCTGGGCGGCGAGGCGCTGTACTGGTGGACGCAGTTCTGCGCCGCCGTCGCCTACATCAAGACCATGGACTACCACTCCTAGCCCTCGACTGCACGCCGCATTGTACGTACTGCCAGCAAGCGCTTTTACCCGCGTCCTCAAAAACTTGAAGACGATTCAATATAACAGAGCTTCTTTTTAACAAAAATGAGACATGTTTTGCCGAGAGTACTCCAGACTATTTTTGGTCCTAGAGCCTCTCTTGCTCTTGCAGACTTATCTTACTTTACTCTGACTTATTGTCATTTTTGCAGAACCCAGCGCGTGCCGAAATGAAGTCAAGTCCGCGTCCCTCCACACGAGACCGGCGCAACACTATCTAAACTAACGTTACAACACTATCATTACAACTAACTAGCTATCATAACTAATTGTCACTTCACTATTACCGTGAGTCAAACTCGTCCGCAGCATTCACTGATCATTATTGTAAAAATAACGAAATACCATTTTAAATCATGCCTTAATATCATTAGATGTATAAGCATCTCGTTATTAACTTTAACTAGTCTTTGTTCAATTAAATCTACGTAAAAGTGCTGTCAGATCTTGTTAAAATGTATATTTTTACGTATGCGCCGGTCACAACTCACAAGATAAACTTAGGTAAGAATTATAACTTGTATAGTGTCCACTCACTCTTAACCACTCACTTACGATTATTTTCTTCGTCCAGATCGTCTACCGCTTCATAAAACAAGCCGCCTGGATTCTAATTTATTAAATCTTTCAATTCCTTCCGTAGGGGCTAAGAAATATTATATTTTGCACGTAATAACAAATTTTAGACATATAAATATCTATATATTTGTGATTATATACTAACCTAATGTAAGCGCCTAATAATATTGATGAATACAAATCGCAAAGTAATGTAAAGGATAGGGTTGAAGCGTGATACAGGATGATATCGTTTATCAAGGACTGTTATTAAGTTATGTATAGAAATTTTTTCGCCTATTTAGGTAAGATCAGTATACAAACAAATCATGTAGTTGTCATAGTATTACTAGACCAGTTTTCATGCATGTTTCTCGACATTAAGTATAATTATTATCAATCTCGCAACTAAGTCGAAATCCTTTCAAACCGCACAACACATAAATTGCCATCTGCCATACAATATTATGGATTGTGGCCCATTATAATTGATGCTTAGTTTCAGCTAGAGTATATTAGCGATTAATTTACGACAGAGCTTAAATAGGCTTATTTTCGATTAGTTTCATCAACCATTCAATTAGCAAGCTAACACGCTGTAATTAAATAAAATATGTTCATCATTCATAACAATGACTAAATATATATATACATAATCTAAAATTACATGTAAATTAATTCCGCTGATAATGGTATCACTGTGATGTTAGTTGGCATTATACATTGTAATGTATAGGTTCGTGAACATTGTGATACAAATGATATTTTGGATATCTCGCCCATTGATATAAAGTTGTTCTTTCCCTCTGCCTGCGAAATCGTGTAATATTCAAAAGATGTAGTTATATTTTTTATAACATTGATGTGCAATAGTTGGGCTTGTGTCTATTAGACCTTCAATTACCTAATACTCCTAAAATGTATACAAAAAAATCTTCAATTAATGTATAATATTGTATAAGATAGTATTTATTGTTAAGCACCAGTTTTATTTAGCACCGAGAACAGTTGGATTGTTAAAAAGACACTATTTTTAAATAACAGTGAATCATCTATAGTTTTATAAAACTGCGACAATAGTGCCCATGGAAAGTAAACTCAATCTGTATATACATAATAAAATGTGTAAACAACATAATGGAAATCAACGGCTATGGCGAAAATTATATAACAAAAATGGGCGTAAAAAGAATATCGTAGATTGTTAACGAAATATCGCATATAGCCAGGTATCAATATATTGAATTGTGTCTTCCGTCATTCTCGAATTAACGGATCTTCTGCATATTAATATGTATTACAACTGCCTAGTTGTATGAAGAGTGGACATGTTTTAAGGTAGATATTGAAACATATTACTCCTCTGCATCCACCCTTCATGTGTGCTAAGGCAATGACCCAAGGTAGCCCAAATCTTAAACAAGATAAGTTATAATATATCTTGCCTAGTAGAAGGTAGACAGCAACGTGTATAGTACGTAAAGTTTGTAATCTATTTTATTCACTGTTACATACCTAGTGTAATTCATCATGTACTAATTTAATCAGAGCAATGAAATTATATTTAGCAATAAATCATGGTTATTATTTAATTTTAGTTATTTATTTTTTGTTTGTACCTATTTTTACGTGGTTGTATCAATTTTGTAACTGTAGTCGCTCCCTCGTTATTCAATACATTGGATAACACGAGGGAGGGAAACATCCACGCTACGGCAATCGCATGGTGACCTTTGACCTTTCAAAACCGCGCATGCGCCATACTTACTACGCGACCACGTGGCTACTACTACGGCATCGCACGCTTCACCCATTATTTACAATCCCTCTGCGTTTATTTTAAGGGCTCGCTATACATATGTAATGTATAAAGGGTCCAAAGCCCCAAGGAATTTAAATCCCTAATGGCGTGCCAGTACGTGAAAATTGCTTTTAGCAATTAGCTTCTCATGCATAATCGATTTTGAATAAAATATGTGTTATGAATTTAATATGAGTTGTGTTTGCCTGGCAGAATCTTATCACATTGTATTTGATAATGAATTAAAAACAATATTTGGGCGTACACAAATGTTTATTATGTACTGATTTTACATTTTTATAAATGTACACTTAAAACAACACAGCTCCCTGGCAGGTCACTGAAACAAAAATTACATCATTAGTTATTTCTTTTCCAGGTTTATTTTCTTTAGAAATAAGTAGAGTTAAATCAGTAAGTTTGTCACGTCATGGCAATCAGTAGTAGCAAATAATAAAGTTTTAACATCATTTTGGGACACTTGAGCATATGTAGTTAACTTGCATAATAATAAAATAGAATGTATTATGCTCACCATATCACAATGTAGATGGATGTCTATGATCGTGGGCGCTCCTTCTTTTCTTTGTACAAGGCTAAGAGGGAGACGTTAGCCACCTTAACCACCTGTGGACAAAAAAGAAGGATTATTACACATTCAAATTGCTTTTATTAATTTGTAATATTAAACAAAAAGCGTGACAGATATAGTCTGGGGGTATTAGGACAGTTCAGGACTTACAAGTTTCAATAGATATTTTTTAATAATTTACCACTTTAGTGAAATTACCTTGAATCTGACTCCGGGAATGTCACCAACGGCGTGGCCCTTACGACCGAAACCTGCTACTAGGACTTCGTCGTTCTCTTCAATGTGGTTGAGACAACCGTCCCGGGGGACGAATGCGGTCACCTTCTTGCCGTTCTTGATGAGCTGGACACGCACGCACTTGCGGATGGCAGAGTTGGGCTGCTTAGCCTCAACACCACTGCACAAACAATGCATATTGAATTAGTAATGACCAAAGCTTATAAATAATTCATGAATGATGCCACTTATTTATAACCACCATGCCTTTATAACTGTAATTAAGCTAATATTTTAAGTAGAAATGTGCCATTATATTGTAAACACCATAACCTCAATTTATTTAAAGTGCATTGACCCGAGATTATTTCATTCGGAAAAATCAATGGACCATGTTATGAATAAGTAACACAATCAGATGCGCAATACTATGTTGTTTGCGGTACTTTGCGTGGAGCATCGGCCTAGCTTGTGCTGTAGGTAAGTTGCGAAGGCGTCAGGCGACGTCGCCACTCGCAGTATTATCCTGTGATTGTAGTGAAAACACATTCACAGGAATAATACCACGGGCGGAAACGATGCAAAGTAGTCTTCAAGAGCAGTTCCCGCCAGCTTCGAACACTAGAAACAACACTTTCCAAGAACCTCAATTGTAACATGCATCATATTGAAAATTGGGGAAACGTACTTACACTTTCTCCAGGACGATGCCCTTAGCGTGAGAAGCACCACCGAAAGGGTTGGCCTTCCACCTCGTACCCATGTGAGCTTTCTTGAACTCTTTGTCGGCCCATCTTTGCTCACGGCGATGGTTCACGTGCTTACGCGCGGTGCGAATACCACGGGGTTTACCTGGAAACGACCAAGTTTGCCGGTTACCACTTTTGTTTACATATCACTAAAATCAACTCACTATGGTCAAAATGCGATATCATGAATGGGGAAACTTTTGCTGCACCTCAAAACGGACGCGGCCGCAACGAGATAGAAAGAGATTCAATTTGCACCACGAGAAAAACATGTCTCCGCCATGGCCGACACCTATACATGGCATGCATAACTTGGAAGACATTTTAGACTTTTCTCGTTTATTGAAATCACTTTTTTTATTGATTAACACATTATAAGCACTTAGACACATAATTTGAACTTGTAGTTTACTAAAATAAAATAAAATTTGGGCAAAACTATCTTACCCATTGTGAATAGCACGACACGAATCGGCTACGGATGGGAAAAGAAATTCGTCAGGCAACCGGCCAACCACGGGCTTCAATTTATCACTGTACCCAACATTCAGAAAATAATTTAGAGTCGCCATACCGCAATAAAATAGTGATGTACCATTTTTTGCTTGATTAGTTTGTTATATAATTATCTGTGGCATACAGTCTTGCACAGATAAAAAAATAGATGGTTGTTGTGTTGATCATATTCGGTGAATCGGTGATTCATTCATGTTGTTTCCTGGTCTGTGATTCATGTTTCGTGAATCCGTTCAATCATTCATTTATTAAATGAAAATCTATGAAAGAAAATTGTAAATTGTACATAATCACAGATTTTAATGCAGTGTTGTAATACGTGTGTAATACAATGTAAACAAAGATCGTCAAAACCACACAAACCATTCCAGAAAAAATACGATTTTTAAGATTTACCACTTAATTTTAAGCAATTAAACAAATACCGCGGTGTAAAGTGCGATTTTCATTATGGACAACGATAGAGTAGAACCAAACTACCCCGATGTAAATCCGCCGGTAAGATAGGTACTTACTATATTTTCTGTCTGGTTTATATTTTTTAAATCATTTATCCTGTTTTGTATGTATTCAGGAACATCCCGAGTTGGTCTATGGACATCGCTTCTGCCAATCTAGTACATCCAAATGGCTATGTTTAGAAAATATAATATATCAAAAGTTCTATAGAAGTAACATCTATGATATTGGAGGGACCTACAACATGTATGCCCCTGAATTTTGGTTCACTTTTAAAACGGAACAGATAGGCAACATCTTTTTGCTCCATTTATTCGCGTGCAGCGCTACCGACGGGTACTTCACTCTCCACCTAAGTCACGGTAACCAGCTTTGCATCAACAAAAAGAAGTCTGATGTTGTATACATGTCGGAAAGCCTTAAATCCGTCGGTTTCCACTGCATTGACAAACTACAAACCTATATCACAACTTACAGTTTCACTAACCTTGATGTAGATTTAATGGAGAGTCGTAAGCTTTATATTGCTATTAGAATACCCATAAAGAGTGGTGGTGATGCAAGCCGGAAGCTTGTGGAGACGTATCAAGACTTCTCCCGATTATTGGACCAGCCAGTGGGTGCCGACTTTGTGGTGGAAAGTGAAGATGGAATACAGTTCAAGGTTCACAAGGTGATCTTGGCAGCAAGGAGTGATGTTTTCAAAGCTATGCTCAACTTTGACTCGGCTGAGAGTCAGAACAATCATGTCAAACTGTTAGATGCTGGAGGTGATGAAGTACATGCTATGTTAGAGTTCATATACGGAGGCTCAATCACTGATATTGAGAAAGTTAACTTTGCTACTGTACTCATGTTAGCTGACAGGTACAATCTCAAAGGAATGCATGAGTTCTGCAACCATGCTTTGAAGCAACAACTGAATATTGATAATGCTCTGGATGTGCTTATAGTTGCAGATATGTATGGATCTGACTCTCTCAAATATGAAGCTTTTAAGTTTATCAAGAAGAATAAGCAAACTTTAGATACTTCAACTTTCAGTGAGATCAAAAATGTGGAACTTTTGAAGGAGCTTTGTCAATATTTATCTTTATAAATTCATGAATAATGTTAATATAGTCTTGTTACAATGTGTTAAGTGGAAATAAATCTTATAACTATTTAACATGTATACCTAAGATGAATGTAAATAACTATGTGTAGTTTTGTAAAAATTAAAAGGAGATCTACTGAAATCTGTCTTTATTACTGAATTTCTAAGTAAGTTAAGAGATTCAGAATCCAAATCTCGACTAAGTATTAATGGACATGAACTAGAGATATGATTATATTCTCATTTTTATCTGGTCCCAGAGTTGCTCGATCGGATTTAGGTCCGGACTATTGGCAGGCCACTGCATAACTGGTATGCCAACCTCCCTAAGATATCCGGTTACAATTCTGGCGACGTGTGGTCATGCGTTATCATGCATGAGCTGGAAATTTTCGCCAATATATCCCGCGTATGGCATCACATGAGGTTCCAGAATATCCGTTATGTAATTTTCAACATTAACCGCACGATTTCGAAAGAAAACCAGCTCCGTACGTCCGGTTAAAGAGATGCCTCCCTAAAACATTGTAGAGCTTCCTCCAAACCGTACTGTTTCTCTTATGCAGCACTGAGCATAACATTCTCCTGGTCTTCTCATAACGTTACGACGTCCGTCAGAGCCTACAAGGGACATTCGGCTCTCATCACTGAACAGAACTGTCTCCCATTGACCAAGATCCCATTGGATGTGTTGCCCTTGCCGAGCAATTTTGTTTTCAAATTTCAAATTTCGCTGACTAGCCCTTCACTTCCTTCACTTCACTTCAAGGATTCAAAGATTAAATCACTACGATGCACAAAACCAAGAATATTCCGCGACAAAAGTTCGAAATAAACTAACCTTGCACTATATGCAAAAGTCGTAAATTTTTATCAGTGCTTTTAAAATGTTACAAATACCCACAATAGCACTTGTATTCGACTAAAACCTTGCTAAAACAATGTCAAGTCAAGTTTGTAGTCAGATGTTTTTTTTTTTATTTACCTATTTATTTAAGGTCGCATAAAACTTAGATGTTTATTTAAAACGCCTAAGCAAAACATACCAATATGTCAACGCATACTTAAGTAAGATAACAACTTTGCTACTCAAAATTAGCGGGTGGGTCGATTTTTTTGGTGGCCAGTGTATCTATATAAAATCAAATCATACGCACCAACCAACTGGGTCGGTTTGGTAGAAAATGATAATGATAATGATATCTTAACAAAATAATGATGATATAATGATGAATTTCGTGAGAATTGGTGTAAAAATTAGTTTTATTTATGTTATTGTTTATGCACTAGGGATTGATAAATTCTTATCGATAAAATGTCGATATTCAATACTAAAAGTTGACATACTTAGTATAAGCTCAGTAATAAGTATATGTTATGTTATGTATAAGTTATCAATTATATTTTTGCAGATTTCCTTCCGAGTTGACGCTAAGAAACGTGTGGTTACAAAATATGAATGCCTTAAACTGGACCCCGAAGAAAACAGATTATCTCTGTTCCAATTAATATATTTTTTCAATAAAAATGTCAAAGTATTTTTTGTTTTTTATTTTGTCTAAGCTACCCAGTTATTATTGTGTTGGTCTAGTTCGTCCCGCCAACATAACTGGCCCACAATAGCTCAGGATAGAGATCAGTGGAAAGAGGGTAGGGAGGCCTTTGCCCTGCAGTGGGACATTTATGGCTAATTAATAATATTAATAGACATAGCAGTTTGCAATACACATAACCTGCAAACCACACATACAGAAAAAATAGCAAAATATGTAGACCTAGCAATAGAAATAAAAACACAATGGCAGGTAAATCAAGTCCGCACCATCCCTATTGTTATCTCCAGCACAGGCGTCATACCCAAGACCCTACACAGCAGCCTAGAAACACTCAATATGAACCCCAATGTACATAAACTATGACAAAAAGCCGTCATCCTCAATACTTGCAGACTTGTCCGCAAGTTTCTCAATTTATAATTATGGCACTTGGCTTCGGCCCGTGCTCTCTACATAACCACCCTTGGGAGAGATATACATTGTATAAAAATACCATAATAATAATAAGCCTACCCCATTTTGACAAAACAGTTTTTTTTTTGGCAAATTTTTAGAGTTACGGTAGTGTTCCCTAACATTTGTGTTTAATAAAATGTCTATAGTTTAATAATGTTCTCAAAATCGGAAGTTAATTAGACAAGGTACATTTATAATCATCGATATATTTATAATTACCACAGTCGACTTATGAACATCACTAATTTTAGTTCCATGGAAATTCGTATCTGCCTACAGCGCCAAAATGGCGACACTCAAATAGGCATATCATTATTATGACTGCAGCCAGTCCATTTACTAGAGGTCAGTGGGTAGAAAATGTAGAAATAAAATAATCTTCGATCAACAATTACCATTGATCGAAGAAAATAATGATCAATCGTACAATGATAGTTTTGACTTTTGATCATACGTAATCTGTGGATCTGGCTGTGGATAGAGACAGTAACTGTCACTGTGTCACGTCACGTCTGATGTCAGTCAATGTCGACGCGATCATGGACTTATTATTATAATAATAAGTCCATGGACGCGATTCAGCGTTTTTTTATTGACAAATGACAGTCAACTGACTGTGAAGGTCAATTTCGGTTCGTTTTCGTCTGTGGTAATGGTTTTCGTTTCGTTGTGAGTTTGTGATTTGTGAGTAAATAAATTGGAATAATCCAGAACACTTCCGTTGTAATAATTTGTATTAATCGATTTAAACAAAATGACGCTTAATATTGCAAGAAAAGACGGCGGCCCAGGCTACGTCGGCATTCAATTCTGTCAGGAATGCAATAACATGTTATACCCTCGGGAAGATAAAAACAACAAAGTGTTGTTGTACGCTTGTAGAAATTGTGACTTCAAGCAACTAGCTGACTCTAACTGCGTGTATGTTAACAAAATTATGCACGAAGTAGACGAATTGACGCATATAAACCCGGACGTGGTGAGCGACCCGACCCTGCCTCGCACGAAGGACCACATGTGCCCGAAGTGCAACCACCGCGAGGCAGTCTTCTTCCAGGGGCAGACGCGGCGCGCCGAAGAGGAGATGAGGCTCTATTACGTGTGTACAAGTTGCAAACATAGGTGGACTGAGTGAATATTCAGTGGTATTTTAAGTATTATTTTTACATTCATTAAATCCAGGTCAACTTTTCAAACTTTTGTTTCAATTTACTATCAGGGCTATTTTTGGCATTTACAACTAAGAAATTAAAGTCCCTAGCCATTCAATAGGGAAATATGAAAACCTATAAAACTAGATTGACACACTAAGAGTTACTAGGTATCTGTTCCAAATAAACACTAGATCAAGTTTTCAATAATTTATTTAACTAAAATATTGCCAAGCCATATTAAATTTGTTCTAATATAACATATAACATTAACAATTCACAGCCATTGATCAATTGTAATAAAATATTAAATAATTTCTACACAACCTAACAATACTTTTTGTGGTATCTGTCCGCATCATACTGTGTAATATAACTGACCAAAAGTACATATTCCTGGATAATTGTATGTTGTATCAGTTATTTTTCATTCCATATCCAATATATAAAGTTACAAAATGAACTATGAAAGTGATTGAAATATTTTACTTTTTAATTTAATTTTCATTTAATAATTTCTAATTTGTCGGAATCAGTTTATTACATAATATGATGTTGATTGAATACCACACATACATTGACAATGGTTTCATTTACTTAATATTACCATGAAGCTAATTCGTTCATTTTATTCTAAATTTGGTGTTAAATAAGCAATAATAATATCATATTTGTGTATAGTCAGGTAAGTTAGTCAACCACTTCGAATAGTGTCAGCCAACTTCCCTGAGTGTACATTTTGATGCTATTATGTCTCTAATTCCATCCAAACATTTTCTTTTGTTGATTCTCTATGTTTTCATTGTCTATTTCATCTCTATACTATTTTCTATTTTGTCTATTTTTCAAACTTGTTGCTGGTTTTAGGCTGATATTTATTAGGCATATTGTATCATTGCCTAGTTCTATGAGTATTCTCTGTAATAAATCTTTCTAAGAGGCTTTTGTCTGCCCATTTACGAGTATTTATGTCATCTCACAGGCAGATACTTTCTATGAATAATTTAGGCAAATATACGTAAAATTAGGCAACATTTAAATTGTTTATAAGTACTTAACACTTAATACTTCTAATTAATATAATATGTCCTGTTAAAAGTACCCCACTCATTTTTGAACATGTTACAAGCAAGTACATATCATCTAGGAATTAAAAATCATACAAATTCACAACATTTTCGAGGATAATAATAGTTAATATTACAATAATCATCAACCATCAGGAAGACAGGGTCAAAGTTAAATAAAAATGTGAATATATTCTCATAATATTCTACTTGGACAAATAATTGTAGGTTACATTTGTATACATATTTATGAATTTTCATATATTTTATTGACTATAATTGATCTGATCTTCATAAAGGCTTATTATATTACATGTACCTTCCTCTATTTATTCATAACTTGTAGAACTTGCAAAGCACCAACTATTTATATAAATGTATATAACTAATGCTACAAATAATAATACAATTAATTATGTTAAAATATATCTAAGTGTGCGTAACATGTATTGCTGGCGTCTTTCTATAAATGCTATAAAATTCAAGCTCGGATAAAACAACCGTTTATAATTCACCTATGCTCGAAGCTAAATTGGACATTTTTGGACATTATGGTGTTTTATGATATTATTTAGGGCGGGATAGTGTTCACGATGACTGAGGCGTCTAACTAACAACTTTGTTTTACTTAGTGAAACTATTTACTAGACATGAAATCGGCAAAATTGTAAGCGGCAGATAGGTATAAATTTGCAGATGGCATGAAAGCATACTGCCATTGCCATAGGTGTATTTGCGGATGGTATTTTCCTCCTTTACCCCTTTTTCCCATAGCACATAGGCTACTCAGTGGATAAGTTAAAAACCCCAATGTCGGAAGTATTATTTGTTGGCCTACGATTTAGTTATACTTATCGCTATCGGCAGAATGCACTTTATACATCCTACTTTTTTAAATGCCATGTATACATATTACATATTATAAAACAAAGTTTCCAAATCTGTCTTTCTGTATGAAATTACAAAATTCCCGCAAGAGCGAGCACGACGTCGGTAAAGCACTGCTAGTAATAAAGAATCAATAATTTGCCACTAGTACTTACGTAAATGCAAAACTAAACACTATTCGCGCCCTAAAATATTCATTCATTAACAATGATAACGACAGTAAATAACTAGTTTTTGTATAAATTGGTTTTAATGGCCACTTATAAAAGCTAAACACAGCTTATAAAGCATGGCTGTGATGTTTTTATAAATATAGTATTTATCACAATAAGTAGCGGTAAACAAAATAGTTAAGTAAACCGGTTGTAGGCCATACCCTTACAAGAAACCTTCATCTCTTGGCCTATACTGCAGGACATCGGTGTTTGCTTTTCAACCCGAGGTTAGATCTAGGTTCTCATTATTCCGGCCTTCAAACTAAGCATCTCGAATAAACATATAAACTTCGCGTCGTTAGGTCCGTATCGTACATGACGTTTTCAGTCAATCGGTAAGAACTTTAGGCCAAGTTTTAGATCCATTTTGATGGACATGGTTGAATTCGTTTTGATAAGGTAGTTTATGTATAGATGTATCTTTGTTCGTATATAGTTAACTTTGAGGATACCCGTTAGGTTTTTTATAGCAAGTACTAATCATAAGAATCCTTGGTTAAATTCGTGCCATCAGATTTTAATGAAACCTTACATCATCATCCTTTAATTATTCCTTTTAGTAATTTTCATTTTGAAACTACCAGCTCAAATCTAAGATGAGGGTAAAATTGCAGCCCGCTGACGCCAAAAACAAAATTAGTCAAAGCTACACAACTCGCAAGGCTGGTTAAATTCACTGGTTCGTCACAGCTTCGAAAAATCTCTTCATAGCCAAAAAATCGGCCGAAACGATAACAATTTTGAATTCCACTAAAAACTTCACAACATTGTGTCTTTTAAAAACCGAATACCTAATCTTCTTGGTTATTGTATTCATGAAAAATATCTGGATGGTTAGTCTGACTGCATTCATCTGTTGAACGTGGCGTCAATCCTGAGCCGCCGGCCACGTATGGAGAACCTCTGTCACTGCGGCGGCGGTGGGAGGTCCGGGAACGTTTCCGGGAGTGGGGGAAGCACGTTGGTCTCGAACTGACCCGAGTAGTTCCCGGGGGGTGAGTAGTTCGCCACTACTATAATCTTACCGGCTCGGGAGCGCGCCTTGCCCACGCCGAAGAATCGCGTCGCCACCCACACCATTTGGGTGAAGTGACCTGGAAAATTAAACGTTATTGTACCGACGTATATATACTTAACTAAGTTGAATAGAGTTGCTAAGTATCGGGAGGTAGCACTTAGTTTAGTTCAAAGTTGTCTTCAAAGGATTTTCATTAGGTATCTTGTTATTATTAGCAACTGAACTCCTTGAGACAAGTAGGCGTCAACACCTACGTTCAATGGGAAAATATCGCATTACCTACACTACACTGATCATGCTTATTAACTAGCAAGTGAATATAGGCATGTAACATAGTAGAAATAGAAGCATGGGCTTTATCTCATAAAATCTATGCTCCAAGGAGTAAGCTACTTTTCCTACCTGCATTCACATTGGCGTGTAAAACATCGGGCTCCTTGAAGAAGCCGTATTGTCGTACCGCCGCATACCAATACGAAGACACTTCTTGTCCTGTGGGAATAGAACATATACTTTACTGAATTTTGCCAAAAACTGGCCGCGATCAGAAAGGAAGGTTTGTAGGTGTGCGTGACACCAGCAGGAAAATTTGTGCTAGACAGATTTTAGTCTGATGAATAATTAGTGCGCTATCTCCTGTAAATGTGCGTGAAGTAAAAAATTTGTGCGAATTACCATTTCGGAAATAAACAGAAAAAACTAATCCTGCTGGTGTCACGCTGCTCCAGCAGGAAGATTTTTGAACTAATGATCGGAGGGGTAAGTGTTGTATATCAGCGGATAGCTTATATTGGTGCCTAATTGTGCGCTAAAAATGAAATTTGTGCGACTCATGGTTTTAGAGATATTGAGTTTCCTGCTGGAGTCACGTTTTGATAAAACCTGTATCTCGGAAACTATTGAGGGTACGACCTTGGTTTAAACATATTTATGTAGCTCTTAATTTGTGCGAATTTGTGAAAGAATAAAATTATCAAAAATATTTCCAGGATAAGAGAAATCATGAATCGTAGAAATCAGGAAAATACCTCCTAGCGCGTTAATTAGAGTATTTAAAAGCCCACTAAAGATGGTTTTTAGGTCGCCTTGTTATTGCTAACAACATTCTTAATTTTCAGGAAAGTACATAATCGCATTTTGAAATTATAACACTTTTACTGAAATCGTATTGAAATTGACTTTGCAAGAAAACCACTCAACCAAAGATATGTAGGTATACATACAAAATTAGTGCGCATTTAGAATAACACAACCTGAAAATTTCAGCATCCTAGGTTTAGTATTTATCCAGATATAAACAAAAACAAAAATGGCCTTAATTACTAGGTAACCCAACCAATTTCAACAGTCGCAAAAAAGCGAGCGCTTCATACAAGCAATGACATACATAAATGGGCAGTCTTATACCGAATATTTTGGACAGTCGCGCAGACAACGGTTAATGTACTTTTTATAATTTTATTTAATTAATATTTTTAATATTTTTTTAATAATATTTATAATTTTATAATAATCACATTTCGTCGGGGACTATTTTCTTGTATTTTATGCCTGCTATGGGATTACATAATAGACGTATTACCGATTGGAATAATTATTATTTTGATCATGAGTACTTGCTTTGTAAGATCCCGTGGAAATTTGGTGAGGATTCAACTAAAGGGGAATTGGATGGAATGTTACAAGATATGCCAAATATCTTGTCTCCCCCAATTCTATCCATTTCGCCTTTCGCCACTTCTTCCCATTATTATTGAAAGAAATAATAATTAATACACTTGAACCTCGATAAGCATTGTGAGCGCCATTGTCCGACAAAATATTCGGTATAAGACTGCCCATTTATGTATGTCATTGCTTGTATGAAGCGCTCGCTTTTTTGCGACTGTTGAAATTGGTTGGGTTACCTAGTAATTAAGGCCAGTTTTGTTTTTGTTTATATCTGGATAAATACTAAACCTAGGATGCTGAAATTTTCAAGTTGTGTTATTCTAAATGCGCACTAATTTTGTATGTATACCTACATATCTTTTGTTGAGTGGTTTTCTTGCAAAGTCAATTTCAATACGATTTCAGTAAAAGTGTTATAATTTCAAAATGCGCTTATGTACCTTCCTGAAAATTAACCTTTAACTATGGACACTATTTTTTTGTAACACTACTATGGACAAGCGGTCTGACAGACCGCAATGAGTTTCGATGTAAAATAAATTTAAAAAATTAAGTTATTGATATCCTATCATTTTTATTTTTATATATATATATTAAATTAAAACATTTTATAAGTTAAATAAAAATATTTATTTCTTTTCTCACATATTTAAAGTTTCAAAACAATTAAAGGCACTTTTTAGTCTTAATTAACTTGAGATCAGTTTTAGGACTAAAACTTATAATCAACTAAACTTTTTAGAAAAATTAACATTCTTAACTATAAATCTAATATATGTACTAAATAAAAATCAACTAGAAAACTTATAAACATAAAATATAAAAATTCTGACAGTAGGTCAATATGGGTGAAATTATTGGCATTCCTTGCAGAGAGGTTTCGAACACTGAAGGCATATGACCTGTTTACAGCTTACACAAGTGTATTGAGATTTTCTTTTTCGCTGTGAAGGACAGAGGCGACATGTCTTCCGGTTTGTCAAATTAATCTCCTCAGTAGCAGGCTCTTCTGGAGGCATGTCTGCTCCCAAAACTCGCTGCAGTGTGAGTTTTAGATCCTTTGGAAGATGGGGTGTCATTACACGTCTTTGCATATGAGGGACAACTAGAGTACGTGCTATTTTTTTTACGAAATCACCTCTTTCTATTTCTTTGACCTGGTGCTGGTTGTATAGAACATAAGTATTGCGGGGTTTACACCGCACAGGTCAAGAATTCGATACAAAATAACCATAGGCCATCGTCTTGTTCGTCGGCTACTGGAGTATATGGAGCATTTTTTGTCTGTTTCGTCGACACCACGCTTTCGATGTTATTTATCGACATTTTGAAGCAAAAAAACCTAAAAAAAACAAAACGCCAAAAAATATTATATGTATGAAAAACATGGACACGCGGTCTCACAGACCGCAGTTAAAGTTTAAAGTAAAATAACTTACCCAATTTGGAGCCGGCGACACAACCTCACACTTCAACACTCGTTTTGTCACTAAAACTGAAGCTACTGAGCGTCACAGACGCGGGGAGTAAAGGGAAGGGGGTAAATTCGAAAATTAAAAACCGTTAGCGGTCTGTGAGACCGCGCGTCCACAGTTAAAGGTTAAGAATGTTGTTAGCAATAACAAGGCGACCTAAAAACCATCTTTAGTGGGCTTTTAAATACTGTAATTAACGCGCTAGGAGGTTTTTTCCTGATTTCTACGATTCATGATTACTCTTATCCTAGAAATATTTTTGATAATTTTATTCTTTCACAAATTCGCACAAATTAAGAGCTACATAAATATGTTTAAACCAAGGTCGTACCCTCAATAGTTTCCGAGATACAGGTTTTATCAAAACGTGACTCCAGCAGGAAACTCAATATCTCTAAAACCATGAGTCGCACAAATTTCATTTTTAGCGCACAATTAGGCACCAATATAAGCTATCCGCTGATATACAACACTTACCCCTCCGATCATTAGTTCAAAAATCTTCCTGCTGGAGCAGCGTGACACCAGCAGGATTAGTTTTTTCTGTTTATTTCCGAAATGGTAATTCGCACAAATTTTTTACTTCACGCACATTTACAGGAGATAGCGCACTAATTATTCATCAGACTAAAATCTGTCTAGCACAACTTTTCCTGCTGGTGTCACGCACACGGTTTGTAGTCCCAATATCGGAGTTGTATACGACAGTACCCATAAGCAAAGTACCTACTTTGAGAACCTCGTAATGGTAACTACACTGTGATTGGTGATAACTGGTAGGTACCCACCAGTGACGTCAGGCTGCAGCGCGCTGACGGGCCGCTGGTACAGGTTCTGTCCCACGTCGCGGTCGTTGCGGTACCGGAACTTGTTCGTGTGCGCGAGGTGGTTGGCCCACGCCTGGGCGTAGTCGCACAGCTACGGAATATTGCGATTGTTAAGTAACGTGCAGCTCGGCCACTTGGATGGGTAGATTGTGGCTTTTCTATCTGAGCGCTGAGCTGCTTCGGAGAGCATGTTAAGTAGTCGGTCCCGGAAGTTTTAATCGTTAGACCATGTCGCAGCCCTTTAGGCGGTCTAAAAACTCCGACGCTAGGGTTGGCCAATAACCTACTCGAAATTAATGAATTATGAAGAAAAAGTGCCTATTGACCTGTAATGTATCTTATACTCTTCTTCACTAATTGTTGGACAAAGGCCTCACGAGAGAGTGTTAAGTAATTACATTAATATATAATTAACTAAGGTTATCGGTTATCCAGATTATTTGAGTGATTCAGATCAATCAAAACAGGAGTCAATTTGGCGAAGCCAGCCCTCGCCAATACTGAAATGGCAACCTAAAGGTGGCCATATACGCTATGAGAAATCGCTACGATCAGACTATATATGGCCCCTATAAGTAACCCGACAGCCGTCGCGTCCATGTCCGTCATTAGGATGAGAAACTTGTGAACTACAAAAGTTTTACAGTTAAGTACAGCTATTAGAACATACAGAAAGTACTTATTTACTAACGCTGGATGTATCTTACACTAAGGTGGCTTAGCTTAAATGCGGTTACGTTTTAAACCTAAACTGATTATAAACACGACCGTTTCATTCAACCAAATCGCTATCTCGTCGAGACAAACGGCTGCGGTGCCGGCAGCGACGGCGATGACAATACAATATGACAAAGAAAATTGAGTTCTTTTTAAAAAAACTTTCGTCATCTATACTACACTCTGTTTTTCTTACGAAAGTTCAAATGTGAATTATTGTTGTCGTTAAGTCTTGTTAAGAGGGAAAAGGCTTAGTGATTTTATTCCATTCTTTCCTCGTCACTGGACCATTTTCCTTAATGGAAAATTTTTTCTTTGATTGAAAAATCAATCATGATGGTTTGAATTTTAAATCTCGTAATAAAATAGAATAAGTATACGTTTTACCCACGAAATAGTGAAGTTAGGTACGCAGTAAGTGCTTCGCTCTTCCGTGGTTCTAGCGACCTAATAGACCTAAATAAAAATGAATCGCCGAAATGTATGTACGCGCAAAACTTCAGAACAACTGCATCAAATTGGATTCTTTTTTATATTCCTTATTTTCAGGACAAGGTTTCTGTATACGTTATAAAAATATCGAAATTCCCACGGGAACGGGGGCGCTGCAGGTCAAACAAGGCACAGCTGCTGAATATTAAACCCTCACCTCTGGCGCCATGTAGAGCTGCGGCGCGCCGTGCCGCTGGCGGTACACGTTGTGCCAGCAGAGGCACTCGGTGATGAAGTCGCTGTCCTGCCACGCCGTGCGCACCTCGCTCCACTGCACCACCATGCTCACCGGCTTGTTGAGGAGAATCTACCAAAGAACACCCACAATTACTGTCATTAAGCGAGTTTTCGTTAAGTTCGTTCAGCTCAATTGGACACTCTGTCTACGAGTGGTGAATCCATGATTTGGTGGTGGGACTTGACTCTGGGGTGATGGTAGGTTAGGTAGGTGTAGAGAAACACGATTGTTTGTCTCGAGGACCAGTTTATTAACAGATAGCGAATACGTTCGATTGAGGTTATTACATAACTTTACAGTACTACGCAGTATAGCATATTCTCGTAGGTACTTACTTTGCGAAATATTTTCTTACCTGAAACTACAGGTAGGTATCTAAAATACCTACATCACATAAACATGGTACCTAACGTACGACTACGGCAGTAAGTTGCATGCTTTATATTACAAAGTATGCGGACACACCTGGGACGGTGCCAGACCGAAACTTACGAGCTCGCCGTTCGCCGCTCCAAATTGAATTTCCAAGTTAGGTACTATCAAACCAACTCGATAGAATTTAAAACTTCAGCAGAGAATAGAGTTATCTACCGCACGTTATTCTTCTGATTCTACCAGGTAAGTTTTATTTAAGAATTTTGTTTTATTATATGTTAGTAATAAAACGTTGCCCCCTAACACGTTACCGCACACCTCATAGAACAGAGGTGGCTGAAAATCAGCGCTGCCCGGGGTGTCTCGCCCTGGGCAGCAGAAGCTGAGCCTCCACCTTTTACTGTAATTTTAATCTATTGTAATTTTTACTACCACTACTCCAACTTATTTACCTCATACTCTAAGTTCTTACCTAGGTAAGTACTTACTGCATAAAAGGAAATTAATAGTGCCGTCCAGATTTTAACTTAATTTTAAATTTAAACTACGTTTGTTGTATATTAATTATATAATTGATAGAGGTAATACCTCTACGTTGTTCATTTGGTCACAATTTACCGATATTCTTAGCCGCGATTTCGCTCGAGAAGTACCTAAACATCAAATATAAATAGAAATACGGAATGTAGCTCTTATCAAGTGACGAGAATAGCTCATAAATACAACAAAGGGCCATGACCTTTAAAAAAATCAGACCCTTTTCAGCAGACACAAACATTTGCCCTTATTGATCAAAGAAAGCTGACTGAGCGATATTCTAAAAGCAATTTCTGTTGCAAAATACAATAAATACCTACGAAAAATATTCTCGAGAATCAGTTTAGATCGAAACAAAAAATATTAAGTCAGAACACTTCGGTGGTCTAGTGGTATGGTATAGTGCACTCGCCTGCCAAGACTGAGTTCCCGGGTTCAATTCCCAGGTCGAGCGAAAACATGTTTCCTACTTTTCAAACATGGCTCGGGTTTGAGATCACCAACCCGCATTAGGCAAGCGTGGTGATTACGCCTGAAACCTCCTCACTGTACTGATATCTTCAGTGAGACGAGAGGCCTTGCCCAACAGAGGGACATTACAGGCTAATACTACATACTTATTTAACTTTTTCTAACATAGTCCCACAGCTGGACATAGTTCTCCCTTAATAATCGGCAACTGTCTTTGTTTCTTACAAATTCCCACCCAGAAACAACAACAACCTTTAACAACAGGCAAATACTCTATAGATTATTTTTTTTAAAACTAATAAGAAACAAAAATAAATAATGTTACATTTCGTTATCAAAATAGTGTCGTAAATAGTGAAAAATTGCTGTCATTGAAGTAAATAAATCGTGGTCCAATCGTTAGCGGCACGCGAGCTCGAACTCGCGCCGCCGTTCACTGGGTCCGGGGTCACAGAAACAGTCTAATTGGCACTATTGTGTAGTAATTGCTAGTTGCCACTCCATTCAGGGGGTTAAATTCTAGGCAAAACACTTTTACGTAGTTAGGTTCAGTTTTACCGCGTGATTATCCTGTTTGAGCTTGGCTTGCTAAGCGTCGTCACGTCGTCAAAATCACGTAGAACTTAAGTTCGACGTGATTTTTCTAGAATTCTCTTGCACCACACTAGGTACTGATACCATCCTTATTAGGCAAATGCATAAAACTATCGAGCAAGATCACCACTTAATTTTTTTTTTGTATTAGAAAAACTATGAAAATCCATTTTAAGTTTTTCATACATACTCACCAATACATCTCCGTGTGATGCATGTCTATCGCAAAAATGAAAATAAACGGAAAAATATATTCGCGAAAACTCAGTCGGAAAAGTTGAACTAAGCTGGGGTAGTGGAGCGGTGAAAAGAGTAGAGAAACCTCAGTCAGATGGGTGTTAACTTCGCTAAGCCACAACTCCGCTGCGAGGGCTGTTAGCGCGCGCTCATTACGGTCGAGAGCTTTCAGCCAGTTCACATACTCAGTGACACACTTGCGGGAATCGGAGAGTTTATTTTAAAGTACACATGTGGAGTTAATAGTATTTTATTTACTTAACTAGGAGGCACGCATTTTACTACCTTAAGTCTTAATTATGCTACGGAAATTCGAACGGATTGCACAAGAATTCCTGACATTATGTAGCGCCTTACTATGATTACCTAAGAAACAAATTATGTTCGTTTGAAATAGCGTTTTATTGAGAACAAAACAAAGTACAATTTTGAACGAACAGCTTTTAAGAATTCTCGTGAAATCCGCCCTTTTATAATACGAATGTCTTAAGTAATGTACTTAGGAACTTAGGTTAATAAAAAGGTAGTTAATATAGATTACCTAAGCGGGAAATATGTAACGTAGTATTTACTCACCGTAAAGTTTACAAGAAAAAAAATAGTTTTTTGGAGATAGGGATCCCAAACAAACAAGTATTGACAGCCAATGTCTCGGATTGAGTCTCGGTAGTATGTTTCCTAACTTTTTCTCCATCCGCAAATTCCGCTACTACTGTGAATAGGTATTTATCTTGGAAAACTAAATGTTCGCAAGTCGTTATCCCTCCAATAAGATCAAAAACAAGTTTCTTGTGCAAACACGCGCTGATCTGAATATCAATTTGTTACGTTTTCAATATTTCAGAGAATAGCAGTAGGAGTCAAACGTATATGACTTATATCTATCTATCTGAGACACACATAGTGCGGTGCGGGTCGGGCACGGGTCGGTAGCGGGTCGCGGGACGTTGCATACCATGTACCTACGAGTATTTGTATGAAAGGTGTCACACTAACTAGTTGCGGGGTCGCACCGGGGCCGCACCCGCACTATGTGTGTATCATTCCAATAAAAAGAAAATCCAATGGGCATTCCTCTTAAAAAATATGGTACTTAACATTTGTTATTATTGTATATATGTAAAGTTTGTATATCTACACTAATATTATAAAGAGGAAAACTTTGTTTGTTTGTAATGAATAGGCTCAAAAACTACTGGACCGTTTTTAAAAATTCTTTCGCCATTCGAAAGCTACATTATCCACAAGTAACATAGGCTATTTTTATCCCGAAATTCCCACAGGAATGGACACAACGCGGGTAAAACCGCGGGGCGTTGCTAGTGTAAAGTAAAGTAAGTATCTAATACAGTGGATTGCACAAGAACTCTTAAATACTTAAATAAGTATAAGTAACTAACTTTAGAATATATAGTTGAATACATAGAATAGTGTGTCTATGTGCGGTCAGCGGTCAGGGCTCATAAGAGCTCATGTTCACACTACCCCTGAAGCGGCACAAATAACCTACCTACGCATTTACGGTGTTAAACCGCATCTCATACAAAATGTATGACAAAGGATTTATATTTCATCGTTTTCTCACCGGCGCCCCAAGGTCGGTACAAATTAACCGGTAAAGGTGATAACTGAGGGCTCGCAGCCCTCGAAGGTCACGGAACGTTTCCTTCTAAACGGGTCAGGGTCGGGACAATGTAACCCGAGAGGACGCGGGACTCAGTAGCCACCTGACGACGTAACTTGTTAGGATCGACTTTCGGCAAAAAAATATTGCAGCTTATTATTTGTAGGATAGTTGTTTCAAACGGTTGATTATCGTAACATACGTTCGTTAAAAAATTCACGATGTTTTACACTGTTATCTGTCTGTTAAATACAAAGCTTTACATAATGTCAGTCTATTAAAGTTATGGCTATCAGGGTTTTATAGCTTGCAGTTAGGTCAAGTTGAAAATGGGTATTACATTTTATTAGTACCTACGATACGAGTATATCTACGTTACGTATTAAGCTTTCCTTGTTTCTAAAAATACTCCAAGAACTCTACATTGTTCCACAAAGCCGTGGGTGTTCGTATTTCCATATTTGCGGGATATTTACATAATGTTTATTCTGTGAGACCTTAGTCTGTGGGCAGTTTGGGTCTTTTGCTGCGAGTTTTATTGAATATTGTGTTGTTCAAATGTAAATAACGTAGGTTAGGGTCCCGGTGAAGTTTGTTGGGGAAGGGTCCTTTCAATTGAGGTGTCTTGAGATTCTATGATCTTGACAGACAAAGTTGCACGAGTTGGAGAGAGATATATTAAATTCCTGAATAGAAGACATCATGGAGAATGATAACACTTAATCATTTGAATCTTAAGGTTGTGTATATGTATTATATCAACATACAATGATCATTTACCTTACATACGTACTACGACCTACGTGCCTATAACTGTAATAGATACAATACGTATGTAACGATGGGAGAGACGTGATAATATGTTTGTTCCTAATTCCTATAAGCAAAAATACCGAGTCTCTTCTACCACTGACACTCCTCACAGGGGTTCAAGGTATAACAGCCGAATAACATCATTAATAATTAAGCTTAAAAGTCTGATTATGTTGTCAAAGCTCAAAGACCAGTCCGAATCCATTTAAAAGGAATGTTATAATTTTACCCGGAAACTCTCGCAGGAAACACAACTCGGCTAAAACCGCAAGATGCTAGAATAAATATATATACATAGTCTGTATTCTGTCTGTTACATAATATATTTAAGTTTTATAAGTTTCAATTACCTTTTGCAGAAGTTTTGGTCTATTGTCGAGCACTTCAATTTCTTGTTCTTTATGCTCGTTGTTATTTCGGTGCCTGAAATTAAAGACAGATTTGTATTTTTTATTTTGGATCCAAATCGGCCCAGCCGTCGTATGACCGATATGATACCATGATTTTTTCCAATATGGCTTAAAATATGAACCCTATTGATTCACAGTAAAGTCCAATCATAATGACGCAACCACGCAATCGTTCCATTTTTCACAACCGCTGGCTCTATTTGCATATGGCTCCATTAAATTATAAATGCTGACATTGTACAGCCAAGGTTAGCGCGTTTTGCCAAGAACTTGAAGATGTAGGTTAATATTATGGGAAACTATTGGCTTGGCACATGGTGCGAGGAATAATAATTATTACGTTCGTGCGAGGAAAGATCGATCTCCAAACAAATATAAGACATTAATTTTAAGATATTAGGTGACTGCGTCTTATGGCGTGGGTAGATCACGTGGAGCTCAACAGTTATCTTTTGTTTTTTTTATAGTTTAAACGAGCTTATTAAAAAAAACTATCATATCGATTTGAATAATTCGTTAAGTAATAAATTTTGTAATTCGGGCGAACGTTACAAGCAATTTTTTATTCCAAAATTTGAACTGGAACGGACACAACGCGGGTAAAACGGCGGGGCGCTGAGATAAAGATCACATCGCAGTTTAGAATCCTTGACATTGTACAAGTTACGACCCGCGAGCCGAAGTGTTCTATAAAATACTTTTACTTTTTATTCTGAATCATTCATTCATTCGTTTCGATTAGGTCAGTGGCCAACCCTGGTGTCGGAGTTTTTAGGATTCAAGAACACGTACAACATGCAACTGCAGTAGGTACTAGTTGCTAACTAGCAGTTTGAATCGAAATAATCTGTTAGCTTACCCTTCTATTGAGAAGTCTCGCATGTATCCGATATCGAGTCAATACCACAGTATAACAAAGTGCTACTACAGTAGGTTGGTAACAATAGGATTGTGAAGCTAACTCCAAGGCCGCTGCTGTGACCTCATCCGCTGACATTTGCAATGTACACAACCCAGTTTAGACTACCTTCGCTTACTAATGTAACAAAATGAAACTAGAACTACATTACCCAGAATTAACTTACTTGGAGAGAAACCCAATTAGGAAATTAGAGGCTATCTATCATACTTAAGGTTACATTTCACAATGAATTGAAATGGATTAAGTGATTGATGAAGCTGTAGAGACATATTTTCTCTAGGCAATATTCATAATCACTCATATATAGGTAAAATGCTTAGCCCCCAATACTTTACTTTATTAATCAGGATTCTGAATTTAGACCCTCAGGGACCCTTGACATCTGGTGGCAAATAATGAAAGCGAAAGCTTAGGAGCAAAGCGGAGTAGCTCATTGGACCCATCACGATGTATTGTGAAAAGATTTCGAGATACTGTGACTACAGATTCTGCTAAGGGGTCCGCGGACGGAGGTTAGATAAGTGGTGCTAGGTAGGAGGTCCACGGATGGAGGTAAAGTAGTGCTAGGGGTCCTCGCTAAACAAGGTTAGGAAACCCTGGTATAACTGTTACCTGTCTTGAAGGAGAGCAGGCGAGACCTTCTTGCGCAGGTTGGCGAGCGCGGCCAGCTCCTCCCGCTTGCGCGAGGGGGGCGGCGCCCCGCACAGCGTCAGCATCGGCATCGGCGTCGGCGTCGGCTGCGTCGTGCGGGACTGTAACCTGCCGAGAGACAACTGGGGTATCTAATTCTTACCGTTGATAATGTCATGTATACTCCGCAATCTACTGGACGAAAAACAATTGAAGAACGAACGTAAAGAGCAAAATGAAAAGGTTACGTCCAGATTCAAGATTAGTTTACCTACACCATGAGAGAAATGTCAGATACCTAGTATGTATCAGTAATTAATGAGTGATTTGATTAAGTAAGTGTGAAATGAAAAGTGAAACAACAAAGCCCGTAGTCCCCTTCAGTACCTAACTTTCCGCCTCTTTACACACTTTACACCAATTAGTTATACCTAAGTAGTTAATAGGTTACTAACTTTTAATTTTTCGTGGCCGTAACCGTATCCTCCTCATCGCCTGCTGAGTATAAAGTTACCGGGGACTTAATATTGTTATGATTACTAACTGCCTAACGCTCTATTACTAAAACAACTGTTTTTAAATGTTCTGTCTCTTTGGCAAATAGTATGTCGGAAAAAGATAAACCATTTAATAGGTAGGTATATTGCTAACATACTTTTTAAATGTTATCCCGTGACCACGAGCGGTGTAATTCGCTCGAAACGTCGGGTACGTATTTTTTAGTAAAATACGTTAAATTATCTAACGCGATACAGACCCGTTTCATTTAGTATAATGAGCTATATTGCTGTTAATACGCGTTTATGAATAAGGACTTAAGCCTCCATAAAGCCAGTATCCCTGCCCATATTTACCTAGAATCATTAGATTAAATATGTCTAGTACTACTATAGAAAATAACGAAAACATATCATTTTCGGAAGATATAAATACTTAGCATCGTCTGATAAGAAACAGTTATCCGCATTCCTCTTTTAGTAGCTAAGAGATACTTTTATAAGTAGGTCCCAAACGAACAAAACAAACTATTGAGATATGAAGATAAAGCGGCATAAAGATGGAGATATTATCTAAAACAACATCCTCCGACTATCCTATCTAATAAATGATTCTGCTCCATTCCTCTCTAATATATTTCCTCTCTGGAAGGCCTCGGGTCGGATGAATAGAGACAAATGTCTTCAATTTATAATGTCGTCACCACACTTTGAAAACATGACGCAATGGTAAATTAGGTTCATTTTTAACCAAATTATTTAAAGGTAATTTTGTTTGGATAAATACTAATGAAAAATTCTCATACCATTTTTGAATCGTAAAATAAAATTTCATTTTGCCTACGAATATACTACGGACGCTCATTACGTCGTGTGCTACGGCTTGCTACGAATATGCTACGAAATTGCTACATTTTAATTATGGAAGTACATACTACGGCTCGTAGTCGATGCTACGACGCAGCTACGAGCGAGCGATACAAACCGTTTTATTACTTTCTTCTTTTCAACGGACTTTTCTTTTAGGTAGAAAGTAAATTGTATTATGTATTAATATTAAAAAATATCATTAATATGATTTAAACGAACTATTCTTATATTTACCGACCTTATTTTAAATTATATAATACATGTCAAATAAACATTTTGTGAAATAATTAATATTTATATTTCATTATTATTACATTATTGCGTTGATTGCGTAACATTAGAATATTATTTATAACGAATCCACATCTAATAAACGCGATATTTTCTTTGTGAAAGTCATAATTTAAAACAACGATTGGCAAAATGTTGTCACGAACGCCCACACAGCCGTTACATATTCATAATGAATAATTTATTAGTTGTTATATTTTGGTTTCGTTGTGATAAAATCTTATGCAATCAGATTTTAATTGTTGTTGATAACAAAAGAAAGTAAGGTACCTAGATTAACAACTTAGTCGCATTTGTTCGCAAGACAATTTCTTATAAAAAAATATAAATGAAAAAAGACTTAATATATTATAGAGTATTTCTATAATATATTAAGTAATTCGACAATTTCTATATTTAAAAGTTAACTGTACTACGATTTCGTGGCACTGTGTTAAATTCTATTTTTAAACCAATTTAAAAAAATAACAAACAATTCCTACCTCTTTGATGCCGGTGTCCTTTTTGACAGCAGCGTGTAGTCGCCGGAGGTAGAAGGGTTGTTGAAGACGGGCGGCGGGGGGTAATACGCCTCTTCATCTCGGTAATTATTGTTGACGAGGGCCGATTTCAATGGCAGGAGTTCAACAGTGTCGTTGGCACGTTCCCGTGGCGTGGTCATAGCGGGAATGATTCCATTTCGTGCGTCCGGGCCCGCTGCCTGCACCTCACTAAGTACCTACCGAGAGAGCGCCCTTGAAAATACTGCAGTGTAGGGTTGGATATACTTACTCGGAGAACTTTGTCGATATAACTGGTTGATGTTTACGTACCCTACGTGATCTGAATGAACTGATCTACGTGATTTTGGTTGGCAACTATTGATAAGCCTTCTCATTGCCAACAGGATGTAGTTTGTTATGAGGTCTAATTCAGTAGTACGCATAATGAAATCACTAAAATATACGGTAAATAATCAAATTATAGTAAACCATTATACTTATTCACCATTACTATAAAGTAGATACTACCATTAACACAAAGATGTTGCGATGGATACAAAACTAAGAAAATCTCTAAAATCTTATAATATAATTCGTTCCGATGTTTGACGTTATCGATCACAGCCCATCACTAGCTGTACCAGGCGGTCCCGGGACGAATCCAGGCTCTCTAAATCCGACGCATGCGCGGTACACGCGACGGCACACAACACGCTGCATCTCGGTGACATCTCGGTATACTAACATTAAAATAGGCTTAAGGCTAGTCTAGACTTCAAGAATTGATAATAAAAGACTTTCTATTTTCTTCTAACTCTACTACTTGGAAAAATCTGAAGAAAGCTACATACTCGTATTAGCATTTAATTAGTAAAATTAAATACTTATCGAATTACTTAGTACTCGTATAAGGTCACTACACAAAATTAATGAAGGAGTACTCATACTCATAAACGTCTGTCCCGCGACATCCCACTGTAGGACAAAAGGAATATGAATTTAAACGATGTAACATTTTATTTTAATCAAAAAACATTTTTAGGCCGTTATTATCTCTAGCCCTGTTTTAAGTACCTATGCAATCTAAACATTTGTTGAATTGAATACGGATACTTTTCGTAACTCTGTTGTGTTACATTATGTAAAAGTACAGTAGAGTAATTTTCCCTCTGGAGACAACACTGGTTGAATAATCAGGTCCTAGCGATCACAAGAGCTACATACAACATTAAATAGCACAAAGAATTACCGAAAAAAACTTATTTTAAATAATAAGCAAGTTATATATAAATTAAATTATACTGTACTGTACCTAACCTTCAATTACCTTACCCGAAATCAATTACTGTAATAAAGCTAAGAACCATCTCGATTTTGACAGCTTTCAATAAAAAAGAACCGCATAATAATCGGTAGATTGTGCTACGTATCGGGTAAATACTATCCGGCTACCATTTCTACTAAAGCACATATGTACCTAAGCTTAGATGATGGGACAGTGGTTCCAAAACTTTTAAGTACCTACCTACGTTCGTAACCAAGTAGGTACTTATGTAATACTAGCCGCGCCCCGCGGTGTTACCCGCGTTGTACCCGGTCCCGCAGGAATTTCGGGATAAAATGTATCCCATATGTTATTCTGATGTATAACTTACATTACTGTAAAGTTTCATCCAAATTCCAAATCCATTCAGTAGTTTTTGC
The DNA here is from genome assembly GCA_963082685.1 of Cyclophora albipunctata. Classification (NCBI taxonomy): domain Eukaryota; kingdom Metazoa; phylum Arthropoda; class Insecta; order Lepidoptera; family Geometridae; genus Cyclophora; species Cyclophora albipunctata. The sequence continues at coordinate 1,133,855 of OY720113.1, read as the reverse complement.
GTGAAAGAGCAACAAACATACATCCATACATACATCCATCCTCACAAACTTTCGCATTTATAATATTATAGTAGGATATTGAATTTGTACTACTAGTTTTGGTCACGATGGCTACTACCATGTGAGAGCGAAGTACTTCTTCTCTATTTCGTGGTTACGACCAATTATACGATAATAAAAACTTTCTAAATCCTCGTACATTATAAATCATCCGCCATCCAAAGGTCGAGTGGTAACTTTCTGCCGGGTACCTACATAGGCAGGTATATAGGCGTAGTAGCAAAATAAAAAGTTATTGCAAGGCAATTTTCTCTCCCTAAGATATCACTAGTTACAGATGGACTATAAGTTCAGTGTAGATTTGTTAAGTAGGAACCTAAGAGCAAGCATCACATTCTTGATTGCGGGTTGATGAAAGTCAAATTAAGGATATTATACTGTTTTCAACTTAGGTGGGAATTTATAGTTTCGCCTATCCACGTCTTGTTTAAGTTAACTCCCACATTAATTCCGCCATTCCACATTAAAATTTGTTTGTACGGTATGTTGGCCCTCTGGCAGACAGGGTAATATTTTAAGTAATCTGTATAGTTTATTGGATAAACAACTTGACAGACGACTCATACCGTCAACTGTCACTGTCAAATGTCAATGTCAATGTCATTGGGCAGCAGATTAAAGTTGTTTTGTTGAGGAACATTGAGGAATGCGTTAAATAAATAAATTGTTTATTCTCCTGTTTTTATTTTAACATTTGGTTAATACATATAATTTACGAGGTCGCTAACCATTTAGACACTAACTATAATTCGGTAAGTGAAATACTTAACTTTGTAACATGATCAAAGTCAGTAACTTTTAATATATTTCAATAGTTGAACATACATAATTTATTGTTGTATATTTATTTTTGTGTTTTATGGAGAATCTCATTAATTATACAATGAATGAGATCAGGAACAAATTATTTTATAAAAATAACTAACTGAATGTAAAGAAGTAAAAAAGGAATAAATATAATTATTAGCCTGTAATGTCCCACTGCTGGGCAAATACCTATCACCTCATCGAAGATATCAATACAGTGAGGAGTAATAAGTTCCTATACTTAAATAATGGAAAATCTTTGAATGTTTTCAGATTACCTACAAGTCTACATTCTTCTATAGATAAAATCTGAGTCATCATTCATTAGTCATGATTTCCCCCAATGAAGTATTGAAGGTAAAGTTGTAACTTTTCCTATGAAATATACATGTTTGTTTATATTACATTATTTATTAATGGATAATAACTTTATTTTCAGAGTCATAACCTCATATCTTGCATTCATGAATGTAAAACTGAAGAGGGCACAAATATATGCATTTTCAACTTTGTTCATAAACTTCAAAATGCCAACACATTGCATGACATTGGCGGAACGTACACGGACACCCATCCTGAACTGTGGTTCTACTGCAGCACCTCCGAGTGTCATGGCAAGAATTACCTCGTCAACTTGTTTGTACTAGCAAGAAAACCTATAATTTTTTCTATATCTCTCCCAGAATCATACAAAACAAAACATAAAGACTTGAACAGTCTCTACTTAAAATACAATTCATTCCGAGAACAGACTCTACGAAGTTTAAGTGAAGATGAACACTTTTACCTCAAGACATATAACTTTACGCAGAATGATATCAGCAACTGTGGGAACTCTAGCCTGTTTATACCTGTGAGGATAGCTATACATTCATCGTTTGAGCTTAGCAAAGATGTATTGAGCACTATTAAACATGTTCACAATACAAATGGAGTGTTAAGAAGAGAAGTTGATACAGACTTTACAATAATATCGGCCAATAAAACAAATTTCCCTGTGCACAAAGTCATACTGGCGGCCAGCAGCTCCATATTGAGAGACATTATCAAAAAAGGTGACAATTCTCTATTCTTGGACTTTGAAGACGAAAATATTGAAGTACTCCTAAAGTTTCTTTACAATGGCTCATTAGAACTGGTCCAGGATAAAGACTGTCTGTTTGTATTAAAATTGGCAGAAAAGTTTAAATTAAAAAAGCTATCAGATTTAACACAGACAGTGTTAAGTAATCAAATAACTGTTGATAATGCTGTGACTATTGCTGAGCTTGCTAAAGTACATAAGCTAACTAATTTAAGTCAAAAATGTTTTACATTTATTAAAGAGTACCCGGACTGCTTGAAGAGTGAGGCGTGGAACAACTTAACAGACACAGAATTGGTTAAATCTTTATTACAATTTATTCATTTACCATAGAAATATAATTTATACTAAATGAAACGGGTCTGTATCGTGTTAGATAGATAGATAATTTAACGTATTTACTAAAATACGTACCCGACGTTTCGAGTGGATTACACCGCTCGTGGTCACGGGAAGACTCCCCGTGTTGTGTCTTCCCGTGACCACGAGCGGTGTAATCCACTCGAAACGTCGGGTACGTATTTTAGTAAATACGTTAAATTATCTAACACGATACAGACCCGTTTCATTTAGTATAATGAGTGCAAATCGTGTGAGTTTAAAAAGAAATATAATTTGTTATCAAAATATTATATTTATTCTAAATTATTAGATTACATAGAGTTGGTATGACATTGCAAGGCACTCCTACTGACTCCTAGTACTGTACAGACACATATATACAGTGTGTATGTGTGTGTAATATAATTGTCATGCTTTTACTGATGCAGTACATGCATCACATGTATGTGGTTATTGCTCATAATGATCATGCGCATCTCGAAGTATGCGCATTCATTATACGCAGCTCATGCCTTGCAATTTCTGTATTCACTTAAATATAAGAATTACTGTTGTTGGCTAAAACTACTTGTGTAGTAAAATAATTATGTAAAGTAACTCGAGTTTATTGATCTGTACACTGAAAGTGCCATGTATAATATAAACAATAATAAAATGTTATGTATTTTTTTATTTGTTTTACTGTTTTAGAAAACCTCAACATTCATTAAACGTTTTATTAGGCACTCGGCACTGCAGCCGATCTGCTGCAGCTGGCAAACATCAGCATCACTGCATGCACTGCATACTTGCATAGTAAAGTTTAAGGTAGCAGTCCTAATCGAACTACAACTGCAGGCGATCCCAAACAAGGTATGTACCTAGTACAAATAAAAAATGTATCGCAGACCGTAAGTTCTGTGCTCAGCACAGCATAGGATTACAGCGCGATATGGCGGTAAAAAAAAATCCTATCTCCATGATCCATGGATTCTCTATAGGGATGGGGACAAATAAAAAATGATAAATAGCAATCAATTTTTTTGCTGAAATTGATAAATGATCACCTAACACTACTGCGATACTTCATTTAAATATTATTTTTGAGGTAAAATTAAATGAAATAAGTTATTTTAACACTAAGTCCCAGGTTTTACGTCGGGGGTTTCAAATTAAGACATATTTATGCAAAAATATCCGAACACCACCAACTATAAAATACATTGTATAATCTGTGCATCAGATGCGGAACGAACGACAAGCAAATTGAAATTTTCTATCTTTCCCCTCCCTCCCTCTTCAAGTAGGTACCCTTCTTCCGTCAAGCGTGGCTAATCAAGGCACGAAAAGGTGAGGTTTTTGCCACAGTTTTATCAACGTTTATTCAGTTTATTCGACTCTATCTAGTTTAAAACTGTTGTTAAATTACAGTGTTGTGTGTATAATACCGTGTAAGTATCATTAATTACGGAAAAAGTGAGTGAAAACAGAAGAATGTTTTGTATTTTGTTGACCAAGTTTGGAAGGCAGACGTTCGAAATAAATGGCAAAGAAAACTACATGAGCTCTTGTTGGTTTTAGGAAAATGAGCAGTTCGGAGGAGGTATCATGGATTTCATGGTTCTGCGGACTACGAGGAAACGAATTTTTCTGCGAGGCAAGTCCCTTTGCTGTCGATTGAACATGCAAACAATGATCAAATTATTGATTGGAGATTTTAATGTTTTAGGTCGACGAGGATTATATAAATGATAAATTTAATTTGACTGGACTTAACGAACAAGTGCCACACTACAGGCAAGCCTTAGATATGATCCTAGACTTAGAACCTGGTAAGTTGTGTGCATTACATTTATAACACATCTAATGTGACATTGTATTGTAAACTAATGAGATGCTACACTAACACTATGAATCACTAACAAACAATTTCGCTCTCAAATTGTAATGATGTACATGATAATTTAGGTTATTTGGCTTTCTATCTTGTGTTCTATCACTATTTTTTACACTAGTAAGACTATAGATATTTTTTCCAATATGCATCATGCTATTGTTGTCTACTAAACTCTAATGTGTATGCATGTTCATCACCTGTCACTCAGTGGTCCACCCACAGTCAGTACAACTGTTAGTATCTGCCTATAATATCCACTAGCAGCACCCTATGGTTTTACCTGTATTGTGCTTGATTCCGTGGGAATTTCGGGATGAAAAATAGCTTTATAACCCTCCCATTGAATGTGGTTATCCATTACAGAAAGAAATATTCAAATTGGATTGTTGATATTTGATATTTTTGGTATTTTTATTGTATTGGTGATTGTTATTTTCCAAGAATTGTGTGACAAAAACAAAAAACATACTCTTCAGCTTTATTATATTAGTATAGCTTTTAAGCTGCCTTTTTTTAAAGTATTCTGAATAAACATTTAACTCTGAGTAATGTTTGCTGTTCTGCTGATATTCATTCTAAATATAAAACACATGTTTTCATTCCATGATGAAATGAATCATTGATCCCAGCGAATCATCACTTAATGAACATTGAACATGTGTGCTTGTTGAGAGACTGAATAATTGCATGCTCAAAACCCCCTAATTGGTCCATTTTTTTTCCAAAAAAAGAGATCCTAATTGATCTATTTTTTACGAGCTTGTCACAGAATTCTTTTACTGTATTCTATTCGAAGTTAGGTGGATCACTAGTATAGATCACAGTTAATCTGGCCAGAATGTTAAATCCAATGTTAATGAAATAAAAACGAGTGAAAATCAAGTAAGGTAAATGAAATAGTGTACATATTGTAACTTGTTTATTATTCCAGATGATGATCTCGATGACAACCCCAATCAGTCAGACCTGGTGGAGCAAGCGTCGGAGATACTATACGGCCTGATCCATGCCCGCTACATTCTTACTAACAGGTATGCCTTCATTTCTATCATACTCGTAGTACTTGTTGGCCGTTCCTTCTGCAATTAGGCATCACACTGTTGGTATTCTAATATAAGGGTCATACTTATTAAAATAACCTTTATTTCAATAATAATCAATGATTCTTTTCATATCGATCGATAACATTTAATAGCTGATTTTATTGACCTATTTCCTTTGTGTTGCAGAGGTATAGGACAAATGCTAGAGAAATTCCAAACGGGTGATTTCGGGCACTGCCCGCGAGTATACTGCGAGTGTCAACCCATGCTTCCACTGGGTGAGTACACTGTAGATAATACAAAAGCAAAACAACATTGGTAAACCCTTAAATATAGGTTTACGTGGTAGCCTTAGGTTTACCAATTATTACCACGCTTTTGCGTAACGAGGGTTGAACCAATAGGATTTTGGGACCTCATCAAAATAACTTCAATCTTCCACAAATGCATAGTGTCATAGTCGACGATGCTTGGTGCTTAATGTGGATAGATATCTGCTTACTCGATATATGTAGTAGTGCGCACGGCGTAGCATTTTCCCTTGACTATTTATTACATCCTTGCATGGGAAATAGACTTCTATTCCAATAGAACATAGGACCTCTATTTGAGTGATACGTTTTACCCCGCGCAGCTGCCGCGTGGAGACGAGGACTGAACTATAATAATACTACGTGCACAACTACTGGACTTATATGAACTTCGCTCAGCTAACTACACTTGAACTACCAGTCTGATCCCCGCAGTCAGTACTTTACTGGAATAAAAACTAAGCTCACTAAAAGTAAAACGTAATAATAAAGTATGAACCTGTAATGTTCGGACATTACAGGTTCATACTTTATTATACTGCTGGGACATTACTACGAGCTTAGTTAGTAGGTATGTTACTAAAATGCGTGATGTGTCAGGTCTGTCGGATGTGCCCGGCGAGGCGATGGTGAAGCTGTACTGCCCGCGCTGCATGGACGTGTACACGCCCAAGTCCTCGCGCCACCACCACACGGACGGCGCGTACTTCGGCACCGGCTTCCCGCACATGGTGTTCATGGTGCACCCCGAGTACCGCCCCAAGCGGCCCGCCTCGCAGTTCGTGCCCAGGTTATTATCCCTTCAAGTTTCTTTCCTTATCCTATATCGTCCCATTGTCTCACCAATTGTCTCCACCAGACACTTCCTAATCTCGCTAGTCGACTAGTCACTTGATCAAAAGTATAACTTTGCATGCCTTAGAGAATGCCTAATCCTCTTCTTTATTCTTATGTATATATAGTGTAGTAAAATGAGAAGCTTAGGCCCAGCTGTGGGACATTACTAGTGGATGCTTTTTAGAGTTCCGAGGTCGAATGACAAATAACGGAACCCTTATAGGTTCATGTCCGTCTGTCTATCTATATGTCACAGCTACCTACTTAAATGTTTAATTATAAAACCTTTTGTCGCTAGCCTACCTTGATGTTGATGTTTCTAGGCTATTCCCATTGTGTGAACTGAACATTGCTTAACGTATATGAATTAATATGGCACATAGAAATGATGAAACAAATTTTGAATGTTGCCATGTTCAGCATGATCATTGTTACTATTGCATTTTCGATAGTATCATTTCTGCGTCGGGCCGTGCAAAATACGTAAAGGATGTCGCTCTTTTTCAGACTATGTTTGTTGTTAATTTTTATATTGTAAAAATGTAGTTAATCTCAATACTACGTTTCTTGTTTCCAGATTGTACGGGTTCAAGATCCACCCACTCGCGTACCAGATCCAACAGCAAGCAGCCGCGAACTTCAAGGCGCCTCCGATGCGGAGTCTCTCGTACAACAATGGTAAACGCTAGGGCCGCGCCGCGCGCCGAGCGCTCACATCCGCACCTTGATACAGACCCGACACACTTCACTTCAGACGCTATCTCACAAAGCGTTCAGAGACATTGCTTTACATACCCAATCGAGCGACTTCATTCACTCCCTCTCCCGCGCCTTAAAGTGGTGTAACTCTAAAACCTTTATTCTTCCTCTAGCAATCGATTCCAAATTAAAAAAGCTAAACTTTTCGTCATCTGTGTCTGTGTTCTGAATTTGAACAAACCTCATTCCCAGACAACACAACGTCGCTCATTTGACATCCCGAACATTATGTGTTGCCAAAAAAGTCATATTCATGAAATTGTTACATGAACTTTGTTATCTGTGCATAGTTATAAAATGATTGTTTTTGTAATGAGGAAATGTTGATGCTATGTTTGTGTATTGATATGTTGATGTTTTGACCATGTGACTCACAAGATCTCAGTATTACATTTCATATATAATATCATTCATTTGTAAATTTCTGCAGTGTCATTTGATGTTACATAATATCATAATGATTGCTACTTTTCTGATTGTGTTTAAATGTTGACATCTGCACGCACTAATCGATGCTTTCGTATTAATAATTACAAAGTTATTTTGTCGCTAATAGTATGGAGAAATTGATCACAAAGTTGGAAGACTAATAACTTATCACGCTTGTAATAAACAATGCTTACATCTGAAGTGTTGGGTGTATAATTCAGTGATATATTCAAGAGTGTTGTGAGCTCACTAAACTGGCCACGGTTCTGTATCAAATACTTCTCCGGGTGTCCAACTTACGGTGATTTCAATGGTCGCGTTGCAACCATAGACGACCAATTTGTTACTAGCTGTTGCTGTTATACACTAGTGTTGCCATACAACACCTTAATAAACTGACCCAAAAAGTTTATCAAATTGTATTTAGAACACTGCCACAGCATTTACTGGCAACATTGTAACATTTGTTCAATTTACAACATAGATTTTACACTTAATATTAGCATGTAAAATAGCTATATTTTTATATTTTAGTAGCGTAGAAGCTACTAAAAATAGTATCTCAGCAACAGCATCTAGTGTCCAGAACGTAATGTTGCCAACAAGAAGTTTCGTAATACATAGATACAGTTCACGTAACTTAGATTAATATTGTGGTATCTTCAGATCCTAAGTATTGTAGCTACTTCGATAACAAGTCGTAAAGTCGTTTTAGTAAATGTATTTTTAGTAAGTACTCGATAATTATAACAGACATAAGTAACATTGTGGGTCCTGTATGTTTTTATTTTTATATCACTAGGACGTAGGCTCATTCACATCGCGGTTTATAATTTTTCTTTTTCACAACTTATACATTATTTCGTTCCTGTATCGGTTCCACAGATATTTAATAAATAATGAGACAAATACCGGCCTTTTTTCTTGCTTATCCTGCATGAGACCACGTCCCTCCGCCCGCGCAGCCGCGTCGTCCGAGGACGCCCGCCGCGGCTCCGTACCACAGACGAGACGAACGACCGAAGGACTCTTCTGAGTAGTGTTGTGTTGCCATAGCTAGCTAGACTGTTGATTGTACTGTACATATTGCTATCATCATCGTAGTGTGACTGTGCTCTGTATGTGGTGTTCCGTACAGCAGTGGAGTGAGGCGGGTGCGCTCGACACGTGAAACTTGCGTCGTTAGCTTTCTTAGTGTTGCCTTCGCTTGTTCTCTTAACGTGTTGTTGGATGACGTGAACTAACATTTTAATATAGTAAAATGTTTGTTTGCCGCAGAACCGAAGAATACCAGTAACATTCCAAAATGATTATTTAACGCTTGGCGCGCGCGGGGCGGCCGCTGCGACCCGCCCGCTGCCCGCGCCCCTCCGTTCACAACCGACATCCACCACTAACTACTTCCTAACTTTAAACTTCACACTATTTAAATTGACAGTTATGTTTTAAATTTAATAAAGTTTATTTTTACGTTTTCTGTATTATGTTTTTCATTTAATTTAGATGAATATAACATAAGGTGGATAAGTCGGCCTCTGGCTTTATTTGAAGAACGCCAAGTCAAGATGAGTAACTTCATTCTGTTATTATATTGTGTTCCAACTCATGTTTTAACAAATATTCTTTATGGCTAATTTGGCTGATGTTAAAGAGCAAAAATATAATTTACATGTATTCGGTATAAATAGAATTATCTCTGGATGTAGGTAAGTCTAAAATGAGGAGAACCAATAGGAAATCGTTTTTTTCAGTCTAATAATTTCAAGCATCAGTTATTAATTTCCTCATCATGTATGAACCATTTATTTTACCAACTTCTAAAAAGGTAGATAGGTGATAGTTAATTATCTGTGACTTCACTAACATATTAATACTAACAAGAATTGATGTCACTGTCAACATACGTAGCTGTCACTGTCAGATTTATTATTTGTTCGTGGTCTGTGATTGAATGGTTCTCGATTGTTTTTAGAAATTTTCTTTCGAATTCAGTATTTTTTTTAATAAAATTATTTCTAATGCTATGACTATTGCCGAGGCTCTAAGCCTCTATCAATATGGTACTAAACGCTGCAGTTCAGATGCTCAAGTAAGTAATCAATTCATAATATAGATAAATAAAATGAATAACCTAAATTAGTGACACAAATAAATTAAAATATTTTGTAATTTATTTAGGGAGGCAGATGAGCTCAAAGAAAAAGTAACCAAATTCAAAAGTGGAACATCTATGCTCCAAGATCGTAGTTTGTGGTCCACACAAGAACAGCTGCAAAAGGTACTTTTCATTTTAGTTTTTTCGCGAAGGTCACAAAATCCATTGTATCAATGAATATGACAAGTTTTGTGTAATTTGTTCCAGATTTACCAAAAACTTTTAGTGCTAGACTTGGATTATGCTTTAGACAAGAAAGTGGAACAGGATCTTTGGAATGTCGGCTTTAAACAACAAATTGAGGCCTTACAAGCCATATCTAAGGATAAAAAGGTAAACTTAACACAAGGAAACATCACAATAACATCTTATATGTAAGACATTAAAACACTTAACAAATAATGAATTGTGAACACTAATGATTCACAGAAAGATACATTTCTTATAGTGTGCTGTTTTACAATATTCACATAAAAAAATTACAATGTTTTTTTGCAATTAGAACCTAGACTTACATTGTATTCAAGTAACATAAAGACAAAGGCAGTTAGAGTTAATGTTTACTGTATAGTGTACAACCGCATAGTGCGCAACTATCACACTATTATCATGTTAGATACATGATAACAAACATTAGATACATGATATCATGTTAGATACATGAATTATAATAATAAATAAATATACCCAGACAAATTCAGTCACGGTTAATTAGACCCAAACTAAGCTCTAATCTTGTAATATGGAATCTAACTAACTGATACTATTACATATACATACACAAATACTTTATAAGAATATATAATGATCATAAAATTGATATTGAAATAGATTCATAAACAATAGTAATTTTATTCACAACTCAAATTTCTACTAATATTATAAAAGTGAAATTAAGTCTGTTGCTTTCACATCTAAACCACTAAATCACATGCATAGACTAGCTAGACCTTGTGAAAAGACTTAGAAATTAACTTTGTAATACCTACATGAATGGGTAAACTGAGGATGAAATGATTGGGAATTCCTAGTAATAAATACAGACAAGACATGGGGGATAATAATGTCGTTGTGATATCATTTGTTTAAATCAAATTTTGTCTTCTTCTTAGAACCCCCTACGCAGTGAAGGGCAGGCGATGCTCTCGTGGGTTCTGCAAGCAGCCGCCGGCTTCTACCTGTGTCTCTTACATCAGATCTGTACTACATTCCAGTTGGATTTACCTTTTAGGTAAACTATAGCTTAGATATACTTATTAGTTATCATACTAAATATATGTCTGGATTTGTGAAAGAAAGGTTGTATATTAAGTTCTTTGAATGATTTGGTTTAAATTACAGTTATTTTATAATCTGAAATAACAATGCATCAAAATTCCTTAATGTTTATCCATCTGTTGCACTTTCAGCTGACATCACAGTAATGATTTTTACATGAAATACGCAGCACCAATTTTGATGAATTTATATTTAAATTCAATTCCCGGGTCGAGCGAAAACATGTTTCCTAATTTTCAAACGAGGCTCGAGTTTGAGATCACCAACCCGCTGTTACGGGTTGTTATGGTGCGGTGGAATAAAACGAAATAATATAGGAACACTAAACAAAGGACTATATTGCTAATAAACAAACTATGACTATTACAACCTAACTTGATTTACGCTAAACTTAACCTACGTAGAATATAAATTACTTAAATCTAGATTAGGGCGCCAGGAGGATCTTTGTGGAGGAATCCTGCCTAAACCTGCCTCGGCCAACTCGCCGGTGTTGTTTACTCGAGGGATTTCTCGACGTACAATTGAAGGGCGTAGCCGTAAGCTACAAAAAAGCGTTATCGTTACTTTCCCGCATATTCACACCATTTTATTCTTAATTAAATAGTGCACTTACCCCTTCTCTTGTTATCACACACTAAATACAACTACTTATAATTCATCTAAAAATGACTTCTCACAATTCCTTTATATCATCACTTTTATTTCTGTAATGCCGGTGGTCATTGCAATCCCAACGGTCTTGGAAACGTCTAGCAACTGTGGCGACACGACCTTCAATGTCCTTCACCAACGCAGTTGTTACCGGACTCCCGTATTTAAAAATTTTATTATTTCTATAAACAAAAAGCGGCCGGACCGCAGGACCGAACCTACCTCTAATTAATCCGCGTCTTAAACCACTCGACCACGGTGATTATTGGTAAATGCCTCAAAATTAATGTTGCGTTTCTACCTAACATAATATTCCCCTAACCACACAAAGAAACAAAATGGTACCATTTTGTTTCTTTAAAAGTCTGCACATTATATCTATTAATTAATGCTTACTTATGACTGTTCTTATTAGTAAAGAGAGGTTTCAGGTCTTTAGCGTGCCACATCCCTATCGGTTTACCGTGGGCATTATTCAATCGATAGACATTATTGGACAGCTTCTGTACAATGATTGCCTTATCAAATTTAGGCGCCAATTTGGCCATGAACTTTGTTTCCGCTCTAGAAAGATATTTTGTTCTTTTCCAGACCACGTCACCTTCCTGGAAATCTGCATTTCTATGCCTATTATTGTACAATTTTAAACTATTTTCATGTGCTGATTTGATTTTATCTTCCACATGTTTGTATAGTTGGTTTCTCAATTTCAGAAGTTCTAAATATTCCTCTGGGTCGCTTGTCAACTCATTCTCTTCTACTGTATGCACCGTCTGCTTTTTCGGTATATTAGGTGGTATTGACGTTTCTCTGCCGAAAAATAATAGTGAGGGAGTGTACCCTGTAGTTTCATGTACCGATGTTCTTATGGCGTGTCCAAAGCTATGCAGATGTACGTCCCACTCATTGTGTTTCTTGCTGCTAATATAACTGGATATCATTGTACCGATTACCCTGTTTACGCGTTCGGTTGGATTACTTTGGGGATGATAATTCGGAGTATACCATATTTCGCTATTGTACTTTGATATCAGCTGTTTGAATAAGTGACTCTCAAATTGTCTCCCATTATCCGTTATTACTGCTTCTGGGACCCCAAAAAGTAAAAACTGGTTTTCCAGAATGTCACAGATTTTATCAGCTTTTGCGGATCTTAACGGAAACAATAGTACAAACTTGCTAAACAAGCATGTAATGACTAGGAGCATGGTATTACAGCTTTTACTTTTGGGAAATGGTCCCATTAAATCCATTGCTATAACTTGCCATGGGCGTGTCATTATCCTACTTTGTCCCATCTTACCATATGGTAATTGTTGTTGCACTTTCATCTTCGCACATACCTCGCATTTACCTACATAACTTTTCACATCTGCTAAAATGTCCGGCCAATAATAATATTGTTTGATTCGATATGTTGTTTTTCTAATCCCTAAATGTCCAGACGTTACATTATCGTGACATTTCTTTAACACATTTCGTCGTAATGATTCTGGTACATACAACTTCCAGTCGTATGCATTGTCGGGATATTGCTTCAAACTAATTTTCTTATACAACGTGCCGTCTAGAACTTTCCAATTTGAATTAGACTGATCTGTTAGTATCTTTTCAACTTTACCTGTATACCAACTATCTTTATCTGCTTCTGATATTTTAATTGTTTGGGAACTTATAATGTTAATAGACCGTGATAATGCATCCGGAACCACGTTGCATTTGCCTGGTCTATGAATGATGTCGAAATTGAATTGCTGTAATTTCATCGCCCATCTCGCCAATCTCCCATGCGGGTCTTTCATTTTGTGCAACATTTTAAGCGCCGAGTGATCTGTTACTACTGTAAACTGTGTACCGTCGACATATGGTCTGAATTTTTCTACTGCATATACAATACTTAACAGTTCTCGTTCTGATGTTGAATATGCCTGTTCTCGGTCGCTTAATTTCCTACTGAGATAAGCCACCGGCTGTTCTACTCCCTCAATCTTTTGCGATAAGACCGCTCCGATCCCTTTGCTCGATGCGTCACACTGAATTATAAACGGTTTACCAAAATCCGGACAAGATATTACTGGCGTAGATGTTAATAACGTTTTCAAGGTGACAAATGCTTTGTCAGCTTCATCGGTCCAAATAAACTTTCGTGTCCTTTTGCCCTTTGTTAAATTATGCAACGGAGCTGCGACTAGTGCAAAGTTTTTTACAAACCTTCGATACCAGCTTGCAATTCCTATAAACCTCTTCAACTCGGTTATGTTTTTAGGTCGCGCAAAGTTAATAATGGCCGATACTTTTTCTGGATCCGTACGTAATCCATCCTTGTCTACGATATATCCTAAAAAGCTCATACTCGCTCTAGCAAACTTGCATTTTTCAATATTAATGGATAAGCCAGCCTGATTTAGTAACTGCGCAACTTGTTCTAAAATAGCCAGGTGTTCCTCAAATGACTCAGTACATACTACTATATCATCTTGATATGCCCATGCTTTTCCTTCTAAGGCGTGAAATAGCTTGTCCATCAATCTTTGTAGAGTTTTTGACGCGTTAACAAGTCCAAACGGCATTACTTTAAAGTGAAATAGACCCCTACCCGGAATTGCAAAAGCCGTCTTTTCTTTACTTGCCTCCTCTAACCCAATCTGCCAAAATGCTGATTTAAGGTCAATTGTTGTTAAGTATCTTGCGTTGCGCAAGTTGTCTAGGACGACCGATACCCGCGGTAACGGATATGTATCTCCCTTTGTAACCTTGTTCAATTGCCTACTGTCCAGACACAATCTATTAGTTCCATTTGGTTTTTTCACTAATACAATTGGAGAACACCACGAACTATGTGACGGTTCCACTACATCCTTTTCTAGCATATCGTTTAACTCTTGTTCTATTTGTTTCCTTATAACCGGTGAAAAGTTATATTGTTTTTGATATATCGGTTTGCTGTTACCAGTATCAATAGAATGTTTTATGATATGGGTTCTACCAAGCCCCCTACCTATTTGTTCTGTTATCCTTTCTATAACTTTTTCTAATTGACACTTTTGTGTTTCCGTTAAATTTTCCTGACCTACTAATGCCGACTTTATCTCTAATAATTCATTAATTTGCTCGTTATTTCCCAAAAACTTAAATTGTATGTCAAACATGTCCAAAAAATCTTGACCTAAAATAAGTGGTTGTGATAAATTTGGCATTATGAGAAAAGGCACTACATGGAACTTATTGTTAAATCCGACTGGCGTATCTATTACTTCTTTAATAGAATGATTAGTTCCGTCTGCCGTAGAAATATCTATTGGCCTAAGAGTTTGAGCTTTCAGGCCTAATTTCTGAATAATTTTATAAAAGTCCAAATTTATAACTGAGCGTGTGGCACCTGAATCTAATAACCCCCCGTATGACCTACCTAAAATGTCTATATTTACATACAACCTATTGTCCCGCTGTTTTCGAAATGACAATGGCAGTACTTTATCTTTATTCATAAATTCCTTCACATACTTTAACCAATTTTGCCATTCTTCTTTATCTGTAATCTGGGGAGAGTTCAATTGGTAGGATTTTGGCTCTCCCCTGCCCCGTTTCCCTTACAAGAACAGTCTTTTGACGTTACTCCAAACTTACCACATCTATAACAAAACAACCGCTGTTTTGGTGTCAAACATGCCCGAAACAGATGTCCAGTCTGGCGGCAATTCCAGCACCTCATCTTTTGGCTATCGTTTGTGGTTTTGACTTCGTTAATAACTTCTGAATTTTGGTTGGTAGTACTCGGCTTATAAGCCAAATCCGGTTCAATTGAATTTACGCAGCACCTGGGTTCCTGGAATCTTTCACAGTTGATTTTCGTTCTTTCTACTATTCTAAGAACATTTATCAAATCAGCTGTTGAGGTGAACACATCTCTACACACCGCCCTCTGGTAGTATGGTTGTAAGTTCTTTGTTATGATCATGAGTTTTTCCTGCTCACCAATTTTATTAGGCAATCTGTTGAACAAATTCTGCATAACCGAAACAAATATAATCACCGACTCATCCTGACCTTGCGTTCTAGCCTTCGCCTCTGCCAAAAGCTCTTCTTGATAAAATGGTGATTGAAATGTACGTTTTAACAATATGACAAGTTCATTCCAATCACTGACAAATTCCCTATTAGCTCTAAACCAAATAAGAGCATCTCCTTTAAAAAAATCGATGGCGTATCTGAATAAATCGTCATCGGTGGCGTTACGAGCATGTTTCAGTTCGTCAACGCGCTCAATAAAAGCATTGACACTGTACTTATTATCCCCCGCAAATTGCACACCCCATTGGCTTATTGGCACTAATTTGAGTTTACTCGCCGCCCCTTGAAATTCTTGAATTGCCGTTGAATTGAACAGCTCGTGGTGTTTATCACGAAAAGCCTGTGTTTCTAGGTTTTCATTGGCGAAACTAACTCTCCTAGGTTCCTGGCTATGCTTTTCCCCGTTGTCATTATTTCCTACTCTGACCGACGAAGGACCGCCCTTGACTACCGCCTCGCTATCTATCGCTTCCAAAATTTTCTTCGCATCTTCCCCAATAGACCTATGTAACTCTTCTTTCATTTCTGGTGTAATGTTTCCGTTATCGTCGATGTCGTCTTTGGTTTCAAGATCATTTAATAAAATGATAGCTTTGTCGGTCAAGGCCTTTTGTTTCTCCCTATCTATTTCTTCGACAGCCACCAACAATCTTAACCGATTTACGACGTGCGATATTCTCGTTACTAACCGCTTATATAAGTTTTTATCTGGCTTTTCGTTCAACTCCGCAATGTATCTGAGTAATGTATCTATTTTTATTGAACAGACCTCTAATTCATGCCCCGGATTCTCCTTACTGCAACTAGGTGACTTAATTTCATAAGATACTCGTTGTAACCCTTCAGCTTGCATCATCTTACTTAAAATAACCTTCAAAGCGGAAACTGGAGCCCCTGGCTGCCTGTAACCTCTACTCGCTAGTTCGAACTCAAGTTCATCTTTTAACAAAAAATAAGGATCCATGTTTACCTACTACACCACTGCTGCGACTTCACTACTAAGCTTAATTAACTGTAAAAAGTAATGTAATTGTTTCAATACGATAACGATAAAATCGGCTACTTAACCTTAGGAACGCTATGACCACCGCATACGACAAAATGTGAATCTTAACGAAAACTATTATTGAATTTTAACTCACTAGTATGCAACGTTATGACTGTAAGTACCTAAAACATTGAGGTATGAATTGAGCTTATATTATTATAAATATGACCCGAAATTTAACTTATTATTTACCGCTAACTGCTAACATTCCTCACAAAATGGCCTCTTATTAAATTCAAATACTAATTATCTTATCTACTAACGAATAATTGTAAACAAACCTTAAAATAACAGATATATTCTATATTATCCTTATGTGCAAAATACAACATAGATAAGTATTGTGTTGACCTGCATACTATAAGCACCATACAATAAATAGTCACACAATCTTAATCATAAAACTCAAACAGCAACTCCACAAAAAAAAAACAAATAACACAATACACTAGTTCGTTAACCTCACTAAAATAATATTACTACGAGTATTAATAACAAACCTCAAACTGCAATTTAACAAAAACACAGATAACACGACACAATACAATAGTTCATATGCCATCAAACTATACAAAATATATAGTCCATTAACTTCAAGAACCTACTAAAATGATTAAAAATGAAATATCGTTACATAACAAGTACCTACGTGTACAACAATTATTATTTCCACCTAAACCCGTGAGTTTTAACGTTGGGCGCTATTTGTTACGGGTTGTTATGGTGCGGTGGAATAAAACGAAATAATATAGGAACACTAAACAAAGGACTATATTGCTAATAAACAAACTATGACTATTACAACCTAACTTGATTTACGCTAAACTTAACCTACGTAGAATATAAATTACTTAAATCTAGATTAGGGCGCCAGGAGGATCTTTGTGGAGGAATCCTGCCTAAACCTGCCTCGGCCAACTCGCCGGTGTTGTTTACTCGAGGGATTTCTCGACGTACAATTGAAGGGCGTAGCCGTAAGCTACAAAAAAGCGTTATCGTTACTTTCCCGCATATTCACACCATTTTATTCTTAATTAAATAGTGCACTTACCCCTTCTCTTGTTATCACACACTAAATACAACTACTTATAATTCATCTAAAAATGACTTCTCACAATTCCTTTATATCATCACTTTTATTTCTGTAATGCCGGTGGTCATTGCAATCCCAACGGTCTTGGAAACGTCTAGCAACTGTGGCGACACGACCTTCAATGTCCTTCACCAACGCAGTTGTTACCGGACTCCCGTATTTAAAAATTTTATTATTTCTATAAACAAAAAGCGGCCGGACCGCAGGACCGAACCTACCTCTAATTAATCCGCGTCTTAAACCACTCGACCACGGTGATTATTGGTAAATGCCTCAAAATTAATGTTGCGTTTCTACCTAACATAATACCGCATTTGGCAAGCGTGGTGATTATGCCTAATTCTCCTCACTGTACTGATAACTTCAGTGAGATGAGAGGCCTTTGCCCAGCAGTGGGACATTACAGGCTAACACACTTTTTTGTATTTAAATAGACTAAGGCCTTATATGTAAAAAAAACATATGTAACAAAATTGGAAATAAAACTTATAAGCTACTTTTTACTATGAAATCTTTTTTGTTGATATGCGGGATATGTCCTATGAAAGCATAAATTGCATTGTAAACGAGCACAGACGCCGCGCCTCCCTACTCGGATGTGTGGAAGGCTGGGGCGGCGGCGAGCGCGGGAGCGCGGGCGGGCGCAGCGCGGCGGGCGGCGCGGCGCGCTACATCACGCAGCACTGCCTCGTGCACCTCGGGGACCTGGCGCGGTACCGCCACCAGCTGAGGGTCGCTATTACCTTCTACAGGTGAAGAAGTACAGCGGGATGAGCACAATTTCATATTTCACTTTATAGATAAAAAATACTAACAAAAATCTGGCCTTGTGTAAACAAAGTAACTTAATGTTACTATAACTTGAATGGTATGCAATTATTTTTTAATTATAGCATGTTAATGTAGTTCTATTCCCTGTATATTGTCAATTATTTATTCAAAGATTGAACTATTAAAATGACATTAGTGGTAGATATGCAACACAGATGTACATCCTACTAATATTATAAATGCGAAAGTTTGTATGTATGGATGTATGGATGTATGGATGTATGGATGTTTGTTACTCTTTCACGCAAAAACTACTGAACGGATTTGGATGAAACTCTACAGTAATGTAGGTTATACATCAGAATAACACATGGGATATATTTTATCCCGAAATTCCCGCGGGAACGGGAACAAAGCGGGTAACACCGCGGGGCGCGGCTAGTATTCAATATAGACAGTGTTATTCATAACACCCTGGTTGTGTTCTCATTATGTGTTTTAGTATGTTTCAAATACAACTAACTAGTCCAATTTAATAACTGCGTGACAGAACCATATTCAACAAACAACGTTTCCCCCTCAGACACGCGGTGGTGGTGTGCCCGCAGTCGGGGCAGCCGTACAACCAGCTGGCGCTGGTGATGGCGGCGCGCGGGCGGCGGCTGTGCGCGCTGTACTGGCACGTGCGCTCGCTGCTGGTGCGCGCGCCCTTCCCGCCCGCCGCCGACAACCTGGAGCGCGCGCTGGCCCAGCACGCGGCCCGCGCCCAGTCGTACGTACTCACTACACACATTAACTGCTCTATACTAATATAATACCGTGCTTCGGAGTCGGAGGGTTTTTTGTCGGTCACGTTTAATTGTCGGTCCCGGCTGTTTCAATCGTCAAACCATGTGGAAAGCCTTTAGGCCAGAAACCAGGGTTGGCCACTAACCTACTTGAGTTACTTAATAGGCTTGTTTCCACTAAGAATGAATCGGATGGCTTTTAGTTTCTAATGATTAACCATGATAATTATATGAAAATAAATAATCAACTTTGCTACAAAAATAATAAAAGATTAATAATATTTTTGGAAATTAAAATCGACAAAATGATGAATCGCCGCATTCAACGGGAAGGTTGTGGGCAATATGTCATCCTGAAATTCCCCACGGCAACAGGCATAACGCTGATACAGCCGCGGGGCATTACTAATATTTTTTTTTCTCACTAGAAACAAACTTTTCATGTGGCGTATGGACTTTCATATCCTATTTAATTTCATGCCTTTTAACTTCCACTACAAATTTTATAATTTACGGTTGTTTTGTTGCTGTATTGTAGAGAAATTCGCGAGAGCGGCACCGGTCTCCGCAGACTAGACTCCCAGGCGTACATCACGGAGTTCCTGCGAGTGCTCTACTACATACATACAGAGGAAGAGTGAGTGGAATTGCTAAATTATCAGTAGCATTAAAATTATACAGTTTTATAAGATTTTTCTGCACAAGCCTTATTGTCACTTTTCATCCCAACTACACATCACAACTGTGTTAAAAATAAAATCAACTAAGCAACGAAGCTATATGACCGTTTTCACTATTGCTATGCTAAATTAACTGTACAAGTTATTAATCCGTTTTACAGGTTAGAGACCATAGACAGCCTGATCGAGACGCTGAACAGCAGTCTGATCACGCTGGTCGCGATGGGCGCGTTCGAGTCGATGACGCTCATCAAGATGGCGGCGTGCGTGATGTGGGCGCGCGGCGCGGGCGCGGGCCGGCTGGCGCGCGGCGCCGCGCTGGCGTGCTTCATGACGGCGCACGCGCAGGACATACTGCTGGCGGTGCTGCCGGCTGGTAACTATCATACCATATGAACAGGCTCGAGGCGATGACGTCATCAAGATGGCGGCGTGCGTGATGTGGGCGCGCGGCGCGGGCGCGGGCCGGCTGGCGCGCGGCGCCGCGCTGGCGTGCTTCATGACGGCGCACGCGCAGGACATACTGCTGGCGGTGCTGCCGGCTGGTAACTATCATACCATATGAACAGGCTCGAGGCGATGACGTCATCAAGATGGCGGCGTGCGTGATGTGGGCGCGCGGCGCGGGCGCGGGCCGGCTGGCGCGCGGCGCCGCGCTGGCGTGCTTCATGACGGCGCACGCGCAGGACATACTGCTGGCGGTGCTGCCGGCTGGTAACTATCATACCATATGAACAGGCTCGAGGCGATGACGTCATCAAGATGGCGGCGTGCGTGATGTGGGCGCGCGGCGCGGGCGCGGGCCGGCTGGCGCGCGGCGCCGCGCTGGCGTGCTTCATGACGGCGCACGCGCAGGACATACTGCTGGCGGTGCTGCCGGCTGGTAACTATCATACCATATGAACAGGCTCGAGGCGATGACGTCATCAAGATGGCGGCGTGCGTGATGTCGGCGCGCGGCGCACTTTTATATTTCCATATTCCCCATATAAACCTGTGTATGTTGTCGCAGTGTACGTGTGGCTCCAATGGCTGACGAGCACCGGCGTGTCGTCGCTGGCGAGCAGCGCGCCGGCGCTGTGGGCCGCGCTCGCCGACACGCTCAACGCGCTGCGAGACGTGGCGGACGACAATGATGCTTGTAAGTATACGTCTCACTGGGCTAGCGTTAGTCACGTCGTAGTACAATAACTCACCACATACAAATTCATTGTCTTGAGTGTTGTCAATAAGTTAAATATTTGGATTTCACAGTAGTTATTAGTCTCTAAAATTTAACAATTTCTTTTAAAAAATAAATGCCTATTAACTTAAAATTCACAAGCAATACATAGAACTTCTACCACCTGTGTCCATACTTAATCTCAATAACCAAACTGTCATAACGTGTGAATATTGTTGGTCCAGACGCTCGCGTGCCCCTGCCCGAAGACGACGAGCTCTCCGGCTTCACGCCCCTGGCGGGCGCCCACCGGCCGCTGCAGTTCGCGCGCGCCGACCACTCGTACAGCGAGGACGCGCCGCCCCCGACCGACTCGCCCACTGAAGCACCCAGCGTGTGTCTCGCAGAGGAACCGGAGCTACAGCGGAAAGTACGCGCACACAGAGTCATACAGCTCGGCAAAAAATTAGCCGACTTAAAACCAGACTCCTTGACGTACGTTGAAGAAGATGGGAAGCTAAAGTTTACCGCCAGTGTGGCGGCTGCAGAAGATCTCGAGTCCGTCCGTAAAGCCGCGCCGCTCGCTGATGACGATGAGCTCGCTCAAGCTGTACCCGTCGTTATATCGGAAGCGGACTTCAGGGAGAAGGTGAGAGAGAAGAGAGCAGGCATTCTGAAGCCGCAGGGATCGCTGGAGCGAGCCCGCGAAGAGCGAGCGATGGCCACGCAGGAGGACCAGCCGGAGGACGTCAGTGAAGAGAAGAGTGAAGACAAGAAGGAGGCGCGCAAGTCGCGCGTCAACATCGCCATGGCGGCCATCATGCGCAAGCAGGAGGAGATCAACAAGCAGGTGAAGTTCGTGTCGCCGCCGCCCACGCCCGACTCGTCGGCCGACAGCGCCGAGTGCAAGGACGACAAGCCCAAGGTGATCCAGCCGAAGGCCATGAAGTCGCTCGCCAACCTGCCGCTGGGCCGCAAGACGGGCGGCATCCTGTCGCTGAAGGACCGCTCGGCCGGGTACCCGCACCTCGTCAACAGCGAGCCCGACCGCAAGCCCGACAAGGACGACAAGAAGGACGCCAAGCCGCCGCCGCCGCCCTACAAGCCGCGCGAGCGCGAGCCCGCGCCCTGGACGCCGCCGCCGCAGCCCTTCACGGAGCCGCGCATGAGCTTCCAGAAGCCGTACGGGCCCAGCGCGGGGCTCGCCTACGGGCCCGGCTACCAGCCCGCCGGCGGCATCCGCCTGCCCGTCGTCAACCCCAAGGAGATCGACGTGCGCACCGCCGCGCTGCAGAAGCAGAACTCGCGCCAGGACATGTTCCCCGACGGACACAAGCTCAACCACAACTACCAGGTGTCGGGCGACAAGAAGAACTTCCTCAACGACCTGCCGCCGCGCTTCGCCAACCAGTACCGCTACTGGGCCGGCGCCGACGCGCACTACGACAACAAGTTCCGCGACGACTCGCCCAAGTCGCCCGGCGCGTTCGCGCCGCGCTGGCTGCCCGCCGACAACTACCAGCAGCCGCCGTGGTGGAAGCCCGACGCCCCCTCGCCCAACTTCAACTACACCACCCCGCCGCTGGTGCAGCAGCCGAACTACTTCACGCCGCTCAACTCGAACATCGGCAACCCGTACCCGAACATGCAGTATTCGAACATGAACGTTCAGAACAAGGGCGAGATGAGTCAGCCGTACCACCCGTCGACGATAGGCCAGCCGATGCAGACGTTACAGAACCTAGTGTCGTCCCCGAACTTCAACTCTCCTCTGAACTCGTTCGGCTCGTACCCGTCGGTGCCGTACGACTCGGCGATGTACCCGCAGTTCAACAAGCTGGGCTACCAGGGGCTGCAGCCCGGCTTCCCGGGCAAGGACCTCATGGACATGGGCAGCTTCGGCGCCGCCGACGTGCCGCGGGGCCTGCACTGTGACCCGCCCGGGCGCCCCGGGGACCTGGCTCAGGTGCGTGCGTTGACAACACAAACTGTCCTGGCACTTCATAGGCCCCGATTACCCCATACTATGCCCTTATAAATGCCTGGAGAGATAGATGTTTGGAAGTTCATTTTTATTCCACACTCAGTGAGGTTGGGTTTCTATGGATCTATAATAGATATCTTTTTACTCTGAAATAGCCCAAAAGCTACTTTTCATCCCGGAATTTCTACAGGAAATTGTTCAAAGCTAGTAAGATTGTTAGGTTTTCCGTACCTGTCTATTTAAAACCTAATAAACTCTTCGTTTCGTATGTGTAGAACATGGAAGGTCCGAGTGAGTCCAGCAACACCTACTCTTTGTTCAGCGGAGCACCCGCCGGCTCGTCTTGGGGATCACCGCAAAACCACCCGCAACAGGTAAACTAATATACTTTTCATTTACATTAGAATCTCGGTGTTAATTGATATCATAATGAGTTTTCAATGATTCCTCCGAATATAATTGCCTACACATGTTATCGCCAAATCCGTCTCATTGTACCACTACCTTCATTGAACACGGCCTTGTCAAGCAGCGGAATCATTAAGCCCCTATTTTATTCTCTATTTTACTTAATAACTTATTCATTTCCACAGTCGCTCTGGTCCGGGCCCGGGCCGTCCCCGTTGGAGCGACTCCTCGAGCAACAGAAACAAATGAAGCCCCCCTCACAATGACCCCGCGCTCCGCCCGCAAACGACAACAACACTTGTACTAGTCAACTGACAACACATCCCGACTTGGAAACCGAAACTTAGCAAAACTCGTTATGGTGCGTGTACAGACGGTTATGAATATAGTAATGTATGAATAGTAATGGCTCCTCTTCACAATCACAGATTTCACGCGAGCAATATCATGTACAATCATCATCTAGGGTTGGCCATCATTACCAACTTACTATAATTATGTCGTCTATAAATAACAGTTAGCCTGCGAACGGCTTCCTTGGAGGCATTTAGTTTCGAGAGTACAAGAAAGATCGTGTGGATGCATGAATCGTGACGATGATCGGTGTTCATACATCTGACGATCATCGTTAGTAGTGAAGAGGAGGCTTAAGAAGTCACGCGTTCCACTTACTACGCTGAGCCGTGAAGAAATCCGTTTGTATACGTTTATATTTGTGATAAACATGGTTCAAGCCTGCAAGTACGTTTTTGAGATGTGTTAGTGGCAAATTGTACAATGTACCTAATTGTGAGGTAAGGTGTACTGCGCCTTAGTCCGTGGCTAGTCACTTGTAAACTTATTGGAAGACTATATTTCATATTTTCTGTATGTTTTCTGGTTCTATTAAGCAACGTCCGTTGTATTTATTATGTTAGCTGTTGATAAACTTGTGAATATTCAGAAAACTCCATTTGTTGCAGCTTCTATTGTGAATACCAGTTTCTTTGTTAAACCTGATGCATAATATACACAATATTATATGTAATATAAATTGTAATATTTATTCACAGATCCGAACTATTTTGTTGTGGTTTACGTTTTGGATACAATTGCCAAAAATGTTTAAATTAGTTGTACATTTGTTTGTGAATAGAGTTGTTGAACTCAAATTATTGTTATTGTACTTATCAGAATGTGGAGGCGACGTTTGAGTTGATTTGGTTATTTGTTAAAATACCTCTTAATCTCTTATTTATTTTGATTATGGTGTTTTAATTGTATAATTAAAAAATAAATTTAACATAACACCCCAAAAGTGAAGTTTTAAAGTTGTATTAATTTAATTTGCTCAATTCAATAGCTTTTTACTAATTGAGACTTGTTCGACAAATTTTAATATTTTCTATTTCCACTCTCTTGTGAAACAAGTCTTAAGTAGTAGTTGTGATTTGTAAGGGTAATTAATTAATTTGTAAATTCATTTTTGTAATAAAATTATATTTGTTATATGATAAACGGTTTTTATTTTTTGTAATTGGTGAAGATGTTTTCGGATTATTGGTTTCTAACTTGATATCAAATCATTCAATGTTGATGATTAGATGAAATGTTACATTAAATTACTTAGAAAAACTCAAAACTTTATATCTCTGATAATCGTTTAAGTATAAAATTAAAATGTAAGTAATTAGTACACAAGCGAAGAGAAATTTCTTTGTGTGCAACTCGACATCTGCGGCGCACCATATTCGACAATGCACACATCTACAAGAACGCACGTATATTCGACACACGTACACATATCCGATACACGCATCATCTACAATATGCACAATCCACACACACAGACACACACAAATCTATGTTAACGCAAAAAAAAACACAATCAAATGTATCTTCTAGACGAGGATACGTTATGTCATCTTTCAAAATAATGTAGCCAGCCTTCAATAATAAGGGCTTGCCATTGCTTATACTATATTGTGACTATATTATAGTTTTGACAAGGTTTATAGATAATATAGATAATGAGGTGTTGAAACTCACGACCGTCTTCTTATTTCTTGAGAGAACCTTTTGATTCCTGGATTTTTAAGCTGAGGGATGTTAAGACTGTAATTCTCCCCACACCGTCCACTGCAGATCGCGTACTGCCTGAGCAGTACAGTAGGATCATTTTACCTGTACACTATTTATTTCATCAAAAAGTGGCAACACTCGAAACGTTATCGCACTCCATACACGCACACCTCGACACATGCACACATACAACTTAATGAAATAACTTGGATAACCTCTTGGTAATAGGCTTGGGCTAAGTAACTCCACTATAAGATTGGATATATGACATATCATTCCAGCCAAAGACACATATCCGATAACTATATCCATGTCCGTTAATCATATCCGCGGTGATGATGAAGAGCGAGAGCGAAGGCAAGACCCATATCGTATCGCGGAACTATCTTGCTGCGAGAGATTTCAAAATTTTCTCGCTCTCGCTCCGAGGACAAACTATTTGATTTCCCTTCATACTTTATTACAGGCTTAGGACTGTCAAGTCAACCAAGTAAATATTTGATTGGCGTATTTAAAAATCAAATAGTATTTACAATGATTTCTGATCGATAATTTTTTTTTCTTTTTTACCTAGTCATACTTTTTAAACTAGGATATTTTTACTTACGAACGAATGAACGAAACTTGGACGTGGACGGGCTGGATAGCGGATATACAGGATATAATTATTTATTAGAAAGGGAATGAATGATTCATATCCGAATCGAGACACATATCCGAAGATATAACTGTGTCCGGAGTTACTCAAGCCTACTTGGTAAGATATTTACGCCTGTTACTTCGTAGTGTTACTTTGACAAAAATCATTTTTAGAAAACGCCAATTATCAACCATTTATTAGGCATCGGGGACAAAACATGAATTTAGTTGACTGCACGGAAGAGCGAAGTACTTTCCGGATCTTTTCTATTTCGTGTTTGATTGAAGGTGTTGATGTAAGTAATACATCTGCGACATATGAACCATATTCGACAAATTCCACATCTACAAGAACGCACGTATATTCGACACACGCACTCATATCCGATACACACATCATCTACAACATGCACAATCTCTATCTCTGTACTAGATTTCATCAAAATCGATTTACTGGTTGAGACGTGATACGTAATAGACAGACAGACAGTCATTGGGGTTCCTGTGAATGAAGGAATCCGAGGCGACTTCCTTTTTTGCCAAAGGGTGAATCCAAGCCTGACGTTATTGGGAATAACCATTAAATTATTTACTTAACTATCACTTTACAGAGGAGCCGAGCAGCATCGGCCATCTATGATAAATAAAACAACTTGTTAAATATCAGTCAATAATTTTAGATTTATTTTCCACAATAGATATAAACAAAATTTATCCTGTAATAATCTAGTGCATATGAAGCATACTAATTCACTAATTGCATTTTACAAAATTATTTACAATTGTTTATTTATAACAATAATGTTGCACCTGACTTACAAGCTGTTAAACAGTTCATACATTTGTCTCTTTCTTTCGCTTCAAATCGTCATTTGTTAGAGCGAGAAGCAGAATCGTTACAAACGTTAATCTTTACGTCAAAGCTCGTTGGTAACCCTGCCTTCTTTCTCTAAACATATGCAATAAAATGAGACAAAAATTATTGCGATACAAAATCAGATCCACCGATATTACGATAAAGCGTTTGTGACAAAACAATACTTTTATATATCCACTGATTATATCGCTAGATATTACATTTCCTGATATGTCAATAAAATATATGGGGAACACATAAGTTATAGTAAATAATAATCCTTTAATACTACGTTGCATCATTAATGGCACTTGGCTGGCGTCTGTCATGAAACAGAATTTAAAGTTTGTGCCAAAATACATCATAGTGTCATAAAAGTCGAGAAAAAATAAGTCACTGCCTGTACATACAAGATACAATACAATTTTATTCACACAATATCTTTCCAACCCTCACAATCGTTGCAGTCTGATCTGATAGATATATTTCGTATTCATAGATACACATAACATTAAAATAAATGCTAATAAACATGGTTCGTCGAAAAAAAGAACCGCTGAATGAATAAAACATTCCTAAATAATTCATCTTACAATCTACAACGGATCTATTTTTAACAAGCAACAGATAACCCTAATGTGGCAACAGATGTAATACAAACCCTCGAGCCCCACTAACGCCATCTATGATCCAAACTATTCAAACAAGGCAAGATATGTACAAAGAATTGACAAACAGGTTACATAATAGAAATGGGCGGCACAATATCATACATAACATTTAACTATATTTTAATATGATCGTGGTATTTATTTATTATATCATCATTAAAATTCATAATGTGGACATAATTGTACATTTACTATTAAATGTTCTATTTTTTTAATTGCTACTTTAAGGATTTCAGTATTGCATTCAACTAGTAACAAGGTATTATTTTATTCGAACAGATACGCGATACATTGGCATTTTTTTGCAATTCAATTAGACAAACAAATCAAAGTAGGTATATGTCGTTAATCTAAAATCTATAAAATTTGTACCAAATAAACTATAAATTGTACGTAGGTGTCTACTATTTACATTTCGATGTGATAATTTACGCTTAGGATTTATAAAATAAATAGGTACCTCAAATGGCAACACCTATTGACTTTCCAAAATGGCGACACAATGTGGTTTGTTCATTCGTGTATTGGTAAAATATTGACGTTCTGACTAGTCGCTGGCAGATAACAGCTCAGTAACAATTAAAATGGAATACCACAAATAATTGGCACAAATAAATTCATTAATTTATTTAATTAAATTGGTAAAATCGAAATAAGGAAAAATATCCTTGAAAATTGAGTTCTAAAATCAGTCTATTTTACAAATAGGAAAGGTTAAAATATGTGTTTACTTCGGTTTTTGGCACTCATATTGTACCATCACTACATAGTATAAAATAAAGTCGTCTCTTTTTCGTGTCTGTCTGTTTGTCTGTCTGTATGCTTAAATCTTTAAAATTACGGAACGGATTTTGATGCGGTTTTTTGTAATAGGTAGAGTGATTCAAGAGGAAGGTTTTTATGTAAAAAAATTCCCGAAATTCCCACGGGAACGGGCACAACGCGGGTAAAACCGCGGGGCGCTGCTAGTTTATTTATAATTTAAAAAAATCGTTCATCAATGAATTCGTCATTATCGAATTTCGCGGTTAATTAATCCATAAATGCATTCCTAAAAGAAACCTGTACATATCTTATTGAAGACATGGAATTTATTTTTTAAATTTCATCTTTTGTATTGAACAATCTCATTATTATTTAAGGAATATTACCTTGAATTTAATTATTACAGATTTCTTATAATTTCATATTTGCCATATCATCTGGACATTACTTTCATTAATAAGAATGTCCATGCATTTTGTCAAATAATTACATAAATTTCTCACAGGGTGAAACCAATTTTACATGTATATACCCCATGCGAATAGTAACTTCATAGAACCTTCCCATATTCTAACTTCTATAATACCTAAAAAAAAATGAGATTTTCAAATTGTATGATACGAAGTTCTAAATTGCTCAACATTTTCATGGACTGACTATACATATAAAGTACCATATCATAATACATAGTCATACATACAGAATCACATATATAAAGGCCTCAGGACACTAAGGGTTATACAATATACATATATCAGGCTAATCCCTTGTTCGTATAAAATTAACAACCAATTCGGATCATATACAATTAAATAAAAACGTAATAACTACGTCACGTACAAAACGAACTTAACGCTCACGAAATAGAGTCGAAAATATAACATTAAATCGTGATCGATAGATTTACAAGCGTAAATTATTATTTCTAGAGGTCGTATCAATAAGAGTAAACTATAATATAGTTGTTGTATAATATACCTTATGGTTGGCGAGGTAAGGTCGTGATTGGGCCTCACGTTTGCCGCTCTACCGAGAAATTGTATGAGTAATCCCTGTCTAGATCAAACCGCGTGCGCCGGGTGACGGCCGGCAGCTGGGTCTGGGGGAAAACATCATCATAATTAATGTTAGACGTTAGCTGTGACCGTAAAAGGAAATTTGGTTATTAATTACTGTGAAATGTCATTGTATTTATGAATAACAAAAGAGTATTTTTGGATTGAGAGGAGATCTTTGTCCAGGGACAATGTAACAAAAATACACTTATTAGTTTAGTAACCCTCTAAGTATTATGTATAAATGTACCCTTCAGGGCATATGCAGTTATTCTAGTCTTAAATCTTTTAATTTTCCAGCTTTCATTTAAAGCCATACCTGAAACCATATATATGTATTTATTATAACTAAGGTCAAAATTGCAGAAATCAGTTTGTCCGGCAATCAAAAGTCAGAACATTTTTTACATTTCATTTTATAACTTCTTGTACGTAACTCAACACTAAGTTGTAACTTAACTTTCTTCTGTCACATCATATGTCACGTTATAAGGTATCAGTAGCAGTCGGTCCCGGTTGTTACAGTCGTTAGACCATGAGGCCATCGGAGGCCTTTGGGCGGTTTAGAAATACTCCGAAACATGGGTTGACCATTCATTCATTTCGATAGTTAGTGGCCAACCCTGGTGGCGGAGTTTTCAGACCGCCCAAAGGTCTCCGACACTGTCTGTCATTAAGCTACTCGAAATGAAAGAATGAGGTATGAGTGAGTAACTTACGAGGTGGTCGGCGGGCAGGCCGCGCAGCTTGGGGTTGAGCAGGAAGGGCACCCCGTCCAGCGGGGAGTACCCGCCCAGCGTCTGGTACAGAGCCGCGCGCGGCAGCGCCGCCGGCTGCCGCGCGCGCGCGCCGCCCGCCGGCGACCCCGGGCTGCCCACCACCTGCGGGCGTACACAATGTACTAGGAGACTAGGAGGCTTCTCCACCACGGCTGTACACAGATCCACTTAGATAAGCGGAGTAAGACAGCAATGCCACCTTAATATAATACCTACAATTCAACCGAGTCCTTCCATAACGCATACCGTGATAGTACCCACATCAGGGTTACCCTCCCCAAACTAAAATTCCTACCAGTATCAAGTATCATCACCTCCTCCCCAAATCAAAATTATGAACCCGCCCGCTGTTATTCAGTGTAAAATATCGTGAAAAATCTTTTTCAAGTTTTACATTATTTTTAACACTTCGAGATATCTACTCTCTTGTCTGCATTCAAAAGGGTTATGTGATTTCTTTTCATCTTGGGCCAATGAAGATTTCCCAAAGTGTTCTACACCAAGTAAATGGTACCATGTCATACTAACTATGTTAACTATGTGAACTAATTATGTTAGTGCAAGATGTGTTTGTGTGTTACCGGTGAGACAGCGGAAGGCGGGCGCGGCGCGGGGCGGGACGGCTTGATGTTGTAGGCGAGGCTGAGCGCCTCGTAGTCGTGGTCGGAGGCGAACTCGGGCGCCGCCAGGTTCAGCGCGTTCAGCTCCGACACCAGCTTCGGGTACTCCGCGGGACGCAGTCTGGAACACACCATACAATGGGTCACTTGAAAACTGACGTTTACTGTCAGGCAGCCCTATAATGATGCACGATTTAGAACTTTATCGAATCACTACATAGTATAAAATAAAGTCGTGTCTGTTTGTCTGTCTGTATGCTTAAATCTTTAAAATTACGCAACGGATTTTGATGCGGTTTTTTGTAATAGGTAGAGTGATTCAAGAGGAAGGTTTTTATGTAAAAAAATTCCCGAAATTCCCACGGGAACGGGCACAACGCGGGTAAAACCGCGGGGCGCTGCTAGTTACTAATAAAGTATAGCCTTTACTTTTAGTACAATTTAACCCCCTATGCTTTCATGATTGTTAACCTAGTCAAGTAGGGCTACTCTTCTGTGCGGGCGTGTGGCTGTAGTGCTCCAGACCAGGGCCTGGCCCACCTGTTGTCCTGCCCTCTGTGCCCTACCACCTGCACCAAGGAAGGCTTAATGAAAGTCTCCGAGGCTGTTCTTCTGCTAATTAAATACTGGACCGGAAAACTTTTAAGGCCATTGACATGATAGAAGGTAATTATTAATAACCTAAATCCTATTTTGCAGTCATATTCTATCATACCTTAGATAAACCTAAAGAAATAAAATAAACACCCCGAACTAGGTATTTGCAGGTTCATGCTAATGAAATGATATTACAGAGACGGAAATAGTACGAGTCTTGTGTACACAACACCGACACGTGTGATTGGATCGAGTTACATTCAAATGATTAAAGGCGAGATTCCACCGCAATTGGAAACGAAGACTATTAAGTAATATGAAGTAAAGTACTTTTTGAAATATTTACAGAGCAAATTCAATCATGGTTAATTACGACACAAACTAAGCTCTTAGCTTGTATTATGGAGTCTAATAATATTATTATATATTTACTTACACATATTTTATTACATATTATTTACACAAGTTTTGAAGGAAAATATCCAATGCAAAGAGTAATAGCCTGTAATGTCCCACAGCTGGGAAAGGTCTCTCATCTCACTGAAGACATCACTACAGGAGGTGTCAATCACCACACCAATGAAATATATCCAATGAAAGGTAAATTAAACAATATATCGCTTCGGAAACCCAGATTCAAATAGTGACGCAATTAGACGGAACACGCAAATGTTTTCATCAAAACAGGATATTGTTGACAAACAATCTGCATGGGTTAGTGATGATCAAACGACGCACGGGGAAAATACCTCCCATTTACCTATTGGGTGTTTTTGTCGACTTATCAAATCTAATATCTTATCAAGGGGGTGTAGGACCCCTAAGCACTAAATAGTTAAGTCCACCGGTCTACCTAGACGACCCATTTTTAGAACATACAAAAAGAAAGGAAATTTAGCACATACAAAAAGAAGTGCGTCGGTCACCTAAAACCTAAAATTAAACCATTTTGAAGCCATATTAAAAGACACTGCAGATTCGTCTCTAGCCGTGAACATGGCATAAAATAAAAATTAAGCATTCACTCACGTTAACCGTCTGATTCCACCTTAAACCATGCAGGATAATCCACAAGTTCCCGTCAAACCTCTAAACCAAATCATGTGCCTTACCTTTTGTTAGCCTCCGGCGTGATATGCGGTACGTTTTCGTAGTCGCTCTGCCTGTGAGTGGGCGACGTCTCGGCGCTGCCTCCGCTCACTTTGTAGCACACCACTTTGCCGTTGATCTCGCTGCAACAATAGACACGGTTGTAAAAAAGCGATAATTTATTAATAACCCCTGATTGTTTTTTTTTTCACCCCCATATGTAAGTCGCTAGATTTAAATCGGAGCATTCGTTACGGTGCCACGCCCAGGCACTGACATGTGCCAAACTTAGAACAACACCTCTTTTGGAAATAGATTACACTTTCGTTGCCTTTCTCTTCTTTCTCCTTTCAGGATATCTAGATGAAACGTGACGAATTATGGATATTCTATCGTTATGACTAGTCATTTAAATTCTGACTAATGTTGTAGGTGCATAAATTAAAGACTACAAGACGCATGATAATGAGTAATTCGTTAGCGCCATACAGATTCCTTTGTCGGTCGAGTGCGCGGAGGTTTTTGACCGCTGCTTGTTAATTGAACCGTTGTTCTAACCGTAACAGTTTGGCCACGGTAATACTATCATATGGCTGTTTAAATTACATTGAGATAACAAATTTGTGTCGGTGGTATTCATGCAGCTACATTATTGTGGGTCCAAAGTAAGTTAATTCCATACTGGTAAAGTATTACTCTTCACTTGTGCGCTCAATGTTGGAGTCCCCAAACTGAATTAAGGTAGGCTGTATTTTAGCCAGGTTCGAATTGAACGATCAAAAAGCATACTGTTTTAACCTCAGTCTAAGGCATGTATGCTTTTTTAGGTTATCGTCGAAGGGCGATAGATCGTCCAGTATGAAGCTAGCTACATACATAGTACATACTCGTACATATATGCATAACTGATGGTGATGGGCGATTACGGCAGCGCGGCCGCCGGGCGTGAAAATGTGTCTGTCTGTAGGATGTTATCAACGGACTCACCCAGCCAATAGGAACCCTGTGGGAGCGTGCCGCATCTTGGAGCACACAATGACGTCGGTGACGGGCGGGCGCGGCTGCGCGGCCGCCGGGCGGGACACGCGCGTGCACAACCGCCGCTTGCCCACGCGCCCCGCCACGCTGAAGCCCGCCGGCGCAGCCTCCCCTTCGTTCACTACGACCACGCCGTCCATCACGTAGCCAGGGACTCCTGTTGACAAAATGGTCACCACATGAAAACCGAAAGTGCAAAATAGAAGAAGATACTTCACTCGTTATCTTTTTAGTAGATATTGACAAATACAATAGCGCAATACGAGATAAAGAACAGACCGATTCCTTGACAAAGATATGAATGCCTGGCGTATGTAGCCCCGTATAGGTAGCCACTATGTCACAGTATCGGAATCACATACATGGCCAACGGTTTTTTATTTATCGTGCGGGTGAATTAATTCGTCTTTCTAACCTATTTAAGAAACCGATTGTTTTTTAAATCAGCGGCAAACTAACGTCAAATTAAAGGGTGAAAGCCTGTCAGTGAGCCTGTCTGTTACTAGCTATCAGTTCTGTGAAGAGGCATTATCAGTATCACTGTGCTTATCTAATGAGAGTTAGTAATCTCTAATTGGAGCCGTAACAACGAAAACAGTTTCAGAACCCATGACTGAAAATCACATACAAACATTATGTTAGTAACTAGCAGCGCTCTGCGGTTTGACCCGCGTTGTGTCCGTTCCCGTGTAAAAATTCGAGATGAAAAATAGCCTTCCTTTATTTCCTGAATTTGGCTATTTATTACAAAAGGAATTATTCAAATCGGATTTATAGTTTTTTAGATGAGCGCGTTCAAATAAAGAAAAAATCAAACTCTTCTGTTTTATAAGATTGTTGGTGCTTTTTCAGACTATATGCATTTTACGACTTTTTGAACGACTATTCTCGTAGAAATGTTCGTCACGGGTAAGATACGTGTATATCTATACTAATATTATAAAGCTGAAGAGTTTGTTTTGTTTGTTTGTTTGTTTAAACGCGCTAATCTCAGAAACTACTGAACCGATTTGAATAATTCTTTCACTGTTAGATAGTCTATTTATCGAGGAAGGCTATAGGCTACTATAGGCTATTTTATCCCGGATTTCCTACGGGAACGGACACAACGCGGGTAAAACCGCGGGGCGCTGCTAGTGTATTAATATAAAGTATTGGAATGGCCTTTATGAATTATTAGCACCCCACGGTCTGGCAAATAAAACATTCTAAAACAAATAGGCCGCTAACCGGACCTAAGCATTCCCTAATTACTTGTATGAAATAATTAACTACAAGGAAAAAATAGTTTTCCTGTAACTTCATGATTGGATTGAATATGTATGTATTCATTACAAAAAATATTTTAATAATCAATGCCCTCATACCATGTCTCTATACTGATTTTGGCTACAACATTGTATTATTCATAACAATATTTGTATTTAATAGTCAATTTCCATACCTCTAATATTGCTTACTGCTTATACCACTTTAGATAACTCTACTTCAATCTCACAGATCAATACTTGACAGACACTTAAACGATCTAGATTCTAGACATAATTTAACCGAAACCGAAACTAGAGCTTCTGATTTTATTGACCTCAGACCACTAACGACCTCTAAAACGCAGACTCCAGACTCAGACACTATTGAGACGATGTAGTATGTACATGAAGGAACCTTACGAAACAAAGGACCAGTACCAAAGGTCTATGTACCAAGGAGAGGGATGGCTGTGTCTAGACTAGTGTCAACGTCTTGAGATTATCGGGATGAATGTTTCAATCAACTGTGATTTTGATTAATGATTTATCAATTTTATTAGGCACATACTTATTTACCCGATTGCGGCGAAGCCAAAAAGGATGGTTATTTATACAAATCTTTTAAAAACTTGGCGTTCATAATATAATACGTTTTGGAAATTTACGTTACTGTTACTGTAAGCCTGTATCATCCCATTGTTGGGCAAAGGCCTCCCCCCTTTCCCGCCACTTGACTTGTCGACTTGAAGCCATCAGTTGCTAGTCCCTAGTGTAGGCGTCCAGTTCATCCAGATATTAACGAAAAAAAATAATATTAAGATGTTATTGTTTGAGCTGTAAATTAAGCTCTAAGATATATACAACTAGTATATTTCTGATGGAAAGGCACTAAGTTCCAGAAGACACCTGCGTGTTGCTTCATAGACTACCTTAGGAATAAGCAACTTTAGCAATAGTCGTTTTAAAACAAGACACCATTTATGTAACAGATAAGCATTTTAATTGTGATAGAACAAAGACATTTTTGTTTGTTATCTCATGTGAATAACCTTTGAGAGTAGTACCGTGAATGATAACGTCACGATGAAATAGGAAACACGAAAAACTAATGGAATGGAAGGTGTAAAGCGCTACAGTATGTTTCTGCTTATGCGTCTTAAAATGTAACAAATATGGCAGATTTTCCAAACACAGACAATAGCTTCTATGAAGAAGAAAAGAAAAGAGGTTTTATGATCGGATAAGGATGGTAAATGGATATAATCGCAAAAGATTTTTTCTACTGAATGTATAGTCTTCAAAAATCAGTCATATATTTACATTCGAAGACATAAAAAGAAAGCTTTTACAATAATTTCATAGAGCAACATACTAAATATATTAGCAGGCGAACATTTTTAATTAATAATGAGCTCCACATTATTGAAAAATGTTATCTTTTATTATTACAAAGAAATTGTAAAACACAAATTTCTGATAACAGTGCGTTTGAATCATCTAGGCATTAGTTGCTCAGTGAACACTTACTTTCCTCCTTATCTTAGTTATTCATAGAAATATTGAGTCATACATTTATAAGTGCTTAATTCAATGATACTTTAATGATACGTTCAATACCACAAGGTCTTTGTCCTGAAGTTACGAACTTTCTAGAATTCGAAATAAGATTCGATCCAATGTGAAATGTTTTTCATCAAATCCAATGTACAATGAAATATTAACATCGTATAGTTTTATAACTAACATAAGACATCACAGTCGAATGCGCGTAGGATTGTAAGCCGATCGTCTCACGAGGATACTAAAAGTAATTTTATATTTATAAAATGTGAAAGTATGTTTGTTTGACCTTCTTTCCCTTTAAAACGGAGGTATAACGGTGCGCTGTGATTTTCAACAGATTGTATGAAGTAAGAAAAGTCTTGATTCAAATGTATTTTTTAAAACTTGCGACACATTTAAAAGGTCGCCTACATGTTTAGGACGATAGTGTGTCTTTTTGGACATCACGTCAATTAATTGTCGCTACTATCCAAATCCAATCGATTCCAATTATTTATTTATAATATCTATATTTAGAACTTAACCTTATCAGCCGCCTTTAGGTAATGATAGACTAATGCTAATCTTTATCATTTTCAATCTTGCAGTGGCGAGTCAAGAAGGAGTAAAGGAGTTAAAGCGTCCCCGAAAACGACCAAACATCTCATAAAAGTAAGTAAGTAACTTCAAAAAGGTAAACGACCACTATTGTTTGATTTTTTAATCACCTAAAGGCCTCTGACAATGCCTATTGTTTATAACAACTATTTGTCAACCAGTATGCTTCCTTTGATAAAACCTACGTTCACCAGGGTCAAGTCCTACAACAATCCCGGCTCATGCCGATCGGGTACTGCAATCATGCAGATGCCAGCTAGTTTAGCAACACTGCCGTAATAGGACAAACCATATCCCATGCTCTCGGTACTTGTGGTACAATACATCAAACAATTGTCATCATAACAAAGGTAAGTGGGTCTCGCTTACGGCTCCTGTCAGACGTCAGTTATCGTTGGAGTGTCGCAACTTACGGCCTACTAACCAACGACAGTCGGATTCGGATCACAACGGAGATTTGAGCGTAATTTTTATGTAGAGTCAGTTTTAAAGACATCATATTTAAAGCCGCGGGTTGAAACAAAATATAAACATTTTTAAATGCATCTTATTAATGTAAATATTTATGCCGGAAAGAGCTGGACTATTTTAATGAGGAATGAAAACAAATGGCGCAGGAAAGAGAATCATGGACGGAATTTTCCCAGCTGTGGGACAGTGACCTTTTGAAAAAATATGTATTATTCTCCATTTTTTGCCTAGAAATTTCGATTGTTTTAACACAGCAAAGTACGTTTACAAGCCTACTTATTCTTAGTCGCAATGACGTGCTAATAAAACCTATCTTTTTAGGCATCTAACTATTGAATCAAGTTTGGAACTCGCGTCACCGTCGACCTTCGTTCGAAAGTGAAACGAAAAGCGTTCGATTCGAATGGTATTACCTATGAATCATTGTCGATGTTTAAACTAAACGATTTTAAACTAAGTACTACTCAATGCTGAAGATATAGTCCTACTAATCCTACTCATATTATAAATGCCAAAGTTTTTAAGGATGAAGCTGAAGCCCTACATAATAATATGAAAAAACTATGCACAGTTAACAATATACCTGTCTTTTTGCAAAATCAGTATCAAATCATAATTCTGTGTATTTTTATAATAAAATCTAAGACAAATTGTCGTCTTATCAATGTGTGTGAACTCAAACACAAAGCGTCTGAACGATGAGAAACACGAAACAATGCTGTGATGCGTGCTTGTAACAATAACATTACATTATTAAGCGAGTTAATTGTTTGAATGAGCCGTCTACGAGTGCTCGGGATACAGACACACTGGATGTTTTATTAACGTTCAATTGATTAATCTTGGAAGGGATGCATTAATATCAATGAAGAGTTTTAATTTAAGATCTCCCTTTTTAAATTCATGTTCTTTGTTAATTCAATTCATTTTGACCACCGGCTCAATAAGAGACAAATTTCAAGCTAGTTATGCTATTTTGAAGTTACCTGGAGAGTGTTCTTATGAGAGAAGGAAAAAAACAGCCTGGGAATATAAAAAAATGTTTACATTTTGTATAAAATTCTGGAGAAAAAAACTAACATTGTGTAAACGGAATGCCTATATGACAAAAAGTATGTATGCTCCGTCCGACTACAAAGTGTGATGTATATTTAGATCAAGAGAATTTTCCAAATATACTCTTTGTTAATTAAACCAGGCAGGGTTACCCGTATCCTTAAATCGCTTGGTGGTCAACTGGGCCCGCAGAGCACTGAGCCCGCAGGTTCAGTTACCCACTCAGTTTTTTTTCATAGGTGACTCGACCCACACTAATCACACGACTACTATTTACCGATAAGGGCCTGCTCAGCCCACAGGTTCAGTCGATAAAAAATAAATAACCCTAACCTACCGAATAGTACCTACGCCCGCGGGCTGAATTGACTCTTAGGCGGTAAGTAAGCGGGCTGGGTTGACCCTTGGGTCGAGTCGCCCCTAAAGAAAAAAAAATGGTCAACTTAGCCCGTAGGCTCAGTGCTCTGCGGGCCCAATTGACCACCTTGCGCCTTAAATTATATTTAATCCAACGAACAAACCTTGAACTTTAAAGACATTTATCTTTTTGATTAAAGAACCCTTAAAGGTAACTTAGCAAGTTAAGCGCGTTAATTTCGTGTATACTTTATGTGTAAGGGCAGAGTTTAATCAGGTGTGAAACAGCCGTGTTCCACCCGATCGCCGCCACTGTGAAGGAGCTTAAGAGGTTTCAATAGGCGATTAGAAAAAAGCTTACGTCCAACATGTTTAATACCTACATGGAGTATGTATTATATATTCTATGTAATGAACATGTTAAAAGTAGAATGCATAATTTGTTCTTTGTGTAAGTATTTATGCAAATGAATTAAATTATCACATAGATTGCTAGTCTTAAGGACGAGTTATATGTGTCTAAGCTCTGGCGAGATTCTGTTTTTGGGACACATTACAGATTACACATTTCCTACATTGAAATTGTGCTTATATAAATAGCGAGTAATATTGCCCCAATTTGCGTATAGCAACCAGATATAAGTCTATAAATATATTTAACTACAATTATAAATATGATTGCCACATTATTTTACAATTTTTTTTTTTTATTAATTAATTTTAATTAAATGTACAGATTTCGAATACAGTACATTAAATTTCCCTGTTTAAGTAAAAATGTTGTATTGTATGCTTCATGATAAAACCAATAGGTACTATAACTAATCAAAAACACAATACCATTATACTTTATAGTGTTAACATTATATAACAGCCTTAAGGTTTATAATAGGTATATTTATAATGGTACAACAATAACTACAAAGAAAAATAACGAATCTCACCTTCAGACTTTGACAGGCAGATGTAATGACTGAATTTCTTGCCGAAGAAGGCATTCTGCCGCAGCAGGCCTGCGTCGGCGTCCTCATCATGTGTTCTATTGACTGGCCAGTACCCCTTGGGGCACTTGGCGGCCGCCTCCACGATCTGGAGGGACAGGAGCGGCCTCTCGTCGGGCAACGCGCCGCCGAGCGCGCTCAGCACTTTAGACATGGTTGCGTTAATCTATCTCATATTAAAGTCTTGTAGTGTATAATTATGACGTTTTGATTAGCACCTGCAACAAGGGAGTTGATTAACAAATTACAAGTTGTATGGAAAATGATTAATACACCGGTCAATTTAAACCAAAAAATGAGGGTGAGAGTGCATAAAGTCCCAACAAGCTGAAAATCAGGAAATTTGTTCAAAACATAATTATAAACAATGTGTAAAAGTTCCCCATCATTCCCGTGTATGGATTTTTTTTTATTCAAGGTCAAATGTCAAAAAAAAGTGTTTTTCGCGAATATCTGAAAAACGGTGCAATGTAGCAAAAAAAAGTGTATGATGAAATGAAAGCTTATAAAATTCTCTATAACTTTAATTCTATCCTTTTTTTGCATATTCCAAACCGTTATTGAACTACACGCTCCAGAAATGTCAAAATTAAGGACCTCGGGCAGGTAACTATGGAGCCTGCCCCAATGCTCAACAGTGACATGACCCATGCCATTTGAAAGGTCTTGAAGAGTTGTACAAGTTACTCCTAGACAGTAATATCGAATTCGATGGCCAACTCGGTGTTTTCGACCACCGAAGAATTACCACTGGAGGTGCTGTGGAGCCTGGACGGTATGCTCAACAGTGACATGACTTACGCATTTGAAAGCTCTTACAAGTCACTTTTTGATAGTTATGTCGAAATTGACGCCAAACTCGGTGTTTTCGACCACCGAAGAAAAAACACTAGATGTATGTGCAATAATGTGCAGTTGACCCTGATCGTATTGCTCAACAGTGACATGACTAATGTCATTTGAAAGCTCTTACAAGTCACTCCTTGACAGTAATATCGAAATCGACGACCAACTCGGTGTTTCCGACCACCGAAGTATCGACACTGATCGTATTGCTCAACAGTGACATGACACATATCATTTGAAAGCTCATAAAGAGTTGTATAAGTCACTCTTTGATAGTTATATCGAAATCGCCGTCCAACTTACTGTTTTCGACCACCGAAGAATGGAGTTGGGCTATGCCATACCGAAGTGTCGACGCTGATGCTAATGCTCAAAAGTGACATGACCTATGTCATTTGAAAGCTCTTGAAGAGTTGTACAAGTCACTCTTTGACACTTATATCGAAATCGACCGCCAACGCGGTGTTTTCGACCATCGAAATATCGACACTGGGTGTATATGCAGTTGACCCTGATGGTATTGCTCAACAGTGACATGACCTATGTCATTTGAAAGCTCTTGAAGAGTTGTACAAGTCACTCTTTGACAGTTATATCGAAATCGACCGCCAACGCGGTGTTTTCGACCACCGAAGAATCGAAACTGGGTGTATGTGCAGTTGACCCTGATGGTATTGCTCAACAGTGACATAACGTATGTCATTTGAAAGCCCTTGAAGAGTTGTCCAAGTCACTCCTTGATAATCCAGTCAATTTAGACCAAAAAATGAGAGTGAAGTTATATTTTTTTTTTTGTCAAATTGAAAACACCGAGTTAACCGTCGAATTCGACATAAATGTCTAGGAGTGACTTGGACAACTCTTCAAGGGCTTTCAAATGACATAAGTTATGTCACTGTTGAGCAATACCATCAGGGTCAACTGCACATACACCCAG
The DNA here is from genome assembly GCA_963082685.1 of Cyclophora albipunctata. Taxonomy (NCBI): domain Eukaryota; kingdom Metazoa; phylum Arthropoda; class Insecta; order Lepidoptera; family Geometridae; genus Cyclophora; species Cyclophora albipunctata. Next base: position 1,091,967 of record OY720113.1, on the reverse strand, counting down.
TGTCGATTCTTCGGTGGTCGAAAACACCGCGTTGGCGGTCGATTTCGATATAACTGTCAAAGAGTGACTTGTACAACTCTTCAAGAGCTTTCAAATGACATAGGTCATGTCACTGTTGAGCAATACCATCAGGGTCAACTGCATATACACCCAGTGTCGATATTTCGATGGTCGAAAACACCGCGTTGGCGGTCGATTTCGATATAAGTGTCAAAGAGTGACTTGTACAACTCTTCAAGAGCTTTCAAATGACATAGGTCATGTCACTTTTGAGCATTAGCATCAGCGTCGATACTTCGGTATGGCATAGCCCAACTCCATTCTTCGGTGGTCGAAAACAGTAAGTTGGACGGCGATTTCGATATAACTATCAAAGAGTGACTTATCAACTCTTTATGAGCTTTCAAATGATATGTGTCATGTCACTGTTGAGCAATACGATCAGTGTCGATACTTCGGTGGTCGAAAACACCGAGTTGGTCGTCGATTTCGATATTACTGTCAAGGAGTGACTTGTAAGAGCTTTCAAATGACATTAGTCATGTCACTGTTGAGCAATACGATCAGGGTCAACTTCACATTATTGCACATACACCTAGTGTTTTTTCTTCGGTGGTCGAAAACACCGAGTTTGGCGTCAATTTCGACATAACTATCAAAAAGTGACTTGTAAGAGCTTTCAAATGCGTAAGTCATGTCACTGTTGAGCATACCGTCCAGGCTCCACAGCACCTCCAGTGGTAATTCTTCGGTGGTCGAAAACACCGAGTTGGCCATCGAATTCGATATAACTGTCTAGGAGTAACTCGTACAACTCTTCAAGACCTTTCAAATGACATGGGTCATGTCACTGTTGAGCATTGGGGCAGGCTCCATAGTTACCTGCCCGAGGTCCTTAATTTTGACATTTCTGGAGCGTGTAGTTCAATAACGGTTTGGAATATGGAAAAATTGGATAGAATTAAAGTTATAGAGAATTTTATAAGCTTTCATTTCATCATACACTTTTTTTTGCTACATTGCACCGTTTTTCAGATATTCGCGAAAAACACTTTTTTTTGACATTTGACCTTGAATAAAAAAAATTCCATACACGGGAATGATGGGGAACTTTTACACATTGTTTATAATTATGTTTTGAACAATTTTCCTGATTTTCAGCTTGTTGGGACTTTATGCACTCTCGAATGTCTAAATTGTCCGGGGTATAATGAGTTATAAGATTGTATGGATTACAAAATAAGGTAAAGTAAAAGTCCCAAAATTGTAATGGGAATGGGTAGGCCACTGTTAACACATATAATGCCTTGTCAGCCATATGTGGCTGACATTGTCAGCCACATATGGCTGACAAGGCATTATATGTGTTAAATTTTGTTATACATAAATAACATATGAACTATTTGATAACTTTAAAGGTAATTTCATAAATAATAATAAAATATTAATCATGCAACACAATGAAATATAACATTGTCAGTGGGATAATCATGCAAGCTAAATTTTGGTAAATTCTTCTGCAAAGAACCACTTTTTATGTTTAAGTTAATTTAGCTTGCATTAACATGACACAATCAAGATTTTAGTTTATTGTGACAAAATAATATATTATATTTCTTATCTATTTAGGTGACATGATTCCATGATCTAAAATAGTTATATTAAATAACCAACTTCACAAAAGGAGATTTCAAATCTTTGTTAAATTATGATTATGACCAAACTTTAAGCAAGTGGCCCTTAGAATCATAGTGTACTAGTGAACTAGGTTACGCAATGCTAATTGAGTTTATTACAAGGCACCACCTGGTTTCTCCATTGCATACCAACATGCTAATTGGGGTCTAACCTACTTGCTATCAGTTAAAACAGAATTTATTTATTGAAGGACTAGGAGTGCCCCGCAGTTTTACTCACTTGAATACTGAACTGGTGGGAATATTGGGATGAACAATAGCCTATAACCTTCCTCTTGAATGTAGCTATTGAATACAAAAAGAATGATTGAAATCGGACTAGGTAGTTCCTGAGATAAGCTCATTCAAACAAGAAAAATCAAATTACACATCTTTATTATATTAGTATCTATAAGACTTTGTGCAGACTTTTTAAAAATGATTAGAATAATAGAAAACATTCATATAGTGTCAAGGATTCTAAGTGATGTTTATATTGTTTAAATTTCTTTATAATATTATTGGTTTTAAGGTCAGGGTCACAGTCATTGAATTGCATGCCAGTTTTGAGGACAATGTCTTTAGTTATTTAGAATTTAATAGCTAGTCTTTATTTATCTGAAGTTATAATAAAATTTCAGAGAAAGGACAAAGGATTTCAAAGTTTTATTTACTTCATCTGTTCAGATAAATTGTCTGTAAACCCTTCTTTGTATTACTATGAAATTCATCAACATACCACACTCACAAACAACGATACAAATAAGAATTCCATATTCAAAACAAATATATTCACAACCTAATATTAGAATACAGTAGCGACAACCAGTGCACTGCAATCGGAAGGATTCAATCAGGCACAATGCAACATGATATCATTCATAGTTTAGATCACAATGAACACAAGCAAAATCCTTTTGGAACTATTCCGTAACATTACATCTGACGACCGAGTTGGCAGTATTCCAGTATGACCGAAGAGCGCGGATGCGTTCGTCGCCTTCCCGCGACGACTAATTAAAGCTAAATGGGCAGGCACTTAGCGCCCTCGGGCGAACAATGACCCCCAGATGATAGGCAATCATCTGGCGGGGGTCATTACTTTATGAAACAAACACACTCACCAATGTACCGGTGACATCATAGGTCCCAACTTTATCCTTGATTAAAACTGCCGGGGCCTAGACCTAAATGTATGAAAACAACGAAGCTATCACGGACACCTTTATGTTCACCCACAAGAGAACACTAACTGGGCGCAATATTAACTTGTGTTTTTAGGCACTTGTTTATATAAATTCATTGAACTAATAGTATTAATTTATTGAACTAATGATTTTGAACAAAATTAAAAGAATAGGTATTTTACTATTTTTCACAACAAAACTCCCGACCCGACACCCAGATTTTTTTTGACTGACTGCGAGCCAGTGTTGCCCATACCAAAATATTAATTCTACCAGTAATTGTTACCACAGACTATAAATCCTACCAGTAAGTTGTCAAATAATTTTATATTTTTAAATTGCTCCCGTAGGTAAAAATGTATTTTCTCTCTCCATATAAAGGAAACAATAGCCCAGTACTTGTCTAATATGGATAATAAATTGAATTGAACTAAATAAAACAACGATATTAACATATATCTTTATTAGTATTACTGCATATAATAACATTCTATACAAGGTATTTGCAGTTACATAATAATTATTGTTTATCACACTTTATCACTTCGAAAAATAAATTCCAAAGTAAATTCTACGAAACTGTGTAGACGTCCATACTTTACTGTAACTAAGTATTGAACAAAATAAATAAATTAACAATAAAAAGTGCATTTCGAGTTCATCGTCGCATCGTCTAACTAGATGGTGAAAAATAGATTAAAAAATCGATAGATGAGTTAGAGAATGTATTTGCACTACAATTTGTTTGTTGAACCACATCTAACAAGGCATTGAAGCTGTTAATTGTTAAGTATCAATTATATTTACTCCTAAAATGGTAGATGTTGGGAGGCATTCATCCTCTTAGTTTCATCGCCTGTAAATACGCGATAGCTTGTGTTAGCGAGTACCCAAGCATATAAAACTTTACCATTACCATTCACTAAATGTTTACTATTCTAAAGTTTTGAATGGTAACGCAGTCGAGTCTGCGGTTCCCGAAGATGAGCTGAAGTATGGAGACACATCAGACAGGTAGTTCCTAGGTATTAACCCTATGAGGAGAGCTAATTTTGCTGCGATAGGGGCCTTCTCTTCATCATCAATAATGGTGTCCTGATCTGGCATGACCTGGGCACAAATACAAAGAATTTAAAATATAAAATATCTACTAGTAAAATGTAAATCTACACTAATACATATTATAAAGAGGTGTAATTTGTAAGTTTGTTTGTTTGTATGTTCAAGCTAATTTCGGGAATTATCAGTCCGATTTGAATATGTAATTCTTTTTTAATAGATAGCCACACGAAGGTTATAGGCTTTTTTTCATTCCGAAATTCCCATGGGAACGGGCACAACGCGGGTAAAACCGCGGGGCGATGCTGGTTTCTTTATAAGGGCCTTACCTTGTCAACAACATGCTTCTGAATAAGTCCATCTCCTCCAACATAAAATGTGGAAAAACCGTCATACCACCTGTAAATAAATAAAAAAATTATCATACCATGTTAATATTATTTTAATGTTACATTATTCAATAATTTTTTTCTAATGGCAACATTTTAGTGAAGATACTCACAGTTCTTGCTCCTTGAAGGCCTGCTTCATGTCCCACAGCTTATATTTCCAAAACATGAAAAAAACTTTGAATCCAGATAAACCTTTGATGCGCCATCGCATTCTGAAAATAAAATAAATGCTTTGAAAATAATTACTCATTATAAAATTACGAGTAAACTGTTTAACTGTCAGAAAATATATAAATATTTAATTAATTATTAAATAAATGTTTATTATCTTTACACAGTTGATTATTATATCTCACCTTATAGATGAATCTTCAGAATGCTGAGTGATCTTCATCACCTCAAACTTGACGTATGCAAACTTGAGGTGTCCCACTGTTCTGAGAAACGCCACTTGTTTCACATAATGAAATAGACCACTAAAAAGAAAATCAGATATTTTATATTAACATTACGCTCCATACTGTCAGCACTTGACTAGCCTTCCTCATGAATGTGGCTATCATAGACATAACTATTTGTTCAAAAACAACAGCTTTATTGTTTTTAGAATAGTTTTTTGGTACAGATTAAAAAGTATACTTACACTGAGGTAACGCCTCTTATATTGTTGACAAAAATTAAATCTGGATGGTAGATGGAATAATCCAATGTTTCTGTGAATAAATTGGGCATCTGTAAACCAACATATAAGTTTTAATTCAATTTCCAGGCCTAGACTTAAAATTATAGAGCTTGTTTTCCAACTTACATTTTCTGATAGCTTTTTGAATACTTTGATCATTTGTTCTTCAGAAGGGCGACCATATCTGTTAGGTGCAGGCGTTTTTGTTGATGGCACCGTGCCCTGACAGTATAATATAGCATCACGCTCAAACTGGGACAGGCATGACAGGTCAATACACTGAAAATATTTTTTTTTGAGGAATACTGTTGTATACTTAATGAACAATATGAACCACAGATTAAATAATGTAAACATATAAGATTAAGCACTCACATCATTATTCATTTTAGTTAAATCAATATCACTAATACTAGAGCAGGGTACATCAAAAGTGTAAGTAGGCAATCTCTGCTCAATGTAATCATCAGGGGTCAGCCTTGTGTGTTTTAGGATGATATCATCATTGAAATGTTCATGAGAGTCAATGTAGCCATATCTGTTGTTGTTCGACTGTCGGAGATGGGAGGATGTGGCCACTTCATGAAGGTACAGGTCATCAATGTTACTCTCCAGTACGCTCCGAGGTGCTAGCTGACAGCTTGATATGCGGCGTTGATTGAGGAACTGGAATATAAGGAATTTCGTGTGTTGCCAGACTTCAATTTTGTAGTTATTTTAGGTCATTTCCATTGTGGAGTTTTAATATTTTTTGTAGATTTATATAAATGTAATCCTTGAATTTGATAAAGTTAAGAAAATAATTAGTTATGTATTAAGAAAGCTGATAAGGTAGATAAACCGTAAGGTAGATAGTGTGGCCTATATATGAATAATTCTACTCTAGTGTTACCCTTTTCAGGTGCATTATTTTTTGTAATAAACAATGTTATATCATCAATACATACCTAACGAATAGCATGCCAAGTATGTAATTAAATTTGCAGGCAAAAATAATTCGTGTTGAGACAAAAATAAGGTGTAAATTCATATGTAAAATGTGAAGAACACGTGAATCTGTTCACTCTAGAATTGTGATACGCATTAATTACCATCACACTAATTGGCTCAATGTCAAGGGGAAGTATTGTGTACATTGTATTTTAGGCCAAAGTAAGAGCCGAATAATGGAAACAATAGGAGAGAACCGATGTAAAAATTGTAAAAGCAACATAAACTTACCTCTTCTAAGAATTGAGTCCTCATCGGGATTTTTCTAGATAACCGGTTGGTATGGTTTTTTGTAGAAACGATTCCATTTATAGGCAATACTTTGTGCGACAGTGTTCGCAAACAAATAGCCATGTTTACATGGAAAATATTCAATCAATAGCACAGGAAAATACAAAATAAATTGAAATTGTGTCGCAAAAATATCCCAACATATCGCACCGAATTTGACTTGATTGACAGTGACAGATGGTGACAGATCTGTGGTGACAGATTTTGGATTGGTTGGTTGGTTGTTGTGTGCTTGTGGTTGTATGAATTTCAGAGTTTCTATTCTGTGGTCGACTTCCTCTCGGTCATTAAATCGCGAACTTTGAGCAGCAAACCAAGAGCAAACAAGAGGTCAGTGAAACAAACAAATAAATCAGCTGATTAATGTCAAATCAATAAAAGGAAAATGTCAAAGTCAAATAAATTCTTTAAAAAAATCTCGAATCTCGACTGCGCACCGGGCAATTGATGTATTCATTTGAACTCGATTAAATTAATATTACTCATATATCTTTATTTAAGAAATAATAATGAACGTACAAAAAGCTTTTAATATTATTTATAAACGTGTTTTTAATGGCAGTGCGAATACGGTAGGTACTTTCAAAGGTATCTTTATTTGAAACATAATATCTACGGTAATTTTTATTTATTTGTAAACTATATTTTATTCAGGTCTCACTATGCTACACCTCGCTCCGTCACCATTCCTCAGATAAACTTAAGGAACACAGAGCTAAAGTAATGGCGAAAGGTCTGCCCGAAAGAAAACCTTTGCCAGGAGTAAAAAGCATAATATTAGTCGCGTCCGGAAAAGGCGGAGTCGGGAAAACGACTACTGCTGGTTAGTATTCCCTTAAAAATTATAAGTTAGGTACGTTTTGTTAATTAGTAGATCCTAAAAAACCAGTAACAACAAATGCATATTATTTGTCTTCACATAAATAACAGTATTCTGTATGGAAATAGGTTTAAATTATTATCATGTTTACAATAAAATGCTTTAGTTATTAATATATTGATAACCTTTGCCTTGTAGTGAATCTAGCATGTGCGATGAAGGTGATAGAGCCGGACAAGGAGATAGGACTCCTTGATGCTGATGTGTTCGGGCCTTCAGTGCCCCTGATGATGAACATCAGTGGAGAACCGATGCTGAATGACGATAATCTTATTGAACCTATATTGAACTATGGGGTGAAATGGTACGTTGAAGTGGTGAAAGTGGGCTTTTTAAAGTATTCCGTTTATACATAAACTCATTTGGTATTGCACAAGAATAAATAAATAGCATTCTATATACATCTTCGTATTTGACATGTAGAAGGGTCAATGAATGTAACCAATTATTGTAAATGAATTAATGAATAAGGAAGAAGCTTCTGCCTACGTAACAGTGTGATAGATGTGGTAAAATTCTGGTTATATATCATTAATTATTATTATTACCTATATTGACTAGCTACACAATAAGAAGTTTTAAAAAGGAGTAAATATTTCGACTGCAGATTATCATTTCACTCAAGTTTATGATTTCATTATGTGTAGGTTAGTGGCCTACCCTGTTGTTAGAGTTTTTAGTCTGCTTACAGGCCTCCAACATGGTATATGATTAAAAACAAATTCCAGCATGTCAATGGGCCTGCTAGTGGCGGGCGAGAACGCGGTGGTGTGGCGCGGTCTGATGGTGATGCAAGCCCTGGAGCGGCTGACGCGGCACGTCGCGTGGGGCCCGCTCGACTGCCTGGTGGTGGACACGCCGCCGGGCACGGGGGACACGCACCTGTCGCTCGCACAGAACTTGCCTATTGATGGTAGGTTGTGAATAGATAAGATCATTCATTAACTTATATGTGTCCACAGCTGAGCAAAAGCTGTTACTTATTTGAATTCTTATTTATTAAATCCTAATTGTGACAATTTCGGTTTTATTTTTTTCTATAAACCTGGACAACATATCGAACACTAAAGGATTTAATCAATCTGTAATTTTAAATTTTAGTGAACTATGATATTCATGTGTGAGAAACTTATCTTACACCTTTATTGTACCTTTATTAGCAAAATAAATGAATATGAATATGTGCTTTAACAATGCGAATATCGTATTACAGGAGCTCTAATAGTAACCACACCACAATCAGCTGCATTACAAGTGACGCGCCGAGGCGTGAACATGTTCGAAAAACTGAAGGTCCCCATCATTGGCATGGTCGAGAACATGTCTCACGCCATCTGCCACCAATGCGGGGCTAAGAACTACGTGTTTGGCAAAGAAACGCTCAAGACTGCCACTGAGCTCGGGTTAGATATCATAGAGAGCTTTGAAGTAGACCAGAATATGTCGGAATGCATCAACAGCGGGAAACCAGCGATCTACGCACTACCAGATAGTATACACTCAGAGAAATACAGACAGCTAGGAATGAAAATATTCAAGTACATTGAGAGTAAGGACAGTGAGAGAGCCGAGGCTAAAGAATAGTTCATTTGTAGGATAAGTTACTCTAGTAGTAGATTTATAATAAAATTGGTTGAAAAAGATTGCATTTTCGTTGCCTAAATATAAGACATAAAAGTGTAAATAAAACATGAATCAATACAATTAATTAATAAAATTTATTGGGAACTTCGTGACCAAATTGAAACTTAATAAATTAAGAAAAAATATTTAATAATACAAAAATATTTTGTCTTTTCATATAAACACTCTCAATAAAGATTTACAGATGCTTAGGTTATACTGAAGCGGGGAAGAAACTGCTATTTATTCTATGTCGAAAGTAAACTAACATAAAATTGAATGGTTGTAAAAATACATAGTAACCAGTCAATAAGTACAAAATATATTTACATTGACATCACAAAATATAAAACAATTCGGAATGAAACTCGTACTTTGAGAGAGAAGCGACACTTCAGTCGAAATAGTACGAAACACACCATTTGAGGAAGGATTTTAGTGGGTTATTAATAAACAGTGCAATTTTAAATAAGGATATCACAAAACGGTTGGATCGAAAATGGTCTTTTATATCAATAAAATCGTGCCCTCTCATAACAACGACGACGCGACAAGAAATGATATGTCAAAACACTGTGTGGATTGGAGGAAAATTCGAATTTCAAATGTTTCATCAATCAACACAGTACTATCACATCATGTCATGTCCCTTTCGGTATGGAAGGGAGATCCGGCTATAGCACTGCGCCGCTTTAAATTCATAGCGTATCGTAACTATGAGCTTCGCTAGATACAAGGTAAAGTATTAAATACAAAATATGAAAATAGGTTACATTTATTTTTTTAATTAGGTGCTACTTGGAGATATAAATTGACGACAGAGGTTTTTAACAGTTGACAGGTTCGGTTAAGTATCCCGCAATTTTTGGGATCTATTACATTATGTAGAAGACATTTGGAAATAACAAATTAAGTCTATGTGTTAGGTTCAAAGCTCCAGGCTTGTTTATGGCTAATTAGAGAGTCAACCAATAAACCTCAGAAAAATAGTTGAATCCCCAAAGCCAATAAAAAAACAGTTTTTTGTCTCACAACAGCAAGAAAGAATAACATAAGCTATTCTGCCATAGACAAAATTCATCGTGCATTTAAAATGTGTTACCATACAGAATAAATGAATTAAAAATAGTATTACCGATCAAATATTGACCCAAACCCATTTTCACAGCAATTAGTATTAAATATTACATCTAGCACCCATTGAGTTTGTACACCGCGAAACCTGAGAGCATTGAAACCAAACCAAACATTAGCTACATAAACAATAACAATAACCATCTTCACTACATAGTATAAAATAAACGTCGTCTCTGTTTCGTGTCTGTTTGTCTGTATGCTTAAATCTTGAAAATTACGCAACGGATTTTGATGCGGTTTTTTGTAATAGTGATTCAAGAGGAAGGTTTTTATGTAAAAAAAATTCCCGAAATTCCCACGGGAACGGGCACAACGCGGGTAAAACCGCGGGGCGCTGCTAGTATGTATATAAACGCGTCACAAATCAACAAAGAACAAGGAATAACTGTTTATTCATACCGCGGTTATACACACCATTTTGTTCTAAAGCAACTATCAGCTTTATTAAAAGGTTTTTAGAAAATTTACTATTTTAACGCATTATTTTACCAACAGCGAAAATAAGTCATGGAAATAGTAGATTTATTAATTATAAGTTCTAGTCCATAGGCCACACAAGAAGAGCTATAAATTGCCGTAGTTGAATACAAAGACAAACACACAAAAATATATATATGAATAGCTAGCAGGTATTATACCCGTGTATGCCTGAATAAAAACCGTACATCGATTTTGAATTAACAAATTGAAATCATAGTTACTCAACATACACCTTAGGATAGAACAATTTCAGCTGATAGATGCCTTCTCCAAACAATCCAAGACCCGTCAATCACACAAATACATGATACGAAAACAGTAAGTGAAATATGGCTGTGTAAAAGTACAAAATATATACAAGTTTTTATTTAGTAAAAGTTTTAAAAAGGTTGGAATATGGTGTGGTCGCAATCCTGTCGCCGACTAGTCTCACACAACTGTCATCCACATTTGACATTACATTACGTTTATTATTATAGTCTGTGCACTGCGGACTTTGTCCCGTGTTCTACCATTTCTTCTTGTGTTCGTCCATGCTGACGCCGCCCGGCCCGAGGTACACTATCATCAGTAGCCCACCGATTACTGATAGCGTCTGGAATACAAGTATATATCTTATCAGTTACTATCAATTAAAGATTGGTATTATAAATCCCTAAGTATTAATCATTGGTATGTGGTCCATCCATAAAACTAAGCCCAATATACTTTTTGAACGCACACGATTTGCACTCATCATACTAAGAAACGGGACTCGGTCATCCCGTGACCATGAGTAGCGTAATCGGTCGCTGGGTACGTATTTTGCGATACAGTCTCGTTTTATTTAGCGTATATAATAATAAGCTCAATATTAAAAGAATGAATGAATGAAAAAAAGTAAATGTCATTGTACCATAGACAATGATATACTCGTAGTCACTAAGTAAACCACCGGACCCCACACTTAGCACAAAATCCTCCATAAACATTTTGTTCTTCGCATGCTATTTTTGTTTTTCAAGAAAAGGCTAAGATCGATGACTTTACTGCCAACTTTCTAAGTACGTAAGTATAAAAACAAACCTGGAAGAAGTCGTATTTGAGGAAGTCTCTAAGAGGTTTGTATGAAGGCACGCTCCACCACGCGTTGTGGTAGAGATTGAGCACGCTGAGCACCAGCACCAGCATGAGCGCGGACAGCTTGGTGCGGTACCCGACCGTCACCAGCACCATCAGGATGCTGCCCAGCAAGTCTTGGATGATCTGGAAAAAGGAAACGTACAGGTATTTTTAAGTCAACATATACTGTCAAACTTCTGGTCAAAGGTCTCAACTTCTAAGCATCCCTGTGTCAAATTAGGGAAAATCTTGTCTCGGTTATCTTGTCTATATATACCAAAAAGGATTTTTCTTATTAATACACTGGAAACACACCTCGGTTTTGTATATTGAAGTGGCCGTTTCAATAAATGCCTTTGACATTTAGCTATAATATTCAAAAATATTTATACAAGTTTATTTCATGCGTGTTACAGTTATCAAAACTAAAGTACGTATTATGATGGTATTTATTTAGGTGTATCGAATCTTGAGCAATGCCCGATAGTGAATAAGTACATAGTTAAATTATTGGGCGTGAAATAAGGGCTGTAAAGAATTGATTGACACTGACCAACCTTTGATCTTAGTTCAAAATACAAATTTTTCATAGACAATTACAGAATTATTATGATGACGCCATTTTTATGTCTGTCAATGTCTGGCAGAGCTACTACAAATAACACAAAAATCCTTAACATTATACATCCATATTTTTAAAACCTGTTATTAAATCACTGGTTATAATAAAACACGTCCAAGTTCCTTATTGTTAATCAATGTGGGCCACCGTCACGCGGATGGTTCATTAACATAATGTTACGTGGGCTTACGAAGTCAAGTGTGATACCACGTCATGCCAGTATTCTACAAAAAAAAAGGTAGTTTGTTTTATAACTGGAGAATCGATAACGTAAAGTTATGGTACTGTGTTTTATTCATACTTTGCGTGGGTGGTTGAAAATGTGACAAATGTAAGTATGAAATTAATTAATTAAATTGGAAATTGTATTGCGGCAGAGCAGTGGCGTAGCGTGCATTGGCGGGACCCCGTATAAAAAATTGTTTGGGGGCCCTTAGATTGTTTGGGGGTAAAGATTTTTCACAAAAGAAAAAAAAATTTGTGAAAGAAATATTTATTTATCATACATAACATAATTTAACCATTTTACAAATAAAAATCAAATTTTAAATATTCATTCTCCTTGCCTTTTTTTCGGCAAACTGATTTATTAACTCATTTATGGCTGATGATGATTTTAGTTTTTCTAGTAAGTAAAACGGGGAAGTCCCGAAGCCCGCCATAACGATGTAGAGTGTTGCCAACTTTTGAACGCACGCTTAAGGCGGGATAAAAAGTAATTGCTTTATAGAATTTTGTCATTTGTAAAATAAAATAAATTGGGAAGTTTTTATTTCTTTTTCCTTACACACTTTGGGGCCCCCGTGGCCCGGGGGCCCTGTATAATTGATACGGCAGATACGGCGGTAGCTACGCCCCTGCGGCAGAGTAATTGTAGTTTGTATTTCTTAACTATTTGAGTGCATGTGGTTTATATTGCCATTGACAAGCGAAAAACACTCCACTTTATATTCCAAAACAGTGACATTAAGAAAACCTGTGAGATAACGCGGCTATCATAAATTGGTAAAAAAATTAGATTAATTCCCTCAAAAACAGCTGAAAATATTTTTTTTCAACCAAAGACAATTTTCTATAGAGAAAAAAGGTTTAACGCCCGTAGTCACAGAAATCAATTGCTTCATTAGAGATTAAATGAGTGATTTTGACAATATTATGTATGAAAAAATAAATTAGTTAAGTGTCTATATTTAATGGTCGTCTCTCAGTACGACAGTAAGAGGTTCGCTGTCCAGCTGAGTACACCGGGAACTCTAGGAGCGAAGCTGGAGTGTAAGGATGGTAAGTATAACTGAAATGGTGATAATAGCAAGTAATAATAATAAGTATTATAGCCTCACCTGCAAGAAGGATACTTCAAACCTAAGCAGGGTGATGAACATGAACGCTAACAGGATCCTCCCCGCCAGCTGCAGGTACGTTTTAGGCTTGTTCTCTCCCAGTGAAGGGACTCCCGCGAACAGGCTGCGGCCCTCCGCCCTAGCCTCCGCGAGCACCAGAAGTAGGGCTCCGATGAGCGCCAAGTTACGCAGCAGGAACTGTACGTCCCAGAGTATGCTGTATGCGAACGTCTGAAAGAAGGGTTTGGGGTTAGGATCTTGTTTGAGAAGAATGGTGATGATACAATGTTTGTTATATTTTGTGTAGTTTATAGTGGGTAGTTAGTATGAAACAAACTAAATTGCATGTTGTAGGTGCCTTTCAGTAAATTTTCTGGGTCTGTACATGCAGTTAAGAAATAAGATAGGTAGTCTAATAGGTACAAGGATGAGCGCTACTCCCGCTCTTTTCAGAGCGATGTACCGCTCAGCCTTGTTTCGCCTCATTTGTTTCTGGACGACATGTGTACTTTGTCCCGTACAATATAAACACGTATGTAAGTAACACTATCCCCGAGTACTCTATTAAATCAGCAATTAAGTGAGAACATCCTTCCTTTAAGTCGGTTAAAGTCGGACCTTAAGTGTGTTAGTCACCATCTCTTATGTTCTGATTTTAACAATAGTCGCGGTAGTTATATATTTTACGTTATGGCTTTTGTACTTCTGACGAAACCTAATATTTCACAACTTCGAAACAATTATATAACAAATAGCCTACTTAGAACTTTACCATATTAAAACTTCCATACCACCTACCAATAGGTATTTCAACGAGAATTTTCAAATTTTATAATGTTACAAAGTTCTAAAGTGCTTAACATGTCACATTCACGTTTTGTTGAGGTAGTTCGTTGCGACCCCGGTGTGGGCGCTGTACTATGAAGGCTTTAAAACTCCCGATACCAGGGTTGGCATAAAGCCTATACGATAATATGGTGATAAGTATTTCTGATAAGACACACCCACTGCTGGGTAAAGGTCTCTCATCTCACCGAAGAGTACAGTGAGGAAGGTTAGAAAGGAGTAATAAACAGATCAAACGCTAAGATACCAATGTCATTCATTCATACCTGTAAGACAACGATGAAGAATAGAACTCCGCACGCGATGTCCACCTTTAGCCTGCCCAGCACCATCACGCAGCCGCCCAGCTGTCCCAATAGGTTAATTATCTGTGGACACGAAAGAATTAATGTAAATAAAACATATAACTATCCATAGATAGTAGGTAGATACATATATCTACTATCCTTTGTCTTGCTGTGGGACAGCATACGTAAACATTTTTATCTACACTAATGTTGTAACATTCTACTTATGATTCCAATACTTGACTTATAATTACTACTGTTATAGCGCAGACAACTAAAACACTCAATTTAAGCAATTGCACATGATGTTATAATATCCACATCGATATCGTAAAATCTTAATATAACATCATTATAACGCGACCAATTAACCTGGCGAGCCTTATGTCAAAATCCTCATACAAGTTGTATAAAATTTTGATATTAGGCTGGCTTTTGAAAACAGTTGGGTTATACGTGAAAACTTCGTCGAAACTACATACACAAAACTCTTTGGTAAGATCTCGCTCGCTCCTGATTGGCCCTACGCGCAGCTGCGCTCTCATTGGTTAGATTTTAATGGCGGCAAGTTCACTGTGACAATACACGTACCTACGCGTGAATTTAATGTTTCGCAATTTGTTTTGTTTTTAAAATACAAATTAAAAGTTAAAAATGGATAGCGACGATGATATTTGTACGCCTCCGGATATTCTAGAATTGGCAACAAAAGTAACTCACAATCTTTTGCCAGAAAAATCTAGAAAATTATATGAAAAAGAATATAATAACTTTTTGGCATGGAAGATCGAAAAGAAAACTACATCATTTTCTGAAAATGTCATTCTTGCGTATCTCAAAGACCTCTTCGACAAATTCAAGCCTTCTTCTATGTGGGCTAAATATCCTATGCTCAAGTCCACACTGAGTATCTACAACAATATTGATATCACGAAGTATTCAAAAGTCATAGCGTTCCTGAAACGCAGTTCAGAAGGACACAAGAAAAAAAGGCCTTGACGTTTACAACAGGTCAAATAAAGATGTTCCTGGAAGATTCACCAGATATTTTGTATCTTTTTGAAAAGGTAAGTGTATTTTAGTTCTGTTATTTAATCTACCTAGTACTTACGTACTACACATGCAAGTTATCTAGACACTCCGTTTAAGCGCTTTGTGTATAAATTTGGTAGTAGGTACCTACACTTTACTACTTCATAAATCATAGTTTTTGCCTTGGCTATGTACATCAAGCTTATTATATCGTTTATTGTTACAGGTTGCACTAATCTTCGGCATAATGGGGGCATGCCGAAGGCAAGAGCTATACAACATCCAGTTCGATGAAGTCTCTAACGTAGACGACAGTACAATCATGGTGAAAGTTTCGAAAACAAAAACGAAAATAAATAAACTATTTTCAGCTTTTACTCTTGTTGTTTGATTAATTGTATTAGTGAAGATAAAGTAGTGTATGCAACTGCATATAACACAGGTATTAAAACACTCGTTACTATTATGAAACTCGCTGCGCTCGTTTCATAAACTCACACTCGTGTTTTAATACCCTTCATTATATGACAGTTGCATAAACTACTATTAAACACTTCTGTATTGTATTGCACTACGCATTATGCTCCGTTTGGTATCCAATATCACATTGCATAGCAATTTAAGATAGTGATGCGTGGATATATTCTTTGGTGATGGTGATATCCACATCCATATCCATCATACTTATACCTTTGCTTAGAATCGCTGGGGGAAAGGCACGATAAGAACTAGCGAAATGCTTTTACTCATTTGGATTTTATCTTGTATCTATACAAATTAATAAAGCTGAATAGATTTTTTGTTTGTTTGAATGTGGTTATTTCAAGAACAACCAGTCCAATAATGACTACTAACTACATTTGTAGATGAAAGTTTTAGTGTGTATCCCGAAATTCCTACGAGAATATAAGCGCAGTTAGTGACTTATATTCATTATTATGTTATTCATTATCATTGCATGTAATATATTGTATGTGCTTATCGCATGCATCTGTAATCAAGATTAGAAACAGGAATCAAACGCGTCACAGACGCCCGCTATAATTAACTTCAAAACAATACACGTTTTAAAACTAATCGATCGAGTTGTTGGCACCGCACTTCTTTGATACCACGTGTGATCACAAATATAATCATTTGTTTATATGCACTTTACGTACTACGACCTTAGTGATGACAATAAATCTTCATGTTTGTTTTTTGTCTGGACACACTAATCTCTGTAAATGTCAGTCGTACTTGAAATATTCTTTATGTAGTACATATATGTTTCGCCACATAAATGAAAAAGATTGTAGACTAGCTAAATAAAAAACTTTATATACTATTTTATAATAGTATATAATGATAGGTGCGTTGACAAAAAAGGTTATAGGCTTTCATTCAGGTACGTTGTTAGAACGGGTACGACATATAGGTACATCCGCGGCGTGCTTATCCAATATATTCTGCGTCTTGATACAAATTAATGTAATGTATTGTAGTTTATTTATAGAAGTATCTCGTAGTGTGTATGGCCACGGTGTATCACTGTATCATAAAATATAGAACACCTCTAGTTCGTGTCTGTTGTGTATTTCGCTTCGTAATATGTATTCGTTTTGTTAACCCCTTACTGTGGAAATTTAAGGGTAAAGAAAAGGCATTGTTTGTATTATTTCAAGGAAGGAACTAACTATAATCTCATAATCCGCCAAGTTGATTTAGCGTTATAGAGCAACAAAAATAGTTTCCCTTCCATCTATAGATTATCATTAACTCTCCGTAGATGCTTCTTGTAAAATTTATAGTTAATCGCTATTATACTAAATACGGTAACGAATTACAACACATACAGAACAATAAAGAATATATTATATGAAAGAGAATTCGTCTCCTATCCTACAATAACTAAGTAGATAAGCAGTTAATTCTACCGAGAATAGATAAATAGGTAAGCAGTCAAATCTACCGAGAATTTTGGAAGTACAATACAGTCAGTAAAAATATCATTATACAATATTTATCTTCTTACATAACACAAAAACCTGCTTTTGAGTCTTTGACCTCGATCGTATATGATACTGCCAATAAAAAAAACTGCAAAATGTCACTTGATAACTTTTTAAATAAATCATATTACTATAAATAAAGTGTCAATGTTGAGATAGAAAATAAATAACAATAATGAAATAATTAATTATTGGTAAATGAATCAATTTTTACAGTTATATTTTTTGTTGGAAAAGATAATGTTTTAACTGACAAACAATTAATTACCATAGTTAGGCATAAAGCAGCCAATTATTTAATTTATCAATCATTCATTCGTTAGTAACCGAAGTTAACTGAGGTTTCGATGCAGGGACAATACCAGTTGCTTTCTCTCATTACAACCACTTTTACGGATTTATAATTAATCATAAAGGTTTGTTCTGTTCTGTTAGAACTTTGTAAGAACAATTTCCTAATAAGTTGAAGATACAAATTAAGAACATGTGCTTTGCAAAATCACTACATAGTATAAAACAAAGTCGCTTTCCGCTGTCTGTCGTATAGTCGTCGTATGTATGCTTATATCTTTAAAACTACGCAACAGATTTTGACGCGGTTTTTTAAATAGATAGAGTGATTCAAGAGGAAGGTTTATAATATAAGTACATATAAGAAATCCCGAAATTCCCACGGGAACGGGCACAACGCGGGTAAAACCGCGGGGCGCTGCTAGTATAATAAGAACCACAATTAAAGGCTTATTTTGCAAAATTGTTACGAATTATATGAAAATTTTCTACATGCACATTTACTTAATTACATCATATTAAGTTATAAGCTACTTTGCTTACCACAAACATGGTGGCGAGGAACTTCCCGCAGCCCCACGACATGTCCATGTAGTCCCTCTGCTCCGACCACTGGAACCACATCCTGAGCCCATCCTCGAGGAACGTGGAGATGAGGCACAGCCGCGCCACTGTCGGCAGCACGTTCTTGCCTTTACGTATCACCTGAGGGAAAATCAGTCGCTTAGTAAAGTGTACCATGGAACCTAGCTTAGCTTAGATTAATCTAGATTTGGCGTTGAAATTTCGGGCTCAAATAAATATACTAATCTTTACTTGTATTATGGGATCTAATAAACAATACTATTACATATACATGCACAAATACTTCATTTGAATATATAAATGACACCCATACGTCGAAAAAAGCATTGGCGGATCCAGTATTTGAAGACGATTTTGGTGTAGTCGAGGCTCCACTCTGGTGAGCATAGGTTTCATCAAGGGAAACTTTTGTTTCTGCGAGAACTCTGATATTTGGTGGAGATTGAGCCCCTTAGCCCTTGGGTCCGCCTGTGGTATTCCTTTTAGTTATGACACAGAATACGGAATCGGAAAGGTAGATTGGAATATTAATTCGGAAAAAAATTACTAGTTTCTTACAATGCCGTTTTGATTCAACAATTATTTTGTATTGGGAGTTCGCGACACAGTATGTTACTCTGATATAATCTTAAAATTTCGAAATAATTTTAGTCGTCGTGTGAAAAGAATCATAACTGCTTCAATCTTCAAATATAATAAAATAATAAAAACACATTGTGGATAACACAAACGATAATAATTTGTACAGAATTTATTTAATTTAATTAGTCTTGGGCGTTATAACATACAACAAATAATATATTTCATTATAATTTTATAGCAACAACAACCATTATTTATTTTCGACAAAGACTGTTGTAATATTTATTACGTACCTATAATATAATCGTGCGCCTCGATTCGGCAATCATCGGAGATACTCGGTAACTAGTAGAACTAGAAACTACCGGTACCGAGTATCTCCGATGATTTCCGAACGGACCGAACCGAAGCCGATGTCGACTCAAATTCAACTATTCAAGGTTCAAGGTCAAGGTTAAAAAATAATGATAGCGAACTTCACATCGTAGAGCGTTAGACGAATATGAACTTTAAATTACTAAGTACAAGAGCAAATTTTACTTTCATTAAAATACAACAGTTTATTATAATTTTGATTTTATATTCGTATGAAGATAGATTCATGTCTTCGCTGTTGTTTTATTGGTGTATATTCATTCATTAGAAAGTTTGTTTTGATTGCGAAAAAACTGCTTTTTTATCACATACATTGTCCACAGTAAAATAATTCCAAACGGCGGAACTTCGAGCTCGCGACATTTTTCACAAATATGTTTTTACAATTTTATAACTTAAAAACTATTTTACACACACAATAAATTTATTATTTACAACACTTATTAACTTTTGCATCAACTTTTTCGAGTAAGAAAATTCAAACAAATACGTAAAGCCTGTAACGAGTAGGAAGGAAAGTTCGTTGAAATCAAATCAAAACCAAATTTTTTTTTCTGTAACACATTTTAAAACATGCAACACTGAAAAAAATTGTACCTACTATTATAATCTATACTGTGCTATAACTTTATCATCGTATTTACAACAGTAAAATGTTAAATCGCAATTCAACATACAACTAATCTTACAACAGATAATAAATATTACAACAGTTTAACACAACAGTTAGAAAAATATAATTATAACGGATAATGCAATATGAAAATATAGCGATAACGCCCAAGTTTACCTGTAACGAGTAGGAAGGAAAGTTCGTTGAAATCAAATCAAAACCAAATTTTTTTTCTGTAACACATTTTAAAACATGCAACACTGAAAAAAATTGTACCTACTATTATAATCTATACTGTGCTATAACTTTATCATCGTATTTACAACAGTAAAATGTTAAATCGCAATTCAACATACAACTAATCTTACAACAGATAATAAATATTACAACAGTTTAACACAACAGTTAGAAAAATATAATTATAACGGATAATGCAATATGAAAATATAGCGATAACGCCCAAGTTTAAATTTAATCATATCACATAATAGAGACATTAATTCATATTATACTTCAATATAGGGGACATTTCATACAACATTTATACCGCGGCGAACTTAATCTATACTAATATTATTAAGCTGAAGAGTTTGTTTTGTTTGTTTGTTTGTTTGTTTAAACGCGCTAATCTCATTTCACTAATGATATCAGTACTGTAAGGAGGATTAGGAATAGCATTCTAACCCATGTTGTCATTACAAGCGGGATGCTTTTTCGGGACATTAATTATGATTCGATAATCTCCCAATCACTTAACCAATAGTTATCAATAATTTCGAAATAAGGAAACATAGGTAACTGCATTATCTCAGCAAGCGATAACGATTGTTTATTTCATAATTACAATATCTTAATTTATAACGATAAGATAGCAATAAGCTAACGGTATCGACAGCACTCTTTATCAATGAAATATTATATGAAATAAAAATTGCTTCTATTTCCTCTTTAATGTTAACTTCTGTATACATTTGAAGTACTAATTATGTAATCACTACATAGTATAAAACAAAGTCGCTTTCCACTGTCTGTCTGTCTGACCCTATGTATGCTTAGATCTTTAATACTACGCAACCGATTTTGACGCAGTTTTAAAAAAAATAGATAGTTATTCAAGAGGAAGGTTTATATCTATAAAAAATGCCGAAATTCCCACGGGAACGGGTACAATGCGGGTAAAATCGCGATGCGTTGCTAGTAATCTATATATCAAATAACTTAAAATATAAGTTATTTGAAGTAATATACGTTTTACAAGAGAGAAAAGATTCAATGGTTTGCGAAATGCTCCACTGTTACATACAAATGTTAAAAATCATTTTATACATTTGAGGTGGAAAGTCATTGTAATATGATTAAGAAGGTATTTGACCATCAGTGGCACAGAGTACCTACACTAGTCTCTCCGTAGGTACATGTCAATCTAACAATTTTATTGATAATATTTGCGCCTGTTTATTTGTTATGTCTATCGAACACCACAAACATTTAAAAAGTTGTTAAGCTATGTTATCAACTTTTTTTTATTGAGATATTTTTTAAATAATATTCATTATCCGTACGTTTATTATTTTCATATTATCGTTCAAATTGGCGCCATGAGGTATGAGAGATTAACCCCGAAATTAGTTAATAAGTTATTATGTGCAAAAAAACAAAATAAAGATACCTTATATTAAAACAAACCTCCTTTTTATGATTCAAGAGTAACTAATAAAAATACATTTTAATGTAAAAATTTACTAATAAAAAGTACAGTAAAATGTATTTTTATTAGTAAATCAAGGTAATTGTTATATAACTGACTAAACTTTGTATAGCGACGCATAATAGTTATGTATGAAGTGGATATAACCAGAGCGTCGCAGGTTTATCAAATAAAAGCCTCGTCGCAGCAAAAGTGAAAGTGGGCAAGCGGCCGACCGCCGAAAGTGAAAACTTCCGATCACAGGCTTGTTTACAATAACTATACTTGTGATTTCAATATGTATGAACACAAATTTATACACAATTGATTTAATAGAGGATGGTGGAAGAGAACTTCATGGACAAGAGGCCAGAAGATAACCTAATATAATATTAAGTGTGCAAAATATCCAAATGTTCATAGGCGGTATGGCATGGCGTGGGTGCCTTCAATATTTCAGGTCAGAGATTAAAGAAAGGAAGTTAGACATCCTTTGCATCTACTTTCCTTTGCCCTGTACTGGGATAATGAAAGCTCAAATCATTTTAATATTAAGGTATTAAATCGATTTAAGAGTTTTTGCTTAAGCTACCTCAAATCTTAAACCGAATCTTTATATAAAAATTCGGGACTAAATACGAAATATCCCTGCTCTTCGGAAGTGGCAATGGTCATTTACTATCTGAGCGCCAAAGCATTGCGGAGTACTTTGCATTTCCGGTCTAGTGTTTCGGTAAATCATGTTATGAGGCCGGGGTGTAACAAATCTCCGATAACACGGCATTACATTGTTGTTTAGATTAAACGACGCGTGGCGGTTTCACCCGAGGTTTTCCAGTTCCTTAGGAATTTTGGGATAAATTAATGTGTTAGTACTACACTTACTTACTTAATGAAATTCTTAGTTCTAAACATTGTATATAAACTATCTAAATCCTACTAATCCTATCCTACTTTCCTATTAATTTTATATACTGCAAAAGTTTGTAAGGACATATGATGTTTGTTACATTTTGACGCAAAAATCTACCGATGGGATTAGAATTACAAGTAAAATGCTTTATAACCCGTATTTCCCATAGAAAGTGGATTAAACCGGCGCTGTTCCTATATCTATACTAATATTATAAAGCTGAAGAGTTTGTTTTGTTTGTTTGTTTGTTTAAACGCGCTAATCTCAGAAACTACTGAACCGATTTGAATAATTCTTTCATTGTTAGATAGTCTATTTATCGAGGAAGGCTATAGGCTACATTTTATCCCGGATTTCCTACGGGAACGGGCACAACGCGGGTAAAACCGCGGGGCGCTGCTAGTTAAAGATAAGATGCCAAGAAAACCTTGTTAAGTGTAGTTTCTCTGGCAATAAGAGCTGCGAGTGTGGCCCTGTCCAAGCCATGAATCACTTGTTACAGTGCCTGCACTGTGAAGGATTTTTGGAAAGCAAAAAACAGTGCAAAAAACTTGACCACATTCTGATCTAAACAAATTTAACCATCAGACTTCAATATAACCATCTCAACTACAGAAGAAGATTGAAGTATACAAACTATTAGGTATACAAACCTATACTTGTGCAAACTACTTTCGATTTACTTACAAATAAGAGTTATATAATTTACATAATGGCATTTTATACAGTGAATGTTCAAGGACAATGAAAACATGTGGTCTCACTCTATTGGCCCATTCAATAGACACAACTTCATGTGTTTTGTAGCAATGAAATAAACATGATGATATTGTTAAAACCTGCAATTTAATTTGATCACTAATAATTACACTACAAATTGTATTAAAATGAAAAAAATATATGAAATTGTGTGTGGCTAAATTTATTAAATATTATGTGAATGTTATCTCAAAATATGCAAGTATTTATATTTGCTATAATTTGTCAGTTAAATCAGTATTGTCAAAATGTCCATTTTCTTTTGCCCAGTTTTCATCACGGTAATGATATTTCTATGAGATGAGAGGCCTTTACCCAACGAGCAGTGAGACATTACAGGCTAATACTTTTTAAAGCTTTATTTACACAAAATTTAGAATTAAAAATGCTACTATAATAATAAAATCATGTTTGCGTTTTTGCATAAAATTAATTTATGAATCTTGTCTTAGGTATATTTTTTCTAAAGTATCTTTGCATATAATGTAAGTAGTAGGAAGTAAAAACAACTACATATAATAAAATTTTCTCATACCCAAAACTTTACAGCTGTCTGCTATTGTTTATGTGCTGAGTAATTGATATCAACAGGCATTCATTGTTTACATTGAAAATATTACTTTATGTAAACTTTGACCATCAATGAAATTAAATAAACATAGGATAGGTAGAGTTTGTGACATGGGAGTTAAAATTTTGAATAATATATGAAGATAAACAATGTAATGAGTCCAAGACCTGTTTTTATTAAACCTATACACATATGTTTATATCCATGTTTCTTGTTGATAAAGCAAATTAATGATAACTACTTTCTTTCAAATGAAAAGTAAAATGTTAGTTCTTTCTGAAAACAACACACTAACTTTAGGTCATAAAAATGGTAAGTAATAATTACTGAAATAAAATTTCAGTAATTATTTAGAGACTTATTCACATTTAGAATATATTTATCTGGTTGACATATTTTGTTGCATGACAATATACAAAATATATATTGTCATGCTGATATCACTAATTGAGCATGACTATTGTAATTCCATATTAGTTGTAGAAAATGAGCCAATATTGGTACCTTAAATATTTAAAGTATTGAAGAAGTATGAAAGTAAACAAGGAAAATTATTTAGTAAATTCCCTTTTTAAAATAATAATTTAAAATGGCTTCAAGTATCACAGATATTTTTATGATAAAGTTTATTTTCTAAGTTTATTGTTTGTGTTTAAAAGTAACAATAGGTATTCATTATTTCTTTTGTATTTGTAAGATACACTTATTAGTTAAACATTAAGTGAATATGATAATATTCTTTATTTTCCCAATTCATAGCTAGTGAAGAGATTGATGAATTACTTCAAATATAGAAGAAAGTTTATAAGCTTAACAAATGAAATTTTAGTAGTACAACTTCATAATTTTGGACTGAGTCTATTGTGTCTGTTACAATTGGTTATAAGCAAAATTCTGAACACATTTCCATGTGTAAATGATTAAAATTAAATAAGATAAGTAGGTTAAAGGGTAGAAGTTATAACGCGTACATTTACCCCTACGTTTAGGTGTGAAAGTACTTTGTTTAATGTAGTGTTTGAAGAGAGATTAAAGTCACAATTCCGCTTGGCAACGGGACAAATCTATTTCAATAGTTTTTAACAATAATCTCAGAACATTTCAACATGCAAAAGCAACTACAAGAAAGTACGGTGACGTGACAAACCTCTTCCAAAGTACAACACACGAATTAACCAGAGTTGTTAGTAGTTTTTAAGTGGACTCTTAAATAATTCTTATGCAAAAACATACCTGGTCTGCAATATCCTCTGCTGTTGAAACATATTCATTTGGAATTTGCATTTTTGTAAACTAATCACGGGCACATTCACCGAAAACGAAATTTTCACTGAGAGAGATTGAGATTGAGATTCGTCGCCAAGTCGTCACGTCAGACATCTACTGTCGTTGTCAAATGACGTGTGGACAGTTGGAATTAACTTCCTGCTTTGTAATTATAATTATTTTAATAATATGCATATCTCAGACTTCATCTTCAAAACATACATACGAAAAACAAAATTATCTTCCAAACATAATAAAAAATATTTCGACAAGTTAACAAATTCGAGAATTTAATTTGAAAGTGTGTTAATAACCGGATGTTTTTATTTAATAACTGATGAAAATGCCAAATTGACAGTCAGTTCGTAAAACTTACTGCTAAAATTTAAGTTATCAGTCACAGTCATATGTCAGCTATCCATATGTGTCAATAGGGTCAAAACGAACTGTCAATTTGTACTATGAAAGTTTTCAAATGCTTTCAATCTGGAGCTGTCAATCTGTGCTGTCAGTCAAGTGCTGTCAATCAATTCAATCAAGAAACGAACAAAACAACCATAAGAAAAGAAAAAGCGCGGGAAACGTCGAAATAGGCGGTCGATTTTAAATTCTGATTTAAATTAATTTTATTGCAATTTGTTTAAATTAGTGTTCAGTGGTTTTGTATTTTCATATATTACACACTTAATATTTATATATTTACTTTAATTACTTACATACGTCAATCGGTAAGTTTTTAAATACATATATTTATGAACGAGCCGCCCGACTTGATGGACCCGGGGGGCATGGCCCCCCCGGCATCCAATTTTGTAACAATTTCAAATGAAAGCGATACGGATGGTTCTCTGACCCATAAAACTAACTTGAAGAGAGGTAGGAAAAATAAAATTTGCAAACATTGCAATAAAAAAAAAAGGAAGCATGCGTTAGCAGTAGATGGCAAAACTGTCGGCTGTAGCTGCACAGATGAGGAGAATAATAGTGATAACACTTGTAATACCATAAACATTCCTATTCCAGAAACCCCATCCACATCCAGTCAGCTTGCTTCAGCAACTCAAGTAAGTCCAGGTCCCCAGGTCATTGCGAGAACTAAATATGATAAAAATGATATTGCTCCATTTATTGTTCATGTTCAACGTGAGCAAATATCTCCAAATGATGGCTCCACACTCCACCCTGTTGTCTTTGGCAAGTTCTTGAAATGTAATGATATTAAAAATATAATCAATGGTTCAGTGAAAAGAATAGGAAGAAACAGGATATCACTTGCATTTAGTAACTATAATGATGCCAATAATTTTACATTGCACAATAAATTACAGTCAAACAAGTTAAAAGCATTTATACCATCATTTAATATAACACGAATGGGAGTGGTACGCGGTGTACCCTCAGAGTGGACACCAGAAGAGATAATCGAAAACACCTCCGTTCCCGACGGCTGCGGGAAAATTATCAAGGTTAGGCGTATTAATTACAAAACAGTAGTAGATGGTAATCCTAAATGGACACCGACACAAAATACAATTATAACATTCGATGGTCAGGTATTACCAAATCGTATTTTTATCTGTTATAACTCATTACCTGTCCAAATTTACTATTACCCGACCATCCAATGTTATAATTGCACTCGATATGGACACACCAAAACACAGTGCCGCTCTAAGCCTCGTTGCTATCGATGTGGGGGAGGCCATACAGGTGAATCCTGCGAAGTAGACGAGGAATTCTTGCATTGCTGTATGTGTTCAGGATCACATACAGCTATTAGTAAATCATGTCCCGAATACCATAGACAAAAGCAAATAAAAATCAACATGGCAGAAAACAATGTTTCTTACGGTGAAGCTGCTAAATCACATCCCCCCGTTTCAAAATCATACGCCGACGTTGTAAATACTAGTCCTACGAAAACTGTGCACCCTCGTCAAAACTTACCTAGTCCACGCCAGACTAATACTTCTATATCATACAAAAAAACTGTTTTTACCAACCGTCGCCCTGCCCCAAATTTAAACACAGGGTACGACCAAATAGCACACAATAAAATAATTAATGACTTTAAAATGCCCTCTCCAAAAGACGGGTGCGGCTTCAGCGATGAACTTAACAGCCCAAATAGCATGTCAACAGCTGATATAATAAAAATTCTTATTGAAACCTTATCTCAGAATAACATTACCATACCGTCCAACGTTGCACCTATTATAAACATGTACTAATCCCCAATAAATAATGATACCATTCCATTCAATAATACAATGGAATTGCCGAAGTGCAATCCATAAAAAGCATGAAATTTTATATATAATTAAGAAATTTAAAATCTGTGTATTAGCACTTTCGGAGACCTGGCTTAAGCCTGGTTCTCCTTTTAAAATCCACGGATTTTCATGTTTAAGGGATGATAGAACTGATGGGTACGGCGGAGCTGCCCTACTCATCGGAAATACCATCTCTTACTCGACCCTTCAACTTCCCAAATATGATGATTTTTCCGTAGTAGCGGCACAGATTAATAACATATGTGTTGCTTCAATATATATAGCTTCTCCTTCCGCTTTAGTATTTCAACATATAAATAATCTTCTTCTCCTTCTTCCTAAGCCTTTTTTATTATTAGGAGACTTTAATTCACATCACATATCATGGGGTAGTTCCATAACGTCACATACTGGTGATTTGTTATTAGATATATTAGACAGTCATAACCTATGCGTTTTGAACTCGGGCGTCCCTACTAGACGTACAGCTCCTTCTGAAAACTTAAGTGCAATTGATTTGTCCATATGCACACCAAATCTGGCTTCTTCTTTATTATGGGAAGTATTACCATTAACTCATGGCAGTGATCATTTTCCAATAATAATTTCTTCAACAATCATTAATGCATCTCCAATTCCTTTACGAAAACCGCGTATGAAATATAAAATAAGCAATAGTAATCTATGGGAGAGTTTTAAATCAAAAGTAGACGAAAAACTATTAGATTACTTTAATAGATCAAATATTATAGACTCGAATACGTTTATTAAAATTCTCACACATGCTGCTGACGAAGTATTCCCACAAAAATCAACATTTAACGGCATTCCTTCTCCTCCTTGGTGGGATAAAGAATGCTCTGAAGCAGTAAAAAAAAGAAAAAGTGCTGAACTTATTTATAATACGAACATGACTGAAGAAAATTTCAATTCTGTAATGGATATAATGAAAGAGACCGCTAAATTACTAAAACAGAAAAAATTCCAAGGTTGGCGTCGCTATTGCCTGTCCATCTCTCCTGATATTAACCCTAGTATAGTTTGGCGTAATATCAGAAGATTTAGAAACGGCATTAGCGAAACAACTTTTACTCCCCTACCTTCACATTTAAATAATAATTTCTTAGATAGTCTAGCTCCTGCCACAGTTCCTCAACAGACACATTTTATTAATAGTATTTCTCCACCTATAATTGATCAGTATACATTAAATTCACCGTTCACGATACAAGAATTGAAGGGTGTTCTATCGGCAGTAAAAGACTCTGCTCCGGGAGAAGATGGTATTCCATACTCATTTCTAATAAATCTCAGTGATAATTCTCTTTCATCATACTTAGACATAATTAATAGAGCTATGACTACAGGAATAGTTCCCGACTCTTGGAAATGTCAGATTATCTTACCCCTGTTAAAACCCGGAAAACCACCAAATAATGCATCATCATATCGCCCTATTGCCTTGTCTTCTGTAATTACAAAAATTGCCGAAAATTTAGTAAAAAACCGTCTTGAATGGTTTATTGAAAATCATGCTGTTCTGCCTGAAACTCAGTACGGTTTTCGCAAAGGAAAAAGTACATTAGATAACATAGGTACACTGACAACAGACATACGATTGGCATTCACCAAAAATGAATCACTTTTAGCAGTTTTTTTAGATTTACAATCTGCCTATGATAATGTCCTCCTTCTCATTCTCAAACTTAAACTCACTGCACTCAAAGTTCCAGAAATATTAATCAGGTTTATCTTTAATCTCTTGTCAGGTAGATCAATAAAATTAGACCAAGCACGTGGCTTATTAAGACTGTTATGGAAAGGTATACCACAGGGATCGGTACTTAGTTCAATATTATTTAACATCTATACATATGACATTGAAACATGTATACCTGGCCTAGCGACCATTTTAAAATATGTTGACGATATTGTAGTATATATTGCTGGTTCATCTGTGGATATATTATGTTCCCAACTCACCAATGCTTTGAATCACTTTAAACATTGGATGAATGAAAATGGTTTAGAATTGTCAGTAGATAAAAGCTCAGTAGTCTTGTTTACACGACAACGAATACCTCCTCCAGTAATAGTTTATTACGATGAAAACATAATACCGATTAAAAATCAAGTGAAATATCTGGGTGTATTTTTAGATTCAAAATTAACTGGCATACCACATTGTGATTTTATTGTTGCGAAATGCGAAAAGCGTCTAAATCTCCTAAGATGTCTTTCTGGGGTTTGGTGGGGTGCTCATCCCTTTTCTTTAAAGCTTCTCTACAATGCTCTTATAAGAAGTATTCTTGATTATGGTACTTTCTTATTGGAGCCTTGTAGCGTTAGTGGTTTGAAGAAGTTAGATGCCATACAATCAAAGGCTCTGAGAATTATCTCAGGTGCTATGAGATCTAGTCCTTTAAATGCATTACGTGTGGAATGTGGCGACCCTCCACTTTATTTGAGACGTCAATATTTATCAGATCGTATGTTTTACAGAAATTTACAATTCAGCAATAATCTATTAATTACAAAACTTCAACAACTAGATGAAATCCGTCAATCATCTAATTATTGGAATCATAAGCCATTACCTTGCCTACTTAAAAGTTATCATAAATATAAAGCTGTAAACGCACCAACACACCGATCACCAAAACTTGATATTTTTAACTGTCCATACGAGTGTTTGATTTACAAACCTGATATCATCTCTTTAAACATTAGCAAAGATGACGCTAGCGCCAATGCACATTTTAATTCTATAGTAAACGAGAATTGGCCAGATTGGCATCATATTTATACAGATGCATCCAAACATTCCTCAGATAAACACGTAGGAGTAGGCGTTTATCATTCACAATACAATATTGTGCAGAAAATTAAATGCCCCAAAGAAACATCAGTTTTTACTGGTGAATGTCTTGGCATCGTTAAAGCTATTGAATATATTCTAATTGCCAAACTAAAGAATGCTCTAGTAATAAGTGATTCTTTAAGTAGCCTGCAAGCTCTTTCCAGATATCCTTTTAAATCGAAGCCACACTTACCGTTAATCATCGAGGCTCGACGTAAATTACTCTTGTGTTCAAATAATGATTATTCCATTAAATTTATCTGGATACCCAGTCATTGTGGCATCAAAGGCAATGAAAAAGCTGATAAACTTGCCAATGAGGCAGTGGCGTATGGAGACCATCATCCCTTTAAAAATTATATACACGATTTAGCTGCTCTTCCCAAATTGTATCTACAGGAATCCTGGGAGACAATTTGGGCTCAAAATAGTCAAACAAAAGGTAAAAATTATTTTTCAATACAACCGCAGCTCACTAGAAAACCATGGTTCGCACTCATAAAACTGAGCAAGATTACCACAACAATTCTAATACGAATGCGTTTGGGACATACAACATGTCCTGCACATCTTGCAAGGTTTCACATTATTGATAGTCCTCAATGTGAATGTGGCCATGACTTTGGGGACTTGGACCACATATTCTTCTCATGCCCTAAATTTGACCGTGCCTCCTTTTACAATGACCTACTATCCATCCCTATTCCTTTTCCCACAAACATTAATTCTCTTCTATATAATAGTAACGCTCTTGTTTATAATATTATCTCTAATTTCATATGTAAAAATAATATAAAATTATAAGTAGGTATTTAAATAATTTATTATTTAAGTATTTAATTAATTTAGTTTACTCCGTTCTTACTTAATTTTTATTTAATACATAATAAACCACTGACCACATACCAGTGTTATACGTATATATGTATTTATTTATTTAAGTGTAAAATTTACTCGCGTATACGATTATAAATCGATGACGTTTCCCTAACTTGACATTGGCAAATACATACCATGTGATGCCAAATTATAAAACAAAAAAAAAAAAAAAAAAAAACAACCATACCATAAAACAACTGAGTCAATGTATGGCCTGGCATGCGGCTTCTGTGAAAAACATAAATAAATAATAAAATTTGTGAAGAAACAAATCATTCAACAAAATAAAACATATCCGTCAAAACTTCCGAACACAAGTATACGTTTAATCTGTATAAGTATGTTTTATTACTTATTATCAATAGCAACTTAGTTCGTAGCATTTGCAAATGGTAATTTTAATATTTTTCCAGAAGATGCTGGAAGTTACTTGCAACGATCGTTTGGGAAAAAAGGTGAGAGTAAAATGTAACCCAGACGACACTGTGGGAGACTTGAAGAAGCTAATTGCTGCACAAACAGGAACAAGATACGACAAAATAGTATTGAAGAAATGGTACACAGTATTTAAAGACCACATCAAGCTATCTGACTGTATCCTTTTCATTAAATCCTTCATTTCGTATAGTTTAGTGGCTTACCCGGGTGTCACGACATGATCTAACATCAAGAATTCATTATAAATAAGCGATGGAAAAACATTATTCATATTGTCAACAACCATGAAGTATTTGCTGCCTGTTGATATTAATATGGTATCTGTGTGCACTGGTGTGAGCCCTCGGCCCGCTATCAATGGCATTAAAATGTTTTATCTCCAGGCTACATTATAATAACTGAAATGAATCCTAATATAAATAAGTAATTAAATCACAATATAATTAAACATTTTTGATAAACAATATCTTGCTTTAGTGATTTATTTTAGTACTCTTCAAATATAATATAATATACCCGGACAAATTTACATATGGTTTATTAAACCCGAACTAAGCTGGAAGCTTGTATTATGGAATCTAACTCACTGATACTACTACATATACAATTACATACACAAATACTTTATAAGAATATATAATCTTCTTACCAAAGGTTAAATAATATCCTTGACCTACACTTTCAGATGAAATACATGATGGAATGAACCTGGAATTATATTATCAATAATCTACCCATAATAATAATTTGTAATTTATTAATAAGTAAAGATTTTTTATGTGAATTTTGTACTTTTATTCATTTCTCCTTACCTGCGATTTTTTACTTTATATTGTACTAAGAACATAGTGGATTTGTATCATCATGGTCTCTGCTGTAATTTCATATTGTTCACTCTGTGTTACCCGCGTTGTACCCGTTCCCGCGGGAATTTGGGGATAATGGTAGCCTAAGTTACTCCTTGTTACAGTTATCTACCAGTGAAAGTTCCGTCAAAATCGGTCCAGGCATTTCAAAGATTAGCCGGACCAAACAGTAGTTTTGGTATATGTATTGTGTGTATATCTATATGCACTAGTAAAAAGAAGGTAAAATGCGGTTTTTTTTAATATTACAAACAGATACTTCAATTTTATTAATTTGTATTGTATAAATAGATTACACACAAGTTTACAAGATATTCTGCTCATCATTAGAACATTCTCATAGAACTCTACAACATGCTGGTGTGGTGTATTGATACAAAATGTTTTCCTATCCATCCATTTATGCTTTAGCTGCCTCTTCCAAGAGTACAAACTATATATAATTCAATCATAATTTCATTGTTTGCAACTTCACCTAAAATGTAACACCTATAATGTACCTTTATTCGCAAAATAAATGAATAGGTATGATGTATATGAATGAATATGGATTATATCGGATTACCTATTATGAAATCGATGTTAAAAATCGATACATTTGTAAAAATCGTTAGTGTGGGCAAGACATAACGGATGTCAAATATTTAAACTGTTTCCTACACTATGAACTTCCGTCAAGCAAGGCAATTAATTCGTTCATTGCATAATTTCACTTCCCTCATTCAAGTCCATCAAGTCATTCACATATGTCATTCACCACAGACACTGACCACAGACCAGGAAACTAAAGCTAAAAACTAAATTCACTCTTTGCCGCCATTGTGAAATTGTGATTTCATGGTTGATTGTTGCGTTGTTGTTTTTGAGTTTTAGCTTGCATTGAGTGATATACAATAAATGACTGCTTCAATAAGATATATACATTTCCTTACTGCGATACGGTGCTAACTACTTTAAAAACAAATCAATCAATAAGTGTAACACGATAAGTATAATACAATGTCAGAAGTTGAAGGTGTGTGTTGTGCTAATTTTTGGTGATTTATCATCGAATAGTTTTAACCGTTTGTAAATTTTTACAGAATTCAATCAGCAAAAGCCTTCAAAAACTGGAAAGCAACATAATATATTACCATTATGGGGTAATGAACAGACTATGAACCTGAATCCTCTAATATTAGCCAATATTCAGGGGTCTAGCTACTTCAAAGGTAGGTAAGCAAACATATCAACGCAGAGGAGCTTGGACTTCAGTTCTAAAACATTGATTTATGTTATTTTATATTCCTTCTTCAATAACCTTGATCAATCTCATTACTTCAAATCAATAATAACCACATCCTTTTACTTCCTATTCCTGTGAAATGTATGGTTGTGACCTAGTTTTGTGTTCATATAGTTGTTACCTGATTGAGTAGTTATGGGCGAGTAGTTTGACAAGCATTGTGAATGTGTGTTACTTGTTGGCAGTTCACCTGTTCAAGTTGAAGACGTACCATGAGGTGGTGGACGAGATCTACTACCAGGTGAAACACCTGGAACCGTGGGAGCGCGGCAGCCGCAAGACTGCCGGCCAGACGGGCATGTGTGGCGGCGTGAGTATGTTCATCAAACTTTTACAGACAATACTTGTTTGTGTTGCATGTTGATCTAATAATAAACATCATTGGACCTTATTGTATCTGAAGTCCACAATTATTTTTAAAGATAATTAAAACAGTGCATCAGTTACAAAATGTCTTCAATCTTCTAAGTATTTCTTCTGATCCTTATGTAAAACCCTTCATGTAATATATTGTTAAATCATGTTATACAAGTTTCTGAATAATTTTGTGTTTGTCCACAAAATTTCTATTGTATTCTTAGTTTAGAATGACGCTTTTGCCACAGGTGCGAGGTGTGGGAGCTGGCGGCATAGTCTCCACGGCATTCTGTCTCCTGTACAAGCTGTACACACTGAGGTTGACTCGGAAGCAAGTCAACGGCCTCTTGCAGCACTCTGACTCACCTTACATTAGAGCACTTGGTAGGTATGAGCAAAATAACTTCGAATTCATTTCGAATTTAAATTAGCAGTGAAATTACAAATACCCAGTTTTGTTTTAGCTATATTGAACTAATTGTGTTGACCCATTTATATAGTGATGCACAAAATACAACATTTACTAAAAATTTCATAAATTATTTTTATCAATATCTATTATGAATTATAACATTATGTCATGTTGTAAGAATTTCCATTATGCATCCATAAATCAGTAATTTCAGAGTATAGAAAACTAAATTGTAATACATGTCCAGGTTTCATGTACATCCGGTACACGCAGCCCCCAGCCGACCTGTTCGACTGGTACGCCGACTACCTCGACGACGAGGAGGAGGTGGACCCTCGCGCCGGCGGCGGCGGCCCCACCACCATCGGAGCGCTCGTGAGGCAGATGCTCATCAAACTAGACTGGTTCAGCACCCTGTTCCCGAGGATACCTGTCCCTATACAGAAACAGATCGAGCAGAAGTAAGTTTATGTGTACATATTTTATGCTCTATTTTTTCTGGAAAATGTAACTATTTGGGAGGAGCCTAGTGTGGACAAGACCCTGCCTGTAACTAAAGATACTTATTTGAGTAGTAGTCATTTGATAATTGCAATAATTGCTTACTTTCCACACTCTATTTTTTTTAGATATTTCTCTAATCTTGCTTTTTAATTGAATACTTTTATATTTAACAAATTCTTTTATATTTCAGACACTGAAGGATTGCTATGGTTCAATGTTGACTGTACTTCATTTATGTAGTGAAACATTTCTTACTAATATTTCCCCATTCTTAGAAAAGTGATAATAAGTAACAACTTTGGTATTTATAGGTTAGGTGAACACAACAGACAAAAGGCTGTATCGAACCCGGCGCCTAACAACTTCCGCGGTGGTGGCGGCGGAGGCGGCGGTGGCGGCGGTGGCGGCGGTGGCGGCGGTGGCGGCGGCGCGAGTGCATACCAGCCCGGCCGCATGGAAAATGAGAGGCGAGAACACGACGATAGAGACAAACGCGATTACGGAGACGAAAGGTATAAAAAAGTGAAGCTGATTATCTACTAGAAGCAGCCTTGACTTGACGCAAACATCCTACAATAACTACAAAATATAAATTGTGTCGCGGCGGGGCTCAGGTTGAAGCAGCGTCTCTACTTGCGCGGCCTCGGAACGTGACTAGTAGATAACCAGCTTAACACATACATCTTGTACAGTTTTTGAACCTCTTCTTAATTAATATTTACCCCCTAACTTACTTCCTCCCAATATCTCTATCTTTAGCATATTGATGTGTTGTCACGGTATTAAAATAGGTATTTGTGAGGATGTGTGGATATAAATAATACAGTTGGATAAATTTTGTGTTAAGTCAAAGACAAATAAATCTTTTTATTCAGTTTTAGCTCTAGACCTTTTTTGAACGTTTTTACGTTCAAAAAAGGTGTCATTTAATTCATAACCTGTCATGTACTTTTTGCACCGAAATACCTAGAGGGTAGACTTTTATAAAGTGATGAATAATTCAAAATGTCCTAATATTAGGTTATTCTATTCTCAGGTATACAAAAGACAGACCAAAACGGGAAGAGAACAGAGATAGAGAACGCGACAGAGATCGCGACCGCGACCGTGAGCGGCGGGAGCGCGAGCGCGACCGGCGCGACCACCGCCACCGCGAGCGCTCGCGGTCGCGCGACAAACACCGACACAGGTCGCGCTCCAGAGACCGACGCTTTAGATAATGAATACTAGACTAACCAGAACCTAGGTTCAAGTGTTTCGCAATAAATTAATGATGTTCAATTTTAACAAGAGTATTTTATTTACCCATGTTAATAGTATACTTTTTGGCCCAGGCCCAACAGTGGGAGTGATCATAAAGTAACTTATATATACGGGAATTGTACTTAGTTACAAAATAAATAATGTTTAAAGCAAATATGTTGTAATAGTAATAAAATCTGATTTATAGTTGAATCATTACAGACTATGCTTA
Organism: Cyclophora albipunctata; assembly: GCA_963082685.1. Lineage (NCBI taxonomy): Eukaryota > Metazoa > Arthropoda > Insecta > Lepidoptera > Geometridae > Cyclophora > Cyclophora albipunctata. The sequence continues at coordinate 1,055,361 of OY720113.1, read as the reverse complement.
TCACGATGTCTTTATCTATCTATTAGTTAAGAAACACTGAAAGGATGTGATAAATTACAAACAACATTGTAGTTTTTAGTACATATTTAATTGCACTATAGAGTTCTGCAATAGTAATTTATAAAACACATTTTCATTACGAAAACAATTCAAGCTTAGCTAAAATAAATATGATCAATTGAGTAAGATCTTGAAGCAGGTGTTCAAATAATGTATGACGCAATTTACGCTGCAGCACCTTTAGCATTCTCTTGTTGTTCGAACTTGGGGTATTTAGATTCCACAGTTGCCCATGTGATTCTGCTGTTTGCTAAGTCCCTTACAACTAGAGGAACATCAGCTAGGGGCAGTCTGACTTGACCCATACTATCTCTTTCCCTCAAAGTCACAGTATGAGGCTCTTTTATGGTATCAAAATCTACAGTAACAGCATATGGCACGCCGAGTTCGTCGGTCCTGGCGTAACGGCGACCAATGGAGCCAGAAGAGTCATCAACTTTGTGAGACACATCAACTGATGTCAGTTCTTGGTTTAGCTCCCTCACAAATGGATGGAACTCAGCATTGCCACTGAGAGGCAACACTGCACACTTCATTGGAGCTACAGCAGGTGGCAGTGAAAAGTAAGTTCTCTGTTCATCACCCTCCCTCATCTTGAAGCTATGTTCCAAAATGCAGTACAAAATCCTACCAATACCAAATGAGGGCTCTATAACACTTGGTATAATTTCTTCTACATGGACTGTCTTCTGAGTCTTCTTCACACCTACAATGTTTGGAGAAAGTTTGAACTGTCCATTAGGTGTTTCAAGAACATATTCACCAGTAACCAATTGCTTCTCAAGCTCTTCTAGCCCGGCTGAGTCCAATGCAGCAAGGGCCTCATTGATGACCTTGGCATCTTTCTTGAATTCCTTGCCAATAGCTGCCTTGTTAGGGACAGCTTCTACCACTTCTATTTGCTTTGGAGCCGGGAGTTTCTTCTCAGCAGCTAATCTAATTCCAGTAGCTTTGGTGTGCTGGGTGAGGTCATAGGCTGACCTGTCTGCACATCCCACACATTCAATCCATCCATAGCTACATAATATTTCAGCATCCCAGCAGTCACAAGCATAATGGGCCATCTCATTGCCCATGTGTTGTCTAAACCTCAGTTTCTTGGAGTCAATACCAACAGCTACCAAGTACAGATAAATTCTGGCCATGAAGTAACCCAGAGTTTCATTGTTGACAATACCTTTAGAGACAGCATCACCAATGGTCATGATCTCAGCAGCTTTACCTTGTTCCTGGTTGTCAGCAGAATAGAACAGCATGTGAGTGTCTTTCACAGTATCAAACTTAGGATGGTCCTTTGTATCACAGAAGTGTTCAATCTCGCACATTGTGAATTCTCTTACTCTAAGAAGACCTGATCGGGGAGAGATTTCATTTCTGAATGAATTTCCTATTTGTGCTGCTGCAAATGGTAACCGGCCTTGATTGAATTCTAGGAGACGTTTGAAGTTTACAAATATGCCCTGTGCAGTCTCTGGCCTGAGGAAACCTTTAACTAGGCCGGAAGGTCCAATCTGAGTGTTGAACATTAGGTTGAACTCGATGGGAGGGGTGAGCTCATTGCCACTGATGGGTGACTTCATGTCAAACCTCTTCATCAAGCCAGACATGTCATCTGCAGTCATACCATCCAACTTCACTAAAATATCCTCAATTTCTGCTTTCAGTTCAGCTTTAGTATTCTTTTCACTTTTAATTTTCTCCAAATGTGCCTTTATTAGGTGATCTAACCGGAAGCATTCTCCAGACTTCACATCCTTGGTCATCAGGTCAGCAAACCTTTCCACATGGCCTGAAGCCTTCAGCACTGGTTCAGGGGTCAATATGGAGCAGTCCACCTCCAACATCTGTTCCTGAAGGATGAAATATTTTCGCCAAAGCTGGATCATATTACTCTTCAAAGCACACCCCATTGGGCCAAAATCAAACTGGCCCGTGATACCCCCATAGATAGCAAATGACTGATCATAGAAAAATCTTCTTTTGATGAGATCTTCCATTTTAGCTCGGTCAAAGAGTTCTTCAGACGGAGCGAGACTCAGTTCTTTATCTTCCAACACTTTCTTTCTGGCTTTCAGTTCAGCCACAGCCTTCTTGATGTCAATTTCAGGAGCTTTCTCTTCTTTCAGTTTTCTGACTACATCACCTTGCTCCTTGACACAGGCCCTTAGCGGGGCTAAGACTTCTTCAATTTTTGGATCAGCCATAATGGTTTCTCGTAAAGGGTTCGGGATTTTTATCTTTCTATGAAGCTTATTGCTGCCCCAACGTTGTTCGTGTGATAATCTGAAGTGATGTCGGAATACCGGGAGCCGTTTACTAAACACACTACAACTATAAACTAAAGTAAGAACGTTTCTCATTTAACTAGTTCGGAGTATCTTCCTTATATTAATCCATCTGCCAGCCGGTATTTAACTTTTTGATCGCGTGGTGATGATGACGAAATACTTGCACGTCTTCGCTTTTCCTTGCTTTGATGCTTTCCTTTTCACAATAAAATTATACAGGTGAAGTGACATTTGACATTAGAATAACAGAACTTAGCATAGAAGCAGGACCAATAAACACAATATTCTTTTGCAAGAAAGAGAGACATATAGTTTGCTTCAGTGAGTTTGCTTCTAATCCGAATCACGTCACGATCTTAGCTTGCGTTGCATGCAGCTGATTGTCAACTAGAGTCTGGTTGTCACAGAGACATTTACAAAATGTGTTACCATTATTATTTTTGTGTTAAATCAAAGTTTTGTTAAATTGTTTATAGGAACTTATTATGAAGAATAAATTTTGGTTACACTAGAATAACACAAAGTATTATTTTCCTTGGATTGTTGTTTGTTTTATAGAGTTTTGTTTAAATCATAAATTATTCTCGTGATCGTAAATAGAGATATGGTAACATTGGATAGCTTGATTTACCACCTATCTCTTTCTCTCTTCTAAATCACAGCGTAAATGATTACGAGATGAAGCGTGACGGAACTAGTTTTAATTATTTGTTTTCTTTTCAAATAATTCAGATTTGACAGCACAAAGGAAGCGGCCATTTTATTGTTGGCTGATTATTGGGGAGAAGCTGTGGTTTATAGACCCCGTTAGCATTGTTGTATTTTTTAATGGATTATATTTTCTAAATACTTGTTTTCAACTACGTACAAAACAGTATACGGACATAGTGTAAGTTTAAGCGTATTTATGTATTGAGTTGGGATAGAAATGGACGACCCGAACAGAATGATGGCGCACAGCGGCGGACTGATGGGGCCGCAGGGCTACGGGCTCGCTGGGGGCGAGGGCACCCCGGCCGCCGGCGAAGGAGAGGCCAGGAAGCAGGACATTGGGGAGATCCTGCAGCAGATTATGAACATTACGGACCAGAGTCTCGATGAAGCGCAAGCAAGAAAACACACGTTGAATTGTCATAGAATGAAACCTGCCCTATTTTCAGTGTTGTGTGAAATCAAAGAGAAAACAGGTTCGTGGATTATTTACTAAATATATTATCTCATCATAGGGAACTTGTGATAAATTCACTCTGTATTTTTGTTGTGGGTTGGGTGAGCATGAGACTTGCAGCCAAAGCAGTCAAACTGGTTTTTGAAGACCTTTTTATAATTTATGGATGAAGCTCAGATTCAAAACTTACCCATAATTCGTTTATTTTTATTGGACTTCATATTATTACCATGCTTTGTATATAATATGGATCAATAAACAAAATCATTGATTTTCTCCAAAAACATTAACAAATGTAGTTTCTCTCTTTCACATTATCCATTACTTATGCCAGTTTGTATAGCCATGCCAGAATAGCCAAGAATGCCTAAAAAGAATAAATGTCAGTCATATCATAATAATCAATCAATATTTGTTGTGCAGTTCTGTCCCTCCGCAACACGCAAGAGGAGGAACCTCCAGACCCGCAGCTGATGCGTCTGGACAACATGTTGATTGCTGAGGGTGTTGCTGGTCCGGAGAAGGGAGGCGGGGCCGGAGCGGCTGCATCGGCCTCCGCCGCCGCCGGGGAATGGGGTTAGTATCTATAAAGTTTTCAGTATATTGATGAGTGGTGAGGAGAGCAAAAGAGTTTGTGAAGCACAAAGACATTGGGTAGAAGTGACTCCATTCTTGTAATAAAGTAATATAGGACTAAAGGCTAAATAAACAGGCTTAGGGCCTGGAGAGCTAGAACTCTTAAAAAATAATATTTTGGTAAGGTTATTTTTGCAAATAAAACATATATAAATAATGAAATATGCCACTAGTAATTGGTGAACCCTGTTGTCCAAGTTTGTAAATCCACTATTACATGGTATTGTTACTTGTCCATATTATTTTTTGCAATTAGAAGTTTTGTAATGAGATGTTAATGCTGCTTCTAATTTACGTGTGGATCAAGGACCAAACAATGTAACATAGGTACCCAAAGCACAATCAGCATTTACTTATAGAGATGCCATAAAGAAATTGCTTTAAAAAGACCGCCTAAATCTATTTGCGAGTCCATCTATTGACGCAGACAATGCGATCGAGCACTCGGACTACCGCGCCAAGCTGGCGCAGATCCGTCAGATCTACCACCAGGAGCTGGACAAGTACGAGAACGCCTGCAACGAGTTCACCACTCACGTGATGAACCTGCTGCGCGAGCAGAGTCGCACACGACCCATCACTCCTAAGGTTTGCATTTACAAAATCTTTACAAAGTATATAGCATATTACCTCGCCAGGTTTGTCATAAACTGAAAAATGTGAATAATCATGTGGTTTTCATCTATACTAATATTATAAAGCTGAAGAGTTTGTTTTGTTTGTTTGTTTGTTTGTTTAAACGCGCTAATCTCAGAAACTACTGAACCGATTTGAATAATTCTTTCACTGTTAGATAGTCTATTTATCGAGGAAGGCTATAGGCTACATTTTATCCCGAAATTCCCACGGGAACGAGCACAACGCGGGTAAAACCGCGGGGCGCTGCTAGTATAACATAATTCCTGTAGCTGCCACAATTTTTGTTTATAATAATGTTGATACTTTTTAAGAATCAATTTATACATACAATCTCCCTTTTTCTATCACCCAGTATATTCAGTAATTTCAGGCTGCTGACAAAGCTAACAATTGAAAGTAATATTTTTCAGACAGTCCTATAAATTACTAGTGTTTGAACAGCTTAATCATCATTGTGTCACATTATAATGTTTTGGTTCAAGTAAATATGAAGTTCATAATGAGTACAAAGACTAACTAGGACCTAGAATTAACTAGCCGTTTCCTACAGGTTTACTCGCTAAAAAGTAGCCTTTTTATTTGATTGTCGGCTACATTTATGTGAAGTTTCATCAAAATCCCTTCTGTGCTTTTTACGTCAAAGAGTAACCAACATTGACTAACTTTTTATGATACATAGTCGTATAATTTCTAAGTATCCGTTGATGTAACGCTAGGAAATCGAGCGCATGGTGCAGATCATCCACAAGAAGTTCAGTTCCATCCAGATGCAGCTGAAGCAGTCCACCTGCGAGGCCGTCATGATCCTGCGCTCTCGGTCAGTTCAATATAATGTTTCTTTCAAACCTGTCTAAGATATGAACAAACCAAATTTATTATTAATTTAATTAAACGATCTATTTCTTTAATATTTATTAAACTTTCTTTCTAAAACTTGTCTATTAAAGCTCATTTAAAAAATGCATAAGTTCCGACAAATGTCAAAAAACTGCGACACACTATCCACTCAGTCATAGGTGCAAAACACAGGAATTTTTCGATTCATTAATCGAGCTCATCGACATGACGACACGGCAAAGTCTTTGATCATGTTTAAAAGAATTAGAGTATGTATTTAAATTCCTTTTTATATAATAAGTATTACTATTGTGACATTTGTGTTTTTCTTAAAATAGGTTGTTTTTTTTTCTTATACTAATTGAATAGGCCATTAAAAATTCCAAATTGAAAAACCAGCTCAACTTTGGCCTCTATAACATTTAAAAAACATCCCGCTTGCAGTTTCTTGGACGCGCGCCGTAAGCGACGCAACTTCAGCAAGCAAGCGTCGGAGATCCTGAATGAGTACTTCTATTCGCACCTGTCCAACCCGTACCCGAGCGAAGAGGCGAAAGAGGAGCTGGCGCGCAAGTGCGGCATTACCGTGTCGCAGGTACATACACATGACACGTTAACACCACCCACAGCTTCCTAGACTCGCGCCGCAAGCGACGCAACTTCAGTAAGCGGGCGCTTGACCTACTCAACGAGTATTTCTACTCGCACCTCGCCAACCCTTACCCAAGCGAGGAAGTGAAGGAGGAATTGTCCAGGCGGTGCGGCATTACTGTCTCGCAGGTATCGCATGCTGCCAATGATCATGCTTTAATCCGTAATAGATTAAGCATATGTCAATAAGTTATGTTAACATATAGTTTTGTTGGTGATATCCAGGTTTCCAACTGGTTCGGCAACAAGCGCATCCGCTACAAGAAGAACATCGGCAAAGCTCAAGAGGAAGCGAACCTCTACGCCGCTAAGAAGGCTGCCGGTAAACATTCACCTTATAAGCCGTCTAGCTAAATTTAGGCTCATTAAATGAAAAGTTTAAGTAATTAAGGTTTTGTAATGAATAAAGTAGCGCCGTTTCCGCACACAGACTTGCCATGGACGAGCTCGCGGCGCGATGCGAGCTCCCCAGAGGCCAGACCCACTTCATATTACAGTAAACATATTCATTACTTGGGACGCTACCAGAACCACCCATCCCGTACTCTAACCTACGCTAAACATATTCCTTGGGTGGTCATTAGTACCCGAACCACAGACATTATATTAACATTAGTAAGGATATTGTTTGCTATAAAGAGCATATTTAAATGCTTAATAAGCCTGCCCATGTTGGCAAGCGATATACAGTGATGTTTACTCCATTAGTGTTGTGTTTTGAATAATGCATTCTCAATGTATCTCTTTTGTACCACAGTACATACTGTTAAATTCACTTGAAACGCTATTGAGTGAATTTATTTATTTATGTATCTGTTCATTTGTAGCATTAATCCAACACCTATTATGTAATGCATACGACTACTTCCCAAAAAGGCTTTATGCATTGAGTATGATCCGTACATGTTGTATTATCTATTTATTTCTTTTAAATGTGACTAAAATTGCAACCCACCGCACTATTCGAATATAATATATACTTTTTACTCGAATATAACCCATATTGCGACGAATGTAAACAGTCTGCAACATACTTTATTATTTCGTCAGTGCAAAACACAAAACATGGGATGTTTTTAACGAATTAGTCGGGAATACGACTATATTTGTTTAATTTCTAGTCACGTTTAAAAGAATTAGGCAGTACATAATTATTCGTTGATTGGTCGGCAGCGGGCGCGTCTCCGTACTCGATGGGCGCGGCGTCGGGCACGGCGACGCCGATGATGTCGCCGGCGCCGACGCAGGACTCCATGGGCTACTCGCTGCCGGCGCCCGGCTACGACCAGCCGCAGCCGCCCTACGACGGCTCCATGGGCTACGACCCCATGCACCAGGATCTCTCGCCGTAGACACACACTAACCGGTACCTATTTATCTCTATTTTATATGGTTCATAGCTGGGTAAATGTCTTCCCCACAAATAGCCAAACTTCCCGATCTCTTGTTACCTAATATGCCGTATATACTACAATTTATTTCTTTCAAATGCTACACAAAGCAAAAATTATAAGCAAGAACTTGTAAGTAAGTAAGGTGTAGGTTAGTGGCCTTAACCCTGAAATGAATTCAATATGGCCGATTTTACTAACAAAGACAATTTTTGTGTAGTCGAAAAAGGTTTAGTAATGTGATTAAATTGAATAGAATTAAATCACGAAAAGAAATATAATTTATATCATGATAGTAGTGATCGTCGATTTGAACGTAGACAATGTTTGTTGCAGGTGAGGGGTGGGACAATCGTGCAGCTTCCACAGAATTGCCATTTACATAACATACTATTACATATTTGGTTAGGTAGCGTGTGCCGCCGGCACACTTCACTCACTCACGACCGCGGGCGCCCCCGGTACTTACATACGCCTTAGAATAGGACATTGTATACTGCATTACATTTAATTATATACTACAAACACACTATATGTAGCGATTGTATTTTTGGACGAAAATGTAACTTATACGTATTTTATTTCGTATTATCTATTTTATTTTATACAAGACGACTGGCATCACAGTATTTTTTATATTTTTCTTTTTGTTTTAAAAATTATGTTTTGATTTATACAATTTTGATTGAAAAGCTATTTTATAGTATTATTATTTTTATATTTGACCGAATTGTTTTTGTTTTGTCTAAAATTAATTATTTGGGCAGTATTAGTAATTTATATTGTATGTTCATCACATCGATTGGCGGGGATCTCGTTTATATAGTTCACTAATGTATCTTCTCTACGGTGGATATAAATATACGATAGGTTTAAGAAAGTATAGTGTAATAATATTCATATTTAAGTAATAATGTAAGTATTCAGATATTTTGTGCTGCCTCTGTGCGCGCCCGCTGTATAACACGCCGCACGTCGCCGCACTCGATGCTACAGAACGCTAGGTGATAAGAAATAATAAGAGATTATTTATTTATTTATATTAAACGAACGTTAGTTATTGAAGTCATTTTGTAACTCTTATAGTGTAGAACTGGCATATAATATTTTACTGCAAACTAAATACGAAAATATGTGAATTGATAATTATGGATTACTGCAAAGATCAATGATCAAAATAACATATTGATCACTGTAATCAATTCGTTAAATCAAGTAATTTATATTTTGAAATGATCACATAAAATAGTGATAAAATGTTTATCGGATGAATGATGCCGATTTTATTATCTTGAAATTATGAAATAGATAAATGTACTATCGTTGTAAAGACGAACATTAAATAAAATTATATGAATAGTGTTTAAAATAGAATCAATCATTATAGGAGGGGGTTTGGATAATATATGTATACTATGAAACTGTAATTGACGTATACTAAAGCGAGTGCGCGGCGACGGGCGTGCGGCGGCCGCGCGGGCGCCACGTAACTTGTGTGCAATTTAATGTTTATTAGCTATGGTTGTGTTAGTGTCGCACACACGGACGGACGGCTGGTTTGTTTACTATCGATATGTTTATATTTACGTTGACACCGGTCACTGCATCCACGGGAGTTGTGAATATCATATGATGTTACGCGGTGCTACACCTACACTTAGCACTATTTATATACAATTATTAATATTATTTTGTCTAGCTTTAAGTTCGGTTCTCGTTCCCTCTCGCAAACAGATCTTGTGACGTTCTAGTACCATTTAGTGATAGTTTGAAAGGAAATATTTGCTAGCGTTAAGTTGATGTGTTCTAAAACAAAATATCTGAAACAGTATACGAGAAATGAAACGAAAATTTTAATTGAAATAATAAACGTTAAATGCCGTGGGACATTGTAACTGATCGCGCCGCCGCTCGTTCGGATTGTATCCCAGTAATGTATACAATAGAGTTAAAGGATATTGTTTTAGTGTAATGTGTTAAGAAGCAGCGCGGCCGCGGCGGCGCGGGCTCCATGTATACGACGACAAGTTCAATGTTATTGCGACCATCTGATCGACTAAATACATTTTTGTGTAGTTAACTATTTGTTGTTTTATTTACTTAAGTGTAGCGCCACATCTGCGGAACGTACGGCGCCGAACCTTCCGCTAAATACGCTCGTAGTGTATTTCAAGTTATATAGGACACATCAGTACGCGGCGTAATTTCGACTGATGTGTCATAGAGCGGAAGGTTCGGCGCCGTACGTTCCGCAGATGTGGCGCTACACTAATAACCCAACTCGCCCCACCGCCAACACTCTGGTAAAACAAACTTACACCGCATAAATGCACCTTTTGCTATTGTACCCTCATTCGCATGTAAGATATTTTTCAGGCTCAACCTTGTTACCTTTCGAAGGCACAACCTTGTTACATCCACAAACAATCTGAAACGAGGTGGAGGTATTCAATTCCACAACGCTACTCTATTAAAAAATCTTAATGCAAATGTCATATTCTTTGGCAGTCAAAAATGTTAATTAGCATGACATCGATTTGTGGTCTGTGATCAAAGCAAAGGCAAATAAATAAAATTGCCCCCCTCAGATATAAGAGAGTAATTTGTTACATACTGATTACCCCTTCGTGCGTTGATCCCAGATTATTTGCTGATAATGGATCTGCAGTGATAATATAATTAAGTGCTGATAATGCCTAAATAAAACAAGGTGTGGCATGATCATGACTTACACATATATATTTTAGCTTGTCCGGATGTTTTTCGAGGTATTAGTTCCCATGTATCCATTATGGTCTTCCCAAGTTAGAGGACCCACTACTTCAAGTCTGTCCAAAATATCGTAGGCAGAAGTCTTAGCTTCATTATCGCTTAACCCTGTGCGCCTGTATTAGATATATGTTTGAGGTAAGTTTCGTGGTCCACCTCGATTTCTGTAAGTAGAGCATGTAATGAGTAGGAGGACCCAGTAAAGCCTAGGTCCTGATCTATCTCTAGAAGATGATAAGTTAATCCCCGAATAAGCCCTAATAAAAACAACAACAAGAATTATTTGTGTATGTTATTATCGCGTAGTGACCTTGGCCGGTTTGAGTACTAGCGAACGCTAGCGAGACACAACTACGTTCAGTGAAGTGAAGTCACTCGGTCCAACCACTCGACTGACTCACATATGTTGAAATATTTCATCACTAATAAAGCAGCTTCGGCTTTTTGGAAAAATTGTGAGTACCTAAATGATTTTATTAAATAAGTAAGGTGGGGAGATGTTAATAGGGTAATAATATGGTACAGACACATTTGTTGCTAACCATCGAGAGTAGGTAGGTATCTTATCTACTTTTTTCCTTAATATTGAAATGATGTTCATTGTAGTTTGCGGCCTGCACTAATAACTATTTGTGGCAAAGTAGTAGTAAGTAGTGTGTAAATAGTCTGCTAGTTCAAGCCTTAAAAATCTTAAAATGTTATCACTATAAATCAAAGATACATCAAAGAAAATCCTGTTTACATAGTAATTTATTTTAATTAGGTCTTTCATTAGTACTCATAGGTAGCGTAGGTCAATTAATACTTAAGTTGTTATAGGAAGTGCACTAAAATTAACATAGCACGTAAGCAGTTACAACATTATTGATAATGCAACATTTTTTTATTGATAACAAACTTACGTGTAATTACTTGAGTATCAGTTTTATCTCTAAAATTATCGATTGTAAAATATCATTGCGATACCTAGATATTTAAAGTTATGTCAAATACCTAAGCTTCTTTAATTCATTCCAATCATTTAGTACCTCTGTGTTTAGGACCAACCTATATGTTGTAGGTTGTAGGAATCCTATTTGACTTTAGACCATGTTTCAAAGGCGTTTGCTAAAAAATGCTCACAAGTTTTATTAATATCTATATAATATAAATCTCACGGATTATTTCTACTATTTATCTACTTATTTATCTACTAATGATCTACTTATTATTTCCATCACGGAAAATAAACAAGGAGCAGAATACATACTCGAACAGAAGTACAGATGACATAGCAGTAACTACGTCTAACTTAGACGAACCTTTTTACCTGAATAGTCTCAAGTTCCTACAGATTACAAGTAGTTCGACATAGACCAAACTACCTTACCATAATGTATGCGCTTGTGAGTGTACTAGTGTTAATGTGGTGCGCAGGCAGTATGATGACCAGCATCCACAGCGCGTACAAGACGGAGGTCCATGACGTGCCTATGTCTGTCATCATCAGGCCGTACATGCCCGAGCTGGATGAGAAGAAAGTGGCATCCCTCATGCAGACTATTAAGGTATGTTTCCTTGTGGACATATATATGTTTTACATTACATTTATGTTCCTACCTACATAATATTCTAATGTAGTGTAATGGATAGTCATTTGACATTGCTCAAGTCGGCAGCTCTCCTTAGCAAGTAAAAATGGTTGCTAAATAAAACCAGCGAGAGCTTTTCTTACTTTTAGCAACGGTTTAATATAATCTACGTAATTTGCTGTATTAAGAATTCGGTTAGCCAGGACACATATTTTGAAATTGTCAAAGAAATTAGTTTTCAAGGATGTAGTTACATACATAAGATATCCATATTTAAGTAATTTGTACTCGTATAGGATATAATCATATAGGAATTATTAGGAATAGGATACCGACTTCAGGAAGTTATCGAGTGAATTCTAAGGTCAATAAATACCTAGATGAACCCGGTTGGGTAGGCTTTAATAGGTTGTATTTTTCTATCACGGATATGCTGTCAGGGTTAACAAATTTGTAAAGCAGTTTCAGTTATTTTATAGGTAAATAAATGTACTGAGATCACCTTACAGATAATATGTCAACAATAATAAATAGCATAATAAAATAAATTAATCGAACTTGAGGTAAACAACCTAATTAGCGTCGATTACAGTGATAGTATAGCCAGGTATCTAGTGTTAAAAATAATGTTTATGCATCCGGTTTTGAGTGCTAAAAATTATATTATGTAGGTATAAAAATAAAGAATGGTGTACATTCCTAATAAAACGAGTTAGAGTAGGTAAACATGCCAAAGCAAGCATTATGTTAAAATGGGTGAGTCCGGTCCATACACGACGCGTGCATATCTAATGTGTGCACTATCACGTTAGTTAGCTACTTGTAGCCTGGACAATTATCTGACAGAGGAATGATCGAAAACCAATTATTTATTACAGAAAGAGGAAAAATCAGGAGTCGTTCCTCCCATAGACATCCTCTGGATCACGGGCTCCGAGGGTGGCGACTACTACTACAGCTTCGGCGGCTGCCACCGCTTCGAAGCTTACAAGCGTCTAAAGAAGCAAACGATACCCGCCAAGGTGATCAGATCAACTATCACGGACTTGAGAACGTATTTGGGAAACAGCACGCCCGATTTGAAGTAGAGCAAGCATGTAAGAGCCCCACTAGACTACTTACTAAGATCTCAGGCAAAAAAGGTTATTTTTAATAATGTTTGTCAGCGCGGTGAAGAGGCCATAAGTTAAAAAACCGCTGTGTTCTGGTGTTGTGTTAGTAGAGTCCTTACAGCCTGGTTCATAAACGCTTTTTAACTGAAACACTGTTATAAAGTGTTTTGTTTCTCTTGCTCCTTGGAAAATAGCATATGCTGGAAAGGGACAGACCATTTTATAGCTAAAATGCTGTTACAAGCTTTTATTAATAAGGTCCTTACAATATTTAGGTATTATAATTATGTAAAGAGATTGAGTTTGTCAAAAAGAGAAATGCATAGCCATCTGTTGTTGTGATTGGCTACTTCCCTGTTTTAATAACTCCGCTCGCTTACTTACTTTTGTACACGTTCCGCTCGCTTGTTTACTTTTGTACTTATGTTCTAATCATGGATTGCCACAGGAACAATTTATGCGAACTTCAAACTGTGTTGTTAAATATTTTTATATAATTAATTAAATTAGTTAGTAATTTCGCGAGTCATGTTATAATTAAGTTTATGTGAATATTGTACATTGAGAGCAACTTCTATTTTATTTCAGATTTCTTACTTTTTAGTCAATATAATAATTGGCCATTACCATTTTCAAAATTAATATGTATTTATTTACTACAATCTTTAGAAATAATATGTATATGTTAGTAATGTTAATGCATCCAGATGTTCCAAGTGTTAGTATTCATCAAGGTTCGTAAAAGAATAGCTGTATTCATTGTAAGTATATACCCATTTGTATTAAAAACTTAAATTACTGTTAAGTCACTTGTACATATACCATTTTGAAATAAAACTATAAAAGTCTCCAACATGTTATTTATTGTGAAGTCTCTTACCTACTACAGAACAGTGAGATATGCCATTTCTGTATAATAATAATAATATTTACAAACATCAACATAAATAATATCAAAATACATCGACTAATATCCTCACGATTGCAACCATTCCTTACCGAATAAATATTCGATATATAAAAACTGGCGGAACACAATGAATTGACAAAATAATAGCAATTAATAGTGTTCAATTGATTACTTATTCATATGGCGTTATTATGCAAAGAGAATGCAATTATTTTGTTTCCAATTAAAATATTTTTGCCGGGTACCATCTAACCGGGTACGATCGAACTTTAAAACCAAATCAATAAACATCAATTAAGGGCCTTATCACACTTGCGATTTACAAGCGATTTGAAAGCGAAACGTACGCGCGGCGTGTTCGTCGCGTTCCCGTTACCAATTCGCCGCGAGTGCGTCGCGATTTTGCCGCGATTGCGTAACGAATACGCTGCGCAGCCGTCAGTAAATCGCTGAGAGTGATCTGAGTCTTGACGCGGCGATCTCGCTGCGCAGTCGCGGCGTATTCGTCACGCGGTCGCGGCGTAATCGCGACGCCTTCGCGGCGAATTAGTTACGGGCACGCAACGAACACGCCGCGCGTACGCTTCGCTTTCAAATCGCTTGTAAATCGCAAGTGTGATAAGGCCCTTAAGTGTCAATCCTGGCATTTAAAAAACGATATTAGCGCGCGATTGAACATAAACAAAATATTATATGGCAATGGATTTGTTTTAATATGTTTATGATCGAATTAGTTTCAAAGTTAATCAGGAACAAGACCGCATTGTGTGTAGCTGGTATCCCCGCTAATTTGAATACAATATCGTCCAATATATTAATAAAAAAATACACTAAAGCATGCCAAATAAAATGAAAAATAAAATTAACTATACCCGGAATTTTAATTCGATTCCAGATTTGACAATTTCAGTGTTGCAACATTATGACAAGTACTAAATAGTGACGTTGCGAAATTATTCGATATGGAAATGGAATATTGCCGGATCGATTCTTCTCGTTTATAATTTTACTCTCGTAAACTAAGTATATCAGGAAATTAAATATTTCTGAACCGATAATTTAGTTTTGACGATTAATTAACGATCTGAGACTTTTCTTTTATAATTGTGTGTGAAATAAATAAAAAAATGTGATCATGAAGGATGTTCCTTCATGATCACATTTTTTTATACACAAAATAAAACAGATAGATGTATTATGGTAATAATTTATTGTATAAATTGTCGCCGTCATCGCTATCGCTGTCACTTTCTGTAACATTTATTATAAATGTGTCTGTGATATTGTCAATTAACATATCTTTGACAACATGGGATACGCATTTAGACCATTCGGTAGCTAATGTCAAATCTGGAATCGAATTAAAATTCCGCGGATACAAAATATCGATTCGCAATTAAATAAGATATTCGTATCACTACACTACACTAATAGATGTGGTATCATTATTTCACAAAATGACAGTAGCTAATGTCAAATCTGGAATCTAATTAAAATTCCGGGTATAATGAAACATTCATAATAAAAGTGAATGACAATTATATCGATAGCAATAAAATAGCTGTTTGCATTGCAGATACATTATGCAGGTTGAGGTGAAGAGTAAAATAAAGTCAAGGTATCTTGAACTCAATTATTATTTAAAAAGTGTATTACATACTTGATGGTAAAAGTAAATTTATTTTAGCAGGTGGGAAGTTCGTAGCACGCCTTCAATAAGAATAAAAAAGTACTAGGTATAAGAAAACGTACAAATATTTAGATATAAAAAATTAGGGCAATTTTGTGAAAAAAGGGACAGCGATATTGTGCTTTCTCTCCCAATAACAAATGAATTTATAACGTACGAATGTTGTATTCCTCGAAATCTTTAGACAGTCACCCAGTTTCGGTTTTGTAAGGTTAAGGTAAGTAAGTATTTTAAAGCTGAGATTACTAAATATCTATAACTACTTCACGCTGGTAGTGCGACAGACTTATAACTCTACAAAACTCTCTAAACTCTAAACTCCCCTCTAGATTTCAAGGAGTACATTTCCACGCTATACAAAAATAGTAACTTAGTTCATCTGTCTTCAAGTTGTAAGCTAACAAGCTAAATAACAATAAACTACAGTCGGATCGCGAAGGAGATCAATAAGGTACTCGCACATAACGTTTGGCACATAAATTACGACACACAATGAAATTTAAACATAATTTTAATATTTCCAACGATTCAATGTTGCCGAATCTGCGTGGAAACGAACTAATTGTAATATGTAATTGGTAGTATCTTATTGTAATAAACAGCAATGTATTGCAGTCCTTTTCTATCATGTTGCACAATTAATTGGTTAATTCCCCTGCATGTGACAGCAACATTTGGTGATTTTTTCTCTATTTGGTTTTGATTACTATTATATCATTCCCTCTAACTAATACAGAAAATATATCTTTGACAACAACCATATTTTACATAAATTCTTTGTATTTTACATAATATTCTGAACATTCAACGTGCTGAAATAATGACAGATAAAAATAATACACTTCATATGTTCACAACTTCATGTAAAGCAATACACTGTTAATAGATTTTTGTTATCATTCTCTAATCTACATTTCTATTTAATAGATTTATTATTGGAAAAATATTATTCTTATTTTAAACTTGTTTTAGCAAAGTGTTGGTTCTTATAAGTATTTATTATTGAATCTATTTTATAAACATTTAGTAGACAAACATTTGTAACTGATCCATTTAAAGGGGGCATTCCACATGATGACTTTTTAACTTAAATTAGATTCATCTGACATCTTTTGAATCAATAATGTTATATTTCATATTAGTAAGTATACAATCCATATTCTCAATTGAACAGTCAGTCTAGCATAAAAAGTCACAATGTGAAATGCCTTAACATCAAAACTATTTATTCTACACATTTAATTCATTTGTTTGTTTAATATACTTTGGATAAGGATAAGATATTATATAACAAGAGAAGAGACGAGGAAATAGGTATTGAGAGTTAAGTGGGCAAAGCCTTTAGTGAAATTACTCTAAGACGTCCCTTTGGACAGATTTCATTTTAATAATATTAAAGTATGGATATAATAGATGTAATTTCGCCTTTCTCCATTGAAGATAATGTACTTAAGTTTGGGTATAACAAATGTGTGTGAGTAAAGGTTTCTACCCATTACACCGTATCATACCATGACCGTGCTATGAACGTTTCAGCACCGGCAAAATATTCTCATCGAGAATAGTCGACGTTGTTGGTTGGTGGCGGAACGGTCTAGTGAGCATAGTCTCATACTTTTCAATACAAAGAATATGTTTTTGCCTGACACGTTCATAGCACGGTCATGGTATGATACGGTGTAATGGGTAGAGGCCTTTAATGTAAATATTTAGTGATTGATATAAGCGCTAAATAAACACCTAGTATATTTAGAATGGTTTCGCTCGTAGGCTTGCCACAGTTTAACATATTTAGGAGTGAATAAAATGATACCACCAAATTGTAACCATTTCCAGTAATATTCATTGGCATGTGCCAGTAGTCTTACTATGGTGTGGTAAATTCTCACATTTCCCGCGCATGCACAGTGCTCCCTATAGCTACGGGAGTGATCGGTGGTGTGTTGTATAGGACTGTTTCAATAATAATAATTATGATTATTTAATACTTTGTAATGGAATGTTGAAACCGACTGTTAATTTGATTTGAACTGTGTGTGCTTTACGAGATAGGCATCTTACTTTAACAATTTGTATTTTGAACAAAATACAGTATCTAAAAGCTCGTTAGATAAGCCTTCTTAAAAAAATCAAATAAAAAAAAAAACAGTTCAAATGAGGCATAATTGACTTTTAACAACTATAGGTGAATGTAATGACAAATTGATACATATTTAGATCCAGCACAAAGTAGGAATGAAATAAGACCTTTACTATGATTTGGCACTCGTAATAGTAAAAATAAAAAAGCCAGTTGGACAAGCGAATTAAAAAACTATTTTAAACTCTAAGAGGTCTTCCAATGTTTTTAAAGTCCGAAGAAGACGGAAAATATTTTGTTCTTCATATAAAACGGGCGTAGCAGGACGACTTAAAACGCTTAAATTTATATGGGTCTAATTTTCATTAAAATATATTTTAATATTACTGTAAATGTGTCCAACTGGGTGTAAAAGTAGATATTTAATTGAGCATATAATTTCGTCATGGTGGGAGGAACTCCTTGTCCGATCATTTGAAATGAAGGATCGTAATGTCATAAGGTGTAGTCTTTAAGTATTATTTAGAGTGTCATTTAAGTTTTTGTTAATAATAAATATTTTGAAGCAGCGTCTCTAATTGACAATTAATAACTAGTGGGATATTAACTATTCTTTATTATAATATTTTTTGTTAAAAATTAACATTTATTAGATAAACTCTTTTGTTGTTTTAATCGTGTCTATAACAAGTGTACGTGTTTTCAAATGTGTCACGAATTCTATATCTAATTTAAAGCATTTCCGCACCATCAATACCTCAGTGCTATACCGTTTCATAGATTAAAGAAGAGAGCATAGATAGAGTTGATAAAGTTTGAAATTCAGAATAACAACATGTATAACAGAATATCAATGTTGCCATTTGAAAAAATCTTACAATATTTTTTTCTACATAGAATACTTTTCTTATTTACGAAAATATAATGTTGACTTTATCTTAAAGTAGAATATAGCACATAAATACACTTTATAATGCACAAACATTTCATATACCTAACTAGATGAAAGTGGTTACTCTTGAGATTGCTTCGTTCTAGACTAACACCAATAGACAATTTTATTATTAAAAAATAATGTCCTGTCAGATAATCGCCATATTGGCGCGTAAAATAATCTTGTATGTAGGCTGTCAATATAAATTAATTATTAATTAAATGCATCTAAGACAATAAGAACTATTTAACATTTATAAACGGTGCTAAAGGACATATTGGTTGTCTCACAATAGTGTTCTTAATGCTATTATGTACACTTAACTTAGTATATAAATAAACATACGTAATCTAAACTCATAATACTCTGTTTGTTGAATTACATCAAGTTATATTAAATAACAACATTAAATAGACCGCACAAAGCCCGCTCAAGGAACTCGGTATCTCCTAAGATTCACACTACACATCGACCAAAGGTAATGCCCAAGTGGTTTTAAATGGAGATTAACATTTGTATCAACATATTTCACTGGAGAGTTACGATCACTGAAAGTTTGGTTATTGCTATCACTAATATCAACAGATAGAGATAGCACGAATTAAGTGACGTCAATCAACGTTAAATTTAACTTCGTCAATTGTAACTGCATACTTTGATTTAGAAAAAATATGCGACAATAAGTAGCCTCCATCAGCCAAGTAGAATAGAGTAAGATAAGTAATATTCAAACTTCGAACATGGTCTATCGTAAACCTCTTATCTGACAGGTGTCAACAAACAGCTGCCAGTTCAATATCATCTCGTACGTGCTCGCACACATCTAATTGATCCTATATTATTTACAAAGCAACTACAATCGTAAAACAGCACTTCTGATACTTAAAATCTAAAAAATAGATTTCTAACTATTCAACTTTGACTAACAATGTCATTTCGACACTGACACATGTATATAAATCAATGTCGTTTGACAGTGACATCAGCATGTAAATAAATGTCTATGTAATAAAAATATATTCACTCGTCCGCGGTCCAGAATGTCAATAGCACATTTCTTCCACTACTGGCACGTCACCAGCACCTGTATTTCGCTTTACCTTCCCTCGATCAGATCGTTCAATACTGTCATCACTTGGCTCATATGACTATGTACACTGGCTGGGAATTCCAGCCGATTTGACTACATTATATTCACTGTCGTATCAACTATTCACAGTACACAGTGTATCTTAGCCCTCTATGCCATACCTCGTCCAGTATACGTTGACCCACGTTGGTTCATCTTAGACGAGGTCGGCGAGGTCGTGCGGCGGCGGGCGGATCTCGCGCTCGGCGAGGCACAGCTGACATCAGTCAAGCGCGCCGATGCATTCGGGCTCCTCCCGCACGCACTCCTTAGGGAAGTACCCGGAGCGGTTGTCACCCTGATACCATACCAAGTTAATGTTAACGCCATAGTAAAACTATATGTGGAAGATGACATTGTGACAAATTATGAAAAATAATGTCAGTCATGTCACTACAGACGGCGTAACTGATCCACGTGAAGTTGACGTGACTGATGTTTGTGTGGCTCAGCGTAGACGAAAAAGAAAAATGTTTAATTAGTTTAAGTTCAAAAATGATCAATGAACACACAATGACTTAAGAATTGTTGACAACAACTAGTTTGTATTGAGCAGTACTTCTGTGTAGTGTATGGAGTACCTCTGTGTAATGAAGTGCACGTGAAGTGTTTCGAGTACCCTAGCGTACCTTGTCGAGCGTGCGGCCCTTCCACCAGCCGCGGCTGTCGCCCTCCTTGCTGAGCACGAGCACCTTGGCGCCGGGCCGCAGCGCCAGCTGCGACGCCTCCAGCGGGCGGAAGTCGTGGATCACCGTCGCCACCACGCGCCGGAACGGCCAGCGCAGGTTCGAGTTCAACCTGCACACGTCAACAACAACATTTATACAAAAAACTTGAGAGGTGTCAAGGAACACCTGGATGGAACGAAGTTTATTTATTATCAATAAAAATAATCGTCGCGACACCACACTGTTCAATGCGAAATAGAAAGACGAAACGAAAATATAAACAAGAATAAATAAACAGAGAAACATGCGCGGCGCGCATGTTTCTGTGTCTGTCTCTCTCTGGCGTGCGCAAGTTTCTCTGTCTGTCCCTCTCTGGCCTAAAAAATGTCATTACCATTTTTTCTGTCTAGCCCCCTTTCGCAACGCGCGATAAGGAACTTCGTTCCAATATCACGACTGCAAGTTTATTAAGTCCCGGAATTTTATCAATAGTTTCGTATTTAAAGACCGACCCTGGGACAATTACTATTGGTTCATCGTATGTATCGCGGTGCGAGCAAATCGCTATTGCTTTTACGGACTTCATCAAGCTCACTGCACTTTTTTATTCAGTCAATTGTACTTCACAACGCTCCAATCCGCTCCTATGGAACGCTCCTTACCATAAAGGACTTGACACCTGAAGGACTTTCGTTCCGAGTTGAATATTATCTGAAGCGACATCTTTCCACAGATCTCAAAATAATCACTTAGATAAATTAGATATCAAGTTTGTGGTTACCCTTCGAAGTTCTCGGAGAGACTGGTCTTCTCGTAGTAGGAGACGAGCTCGACGACGCTGCGGAAGAAGCGCGACTCGGACAGGTAGTAGTGCGGCACCTGCTCGATCGGCTTGCGGCACACGCGCATGTGCTTCACTGTGTTGTCCGTCCTGTACACACGTCAAGTGACGATTGGTAAGTGATGTGTGATCGAAGTGATATTAGCTAGTGATGTACGCGTTGCCTTACTTGAGCGAGAGCGCGTAGTGCGTGTCGGTGGGCGGGCGCGGCGCGGGCGGCGCGGGCGGCGCGTGCGGGCGCGCGCGCAGCAGGAACGTGCCGTCCACGCGCCGCTCCAGGCGCGCCGTCGCCGTCTCGCGACCCATCTCGCCCACGTACCTGCGCCACGTCACTATTATACCACTACCAACTACAACAATGACGTACCCAAGTGGTACAAAGGTAAACAGTGAGGATCATCAGTGGAACCGATTAGATTCTGTCTTGTAGAGTGGTTACTTCGTCACATCGATGTTAAGTTTGTCAGTGTGAAATAACATCGATCTCCAGCCATCTTCTGAGATGAATTATTTAAGGATTTGCCATAAGTAATCTGGACGAAGCTTAAATGTGCCGATTGTAAATTCAAATCTAGTGTATAATATGTAGTGGTGTGTAGTGTAGTATACGGACCACATGTAGTAGTGCAGCGCGTGGTCGGGCGGGTGGTGGTGCGGCGGTAGCGGAGGCGCGGGCGACGCGCCGCCGCCGCAGCGACCCGACAGCGCGATGCATTCCTTATGCGCACACGCACCGCACACTGTACACAGGTACCCCTAAGAAACAAGAAAATAAGTATTATAGTACATAATTAAAGGTCTTATATGGTAACAATTCAATCTGAACTTGCTGCAGCCACAGATAACTGCAGCAACCGCCGAATGACTGCAGCCAGCGATGCAGTTATATTCGGTAAGACTTACTTGAAATATTCTGCCTTTGAGAAACTTTGAGCAATGGTGACACGTCGCCGGCTTTTCGAAAGTGTGTAACACGAATTTGTGGTTTGTACTCCGACATCCGACCGGTTCTAGGTTGTCGCTGCAAATATCAACATTATTCTCATTAAAAATCGATATTAAATTGTGAGTTACAGCCTCATCCAACATAATGCCATGCCGTGCACATGAGTCTTATTTCTATTATCGTCTGCCACACTAATAAATGTTCGAGGGTTCGCCGCGTATAATTTGGACTAAGCTTTAGTACTATTCGACATGGAGTAATTTGTAATTTATAGCTGATAGAATTATGGCTGAATAAAAACATTGGTGGGAGATCGTACTAGTACTCAAATGCCGATTAAATTAGCGGAGCGTACGTCCCGAACAGCGTGAAGCCGTCCGTGGTTGTAAGCGCGAAGGTACTGACATGGCGTCCCGGATAGCCTTGATCCACTTGGTGCGCGCGTCGTCGGAGCGCGCGTACAGCGTGTAGGTGGCGTCCTTGGCGCGGCGCACGAGGTGGAAGTGCGCGGCCCAGCGCCCGCCCTCGCCGCGCCGCCCGCCCTCCTCCACGCGGAACTCGCCCAGCCGCAGCCCCGCCCGGAACGAGTACTGGTTGTCCTGGTACACCAAATGATACCTCATAATACTACCAGACTTATGTGGTTAAATATCAGTTACGCTGTGTCTTCACCACGAACGGTAAATAGAGACCTCTACATTCGCAGTAATTGATGTATATTTTTGGATCCATTCCATCCACGAGACAATTTTTTTTTCGAAATCATCACCAGGATGAGAGGTATTTAAGCGTGGGAAATTACAATATATTTCCTTCTGCTACAGTAGACCCACCTTAACCGGCTTGCAGAGCAGCATGAGCTTGTCGAACACGAAGACATATCTGGTGCGCAGCTTCTGGTCCTCGTGCGCCTTCACCTTCAGCTCGCCGTCCAGCAGCAGGCGCCCGTACGCCGCGAGCCCGGCGCCGCCCGCGCCCAGCGAACCGCCCTCCCAGTCTATTATGCTCTCCTGGTACATACGAGAAATTATATTTATATAGTAAACACATTAGGTTACTTCAGTTGTAGGTCTGGTAATAATATGCTTTTGAACTTGTCAATGAAAGGGAAGTCGAATATTAAATAAGTTGGTCACAGTTTTAATATCTCACATCTCCACACGATCCCAGAACCAGGTCCAGAAGAGATACAATGAAACCATCCTCAGTAACATAATCTTAACAAATCTTAGAACACTATGTGCTAGAACCCATAAATTGGCACTATTGCTATGTTACCTGAACTTTAGCCAACAACGTTAGCACCTCGCTGTCCCTCTTCACCTCGTTGATGTACTGAGCGACGTCCACCATCGCTTCTTTCGCCCGCTCCAGCGCTCTGAACTCTTCATGATTCTGTAACCATGTTAGTAACAAGATAGCACAGCCCCGTGGTTTGACCCGTTTTTGTGAGGTTTAGATTATTATTTCGAAACTATTTGATATTTCAACTTACCGGTTGTGTTTCATGAACTAGTTTATCCAGTAGTAAGTGGTATTTGAGCACCCGTTGCATCGGCACCGACAGTATGTCCCGCAGCTGTATCCTGCCATCACTGTTTTCTTTTTGACATTTCTGCAAAAGGTCAAAAATGGGTTGATTTGACAAGACTTTTTAGATGAGAACAAGATTTCTTTGTGGTAACATAATGTTACCATAATGTGTTGTTTTGTCACATTCATTTTGTTATGGCATCACTGTAACAATTTCTCATTTCATAGTGTCTCGGACATGGGTCAGATTCGACCAGTTCTATTAATATCACCAACAACCATTCCGCCGCGCAGATCACATCAGCGAGTTGCAGCGTTTGTTTAAACTTAAGATAGCAACACTCACCACAATCTGACCCTTAAACGTGCTATCCCTCTGTTCGAGCACTTTCAATGTGTCTTGGGCGTGCGTCAGATTCGAACAGTAGTCTCCATAGAGCAGTAATCGTTCCCGCCATGCCAGGAACACGTCTGCGAGTCTCGGGGCGCCGCTGCCCGGGACGCAGGCTTCGGTCGCGAGCTTCAGTTGACGGAGGAGGCCAGAGTGGACTTCATGGAGCTCCTGAAATAAAACATGAATGTAAAATGGCATATGTTTACTAATAAAGGCGAATAGTGGGTTTTGTTTATTAGAATTGTTGATCATTGGAACTACTCGGCGGATTCAATTGATCTATTATAATATAATAAAGCTGATAAGTTTGATTTTTTTGTTTGTTTGATGGACATCTAAGGTAGAGATATAAGCTATTTATCCTGAAATTCCCCCGGGTAAAACGCGGACAAAATCGAGCGGCGCTGCTAGCTCTGTAAATCATACACTCAAGTGGAAGTTTCCAGGTTACTTTTATCGCAATTCTGCAGATTGGGAATATCTATTAATAAGTAGGATCATTATTATATTGTGAATCAGAGGAAGGAAGATTGCCTGCCTTTAACAAATATCAAGGACAACCGTTAAAATTATACCAAGAACGTCATAAATGGACAGCAAATAATTTGGCTGGCTATAACAAGATTTTATAGGGTGAAGCGAACATATTGTTAAGCGGCGATGTCAACGTTTTCTCATGTCGGTCTACTCCTCAGGGAACAACGTGAAGCCCTATTTACTTATCTATATTTTAGTAGTTGCACTAAGTCCACCCCAGTTTGTGTGACAAAACTTCCACGGAACTCGAGCCATTTATTATGCGAATCGCTCACAAACTAATTCCCATAACCAAACTTTGTGTTTAATCGCCATGAATACTAGGATCACCATGAAAGCCTTACAGTTTGTTTGACATATCTTTATCCTTACACTAGCAGCGCCTTGCGGTTTTACCCGCGTTGTGCCGTGCCGCGTTTCCGTGGGAATTTCGGAATTCCGTTAGATGTGGCTATGCATTTTAAAAATAATTATTCAGATCAGATCGGTGGTTTCTGTGATTAGCGCGTTCAAACAAAAAAAAAACACTCTTCAGCTTTATTAAATTAATAATATACACATTATATAACAATGTGGCACATCGCATATGTCTGTCTGTGTTAAATTTAAAAACTACTCGACGGACTAGTAGTTATACGGATATCATCGATAGACGAGTGATGCAAAAGAAAGTTTTGCGACTGGTTTTCATCCCAAAATTCCCGATGGTACGGCTTAAGCTGCGGGGTACTATTAGTCTTTATATAAATTGTGTACTACGTATTTAATTACTTAGTAACGAAGGTACCTACTACGGCTTGATTTGAACGAGACTATTTTGTGGCGCGACGATTCGGATCGATGTAAAAGTGATTATTGGTTGGTTTAAACTATTATTAACTACTAGCATCGCCCCGCGGTTTTACCCGCGTTGTGCCCGTTCCCGTGGGAATTTCGGGAATTTTTTTACATAAAAACCTTCCTCTTGAATCACTCTACCTATTACAAAAAACCGCATCAAAATCCGTTGCGTAATTTTAAAGATTTAAGCATACAGACAGACAAACAGACAGACACGAAAAAGAGACGACTTTATTTTATACTATGTAGTGATTTGGGTTAACCGGCTCGTTCACTCACTTCGAGCAACAAGGATCATGGTGAAATTTGATACACAAACTATACAAAGCCTATACAAACGTCAGTACACTTTATTAAGGGTAATGTATAATATGTTGTAGCCGTTGGTAACCCTTAATAGATAAATAATAACAATATACATATAGGGTGGTTTGCACAAGAACTAAATATGGCTATTAGTTCAAAATGTCCAATAAAAATGCGAAAATTTGTGAGAATTAATGTACATATGTTTGCTACTCTTTCATGTACTGGACAGATTTGGATGAACCTTTACAGTTCATCCAAAGGTTACATCAGAATAACATATGGGATACATTTTATCCCGAAATTCCCGCGGGAAAGGGTACAACGCGGATAACACCGAGGGGCGCGGCCAGTATTTAATATTGCACGAAATAGAGTATTATTAATACAAACTTCATTTGTTTATTTAACACATTGCAGCGCTAAATACAATTAAGAATGCTTGTGCAATCTGCCCTTTATAGAATAAATTATAAGTATGCTTTACACTTACATACATGGATCGACTATACCTCCGATATAATTTGTGCTCAGAATGAGTTAAGAACTAATTCGCAAGATTCAGTTTTTAGGTAAAGATAACTGATTTTAGTCTTATTGAGCACTTATAGTTCTGTTACAGAATATGTTGTATACTCGTAAATCAATAGGCATTGACACTAATTCCAAACTGCAGAACAAACAAAGACTACTTAGAACAAAACATAAACCGTTCGGGTGAAACGATAAAAACTAATGTTATTTATGCGACGTGTTTCGTCAGCTGTTAATGAGAAGAGACACACTGCCCTACGTTAAGGTTACAAATGTTTATGTGTTGTACGCAGCGGCGCGCGCGCACCGTGTTTACGCAGATGTACGCACTAACGTAGTTTCAAAGTAAACCGAAATCGTATACCATGAAAACTCGCGTATGTTGACTAACTTAACTAGTCATCATACAATGGTGAAGTAACAGTCTTACTATTCATCTGCTATCAATTATTTATTGGCTAGCTAGTGGCTTGCGAATCTTGCGATATTGTTAAAAAATAAAAACTTGAGAGGTGTCAAGGGACACCCGGATGGAACGAAGTTTATTTATTATCAACAAAAAATCAAAAATAATCGTCGCGACACCACACTGTTCAATGCGAAATAGAAAGACGAAACGAAAATATCTAGCTTGCTTTCTTTATGAGAGAGAGAGACAGACAGAAAAACTTGTGTTTCTCTGTCTGTCTCTCTCGCGCATGTTTCTCTGTCTGTCTCTCTCTGGCGTGCGCAAGTTTCTCTGTCTGTCCCTCTCTGGTCTAAAAAATGTCGTTCCATTTTTTCCGTCTAGCCCCCTTTCGCAACGCGCGATAAGGAACTTCGTTCCAATAATAACAATTTCAAAAGTACTTCCGAACAGGTTAGTGGCCAACCCTGGAGTCGGAGTTTTAAGAAAGCATGGTCTAAAAAGAACAATGAAAGTCGGATTGACGGATAAATAGGGGCCCGTTTTTTGGCAGGGGTAATACATTAACCTTCCTCTAAATAATAAACTATTATAGTTGAGATAGTTTAAAGCTAGATTTATAGAGCATGTTTGTGAACAATAATTTGCAGTAGGCAAGCGTGATTTTTTTGCATAGTGAGGACAAAATATATAAATATCAGTGTTATGAGAGGTTTTTGCCATGCAGTGGGTCACAAGCTAAATACTGTTATAAGGAAATTATTACATAGCTTCACTCACATTACGAATTATTCATATGGTTACCAGCAAATACAGACAAATAACCTTGCCCCTAACTATTCAACTGTTTGGTCCAACAAGACTTATGTAAGACCACTTTGGAATTTCAAAATTAGTAATGAATTGTATAATATAATATAATAATAAAACGGCCATTGTTATTATGATACAGTTACCTGATTCCAATCCAGTATTTATAAATAATATAATATAAATAAATTAATATAATATAATTATAGTAATACAACAGTGGTGTTTATGTTTGTTTCATATCACAGTTCGTGGTGACCTTCAACTGATATTATGCAATTGATAGTCTACATAGCATAGTTTGGTAATACACCTTTAAGTTTAATAAAAAGTTTGTCAGAGTATAGTCATATCGCGGTTCATTCTTCTTATAATTAAATTATACTAAGGATGTCTAATATAATTTAATTTTTATAACGCACCGTGATTAATCAACGCCGCATCGGCCACTTCTTGGTTGGATGACCGATAGTGTAAATAATAAAACCATGGTTGGACCACCAGAGTAAACAAGCGGCTATGGCGGTCTTAGAACTCCCACACCAGGATTAGCCACTAACGGACTCGAAATTACTAATTCCGAAGGGCACGTCTATTGTCGATCTCGGCTATTTCAGTCGTCAGACCATCACTACATAGTATAAAATAAAGTCGTCTCTGTTTCGTGTCTGTTTGTCTGTATGCTTAACTTTTTAAAATTACGCAACGGATTTTGATGCGGTTTTTTGTAATAGGTAGAGTGATTCAAGAGGAAGGTTTTTATGTAAAAAAATCCCGAAATTCCCACGGGAACGGGCACAACGCGGGTAAAACCGCGGGGCGCTGCTAGTAAACTTATAAGAGGTCAGTTCATTCAATATGGATAAATGAAGATAGTTGTTAAGTAAGTTGGATAAGCCTTTGACCTATTAATAAGGTGAGTTCGAGCGGGTACTGCGTGTAGTTTTGTTACTATTCCATGGTTTATATAATGTGATCCCACATAATTTAAGTACGCAATATTAGTAGACATCTTAAGTTAAGGCTACGGCCAGGGAGACACATGGCGCAGCGCGTCGCTTATCGCTTTTTATGCATAAACGTGGTCTTGCGCAATTTCTTTTTATGCCTTTTTGGCGCACTACACAATGACTCGCGTCCTTCTAAACGAGGCCTAAGGATAAAGACAGTGTAAACTAGTGGTGAAAGTAACCACCTCTCACCTTTATCCCGAAGAATATAATCTGCAGGTCCTGCTGCTTTAAGTAAGACGTCAGTGGCCTGATGAAGTTTTTGATGATTTTACTGAGGACCTCGACATAGTTGCATTCCGTTTCGACCAACTCTCTGATCACGTAATCCCTCTTCTCGAGGCTGAGCGACGACGTCGCTAGCTGAAACACACGAGAAACTTCACCGGAATGTCCACAAAAACAATATAGAAACAAGCGCATGCACAAGAAACAGCAAACCCAATGACCATTCTATCTACGCATAAATCTAAGCCAATAAAAACAAATTTAGTAAAAAGTGTCTAATAGCAAAACAACTACCGGTGGAAAAATAATTTCGTGATCCGAGAAATAATAAGTCCATGCATAATGCAGCCGGTGTCCGGAACGCCTGGCGACTTTTACTTGATTCAAGCGATGGATACGCAACTCGGCCATGAAAACTTCGCGGAAACACGTTTCTTGTGCGGTAATTGTCGCGAATTACTGATGGATAATAGTTGTATCAGATGTACCGCGGCGCGCGTGTCTCCGGAGCGATCCGCGCGCGGCGAGAGGGGACGCTGCACGGGCGCGCGTCCGCCGCCGGCGCTATCACCACTCTCATTAGCGCATTCATTAACAGCGGACAATGGAATACCACCACCCTGTGCCGTAATACTACACGTGATAGCATACCACTACTATTATACAATAAACATCAACAAGCACCGTCAAGGTGAGGGACCGATTGTGTGCAATGCATTTTATAGCTTACTCTGAAATCATGGATCAGTTTAGTGTATATCGAGAGAATGTGATTGAATAAACAGCGTTAATGAAAACTTACTGAGCACGGGCTAGCACGCCGGTAGCGCACGTGCGAACATTTCAAGTGGTTGTTCTGAGAGACGTACCCGGTGACGACCAAACTCATACATTGGCCGAACATTGTGGATATTATTTCTCGTGTCACTACTCGAAATGTAAATAAATTGTGTGTGTGGATCAAACCGAGGCGTACAGTGTGTGAAGCGCGGTTGGGCGGCGGCAGGGGCGGGTCGCGCGGGCGGCCCTTGACGACGCACAGGTCGTGGTAGATCTCCTCGTCGTGTATCCGCGCGCAGTAACTCGCGTACTCCGAGTCCGCGCCGCGCGCGCACGACTCGCCGCTGCGCATGCGACACACCCGTTACACCACACCGCATTTCACATCGCACACGACACACAGATGTCGCAACGTTGCACTCAGACAATATCAATAATACATTATAATCAATTAAGTCTGCGCTACTGTTGCGGCTTCGGCGTGCGGTGTGCAGCTTCACTCGGACGGCACCCCCTCGCGGAGCAGCCACTGCGCGAATGATACAATGTTCCATTCCACGTTACGTGACCATGATTGGATAGGAAATATTTAACAGACAAGACACTTACTAATTACAGGCAGTTAATTTCAGGTAATTAAAACATACTGTGTTTATGTGCATGTTGTGGTACCGTCCAAGTGACATACTTATATCTAAACATGACAATACGATTAACGAATAATTAAACAGACTAATTTCAGGCCGATATCATTATTTCTATAGATATTCCAGAATGTTGTACGTAGTAGACAAATCTTAGGCAAATGACGGACAGTGTAACTCGTCTAGGTTTTATTGAAAATACATAACTTAAATAAAGATTCCTTTATCTTTGTAAAAGTTCTTGTCCGTGTAGTATAAAAGTTTAATAAAAGCTTATTTGAGAAATGCATGTAATGAACTACTGTCATTCCACATACAATGAATCTTTCCTGTATTCATGATTCGCTCATCATTACCCTCGTTGCTAGACGTAGTCCCTACCAATTAGTCCGTACTAGTAACTAACGACGACGTCGCCTCGTGTGATTACACCAACTAATAATTAATGTACATAAGCCCAAGCTCGGGTGTCCGCTAACGACCGGCGTCCACCTACGACAACTAACGTAGGTAGACAACTACAAGCGCGCCATACTCGTAAGTACGTGACATGCCTCCAATGAGCAAGCATTATCTATGCAAAGACAAAGACTTATCGCATGATAACTGTGCTTGGTACA
Source organism: Cyclophora albipunctata (assembly GCA_963082685.1). NCBI lineage: Eukaryota > Metazoa > Arthropoda > Insecta > Lepidoptera > Geometridae > Cyclophora > Cyclophora albipunctata. The sequence continues at coordinate 1,024,399 of OY720113.1, read as the reverse complement.
CGACCGCGATCACTACTTTCTTATTTATTAAGTAGTTTAACATTATATGCACTGAAATTGTTCGAAACTTATATAAAGCCGGCCCGGTCCTACCAAATATTCTGTCGTAGATAGAAAACGACCAGTTATTTAGAATAAAGTTCACGAAAGGTCAGTTGATATCAGAGCGAGATAAACAATTCAATTAGTTCAGCAAGTAATTAATCCTCCGAATCTATTGAGTAATCGGCTAATTAAATTAAAGATTCAACGTAAACAGAAGGCGCGGGTTGGAGATTGCGAACATTCAATGTTTATGCAACAGGAAAAATAGCAGGCGAGCTAATCAGACCAACTCAATTATGTAATGGCAACGTTATATTTTTACTGGGTTCATAAAAGTGAGGAAGATTTTTGTTGTTTTTCGGAATAAATGTGCTTACCTAAAAATGATTTTGGATTGTTTTGATGGAACTACAGAACTACAACGTATGCTTTATTTATCTTAACTGTGGCGCTCGTGACTTAGTTTGACTAAGCGATGTTAATTGATTGCGATTGTTAAGCAACGTGCAGCTCGGCCCGTGCTTGGATGGGTGGCCGATAGTGGCATTTCTATCTGAGCGCTACCGTGCTTCGAAGGGCACGTTAAGCTGTCGGTCCCGGTTATTTCAATCGTCAGACCATGTCGGAGGCCTTTAGGCGGTGTAAAAACTCTGACACCAGGTTTGGCCACTAACCTTCTCGAAATTAATGAATGAATGAATCTTAAAATTTAAGAAATATGGTACTTTTCCCCACCTATTCGTTAAAAAATTATGAGTCTCACTTAGGAGATTCGTATATGTTACAACTTACAGACTATTATGAAATATTTTCGAATAATAAGTGGGGTTGTTTACATTTCAGACAAAAAAGGAACAGCCATCCAGTGGCGTAGCGTGCATTGGCGGGACCCCGTATAAAAAATTGTTTGGGGGCCCTTAGATTGTTTGGGGGTAAAGATTTTTCACAAAAGAAAAAAAAAGTGAAAGAAATATTTATTTATCATACATAACATAATTTAACCATTTTACAAATAAAAATCAAATTTTAAATATTCATTCTCCTTGCCTTTTTTTCGGCAAACTGATTTATTAACTCACTAGCAGCGCCCCGCGGTTTTACCCGCGTTGTGCCCGTTCCCGTGGGAATTTCGGGATAAAATGTAGCCTATAGCCTTCCTCGATAAATAGACTATCTAACAGTGAAAGAATTATTCAAATCGGTTCAGTAGTTTCTGAGATTAGCGCGTTTAAACAAACAAACAATCAAAACAAACTCTTCAGCTTTATAATATTAGTATATAGATTTATGGCTGATGATGATTTTAGTTTTTCTAGTAAGTAAAACGGGGAAGTCCCGCAGCCCGCCATAACGATGTAGAGTGTTGCCAACTTTTGAACGCACGCTTAAGGCGGGATAAAAAGTAATTGCTTTATAGAATTTTGTCATTTGTAAAATAAAATAAATTGGGAAGTTTTTATTTCTTTTTCATTACACACTTTGGGGGCCCCCGTGGCCCGGGGGCCCTGTATAATTGATACGGCAGATACGGCGGTAGCTACGCCCCTGCAGCCATCATAGTTATTCACCATGTTTAGATTCTCTTAAGAAAGCTCAAACGTGTGCATGAATAAGGGACACGGGAATGTGTTATAAATACAAAAACATATTTGCATTTTTATCTCTTTCACTATTTACTGGCAAGGGCGCTAAATCCGAAATGTTTATGAGTTTACATTATGATAATACCTACGAGGTAACATTATATGGGAATGTAAATCGAAAGGAAAATGGTTCGCTGAAACTAAACCACCTTTTCGAACCGTTATATTTTTATGAATTTATAACTTTTCTATTGTATCGTACCTTTATATGAAACAAAGTGAAGCTGCCTTTACTTCATTCTAATAATAAAAATGAAAGTTAGCCTTTGATCCCATCTATATTGAGGGAAATTAGGTCAAAACTTTATAGATTAGACACTAGCAGCGCCCCGCGGTTTTACCCGCGTTGTGCCCGTTCCCGTGGGAATTTCGGGATTTTTTTTACATAAAAGCCTTCCTCTTGAATCACTCTACCTATTACAAAAAACCGCATCAAAATCCGTTGCGTAATTTTAAAGATTTAAGCATACAGACAGACAAACAGTGTGACAGACACGAAAAAGAGACGACTTTATTTTATACTATGTAGTGATTCTATTTCGAAGTGTGTATTTATTTCTGGACATATTTAGCTGTTTTATTCATGTCCAGTATTGCTCAATTTTAACTATGCTCAGCTTACGAGGCCGCATAAATAAAACTTCTTGTACTCTATAGAAACAAAGACCTCGAATATAAAAGACATTATTCTCGTCATACCTATTTCCTCCATATGATCAATACCATTACATTTCCTCTAAGAGACTAGGGCTAACGTAAATATCTGGATAAGGATTCTGTTATCTATTCTGGAGTTTGTGAATTGAATTGGGTCGTGACTTTCTAAGCGTAGTGTGGGTGTTCGCGGAGCGCCGAGCACCGTGGGACGATGTCGCAGATATAACGAGGATTCGAGGAATACGCGACTTCGCTTATCGCATTATCAGCGCGAATATAACAGAAACACTGTCAAGTGCCGACTTTTCAGAATTATACAATAAAGGTGACGTTATACATAAATAGACAGATTACTTGACATACTTTATCGTTTTTTTGTTGTGGGAATATTAGATATTGTTTTGTTTTAATATTGTACACATAATTTATGCAATAGAAAGAATAACCTGACCCCCATATTGAAGTTAGTTTTGTAAAAATTGCATACATGTATGACCATTAACAAAAAAGTATCAAAATTAAGTATCACTCAAATGAAGACGCTCCTACTTTGTGTCTTCGTCGTGTTCGGATGATAAAAATATACTTACATCACTATGAAAATTATAGCGTACCATTTTAACAACTATCATCACGCATCTCATACATCGTTGAACGCACAAGATCCTTGTTTGCCTCACATACGCGTACAAGAGGATATAACGCCCTCGCAATGTGCGTCACATAAATAAAATATGTAGGCATAGGGAAACAACCTCAAACTAAAGAGAATATTAAGAAATCATGTTAGTGTGCCGCATCCTTCCCTTTCGCGTTTATAGGTCAAAGTTGACATCCGACTTTATTGATGAAGGCTGTTCCACACTGCTGGTCATAAGGATAAAAGTGGTTAAACTTTGTTTTAAAGGTCAACGGTTTATTTTAGCCTAGGAGCTATTAGCCCTTGTACACGCGTGTGTGAAAGGTATATTAGATATATTCTATCTAGCTACGATTTATGTTAATTATCTTCACCTCAGTACCGTCAACACATTAGAAGGTTACGTGTACTGTGGGTGATTTGATTAGTTCTAGCTAAGGTTCTCGTACTGTGTACCTTTAGTGGCAGTACTAACGAACTTACATAAACTACATCTATGGCAGTATTGCAGTGATATAAAATTGTAAACAACATCCATGCATATGTAACAATTTGTTTCTTGGAAGCCGCTAAGCAAAGGAGTTACCAGTCGGATTTGATAATTATTTTTTTATACGGTAACCACATTAAAGTGGTCACAAGATGCTTTAGTTACGGGTCCAACGAGGGTATATCCGCGAAGCGCTGTTAATTATATATTTATCGTGTATCTTCAAAACTATACATCATTGATTTAAAACTCGTTCCTTTACACTAAGCGAGGACTTTCAAGCTTCTGATCCTGATTTTACTGGATAATTTCAGTTCCCGATTACCGAGCGTGGCCTAGTTAGTAACGTACTCACAAGTCAATCAAGACCGGTAGTTAACAAGCCCAGTTCAATCCAACGATAAGAATGCACCTAACGGTCAGCCCTCCTAGTGCCCGTCGCGGGATAACCTACATCTGACTGAAATGGCGATGCCCATTGCAAACCCGTCCAAACACGGGTGGGACATAAATAAAGTTATATGAAGAAAGTATAATATATGCTTGTAAGTACTAAGTAGTAATAAAAAGTCATATTTACTGATAATAATAGAGATAGCGTGTTCTTACTTGCATACCATATAGTGTTATCTATTGGTAATATAGGTGAAACTTCTGGTAACAGCTAATGCATAAATACGTAAGTGAAAAATATACCTACCACAATGAAATTAAATATTTATTTAATTTACTCGTACGTTAGGATTTTCTAATAGTTCCTGCATCTGTACCTACATTCAATTAGCTGTAATTTTAAATTAATCCGTGCTTCGAAGGGCACGTTAATCCGTCGGTCCCGGCTACTTTTTACGGATAGTAGTCGTTACATGAGCCATGTCAGAGGCCTTTGGCGGCTCAATAAATCTGACACCAGGATTCCACTCGATGAAGAAGAAGATTAGCTGTAATTTATTTCGTAGTGGCACCGTACTGTATTTACGTAAATATATGAAGGTATATTTAAGCACACCTTTCGTATAAAATAAGTGAAGTTGTATCTTATCTTTAACTTTTATTCTAGAACACGTGTACTTGCACCATTCCTAAATAATGCGGTTTACTTCCACGTGTATTCCTGTTAGAAACAAAGCGGACAACGGCGGGTAAATTTAGTGTGCGGCTCATTATCTGGCGCCGGCCGTTAAACATAAACCTTTAAATAAAACGTTACGGCCCACCCGTTTACACCCCGACTCCATTGTAATTTAGACGCAGAATGTTTTAAATAAGATTGGTCCAATACAATTTGACGTAGGATCAAAGCAATATGTTCATTACAAAATTCTACTACTGATAGTTCGCTCTATTAAATATGAGATGCGGGAACTCGAGTGAGTTTCCTTTCCATCTTTGATGTGTGCTCATATTTTGTATCAAACAATCGGAATCTAATTGGCTGATACCAAACACAGGCATGGCCTTCATTTCAATTGGAAATTGATCCTTGTCCGTTGGTTCTACGTGAGCGAAATACGCAGCAACAAGACGTGATGTGAGCTTAGTGCTTACACAGAGCCTAGATTTTCGTGTAGACCAGTTTGTTGTTCGGTGAGGAGATGCTTTATAGTGCGTCGTGTGTATCGTATTGTGAGATTGCAATACTCGGGCACAGTCAGTTCGGTAGTATTTAACAACAAAGCTGACCGAAACTATTGCAATTTTCTTCATCGAGTGGATGGCCAACCTGACCAATCCTGGTGTCAGAGTTATTGAGCCGCCAAAGGCCTCTGACATTGCAATTGTTCAATTCGATTTCGGTATTCGGCAAAGCCGATTATTACCGGCTCGAATAAAAGCTATTTCTTACTAACTCAGTGTACCAGTGTTCACATAGGGTTAACCCGACTGGCCGGCGTCAAAACGACATTCTCCTGCCGCGTTTTAGGTAATAAACCGTCACATACATATTTACGAGCACTTTCCTCGTCACGTGTAACGTTTACATCAATCATGATTGTCTAGATGCGCTATTAAAATGTTAATGTCCGTCTACCGAGCGCGATGCAACTGGTGAATGATATTGACTTCAATTACAATGGGAACGGCGCGGACTCGTGAATTGAGACGACGCGTCCCGATACATTGGACGTTATTCAACACTCGATACATGTGCTTGTGCATACATATTACTCGCACATACATTATGAATACGAGTGTTGATGTCTTTAGCATGCTTCGTAAGATACCTACTAATTTAGTAGCTATTTGAGAAATAATCATTTAGGAATCGTCGATTCTATTTATTTTTCAAGATTTAAGGAGAAAATGTGAGTAAAATGTTATTGTTTTCTCTCAGCTCTAACACAGATGAACACTATTCATTACTCCATTTAACTAATCGTTATTGTAGCGAAGCGAAAAGTTGTAAACATTGTAGAGTTGATGCATTCATGTAAAAACCGAATACATTGTTTCAGTCAGTCTACTCTCGAACATTTTCTCGCTAGAAAATACTCGAAAATTTCCCATTTCGGGTACCGGTAATCTGTTTACATTGAATCCCAGAAGCTGGCAGAATCAATTTATTTTAACGAACGACAAAACAGAGTGGAAATTGGAAGATATGTGGGAGGACTCATTGAGACGCGATTTATTTGAATGGATTTACAGTTAATAGAAGATTTCCATTCCTAGAAAATTAATTAAAAACTGAATGGACTTTTGCTGTTTGAGTAAGTGAGAAATCACCAGCTAACATTAGGAAAGCGGAGGCTGTTTAGTATACTCTATCCACTACTGATGTATTCAGTAATGAATGTTCTTTGCTTGTGGTGTGTAATGGAATTTTACAGGTCGTTAATTAACAGAATAGTTTTAATCGCTATGTATTCTTTCTTTGGACAAAATACCCATTTTATAACCATTTACATATAATATAAAATTCCCACCAATTAGACCCAAACTGAGCTCTAGGCTTGTGTTATGGAATCTAATTGATACTAATACATAATATAGATACACAAATAGGTTATATGAATATATAGTTTACACCCAGACGTCAATGTACTTGTATTTGTTTGCCGTTTATCTCTATGATATGCCGTCCTACTCCATGAATAGCCGAAATGTTGCAAACATGTTACATGTCGAAGTGTATCTACTACTTAGACACTTTTGAAACACATTTTGTAAACATCTAACGAAACAAACAAAAGCTATAATTTTTATAAAGTGCGTGAGATAATTTGATAAAATAATAAAGCTATAACGGTTTATTGTTTATTTTAGCGAGTTGCATCGCACCGTTACGTTGTACGTGACTCCGGTGGCGAGATTTAAATCTTAATATATGTATTACGAAATATAATACCGCGGGTTTCGGAAACCGCTGGCATAACAATAATAAAGTCATAGTTTACGTGCGACACATACGAACCAGGGGACCACCCACAAATTGGATCATCCTGATTACAATAACATCCAAGTTGTAGTCCGTCGACATTTCGTTCCACCTCCTCTCTTTACTGATACTTTAGCAAGGTGTAGTGTAGTAAGTATCTTTGACCTACACTGCAATAACGGGAGGTTTTGATTGCTACAGCCTCCTCAACCACACTTTTAAGCAACTGTAAGTTTTTGCCCACAAATCTTTAAATAAATAAGTTTAAAAATCCTTCACTAAATGTCCTAGATTGTTCTACCTAGTTGGACTAGACGTTGCAGTGCAAGTTGCTCAAAAAGCTAGCATAATATTTATACTTGAACCAAAGCTACCCAATTCTAGTGCATATAATACAGATTTGTGTATAAATAAACCGAACCGAACTCTATAGCACTCTCTGAACTTAGCACTATGTGACACAATAAGATTCTCAAATTGCATCTACAAACATTAATCGCATCAGCCAAATAATAAGAGTAACAGAAATAATCTTCTACTTAAATATATAAGAAAACAAACATTCATAACTCTTTTACATAGAAAAATTTGCAAAGTCATGGTTTTCAGATTCTACTTGTCTACGTCGGTATATTTGCATTTGCTTAACTAATTTCTTCTCAATGCTCTAGTTATATTTCTACGTAGAACTGAAAACAAAGCGCTAAGTCCAGAGCGTGATAAAGTCGGTTATCTCGAAAGGCGAAGCTCTACCGTGTCGTGTACCAAGCGGTAAGTGAGAGAGAGTGGCCACCTCGGGCATGGCCGACGTGAACTTGACGTAGCAGAGGTCCTCGTATATCTCCTCGACGCGGTCCTCGCAGGTGCCGCTGGGGATCGTGAACTGAACCCACGGCGCCTCGCCCGCCGCCTTGTGCGGCCCGTGCTGCACCATGTTGTACTGCACGCTCTCCATACAAGCGTTCGCGCTACTACAATATCACACAACTTTACACACTATTACAACCAGTGCAATCAACTACGCCGATACGCTCAACTTTGTGATAACTGTTTAGTGTTTACCAAATTACATGTTTTGTTACGTGTTTGGTACGGTTGGCAACGGAAATTTAGGTTTGTATTGTCATGTTTGCAGACAATTAAGGTTTATTTGGTTCAATGTTAAGTACCCAAGGTTTTAAGAATATTAAGTGTGTTGTTAAGTACATTTTTCACTTTCATTGAAAAGTTTTCTTTAAAATTATGGTGTGACCATGTACTTCTGTTGCTAACACTACCTAAACTGTACTATATTATAATATTTATTTTATACCTATATATGCTATGTATTTCCAAAATGATTATACTTACACAGACTGCAGATCTTTGTAGATATCCTCTTCTGATTGTGTTCTATGAGCTGAGAATGGTCTGTGGGCAAAAGGACTCTTATTAAAAAACCTACTAACAATGCCACTAAGCTTCTCTAAAAATTAATAACAAATTCGAAGTTTCTAGAACACTTTCGAACATATTGTAAATTCAAATGTATTTTTTTTATCTATAATACAGGTTCTTATCTAAGCATCCTAAACGAAAACAAGCAGAGCTCATGTGAAATGTAACACTGAGGGGTCAGTTTAAATGTCAGAGTGTTTGTGGAATGAGAATGTATTGGACATAGATAGACATTCCACTTTAGATTGAGCTTATGTAAAGTCTTTAGACAGAAGTAAAATATATGTACATAATTTATCGGAATTTAAAATAATGCATTATTTTAATTGAAATTGTAATACATATATGTTTCCTTCTAAAATCTTCATTATTTTTTTAAATATTGCCGTCTTTCCAGCGAATATAATCGTGAACTAATCATAAAAAGCCTAGTTGTATCATTTTTGCCCATTACAATATAGTGATCTTACATTGAACTGCAACTTACGTGATATTCCTAGCCAATGCCTTCGGGCACTGGCTAAGTTTGGCCAGAGTACACAACACTCGGTGGAAGTTGGACAGATCAAACAACATGGAGGGGTCGAACAGGTCTGTTTCCCGCAGCTCAAACACCTCGTGGCATGTCCGGAGAAACACTTTGATGTTGCGCATCGAGAGAAACTGTTGGACAAATGGTATTGACATGTATATACAAGCAAGTTGTTTTGTATTAAAACCATGTTTACAAATACTCCTTCCCTTTATTTAACATTTCAGTCTCTGGCACCAAAATCACAGAAGACGCTGAGGTGGTAACAAACAGATCAAAGAAGGAATGTAATATATTTAAAATATTTATCACAATATTTTTTTAGTAACTATGGACTTATTAATTACTATTTACTAGCTGCGCCCCGCGGTGTTACCCGCGCTATACCCGTTCCCGCAGGAATTTCGGGATAAAATGTATCCCATATGTTATTCTGATGCATAACCTACATTACTGAAAAGTTTCATCTAAATCCGTTGAGTTATTTTTGCGTGAAAGAGCAACAAACATACATCCATACATACATCCATCCTCACAAACTTTCGCATTCATAATATTAGTAGGATATTACAATTTACACAAAAAGAGCTCTATTGTGACCATGGTTTCCGAAAACTGGCTCAAATAGTAGTAGCATGAAATAATGTACATGTTACATATATATCAAACAAATATTTAATGTTACATTTTTAAGAAATAGAATATCATAACTTAATGTAATAAAATAATCATATGCAATATAAATTGGAGAGGTCCATAACCATTCATAACAACTTTATGAAGCAGATAACATTCACAAAATATTATCTATGCATGTAATGTGTATGTGATAATACGACTGACTGGCCTGTCCAATACATATCAATGGGCCTTCCATTCACTCCCTGCATGTATAATTAACAAGGAGTGCACTTCCTACAACACTACACTCATATACACCTAGCACCATTCATAAAATCAAGGAAATAGTACCGTAACAAGGAACACTGATACATATAATACAAATTACACTAGCGAATTATTATGACACGAAAAACATGACTAAACAATTCATATACTGCCTTGAACAATATCATAATTTGAATGTTCTAGTAAATAGTTGAATTCTAGTACACTGGTAAAGGCCAAAATTAATGGTTTTGAAGTAATTAGAGCGAAGGTCGCGCGGTGTTACCTGCGCCATCTGCGGCCGCTGGTTCACTTCTTTCATATCGATGCAGCCCGGGTTCAGCACGTTCAGCAGGTTGCACAGGAGCACCCCGTCTCGCAGGGTGTACGCCAGGTCGTGGATAGTACTCGTCTCCCAATTCGCCTTGTGATCCGGGCGAAGCAAGCCACATCTCGTCAGCCAAGACACGCACTCGCGCCAGAGATCCTCACCGCCAGCAGCCATGATTCAAACTCACATTAACTTGCACATCGAAAGTATCACTACTGGCCACTGCTTTTTAATAATCAACAGGCCATCTTAAACGAGGGTTAATTATTAATTGACATACAAATTGATACAACAAACACCAGACGAGCACAACGGGAACAGAGCTTTTTGACAACTAAAACGGAGTGTTGCCATTTCATAGTCACTTGTATGACATTAAATAAAAATTTACGAGGAATGTTTTAATTATTACGTTTATAGGTTTTTTAAATCTTATTTCACTTAATATGTATAATTTCTCATCTTGTGGGATACTGTTAGTTACTTAACAAGTAAAGCAAACCGTAGATGTTTGTGTGCACATATATTATCATTTAAATATTGATTGTCACTTTGTTTACAGCTGTGAATGTCAGTGTCAATTAAATATATTATTTCATTGCCTCTGTTATTTTCTTTTAATTTATTTATGGCATGGCAACATTAGTTTAAAGCAAAGTGACGCGAGTGCACGTCGATCGAACGAAATATTTTATGATAAAATAAGAAAAAGTGTTAATTTTCCTATTTATTTGACTGTTCATCTGCTTTGCAGGTAAGTTATTTACCTACTAAAGTTATTTTTCCCTAAAATTAAACCTTTCGTCAAGGAAAAAATATAATCTTTATCTGTGACACACCCATGTATCGGCGAAATTCCATCAAAACGCTCGCCTTTCACGAAGTAATCGAGTGATTTGCATCCAAAATAGAACCGAGAGTCACAAATCTGGTTTCCTCAGGTGTGGTGTGGAGTCCTGCTATGCGGAAGGACCACTTTAGAAATAGTAGTTATCCTTATTAGGTTTATTTTGGGACATTACGTCATTGTTAGTCGAGGGAAGTGTGGGGTCGATACGGTACGAGGCTAGCGGGCTAGGCGGTGTTCCGCCGGTATGCGATGCGGTCAGCGGTTGGTGTTTGTGTTGTGTGTATCTAGAGCGCTGCGGCGCTGCGGTGCCGTCTGTTAAAAACTTTCTACAAATTGATAATCCTCGCCATTATATTATCTTGATAGTGATGACTGAATACTGATACCTTGCTGTCTCAGAAAGCTAATATACTCGGTATGTAAAACCAACTTTGAAGTGAAAACAAATGTTCTGTGTAGCATACCAATTGAAAAGTTTTGACAAAATGTATTGTATTATCATATCAGGCATAATGAATATAGCTTGCTCACAAGTGGAATAAATCAGCTGATAAAAAAAATTTTATCAGCATTATTATTGCACTTTATTTGCTGGTCCACTGCAAAACATTTAACTTTGAAATTACTATCTTTTCAAAAAATGGTAGGTAGTTACCTAATGTATTCCATTTATTAGTGCATCAGAAAGGACTACCTGCCTCCTGCAGAACAATGAGGCCTTCCCTTCTATATTGATTTAATTTATCAACCAAGTAATTTAAAATTCATAACATGTTAATTTGAGTTTTCTTATATTTTTACTTATTTATACAGTACTAGCAGCGCCCCGCGGTTTTACCCGCGTTGTGCCCGTTCCCGTGGGAATTTCGGGAATTTTTTTACATAAAAACCTTCCTCTTGAATCACTCTACCTATTACAAAAAACCGCATCAAAATCCGTTGCGTAATTTTAAAGATTTAAGCATACAGACAACCAGACAAACAGAGACGACTTTTTATTTTATATACTACTAGCAGCGCCCCGCGGTTTTACCCGCGTTGTGCCCGTTCCCGTGGGAATTTCGGGAATTTTTTTACATAAAAACCTTCCTCTTGAATCACTCTACCTATTACAAAAAACCGCATCAAAATCCGTTGCGTAATTTTAAAGATTTAAGCATACAGACAGACAAACATTGTGACAGACACGAAAAAGAGACGACTTTATTTTATACTATGTAGTGACTAGCAGCGCCCCGCGGTTTTACCCGCGTTGTGCCCGTTCCCGTGGGAATTTCGGGATTTTTTTACATAAAAACCTTCCTCTTGAATCACTCTACCTATTACAAAAAACCGCATCAAAATCCGTTGCGTAATTTTAAAGATTTAAGCATACAGACAGACAAACAGTGTGACAGACACGAAAAAGAGACGACTTTATTTTATACTATGTAGTGATGTAGTGATACAACACCATCACAGATAATTCGAGGCAACAAAGTTGATTATCTTATTAAAATGTATTAGCTAGCTTCCTATCTATACTAATATTATAAAGAGGTAAAAGTTTGTTTGTTTGTATGTTCGAGGTAATCTCAGGAATTATCTGTCCGATTTGAATAATTCTTTTTTTAATAGATAGCCACATTCAACGGGAAGGTTATAGGCTATTTTGCATCCCGAAATTCCCACGGGAACGGGTACAACGCGGGTAAAACCGCGGGGCGCTGCTAGTTTCTTAATAAAAAAACATCTTTCATACCATGGTATTCATTCTGCAGGTGGGTTATACCTGAAAGACAGAGCTCCAAATTATCATTTGGTGTATTGAACCACACCCACTAGTCTGACACACTTTTAAATTAGGATGTCCCTACTAGAACATAACAGCCATTACCATTTGAATCTATCACAGCACACTGTGGATAGTAAACCTGTTTGAATATTAAATAGGTCAGAGTTTCTAACCCAAGTCTAAGATTATTTAGGTTTTCATCACTACATAGTATAAAATAAAGTCATCTCTTTTTCGTGTCTGTCACACTGTTTGTCTGTCTGTATGCTTAAATCTTTAAAATTACGCAACGGATTTTGATGCGGTTTTTGTAACAGGTAGAGTGATTCAAGAGGAAGGTTTTTATGTAGAAAAATTCCCGAAATTCCCACGGGAACGGGCACAACGCGGGTAAAACCGCGGGGCGCTGCTAGTAACTTAATAAAAATACTTAATATAAAAATATAAAGTAAAATTTTTGGTGACCAGGAATAGAACCTTATTTACACAGTTACATGTTGGTAGATACAAGTGGTTAGTCTTTCAAAGCTTGCCCAGGTAGTTAAGAATTTCACTAGAATAATATTTTGGTTTTAGTTCATCATTTTAGATTCTTAGATAATTGATGGCCCAGCTGGAACTGCTGGACACTTAAGGACATTTATTTTTGTTAGGAGCCTTTGTACCATAGCCACACTATGCTACTTTTATCCACCAATCATGTCCAACATATCATAGCATTTTCTAACAACTCTCTGGTTAAATATATGCTTCAATTTACTTTGGTCATAGGTCAAAGAGACTTAATTTTCTGATTGCGAAAGGACCTTGGGAAATTTTGGCCCAAAGCTCAACAGTGACATGACATATGTCATTTGAAAGCTCTTGAGAAGTTGTACAAGTCACCCTTTGACGGTGATATCGAAATCGACGGCCAACCTGGTGTTTTCGACCATCGAAGGTTGGAGTTGACCTATGCTATGGACGCTGATCCTAATGCTCAACAGTGACATGACCTATGTCATTTGAAAGGTCTTGATGAGTTGTACAAGTCACTCTTTGACGGTTATGTAGAAATCGACGGCCAACTTGGTGTTTTCGACCACCGAAGATTGGATTGGAGTTCACCTATGCTATGGACGCCGATCCTAATGTTCAACAGTGACATGACCTATGTCATTTAAAAGCTCTTGAGGAGTTGTACAAGTCACCCTTTGACAGTTATGGCAAAATCAACGGCCAACTTGGTGTTTTCGACCACCGAAGATTGGAGTTGACCAATGCTATGGGCGCTGATCCTAATGCTCAACAGTGACATGACCTTTGTCATTTGAAAGGTCTTGATGAGTTGTACAAGTCACCCTTTGACGGTTATGTAGAAATCGACGGCCAACTTGGTGTTTTCGACCACCGAAGATTGGAGTTGACCAATGCTATGGACGCTGATCCTAATGCTCAACAGTGACATGACATATGTCATTTAAAAGCTCTTGAGAAGTTGTACAAGTCACCCTTTGACAGTTATGTCGAAGTCAACGACCAACTTGGTGTTTTCGACCACCGAAGATTGGAGTTGACCAATGCTATGGGCGCTGATCCTAATGCTCAACAGTGACATGACCTATGTCATTTGAAAGGTCTTGATGAGTTGTACAAGTCACCCTTTGACGGTTATGTAGAAATCGACGGCCAACTTGGTGTTTTCGACCACCGAAGATTGGAGTTGACCAATGCTATGGACGCTGATCCTAATGCTCAACAGTGACATGACCTATGTCATTTGAAAGCTCTCGAGGAGTTATACAAGTCATCCTTTAATGGTGATATCGAAATTGACGGCCAACCTGGTGTTTTCGACCACCGAAGATTGGAGTTGACCAATGCTATGGACGCTGATCCTAATGCTCAACAGTGACATGACATATGTCATTTGAAAGGTCTTGGGGAGTTGTTACAGTCACCCTTTGACGGTGATATCGAAATCGACGGCCAACTTGATGTTTTCGACCATCGAAGGTTGGAGTTCACCTATGCTATGGACGCCGATCCTAATGCTCAACAGTGACATGACATATGTCATTTGAAAGGTCTTGGGGAGTTGTACAAGTCACCCTTTGGCGGTGATATCGAAATCGAAGGCCAACTTGGTGTTTTCGACCATCGAAGGTTGGAGTTGACCTATGCTATGGACGCTGATCCTAATGCTCAACAGTGACATGACATATGTCATTTGAAAGGTCTTGGGGAGTTGTTAAAGTCACCCTTTGACGGTGATATCGAAATCGACGGCCAACTTGATGTTTTCGACCGTCGAAGGTTCGAGTTCACCTATGCTATGGACGCCGATCCTAATGCTCAACAGTGACATGACATATGTCATTTGAAAGGTCTTGGGGAGTTGTACAAGTCACCCTTTGGCGGTGATATCGAAATCGACGGCCAACTTGGTGTTTTCGACCATCGAAGGTTGGAGTTGACCTATGCTATGGGCGCTGATCCTAATGCTCAACAGTGACATGACCTATGTCATTTGAAAGGTCTTGATGAGTTGTACAAGTCACCCTTTGACGGTTATATAGAAATCGACGGCCAACTTGGTGTTTTCGACCACCGAAGATTGGAGTTGACCAATGCTATGGACGCTGATCCTAATGCTCAACAGTGACATGACATATGTCATTTGAAAGGTCTTGGGGAGTTGTACCAGTCACCCTTTGGCGGTGATATCGAAATCGACGGCCAACTTGATGTTTTCGACCATCAAAGGTTGGAGTTCACCTATGCTATGGACGCCGATCCTAATGCTCAACAGTGACATGACCAATGTCATTTGAAAGGTCTTGGGGAGTTGTACAAGTCACCCTTTGACGGTTATGTCGAAATCGACGGCCATGTACAACTCCTCAAGAGCTTTCAAATGACATAGGTCATGTCACTGTTGAGCATAAGGATCAGCGTCCATAGCATTGGTCAACTCGAACCTTCGATGGTCGGACACATCAAGTTGGCCGTCGATTTTGATATAACCGTCAAAGGGTGACTTATTCAACTCCTCAAGAGCTTTTAAATGACATTGGTCATGTCACTGTTGAGCATTAGGATCACCGTCCATAGCATTGGTCAACTCCAATCTTCAGTGGTCGAAAACACCAAGTTGGCCGTCGATTTCGATATAACCGTCAAAGGGTGACATGTACAACTCCCCAAGACCTTTCAAATGACATATGTCATGTCACTGTTGAGCATTAGGATCAGCGTCCATAGCATTGGTCAACTCCAATCTTCAGTGGTCGAAAACACCAAGTTGGCCGTCGATTTCGATATTACCGTCAAAGAGTGACTTGTACAACTCCCCAAGACCTTTCAAATGACATAGATCATGTCACTGTTGAGCATTAGGATCAGCGTCCATAGCATTGGTCAAATCCAATCTTCAGTGGTCGAAAACACCAAATTGGCCGTCGATTTCGACATAACCGTCAAAGGGTGACTTGTACAACTCCCCAAGACCTTTCAAATGACATAGGTCATGTCACTGTTGAGCATTAGGATCAGCGTCCATAGCATTGGTCAACTCCAATCTTCGGTGGTCGAAAACACCAAGTTGGCCGTCGATTTCGATATTACCGTCAAAGAGTGACTTGTACAACTCCCCAAGACCTTTCAAATGACATAGGTCATGTTACTGTTGAGCATTAGGATCAGCGTCCATAGCATTGGTCAACTCCAATCTTCAGTGGTCGAAAACACCAAGTTGGCCGTCGATTTCGATATTACCGTCAAAGAGTGACTTGTACAACTCCCCAAGACCTTTCAAATGACATAGGTCATGTCACTGTTGAGCATTAGGATCAGCGTCCATAGCATTGGTCAACTCCAATCTTCGGTGGTCGAAAACACCAAGTTGGCCGTCGATTTCGATATAACCGTCAAATAGTGACTTGTACAACTCCCCAAGACCTTTCAAATGACATAGGTCATGTCACTGTTGAGCATTAGGATCAGCGTCCATAGCATTGGTCAACTCCAATCTTCAGTGGTCGAAAACACCAAGTTGGCCTTCGATTTCGATATTACCGTCAAAGAGTGACTTGTACAACTCCCCAAGACCTTTCAAATGACATAGGTCATGTCACTGTTGAGCATTAGGATCAGCGTCCATAGCATTGGTCAACTCCAATCTTCAGTGGTCGAAAACACCAAGTTGGCCGTCGATTTCGACATAACCGTCAAAGGGTGACTTGTACAACTCCCCAAGACCTTTCAAATGACATAGGTCATGTCACTGTTGAGCATTAGGATCAGCGTCCATAGCATTGGTCAACTCCAATCTGCGGTGGTCGAAAACACCAAGTTGGCCGTCGATTTCTACATAACCGTCAAAGGGTGACTTGTACAACTCCCCAAGACCTTTCAAATGACATAGGTCATGTCACTGTTGAGCATTAGGATCAGCGTCCATAGCATTGGTCAACTCCAATCTTCGGTGGTCGAAAACACCAAGTTGGCCGTCGATTTCGATATAACCGTCAAAGAGTGACTTGTACAACTCCCCAAGACCTTTCAAATGACATAGGTCATGTTACTGTTGAGCATTAGGATCAGCGTCCATAGCATTGGTCAACTCCAATCTTCAGTGGTCGAAAACACCAAGTTGGCCGTCGATTTCGATATTACCGTCAAAGAGTGACTTGTACAACTCCCCAAGACCTTTCAAATGACATAGGTCATGTCACTGTTGAGCATTAGGATCAGCGTCCATAGCATTGGTCAACTCCAATCTTCGGTGGTCGAAAACACCAAGTTGGCCGTTAATTTCGACATAACCGTCAAAGAGTGACTTGTACAACTCCCCAAGACCTTTCAAATGACATAGGTCATGTCACTGTTGAGCATTAGGATCAGCGTCCATAGCATTGATCAACTCCAATCTGCGGTGGTCGAAAACACCAAGTTGGCCGTCGATTTCGACATAACCGTCAAAGGGTGACTTGTACAACTCCCCAAGACCTTTCAAATGACATAGGTCATGTCACTGTTGAGCATTAGGATCAGCGTCCATAGCATTGGTCAACTCCAATCTTCGGTGGTCGAAAACACCAAGTTGGCCGTCGATTTCGATATAACCGTCAAAGAGTGACTTGTACAACTCCCCAAGACCTTTCAAATGACATAGGTCATGTTACTGTTGAGCATTAGGATCAGCGTCCATAGCATTGGTCAACTCCAATCTTCAGTGGTCGAAAACACCAAGTTGGCCGTCGATTTCGATATTACCGTCAAAGAGTGACTTGTACAACTCCCCAAGACCTTTCAAATGACAAAGGTCATGTCACTGTTGAGCATTAGGATCAGCGTCCATAGCATTGGTCAACTCCAATCTTCGGTGGTCGAAAACACCAAGTTGGCCGTCGATTTCGACATAACCGTCAAAGGGTGACTTGTACAACTCCCCAAGACCTTTCAAATGACATAGGTCATGTCACTGTTGAGCATTAGGATCAGCGTCCATAGCATTGATCAACTCCAATCTGCGGTGGTCGAAAACACCAAGTTGGCCGTCGATTTCGACATAACCGTCAAAGGGTGACTTGTACAACTCCCCAAGACCTTTCAAATGACATAGGTCATGTCACTGTTGAGCATTAGGATCAGCGTCCATAGCATTGGTCAACTCCAATCTTCGGTGGTCGAAAACACCAAGTTGGCCGTCGATTTCGACATAACTGTCAAAAGGCGACTGATACAACTCTTCAAGAGCTTTCAAATGACATATGTCATGTCACTGTTGAGTATCGGGCCAGGCTCCATAGTAATCCGCCCAAGGTCCTTTAAAATAGTTATATTTTATGTGCTAACCAGTCACCAGAATGCATGCCCACTGAACTGTAACATGTCATATAATACTTGTGTATTGATTACCGGAGTATGTTACATTGATAAATGGACTGAAACATGTTGAATGCATATAAACCAACAATATTAAAAACATACAATCTCGTTTTCGAACTTCATCATATAATGAATTAATGTTAATTGAAAATCCTTTTAAAAAAGAATATCAGAATATTTCTCTTTGCCTCCTTCACTCTGTTTTAAAACACACATTTATGGTATATGTAGTAGTCTCAAAACATAGTAGCTATGCAGTTAACTACAAAACATTGTAGTCAAATATTCCCAAAAAACTTGAAAAAGAAATACAATCACAAATTGGCAAACACATTACATAAAGAACTCCTAAATCCTGAATTTTATCATCTAATCTTAACAATAGCTGATAACACACAGACATATAAAGTAACAATCAATTAACATAATGATAACATTCTATGTGTGAGTCACGGAAGGCCGCGTGACGTCATCGGGCTGATGTCAAGAGAAGCGACCTTACTTATTGTGATGATGAGGTCAGCACATGGAATGTCTTCTTTTGATAATTTTATCTCTAGTGTTGTAGATAAAAATACTATATGTATTGCATTACTTGTCAAGTGCTTTTGAGAATCTTGAGAAAGAAGTTTATAGTTGAGAAACATACCCCTTATAACCATAGTCCTTGTATTATTTACTTATAATACAAGGACTACCAGAAAACTCTTTCAGACCGCTAAATTGTTGACCGGCTGTTTGGTTGCAAGAGAGTCGTATTTATACAGAATTTCCTTTAAGACCCTTTAGCTACAACTTGTACCAATACCAACTATTTTAACGTATTTTTTCGTTCATGTATATTTCTTGATGGTTGTTATTGTGTATATCTTAATGATGTCATTACGGAATCTACTCTTGTAGAATATAAACAAACAGTTATATTAATAACATTGTAAGTTTCTTCTTGAGCGGAATCTAATAAACTATGTATAGACAGCCACGTTTAATTATAGTTGTTTATTTAGATAGATTAAATAAATAAATAAATACCTGGACAAATTCACACACGGTTAATTAGACCCAAAGTAAGCTCTAAGCTTGTGTTATGGAATCTAACTAACTGATACTACTACATATACATACACAAATACATTATAAGAATATATAATTGACACCCAGACGTCGTCGCCAACAACTATGTCTTCACATATTGTTGACTCCGGGCGGGGATTGAACCCGCAACCCCTGACACAGTAAGCGCTCTCACTGCCACTGTGCCAACGGGCTTGTCAATGATTATACATTTTTATTCATTTAACATTTCAATGCAACAACATATTCTAGTTGCGATAGGTTAAAAGCTAAGCCGATCTAGTTATTTTACCCTACTCTTGTCTTACAATCTTTAAAAATCTTCAAAAGCAACATTCGAATGAATCCGCAGTGCATTCGTACGTATGTTAACGAGGTCAATATAACTCGACCGGCATTGTGTTACGGTATGCCTGTATGCGCTGCGCCTTTCATTACATGTGTTATATTGATCCGGCGAGTGCACTCGATTGATACTACAAATACAGTCGATATCATATTATTTTTACACTTTTCACCCAATGCCATTGTAATAAGTTGAAAAAGTGTAGTTATACATGAGTGTAAATGTTTACTGAGAACCGGTTATACGAGAGGACGAGTTTTTAATGCATCGCGCCGCCGCCGTATGACGTAATTTTAACGTTTACTCATATCTGTAAATTTTATTCGGTAATCGTTATACCACTTTGTGTGGTGTTATGACATTGGATGTGAATAAAAGTTGATTGTTGATTGGATTGAAGTTGGTTAGGCGGTTTTTTGTTTAGTCCGTTGTGATAATTATTGGTTACGCCCTACTCTCGGATTTCGTTTGATAAACAAATTAGGTACCTAGTTATGCACCCACCGGGCCGCATGGTAATAAATAACGCTGACCGTGCGTAAGAGCTAGCGAGAATGCGTGGGCGCATGACCGGAAAGGATGTTTAGTCTATAAGTAAGCGATAAGAAAAGTGACTTTAGTTTTAAGAATATAATTAATTATTAGTTAAGTAACCCTAGTTTAGTTCGGACGTCAGTCCTTAGTGAATAAAACTTTTCACTAATTATTAATTAAGTAACCTTAGCGTAGTTTGGACGTTTATAACAGTCCCTAGTGAATAAAACTTTTCACTTTAGTTTTTAAAAAGTATTTTATTGCTCCCAAATACTTTTCTGGCGCAGCCGGTAGGATCGCACTACTGTGTGCTGCTGATTCGTGCGCGAAAAAAACGATTAAAAAGCGTGAAAAGCGCGTTCGGTCTTCAGCCCGTGGCGATCCGCGAACCAGATAAATTTGAAAAGGACCTTGGAGACAATACCTAAGCATGGTGGTGACTGGCAGGTGAGTGAGATTTTTCGCCATCCTTTCCCCACTATTCTTTGTTATAGTAGGAATCGAACTTTTTCCTTTATAACTTTTATTTGACTTACCTAAAAATCGGTAGACCATTTAATTTAATGTATTAAGTAGATTTTATTGTTATTAAATAAAATAAACTTAGTTTAGAATAAAAAGGAACTATTTTTGGAATAATATGCAAGAAATAATATCTTTAGTTATAAATAGTTGTGAAGTTTGTAAGAAGCTTAAGTATGACAGGAAACCCCTGAAACCACCCTTACAGTCAACGCAAACGCAGGAAGCCCCTTTTCAGGAAATTTAGATTATACAGATGCTTTACGTTATGATAAGGAAATATCCATGATAGAGTCGAAAGAAAGAGCTCTAGGTAAGAAAATCAAATCAAATCAAATCAAATCAAATCAAATCATTTATTTGCGTAAATAGTTGTTACATCTATTTACAAACCCAAAGGGTGTGCAAAATATAAAATCAAAACTAAAATATAAAAATAAAAAAACTAAATACTAAAATAAACTATTAAACAATCAAAAACTATAGGAACTAAAATAAACTAAAACTTAAAATCAACTAAACTATAGAGTAAAACTTAACATCTTAGACCTAGTTACATTATTAATTATTATATGTGTTTATCTGCAAAAAATTCTTCTAATGAGTAGTATGCTTTTAGTAAAAGATACTCTTTTAGTTTTAGTTTAAACTTGTCTGTCCTGTCTATTTTTCTAATTGAAAGTGGAATAGAATTATAGATTTTGATGCCTAGAAAAAACAAGCTATTATTAAATTTATTTGTTCTGCAATGTGGAAATATTATTTTGTTAATATGGCGTTTACTTTTTGTAACATATATAACGCATATGCAAATTTATTTATTTTAATACATAATTGTTCTACATGTGTTTTCTATGTTAGTTCTGCATCTATATGGATACCGAGGAACTTAACTGATTGAAGTTCTTTTATAGGATCATGGTTATATTTTATATTTACGGAATTAAAGTTACTATTCTTATTTTTCTTGTTTCTTATCATCGGATCCAAATTCAGGGTTGGGATTTTTAGATGATTTCTTTCGGTCTCTGACTAGTTTTCAGTTGACACCAAGACTCTAGTATAACCACGTTTAGATTGTGATTTCACCTCTTTAGAATTCTCTGATGGTATCCTTTGGGGCGATATAGAGTTTTTATTAGATCTTCTTTGAAATAAAGCTGGTTCCTTACTATATGTAAAGGAAAGTCAAATAACATCTATAATGGAAGTACCGTTAACAGATAAAATAGTTTTCGATTATTACAAATTATATCCTCTTCCCATTTACCAATTTCCTACGAGAAAATTGTTATTATTTCCCGATTTTCCGTACCTTTTGGCGAAAGACTCCAATTACTTGCCAGTATCCCAGCCGTGCGAGAAAATCGACGCAGCTACTTTCCTGTGTACCGACGACAACGTAGCGCAGTTTCAGCCTCCCACATGTGCTGAACAGCTTCTGAAGTTTCAGACTAACCTCACGTTTTGCTCACCATATGCTGTTGAAGTTGAAGACATCAAGGTACAGCGTATAGCATGGAAAGTTGGATCATATTCACGAGAAATTCAACCATATACACCTGAATGAGATTGAACTTACCTATGAACGCACCTTTACTGAAAGACTTCAGTTCAGAATTGCAGCCGTTACAACCTTACCTCAAATGAAAATTGAAAATCCGACATCCTTACCTGTAATCAATATAAAGAACATCGATCTGGAAGAAATGAAGCACATTTCCCGCATCCTGAAAATTAGCGACACATTCAGTGAAAGTGATAGTGAAATGGGCAATATAGTGAATATCAAAAGTGTTAGTTTAGCCACGATTTTTCTATATGGATTTTTCATAGTTATAAGTATTATTTCCATTCATATTATTTTAAGCGAAATCATCGGAATCCAGTAATTGTAGAACCCGATAATTTCGCTCTTGATGAGGGAGGAGTTATGCACCCACCGGGCCGCATGGTAATAAATAACGCTGACCGTGCGTAAGAGCTAGCGAGAATGCGTGGGCGCATGACCGGAAAGGATGTTTAGTCTATAAGTAAGCGATAAGAAAAGTGACTTTAGTTTTAAGAATATAATTAATTATTAGTTAAGTAACCCTAGTTTAGTTCGGACGTCAGTCCTTAGTGAATAAAACTTTTCACTAATTATTAATTAAGTAACCTTAGCGTAGTTTGGACGTTTATAACAGTCCCTAGTGAATAAAACTTTTCACTTTAGTTTTTAAAAAGTATTTTATTGCTCCCAAATACTTTTCTACCTCCTCTACCTAATTTGTTTCTTGAAGTCGTTTATGTTGTTATTTATAGTAATTGAATGATTCATTGTTGTAGTTGAAGAGACGCATCCATCATGGAGCAGATCCCGCCCCCTAAGGAGGTGAAGATCCTCGAAACAGCCGAGGATATTCAGGAGCGTCGTGAACAGGTACTCATCCATAACACATATAAAATAACAAACAATGGGATTCTGCATATTTTTGGGACCATGTATTATTATAAGTGTTGATTGTCAATGAGGTACCTACATTATCTACTTTTCCCTAGGTGCTGAACCGCTATGAAGACTTCAAGCAGGAGGCGCGCGCCAAGCGCGAGAAGCTCGAAGACTCCCGCCGGTTCCAGTACTTCAAGCGTGACGCTGACGAACTCGAGTCCTGGATCCAGGAGAAGCTGCAAGCCGCCAGCGACGAGAGCTACAAAGACCCGACTAACCTTCAAGCCAAGATCCAGAAACATCAAGCGTTTGAAGCGGAGGTGGCTGCGCATTCGAACGCTATCGTGGTTTTAGATAACACTGGTAGCGAGATGATCTCCGCTGGGCATTTCGCCTCGGAAACTATTCGCAAGCGCTTAGACGAGCTGCATCGCTTGTGGGAACTGCTGCTGTCCCGCCTCGCCGAGAAGGGCATGAAGCTGCAGCAGGCGTTGGTCCTCGTGCAGTTCCTCAGGCACTGCGATGAGGTCATGTTCTGGATCAATGATAAGGTTCGTTCAGTTATACATTCTAGTGTTTTACGGTATAGCATCTAACAGTAATCAATACCTACCAATCTTTTCTAAAGCGTCAATAACTAATGCATGACAAATGACCAATATTAAAACTAGCTACAATCTTAACATTGGATGTGTGACAGAGGCAACTAATTGTATAAAAAGATCCGAGGACTTGAGGTCCTCCTCCATTTTTGGAAGTTGTTAAAAACTGAATTGATTTTAGCTAATAGTTATTGGTTAATGCTGGGTTTTTGATAGGCGATATATTACACGTGATTTTACTTGTTATTTTAATATTTCATAGGAAACCTTCGTATCGGCCGACGAGTTCGGCTCGGACCTGGAGCACGTGGAGGTGCTGCAGCGCAAGTTCGACGAGTTCCAGAAGGACATGGCGGCGCAGGAGTACCGCGTCACCGAGGTCAACCAGCTGGCCGAGCGGCTGGTGCTCGAGGGCCACCCCGAGCGCGAGACCATTGTCAAGAGGAAGGATGTTAGTACCGCGCTATTTGGTTATTTACTTCTTATTCTAGCTTTTCTATTTATGTATATACTTCTTATTAGATATTCACAGAGGTTTGATGCATTCTCTTGAGAATTCCAAGATATAAGTTTTTCCGAACTATTGACAAGTAACAAACATCTATTCGTTCTCGCAACTTAACTTTTATCATAGGATACATTTATGACACTGACCTCCATATTCTAATATTTCGTTCGTTTCTTCAAATATGATTTTCAATTTATAATATCTTGGAATAATAAAAAACAAAGGGACACCCGGATGGAACGAAGTTTATTTATCATCAACAAAAATAATCGTCGCGACACCACACTGTTCAATGCGAAATAGAAAAACGAAACGAAAATATCTAGCTTGCTTTCTATAAGAGAGAGAGAGAGAGAGAGAGACAGACAGACAGCATGTTTCTCTGTCTGTCTCTCTCTGGCGTGCGCAAGTTTCTCTGTCTGTCCCTCTCTGGCCTAAAAAATGTCGTTACCATTTTTTCCGTCTAGCCCCCTTTCGCAACGCGCGATAAGGAACTTCGTTCCAAAAGCTATCTTTGATTAGTAGTTTATGTTCTGAGATCTTATAGTCTCTAACATCACTATCCCATCTCCCAGGAGCTGAACGAGGCATGGCAGCGCCTCCGCCAGATGGCGCTGGTGCGTCAGGAGCGCTTGTTCGGCGCTCACGAGATTCAACGCTTCAACCGCGATGCCGACGAGACCATCGCCTGGATCTCCGAGAAGGACGTCGTGCTCGGCTCCGATGACTACGGACGGGACCTGGCCACCGTGCAGACGCTGCAGGTAACAATTAGCGAGGAAAAAATGATGTAGTTTTATTGTTCGGACTGTGTGTTCAAACAATCAGTGAATTATTCAAAACTTACGTTTCAAATTACTCTTCAAATTTGTTTAGTTTGATTTAAGTAGGCTTTACTTAACTATCGACAGTACTTCGTCTGGCCATATTATTTCAATGAGTTTCTGTTTTTTAGCGCAAGCACGAAGGCGTAGAGCGTGACTTAGCCGCTTTGGAGGACAAAGTGGGCGCCCTAGAGGGCGAGGCGGCGCGGCTGGGCGGCATCCACGGCGCCCACGCCGCCGCCATCCGCGCCAAGCAGGAGGAGATCAGCGGCGCCTGGCGCGCGCTCGTGGAGCGGGCCGCCGCGCGCCGCCGCGCGCTGGACGCGGCGCACGCGCTGCACCGCTTCCACGCCGACTACCGCGACCTGGCGTCGTGGACGCACGCCATGCGCGCCACCATCGCGGCCGACGACCTGGCCGAGGACGTGCCGGGCGCCGAGGCGCTGCTGGAGCGCCACCAGGAGCACAAGGGCGAGATGGACGCGCGCGCCGACGTCGTGCGCGCCTGCGTCGCCGCGGGCGAGGCGCTGCTGGCGGCGCAGCACCGCAACGCGGCCGACGTGCAGGCGGCGCTCGACGCGCTGCAGCGCGACACGGCCGCGCTGCAGGCCGTCTGGGACCAGCGCCGCGTGCTCTACCTGCAGTGCATGGACCTGCAGCTCTTCTACCGAGACACCGAGCAGGCTGATGCCTGGATGCACAAACAAGAGGTATGAGGCATGACTGTTATATTTATTTAAAACTAATTTTAAAACACCATTAACAATAATATTTGACTACTACTATAAAACAATTTATTTTACACACCTTAATAATGATCCTTCCATAGGCTTTCCTCGCCAACGAAGACGTGGGCGACTCTCTGGACTCTGTGGAAGCGTTGCTGAAGAAGCACGAGGACTTCGAGAAGTCGCTGGCGGCTCAGGAAGAGAAGATCAAAGCGTTGGACGAGTTCGCGTCCAAGCTCATTGAGGGACAACACTACGCCGCCGATGACGTCGCGCAGAGAAGGGAAATGGTATGTAGTATGGAGCTAATAATATACTAATAGGCTGGTGCCACTATTTTGTCTAATGTTACAAATACTAGTCTAAATACTGTCACCATTAATCTTCTGCCACCTGCGCTTCTGGTGTAATATAAAGTCCTCTACTGTGGCTTCATTGTACCTTTATCATCTAATATTAATATTAATGTGTAATTCTTCTATTAGTTGCTAGAGCGCCGCGCCGCTCTCCTCGAGAAGTCCAACCAACGTCGCGCGTTACTGGAAGACGCTTACAAGTACCAGCAGTTTGAGCGCGACTGTGACGAGACCAAGGGTAAGGTTACATTTTCCCACTAATAGAATATATCAATTCAAGGCAAACAAATAAATAACCATGTTTTTCTTGAAATTCGAAACAGGTCATCCAAAAACTTGTTTACCTTTTTCTCTCATTTATTATGGACATTGGGCAGGCTTACTTACTATGTATTTGTCACAGAGTCATATTTGCTATAAGCTACTTTGTTGCGACAGGTTGGATCAACGAGAAGCTGAAGTTCGCGACGGACGACTCGTACCTGGACCCGACCAACCTGAACGGCAAGGTGCAGAAGCACCAGAACTTCGAGCAGGAGCTGCAGGCCAACAAGCCGCGCGTCGAAGAGATCACCGCCGCCGGCCTCAGGCTGCTCGACCAGGAACACTTCGCCAAACGTAAGAGGACACACGCTCACTGTGTTCACTTGTATCACTCAAATAAACAATTTGTTTGCACTACCCGTGTTGTCACGTAGTGTTCTGTATAAACATTTTGTTTTGATACTCGAACAATAATAAATAACTCTTATGTAAAGCTTATACCACCATTACTAATGATGATTCCACCAGTACATTTGTAGCGGTCGGGCGGCAGCAACAAGCTTTGTGGACTAGGTCGTTCACTAGACAGAACAGAACTTTAACCAATAATGTTCTCTTCAGCTCAAATCGAGTCCCGCACCGAGGAGCTGGGCGGGCTGTGGGAGAGGCTGGCGCAGGCGTCGGAGCTGAAGGGCAGCAAGCTGCAGGAGGCGGCGCAGCAGCAGCAGTACAACCGCGCCGTCGAGGACGTGGAGCTGTGGCTCGGCGAGGTCGAGGGCCAGCTGCTCTCCGAGGACTACGGCAAGGTACGCGCCGCGCCACCTTCAACGCTTGCCGTTTAATCTCTGCCCGTTCTTAAGAGTTCAGCATATAAACCAATATGGCATTCCATTTTTATCCCATTACTGAATCTTATTTGCACTGAGAAATTACGAACAGTGAATCCCAGTTTTAGGATGAAGCCTAAGAGAATATTACTATTAAGACTGTAAGATGACATTAATCTGCAGTGGAAAACATATTAATGAATAGTATTAAACTATTTGTTTCTACTGAAAGTTGCCATTCACATATTTCCAAGCCGTCGTACAATAATACAAAGTGCTGACTCCCAGGACCTGACGAGCGTGCAGAACCTGCAGAAGAAGCACGCGCTGCTGGAGGCGGACGTGGGCTCGCACGCCGAGCGCATCGACGCCATCCGCAACCAGGCGGAGCAGTTCATCGACAAGGGGCACTTCGACGCGGACAACATCAAGGCCAAGAGGGTGAGTAGATCGATATATGTACTATTGAGAAATATACCTAATGTTTACGACTACGGGAAGTCAACTAAAGATCTAACTCCATAACTGAAATAGTTGTACTAGTCACTATACGTAATGTTTACGACTACAGGAAGTAAACTAAAGATATAGCTGTACGTTTGATCATTTCTCTTGGTGAGAGACGTGTCTATGCCAAGAAATTCAAATTTTACGTAACCATTTTACGCGTCCACCTAATCCGCTATTAGGACTGACTTGCCAATCAGTCCTAATTTGAGTAACGTTTTAGTATTTGGAGAATAACTTCTCCGTTTATCATACTGTATATTATCCTAAGATGCATGACTTATAATTTCATACTATGTAATCCACATCCTAGGATGCGCTAGTAGCCCGCTACTCCGCCCTCGACAAGCCGATGGCGACCCGCAAGCGTCGTCTACTAGACTCGCTGCAAGCGCAGCAGCTGTTCAGAGACCTCGACGACGAAGCCGCTTGGATTCGTGAGAAGGAACCTATCATCGCCTCTACTAATAGAGGTAAACATTCTATGATATATAAAACCTATTTCCGTGGTAGTTTTTTGTTTGAAAATTTTGACCACTATTCGTATTTCATTGCTTAGCTTCGTATAGCTTTAGATCAAATTATCATATAGCCCCAGCTATATTATGTAAAAATGATCAAAGAATTTTCTATTATCACAAGTAAAAAAATTATAAAAATGTAATTCTCTAGAAAAAGACCAATTTCACTAAACCAGTGTAGAATTTACATTCGCTTGTTTATGCTCGAGTTGGTTTCTGGCCTTGTTTGGCGAAGTTTTTAGACCGCTTAAAGACCTAAGTCACCTAAGTAAGACCTAAGTCACCATTTGAAACACCGCGACACAAATGTTTATTCCCTACAGGTCGCGACCTAATCGGCGTCCAGAACCTGATGAAGAAGCACCAGGCAGTGATGGGTGAGATGGCGCAGCACGAGGCGCGCGTGGAGGCGGTCCGCGCCGCCGGCGACCAGCTCACGGGCCAGGGGCACTTCGCCGCCGACACCATCTCGCAGCGCCTGCACCAGCTGCACCAGAACTGGACGCAGCTGCAGGAGAAGGCGGCGCAGGTAACACCACTACCATACTACACAAATTCTTAATATCACAATAGTAGACGTCATTGTTTCTTTAATACTATGAGAATGGCTTCAGTGTTCGTTGAACATATCGTAGGGAAGTAAAAAAAATACGACTGTATGGCGAAATGGAAGCTAATCCACATATTTAATAACTTTGTGATTAGTTACTTATCTTTAGCTCTTTAGACAAATTCATCTATTGTTTTTAGAGTAACAAAAACGATTCCGTTCATAATGTTATAAGATCATGAGTTATTTTATAAGTTCCATTCATTTTCACCTTATTGTCAATTCGCATATATATAACAAACACTTCAATAAGGAAAATAAATGCAAGCAGATAATCAACAACTCATTTTACTCAGCGCAAACAAGACCTAGAGGACTCGCTGCAAGCGCAGCAGTACTTCGCGGACGCCAACGAGGCGGAGTCGTGGATGCGCGAGAAGGAGCCCATGGCCAACACGCACGACTACGGCAAGGACGAGGACTCGTCCGAGGCGCTGCTCAAGAAGCACGAGGCGCTGCTCTCCGACCTCGAGGCCTTCGGGAACACCATCAGCGCGCTGCGCGACCAGGCCAACGCGTGTCGGGTGAGAACTGCACTACTACATACTGCTCAAACTGCTGGCCTTTGTTTTCTATACAGATGTGTTAGATGTGTTTATCCACGGATACGGATATTCGGCACATCAATAGTTGTCGTTACATCAAGAGCTAGGTTTATTAATACCAACCGTTGTAACCTTCCATCAATATAATGCAAGTTCCGCTACATCTCTGTACAAATATTATATACTAGCCCGCGGAGTATCCGTTCTCTATGGAATGTGGAATGAAATAACCTTCCTCTTTATGTGAATGTGAAATCCAACGGGACTTCCAGAGATTAGAGGTTTAGTTTTTTACTCAAAATCTCGTTCTGTGCAGCAACAAGAGTCGCCGGTGGTGGACGTATCGGGCAAGGAGTGCGTGGTGGCGCTCTACGACTACGCGGAGAAGTCGCCCCGAGAGGTGTCTATGAAGCGCGGCGACGTGCTCACGCTGCTCAACTCCAACAACAAGGTACTCTACTATATGTACACTACTTTAGATGCTACTTCTTTTCGATTCAATGAACGGAACGTTAAAAAATTTAAATTTTTGGCCAGTTTGCCACGCTTATGGCTACGACCGTAGCCTTCGTGAGGTCTTCACTTGTACACTAGATGCTACTGAATAACTATATTGTACTCTTGAAATGCTATTGATAAATGTTTCTATTACGTATCTCGTGAAAAATATGTACACAATAATTCAATATTGTTTATGAAAAAAACAATATTAGAATTCATATAGACATCGTTATAAAAACCCCATAAAAAGAAAACAGAAGGCTTTGAACTGTAAAGTAACACCAGAGTTAGAATAACAAATTATATTTAAATTTCTCACATAGGAATAGCGAATAGGAATATAAACGGTGGCTGACGTATCTCAGTGGTTTGATCCATTGTTATCTGGTTGTAGCCGGCGTTAGTTTTACATAACACACGCTAAATGGAACTCACTGTCGCTCACTAAACGAATAAATTTGCTAACGAACTAACGTGGATCATATGGTGTAATATAATAAGAAAATACTGTGGTGTTTCAGTGTATGTTTTAGTGATAGATTAACTGTAAAAAAAAATGGACTATTGGTTTACTAACGGAAATCGACATAAATTGGATGAGCAAAATTGGTATTAACAGTGGCATCACAATTTCTAAATCTAATAAATAATTATCTCCAACAAATATCTACTTTTTGATAACAGTTTTATATAAAAGGAGTAATGAACAAAAATAGGTATCTATTTGCAGATAAAAACCGCGCTTTATCTACTTATTATTTGTGACGAAAACTATAACAATTTTGTGTTTGTTCCGAAACAGACATGTTTTTAATAAATAAATATTCTTATAATAATGAAATATACGCGGATACAAAATTGATAAAAAGTCTTTAAAATAATGTAATTAAATCTCGAATTAGCGAAGTGTTAAATCTCCTGTGATAATTGGTGATATTAGTTGTATAATAATGATAGTATTCAGTTGGATTATAATATTAGTTGTGAACAATGTGCTTTCACATAAAAAGAGGAAACACAAGTACGCGAATGGCTCCGTGGAAACTAGCTTCATTGAATATGTGAGTTGTATCTATGGGTTTAATCCATTGACTAATACTTAAATACTTATCACACGATTAGCTGTATTGTGTATCATTATTGTACAATATGTACATATGTCAGTGGTGTTATTTGAACATGTAAACAGCCTTACAAATATTTCTTGCTTAGGTTTCTAGATAGGTTATGTGTATTTGAACAGATCGTTACTTCCTAACAACGCTAATTTATGAGCAAATAAAAACATAAACCTTCACAGATTTTGCATAAATGTATATATTATAATAGCCGGGTCATTTTAGACATAAAAATAGTGATCAAATAAAGAAAATTCCGACAGAGCCAAATTTTCGTAGAGACCTTAGGTTTACCACAAGGAATAAAGTGTCAAAAGTCCCCATGAGTCCCATGTGAGCTTCGGGACTTATTCGGGGCCCAAGGTCAAAATTTTAGGTTTTTTGGATTTTTCTCGAAAACGGTAAGTTTTATCGAAAAAGTATCTGAGAATATAAAAAAGCTTATAAAATTCTCTATAACTTTAATTCTATCCACTTTTTCCATATTCCCAACCGTTATTGAACTACACGCTCCAGAAATGTAAAAATTAAGGACCTCGGGCAGGTAACTATGGAGCCTGCCCCAATGCTCAACAGTGACATGACCTATGTCATTTGAAAGGTCTTGAAGAGTTGTACAAGTTACTCCTAGACTGTTATATCGAATTCGACGGCCAACTCGGTGTTTTCGACCACCGAAGAATTACCACTGGAGGTGCTGTGGAGCCTGGGCGGAATGCTCAACAGTGACATGACTTACGCATTTGAAAGCTCTTACAAGTCACTTTTTGATAGTTATGTCGAAATCGACGCCAAACTCGGTGTTTTCGACCACCGAAGAAAAAACACTAGGTGTATGTGCACTAATGTGCAGTTGACCCTGATCGTATTGCTCAACAGTGACATGACTGATGTCATTTGAAAGCTCTTACAAGTCACTCCTTGACAGTTATATCGAAATCGACGGCCAACTCGGTGTTTTCGACCACCGAAGTATCGACACTGATCGTATTGCTCAACAGTAACATGACACATATCATTTGAAAGCTCATAAAGAGTTTCATAAGTCACTCTTTGATAGTTATATCGAAATCACCGTCCAACTTAGTGTTTTCGACCACCGAAGAATGGAGTTGGGCTATACTATACCGAAGTATCGACGCTGATCCTAATGTTCAACAGTGACATGACCAATGTCATTTGAAAGCTCTTGAAGAGTTGTACAAGTCACTCTTTGACAGTTATATCGAAATCGACCGCCAACGCGGTGTTTTCGACCACCGAAGATCGACACTGGGTGTATGTGCAGTTGACCTTGATGGTATTGCTCAACAGTGACATAACTTATGTCATTTGAAAGCCCTTGATGAGTTGTCCAAGTCACTCCTTGACATGTATATCGAAATCGACCGCCAACTTGGTGTTTTTGACTAAAATAAAAAAAATATATATACACATTAGTTCAATTAATAAAGTAGTTATAGAGTATTTGAAGGGCAAGATAAGCGATCACTCACTGTCACTGCACATGTTTAGGTTAACTCAAATATGTCATGGTATCTAATACGACACCCTTTCAGGCCGGGAACACAACTATCGCGCGTTTTAGATTTTTTAAACCGTAATGCCATCTATTGAGTTCCATTGCGCTCTACTTTTATACTATTCTGATGCAAGGGCGGGCCTAAACACGCTGAATAAAGGACCTTGAGAAAATTTCATTCTTCGGTGGTTGAAAACACCAAGTTGGCCGTTAATTTCGATAAACATGTCAAGGAGTGACTTGGACAACTCTTCAAGGGCTTTCAAATGACATTAGTTATGTCACTGTTGAGCAATACCATCAGGGTCAACTGCACATACACCCAGTGTCGATCTTCGGTGGTCGAAAACACCGCGTTTGCGGTCGATTTCGATATAACTGTCAAAGAGTGACTTGTACAACTCTTCAAGAGCTTTCAAATGACATAGGTCATGTCACTGTTGAACATTAGGATCAGCGTCGATACTTCGGTATAGCATAGCCCAACTCCATTCTTCGGTGGTCGAAAACACTAAGTTGGACGGCGATATCGATATAACTATCAAAGAGTGACTTATGAAACTCTTTATGAGCTTTCAAATGTTATGTGTCATGTCACTGTTGAGCAATACGATCAGTGTCGATACTTCGGTGGTCGAAAACACCGAGTTGGCCGTCGATTTCGATATAACTGTCAAGGAGTGACTTGTAAGAGCTTTCAAATGACATCAGTCATGTCACTGTTGAGCAATACGATCAGGGTCAACTGCACATACACCTAGTGTTTTTTCTTCGGTGGTCGAAAACACCGAGTTTGGCGTTGATTTCGATATAACTATCAAAAAGTGACTTGTAAGAGCTTTCAAATGCGTAAGTCATGTCACTGTTGAGCATTCCGTCCAGGCTCCACAGCACCTCCAGTGGTAATTCTTCGGTGGTCGAAAACACCGAGTTGGCCGTCGAATTCAATATAACAGTCTAGGAGTAACTTGTACAACTCTTCAAGACCTTTCAAATGACATAGGTCATGTCACTGTTGAGCATTGGGGCAGGCTCCATAGTTACCTGCCCGAGGTCCTTAATTTTTACATTTCTGGAGCGTGTAGTTCAATAACGGTTGGGAATATGGAAAAAGTGGATAGAATTAAAGTTATAGAGAATTTTATAAGCTTTTTTATATTCTCAGATACTTTTTCGATAAAACTTACCGTTTTCGAGAAAAATCCAAAAAACCTAAAATTTTGACCTTGGGCCCCGAATAAGTCCCGAAGCTCACATGGGACTGATGGGGACTTTTGACACTTTATTCCTTGTGGTAAACCTAAGGTCTCTACGAAAATTTGGCTCTGTCGGAATTTTCTTTATTTCAATTGTTTAAAATGACCCGGCTATAAGTATTCGTATGCATAAAGACTGTATCTTTTGTATAAACTAACGCCAATGTCAAGCTGAAATTTGAAACAGATCTGAATAATAGTAAGATTTAAAACAACAATATTTCTTTCAGAATTAACTCCACAAGTCTTTTGTCTGTATATTCTACAAAAATGTAAACGTTAAATACATTACTATACATTTTACGTAGCTATTAGGATAGTAGAGAGATAAATGTATCTACAATACTTTAATGAACGGTGTTACTTTGTCTATAGGACTGGTGGAAGGTCGAAGTGAACGACCGGCAAGGGTTCGTGCCGGCCGCCTACGTCAAGAAGATCGACGCCGGCCTCTCGTCCTCGCAGCAGAACCTCGCCGACACCAACTCTATTGCCGCCAGACAGAACCAGGTACAAAATTCACCTAACTGACATTTAATCTTTAGGTAATCCTAAGGAATATTCTGACTTGAACCAGGAATTTTAAGAAAATTTGGGCTACAGAATAGCTTTGACTTGAAGTCTACACTAACTTACCAGATTTCCTTTACCATAAATTGGTTGGCTTTCACTTATAATATAAATAAGAAGGTATCAACCATATTAGGCGGGCCAAAACTGGATAAACATACTTAACATTGACTTGTGGTTACAGATCGAAGGGCAATATGACAACCTGCTGGGCCTGGCGCGCGAGCGGCAGAACAAGCTCAACGAGACCGTCAAGGCCTACGTGTTGGTCCGCGAGGCGGCCGAGCTGCACACCTGGATCAAGGACAAGGTACACAGGAAACACTTACCGGAAATGCATACTTCTAAACATAGAACGCTAGGAATAGACAAAACTCCTTTGATAGTTGGGTAGAGATGTTGCTTACGATTGTACTTGCTTTTAAAAACTATTTGTTGGTTTGGTTTTATCGATAGGCAAGATTTGAATACTACAAATTCCTACATGATAAGAAGGATACGTCATTTTATTTTAGTACATGAGTAGATCATTTTACGCTACGCGTTCTAATAGTGTTGAAGTTTTGCTATTGAAACTTCTGTCATCAAAGAGTTTATCACACAATTTCTTACAGGAAATGCACGCGCAAGTGCAAGACGTTGGCGAAGACCTGGAGCAAGTGGAGGTGATGCAGAAGAAGTTCGACGACTTCCAGAACGACCTGCGCGCGAATGAAGTGCGCCTCGCTGAGATGAACGAGATCGCGGTGCAGCTCATGACCGTCGGACAGACCGAGGCCGCGCTCAAGATCAAGACGCAGATGCAGGTCGGTTGAAACAATGAAATGCATTGGAGAAACAAAGATTTAGGCTGGTCACGTTAAGTTGTCTATTGTTTAATTGTTAGAGTGGAGGAGGCCTTTAGGCGGCCTAAAAACTCTGACACCAGGTTTGATCAGTAGCCTAATCAAACTAAGTTACTTACTTTTTTAGGCTGTATTGTCCCACTGCCAGACAAAGACCTTGTATGTAGTATTGGACATAGATTTATGGCTCTTGTATATTAATTGTCGAGTTTGGCTGCAGCTTGTTCGTAGTTAACAACCAATTGAAATAGGTGTAGGCTGTAGGTTTAGTTGCAGCCCATTTTCGGCTCATCGACTATGTTTAGCAGGTTCTGTCGTGTACTTTTCAGTTTAAAGATCTAATGCATCGTCGATTTCGGTTAACCAAGTATTGTAAACAACCGAAAACTGTCGTTGAATTTCATGAGCTATCCAATGTTAACAAGTGTACGTTATGGCTAACCGTTGGTGTATGTGCAGGAGCTGAACTCGAAGTGGACGTCGCTGCAGCAGCTGACGGCGGAGCGCGCCATGCAGCTGGGCTCGGCGCACGAGGTGCAGCGCTTCCACCGCGACGTGGACGAGACCAAGGACTGGATCACAGAGAAGGACGCCGCGCTCGCCTCCACCGACCTGGGCCGCGACCTGCGCTCCGTGCAGACGCTGCAGCGTCAGTACCTCGTGCTATACTCACTGACAAACGTTATCATCTATTGCGTTCCATAGGTCTTGGTAAAGACCCGCTTGACCACTCATCCTGGATCACGGGTCATTGATCAAAGTCTGTCGGAACTCTTCAATTAACGATGTGATGATAATAATAACCCTAGACATAATGTCCATTCTTCAAGGTGTAGGACGGAGTAGGACTTTACTCTTTACTTAAAAATCGTAATCATAGTAAAGAAGGATTTACAATAACCTTTTTCTTGCAAGGCATTACATATCACCCTTTCTCGTAACAGGTAAACACGAAGGTCTGGAACGCGATCTGGCCGCTCTCGGCGACAAGATCCGCCAGCTGGACGACACGGCCAACCGCCTGATGTCGACGCACGGCGACTCGGCCGACGCCACCTACACCAAGCAGCGCGAGATCAACGACGCGTGGCAGCAGCTGCAGGCGCGCGCCAACGCACGCAAGGAGAAGCTGCTCGACTCCTATGACTTGCAGCGGTAAGTTAACGTGCAGTTGAAGACTTGCTTACTATCAACGACTAAGACTAAAACTTAAGTTCCATAAGATGTAGTAGACTACCTAGATCATTATATGTTATTACTGAATATTTACTAACTTGCTCCCTGTGCCCTTTTATAGTTTAATGTAAGATATCGTTCCTTTTATAATAACAAAAAAAATGTTTGGTAAAATTCAAGATGTATTAATAGAATAGCTGACCTTAGTTTTTGACCTGTGTATACGATAAAGAATACTTACACCTCTGTTTCTTTTAGATTCCTGTCCGACTACCGCGACCTGATGGCGTGGATCAACTCCATGATGGCGCTGGTGAGCTCCGACGAGCTCGCCAACGACGTCACCGGCGCAGAGGCGTTGCTTGAAAGACACCAGGTAACATTATCAAACCATCATATTTTAAACCATCTTCAAACTATACCACAATATAAATACACCCAGACAAGAGGGCCAACTCAAGAAACAAATGCACACATCCATAAACGTGTGGTTTTCGTAGCAAATGTACACTGGTATTAGTTCCTTTCGA
Source organism: Cyclophora albipunctata (assembly GCA_963082685.1). Taxonomy (NCBI): domain Eukaryota; kingdom Metazoa; phylum Arthropoda; class Insecta; order Lepidoptera; family Geometridae; genus Cyclophora; species Cyclophora albipunctata. The sequence continues at coordinate 987,145 of OY720113.1, read as the reverse complement.
AACTCCTGTAGCGTGGAAATGTGTCCGTTCGCTTGTTTAGTTTGAGAGCGAGAGCGTAGTTCTGGGCGTATTTATTTTGTGACTATGTTACACTCGCTGTGCGACTGACAATTGTCATTCAATAAAAGAAGTAAAGATTCTGTGATACCGCCTTCATCATGCTAAGTGAATATTTGTGTATATTTGTCTGTATTTCTTATTAAGTTTAGTTCAGACCTAAACAATGAGATTATTTATCAGAACTGGCCATTAAAAGTCAAAATTTGTCTAAGTTGTATAACAACAATTGGTACGAACATAATTGGTGGTAATTTCTAGACTCAGCGCCTGGAGATAGACTCGCGATACGGCATTATGCCGCAGGTCAGATGCACGCATGTGTGGACTACGCCTTACTTACAACAATAATATAATTATAAGTCTCAATAACCTTATCGTACACAACTACTGGTGATATTGGGTGACCATATACTTTTACTCTGGGAAACTATACCTATTTACGTTGTCATATTATCCCGAAAAGCGGGATTAAACGTAGTGGTATGAGCTTTTACATATTCTAAATTACTCATCTGCCAAATGTGATAGTGGTTTACTTGTAATATTGTAAGAATGCCTTTCAACCATCAATATGTTGAGTTTCTTTGCTTGTTGTCCACCAATCATATCAAGGAATCAAAAATATCGAAGGATTCACATTTTCCCTCTTTTGTAAAGGATGAAATTAGTCGAGGTTCCTCAATATTAAAAGAGAGTTGTTGGTATTATAAGGTTACAATAATATCGTACACAGTACTTTGATGTTTTCCAACAAATTAAATTTGAATAATTCACAAAATTCTAAAATGTAATTTTCCCATTGGCAATTAATTTTATACCTAACAAAGTAGTTGTCACTTTCAACAAGTATTATCTTCAGAACTTAATATAATGTGTGTTTTCTTCAAGTAAATCTTTGATTTAATATTTATTTTAAGTATTTGTGTGTTTGTGGTATTCTTTTGGGTGTTTTCTGGTTTGAAGTGAGAATAATAACGAAATCTATTTAGTTTTGTATCGTTTGATATTGCAGTGTTTATATTTAAATACCAAGATATTTTAAAGGAGAATCCTGACTCAGTTGTTATTCTTTGAAACTGCTCAATTTGTCCTAATTCGTCGCAATACATACCTTATTTATGTTTATAGGAAGGAAGTTTATTACCTTTAAATCATAGTGTGATAAGACCAGTTTAAGAACTCCTTATTTCTACTCTTTAGAGTTCCTTCTGACTAAAACATAACATCTGTTGTTGGATAAAGAGAGTAATACTTCCATAGGTTCCTTACTTATTTCCTCTATCAACATAACAAACGTACTATGTGATACATACACTAATATAATGATCACGTATGTAGGAGCATCGCACGGAGATGGACGCGCGCGCGGGCACGTTCCAGGCGCTGGAGCTGTTCGGGCAGCAGCTGCTGCAGGGCGGACACTACGCCAGCCTCGACATACAGGAGAAGCTCAACAACATGGCCGACGCGCGCCAAGACCTCGAGAAGTAAGGACACTAGTTGCTATGTGTACACGTGAGATACGCACTAGTTATAATGCATTTAGTAGGGTTGTTTAATTCGCAGTAATCCGCGGTAAACAGAATGTAAAGAAAGTTACCTCTTGAATGTATCATTAACGAATCAAATCCAGGTAGTTACAGATATTAGTGATATGACTATAGTATACAAATCAAATCTGACTGCCCATTCCAAACATTTGTGCGTTCGTACAAAATAAGCCTAAGTTTTATTAGTATTGAGAGAGTTGAGCAACTGATAAAATTATCCTGAAATCGGTCACAACCAACACCAATCACACCTATCGAAACCAAACTAAGCCCCACCTCCATTCCCAGGGCGTGGGTGAACCGTCGCATGAAGCTGGACCAGAACCTGGAGCTGCAGCTGTTCTACCGCGACTGCGAGCAGGCGGAGGGCTGGATGGCGGCGCGCGAGGCCTTCCTCGCGCCCGCCGACGCGGCCGACGCGCCCGACCAGCCCGACAACGTCGAGCAGCTCATCAAGAAGCACGAGGACTTCGATAAGGCGATCAACGCCCATGTATGTATATATTGTTATATAACATTTTTGCAAGATCCCATTGGGTCGGTGTCTACTGACTTGATATTGAACAAAACATGATGCATTATTACACACATATTTCAAACAAAATAATGTTTAACTATGCGTTCTCTGCAGTTCTGACTCCCTTGGGAATTTCAAAGTTCAGGTTCGGTGATGTTGGCGTGAAAACGTAATAGACTTTCACCTGTATATAAGTACATACCATGAATATAGTTTTTTGTAATGTAGTAATGAATGACCAAGGTCATTACGTAAGTATCAATGTACTGAAATTATAACTGCCATTCGCGTCATACAATACAAGACCTGAAAAATCTTAATTTCTTGCTTTTCCCAAAATCATAGTAACTATAATCCAATGCCCAAACCGTAGGAGGAGAAGATAGCCCAGCTGCAGACCCTGGCCGACCAGCTGATCGCGTCGGAGCACTACGCCGCCGACCCCATCGACAAGAAGCGGAAGCAGGTGCTCGACCGCTGGCGCCATCTCAAGGAGGCGCTCATTGAGAAACGATCCAAGTAAGATAACATTAACTATAACAAAATATATACAACTACATCATTCAATAACGTCACATGGTATGTTGTACTAACTGTCCATCGCGTTTTACCCACTATGTACAAGTTTTTGTGGGAATTTCATGAGAGAATTGTCCTATGTGATATATAAGCAATATTGTTGTAATGTTTCATTCAAATCGGTTAAGTACTTATGGCGTGAAATAGTAACAGATATTCATATATACATCCTAAGAAACTTTTGCATTTATAATATTAATAGAACGTAATGTATTTGCGTCTGTTTATGAATCCATTCCCTATCTCAATGGTATAATATTTCAGGCTGGGAGATGAACAGACCCTGCAGCAGTTCTCGCGCGACGCCGACGAAATGGAGAACTGGATCGCCGAGAAGTTGCAGCTCGCAACTGAAGAAAGCTACAAGGTTCATACAGTACTTTAATACAATTCAACTACTTTTGAATAATCTTTTAAAAAGTGTTGCTGGCAGAAACTCCATATTATAAATTCTGCCCAAATCACAAAGTCAAAATCTATTCAGTTTTTTATTCTCATAAACCGACATTGATTGGTTTGATGCAACGCGGCCTTTTAACTTAAAAATATGGAAATATGGACGACTTTCTTAATGGTATTGCAAAAACTAACAAGATTTTATCCAGCATGCGATAGCCGCGCGAGCTACTCTCTTGAAATGGTTACTGATTGTGTGCGTGGCCCGCGGCAGGACCCGGCCAACATCCAGTCGAAGCACCAGAAGCACCAGGCCTTCGAGGCCGAGCTGGCCGCCAACGCCGAGCGCATCCAGACCGTGCTGGCCATGGGCGGCAACCTCGTGCAGCGCGCGCAGTGCAGCGGCAGCGAGACCGCCGTGCAGGTGACGAGCTCAGGGATAGCTTCCGATATCATTCGTAGCTTTCTACTTCACAGCCGTCCGATAACAACTATCAGGCTATGTGAAACTCGTGTCCGCTGCGCCAATACCATGCCTTTACGAGGATCAATTCGAGTCTGACTATGTTATTTCAAAGCTTTACCTTTTTCGGTATTCTTATCCTTATGTACGTTGTGGCCAGGCTCGTCTAGCGTCGATCGCGGACCAATGGGAGTTCCTAACCCAAAAGACCACCGAGAAGTCCCTCAAGCTGAAGGAGGCCAACAAGCAACGCACCTACATCGCCGCCGTCAAGGACTTGGATTTCTGGCTCGGAGAGGTGGAGAGCCTGCTGACCTCCGAGGACTCGGGCAAGGACCTGGCCTCCGTGCAGAATCTCATGAAGAAGCACCAGCTGGTCGAGGCCGACATCCAGGCGCACGAGGACCGGATCCAGGGTGAGACACTAGTGATGTTTGCAAATATTAGTTTTGTGAAGATCAGTCCAAAAGAAAAGTTTGATAACGTGCTCGTTTGTGTGGTGTAGACATGAACGCGCAAGCGGACGCGCTGGTTTCATCGGGACAGTTCGACAGCGCCGGCATCGGGTCGCGGCGCTCCGCCATCAACCAGCGCTTCGAGCGCGTGCAGGCGCTGGCGGCGCACCGGCGCCAGCGGCTGCACGAGGCCAACACGCTGCACCAGTTCTTCCGCGACATCGCCGACGAGGAGTCGTGGATCAAGGAGAAGAAGCTGCTGGTGGCGTCCGACGACTACGGGCGCGACCTGACCGGCGTGCAGAACCTGCTGAAGAAGCACAAGCGGCTGGAGGCGGAGCTGGGCAGCCACGCCGCGTGCGTGCAGGGCGTGGCGGCGGCCGGCGACGCGCTGCAGGACGTGTCGGAGGCCGGCGGGCCCGAGATCCGCGCGCGCCTCGCCGCGCTGGCGGCCGCCTGGGACGAGCTGCTGGCGCTGGCCCGCGAGCGCGGCGGCAAGCTGGCGCAGTCGCGCGCCTACCAGCAGTTCCTCGCCAAGGTGGACGAGGAGGAGGCCTGGATCAGCGAGAAGCAGCAGCTCGTCGTGGTGGCCGAGTGCGGCGACAGCATGGCGGCCGTGCAGGGCTTGCTCAAGAAGCACGAGGCGCTGGAGGCCGAGCTGGGCGCGCGCGCCGAGCGCGTGCGCGAGCTGGCGGCCGAGGGCGACGCGCTGCTGGCCGCCGGCAACCTGCACGCCGACGCGCTGGCGCAGCGCCTGCGCGCGCTGCACGCCAAGCGCGACAAGCTGGAGGCGCTGGCGGCGCGCCGCAAGGCCGCGCTGCTCGACAACTCGCTCTACCTGCAGCTGCTGTGGAAGGCCGACGTGGTGGAGTCCTGGATCGCCGACAAGGAGACGCACGTGCGCAGCGACGAGTTCGGCCGCGACCTCTCCACCGTGCAGACGCTGCTCACCAAGCAGGACACCTTCGACGCCGGTACCTACTTGATCAATTTACAACATTCATTACCGCACATCCATCCACCTCTACGACTATTCACTTCATACACCATCTCACTTGACAGGTCTCGCCGCGTTCGAGCACGAGGGCATCCAGAACATCACATCCCTCAAGGACCAGCTGGTGGAGAGTGGGCACGAGCAGTCGGCCGCCATCGTGAAGCGGCACGGCGACGTGCTGGCGCGCTGGCAGCGGCTGCTGGCCGACTCGCACGCGCGCAAGGAGCGCCTGCTGCAGCTGCAGGACCAGTTCCGCCAGATCGAGGAGCTCTATCTCACTTTCGCTAAGAAGGTAATATAACCCTTGTCATCACCCCAAAATGTGACAAGTCTTATTGGTACTATACTATAACAATATGCTAAAAAGTTAACAGTTATCTGATAGTACTCAACCAAAACTAAGCATCAAAGTTTGCAGGACGATGCTTGGTAGGTTGAAATATCTGCTATACTATTGTTTTAACCCCCAGGCGTCGGCGTTCAACTCGTGGTTCGAGAACGCGGAGGAGGACCTGACGGACCCGGTGCGCTGCAACTCCATCGAGGAGATCCGCGCGCTCAGAGATGCGCATGCGCAGTTCCAGGTACACTACCCGAATTTGTATAATAACTCATCTTTTATCTTGACAAAGATGTCCGCCATGCTACTACGTAATTTCACCACGTCCATATTTAGATTAGACTAAATAGTTTTTTTGCCCATAATATGATGGCTCAAACGAAACTTACCATAAATCAAATCAGCACTGATAACTTCAGAGAGCGAGAGGATCCGCAATGGCATTTATTTAATAATAACTTTATTGCTAACTATGCATGTCATATATTTTATTATTATCCTACTGAGCAAAGGCAACACTTGGTCAAACAATGAACTATGGTCGAATATCGAGTAGCGAGCGACCCTGTGTAATGCCTGGTTGCGCTGCAGGCGTCGCTGTCGTCGGCGCAGAGCGACTTCGAGGCGCTGGCGGCGCTGGACGCGCAGATCAAGTCGTTCAACGTGGGCGCCAACCCCTACACCTGGTTCACCATGGAGGCGCTGGAGGAGACCTGGCGCAACCTGCGCAAGATCATCGGTCAGCACGCGCGCCGAATACACATTCTAAACCATTATACTACGTCTAGTCTATACAGTACTAACAGCGCCCCGCGGTTTTACCCGCGTTGTGTCCGTTCCCGTGGGAATTTAGGGATGAAAAATAGCTCAACCTTCCCGTTGAATGTGATTATCCATCACAAAAATAATAATTCAAATTGGAATAATATTTTCTGAGATTAGCATGCTCAAATTACTAAAAAATCAAAAGTGAATCAATCTCTTCCGCTTTATTTATATTAGTAAAGATTATATAAAGGAAAAGTATTTCCTGGTCAACAAAATGTCGTGCCATCATCAAATCGGCGAAAATGACGATATCGTGTTCTTACTACCGCATACCGTCTTTTGAGCGCGACTATGTGCGACTGAAACTGCGAGAAACCGCTAGTCACAACTGCAAATATCTCCAAAATTTCTGGCCTCATAGATATAATAACACTTAATTTAACCTAAAATAACTTTCGCATTGTGGTTCAAAAACATATATTTACATCAGAGCCATGTACTATGTCTTAACATGTTGCCCTTTCCATATAGCACTAACTTTTATATTTACCAAAACAGCGGAACGTGACATCGAGCTGACCAAGGAAGCCCAGCGCCAAGAGGAGAACGACAAGCTGCGCAAGGAGTTCGCCAAGCACGCCAACGCGTTCCACCAGTGGCTCACCGAGACGCGGTATGTACTCACCACTTGATAGTCACATACTCGGTATGTTACCTACATAAACCTAAAATCGGTATGTTTGTTACCTACGGAACCTACAAAAAGTTTTCGTAATTTAGGCGCAGCTATCAAAAAGTATTATATTTACCTTAAAACAAAATAGCTAGAGTTAACGAGTCCAACCTAGGCATCTCTCTCTCTAGTAATCTTTTTCCTTCCCTAATTGGAATACATTAAAAATTCTGATATGGTATACAGGTACCGGCTGCTAGGCTGGGACGGGTAAAGTATTAGATTGTCGAGTGGTTCTACCTAACAAACTGAACGCTTGACGAGACTTGGCATATAAAGGTAGCGTTCAGAGTTGGCCGCCAACCACAACCCCTGGCAGTTCACAGACATTAGCTAGCAGTGGCGACCCACTGCTAGCTTATGTGCGACTGCCAAGTACACTCCGACTGCAGTATAGGTTTACGGCGGAACTCAGATACTACCTTAATAGAAAACTTTTGAACTGTCAATGTTAGTAAAATCTAATTAAGTACAACTTACGTCGTAGTTCAAAACCGCAGCCAAGTCTAGTCAGCGGGCACTCGTTCGTTGTCGATGTTATTTCTTGCTACTTAAAAGTTATAATGATCTACAACAAATAATAGGAATTGGCTTTAATTACTTCGCAACAATTCTGTGAAATGTCACCAGAATGAACTGTAAATATCAATGGTACTACCTGTGATCGGTGTTTTTCTTTAACTAATACACTTTACTAAGAATTAACTGATTTTTCTTCTGAATTTTGATGTTGTGTTGTATATTTTGTTCGTTTTATAAATGTCGAGTAATATTCAATTCTACCCGCGCTTTTAGTGAAAATATTTATGCTTACATGTATAAAATGTGAAGTATTTCTGTCTGTCAGCTACACATTCACGGCTAAACTTGGCAGTGGGATACTCAAGATCCCTAGTCAAATAGTCCTAAGGAAAAGGTTACGCTGCGGGTAAAAGTGTTCCCACTTTGATTCTCAGCGAGAAATGAAGTATTAATATATAATACATTGATTATATAACAGTACCTGTGAATAATTAGTAGTTTATGCAACTGTCATATAATGAAGGGTATTAAAACACGAGTGTGAGTTTATGAAACGAGCGCAGCGAGTTTCATAATAGTAACGAGTGTTTAAATACCCGTGTTATATGCAGTTGCATACACTACTTTATCTTCACTATTTAATGCAATTAATCAAACAAAATTTTAAAAACAAAACACGTTGCGAAACATTAAATTCACGCGTACGTGTATAGTCACAGTGAACTTGCCGCCATTAAAATCTAACCAATGAGAGCGCAGCTGCGCGCGCCGGGCGCGATGTTATAATGAGATTTTACGATATCGATGTGGATATTATAACATCATGTGCAATTGCTTAAATTGAGTGTTTTAGTTGTCTGCGCTATAACAGTAGTAATTATAAGTCAAGTATTGGAAACATAAGTAGAATGTTACAACATTAGTGTAGATAAAAGATATTATTTAATATGTTTCTAAGTGAGTTTTATCGGTTGTGTGCAGCACTTCCATGATGGAGGGCACGGGCTCGCTGGAGCAGCAGCTGGCGACGCTGCGCCAGCGCGCCGGCGAGGTGCGCGCGCGGCGAGCCGACCTGAGGAGACTCGAGGAACTCGGTAAGGAATAGGACGTTTATACAGGGATCACTGCAGTATTCGGAGCCAAGTCGTCTTGTCGACATATGAAATTACTTTAGGTCGCTATTTCGAATTTAGAGTTTAAAATCTTTTTGTTTATAATTTTCAATTCATGTTTAAAATGTTCTCTATGAGGCCCGACTATAGTCAGGTCTCAACTGCAGTGTCAAAATATGGTAGTCAGCCGCAATAAGTATGGATACTCGCTGGACAATTTTATATGAAAACTAACGGTACCTGAACTAGATTGAAACATGTTTGGCGCCGTATAAAAGCCATAATGGAACATGTGACATTGCGCAGGCGCGGCGCTGGAGGAGCACCTGATCCTCGACAACCGCTACACCGAGCACAGCACGGTGGGGCTCGCGCAGCAGTGGGACCAGCTCGACCAGCTCTCCATGCGCATGCAGCACAACCTCGAGCAGCAGATACAGGCCCGCAACCACTCCGGTACGCATACACACTATTTACAACACACATTTTACTATAAACGTACACACTTATGTAGATTTAATGAAAGTCTATACTGGACCGAAAAAAGGTAGACATTGATGAATAATTAACAGAACAACGAGCCGAGCAGCTAATTATTGTTCAGTAACTGAGCTCGTTTTCTTTTAAATTTAATATTTTTGCTGTTTTACATTTATAGGGACATCACCTTTATCCTAAATAATTAAATTTCAAGATGTTTAAATGTTTCCCATCAGGTTTGCTCGTATTTCCCAAGAGTTAACGTTTACGTCAATATTATGTAACTAATGTATTGATGTTGTTGCGCAGGTGTGAGCGAGGACGCGCTGAAGGAGTTCTCGATGATGTTCAAGCACTTCGACAAGGACCGGTCGGGCCGCCTCAACCAGCACGAGTTCAAGTCGTGCCTGCGCGCGCTCGGCTACGACCTGCCCATGGTGGAGGAGGGCCAGCCCGACCCCGAGTTCGAGGCCATCCTTAGTACGTGCCCTTACCTTATGGTTATGAGTTATGAGTTATGCATTGCTCTGTCGCAAGTGCGGTGGTTAATATTATAAACAAGGTTTATCTATTGATTAACTGCAATAAAGTGCCACTATTAGAGTCAGATAGTTACACATTAAACTTTTTAGCATTGTTTTATAATCTTTTATAATATTTCCATTGCAAACATTATACTGTTAGTTGTTGTATTGTTAGTAATCAGGCGTCATGGTTACATGTTTGTTGCGTGTGTAAAAAGTAATTAAAACTACCATGGTATTCCCAACAGACGTAGTGGACCCGAACCGCGACGGGCACGTGTCTCTGCAGGAGTACATGGCGTTCATGATCAGCAAGGAGACGGAGAACGTGCACTCGTCTGAAGAGATCGAGAACGCGTTCCGCGCCATCACCGCGCACCAGGACCGCGCCTACGTCACCAAGGACGAACTATATGCGGTCAGTATTACATACACGTCATCATTCAACATCGGATCCGAGCCTGAAGACATCACTTTAATTTATATCACATTCAAGTAATTTTTATAACGTGGCTAGCCGAATAACGTGCAGGTTAGAAGAAAATTAATATTGTTCTGTCATAACTATTTTACCATCAAACTATTTGACCAAAATATAATATTAGAGCCGAAGTCTGTCAGTCCAAACGCATACAGTTACTTGACGTCCGTTATAAGTACCGATCTAAATATTTTTTAAATTTTCTTAAATGATGTGAAAGGCTCTAAGGAGCAGTTACTGAACTTATTGGATCGTTTAATTAATTGAATGCTTGCCTCGTTCGTAGAACCTGACGAAGGAGATGGCGGACTACTGCACGGCGCGCATGAAGCCGTACGTGGAGCCCAAGTCGGAGCGGCCCATCCCCAACGCGCTCGACTACATCGACTTCACGCGCACGCTCTTCCAGAACTAAACGCTCGCACGCGCGCGCAGTACTATTATATAAGCTATTAAACACACACACTCTATACATGACTTTCAATTCACTGTTGCTCTGCTGAAATACTTGATGTAGTTATTAGCTAAATAACGTATTTACGCATATTATGTGTAGTTCAAAGTAACGTTATCCAAAATTTAAATATTACTGTCTACATTATTGTTCTTTTTCAAGTATTTCAGTAAAGTGTATCCCTATAGTACTGCGCGGCAGCGTGGTCCAGCTTGCTTCGTATTTTAATCTTTAGACTGAATAATAAGCATTTCAAATGATATTCGCAATCGGTTACAAGCTAAGCGTGGTTGGTTCGTAGAGCGCGGTTTTCAATAAGAAAACGTTTAACTTCGAGCTTGTCGTCATCTTTACGTAGTCTTACCGTTGGGTAACAGGATGGCAGGATTCCTTTTCTCTGGGCCTAGCAGAGAAATCAGAAGCTACCACTTATTGTCTCGCTGTTATTGTATCCGTTGCATTTCACTTCGCTATTTATTGTAACATTAAGCACTAACGCATTTCCATTTTCACCGTAAATCTTATTATTTATTTTTGTACACTTTTATTTTTAATAAGGACAATTATATTTCTTGTTTCCATAGTTTATTGTAAGTCATAATTATAAACATAAATGGCTAAATATACATTTCCCCGTCATTTGAACGAGTTGAAGATCAATTTCGTAAGTTTAATTATATTTATATGTAAAATCTGCATTCTGTATGGTCCGCAATATTAACTGGCGGTTTGTCAGTTTTGTTGCTGACTGTACTTACATACAAACAATGTTTCATAAATTAACTCGTTAAATTACATATTGATACATTCATTAAATTATATATTAACACATACTTCATATTCAAATATATAAATAAATCAATTCCCGAACAAAACATTATATTATTTACAATTCCTCTAATTTTTACTATATTTCATTTTGGTTATAATTATTTTAAAGCATCTATGTTTTAGTTGCGACTTTCAAATCGAATTAAGTTTTCGTTAATAATGAAGTCAATATACCAATAAAAATATTAGTAACATCCTCCCACACATTTTTAAAGCAAATAAATATTTGCCTATATAACCTGGAGATACTTGATACATTACACATTTTAAATAATATGTACAATTTAGACTAATCTTAACGAGATAACTATAAATATAAACCGGATCTTGAGCTGTACAACTGTCTGTGTTTGTCACCTTCACCTGTTCGAGTCGTCTGGATGCAGGTGCGCTCGCTGCAGCAATCTGTTCTCCTGCGGCGACAGCACTGGCTGCAGTTTGTCGAGTAACGCTTGCGGCAGCGGCGCGCGGCCGCACGACAGGTACGGGAGGGACAGCAGCTGGCGCACCGCCGGGCGCGAGCGCGCGTTGTACGTTAGACACCATTTTAGAGCTGCGAGCAGTGTTGGAGGGAGGTCTGCGAATGATGACAATAATAAACTTAAAATTTTGAAAAAATGTTGATGGTATGTATCATCAATTATACTTGTTTTATGTAGTGACAGATTACATCATGTTTTTACTCTTGATTCTTTGATTAGCATTTAGCATATAGAATAGTGAAGGATGTCATTATTATCCTACTATTAGTACTACCGAAAGTTTGCCAGGGTGATCTTTTATTGATGTCATTTTGCACGAGTGTTGTATAACTTAGCAAACGACGCATACACTATTTTTTACTACCTCAAATCCTACTGAAATTGGCACAGATAGGGTATAACTACTGAGATCTCTCACATCATATGAATAAAAGTATCAACTACTCACGCTCAGCGGGCGGGTAGTCGATGCGATGGTTGGGGTCGAGGATGGCGGCGAGCTTGGCGAGGTTCGGGATGTGGCCGAACGGCGTGCGCCCGTACACCATGCTGTACAGGATGCAGCCCAGCGACCACACGTCCGACCGGAACGAGATCTACATACAAGTGCATATTCCTATAGCAGAATTCGTTATAGCTAATGACTATGTCCGCACATGTTGTTGACTCCGGGCGGGAATCGCACCCGCAAACCCAACACGACAAACGCTCTCTCATGCCACGGTGCCAAAGAGCTCAGACCTTTTGCTGTTAAGCTGTTCGTTTTACACTAATACTTGGTTAGTCAGAAAAGTTTAATTTTCAATTAATTTCTGTCAAATTAAGAGTAGTGAGCATTTCTAGAAGTTTGCTGTCCATGTACCTTGATAGGAGCACTGCCGTCGCCGGCCGAGACGCCATACCCGCCGGCGCCGCCCATGAGCGCCTCGGGGCTGATGTACGAGTAGGTGCCGGTAGCCTGCGCGCGCACCACGCTCGTCGCGTCGCTGCTGATCGCCGACGCGATGCCGAAGTCGATCAGCTTCAGACGCCCGCATACCAGGAGGAAGTTCGCGGGCTTTAGGTCCGCGTGGATTACACCTGGAACGACAATCGATTAAAATGAAAAGTCATGTCGAAACATATCTATGGGCAACAAGGTCTGAAATGTGTTAATCAATTCATTAAACGTAAAGTTTTATCCACTAGCTTGATACAGCACTTTTATAAAATGACAACACCTGATAATAATGGTTTTCAGGGAATTCAAACTAAGAGATAGGTTTTTATTGTTATTTAACACATTCAAATTCCGTTCATGTGCCGGCGACTCGCCTGGCGAGTCAATGTTTTTCGCCAATATTTCCAAAATGCGTCCATATTTTTTACTGAAAACCAAAACGTATCTTATCTTACTAATTTTATAAATGCGAAAATTTGAGAGGATGGATGTATGGATGTATGTTTGTTTCTCTTTCACGTAAAAACTACTGGACGGATTTGAATGAAACTTTACAGTAATATAGGTTATACATCAGAATAACACATGGGATACATTTTATCCCGAAATTCCCGCGTTAACCGATACAACGCGGGTAACACCGCGGGACGCGGCTAGTACTAAATAAACGCTAAAATGAACATTTACACTGTGGCTCGTATATATGACTAGTTTTATAATTTAAGAAAAAAATGCATTCAACAATGCCTCCTCGACGCAGGTTCTCAACTTTTTCTTTCAAAACTCAAAGAAATCAATAGAAGTTGTAGGATCAAAGTTGTAGGAAATGTAATTGTCAATCAAAGTTGTAGGAAATTTAACGATCTACAACTTAAATTCATATATGTACTTAATTGACTATAAAAATACAAAATTTAAACTCAAAAATAGAATTTTATCCAAAGATTTACAATTCCTGTATAAATTACGTAAAATACTTACCTCTTTTTTTATTTGATGGGTTTTCAGCCATTTTTATACGTGGAAATACACTAACTAAACACTTGTCAAACTATTTTTGATACCAATATAAACGTTGTAGAGACTGCAATGGCCACAATAATAACAAATCATTACCATCAGTTCACCTATATATTATGCCAGTGAACTCGCCTAGCGAGTCCATTTAAATTAGTATGCAGTGCCGGCGACTCACCTGGCGAGACCATAATAATATTGGTGGCACCTCAGAAGGAATTAAGAAAATCATAGTGGCAGTGAATGTGTTAACATAAACACATTAGACTTCTTAGGGGTTGACATAATGCAAATGAGCTTATCAGACAAGCTAGTTACACACTATTCTATAATATCTGTGTAGCACAGTGTACACTGACCATTTTCATGTATATAATGCACGGCATGCAGCATCTCCTCCCAGTAGTGCAGGACGAGCGCGGGCGGCAGGCCGGCGCCGCGCGCCTTCAGGAACGAGGACAGGTCCGTCTCGCCCGCCTCCAGCACCATGCGCAGCAGCTGGTTGTTGCGGTCATATTCACTGTTCACACACATCATGGGTAATGATTATGATTTCTAGTACTTCAAGAAGTATACTGTTCATTGACACATAACTTGTGCCTTAAGAAGAACCTTCTATCTACGTCAAAAACAATATTATAAATATGAAAACTGTCTGTACAAAATTCTTTGTGAAAATAAAGAAAATATGTTATTAAATCTTTGTACAGGGGTGAAACCTGGTCAGGCACTTAAATTACAAGTTACATAAGATCAGTTTTTCTGTCATACATAGACAAAGAGATAATATTATTGTATAAGTTGTATAAGTATATTTATATAAATTTAGTGTAACTCACTAATCATATAGCCTGATGACTCGGTCAGAGTTCTGCAGCTCCCTCAGGAGACGCACCTCGTTGATGTAGCCTCGAGCCAGCTCCTGGTCCGTGCCCAGGTACACACACTTCACTGCATACTCACATGAAGTGTTTACTTCCAGCACCTAACACAATAATATTGAAATACTACTTCATATGTATTTATATATAGAATAAATGTAATAATGTGAAATATAACAAAGTGCCCACCTAAATCTGTCTATGTTAGAGTTAACTCAAAAACAAATTTTCATCCAATTGTTGTCAACAGGCAAAGTAATTCAGGAGGAAGGATTTAAGTTACTTTATATACTAGAACTATAGAAACATACAGAACCCTTGTGGGAATCCTGATTAATGTTATGGGAAACTTGTGGGAATTTTATGAATAAAGTTAAATTTTTATTATTTTATTTACCTTATAAACTTCACTGGACCCTCCTTTACCCAACATTTTCAGAAACATGTATTTCTTATCTTTAATATTGGTTGTTTTGAATAATATCTTTGAATTGGGGCCAATTGGTCCTTGAGGGTAAGAAGGTGTGGCTGCATACACTGGGGGGACTGGCTTCCTGTTGACAGGGGTCTCGGGGACCGGTGTGGGCATGGGTTTCACATCCGGCCTGGGTTGAGGACAAGGTTGATCATCCTTGGGCTGATTCTGAGAGAACAACTCGCACCTTACTCTCTCCCTGTTGTTCTGTATCAAGCTCTTCTGCGGCGTCTTCTTCTGACTCTTCTTAACAGAACCTGGGGTGAACTTTCGAATGCCTGTCTTTATTTTAGGTGTAGCTACTTTAGCTTTCTGTGCGCTGATTTGAACTTTGCATATTTCAGGAGTTTTTTTTACTGCGGAACCTATGACTCTGTCTCTAAAAATATTATTGTTTTGAGGTGCTAATGCGCTCGGCTTTTTAACTTCAGAACTGGGATATTCAGCTTTACACACTATATTCACATTGGGCTGTAAACAATCGTCTTTTTTCGATTGTATTTGGTTATTTAACCAGTTTCCAATAACATTTTCTTTGTTTTCAGAGATGGTCGACACTTTTTTCTCAGATGCAAAAGCTTTGAAGTCTTTAGGTTGACTAGATTTTACATTTGGAGTATAGAACTCCTTGCTAGAACTTATACTATACTTCTGTTGTGGTTTGGAGTCGGGCGGCATTTGCTTTGCTACCGTGTCGACAAGGGAACTATCGCTTTCATCGACAGAAGAAAAACTACAGTCAGGACTATCTGCATGAGATTTTAGAGGCTTTATAGTATGTAATAGCGCAGACATGGGCAGTGGTCCAAATTTTATGCTGTTAGCGGTAGATTCTGTATTTCCACTCATTATTATCACATCACTTTTTAAACTACTTCTATAAATAAAAGTATTTCCTTTGTTTAACTACACGAATAAACAAAATAATTAAAAATAAACACGTTAATTTGAAAATTAATTTGTGAATTGTTCAAAGTTCAAAAACCGTTGACATTTAAATTGACATTGCTTTAT
The DNA here is from genome assembly GCA_963082685.1 of Cyclophora albipunctata. NCBI lineage: Eukaryota > Metazoa > Arthropoda > Insecta > Lepidoptera > Geometridae > Cyclophora > Cyclophora albipunctata. The sequence continues at coordinate 971,074 of OY720113.1, read as the reverse complement.
TTTCAAAATGTTTGGAGTAGGCGTAGATAAATGACAGTGACAGATCAAATGTTAGAGCAATTGCTGTCAATATTTCTACTTCGACCTATGGCTGTGGCCTTCGATCAACAATTGTTGATCGAAGGCTGTGGCAGAAAAAAATCGCGGACCGGAGGGCGGAGAGTTATTACTCTCGACCGGTGAATAATATATCTGTGGCAGTTATAATCGGTTTGATCGGCAGATGTTTAAAAGTTATGAGGACGTCTTAGAATACAGAAAGTACTAGAAGTAGCATTCAAATGTATTTACAAGCTACACGCTGTGTCCAAAAACAGAACAAAGTCCCTCGCGTAGTGTTGTTAGCTCTCGCATTATTTGCCCATTTTTGGGGTAAATTTTGGGAGTTTCGGAGGTAATATGATAATTGAATAAAAATTGTCCTTTTCTATATAACTATGTACCTACCTGATTATCTCAAGAAATAGATAGGTATATTAAATAAAACACGGTGTTAAGGTGGATGTTTGCACACTTTTAACGGGTGATGGAAAAATTATATATTTTTATTTTATTTTATTTTAAAGTATTCGGAAAACTTACAGCTAGGTACAAGAGTTACATAAAAAAAGAATAATAACTTAGGGCCAATTACAATTTTTCACTATCTAAGATGGCTAATATAGAAACATAATTTTATACCCGCTCCCCCTCTCCCCTTCTCCCTCACACGCACACCAAAAATTTGTTTAGAAATCCTTTATACTAACATACATACTTACTATTTAATAGGATTGTTAGGTTAGGTACATAGGAGCCGCACTTACGCTTTATACTTTCTTTTTTCAAGTTGGTTAATTTTTATTATATTACTTAATAATATTCTACAACGAATTAAAGCCCTCAAAAGGTAATAAAAAGAAGGGTAAATCAAAACTCTTATATTGGCAACACTAACATAGATTGACGCATCACTCTCTATGACAATTTAAATCTGAGAAAATAATTAAATATTTAAATAAGACGATACCTAAATGCGATACTTACACGTGAAATGTGATCCCATCCTGTTTCTTTTTCAGACCCACTGCATTTTTACAGGTAGGAATGACACAAGACGGCATAGTTTCGTGAAATTGGTCACGGGTAAAACACGTTAGCGCGTTCCGACGGTCACAAAGTGACTGATGATGATGATGCGCAACCGGCGCATCAAACTACTCTATTTAAGGCTAGTTTGAGTAGCTACAGTATTATGCGCGCTCACGGGTTCTGGTTCTTCTGTATTCTGAGGAGGACGTATGTAGTGTATGGTGTATGTGGTGGATGTGATATGTGATGCAGAAAATACTCAAGAGCAAGAGGTCTAAAATTTCAAGTAAAAAACCATCATTGATTCAAATCGATTGATTTACTTTGTACAAATAATTGTATTTGATTGTAATGTAATACATATAGCATAAGTTTTACGAAATAAATAACATATTTTTTAATAACTAATAATAATTTACAAGGGTTTATTATTTGTGAGTGTATTCACCTTCCAAGACTGGGATCTCGGGTTCAATGCCCTGGTCGAGCGATACATGTTTCTATTTACTTTTCAAACATGACTTGGGTTTGAGGTCCTCCTGCCTAATCCTCCTCACTGTGCTGATATCTTCAGTGAGATATGAGGCCTTTGGCAATCAGTGGAACATAACAGGCAAATACTTTTACTTTTTAGTAATTTATTAAGATTCAGTCTCTTCAGTGATTTTAACTGGGTATCTGCATTCGGGGGTTCCGCATTCGCACCGCATGAACTTCGATTTCACGGACCAAAACTTTTCTCCATAATCGAATCTAGGGAATAAAAAATCAGAACGTTACATAATTTAAATAACACGATTACATAACATAATTAATGTGGTTTAAATTAAAAAAGACGCTAGGAAGACTTTGGAAAAGAAAGGTGGATTTTATTTGATACACATTGAATAAATAGAAGTCGGTAAAAATATTGGAGAAGATAAACTACGCTTGTAAACAGACACACAGATGCGCACATACACGGAAGGTTTTGAAAGGGTCTTACTAAAGCCAGTTAAGGTAGATAGTGGCACCGATTGGGCTGAAAGTGTTAATTAAAGGAATGAATGCTCACGTGAACTCCTCGCCCGGCTCGATGTCGCGCAGCGCGAACAGCACGACGGCGGGCAGGCGCAGGTCGCGCGTGTGAGTGAACACGCGCACGGGCGCCAGGTTGGGCGCGCAGCTGTGGTTCACGAAGCGCGCCGCGTTGCCGAACACGCGCGCGTCCACGCACAGTAATGTCTTGTCCGAGCATTGCTGTAGGGAATGTAACTATTAGTTTGTGGATAAAGTGAGTAAGGTGTTTTTAACGTATATAGCTACTATAATTATGATAGGTATTGATGGAAAGTCACACTTACATTGTTACTTCATCTAACCGTCTGTAAGTGTCTATACCATATATTAACGAAGGTATACCTCAAGTAGGTCGGCATTGAGATCCAGCGCGAACATGTACGTATCATCCGTCCGTGCGTCGGCCTCGGGTAGCGTCAGCAGCTCGCCGCAGTAGAGCCCGACGGGAGTGCCGCGCGGCGCCCGCGCGGCCGCCGCCAGCGCCCAGCCGGCCGCGCCGCGCCGCACCAGCGCCGGCGTGAAGATAGACCCCGAGGCCGACAGGGACGTCACCGTGCGGTTCTCACACCGCTTCTGTAACACACACCGTGATACTGTAACTATATTCAGCAAACATCGACATCGACATTGACATGAACGCGGTTTAAACATTACTTTTCTATGAGAATGAAAAGAAAATTGAGATTGACTAAAAACCCTATCTCTATAATTGAAGTAACTGGGACCGATAACTTAACGTGCCCTTTGAAGCACGATAGCGGTAAACACCACCATCGGCCACCCAAGTCCATCCAAGTAGTGTCGCAGCTGGTCGTTGTGTATTTGTGTCTGAGTACGTACATGGTTGCAGGCGCAGGTCTGGTTGCAGTGGAACAGCACGGGCGGGTCGTGGTGCGGGAAGCCGCGCCGCAGCCGGCCGCGCGCCCACCACGCGCGCACGCCCACCGCCACGCACGCGCACGACAGCGCGCCGCACGCGCCCTCGCACCCGCAGCCCTGCACATACACAAACACCATGTCAAGTAACGAAGGAGCTTTCAACTTTAATCAACTAGGACCGGCTGGCGTCAGAGTGGGATTAGCGTCTGTACGAATAAATAGAGGTTTATCAGTCTAATGTTTCACAATAAATTTTCGTCGTGCATTGGTGCATCACATGCGGTGATGTAAAGATGAACAGCATATGTATTTAACTTAAAGCCATCAGCCTTCTCTCTAAACTTAAGAGCTGGGCTCTTGTCGATGGAGTTCTTTCCATTTTACTCTATTTTCTGCCATCCTTATCAGCTTTTTTACATCAGCCTTACTATCTATAACAATGTTAAAGGAAGTGTTGGTACCTGCATGGTCTGTATGGAGGAGTCGACGAGCACGGGGCGCGGCGTGACGTGCTGCGTGACGTACGTGAAGTCGGCCGGCGCCGGCTCCGCGTCCCACTCGTTCACGCACGGGATGGGGAACTTCTCGCGCCCGTTCGATATGTCGCTGTAATCAGACTCAACAGTTTTAAGGGAATTGAAATTTATACGTGCTGTAAAAGGGTTGGAGGTAATAAGTATACTTTTTTTTTAAGTTTCCAGAAAATATAAAATAATTATTCAAGGTTATACAAAAATGGAATATTATATACTTTGTTGTATACTTGCAGCGCCCCGCGGCTATACCCGCGTTGCACCCGTTTCCGTGGGAATTTTGGGATGAAACGTTGTCCAAATTGTCTGTATCACGCAGAACTGTTCTTTATAATACATTTTAAATATTTTCACTCACAACAGTTCTTTGTAATAGTAGCACAGTAAAACGAACCTGGACAGCAGTCTGAAGGCGGGCGGGTTGTCCTCGACCCTCATAGTCATCTGCATGTTGAGTGAGATGGCCGCGTGACACGCGCCCGAGCACACGTCCAGCGGCGTCTCGCCGGCCGCGTTCTCTACGTCGCACTGAACAAATAACCACAAATTACAACGACATTTGTATTGGGAATTAAGAATTATTATTTATTATTATGTCCGTTACTTACCCTCGCCCCTCGCGCTAATAGTATCACTACGCAAGCGTAGCTACCTTGACGCGCTGCTATGTGCCTGTAGATCATATTTATTAGAAAAAATATTTTACATATTATAGAAACACTAGCAGCGCCCCGCGGTTTTACCCGCGTTGTGCCCGTTCCCGTGGGAATTTCGGGATTTTTTTTTACATAAAAACCTTCCTCTTGAATCACTCTACCTATTACAAAAAACCGCATCAAAATCCGTTGCGTAATTTTAAAGATTTAAGCATACAGACAGACAAACAGACAGACACGAAAAAGAGACGACTTCTGTATGCTGTATGCATAACATTTTCTGGGTGATATGTTGTATTGTTTTGGTACACGGTTCACTCCAAAACAGCAGCGTAGATGTTGCTTCGCGCAATCCAAGCAAGAGTTTCACAGCCGAGCGTTATGATGCAGAGATTAATCAACGGATGTAAAAAGAGAGAAGTGCAGTGTAGTATGTGTTCACAGCGGCGAGTCTCGGTGTAAAACGTAAGGCCGTGTTTGGTGAGTGTAGTGTGTAGTGTGTAGTGTGTAGCGTGTAGTGTGTAGCGTGTAGCGTGTAGTGTGTAGCGTGTAGCGTGTAGCGTGTAGTGTGTAGTGAGCTCACAGCGGCGTGTCGCCGTGGTGGTTGGCGAGCGCGCGCGCGGCGGGCCGGCGGTCCAGCAGCAGCTGCAGCGCGTGCGGCGCGGCGGCGCGCGCGGCCCACATCACCGACGTGTTGCCCTCGCCGTCCGCCGCCACCGCGTCCGCGCCCAGCGACAACAGCAGCCTGCGGTTACACATCAAACAAATGTTGACCGGACGGGCGAGCTGAGCTGAATATAAAGTAATGAACACTGTGAAGACTGCAAGTAGCTCCTCACCGTACGATCTCGTGGTGGTTGTTCTCGGCGGCCCACACGAGCGGCGTCCACTGGCCGTGGTCCTTGCAGTCGACGTCGGCCCGCTCGGCCACCACGCGCGCGGCGGCGGCCAGCCCGTGCGCCGCGCACACGTGCAGCGGACTCAGGCCTTCTTGTTGCTCCTGGACAATGTACGGAAACTTGATGAAAGGTATTAATCTGTAGTCTCATTTATTAATGTCTCATTTACCTGGGATGACGGTATAGTGACTATATGTGTGATTCTGTAACCCCAGATCGAAAACTCTCAAGAAAACGCCCTATAAACAGACGAAGCTATATCTAAATTGGATCATTCTTTTAGAAGCTGCCATCTCAGACACATATGTAATAACACCCCTCTTTTTGCTTAGGGGGTTCAAAAATAAAGCCGTTCCAAAATTTCTTCTAACACCAGTTCAGAGGAAATAATCGAGACAATAATCTAATCAATTCAACTAAACCGTCCTCACCGGCGTATCCACGTCGCAGCCCGCCGCCACTAAATACCGGATGACCTTCATCAAGTCCTCCTCACTAGCGCCCTCTCGCTCCGACGCGATATCTTCCTCTTTTTCCTTCTTCACCTCTTTCCCTTTATTTCCCTCTTCTATTCCTTCTTCTTCTTCTTTAAGTGGTTCTGAATCTTCTTTCTTGGATTCTAACTTGTCTACTAAACCTGGACAAATAATATCTTAGTTTAGATTCAATAGAACCTTAGAGTGTAGAAGCTTGTGGAGTCACGTGACGCCTAGTGTATTTTGTGGATTATCTAACTAAAGCATTTGGTTGCATACAGCATTAATCGGGAAGCTAACCAAACAAGTCTATGGTATCGGGTAATTGGTTATGTTCTTCTCACTTCTTATATGTATAAGTTATAAAAATAAGATAAAAACAAGACTGCACGGTAAAGCATCCAGGGTCCCACAAGGCTCTATTTTAGACCCATTTTTGGTTCCCTTATACATTATTGACTTGGCTCATGTTATGATGAGAAAAAAGGATTTAAAAAAAGGTTGAATGTGTATATTACCCATAATAGCGACCATCAGCGGTGTTCTCATGTTATTGTCTGTGGCGGAGATGTTGCCGCCCGCTGCGTGCAGCACGTGCAGCGCCGCGAGGTTGCCGCTCTTGGCAGCAGCATGTATAGACGTGCCGCCCTCTAGCGATGATACGCCTTTGTTCAGTATCTTGGAGTCTGAAAGATAGTATTACAGATAATAAATGTATTGCTATGGTTGTTGTACGAAATACACAATCATCGAATCCATGTACAGAAATCTATACTAATATTATAAAGCTGAAGAGTTTGTTTTGTTTGTTTGTTTGTTTGTTTAAACGCGCTAATCTCAGAAACTACTGAACCGATTTGAATAATTCTTTCACTGTTAGATAGTCTATTTATCGAGGAAGGCTATAGGCTACATTTTATCCCGGATTTCCTACGGGAACGGGCACAACGCGGGTAAAACCGCGGGGCGCTGCTAGTAATACATAATAGTGAAGTGTTTAGGTCACCTTTTATCTTCTTCTTCATCGAGTGGAATCCTGGTGTCAGAGTTATTGAGCCGCCAAAGGCCTCTGACATGGCTCAAGTAACGACTACTATCCGTAGAAAGTAACCAGGACCGACGGCTTAACGTGCCCTCCGAAGTAAGGAATCATCTTACTTTTCGGGCAATCAGGTGATTCAGCCTGCAATGCCCTAACCAAACTGAGGACAGTCTCACAAAGAGATTTTTGTGAAACATTGTCCCCACCGGGAATCGAAACCGGAACCTCCGGATCGTGAGCTGAGCGCTCAAACCACAAGACCACGGATAAAAATGGGTTTAATTTAAGGTTGATATTTATTCTATTGAAATTAGGGATCGCGTGACGTTAGGCGAGACTGTACTGAACTAGATCGCTTACCTAAGACTATAGCTGATATTACATAATACTTGAAATAACTTACTAATCCTCGGTATGATATTCTCCACGGTGTCACCCTTCAGCACCGCTGTGCACAGCTCTTGTGCTGTACACTTGACGCTGTGCGAGTTGTCTTTGAGTTGTTTGAGCACGGCGGGCGCGGGGAGCAGGTCCGGGGGGATGACGGGCGCCGTGTCCGCGGGGGTGGACGTGAAGCCGAGGTACGCGGGGGTGCTGCGGGTGGCAATAGTTGGATGATCATTTCTATGCAGAGATAGTCGAGTCGATGTTTGCACTAAAAACACTGAGTAATCTTTGTGTGACAGAAGAAATATTTTGCTAGAGGCCGACCAATGTGAGTCCTTATGTTATAGAAAGTATACATACGGCTGCGCGCGCTGGTCGGGCAGGAAGATGCGCTTGTCGCTGCAGGTCATGTGCAGCTGCACGCGCCAGCTGCGCGCGTTGGCGGGCTGCCAGCGGTACGACAGCACGCCGCAGTGCGGGCAGCCGCCACCGCGTTTGTTGCTCTCGTTGTACGGCAGCCCGCACTCCGTGTGGAACAGGTGGCCTTCCGAGCACTGGTAGAATATACCCTGCCCCGACAAGATGGGGTTAAAAGGAGAAACGTATGGCAAAACTTTCACCTTGGCAGGCCATCATTATAGATCAGATAAGGCACTCTCCAACACAAAAAACTTAACTAAACAAATCTCTACCTGTGTACAGAATAGTCCGCAAGCAGGGCAGCACATGTGCGCAGCTAGTTGTGCCTCGTGCAGCGAGCAGGCGAGGAAGTACGGCGCGCGCGGCCCGGCGCGGCGCAGCGGGCCGGTGCCGGCGGCCCGGGAGCAACCCACGCGCACGCCTTCTACTATGGAGATGGCTTGGCAGAACACTGGATCTGAGGGGATGGAGTAAGATCATTGAAAACCGATTGTGCTTATGTCATTTATGTTGAAACATGTATGTATATAGGAATAGTCGAATATATATAATATGAACATACATAAATGTAAGACTGAATAATTAGCTCGTTTAGTAACATAGAAGATAAAGTTTGACATGTTTTAAATTATATAGTTAATATGTTTTACATTGACCGAAACATAATGTTAAGTTATAAAGGATGGGGAACTAAAAGAGCAACACAAACTTAATCTTTAATAATAAGGTACCAGTAAGTTCTTCAGGGTCTGCGTACACGTTGCTGGGCGCCTCGCACAGGCAGGTGGCCACGACAGCCGTCTCGTCGGGCGGACACGCCGCCTCCGCGCCCTCCTCGCCGCCCGCAGGCGTACTAAACAGAAAACAATACATTATGAACTGCACTTAACATTTCAGAACACTTATGCGCTCGCTCCTGGATGAAAGAGCGAGCAAGCAATGTGTTAAAAATTTTCGTTGTTTATATAGTGTTTATTCCCCATTAGTTAATTTATTATTCAAAATACTGTTAATTAATGTGTCTATTGAGTTATTTATTACATATTTTCAACAAAATGATAATGGTTCTCATTAAAATTCATTGATTTTAATATTAAAATTACTTTACATTTATTATAACAATATTGTCCCAATCTTCACATTACCTCAAGGTCTCCATATTTTCATCTTCTGCCGGTGCTTCCTCGAGTCCCGATGTCTTGCGCTTGCGTTTCGTTCTAGATTGATTCTTTGGCGCTCGCGTCTCACTACTGGAAAGGCATTTGTATTCTATAATGTAGGGTTCATTGGGCATGGAGATTAGCTTATTTATAAGATTTTCTACACAAATGCGGGCTAAATGGTCTTGTAGACTAAAATAGCCCACATTTGTCTATAATAGCCATATATACAATGTTATAAAGACGAAAAACTTGCAAAGATATAGGTAGTTTTGCATTGTATCCATCCAATTGCTTTCACCAATCAGAATAGACTTACAGGGTGTTTTGTTTTAATTTGCCTATGAGATTAAACGACCCGATGCCAAGTGAGGGTTGCTAGTATTACGGCTGGTCACAAGAATTTATCGGTAATCTCAAAGAGCAGATCATGTTTGTATATAAATAATACTTACATGTTAATTATTAACTTTTCAGATACTTTCTATATATTTTAATGTGATACAGTCCCTTTTCTTATATGTACATATAATTAGTTCAAATCATGTGAATTTAAAAAGCATATTATCTTTTCTTATTTAACAGCCATTCACATTTATTAACATAGAAAAAATATCACAATTATATCCTTTATTTTAAAAACAATTTTGATCTGCTATCTGAGATAACAGGTATCTGAGACGACTGCCGAGATACATTATTGTGACCAATTGCTAGAAGTACATTATCTTAGGGCTACAAGCATCAGATTACCTGTCTAAATATTGGTAAGAGTGCGAGCCGCCGGCCGCCTTCCGAGAGGAACGCCGCGTTGAAATTCTGTTTCATATAATACTAATATTTAGCTAGGTAAATAATTTAGTACATACATATTTAATTTGTATTGTTATTTTAGATCATTAAGTATTGGCTGAGTGCACGAAAAGATAATATGACGCAAATACAATGGTAAAGTAAACTACATTATGAGGTATTTCAAGTTTTGTAGATCACATAATTTATGAAACCCTAGAACCAAGTGTAGGCGCCGGAAGGAGGCAAAAGGCCCAAAGAAGTAACTTCCTTTAAACTCCACACCCCACAGGCCACTGGGTAACACCACTTTTGCCTAACACCTAAAGTAATAGATCAGTATTTATATAGGTGTATAAAATACTTGACTTATTCTTACTTTTCATCATCAGGGGCTGGTGACGATCGATCACTGTCATTCATGCCGACTGATGAACACAGTCTAGTCGACCGTCGGGGACGATTGCTCTTGGATGTCTCCACAGTACAGAGGAACTCTTCATCGCTTTCCTCGTCTGCTTGAAGCAGTTTGCTGATCACTTCCGAGTCATCATCTATTTCCTCATCGTCTTCAAGGAGTTCGGTTTCTTCACATAGCTCTCTGAAACATAATGTTAGTGGTGTCTTACTAATTGTAATATGAATATAATGTCTTAAAACTTTTATGTACTTTTGTGTGTGGTTTTTAATGGCATTGAATTGAAAATTGTCAATGATTTAAGTTTTGAAAGTACCAGACTAGGGTAATAAAACTATTCCAATAATTCCAATGTGGAATTCATTGGGCATTGATCTTAAGCCTCTTACTTTTTAAGCTCACGTGATTTGTTAAGTATCTTTCCTTACATTAATTAGTCCACCTACTTATTCGGCAGCTATTTAAGCAGATATACATGCAAAATCTAAAAAGAGTAACTAACAGAACTGTAACTTACTTGGTCTCACTGTCCTCAGTCTCCTCAAGCTCTATGGCCTTCAGTCCCAATTTACAAAGATGTTTCACCTTCATATCCGAATTCTGACTATCATCATCTATTTCCACAACTTCGGTACTTTCAGGAGTCTTCTCCACAGTGACTTTCTGTTTTTCTTCATGGGCTGGTTTCGCTGATCTTCTAGTCCTCACTCCTTCCTCGGGAGACTTGTCACTTTGTATACCAAGACGCGCATTGTTCTGAGATTCCACTCCGATCCTCAACTCCTCATTGGCCAGGATTTTTGCTGTAGGCTTTATACGGCGGGAGAGACGCTGCGTCGGGCCGGGAGTAGCTTCGTTGTAAGACTTCTCTTTCCTAGCTATAGCGTTGGCGATGATGTTCTCGTCTTTGCTGCGGCGCCGCGTACGTTTGGGAGGAGCGTGCGAGCTGTCCGACTCGTCGGTCTCGGACACGGGCTGGCTCTTGTCCTTCTTGGGCGAGGAGGAGTCCGTGTCGCACACCCAGTCCCACTTGCCGCGCGTCCGCCCCGACCGCCGCGGTGACACCTCCTCGTGCTTCTCCTCCGTAGAAACGATCTTCATGTTCGTCGTCTTAGTATTAGACTTCTCCGATCGAAATGTTAACACTATGCGAGGTTTCGGATCTTCTGCATCCGATTTTTCTGACTTTTTCACATCACTCTTCTCTAAGCTCACGGTTATGTTATCCGACAACAACTTCTCGCCCCGTTTCTTAGCGGAGCCTTCGTCGTCTGCATTCATCTTGTTTGTTGTCAAGGTTTTCCAGTCAATAAGGTCAACTGTTTTGCGTAAATTACAATCACCGAATTGCTTTATTTTTCACTGAGAGCTTTTGACGAATGGTGTTCGACATACACCAAAAAAGTGCGAACTATCATAAAAAGTTGAAGAAATAAATTGGTTTAGCAATAGTGTAAAAGCGCTATATTGATTTATATCTATGTATAACAATAGTGGCATAAATAATTATCTAGCTTATACTAGTGTGTATTGTTTTATCAATTGTGAGCCACATCTTATCCTATGAAAATAAAATAAAACTAAATAAATTGTATAAAAGTAAATAAAAACACAACACTTCGGGTTTCATTGAATGAATGAATCACAGAATGAATTAAAAAGCAAGAACTTACACTTGTTCTGTTCTGTGTTCACTGTTCAAGAGTGGTTCAAGAAGAAAAAGTGCATCATGATATGAATGACTTGAACTTACTGAGGAATGATAAATGAACGACTTGAATTAGGGATGGGTGAATCAAACAAGCACTCAAGCAATGGTACCAAAACTGCCAAATGCATCAACGTCAAATTGGCACACCGACAGTCAGCTGGTAGTCTGAACTCTGACTCGGTGTTCCTGTCTGTCATATGGTAGAAAAGATAAAATAAATTATAGAAAAGTTAAAGGGAAGTTCCTGTGTTCTGACCTGACTGGTGTAAATTGTAAAATATATTTTATCTAAATTTTTGATCGTTTCGGCAAATAAAAATATTATTCTAAGTGAGTGAACAGTTTGCCGGATCGCTGAATAGCTATTAGTAAAGTCGTTTTCATTTAATAATAAATAGTAATTTAAAAAATATAAACTGGCTCACAGGCACGGAAGTTGTGCATTACGATACGAGTGCAGGAAAAGTTGCTTGCGTAAGCTAGGAAGTGGAATAACTTGTTTTGGCCGGGAGTTTGAAAAATGAACGATTTATTCTGTAGTCCTGAGCATGTCCTGCAGGGAGGGTACTTCCAGGACACCCTGCGGAAACTACAATGCCCTCAAACCTCCATAGAGCCGCATAATATCATGTACCCGGTATTTTTATTGTAAGTTAAGTAACTTAATTTTATAATAATAAACCTTCATAGTGAGCATTTCACAATAATTCATTACTTAAAATATGACTATTTGCTTATTTTCTAAAGTTTTTGTAGACCTTTGAAAATATTTAAGCTGCTAAAAGTATAACTCAAATTTTGCCAACTTTTAACCTTTTAACCTTTTGTTTCAGTGACCAAACGATAACATTTAACTTGTGATAAATATACCTTTTTTAGGACTTTTTTTATAATGCCTAATCAAAGTATTAACATAATTATAATTTATTCATGACCTTTGGTTTGATAAGAATACTTTCCAGAATATGACAATGCTTTTTACAGTACATTAATTATCTCTTTTTCTGATTTAAAATAAGTTATAACTTGTCAATAGTGACTGTGGTAATTTTACACTTCCTGGACATTCATGATTATTTACCCATCAAAATCATAAATCATAATAGACATTCCTGAGAAGAGAACAAAATTAACAAAAAGCATTTCGTTTTTATATAGAAGACTGTGCACAGAATGTTACATCCTGAATGTGCCTGTTCCTGTGGGAATTTCCCTGTAAAAAGTAGCCTATAAGCTATCTCTTGAATGTGGTGATTCAATTAAAAAAACAATAAAAAAAACCATCTAGTACTTCCAGACATTACCCTATACAAACACACTAATAAAAAAACAAACTCTTCAAATGATCTGAGGGTAAAGGAAGAACTCACATGTGCCGAGTCATTGACCTATTGTTCTATTTTTTATTACAGACAAGAAGACGATGCTTCCCAAGCAGTGCAAAGTATGCCCAATGTGTACCGCTATGGAATTAACCCACTCATGGCCGCCCTAACTGAACTAGTTCAAAAAGGCCTCAAATCAATACTTATTTTTGGTATTATAGACACATTGCCGAAGGTAATAATATGTCTTGTAACTATACTAATCAATGTTGGAACTACTGAATTTCGCTCAATTTGAATTTAAACAATTTAGGAAAATTATTTTTGATGTCATGCATAGCCAATTCAAATCCATAATTCATTCATTCCAAGCAGGCAAGTCATGCTCGAGGCTAACCCCCGTGTCAGTGTTTAGACCACCTAGGTAAAAAGCAAAAATTCACATAAAAGTGAGATAGGTATAGGAATAAAAATAAAATAAAATATTCTTAATAACCTGGATGCACATTTTTAAATCTTAAATCCACACAGAATAGTATGAACAAACTAAAGAACTTTTTCAAGTAAAGGTAAAACAAAAAACTTATTTTTCCAGGACCCAACAGGCTCAAACGCGGATTCCCCGTCCAACCCAGTGGTGAGAGCTTTACCGAAGCTCCGCGCGGCGTTCCCGGACCTCCTCATAGCATGCGACGTCTGTCTCTGTCCGTACACGTCTCACGGACACTGCGGCTTGCTGACCGAGGCGGGGAGTATCGACCATGCAGCCTCCGTGAAGAGGATAGCTGAAGTGGCCCTAACTTATGCTCAAGCAGGTATATTATAGAGAATTTCATTTAAAACATCCGCCTCTTTATGACATTGGTTAAAATCGAGTGCATTCGAGAAATACATTTTCTGCTATCTATATTATAGTGATATAGTTCATTACCTATTATTAGCGTTGTAATATCGTCTAATTACGTAATATGTATTGTTATTGTTAACAATAAGTTTATTATTACCTACTTTATTATTTATCGAGACTTACATTATTGACTCTGTAACAAGATTATTAAAATTACACAATAATTCAGGTAACTGTGGAGCTCTGCAACTTAATATAATATCTTTTAAGGCTCTATCAATGAATGTGATCATCAACGCGTTTGGAATAAAGAGAACAACAGAACACTGTACATGTGGGCGACTGCGCACCACTGCAGCTAGTAGCAGGCTGATTCTGCTATAGTATCCAAAACCTTTAAATGGAAATGCTTCAAGTTTCCCCTTATCCTCGTTGTTGTATCTAACTTTTAAGTAACGAGGTTTTTTTCCCAACCGTGGGATCTTGCAGACTGTTACAATGTATAAACAACACAATTGTTTTACTTTACACCATCAGGAGCTCACATGGTGGCGCCGTCCGACATGATGGACAATAGAATCAAAGCGATCAAAGAAGCGCTGGTGGCCAACAAGCTGCAGAACAGGGTAACTCATTTCTTGAAATAATAGTGAATTAACTAAATACTACAACCACCAAACTAGTTTATAGTCTAAGATAACCACAATCAATTAATAACAAATTAGCAATTGACAGAGATAGTGCTCAAAATCGAAGGTAACCTTCCATCTCACTTTACTTAGATCATGGTTGAGACCACCTACTTCGAACCCCTAGTACTTACTATTTTTTTATATTCTACTTACTATCAACTACTGAGTAAAACGTATTAAAAAAGTATTTGCCAGTAATGTTGCACTGCTGGGCAAAGTCCTCGAATCTCACCGCAGATAATCAGTTCAGAGAGGAAAAAGGAAAATTGTACCGAACACATTTTTATAGTTTGATTATTTGATATGTATTCCAGGTGTCGGTGCTGTCGTACTCGTGCAAGTTCGCGTCGTCGATGTACGGCCCGTTCCGCGACACCATGAAGAGCTCCCCCATGGAGGGCGACCGCAAGTGCTACCAGCTGCCGCCCGGCAGCGCGGGGCTGGCGCGCCGCGCCGCCGTCAGTCTCATCTTCATCTATACTAACTACTAATTTGAACAAGATAATCGATAAGAATTAACTATCCAATTCTAATAATTCCTTATGGATTTAACAGCTGCATTCAAGAGGGAGGGTATTTTTAATCTCGAAATTCTAATGGTAACATATACAACGTGGATAAAACCGCGGGTCGCGGCTAGCATAAGGTATCTATCAATAATCTTTCCCACCCACCCACTAAACAAAATGCCCTATTTTTTCTTAACAAAAGATTTGGCCGTGATCCCGCTAATTGTGGGAAAATAACATAAAAGCGATTTAATAAATTAGATCTCGTGTGGAACCGCCTCGCAAAGTAGGTAGTGCCTAATAAAACCTTTCAAGCTCTCAACGCTTACCAAATAAAATAAGACACGATTTCAAAGTCAACTTGTATAACATAAAAGTGTTGTTGCAGGCCCGTGACGTAGCGGAGGGCGCGGACTTCCTGATGGTGAAGCCGGGGCTGCCCTACCTCGACATCGTGCGCCAGACCAAGGACCAGTTCCCAGACCACCCGCTCTTTGTGTACCAGGTGAATATGATATACAAGTCACTCGTTGTTGTGACACCTTTTTCATCTTGTCCGCGAAACTCTGAAACGGTTGGTTGAGGGGGTAATTCCGAAACTATGTCACTCAGTATTTAGTAACTTTTTATACTAAAATTGTATAGGAATTTAGCTAACGAACAGTAACAGCACAAAGAAATCGATTGCAGTAACGATCAGTGGACAATTTTAGTTAGCTAAACAATTAGAGATTGTTATCACATTCCACACGAACGTTTTATACAGGAAAATTTAAAAATAATAATGCACGATATTACTTGCCAGTCCACACTACTGATAAAGCTTTGGCTAACTTTATTTCATATTGTAGGTATCCGGTGAATATGCGATGATATCGCGCAGCGGCGACAGCAAGGAGGTGGAAACTACACTGATGGAGACCCTTACGTGCTTCCGCCGAGCAGGTATATGTAACATCTTGTTCCCGTGGGAATTTCCAAACAGCCTTTCTCTTGGATAAAATAAATAAATTTATACTTATACTAATATTATAAAGAGCTAAAATTTATAAGTTTGTTTGTTTGTTTGTATGTTCGAGCTAATCTCGGAAATTACCGGTCCGATTTGAATAATTATTTTTGTAATAGATATCCACATTCAACGGGAAGGTTATAGGCTTTTTTTCATCCCGAAATTCCCATGGTAACGGGCCCAACGTGGGAAAAACCCCAGGGCGCTGATCGTACAAAATAATTATATGAATCGGACAGGTAGGCTCGTCCAGAGGCTACCAGAGGCAAGACATACAAACAAACACCCACCAGGCAAGGTGATTAACGAGGCTTTGAGCTAATTTGTATTCCAAAGAAACGGGTGAAACCGCGGGACGCTGTTAGTTTGAAAATAATTGTAATTGTTGAATCACCTGTTTTTAATTTTATTTCAGGAGCCGATTGCATCATCACCTACTTCGCGCCGATTATTCTGAATATCATATCGAGAAACAAACAGTAAATAAATAATATATAAGTTCTTGTGGTGCAATGGATCTTACTTTATAAGTCTGGGTTGAAATAAAGTTTAATTATAAGTATACGAAGTACAGAAATTGTTGTAGATTTTTTATTGATTAATTAGTAATGTAATGTTACTGTTGTTAAATATTTTGTACTTATTTTGTTTGGTTTAATGAATAAATGGTATAAATTGATTTGTGTGTGTTTTTATTTAAAATTTATTTAGGGTGCCGTCCATTGACGCGGAGCGAGCTGGCGGAGCGGAGACACGGACAAATATCATCATTACATAGTATAAAACAAAGTCGCGTCTGTTTGTCTGTCTGTATGCTTAAATCTTTAAAATTACGCAACGGATTTTGATGCGGTTTTTTGTAATAGGTAGAGTGATTCAAGAGGAAGGTTTTTATGTAAAAAAAATCCCGAAATTCCCTTATGGAGCAAGAAAAGATTAACCTTCTACACTACATTTTCCTATCCTTCCTACGTGCCTATTATATCATCCATGTTATAACCGACGCCATAAAAGGGAAGTTTCTCAACTTGTGCGAATGTTCTGTTATGTTTATCATCTCAAAACTACAGGCAGTTTATATGGTTAGTTTTCAAAAATATTTCTGTATATGTATTTCGTATGCTAGCGAACTGTATTATAGAGTAATTTAATCTGCAGACTCTAGGGATAGCTAAGCATGGCAACATTCCTTCATTTAAATAATACATTTATAGTAAAAGCTGATAAACGGGGCGTTTACACAGAGACAAATTACGACTTATTCCCGACCCCAGACATCGGCAATTTTTTATCAAAATTCTCCGTCCGAGAAAATATCTGAAATATTTGCATTTATGTCAGCACTAATTGGTTCTACAGTATACTTATTTTCTTAAGATTTTCGGCATGTAAGGTAGCCGATGCTTGAAAACTCGAGGTCAAATATATCCAGATATCCACAGGGAAAATATTATCAAAATAGGTTCAGCGCGATAGCGGTGAAAGGGTAATTGATAGACTTTAGCTTTTCCTATTTTTGCGATAAATACGGTGCTGTATAAGCGACATTGAACAAAATATTAAATATAAGTTATTGACATTTAATGGTGATTATTTGTAAGGTACAAAGGAATATTTGAAAAAACACTTAATTAAATAAACTTTTTGAAAGTTGAAATTCCCGGTACGTTTTACGACCTACTCATAGCCAGTACCAAACGTGGGCCAATCACGTAGAGCCAAATAGGCATACTTGGGCCAATCACAGTGACACGAGTTTTACGTCATCTATTTTTTGACCAATCAGATTCAACCACGATCAACACTAGCGCTAAATAATAGCGGTGATCGCGTACGATACTTCAGTTTTTCAAGAAAAATCGAAGGTGCAAGAATAGACAGCGTATAATTTTGTGAATTTGTGCGAGTACCCTTTGAGAGTGCGCTAAATCGTGGCCGAATTCGTGGTTTATTCAATTAATATCGTCATTTATTTATTATAGGTAAGTAATTCCTTTTATTTACCATCAAAATTCCCCATTCAAGTTCTCACACAACGTCTCATTGGAATCTGGTAACCTGTCATTCTGTCATCACTTTTGTTGAATTCGAGGGATTTTATTAGGTTTTATTAGCGTTAATCAGTATTTATATCGTACTTCGGTAGTTTTTAAGGTATTACCATTTATTGTCTCTAAAAATATCTGGTATTGGTGTGTAACGTCAGCGAAATTTCTCGACGTGCCGTGTTGGCCGGCCGCGACGGCGCCCTACATGGGCTACCACCGTTCCGAAGGATACCGTTATCTTGCTCTATAATGTACCGCTAGACGCCGGAAAATGCTTTCGATTTCTAATTAACACAACCCGTTTCATAAAATATTTTGTATGACGTGTCCCGTTTCGGTTAGATTACGTGTCCATCTGCGATAGATGAAATCGTAGCGTAGCGTTCGTGTCGTGACAGACTGACAGATTCCAAGGACCACGTTTATTCGGAGTGTTAGTCGAGCAGTGTACTTAATATTGTGTACGTCTTTGTTACAGAATTAGTGGTTTTTTAACCAAAATGCGGTGGAGTTTGTTAGCGTTAGTCGTGCTGGTCGCGGCCGTGGTCGCCGACGACAAGAAGGAGAAGGAAAAAGACATCGGCACCGTCATCGGTATCGACTTGGGAACCACAT
Source organism: Cyclophora albipunctata (assembly GCA_963082685.1). NCBI lineage: Eukaryota > Metazoa > Arthropoda > Insecta > Lepidoptera > Geometridae > Cyclophora > Cyclophora albipunctata. Next base: position 952,523 of record OY720113.1, on the reverse strand, counting down.
ACTCATGGTAAGTTCTAGATCCACCTGGAATTTTAGTGGTTTTTATCTTATAAAGCATTTGCCACTAATGCCCAAAAGTATAATGCTTTAGTTTCTCGCGTTTTGCAAGATGCTAAGTAATTAATAATATTTCTTTTTTATACAAGTATGTGGAACTTGCCTTATCTGTAAATTATAAGCACAATAATACATGTAAATACTGAAGCCAAAAAGAATAAATATTGAGGAAAATAGATGCAAAGTTATTGAAACATATTGTCCAAGAATAGTTGAGGTTATTCACCTTTAGCTCTGTCTGTCGGTAGTGTTCATTCATTTAATGTCAAGGTTTATGACCTGAATAGAGTAAATGATAATGAACCTAATACATAATCAGATGTATAAATGTTTTAAATTAATCAAAGAATTCCTTGAAATTAATATTTCTCAGTTTTTGTTGATCAACAGTCACCCTAACCTATATTTCTCTGTTGTCAACAGTGTGGGTGTTTACAAGAATGGACGAGTTGAAATCATTGCCAATGACCAAGGTAACCGTATCACTCCCTCATACGTAGCCTTCACTCAGGATGGTGAGCGTCTCATTGGTGACGCTGCCAAGAATCAGCTGACCACCAACCCTGAGAACACCGTGTTCGATGCCAAGCGTCTCATTGGTCGTGAATGGACCGACACAACTGTCCAACATGACGTCAAATTCTTCCCCTTCAAGGTTGTAGAAAAGAACACCAAGCCCCATGTGTCTGTTGCCACTGCTCAGGGACAGAAGGTCTTTGCCCCCGAGGAAATCTCCGCCATGGTGTTGACTAAGATGAAGGAGACCGCCGAAGCTTACCTCGGTAAGAAGGTCACCCACGCCGTCGTAACTGTCCCCGCCTACTTCAATGACGCTCAGCGTCAGGCCACCAAGGACGCCGGAGCCATCGCCGGCCTCCAGGTCATGAGAATCATCAACGAACCTACCGCCGCCGCTATCGCTTACGGTCTCGACAAGAAGGACGGAGAGAAGAACGTTCTCGTATTCGACTTGGGAGGTGGTACCTTCGACGTGTCTCTGCTCACCATCGACAACGGAGTGTTCGAAGTAGTCGCCACCAACGGTGACACCCACTTGGGAGGTGAGGACTTTGATCAGCGCGTCATGGAGCACTTCATCAAACTGTACAAGAAGAAGAAGGGCAAGGACATCAGAAAGGACAACCGCGCCGTACAGAAACTCCGCCGTGAAGTCGAGAAGGCCAAGAGAGCCCTGTCTTCCAGCCACCAAGTCAAGATTGAAATTGAATCCTTCTTCGAAGGTGATGATTTCTCCGAAACTCTTACCAGGGCTAAGTTCGAGGAATTGAACATGGACCTCTTCAGATCTACCCTCAAGCCTGTACAGAAGGTATTGGAAGACGCTGACATGAACAAAAAGGACGTTGATGAGATCGTACTTGTTGGAGGTTCCACTCGTATCCCCAAGGTGCAGCAATTGGTCAAGGAGTTCTTCAACGGCAAGGAGCCTTCCCGAGGCATCAACCCTGACGAGGCCGTCGCGTACGGTGCCGCCGTCCAGGCCGGAGTACTCAGCGGCGAGCAGGACACTGACGCCATCGTGCTGCTCGACGTCAACCCTCTCACCATGGGTATCGAAACCGTCGGAGGTGTCATGACCAAGCTCATTCCCCGTAACACCGTAATCCCTACCAAGAAATCCCAAATCTTCTCTACCGCCAGTGACAACCAACACACTGTCACCATCCAGGTGTACGAGGGTGAGCGTCCCATGACCAAGGACAACCACTTATTGGGTAAATTTGACCTTACCGGCATCCCGCCCGCGCCCCGTGGTATCCCTCAGATCGAGGTCACATTCGAGATCGACGCCAACGGTATCCTTCAGGTGTCCGCCGAAGACAAGGGTACCGGCAACAGGGAAAAGATCGTCATCACCAACGACCAGAACAGACTGACGCCCGAGGATATCGAGAGAATGATCAAGGATGCCGAGAAGTTCGCCGATGACGACAAGCAGTTGAAGGAGCGCGTTGAGTCCAGGAACGAGCTGGAAAGCTACGCGTACTCGATCAAGAACCAACTCCAGGACAAGGAGAAACTCGGCGCCAAGCTCAGCGACGACGAGAAGAGCAAGATGGAGGAGGCGATCGACGCCGCCATCAAGTGGCTAGAGGACAACCAGGACGCGGAGTCCGAGGAATACAAGAAGCAGAAGAAGTCTCTTGAAGACGTTGTCCAACCCATCATCGCCAAGTTGTACCAGGGCCAGGGTGGCGTGCCGCCCCCGGGCGCCGGCGAGGACGAAGACTTCAAGGACGAGTTGTAAACTAACAGACTGTCGAGTGGTGGTAGCCAAATGTGATCTCCGGATAGGTCACTACAGAGTATGCGCCGGGCGGGCCTCGCGCGTCGCATACTCTGTAAGGGAACACGGAATACCAAGTGTTTAGCTCGTGTTGTAATTTATTGTATGATTGTGTGAGTGCGTGGGGTGTGCGGCGGGCCTTGTAGTCTGCCTGGAGTCGATCTGATCGAGCTCCCGCCGCGAGCCCGAGTGACTGTCGTGAGCGAGTGTGCCTTTATGTATAAATCGATGCATTTTTATTTTGTAAAGCAATAGTCGGCGTGTGTTTGTGAGGGCCCATTCCCATGACCCTGCTTCGGTTTGTCTTCTTATTGTTTGGAGGATGATCCAAGTCTCTTTCTACTCTGGAGACTACTTGTGTTCTACCAATGTATGTATGTAATTATTTTGAGACTGCAGAATTGTTAGTTAATAATTAGCATTATGTAGTAATTTAATGAATTTCAAATGAAGTACGGAAGGAGTACATAATAAAACAATTTTCTAATGAGATCTATTTATTTTATTTCGACTCCCCTGTTAGTCTGCGCGTGCATTCTGAATTTGAGATGTGAACTCTATATCGAACGCCGGGGCTGCCATCACAGCGGCCTGGATCTTGACTTGCACTTGCTCTATAGGACATAATTATCTCTAATGAAATAATAGTCCGATCGATTACTTGGCAACTATCAATAAAGAGCTTAGTAGGATTTTGCTAAAGGCCCATAACAAAAGATATCTCGAGGTAAATAGGTTTGACATAAAAATCTTAAACGATAAATAAATTACAGTAAGTACATAGTTACCAAAGCAAAGTAGGTCATAGAAAGTTAATGAACCAACCGATCGGCAGCGTTCCGTCTATCTCCACAGCTGTGATGCCGGCTGCCGCCCTCAATTCCGCGAGAGCCTCCGAGAAATAGTAATCCAACTGTAACCATATCAATTAGTTTATTAGATCAATGACCCGAACTTGCCGAATTCTTACGATGACGTCATAATTAGTGTAGTCCCGTCAATTTAGGTTCGTGCTAATTGTATGTTTACTTTGTGATGTACAGTTAGGTTTTGAAAGATTTTACATAATTTATTAGGAAATGGGAATGAACGGTACCGTAATTCCGAACGGAATAATAATGTGTATGACATATAACCACTTTCACCGTTAGAATTTAGGAACTCTTGAAAAACCTTTATAGTTAGGTGTTTCTAGTTCTCGGCTTAACAGTTAGGTACACGATCGAAGTAAAGGTTGGTGTAAGTCAATGAAGCATGACGTATAAGGACTATAAAATTTGATAAAGCTAACCGTTACATGTAATTTAATTAAGTAGTTACCATTCAACCTTGAGATAAAACTAAATACTTAGAAAAACCATACCAAGTGAGAAACACCAAAGAAATAGTTATGATCTTAACTAATATGAAGTGGACCTACTCTACATCTTTAGTAAAGACTGTAATATCTTAAGAAATATATATTTCTATAAATCTAAGAAAAAGGAAGGCAAAGGAATAATTTACTATGGGTACTCGTCTACTTTCGTGTACTACGCGGAAGTGGACTAAGTTACTCATTAAGTTACTCATCGTCATCGGTCGAACTCTAGAAATGATTCCATGATTAGACGGTGCTTGCAGTACAGACGACAGTGCCTACGTTCTAACTAGTTTCATGAGATGACATTACATCGTAATCGAGCGCATTCTCCATATCCTTGGTGCGCGGCACGATCCTGGGCCCGGAGCCCACGGGCGCCATCTTACCGGTGCACCAGTCCACGCCCTTCGCCATCGTGCGCGTCTTGCACGTCCCCCAGTCCACATCCAGGAATATTATACTGAGGGCATACAATAATAATATCTAACCGTCTTGCGTACCAGGTTTCCGTATGGTATGAGTTGCTTCCTATGTAAATGCCGCTTAGTTGCCAAATATACAATGGAATATACATATTACAAAACAAAACGTTTTGTGTCTGGAATTTTACATTCGTGTGGGCACACAGCACATCTAGGCCTGACCTGGTTCTGTAGCCGGTCTAGACTTGGTCACAGGGGTACCTTCTGAAAAGGAGTGGGGGTAATCAACCCTTTATTTTCTAGTCTTTAGTAATAGAAACCTGACTAGGTCAATTTCTACCTAGGTTTTAACCCCAGATCTGAATTAAACCATTCTAGAATCTAGCAAACCAGTCATACTTAAAGAGTGACTAAACGAAATATTCATTTCGCTTCACTTTCTCTTTCACTTCATTCATTCGTTGAAAATAATTAAAATAGGACCGAGTCTCTGCTCTGATCTAGTTACGAGTACTTTCAAATGAAAGTTCCAACAAAAAGTTATTGAAAGTCTTACCACGGTCTTACCGTTCGATACCTATTATATATATATAACTTTTACCTAAGTAGTTACCTATACATTTCGACTAACTGTTTCTATGGATGGATGGAACTAACTACTCAATATTGTGCATGTTTGCAAATGGTGGTGCATTAGCCATCTTTATCAGTTACTTAGTAACATTGGCGTATGTTAAGAGAGTTCATTATGTTTTGTATGTTTAATATACCTATGTAGGTAAGTAGGTACTTAAATTGGAAATAGTGAAGTAGGTACCGATTGGGCGGAGTAGTCATTCGGTCCAAATATTCAAAGTCGCTGCCACACGTCGGATAACCAGTCAACACCCAGCCGTGGTCGATACAGTCCTTGCAAATATACATTGGTAAGCATAAAGTTTAGAAACAACGATGTAACCATTTCAGTTTTACATCCATCCCTCAAAGAATGGGACTCATGATCATGACCATTTGAGAGACGGTGACTGTGAAAGTATGAAACCTTTTTCAAGATTCGCCTCTTTATGACCTCCGCTTTGATCTGGTCGCTGGGTCCGAACTTGCGCAGTTTCTCCCCGAGCTCGTCCTTCCTCTCCTTCGCCTCATTCAATAGATCGCCCAGGAACACTGGAGTGGATCAAATAATATCTAGGTACTTACCTAACTACTACTCTACTGTGCGGACAGAGCTGGTGCTCAGTTCAGCAGTACCTACACACAGAAGAGTACCCAAAGGTGGTGGTGTTAACACTTCCTTATAATTATTATGTACTTGGTTATCTGCTACATAACTAATATAGGCGTGCTTTGTTGTATAGTTTTTTTTTATTAAAAAGCCTTCTGTAGTTTGGCACTTAATTTTTAGGAGGCCGTAACTTAATGCCCGTAGATTCGATCATTGTTACCGGTCAACCCTGGTGTCTGATCTGCTAAGGCCGACTATTGAAACAACCGGGACCGACCGACAATACAACATATTGAGGATGAGTGAGGAATGAAGATAGGAAGGATGTTTATATCTTACAGTAAATAAATCCAAAATGCTTAGCCAGCGCTATGGCCTGGCTGCGGCGGCCGGAGCCCCTGGCGCCGATGAGCAGCACGCGGTAGGTGCCGGGAGCGCCCACCGCATGCAGACCGGCGCGCGAGCCCTGCGCGCCCGCCGTGCTCGCGCGCACGGCGCGCATACACTTGTGGGAGATGATGTCCACGTTGTCATCGGAGTCTACGTGCACGTACTAATTGAAAAATATTATCATTTTATGAAATGTCTATAAAATACATACCTACTGTAAAAATATTGACCCCCTAGCGAACCATCCCTATATTGCTTCAACCGAATTAATCCTTTCATAAAATAAGCACATAGTTAGGCCAAAAACAGGCCTATGCTATCACATGTTTGCATTTTTGCAAACATAACAAACCATAGCATACCCAAACCAGCTGCAGAGCAGCGCGATCATCCAGAAAATAAAGAATAAGTAAGGTACCTGCGTTGATTTAGGAGCTAGCAAACCTAAACTCCCGAAATGCTGAACCAACCTTCACAGTTGCCTTATACGCATACTTCAGCCCTTCAAAATCCTGCGTGAAGAAGTTCCTAGCAGGTGTATGTGTTTCCGGGGCGGGCACGGCGAGCGGCGGCGTGGGTGTCACTACCAGGGTGACCGTGGGCAGCACGCCGTCCTGCTGCAGGCAGCGGGCCTCGCGAACCGTGCACGGGTGGTCTGCGGTCATACATAGCTTTAGCTTGAAGCCTCTGCAGCTTGTGTCAAGGCAATAGTTTTAAAACAAACTTAAAAAAGGTCTCCGACAAAATTACAGGATTAAAATAACCGGTACATAGCGTTGGAGCTAGTTGGGTCTGAATTGTCTAGCAGACGGTGAAGATGTTAATTATTGTAAACACTTTGCTATAACATTATTAACAGGCGTTTATAAACTTGTTGCATGTAATACTACTGCACTGGCTAATTGGATTTCTAGAACTATATTTAACAAATTCCTTCTGTGTTTTTGAGACTGACGTACCGAACATCAGCCAGCCGGCAGAAGGCACGGGCTCCTTCAACGTCATAAGCTTGGTCACCTCCGACATCAGGACGGGTGATATACAGCCCGGCTCGTAGTTGTCGTGCTGGAAGGGATACCATTGTAATACGAACAATTATTAGCTCAGATATAACATAGGAATCTATAGAAATAATTTAGGTGCTAACCAGAAGCGTAGCGTGCCTTAGCGGGGCCCCGTGTAAAAATTGGTTGGGGGGCCCATCGGTTATCGCGGGCTGTGGGATTTCCCCGTCTCAGTGTTGACAACTTTTGAATGTACGCCATAAAAACATGTTTTTTTTTTACCTTTTTTGTTATTTGTAAAATAAATAAAAAAATTGATGATTTTATTAATTTTTGCTTACGCATATTGCGCTAAAATTTATACGGCAAATACGGCAGATACGGCGGTAGCTACGCCCCTGGTGCTAACCTTAGTATTATTTGACAATGATTCTTGAATATGTTAGTCTAAAATTGTTTAGCAATTCAAAAGTACGTAAATACACAAATATAATTTGGTTAATTTTCTGTCTATTTCTGCTATATAATGTTTAAATACTACTAACGTAAGCATTTAATTTGTGCCAATTATTGTTAAAGTGTTCGTGTACCTTCTCATAGCGATCCATCACGCACCGCCGAGTTATTACGAACAAGCCAAGATCTTTTACCAACTGCTTCGCCAGCTCTTTTAAGTCTAGAAAAAAAGCGGTCAAATGCGAGTCGGACTCGCCCATGAAGGGTTCCGTAGTAGCAAATAACATAATATAAAACTTTTTCTTGTAGCTCTTATAGTTAGAAGATTTGAGTTGATAGAATAAAAAGTGACTTGCTGTTTACGATTTATGGCGTAGGTATTTAAAAAAATCCGGCCAAGTGCGAGTCGGTCTCGCGCACGGAGGGTTCCGTACTTTAAAAAACGGCAAAAAATCACGTTTGTTGTATGGGAGCCCCCTTGAATATTTGTTTTATTTTATTTTTAGTATTTGTTGTTACAGCGGCAATAGAAATACATCAGAAAAATATGATATTAGAAACCTCCTTTGTGTGAAAATCTTAATGCGGTTCACAGATTACTTTACCAAGTTTCAACGGTATGGAAAAAAAGTGGCAGTGACATACGGACGGACAGACAAAAAGACAGACAGACATGACGAATTTATAATGGTTCATTTGTTTGCCATTTGGCTACGGAATCCTAAAAAGTAGGTAATAAATAATAAGCGGAAATCGAACAAATAGTTATTTTGATTGTTGCTAACAGGAATAACTCATATATTTTTCAGTTTATTATTATTTTATCGGCAGCGCAACCGGTAGTAGGTACTATGTAATTTGGTTTTAATCAAACAGAAAACGTAACGTCCATAGGTTAAATTACAACCTACTTCATTACACAAGGGTAACACTTTGTATTACATACTTGTGGAATCTTTTTTAGTTTTAGAAGAAACACGGTGTCATCATACCAATTTTTAATTCCGGCGAAACTAACAGTATCACTCGGTCAGCGTCTTTACAGCTATGCAGATGGCTGCTAAGGTATACCTTCATGTGCTTAAGATGATCTTTCGGCAAGTTTACCACTAAATCTCTCACCATATCCTGCATTAATACGAAAATAAATGTGATTCCTCTATGATATACACAGGGACGACCAATGCGAGACCAAATTAAAAAGTGACCACACCTTAAAAACTTTGTAAATCCTGTACTTTTCCAGGTATGGTAATATCTTTGCTGGCATATCCAGAGGCCTATTAGTAGCATCAGTGGACGTCATTTTTATTACAATTTCACTCGATAATGCAATCAAAAAATATACAAATCTAACCAATGGGTAAATAAATTTACAAGACAAAATAATTGAATAATATTGATTGTAGTATTATTAGGCAGCTTGAGCAGTATTTTCACTAGTATTTTACTGTATTGTCATGTCATTCTACTCTTGTATTTGAGTTGTCCTTTCCGCTTATCGGCTCGATGGTAAACAAAAACGTTTTGATATTATCAAAATGAGGGTGCATCTAAAGGGGCTAACCTTTTTTGCTGTGCTTTTTTGTTCATAATTATGCCAACGTCAAATATGTGAAATGGTCAATCAATGTCAAATTCACGTGCAGTGCAGCAGTGCAGCAGTTTGTTTTGACGAGGTTAAGGTTATTTTTATTTTATTTTATCGTGCCACCAAAGAACCATTCAAAACAATAATTAAATTCTCTGATTTCTCGTTCAAATTACAAATTTAAACTAGTAATATGCGGTTCTGAGACATGGACGTATCGAATTCCGAGGGTCAGATGTCAATACGATGCATCGATAAGGAGCTTGTAACTAAAATATGAGTGAAGAAATCATGTCGCTTTGGCGTCTAGGTTACGTGCTAAGTTATTAATTATTACGACACAATTCCGTCGTTTAAGATCGCTCAGTCGACGCGTAGGAGGCTGATGAGTAGCATCGTTTTGCGTCGCAGTAGTTTAGTGTTTCATTTATTTGTAAGGATGTCTTCAACAAACCAAAGTTACGAGGTAAGGTTTGACCCTCTTACCAAATCTTCCCAAAGTTTTGCGTAACTTACTTCATAAATTACATACTACCTACTTAACTTAATTTTTGCTTAACTTAAACAAGGAAGTTATAAGTTTTTGCTGCATTACTACATTCTGTAGTAATTTAATGTGCGGTAGGTATATTGAGACTAAAAGTTGCTAAATCACTGCATAGACCTTGTTTACAAATTAAGACATTGTTCTTACTTAAGTATACCTATGTATTATAAAATAATTTAATATTTAATACATAAAACTAGTTTCTTATATTTGATATTTGAAACTTTTCAACTAAGCACCAGCAAGACATATAATACATTAAAAATGTTTTATTAGCACCTAATTAACATATTTTTTACTGAAGTTATAATAAACAATAATACCATACCTATTTTGAACAATATTACAGGATGCAATACGCAAGTTGAATTCATTACAATCAAACAAATCCAGCATTGAACAGATTAAAAGAAGAATCAAAGATGGCTTCGAAGTGAGTATAATATATACCACCCAAAAACAGTTTTATATTAAACTTACAAGTAAATAAAATTCATTTTGTAATAATAATATTTTGATAAGTGTGATAGACTTCAGTCTATCACACTTATCAAAATATTATTCCCTAACATATCAGAAAGTTAAAGAAAAAAAAGTATTATCCTGTAATGCCCCACTGCTGGACAAAGGTAGTATAATAGTACTATTGATCAATTATTATTTATCTTACTGATATTTCAGAAGTGCACAAACCTACAAGATATGGAGAACTATTTGCACCGAACTGGAGTTCCATTGACTAAGTTGGATAATCTTTCCGTGATACATGTAGCCGGGACCAAGGGGAAGGTAGGGTTACTTATATACTTGCAAGTGTATTGAAATTAAAATTAAAATGAGCAAAGCCTGGATATTGTATCCCTGTGGGACCTGTGGGAGTATTGGGATGAAATATACCCTATATCATATTAATATATAACATATTAATTTGAAACCCAACTAGTAATTCTAGAGAGTGCATCAATCAAAAAATCAACTACTACTAAAATGTACTATATTTCATTTTCAGTCTTCTGCTATTCTTTTCAACTCATTTTATGACCCTACATGCGTATTCTTCCAGTATTTCACATTTTGCACATATCATTTCAGCCTCCAATTTTATCAGAACTTCCTTAAATTTCAGGGTTCAACAAGTGCGATGTGCGAGTCCATCCTGCGCTCGCACGGGTTCCGCACCGGGTTCTACTCGTCCCCGCACCTGGTGGCGGTGCGCGAGCGCATCCGGCTCGACGGCGCGCCGCTCACTGAGAATCAGTTCGCGAAGCACTTCCATCGGGTCTACGATATGCTGCATAGCTCACAGGTGAGATGGCTAAGCATATGAGTGAATAAGCGACCCGAACTCGCTTCCTTTCGTTGAATCAAGATTTTCCGACTAATTTTGTGACCAACAGACGGCGTTATTTATATTGGTTTATATTAAAAACCACTTGAAAATGTATATCTATGGTTAAATCGAGGTAATTCAAATATAAAACTAATTAATTATCATTCCAATATTATTTCTAATCTAGCAAAAGATTTAAACCTTAATCTTCATCTAGCCCACTATTTTCAATAACTTCGTAATATTATAGGGTAAGTTAGGGCTGTCTCAGTTCATCTATATCATCATCCACTTGTATATTGCAGGAGTTCGAAGGCGACATGCCGAAGTACTTCGCGTTCCTGACGGTGATGGCGTACACGCTGTTCCTGGACCTGAAGGTGGACGTGGCCGTCGTCGAGGTTGGCATCGGCGGCGTCGTCGACTACACTAATGTGTTGCGGTAAGGACTGGCAAGAACTGATTGTTAAATGGGTTCATCAGGATAAGCCAAATATCTCATCCTATCTCAGTTTTTGGTCGCTTATTCATCTGTTGAGCAACTGGCACCTCCCTTACACATCTCTGTACTGCATCTATCAGTACAGTCAGATAAGAAGACAACCTTATTGTAAGTGAAGCAAAACCAATCTCCAATAATATCATATATCTTTACTCTTATTCCAGAAAAGTCCCAGTAGTCGGTATCACAGCGCTAGGCCTAGACCACACTTCTATACTAGGCCACACACTGCCGGAGATCGCGGCGGCCAAGGCTGGCGTCATGAAGCGAGGCTCCGAGGCGTTCACCGTGCGGCAGCCTAGAGACGCCATGGATGTACTGGAAGACTTCGCCAGTAGTGTACAGGTGTGGCATGACATTTTAAAAACCTGTTAGTCCATCTTTTCTGTTCATTGCGTCGTAATGTGGTTTAAAAAAATATAATGTTTTGAGTACTTGCTATTACTACTATCGTGAATAACACTTTCACAAGAAAATTACTTAAAATACCGATTTCAACTTAGACTGAGATAGAAAATATACAAAAATTTTAGGAATTAATGAAAGAGGGACAGAATTTATTTCTTAAATTAACTGAACATGTCTTTTACAGTGTTCCCTAACAACCGTCCCACACTACGATTCCTACACATTCCCCAAAACCAAAAAACCTCAACTACAAGTGGAACTAGAAGCTTACAGAACAAACGCCTCATTGGCCATACAACTAGCCCACGCTTGGATGCGGGCGCAAGCGAAATTGAAACTAAATGGCTTTAAAAACGGGGTTGTTAATGGTTATAATGGCGTGAAGTTAGTACAAGATGTGCCTGTGAAGACTATGCAAGGACTGAACAGATGCAGGTGGCCGGGGCGATACCATGTGGTTCCGGCCGACTTTGCGACGTTTTACCTAGATGGGGCGCATACTAGAGAGTCTATGGATGTGTGCGCGCAGTGGTTTGGAGATAGCTGTAGCAGGTATGTTTGTATTGTTTCTATTGACATAACGATTAAAACAGACAAAAAACTATGTATCAAAATCAATCTGTCAATCTATACAAATATTATAAAGAGGTAAAATTTGTATTGTTTGTTTGTTCGAGGTAATCTAATATCAGTCCGATTTGAATAATTCTTTTTGTAATAGATTCCCACATTCAACGGGAAGGTTATAGGCTATTTTTCATCCCAAAATTACCACGGGAACAGGCACAACGCAACAACAAATAAATATAATCAATACTTGCAGTAACTTTCATCTGAATGCTTGATTGATTTTGATAAAGTTTTTTTGTTTGGTAACTTGTTCACTTGTTATATAATATTATTAATTGTATTTTCTATTCTTAAGACATGTTCTTATTTTCCAGATTACAAGACAAAATTCTAATATTCAGCGCGACAGGCGACAGAAATTCAGAAAACCTCCTGAAACCACTAAGCAGTATACAATTTCAACACGTTTTCTTCGTCAACCCAACAGCCCATAGAGTGACGTCAAAAAACAACGACAACTTTTCATTGGTGGAACAGCAAGAACTTACACAGAGATGCGAAAACCATTCGAACACATGGCGTAGTATCAACTCTAGCAATGTAACAGTATTAGAATGTGTCTCGGATGCTATGGTTGAGATAAAAAACAATTATAATAAACCTTCAGTGCTTATTACAGGGTCTTTACATTTGGTTGGCGCAGCCTTGTCTATATTAGACCCTAATTTAAATATGGAATATTAGTCAATCTGTCTTGTACCACTGGGTTAAATCTTGGTCTATCTATTATAATGCTGGGGCTCCATTAGCGGGCGAAGATTCGTGTCGCGTTGTCGCGACAAAAATCGTGCCGGATTGTGTTGTTCAATTCCCAACTGTGCGGCGGAGACGTAGGTCGTAATTTGATGATGACACGATGTACGCGGCCCCATTATCGTGTTAACACGAATATTCACCGTAGCCCGCTAATGGAGCCCCAGCATAATAAGAATAAAACAAAATGACAATCTTTGTAAAGTATTTCCGTTCCTATAAATACATAATGTGATACATTTGTGATGACATGAGAATTATTTATTTATACTTAAGCGAAGATTTTTAGCAAATAATCTATTATTGATATTAGTAAAACTTTGTTTGATTCTATAAATTCATTTTTCAATATTTTTATGTTTTTGTTTTAATTAGTTTCATGATGGGTCTGATACATCCATGTTCCTTTTCTGGAAATTTAAAAGTGGCTATCAACTGGCTAAATAAACTTTAAATAAAAACTTGTCTGCTATATAAGGTAATTTATTAATATAGCATAGTTAAGCTTAGGTTCTATAGGATATTATAGTTGACTCATAATAAACTTTCTACATGAGCATGTAGGAGAATTTCGTAAACCAAAGCCAAAATATGTTAAAATTCCTTTATTATCTCACTTCCACAGTCAGTTGTGTATCATCCGTATCTAGCAGCCGATCCACGTCGGTCAGCCAGGATATCAACCTGTCCAAGTACCCTCCATCTTGTTTATAACTCAACAGCAATAGCTGCATATGCTGGAATGCCATTGGCTGCTCCAACAAATACTCCAACCTTTTATCCCTAATTGACAACAATTTGATAAAAAGCAAAGCTATTAAAGTCCATTGGATAGGCTTAAACATTATATTGTCTGCTTTTAACTTGAAAGTGTTGACTAATAATCTAATTTCAGTGCTAATTGTTAAGGTTAAGAGCCCTAATGAGCGGAGTAAGTCTGGAAGGACTTTGTTTAGATGTTGGCAAACTATTCTTCTTCGAAGTGCATTTTGAGCATTTTTATCTACTAGAGGAAGGTGCGTTTTGACCTCATCTTCTGATTCTTCATTTCTTTCTTCAGGCTCTGGTAGTGGTATCTCTGTCTCTCCTGCTAGAAATGCTTTGACTTTTAGCTGCATTTTTTTGCTCTCCTCTTTCAATATAGAGAAGTCCGGCAAAGGCTTCATTTCCCTCTGTAATGTCTGTGCGTCTTGTTTCTTGTCTTCTAATTCCAGCATATTGAGTTTCTTACACAACTGCTGGTACTGGTCATAAGCATTTGAGTTATAAAATATTCCTGTGGCAAAGTTATTTAGATATTCTTTAATACATTCCCCTTTATCTTCAACCATTTCTCTTACTTTCTCATCACCATATAAGAACAGTAGAGTATCAAGAGTAAACCACTGAGCCAGACATTTTTCAACTTCAATACTTAATGCTGTGACTAAAGGCTGCTTTTTCTGTGGCATTTTCTTCTGTTTCACTTCCTTTTGTTGTTGGTGTTGCGTTATTATTGGGTCTATTTTCTTTTCTGGTCTTTCTATGATTTCTCCTACTATGTTAAAGAGGTTTGGAGGTGGATTTTTAATTTCAATCTTTTCCTTCTCATTGGTATCCATTTTATTTTCGTCTGATGCCTTTTCTTCTTCATTATTGTCTACACTTGGTTTCCTTTTTTTAATACTTTGAGTAACTTGATCACTATTATTATCATTAGCCTTATTTTTAACAGCAACACTTTCATCAGTTACATTCAGTTCATCATCATTAATCTTCATCTGTGCAAATGATGCCTCGGCAAAATCATTGGTGGATGTGAATGGTTTGTTCTCTTTTACTTTGACTTTATCTATGAGAGAGACATCCACCTCTTGACCCATAGAGAGAGTAGACTCTAGAGGAAGGAGACAAAACTTAGGGATCTCCTCATACTCTCTGAACCAAAGGGGACTGGTTAACATCTGCTTCTTCACATACATAGCAGCATTATAACATCTATTACTGCAAAAACTCTTTCTTCCAGTCACGTCGTACACTTTGTTGGTCTTCATTGATATACGATACTTTTGCTTAGGAATATCTTTCACTGATATCTTCTGTGTACAAACAGGATAGCCGCACAGGTGAACGATAGATCGTTCCTCGATAACGTCGTCGAAGTGGCTCTGGTTAATATCAGGTAAACACTTCAACAAATAACTGTCGGTTACATCCTCTTCCAAAAGGCTTTCTACAATTTGTTGAGCCTTCGCATTGCATTCCCTCTTTTTTATTATTGCTTGTCGAATCTGCTCTTTTGACATTTCCTCCAGTTTCATGGGCTTCTTTTTTGGCTTGATTGAATCCATGTTTTGAATTAAGGGCAGTAAAATTTTAAAAGAAACTGTAGTGAGATGCAATTTCTTCCCAAAAAGTAGAATAACTACACCAAATGTAGGTTTTGTTTTCCTTTTGTACTCTATCCTTGTTAGGTACCTACCCACCATGACGCTACCATGGGTTCCTAAAATTTGACAGTTATTTGACAATAATATTATAAGTTTATTAAACTGTCAGTTTTCTTGAATTGTCATTGTCAAGCCTTATCAGCTGACCGTGTTTTTGTACTGCTGTCAGTCACAAATCAATCAATTTTGATTTTCAGATTTTCAGTTTGAGTCCGTCTTTCATTCATACTTGCTTTCTATTTTCCAATTGAATTTTTAATTGAAAATCTTATTTAATTTAAATTTTAACTATGTTGGAAAGTTTTAATAAAATAGTGAAAGTGTTATAGATAATCGAGTTCAAGCGAGAGGTTAATGTCCTTGTAAATCGTTATCACAACAGGATAAAAGTGCTTCGTTTATTTACTTTCTAATTTATCAATTACATATTTATTAGATAACACTCGTAATGCCAATTTAAAAATGCGTGGTGTGGTGCGTCTTAAATACGTCGTCATTTAAAAAGAAGCAAAGGTAAGAATCAATCTTGTAATATTTTGAATAAGTATCTGAATCGATGATCTTGAAATATCATAAGTAATCATACAATGTCATCAGAAAAGTTCTCAATTATAAATGAATACAAAGTACTGTATGGTTTTGGATTAGAAGCCTTAAACACATTATTCTGCTCTTTAGAGTCATGTCTGTATGTATGTAGTTTCAATTCATATGCAAGTATTTTAATTTAAATCGAAACCATAAAATTCGAATTTTTAAAAGATTTTAATTATTTTAGTTAACGCCTCAGTGGTCTAGTGGTATGTACATTCGCCTGCTAAAGCTGAAGTCTCGGGTTCAAATCCCAGATGGAGCGGAAACATGTTTCCTACTTTTCAAGCAAGTGTGGTGATTACGCCTAATCCTCCTCACTGTACTGATATCTTCAGTGATATGAGAGGCCTTTGCCCAGCAGTGGGACATTACAGGCTAATACTTTTTTTTACTACATTTTTTAAAATTTATAACCCATTTTTTCTACTTTCTTATTAAACATAAGAACCGGTAATGAGAGTTAAAATTCCAACCGCCATGACTGATTTCTCAACCAGTCAGCTTGTTCCATCGAGATTCAGTGATAGGATAAGAAATTAAATCACTAAACCTTTTTCCTCTTCAGAAGGAATTGTCGAATTGACGAGAAGAAGTCTATGTATGCCTTTATTTCTGAGGTACATAGCCTTAGAGTAAGAATGAATTAAACATTTGTTATCAAAGTTACCCGATCGTTTTTTTCATTACTCAACTGATTGGTTTAACAAGTTCGAGTTAGGCCGCGGAAGCAACTGCAGGTGGTTTGTGATCACTTGTGGTACTGTCCAATAATACTTGTGGACTAGACACTGCCCAATTTGAACTTTTAACCTTAATTCTCCTCACGTTACTTACATCTTCATTGCAAAACATTTTTTTAACTAAATGTAAAAATAAGCTTAACAAATTCAATAACTACCCTATTTTTATTTGTGCTTTGATTTATATTAAATTTGGAGCGGCATGTTTGCTTAATTTGAAGTCTGCCATTATTTTATTTGCTTATTTACTTTGCTTATCAGAAGTTACACCCAGATAACAGCCTGATAAAATAGGATTTACAAAATGGGGTCATTTAATAATGTGTTAGCGCATGTTACTATTAGTACAGTATTGTAATCTCTGTATAGATATAAAACAAACTCCCTAAAAGCTGTCTGTCTGTATATCATTGACTTTCTCAAAAACTATTGTATGAATTTTCATGAGATATTGATCAACATACATAGTAATTGAAGAGGAAGGTTTGTGAGTACTTTTCATGTCAAAATTCTTACAGGAATGGGTATAAGTGGGTAAAATCGCGGGGTACTAGTAATAAGTATAAATTAAACAAGGAAGTTTGGGGCCCTGGCCAATGATCTTTTACTTTTCATTTCCTACTACTGACATGTACCTTCAATATTTATTCCTTTTGTCTAGATTTTATTCTAAACTAGATGAACAAAGGTCATTGATTAATGACAATAGAACTATTTAGCGTGCACATTCTTTGTGTTCCACAATGCAGGTGTTGTTATGACACCTGCCCCAATGCTTCTTAACAATGGGAACTGTGCCATAACAACTAGTCATTACTTTGCATAGCCTAGACTCTAGGCTCTAGAGTGCATTAGCTCTAGGGTAAGACCTAGACTCTAGGAAGAGTCCAATAGAGTAAATTAAACAGAAAGAGATCCTATCAGAGTGAAATGTAGTCTAGTCAGAGCAAAGGGTGCTTCATCTTTGCTAATCTATAGGTACTTGATAATATTATAAACAAGTAAAATTTTTAAGATTGTTGGTTTTTTTGTTTGTATGTTCGAGCTAATCTCGGGAGTTACCAGTCCGATTTGAATAATTCTTTTTGTTATGGATAGCCACATTCAACGGAAAGGTTATAGGCTATTTTTCATGCCGAAATTCCCAAGGGAACGGGTACAATGTGGGTAAACCGCGGGGCGCTGCTAGTATTGAATAAGATAGTACCACTCATCTGTCTCAAATAAAGCAGGTTTTGTACTGCGCAAGGTGCTTCTCCCGTCATCAGTGCCATTGATTTTATACCCTGTTTCCATGGTAATTATGGAAGTGACCTTGAATCATTGTAAATAACAAACTGTGTAAATAACATTTTATTGAAATGAAATGGAGCATGAACAAACAAACATATCACATGTATATGGTCTCTGCAAAATCACATTTTGCGCATCCGATACTTTGTATGGAAGGTGGAAATATAGTATTTTTCGATAGATTCCGTTCAGTTTATAAACTTTTATTAATACCATTCGATAGAGCTCCTGAAACACTTTTAGGATCAGTTCTCAGCTTTTCAAATTCAAATCCTGTATAGTTTAAAAATAATCGAGTGAGATCCCTTAACTAACATGTCCACCCTATATATTAACTCATAGATAACATTGAGTATGTTAATCGGCAGGCGTGGTGTCAAAGTTCTTAGACCGCCTCAGGCCTCCGACATCGTCTCGTATTTATATCAATTAGTAGTGACATACACAATAGAATATATTTAGAAGAAGACTCATACCTCGGGTTATTTTACATTAATCATCAAAACATTGACTTGCAGCACAGCCCTCCCGCCTGATACCTCTGTTATAGGCGCAAAGACTACCGGCAATCTTATACAATAACATATCCCATTGTTAATCGTAGTCGCGTGTGCGTTTCATTTCGTATTTTAATGTAGAGATTGCACACACTCAAAACTTTTAAGAGTCAAAAGTACTTTTGACTGGTCTTAACTAGATCTGGCTGCTGTATAAACCATTTTGAGCTAAGTTTGTGTATTTGCTTGTGTGAGAAAGATACTGTTTTAGGTCCATAACCTAATAGGGGCTTAGGTTCAACCTGTATTGTGGTTTGCTATTTTATCTATGTGAGAAAAGAGATAGGTCTACTCCTGTTGTACTATTTCTACTTGTTTCTTAAGTTTAAGCGAACACTACTCATTTTTAATCTGTGACCACGGTTCCTGTAAAGGGGCTGAAACGTCATATAAAAATGAAAAATAAAAGCGAAGTGTATCCGTAAAAGTTTCAATTCAAAATTGTATATTTCTGTTTTCGCATTTGAATAATTATGATACTATGAAATATAGGTAGTTAGGTTAAATCATAGAGTAAATAAGTGAAGTGCAATTCCGCCCAAGCCCTTATCATTCAAACGCAATGTCAATAGCACAATCGGACCTAAAGGGCGTAGTATTTTGAAAACAATATATAAGTCTACCGTTCTATTGTTAAACCATTCCTACCAATGAAAGGCTAGCATTCGAAAAATAATTTTAATACTTGTTAGACGCGGCCATTGTTCTCACTGTTTATATTAAACACCAGCACCGCCCCGCGGTTTTACCCGCGTCGTACCCGTTCCCGTTGGAATTTCGGGATGAAAAATAGCCTATAACCTTCCCGTTGAATGTGGCTATCTATTACAAAAAGAATTATTCAAATCGGACTGATAAATCCTGAGATTACCTCGAACATACAAACAAACAAACAAACAAAAAAACTTACAAATTTACCTCTTTATAATATTAGTATAGATGACCGTTTTATGCTGATTCTCTTTGAGGAGGAGTGAGTATGATAGGTTCTTTGTTGGGATTTCGCTCCACTTTTATAGTTGTAGCTAGTATCTAAGTACAGTTAGGGCAGTTAGCGACCGAACATATTAATACGAAAGTCGCTTGATATACATACGTTTTCATTTGATATGAACCTGACATTATTATACTGCGCTTGCGGTTTCTAATTAGGAAGCGTCATAAATTTTCGTCCCGTTTAAGTGGTTAACCGCAAACTTCCCTGCATATAAATACAGAATTACTTATGTGAATTACCTAAATAACTAGGGATCCGCCCACACCGCTCACTCGGTTAGTCACGATAGTCTGTCGGTACGGTCGGTATAATTTTTAATCATACAGTATTCCCCAACTTTATCAAACGTAGTATAGCTCTAGGGGAAAGGCACCCCTGACAATAATTGGATGCATAGTTAACAGAGAGTTAGGTGGTAGGTGGTCCCATATAGCTATTGAACTCTCTAGTTATAGTAATAGACTTTTTTTTGTGATTGTATAAGGTTTACCCGGTTCATGATATGACCTAGGCGATCCTACGGCGCTGTAGCACCTAATTAACCGTACCAGCTAATACGAGTTCTTAATTAGAAATTTTCGAAAAAATGTATGTAGCTGTCTATGTAGTGTACAAATCATAATCTAAATACATTTTAGTATGGATTACATTAGCCAGGCATTTAGTGTAATTTTATCTTGTGCGGAATTATCGCCGAACAAATACATGTAACTTGACACCTTCTAACAATAAGTACTGAATAGATATTTATCATTTTACGTACATAGACATAAAATTCGTAAACTATATACATGTAATCAGATTGAATTCTAATATTTAGCTAAGACATATACTTGGTAAATAATCATTAATCACATATGTGGACTTATAACTTATAGATATTAACGGGTTCTTTCGCGGCAAAAGAGTTTATTAAAGTTTTAGTACCCTTTGATAACGATAAGTATATATCAATAATAGTTTCCATGTAATCGTAAACCAATTAAACAATTTGTCCAATTTAAAAGTGAGTAATCGCAAGTGCAATTGAGTTTCCTAAGAGCTAGAGTCCCCAAACATAAACGGTTACTAAATTCTGAAAATACTCGATCACGTTTTACTATCAGATAGTATATTATCAACTTTTATGCCCCATTTAGACGGGGAGAGTTTCTCGTCTCGAAGATACAATTATCGAAGGAATATAAAACATTTTTTTCGTCTAAACAATCGCTCTCCTCGCTCGTTGCCTTGGGCGACAATTGCCTTGCAATGGAATATTATTATGTCCGTGTAAACAGAATTTCAAAGCAAAAATCGTATTTCGAGATTTTATTAAAACGATTCAAGCTGATTAGTACGATACTCGTATCAACTTGAAAATATGTCACAGGAGATCGTGTTTATACAAGTCGAGACTCTCCTAAGCAAGAATCTGCTTACTATACTTTTGTTGTGTAAACAAACATAGGCAATTATCGCCTAGCGATAAGTCATATGCGAATCTCGTATGACATAATCGTAGGCGAGATTTTAGTTCTTGCCTGTATGTAAACATTTTGATACGATTGTGTTATGGCGATTATTGCTTGTGATAGTAGCGTATGGTTTCTCGTAAGGAAACGTACGAGAAACTCTCCCCGTCTAAATGGGCCTTTACTCTTTTGTTTATCTAAACTTTGAGCGCAAATGGTCGCAAATAATGTACACAGATATTTGTTATTGCACATTGCCTTAGACAATCTCAGAAGGTACACGAGGGAAACAATAGAAATACAGTTTGTTTACATATTTTATTGCTTTTCTTGGCATGAATACTAATAGGACACGTAATAGGGACTTTCATAAGCATTAAACATTAACATTAATATTATGGATAGTGCTTGTTACGACTCAATAATATGCTTTGAAATTCTGACAAAACATTTTCTTTACGATCAGAAAAATACAGAGATATAAATATAGTTTAAATTCAAAACTTACAAGGCATATGGATGTTGTCTAAGTTCTTAGGTCAGTTACAGAATAGTGCTTGTTGTCTTAACTATAATATGAATCTATTGTATTTCATGCCAGTGCCGTCAATTTGCAGCTTTTTCATGTTCTTTTTCATTTGTAATTACACTAAAATATATATTTCATAGTGTAATTACACTATAATTTTAAAGCCATCTTAGACAGTATTTTGGAGATTTTGAGTTCATCTAGTTAAGTATCCCATGACTTTGCCTACTTTACTACGACTATTCTTATAGGCAAAGTAAAAAAGCATCAACATTTGTGCTCAAATTTACCCATATTGCTCAATTGTCTTTTGCAGTGGTAAAATAACAGCTGATAATAATAACTATCCTTAACACTTTCCCAGGAGCTGGAGCCACATTCACGATGATGCACATGTGGATGTGGTTCGGGTACGACCTGGGCGACTTCCTGTTCAAGGGGCTCACCATCTCCAGCCGCTGGTCCTTCGCGCTCACATGGATCGTGCTGTTCTTCGTGGCGCTGCTCTATGAGGCTTCTAAGGTAAGGGCGTGACATCCTTCAAAATGATAGCATACATACCACTGGGCTAGTCACGCCTGCCGCATGCCGCTACGCTGTATGCCAAAATGTCCACTATGTAGTGTCCGGAAACAGCAAGACAGCGTTCGCGGCAGAGCACTCAGTACTCACCCAACAGTGAGATCATAGGGGCTAGCTGTAACAGTAATAGTAACTTACAGCCTTACAGCCTCCGTGGTCTTGTGGTTTGAGCACCCGGCTCACGATCCGGAGGTTCCGGGTTCGATTCCCGGTGGGGATACCTCACAAAAATCACTTTGTGAGACTATGTCCTCAGTTTGGTTAGGGCATTGCAGGCTGAATCACCTGATTGCCCGAAAAGTAAGATGATTCCGTGCTTCGGAGGGCACGTTAAGCCGTCGGTCCCGGTTTCTTTCTACGGATAGTAGTCGTTACATGAGCCACGTCAGAGGTCTTTGGCGGCTCTATAACTCTGACACCAGGATTGGTCAGGTTGACCATCCACTCGAAGAAGAAGAATAGTAACTTACCACCTTGTTCCAACTTCTATGTTTTACTCGTAATGGCATTTCAATGAGAATTGTAATAGTACATATGTTAGAAAGAACCTATTTTATCACTTTGAGAACATGTATACAAATGTGGTGATAGGATGTGGAAGTCTGTTTGTTTCCTTCATGTTAAAACGGATGATCGAATTGAGGTGTGGGCACACATTTACTACATAAATAAATTAACAAATTCAGGTCAAAATACTTTGCATTTCTTTATACTTTACTAGCAGCGTCCCGGGGTGTTACCCGTTTTGTAGCCGTTTCCGTAGGCCGTAGGGTAGTAATTATTCGAATCGGAGTGGTAGTTCCTGAGATTAGCATGTTCAAACATACAATAAATCCAACTCTTCAGCTGTAGGACTGATGAAGTCTCCAGAAGTTATGTAATTTATGCAACATTCGTCACGATTGTTTACACTACGCTTAACACCTAAACATACTTCTTTTTGTGCACTTTATGTATAACATACAATTTTGTATGTATTGGCATTGGTAATCGATTCCGAAAAGAAACGTCTAATTCTGTAATACTCAAAGTTTGCATTAAGCTCTGGAGTTCTGGAGCCCTGGGGCTCCGGGCAAAGCCTATGCGTCATGCGTGGTCTCCGCTAAAATAAATAAATAAATAAATACTTGGACAAATTCACACACGGTTAATTAGACCCAAAGTAAGCTCTAAGCTTGTGTTATGGAATCTAACTAACTGATACTACTACATATACATATACAAATACTTTATAAGAATATATAATTGACACCCAGACGTCGTCGCCAACAACTATGTCTTCACATATTGTTGACTCCGGGCGGGGATCGAACCCGCAACCCCTGACACAGTAAGCGCTCTCACTGCCACTGTGCCAACGGGCTTGTCATACTAGTAATAATGAGAAAACGTACTGCTCTTCTATCCATCAGTGAGCCGATTCAGAATATTTTATGCCTATTAGATGTTTTATTTTATGCTAGAAATCACTTACATTGTAACCAAATATGATCACCTATTTTTAAATTATGCACGTAACATTTTTTTATGCTGTCGGGTTCCATCAAAAATTTCACTATTCAAAATGGCTCCGCTACCAAAAAAGTTTGAGAACCGCTAGTCTAATAGATGAATGAATAAATGATCCACGTCAGTTACTGTTTCAATTCAATGTAGATATATAGATAGTATTTGAAAGTCCAGACAATGGATAGTGTATGTTTCAACAGACGAAACAAAAAAGAAATTATTTAAGTACATCTTTTAGTTCCTACTTCAATTAACTACTGTTCTTGTCTTATCTTTTGGAATAATACTTAATTAATATAAGTTGATTTACTATTAATTATATGTTAGACAGTTAGAGTAAAGTAAGTAAATAGTTAAATATGTACTTGTAGTACGTTAGTGATATAAACATCAAAACGGGTGCGTGAGTGCTAAAAATACTATATTGCGAAAATTTATACATCGAAAACTTTATACTGAAGCTTTGATAGTGCGATGGCTTGTTACTGCAAAATATCTAAATATAATATTGTAGATTTTTATTTTAAAAAAACTTGCTAGTAAATCTATGTTTAACTGTCATTATTATGGAGATCAAAATGTAAGAAAGTACGGAACATTTACATTTTATAGATATGTACTTAACTTTTTTTTAATTTGTTGTTCCAGGTATATTTGGCTCGAATCCAGCGGGAGGCGTTGAAGAGGCTACATCGGTACCGGTCTGATGAGCGACGGAATCTACTTTGTGACAGGTAAGTGTTCATGAAAATTATTGTTTAAAAAACATTCGCAAAACCGAGGCCACACGCTATTTATTGTTCCGTCGATATCAGACCCGTGCGCGAGTAAGGAATAAAATACTTATTAAAATAATTACGGGAGTGAACTGTTTATATAACGCTCGTTAAATGTGTGTGTATTTGCGAGTATGTTCGATTTCTACCAAGAAGACTATATATCAAAAAGAAGAAGATATATAGAAGATATGAGTATAATATACATATCTGGTTGGAAAATCAGTCAACATTTTTGTATCATCTGGTTGAAAAAATAAGTTAAAATTATGCATAATTAAAATACACAATCCGTACACAAACTGTAAAAAAAAAATCGTTTTTTTCGTGCATATCTTGTAACTATTATAGTCAAGGCACAATAACAGCTTTTGTTGTTGAAATGCCATTATCCACTCCTGAAACACTATTATACATTCCTGAAAAACAAAAGACTCTTTGCGACTATTCTCATTGTGATGCGTGCGCATGACAATAGGTGACACAAACTACAAAGGGATAATTATTTAACATGTGTGTGTATAAGTGCGTGTGTGTGGGCCATTCTATCGATTCCTTATTAGTTAGTAGTCGCGTAGACCGTAGCTTAACATTAGCGCAAACTTTTGGAGGGAAAGAGAATAAAAGGGCGGGAATCTTGATTGTAAACGCTGTACCTTCCTAACGTAGGTACTTATGGTTAAATAGCTATAACATTATAACGTCACAACTACGGTGACCAATCTTGGCGCGTTTATAGTCACGTGATTTTTATTTAAATTTCATCAATTTTTAATTGTTTATAATTAATTGAAAAAATACTTTTTTAAAGTTTTTTGCATTAAATATCAATATTATTAATAACTAGCAGCGCCCCGCGGTTTTACCCGCGTTGTGCCCGTTCCCATGGGAATTTCGGGATTTTTTTTACATAAAAACCTTCCTCTTTAATCACTCTACCTATTACAAAAAACCGCATCAAAATCCGTTGCGTAATTTTAAAGATTTAAGCATACAGACAGACAAACAGTGTGACAGACACGAAAAAGAGACGACTTTATTTTATACTATGTAGTGATAAAGTTTTAAAATACATTAAAGAAATCAATTTTTTTTTTCAAAAGCCCAATTATTTGGGTTATAATAAACTTATCCATCTTATCGTAATTGTTATTGTTATTAATGAAGCGCACCTATCTTTGTATTGTTATCGGCGTGTTTACGAGTTGATAACGAACTCTTCCTGTAATATAATTTGTAATTGAATTGTATGCCGATGTCGATATTGGGAAAGGAATCGTTAAGTTAAGTATGTATAAGGTATTATGAGAGTCATTCGGTGGCTGGAGAAGAATTTTCGCAAGGTATAGGTACTCACTCCTTAAAACATTCGCTGTTTGCGAAAATGCCTTCAAAATCGGTCCAATGTTTTCGTAGATCAAGTAGAAGAACAGCTGACACAATTCTGCGATTTTCATTGACTTGTTGCGTTTGTAAGTATGCGTTGTGACGTGTTCCAGGGAGCGCGGCGGCATCATGCAGCCCACCACGAGTCGCAACACCAGCTCGGGACAGGTCGAAAGGATGGCCTCTTTCAAAATGCGGTGAGTCGCCTTGGGATAAATGAAACTTTCAAGCATTCTTAATTGTATTTAGCGCTGTTTTAAATAGTGTTCTGTCGGGGGCAAAATAAAATACAATTTTGAACGAACAGCTTATGTTTCCCATACATAATATTTAGGTAGGTTCTAAATAGTACTTGCGCTATCCGCCCTTAGTATATACGAACAGTGTTGTATTAAATGGAACTTGATAGATACTTAGTTCTAAAGTTTTGGAAATATTTGGGACTGCACTTTTTGGTCGGAACAGCTAGTAAATAGTAATCATTGTGTATGTGTGCAGCGCGATGCTGAACTTGTACCAGTCGTCGGTGTTCATGATCCACAACACGGTGGGTTTCCTGCTGATGCTGGCCGTCATGATCTACAACGTGCACCTGCTACTCGCCGTCATATTCGGCACCATGCTCGGTCAGTATCCAAGTACTTCCAGCGGATCCAGCGAAGGGTTAAAGGGTTAGAGCCTACCCTGAGAATTGTCTGAGTTCGCCCATAACAACATGTTACCTACGAAAAAATCTAAAATGATCAGCTTCGCTAAGCTTTTCCCAAAACAAAACCCTGAGCTGTGCTCCGATCCGCTTCAATGGAAACGCACCCTTACTTAGCGGTGTTTTGACTTAGGGTGAAAAAATAATGAAGATAACACGGCTTAATAAAAAACGAACAATCCCTCAAGTCAACATCTATTGAATTCCCAGGATACTTCCTGTTCGGCACGAAGCTCACGCGCCTCCAGATGCAGTGCTTCAGCACCAAGCGCGTCGTGATCTGCACCCCGGAGTGCGACGACAGTGGTCAGTACACACGATAGCGGACTTTTTTCATTTTACATGTTATTTAAAATATGTAACTTAACCTCACTTGTGATAACAAGGCTCTGTTTTTCCGCTTTGTTTCGTTTTCTTGGGCGTATGAGTAGGCTAGATCGACGATGTATATCGAATTAGTATCTACATCTATTTATAATTTCATCTCATACATAATTGTAGAGAACTGCATATCTCTACGTCTACCCGTATTGTATATTGTTCTCAGTACACTACGTGATCACTAACCTAATTCCTACAAAGCCAAACAAAGTCTGTTGATTATTATAACTAAACATCTGTATAGTTTAAACGTACTCACACAGGTTTTTTCGTGTTAGAAAGTTAATAAAGCAAGTAATAACTTACTTTTTATTTCCCGACGTTTCGAGGGGATTGCACCTCTCGTGGTCGCGGGTGAACTGAAGACATTGGAGTTACCGCTGTGATGGGAGGGTAGGCGTTCCAAGTGTTGGAAGTACCCTCGAATGGTCAATGTTAGAGTTTAACGGTGCGTTCACATTAGACTGACACACAACACTGACAGTATCCTGGCACTTGGTCTTTTGGGCACGTCTCGAACACTTATAAGTTATTACCGGATTCCAAGCCGCAGAGAGTTTAAAACCGTCTTCACGATTGAAATTCGGATATTTCCTTATTTCAATCGCTTCCCGAATAATCCTCTTGTAGTAGTGCGGCTCGTTTGCAATAACTTTAGGGTCATGTAACTCGATCCAGTGATTGAGACCCGAGTCAACTAAATGTTCGGCTATAGCAGACTTGTTAATTTGACGGTTCTTCACAGCCGCTATGTGCTCCTTAACGCGTTCGGCGATCGTCCTCTTGGTCTGACCTATATATGAATGACCACAGCTGCAGTCAATTTTGTAAACACCCGGCATCTGTAAGGGTATTACATCCTTCGGTGTTCGTAGCTGCTTGGCCATTCTCGTGAGCGGGGTGTAAATTGATTTTATTGAAAAACGTCTGAGTAGGTTTCCAATTTTATCCGTCACTCCTTTCACATAAGGTAAATACGCCGGTTGTCGAGTCGCCTCAGCGTGTTTCAACCTAGTGCGTTTCGTCTGCGATCTGCCAGTCCTGTAGCCATTACGTTTCAGTACCTCCTGAACATGCTGTAGTTCGCTCTGTAAATGTTCAGGGTCACAGAGGTCATGGGCTCTGCGCGTCAGTGTGGTGACTACAGACTGCAGATGAGCGGGATGGTGGTGTGATGCAGCATTCAAATACCTGTCAGTGTGTGTTGGTTTTCGGTACACAGTGTGAGACAACGTACCGTCAGGCCTCGCCATTATTTTGATATCTAAAAATGCTAACGTCCTGTTCTCCTCCAACTCGTACGTGAACTTGATCCTCGGATGAACGGAGTTGAGGTACGCGGTCACCTCGTCAACACCTCTGATTCTTCTGTCCAGTATGCAGAAAACGTCATCAACGTAGCGCTTCCATAATTTTATACCACAAGCTGTCCAATCGATCAGTTGCTCAAAATGCTCCATCCAGATGTTGGCAAGTGCCGGGGCCACTGGACTACCCATGGCGACACCATCAATCTGCAGGTAATACTGACCTTGGTATAAAAAGAAGTTTCCGTCCAGACAATTTTCTAGAAGAACCACATATTGGTCGGGTAACTCGTGGTCGTTTAGCAGTTGTCTGACCACATTAAGGCAATCCTTTAATGGAACATTGGTGAATAATGACTCGACATCAAAACTCACCATTATGTCATACGGTTCCAACTTCATGTCCTTAATAATCGATACAAAATGGCGAGAATCCTTGACAAAAGAAGGCGTTCTTCCGATGTAGGGTTGTAATATACCAGCGACATGTTTAGCCAGTCTGTACGTTGGCGAATCTATTTGACTCACAATGTCACAATCACGAGTTACCCGACCAATATGTGGTTCTTCTAGAAAATTGTCTGGACGGAAACTTCTTTTTATACCAAGGTCAGTATTACCTGCAGATTGATGGTGTCGCCATGGGTAGTCCAGTGGCCCCGGCACTTGCCAACATCTGGATGGAGCATTTTGAGCAACTGATCGATTGGACAGCTTGTGGTATAAAATTATGGAAGCGCTACGTTGATGACGTTTTCTGCATACTGGACAGAAGAATCAGAGGTGTTGACGAGGTGACCGCGTACCTCAACTCCGTTCATCCGAGGATCAAGTTCACGTACGAGTTGGAGGAGAACAGGACGTTAGCATTTTTAGATATCAAAATAATGGCGAGGCCTGACGGTACGTTGTCTCACACTGTGTACCGAAAACCAACACACACTGACAGGTATTTGAATGCTGCATCACACCACCATCCCGCTCATCTGCAGTCTGTAGTCACCACACTGACGCGCAGAGCCCATGACCTCTGTGACCCTGAACATTTACAGAGCGAACTACAGCATGTTCAGGAGGTACTGAAACGTAATGGCTACAGGACTGGCAGATCGCAGACGAAACGCACTAGGTTGAAACACGCTGAGGCGACTCGACAACCGGCGTATTTACCTTATGTGAAAGGAGTGACGGATAAAATTGGAAACCTACTCAGACGTTTTTCAATAAAATCAATTTACACCCCGCTCACGAGAATGGCCAAGCAGCTACGAACACCGAAGGATGTAATACCCTTACAGATGCCGGGTGTTTACAAAATTGACTGCAGCTGTGGTCATTCATATATAGGTCAGACCAAGAGGACGATCGCCGAACGCGTTAAGGAGCACATAGCGGCTGTGAAGAACCGTCAAATTAACAAGTCTGCTATAGCCGAACATTTAGTTGACTCGGGTCTCAATCACTGGATCGAGTTACATGACCCTAAAGTTATTGCAAACGAGCCGCACTACTACAAGAGGATTATTCGGGAAGCGATTGAAATAAGGAAATATCCGAATTTCAATCGTGAAGACGGTTTTAAACTCTCTGCGGCTTGGAATCCGGTAATAACTTATAAGTGTTCGAGACGTGCCCAAAAGACCAAGTGCCAGGATACTGTCAGTGTTGTGTGTCAGTCTAATGTGAACGCACCGTTAAACTCTAACATTGACCATTCGAGGGTACTTCCAACACTTGGAACGCCTACCCTCCCATCACAGCGGTAACTCCAATGTCTTCAGTTCACCCGCGACCACGAGAGGTGCAATCCCCTCGAAACGTCGGGAAATAAAAAGTAAGTTATTACTTGCTTTATTAACTTTCTAACACGAAAAAACCTGTGTGAGTACGTTTAAACTATGTGTTCAAATCGTGTAAGTTTAAAAAAGACTATAAACATCTGTAATTGGGCTTTTGAAAAAAAAAAATTGATTTTTTTAATGTATTTTAAAACTTTATTATTAATAATATTGATATTTAATGCAAAAAACATTTAAACATTTTTTTTTCAATTAATTATAAACAATTAAAAATTGATGAAATTTAAATAAAAATCACGTGACTATAAACGCGCTATGATTGGTCACCGTAGTTGTGACGTCATAATGATAAAGCTATTTAACCATAAGTACGTACAGCGTTTACAATCAAGATTCCCGCCCTTTTATTCTCTTTCCCTCCAAAAGTTTGCGATGTAACCGAACCTCTTTTCATAAACATATAAAAAATTTGCGATGTAACCGAACCTCTTTTCATTAACATTAACTATCATTAAGACGTCACACGCGCTCGAGTTGGTTCGGGAGTTGTCGGCGTGTCTTCGGTACTGGATTCAAAAATTAATTTTTATTTTGAAATAACTTTTGAATTATTGCGAAAAATAATAAAATAAAAATAGTTTTGTTATAAAACTAATATAATAATCTTTCCATTTATCACAAAAATTTTTTTTTTCAAAATCCCAATTGGTATACCTAAGAGTGACGTTGCATAATGTCTTTGTATGATTTAAAATGTATATTAGTCTCTTCTAGATTTCCCTTCGGATTCTTATGTTAATTTCTTAACAAATAGAGAAGATCTTAAACCATCGAGTTTTATGTACGTACGTTAGTACCGTGTCTTGAACCTGCAATATAACCGGGCGGTTAGGCTTTTCAACCACTAGTAACACGGTAATATACCTTCGCATTATATCGTAAGACCGCTGCAACACGGCCAAGTGCAGCTGGGAGCAGTGCGAAGGCAAGCTGTGCAAGGAGATGGACTCGCTGCACCCGCCGCAGCCGCTGTTGCCGCTCACGCCAGAGCCCTACCGCCCCGACAGGCAGTAATCACTTGTTGTTCAGCGTACTCGCTTGCACTATATGATTTGCGTGTAGCCACCTTTACAACGGTTTTAGACCAGCGTAGACGAGTAAAAGCTCAGGACGATTTCAGACCAGGTATTCAGGTATTCTCAATATGTGCCGAGTCGTCGTGTTTATGAACAAGATATGATAAGACGTTGCTTATTGATGTATTATTTAATTGCTTCGTCCTTCACCAGTAAATGCAAGTGAGGTAGACATAGTGAAATTATTTATAGCCCGATGACTCAGCTCGTATCGAGCGTACTCTTTTGCGAACTCTTTTTTCAAAACGTCGGAGCACTAGTCTGAAACCGTCCTTATGGTGTAGTTGAGTGTAGTATTTAAGTTGGTTTTGGATTATTTTGCGTTTAGTTCAGTATTAAGTATTTTCTTCACATTGATTCGTTATCGATATTATTTAGTTCCTTTTTTATAGTAAGCTTGACAGCTTGAACCTACATAGATAAGCTTGAAGATGTCTACTTGAAGTGCTTATTGCTGTTTTTTGATGCATTGATGATAAAGTATTACATTATTATTTTTCTGAAAATATGTTGTTGAGTTTGTCTAGTTTCCTAAAACATCTTGTTTGAATGTAATTAATATTCATCAGATATCCCCCAAAATTCTCAAATCTGTATAAGGAACTAAAGCACAGTTCACCTCTCCTCTCCACAGCTGAGACGACGACGCCGCCGCTGCTCGACTCGCCGCTCAGCTCCGAATCCGATTTCTTCATCTGTCAGACGCGCACCTGCATCCAGCCGTCGCACTACTTCCGCGCGACGCTACCAGACGGCGCCAGCACTTCCCGCGGCCCCACCGACAACGCAACCTGTTTCTACGGCGCCAAGAAATGCCCTTCCAAAGTTGCTAGAGCCAAGAAAATAGAATGCACAAACCACCAACATCACACAGAGAGCGAGAAAGAAGATAGCCCAAGCGTAGAAGACGCGCAGTTGCTACGAACGGAACGACAAGGATGTTGTAAAAAGAAACCCGAGCCGCCGCCAGAGGGCGGTGACGACTCACACTGCTGCAAGCAAGAGACGGAGAATGTAGAGGAAAGAGACGCCACGAGAGAGAAGAGCCCACAGATATCGTGCTGTAAAAAGAGTGAGAGTCAGGAACAGATTGTTAAACAATAGCTGAATCGGCTCGGTGTTATGTGCCTTAAGACTCTGTAGTAGTATTTCCACGTAGATATAATTAATATAGCGTAGAGTAGATATTGTGTTCATAATAAATGTATTTTTTTTATTTTCTGACGACCTTGCTGGATCGATTCACTAACTATGTAACAATGTATTTGACCAAAGATCATAAATTCAGTGTATGTACCCGGTATGAAATTAGAGAGTAGCCATTAGTTTAGGAATGGAGCTACATATATGCCTATATGTTTATTATTCTTGCCTTATAAAAAAACCAATAGTATTCTGTGGCATCAGAAGTTACCAGGAGATAAAATTAAATTTGAACTATATTAAACATGACTTTCTTAAAAATATATTAGTAACATTATGTATTTGAATTTATAATATTAAATATAAATATGTGATAAATGTTTATTTCACAGTTACATAAGCTCTAAAGAGTTTATTTTTATGTTATAATAGTTTTAGTGATGTACAGGGAGAGGTTTATATATCAGCCGAAATAAACTTGACGGCGTTGAGCAAATTATTATATCTGCCGTAATGTATAGCAATTTATCAATGAAATTGAGACAATGTACTAAGGGTGTATTCAGGAAAATACGCTGTTATGTAACTGACACCGCTAGTGGCCGGAGTAGGCTACTATACTAGTTTTCTTTCTGAATGCTGCCTAATGTGAGATTTAAACCACACTACATTTATTCTCATCTTATAAATATTCGTTAAATTACCAACAAATGGTTGTAAATGAAATACGTCCAACTGTATGGATTTGGAAGGAAAATCAGTTTCTCTAGTCGTTTGATGGCTAAAATAGAAAGTAGTTAGGAAATGTTAACTTCCATTATTATTTATGTGCCAGTCGACCTCACGTTACTATATTTGGGGCGGCTTGCACAAGAACTCTTAAAGCTGTTTGTTCATAATTGTATTTTATATTCCACGAAATGGAACACTATTTGAAATGAACGTCATATTAAGAATGCTTGTGCACTCCGCCCTTGATTATAATTTAGTTCATTTATTATAAATCTGGTGCTTCACATTTGTAAACACATTTTAATGCTCAAAGTTTGTAATGTAGTAAGCAATAATATTTCGCAGGAACAAAGTATTCGTAAAGTTATCGCTCATTCAATGCCCGCGCGAGAGCGAGATGGATGCAGTCACGCGAGGCGGGGGCGGTAGATTATATTTATAAAGGATCAAAATTCTTCACAATAAAGGCTCAAACTAGCATTAAGGTCACAAAATATTGGAAGCTTTGCATAAATATTTTATTGTTGACTAAATTATGTATTTAATTTGCGAAGTGCCAAAAATATTAAGAATAATTTGTTTATGCTAACGAACTGTTGAATAAATTGACAATATTTAAGAATAATGAGGCGTTTTTGTGCATTCCCGATGTTAAGACATTTCTACTTTTGCTTTAAAACACAAGTCCCAAAAGAAATTCACGATAACCAAATGATAAATCCGTATTACGTAATACTCTTTATTTATTTTTTCATTACAATAATAGAACATTAAATCAAGTTTATAAAATAATATCTTACGCTAACATAACCTAAATGTTTGTTACAAATAATCACAATACATAACTGGGACGCGGCCGCCGCGATATTCCCAACAATATAACCAAATCGGGGAGTGGCGCAGATAATAGTATTCACAGAACATGACATTCGCATAGTAGAATATACTTACATACGCAAACACTAGTTTACGGGTTATATTATACCGGGTTGCCTGGCCAACACAGACGCAGTCGACACAGTATTGGCAGGATTATTTTGCCAATATTATGGGTTGCTTTTATTATGTTCCGCTATTATTCCAATAGGAATTAATTCCAAATGAAACGCTGAATAAATAATTAGACTGGGTTGATAGCCGTTTGACAATTTACTTGGTATGCGAATTATAAGAGGATATAATCCTAGATGATTGAGAGAGAATACTTGAGCGTTTTCGTGGCTCTGTGTGTAATTACTAATTAATTTTAATCAATCATATTAAACGAACATGTCATAAATATTACAGGATCGTATCACCAAAATTAAGCAAAATATAACATAAAAAGGCGGCATCTTGCAATTAATATTGGTGTAAAACAATAAATAAATATATAACGTGGTTAAAAAACAGGTGGGTTAGTGAATCAAAATAGGAATATGACACGGTAACTTGTAATTTTATTTTTATACTTGGTCACGACCAGTTTGTAATGAAGACCTACCTTCTACCTAATACAAAGTTCTTTATTTCTTCGCGACCAACGGCGGGACACGATTCGATAAATCCTGTGTTTATTGGTGGAATATTTGTCTTGTTATAATATAAAATACATACAAAGCTTGTTCGGCTTACTATTCAGATAATTGTATAACACAGCGTCCCGCGCCCCATAACTGCGAGGTCCATAACCAAACTAACAATCAATATAAAATATAAATAAATATGGCATTTTCTGCTATTCAATATAACTAACCTGATCAATTTCAAAGAGAAACACATTTGTAACAAAATTATGTGTTAGTACAGACACATGCAATTCGATTCAGTGCTACGCTGTGTAACACTAGTATAACAATGGGATCTAAAATCATACATAAAACATTAACACATTGCCGGCAACCCGCGCTGGTTCTTTTAAATGTTCCTTAGATGCCGGACATTCGTCGCGTGTTCTACATTGTAGTTCCAAAAAAATATATGTAGGCGGCATCTGCGAGTTACGTTCGAAATTTTCACTGTTACTGAATGTGTTAATGATTAGTTCAGATCCCGTTTTTTTTACGATGAAAAGATAATGGAATGGAAAATATTTTTTTAAAGGAGTTAGTTAGGTTCATAAACAACATTAAAGTAAAACAACAAGATACAAATAATAAATAAGGGGAAGACCATTCTCTTTAGTATTAGGGATATTTTTCCCGAAGCAATTGATTTTGGGGAATTATGTATTGGTCTTAGTAACTCCCCAAGACTTAACGGAAAGGTTAATCAGTCGTTCATAAAATTACTCAAATGACCACAGATCCCTGACCAAAACAATCACAGACACACATTGTTATTTTTTCATTAATTAGTAAAAAATAAAATTAACCAAACTGCAACATTAACGATACATTCTAATTTTATAGTAGTTTATGCAACTGTCATATAATGAAGGGTATTAAAACACGAGTGTGAGTTTATGAAACGAGCGCAGCGAGTTTCATAATAGTAACGAGTGTTTTAATACCCGTGTTATATGCAGTTGCATACACTACTTTATCTTCACTAATACAATTAATCAAACAACAAGAGTAAAAGCTGAAAATAGTTTATTTATTTTCGTTTTTGTTTTCGAAACTTTCACCATGATTGTACTGTCGTCTACGTTAGAGACTTCATCGAACTGGATGTTGTATAGCTCTTGCCTTCGGCATGCCCCCATTATGCCGAAGATTAGTGCAACCTGTAACAATAAACGATATAATAAGCTTGATGTACATAGCCAAGGCAAAAACTATGATTTATGAAGTAGTAAAGTGTAGGTACCTACTACCAAATTTATACACAAAGCGCTTAAACGGAGTGTCTAGATAACTTGCATGTGTAGTACGTAAGTACTAGGTAGATTAAATAACAGAACTAAAATACACTTACCTTTTCAAAAAGATACAAAATATCTGGTGAATCTTCCAGGAACATCTTTATTTGACCTGTTGTAAACGTCAAGGACTTTTTTTCCTTGTGTCCTTCTGAACTGCGTTTCAGGAACGCTATGACTTTTGAATACTTCGTGATATCAATATTGTTGTAGATACTCAGTGTGGACTTGAGCATAGAATATCTAGCCCACATAGAAGATGGCTTGAATTTGTCGGAGAGGTCTTTGAGATACGCAAGAATGACATTTTCAGAAAATGATGTAGTTTTCTTTTCGATCTTCCATGCCAAAAAGTTATTATATTCTTTTTCATATAATTTTCTAGATTTTTCTGGCAAAAGATTGTGAGTTACTTTTGTTGCCAATTCTAGAATATCCGGAGGCGTACAAATATCATCGTCGCTATCCATTTTTAACTTTTAATTTGTATTTTAAAAACAAAACAAATTGCGAAACATTAAATTCACGCGTAGGTACGTGTATTGTCACAGTGAACTTGCCGCCATTAAAATCTAACCAATGAGAGCGCAGCTGCGCGTAGGGCCAATCAGGAGCGAGCGAGATCTTACCAAAGAGTTTTGTGTATGTAGTTTCGACGAAGTTTTCACGTATAACCCAACTGTTTTCAAAAGCCAGCCTAATATCAAAATTTTATACAACTTGTATGAGGATTTTGACATAAGGCTCGCCAGGTTAATTGGTCGCGTTATAATGATGTAATATTAAGATTTTACGATATCGATGTGGATATTATAACATCATGTGCAATTGCTTAAATTGAGTGTTTTAGTTGTCTGCGCTATAACAGTAGTAATTATAAGTCAAGTATTGGAATCATAAGTAGAATGTTACAACATTAGTGTAGATAAAACATTTAACATTACAGTGCAAAATTGCTCGAAACATTATAACTAAGATTATTTTTTGTTAATAAGGGACAAACCTAGTTTAACAATGTATGACTAACAATAAAACCTACATGCTTGGAACTTTTTGTCGTAATGGGTCAAAAAGTGGTCTTAGCCCAGCATTGGGCAAAATTATATTAATTATATAACCATGCAGGTTGCGGAAATAGCGAGAGTAAATAATAATAGCAAAGCCGTTTTAACTACTTTACGCTATAAACGTTTTAACAATTTTAACTCTTGATTAATCCATATCAAATATAATTTTCTACTCATGTAATGTTACATGACTGGGTTTATTGAATAGGCCATAAACAATATAATATTTTAGAGTTAGTAATATACAGTTCAAGTGCAAAATCGTGTACATTTCACATACTTCATATAATTATAATTTAGTAAATACTTCTATTATATTAAATCTTAAACTCTTTTATAATTAACTTCGATAATATCATCAAAGTAGTGTCATATTATTGACAAGCGGCTCGAGACGGTGACGTCATTGTTTTGCGGAACTACGAATCAAAATCGAACGATCAATCGGATATCGATCGTGTAATTTTGAACATTAAATATTCATTAGGTTACTATCTGTAAAAAAATATCATCTGTGGAAACTATAATGGCGAATTTAAACACTATTCTTTTCTTGTAACTTGATGAGTGTTTAACAAACGTTGGTAATCTTATACACGTAAAAGTAGTGCGCAACCAATATAGTTGCTCACCAACACTAAACAGAGATTGTCGACTACTTTCGGTAGAGCGTTAGCTAACTTAACCAACCTAGCAACATCGATGAACGACTGTATCGGTCGCGTACTTCCTCTTGCAGGCAGGTGGTTCAAGCCATGATCTCCCAGTACTGCATCAACCGTTCGCCCGACGGCGCCATCATGCCTTCCGGCCGGATGAAATTCATCTCGATTGTCTTAAACCTCTTCTTTAGTTCCAAATCGAAAGACTGAAAATATATAAGTATTGTTATATTCCTAGAAACCATAGTTTATAAGTTACACATAACACACATAATAACGCAGTGACGTTATGATAATGCCGTGTGGTGCAGTGTGTACGTTGTTTGCGATATGTATGCGGTTATATATCGTCCATACCGCAGTAATTCATCAAAAACCTTTGCGCATACCATAGAATCAACGTAACCCGAGTTTTGGTGTAGTGTATGTATGTGTGTATGTGTCTGGATGCATGTACAGCACGCGCGCGATCTGAGTGCAGCTCTGAGGAATGCGCTAGTGAGGCACTACACTACAGGCGGCCGCGGCGAGGTGTGTTGACGGGCAGGGGGAGATGCGCCCGCCCCGCACCTCATACCCCGACTGCTCTCAGATCGCGCGCGTACTTAAGTGGTTGTGTACCTCTGTGTCTGTGTGGTGCGCGAGGTCGGCGGGCGCGGCGGGCGCGGCGGGCGCGGCGAGCAGGCGCTGCGCCGCCAGCTGCGCCGCGCGCGCGTGGTGCCGCCGCAGCGCGCTCAGCTCCCACAGCGACGAGCACAGCGCGCGCGACCGCACCGCGCACGTCTCCTCCATCACGTACGGGTCGCTGCACACTGCCACCAATAATGTTCGGTTAGGTTAGGCCTCTCATTTTACAGGGGGTTTCAGAACATTGAGGAAAAATCATCTGAGAGAATAACTAACAATTTACAAAGTGAAGTCCTCAATACAAGATTATTTTACCGAATCTCACCACTCAATTTAAGGGCAACTTCATGACTTCAATATTATTATTTGACCGTTGTCTTGTTATGTTATTCAGAATATGATTCAAATAAGGAATATTCTCTCGGTTGGTTTTTCGTCGTAATTGTCAATGACGTACTGATCTGCGGCGTGTCCTCGAGGCAGATCATGCGCTTGAGCGCGGGGTGGCGCACCAGCATGTTGCCCACTAGCGTCACGAGCAGCGCCGCGTCGTCCGCCGCCGCCACCAGCGCCAGCCGCGACACGCGCTTCGCGAACGCCGCTACCAGGCTCTCGGGCAAGTGCCTGTGAACAAAATGAATAGCATTCGTCTATATTGTCTTATTGCAAAGGACTCTCATCTTAATATCAGTTAGGATTAGGTGTAATTGGTGTGATTAGGAAAATAGGTTTCACTCGGGGAGCAAGACCTCAGCCTTAGCTAGCAAGTACACTTACCACTTTTCTTTGCAGTACTCACATGTACTCTTAATTACTTAATTAACTATCTCTATGGGCCATTAATGAATACAATACACTCACGTGGAACTAAGAAATACATCAGCAATGTGTATGAGCCTGCGCTTGTAGCGCGTGGCGAACATTTCGGGCTCGAACATGGCGTAGAGGCGGTCGTACAGGTCCGGGTAGTCGATGTTGTGCCGGCGAACTAGTTCCAGCACGCCTTGGAGCGCGATCATGCTGATTGGGCCACCTGTATAGAAGATAATACATTTATAAGGTATATTGAATTATTGTAAACTATGTAAAAAGGATATATGTATTTACCTTTTTCTACTAAATGTTAAGTTTTGTAGCAAAATAGGAGCTTTCGTAAGCAAGTTAATTGATTTTTTTAACATTTATTTTCTTTCCATTTTATATGGGTGCTATTTGTATCGTACCTGCATCAAGACTATCGCACAGCATATCCGTGGCGAGGCGCGGGCGGGCCAGCAGCGGCAGCACTCGCTCGACCAGCAGCAGCAGCGCGCGGCGGTGCACGCGCGGCTCGGAGCACAGCGCCCACTGGCACGCGAAGCCCCAGCACTTGTTGGCGTAGCGCCGACACACGCCCGCGTGGAACGGGAACGGACCGCCACCTAGTGGTGAACAAGTTGTTACACTGACCCTGCCTGTTTAGTATGGTTTTGATGGTGATTTTCAGGACAAAAGTAGTTTATATGTTATTCACCCATTGCTAGCAAAAAGCCTATGCCAAAATAATATTGTATTTATGATTCATCAAAATCAAATGTAGCTTTTTAAGTCCTCAGAAAATTTTCGCGTTTATACTATGGAAAGTAGAATGGTTGATCCTTTTGAAAATTTACTGAGATTATAGCAGAAATACATTATCTCACCTTCAACCCCACAAAGTACTTTTTCCTCCTTCTCGTCCTCGTTCCGATCCTTGCCCTTAGGCTTTCCTTCAATGGGGATCTCGCAGATCAGCAGCTTGTCAAGCAGATCTAAGTAGTTCTGCATGTATATTGATGTTGGTGATCTGGGGAGTACAAAGTTGTGATTAATGATGGTATTGTTTGGTAGGAATAGTTCCAAATATGACATAGGAGGCAACTCTAGAGCAGAAAGTCATACTTTTCACCACACCGAAATTGCTGAGAATACCACAGCAAGTCAAGTAAGTGCATAGAGTGTTAGTATAATATAGTTATGAAAAACTTATTAATGATTGTTAGATATATCACACTGTCTGTGAGTGACCTAGTTTGACGCTGGACTAGGCTCTAGTGATCTTATTTAGTGGTCCTGTTTGCATGTCATTTCTCCAACAAACTCACTATCAAGCTGTTTAAGTCCCTTACTTGCGATAAGCGATAGTAGACAGCACTCTTAGGCCATACTGCTGGACATCTCTGTAGTCAGTGAACTCTTGGAAACGGGTGATGGGTGCTGACATGGAGATATCAGAGTCCAGCAGTACTGTGAATATGTTCTGGAATAATAAGATGAATAAAATTAATACTCGCCAGATCAATAACTTGGGGATATCCAGGCTTGCTTTAAATTATATATATTGCTATTGCTTGAATTAGATAAATTAATTGCATGAATGAAAATTAACAAAATGCACAATTACACAAGTTTTCTTTCAAACTATGGGTATTTATATTTATAATTCAATTTAATCTGCTAGAAATACCATTTGTTAAGATAGTATGGATTAAAGTGACATTATGATGAAACTTTAAGGGTTCTGAGTCTCCAACAAACTTAGTTTTTTTTATTGTCTTAGTCATAGGATTGTTTATCTAATTTAATACAACTACTCACTTTCAGTCTAGCTGAAGGGAAGTAGTACCCAGTAGATGATTCCAGTGGGTACTTTCCTTCAGCCTGCATCATTTTGCAGGCTGAAACTAAAGCTTGCAAGCGGGAGTTGATGCGACCACGTTTTATACACTCCAACACTCGCACAATGGCTGCCTCGTAGCATTCTAGTAACCATTTCGTGTATTCCGCTTCTGGGTTGTTATCTAATATATTAAAAAATATCATATTAAATTTAAATCAACAAATATTTATTTTATTAGGAGTGATGATAAGTTTGCTAATTACCAATTAATGTTATAAACATACTATTCTTCCTTGTTAGTTAAAAAACTAATGTGACAAAACAAACTTAGTTTTATTTCAGTTCGTACAAGTGTAATACGTACCTTATGTAGCAAGTATTCAGAGTACACACATGTGACCTTGAGCAGTTTTTTGCACATTTGATATGACTTTGTATAGTCACAGACTACCAAACATGTTGATGTAGTATGTACTTATGAATAGGGTACAGGTTACTCTTTTACATAGATACGAGTTTATATAAACATTATATCAATTATACAAGACAAGTAAACGACTTTAGAAAACGCTGGGTGCTTGTTCATAGATTTATATAAGACATAGCGACGGAACTCGGCATCACATGTCGCGAAATGTGATAAAAATGAAGTAAAATATTTTGTTACAACCATAATTATGAATTAGCCGTACTGGGCCCAAAGGATGAAGTTTGTATAAACTTGGAAAAATCCCTGTGCAGCAAAATCGATAACATAACGAGACTAAAACTTCGCTTTGCTATAAATTCGGCAAGATATTGCTACTCACCTGCAGGCTTCAGGGGCTCAATATTTAAAACCAGATCTCCTCTTTTCAACAGCTCGGTGAATATCACTTCAACGGTTAACAACAGTGGCGTATAATTGTCTGAATCGACCTAAACCATGATAATAAATTAGTCAATAAATTGAATCGTAACCTATGACGCAGTTTTCGTTTATGATCTAACACCAGAATTAGAGGTTTGTACTTACTTCAAACATTTGTAGGATATCAGCTAGGTTATTAGCATATTTTCTTGAGTTCAAAAACTCATTTGCTTTATTTCGAAGCTGAGCCGAGATCATTTTCGACAAATTCTGTGTTGAAGCAGCCATTTTTGTATTTAAAAAGAAAGAATGAATGAGTGAGTGGATTGGTAGCTGGCTGAGTGAATTAGAACGAGAGTTGCATAGAGAGAGAGAGAATGATGGCTTAGGTTTCCTGGGTTTCCTGCACATGGACTTATTATTATAAACTGGACTGAGGACTGTTAAAAATGAAAAATACGAAAGCACACCTTACACATTTACATTATGATTCAATTTGGGTTACCAAGATAGACAGAGGCAAAACGAGCCAAGAGAGATAGCTAGTACTGAGGTCGTTTATTCCTTTCTAACACTTGCCATTCGATCGAAAAGTGGTAGTTGGTAGTGATGAGGTTTTATATGGCTGTATCTTGTCTTTGTTTTGTAAGGTTTGAAGTTGTCATGTCAGTTAGCTTTTTATAGAAATAAAGAAATGTACGAACGCTAAATATTGTTTGGTTAAATAAAATAAGGAATATGGAGACTTCCACGAGGGCTCGAAGATATTAGGTTTTAACAGGTTATGGGCCGCCCCATATTCCTGATTTTCAGTAATTTGTATGCAAATTGAGAAAATTTTCGAAAATATATTATTTTTTTGACAACTTCATATTTTGAAGAAAATTTTATTATAATAGCAGTTTATTGTTGGATCAGAAGGCTCCCAAGAACAAAATATGGCTCAAGCAAAAATACAAAACGTGATTTGTCGCCTAGAAGATGGAAATAATTTTCACAATTGGAAATTTCGTTTGGAATTGTTGATGGAGGAGAAAGGCCTTGGTGATATATTGGCCCGTGATGATGTAAAGGTGGAAGAAAAGAAGAAGGATGCAGAAGCGAGATCACTAATAGTACAGTGCATTGGGGATAATTTTCTAGAAATTGTGAAAGGATGTCAGAGTGCTAAACAAATGATGAACGCTTTAGAAAACATTTTCAACCGGAAAAGTGTTATGAATAAATATAATTTAAAAAAGAAATTAATCGAATTGAAATGCGAGGATGATGAAAAATTGCAAGATTTCTTTTTGAAATTTGACAAGTTAATAAGCGATATTAATGCCATATCTAAGATGGACGAGTCAGACAAAGTGGTACATTTACTACTAGCTTTGCCAGGAAAATATAATAACGTCACGACAGCTTTAGAAGCAATGAATGAAGATTTAACCTTAGAAAAAACAAAAAGTACCCTACTTGACGCGGAAATCAGACTGGACGATGTAAGTAAGAATCAGGACAATGCATTCAACATAGAATGTTGGAATTGTAATGAAAGAGGGCACAAAGCACAATACTGCTACAAAAATATTCACAACAGACAGTATTATACTTTCCAACGTGGTACTCCTGTCCGAGGTGGTATCTTGTACAGCAGAAGGGGTCGTGGCAGAATGCAGGGACACGTTCGAGGTGTGGCTAGAGCTCACACATCAAAGGATGATGCAATGATAGCTCATGAAGATATGGAGGAAGTTGGCTGTATGATTGATGAAGACTTCAATTTAACTTGTAAGCCATCTTTGAATCAATCAATTTCTTTTGTAGTGGATTCTGGTGCATCACAAAATTTTATATCTGATGTTTATACACAATTTTTGACAAATATAAAAACCTTAGAACATCCTATAAAAATTAACACAGCTAATGGTGAAAAATTGATTGCATATCAAAGCGGTAGCTTACCAATAAAATGTTGTAATGTTAAGTTTACTGTCGAGGGACTTATAGTGGCAAATTTAGCTTATAATCTTCTATCTGTACGAAAACTACTTGAAAAACCAAATGAAATCATATTTAGAAATGAATATGCAAAAATTAAATTTTTTAATGGGTCCAATATATGGGCATATAATAATGGCAAACTTTATATTATACAGGGTAAAATTATAACCGAGGAAGTAGTCGCGGCTATACAATCAGCAGATGGCATGTTGTGGCACAGACGTCTAGGAC
The DNA here is from genome assembly GCA_963082685.1 of Cyclophora albipunctata. Classification (NCBI taxonomy): domain Eukaryota; kingdom Metazoa; phylum Arthropoda; class Insecta; order Lepidoptera; family Geometridae; genus Cyclophora; species Cyclophora albipunctata. The sequence continues at coordinate 908,581 of OY720113.1, read as the reverse complement.
ACACTAGCTCTAAAACTTTACAAAGGCTACAGCTACCACTCAACAACAATGTATGTAACGCATGTATGAAAGGTAAGGCAACACGGTTACCATTCAAAACGTTAGAGCGATCTAGGTCACATCAGGTATTAGAACTGCTACACAGTGATATAGCGGGACCATCCAACATTCCGACAATCCAAGGTGAAATCTATTTTCAAACCATTATAGATGATTTTTCACATTTTTGTGTAGTTTTCTTATTAAAAAGGAAATCAGAGGCAGCTGAAAATATTATCAACTACATTCGACGATACGAAAACGAGTTTGAAAAAATGGTTAAGCGGATAAGATGTGATAATGGAGGTGAATACACTTGTAATAAACTACGTCAATTTTGCGATCAGAAAGGAATAGCTTTAGAATACAGTTTACCATATTCAGCACCAAGCAATGGCGTTGCAGAGCGAATGAATCGAAGTTTGTATAACAAAGCAAGGACTATGTTAATTGAAACTAAATTACCAAAGAATTTGTGGGGTGAAGCAGTAAAATGTGCAGCTTATCAGTTGAACCGTTGTACCTCTATGGCTATTAATGTCAAGACTCCTTGTGAAATTCTTTATGGGACAAGAGATTTGAACAAACTTCGTGTATTTGGTGCAAAGGCATGGGCATATATTTTACCGAAACCTGACAAACTTTCAGAAAGAGCATGTGAATGCAGAATGGTAGGATACAGCAGGACAGGATATAGTTTATGGGATCCTAGAACAAACAAAATAATTGTGTCGCGAGATGTGAGATTCGATGAAAAGAACATTGTTTATAAAGAAAGCAATCAAACTGATAACGACCGTGAATGGCTTAGAGTTTCGGATATGAATCCGCAGAGTATGGATGGTATAGGTGAACCTGAAAAAGAACAAGCAAAGGAAAACAGCGATAAAGTCATTGTTGATGATGTGAATATTGATGAAGAAAATATGGAACCAGAAGAAATGTTTGAAGATTGTGTTGAAGAGAGCATAAATGAAGGAAGGGATGTTACAAATGAACATGTGATAAAAACAAGAAGTGGCCGAATTGTTATACCTCCAAAAAAATTTGAAGATTATGAAACACATATAGCTTACTGTTTATGTACAGGTGATCCAGGTTCTTACAAAGAAGCTATTGAAAGAGGTCAAGAGTGGCAAGACGCTATAAAGAAAGAATTAAATTCGCTAAAATCTTTGGAAACTTGGGAAGAATCAGAATTGCCTAAAGATAAAAAGGCTATAGACACCAAGTGGGTATTCACTACTAAAAAGGATGGTACAAAAAAGGCCCGATTGGTAGCGAAAGGATTTCAAGAAGAAACATTATTTAATGTTTATTCGCCAGTAGCCCGTATGCCAACAATTCGTATGATGCTTAGCCAAGCAATACAAAATGACATGTATATGAAACAATTAGATGTTCCAACGGCCTTTTTAAACGGTTTCCTAAAGGAAGACATTTATATAAAACCACCTTTAGGAGTAAAAGTAGGAAAAGACATAGTCTTAAAACTAAAAAGATCGCTGTATGGGTTAAAACAAGCACCTAAGTGTTGGAACGAAAGGCTTCATGATTTTTTGGTTGATAAAGGATTTGTACAATCAAAACATGATTTTTGTTTATATATTCTAGATGATGTATTTTTATTAGTGTATGTTGATGACATCATTTTAATGTCAAAAGGTGCAACAAACCTTAATAAAGTACATGAATATTTAAAAATTGAATTCAATGTGAAAGATCTTGGAGAGGTGAGTGCTTACTTGGGGCTGGATATTGTGAAAACGTCAGAATCAATTTCTATTTCACAAGAATCAGCAATAAATAGACTGCTTGATAAATTTAACATGACAGATTGTAAAGGAGCGGAGACACCAATGGAAGTAAATTTTGCTACAGACGACAGTGAAAGTATCACCTTGGATGTACCATATCGTGAGCTCATAGGTTGCCTTTTATACATAGCTACTTCAAGTAGACCTGATATTTGCTTCGCAGTATCTTTCTTGAGTAGATTTTTGGATAAACCAACTATATCACTGTGGCAAGCAGCGAAACGTGTTTTGCGATATTTAAAGTTCACGAAATCAAAAAGTATTGTATATAAACGGGATACCAACTGTCACTTGATTGCCTATACCGATGCTGACTGGGCTGGCGACAAAACAGATAGAAAAAGTATGAGTGGTTCTGCAGTCTTCTTTGGCAATAATTTGTTGGCTTGGTTCTGTAAGAAACAAAACGTTGTCGCCTTATCAACAGCCGAAGCTGAGTATATAGCTGCGGCTCTAGCGTGTGCGGAGTTAGTTTGCTTAAAGGGGTTGTTACAAGATTTTAACTGTCGTTCAAACCCAATGTTACTTGTAGATAATCAAAGCGCGATTAAACTGATGGAGTCAAATGAAAATAGTAAGAGGTCAAAGCACATTGATATTAAATATCACTTTATCAAAGATTTAATTAGCAAACGAGAATTAATTGTGAAGTATGTAACCACGAATGAAAATGTAGCAGACATTTTAACAAAAGCCTTGGGTAAACAGAAACATAACTATTTTGTACAGAAACTAGGTTTTAATTGAATATTTTATTTGTACACGGTATATAAATTAGGTTACTATAATGAGTTATCGTAATAATTATGAACTTTAATTTTCTTCGACATTTATTGTGTTATAGTGATCTAAAACAAATAAGTTTTAACATTGAGGGGGGAAAGAGTTAAGATAATATTATTATTATTTTTATTGAACAGTCGATATTTTGTTTTTTTTTCAATGGTTAATTTTAGTTTTAGATATATGTAGCCTAACTATTTTTGTTTCCTACTTTATGATTGTGACAATTCTTATTCTGTGGTGAATTAGAATTGAGGGGGGATGATGAGGTTTTATATGGCTGTATCTTGTCTTTGTTTTGTAAGGTTTGAAGTTGTCATGTCAGTTAGCTTTTTATAGAAATAAAGAAATGTACGAACGCTAAATATTGTTTGGTTAAATAAAATAAGGAATATGGAGACTTCCACGAGGGCTCGAAGATATTAGGTTTTAACAGGTAGCATGTTGGTAGAAAATTATTTCACAACGCTGACTTTAAGCTTATCCATATATTACATATAAAGTAAATATTGAATTAGATAAAATTTATTAATTACTTACTTAGCTTTATAATACTTATTATTTATTAGCCTTAATTATTTAGAACTATTTGGTAAAATTTTTATTTATTTCTCTAGTAATCCTTTGAATTTGTCATGGTGACTTTGAATTCTCGTCTTCTCGTGAATATCTACCTATTTGTTTTATTTTATGCAATTTTGAGAGATTAGCTTATTGAAATGGTTAAAAACTGCTGTATTCGTTTCTGTAAATCTGAATCCTATGGTGGTTGCGGGATATCCTTTCACAGGTAAGCCAAATAAGGGAAAAATTGTAAATGTGTTATGTAGGGTGACCATAAGTGCAAGCATGTTGATGTCTTTTATATGAAGTAATATTTTTTAAGTGTTAATAAAAATTTATTTAAATTACAACAATTTCTTTTATTTAAACATTATGCTTTTATAAGTAAAATCGGACTATCTTTTTTTAGTTTCACCTCAGTAGATAGTTCGATTTCAAATTCACAAAGCACCATCTATTCACTACATAGTATAAAATAAAGTCGCTATTTTTGTCTGTCTGTTTGTCTGTTTGTTTGTCTGTATGCTTAAATCTTTAAAATTACGCAACGGATTTTGATGCGGTTTTTTGTAATAGGTAGAGTGATTCAAGAGGAAGGTTTATATGTATAAAAATTCCCGAAATTCCCAAGGGACAGGCACAACGCTGGTAAAACCGCGGGGCGCCGCTAGTAAGCTATAAAGAAGCTAAGCTCATTGTATTTTTTAAAACAAATATTATCTTATATATAAAATTCTCGTGTCACAGTGTTCGTTCGCGTACTCCTCCGAAACGGTTCGACCGATTCTCATGAAATTTTGTGAGCATATTGAGTAGGTCTGAGAATCGGCCAACGTCTATTTTTCATCCCGAAATTCCCGCGGGAACGGGTACAACGCGGGTGAAACCGCGGGGCGCAGCTAGTTTCATTATAATATTTGTCCCACCTAACGAAAAAGTGTGGTCATCCTATTAGAAAGTGACAAACAACATCGGCTCTCAACATCTCGCTCGGCTCGTTTTTCGGCTGCTGGAGCTAAGTCCAGTTTATAATAATAAGTCCATGTTCCTGCACAGTTTCCTGGTCTGTGAGATGACGGACATTGACATCAAAGACCAGGAAAAATTCTGTGAGCATTACAGAGTATACAACTAAAACGTCAGAATGTCGGACTTTTTGAAACGATTGATTGAAAAATCTGTCATAACTATCAAGTAAACCTATCTGTCAAGTGTCATTAAAACAAACGCAACTGTTGTTGTACGGAAGCGGCATTTGTTTTGATAATTCTAAGTTTTGATATTTGCGTTGTATTTACGACAATAACGTGAAAGATGGACGGGGATCTATACGATGAGTTTGGTAATTACATAGGACCGGATCTCGAGTCCGATTCTGATGATGAACAGAGCGTGTACGGGCAAGATAATCGGGACGACGATGATGCGATGGATGAGGATGAGGACGCGGATGCGGAGCCCGAGGCGGCCCCCATGTCCGTCGTGCTGCATGAAGATAAGCGGTAAGCAGTGGATCTTACATCAAATTCCAACATCACTTGATTATAGGAGCAAAATACAGCAACATTGTTTACATGAATCTATAACCTCACTAATGTTTGAAAACGTTGATTTTTATTCATATTAAATGCACAGAACCGTACTCACATACAAACCCAACATCTTTACAATAAAATACAATAAAGTGCAATAATTCTAAAGGAGATACAAATAAAATTACTCATAAATAACCTCCTTACTCTTCTAGCTATTATCCTCAAGCGGTCGAAGTCTATGGTCCCGAAGTAGAAACCGTAGTTCAAGAGGAGGACACGCAGGCCCTGGACAAGCCGCTGATAGAGCCAGTGAAGCACAAGAAGTTCCAAGTACAAGAGCAGAGTCTTCCGGAAACCAAGTATGACATGGAGTACCTCGCTGATATGCTGGATAACACTAACTTGATGAGGAACGTCACGCTTATGGGACACTTGCATAATGGTAAAGCTTGTTTATTACTTCTTGTGTTATTATTTCTCTTTTAGGTGTATAGTAGTTTTAGGGGGTGTGCGTGGTAATATTGGTTGAATTAAACCACAAAGATGAATTGCCAAAGTTTATTAGCCACACACAACACACACTATTTTAGTTTTTAGAAGGATAGCAAGACAGGATCAATGTAGCACATAATACATATCATGTAATTAATCAAAGTAGTAAGTGAACAGTTCACGCGTGGGCAAAACGTGAGTGCGCGTGAGAACGAGTTGTATGTGTCTCTCGTAGCATACGCTGTGATCGACTGCGCGCGCGCGATGCGCCTCCGCGTGGCTTCACATTCCACAATTAACTTAAATGCAAGATTTGCACAAATTCGGAACAACGCATATCGCGCGGGTTTGCTTGCCGAATTATTGTTTGTTTACATTTGGTTAGAAATTATTTATTTGTGTTATGAATGTTATGTTACTGGGATATGAATGTGTGATGTATGTAAGTGGTTTTTAATATATTATTGTGTGTAAATAAAATATAATTATAATGTATGTTTAAGTGGAGGTCACCTACATCATCCCCCTCCAGAGACCGACTAAGGGCGATAAAAGTCAGGGAACCGTACTGTACGACCTGAACGCGTAGTTGTTAGCGCGGTCTTTTCCTGCGGTGGATGAACAGGGACACGTTCTGGAGTTGCAGTGTAGGATCGAGGAACGGGTACACGAACGTCTAGTATATAGGCTGGCTTAAGGCGGTCTATAGTTACTGTGAGATCTTTGTTCCTAACGCGAATAATAAATGTTTTACTCCTTCTTTTGAGCACTTCGTATGGACCAGTGTAAGCAGGCTGGAATGAGCCACGCATCACTTCTTCCCTAAGGAATACGTGACTGCATGTAGCTAGATCTTGGAATACGAAAGCTCTGCGATTTGAGTGGTGTTGGGAGGGAACCGGACGAATATTTTCCGCAAAGGACTTCAACCGAGCCGCGAAATCGGTGATGTCGGTGGTGTAGTACGCAATATCGTGACCGAAGAATTCGCCAGGGAGACGAAGTGGTTCACCGTACACCAACTCAGCTGATGAAGTCTGGAGGTCTTCCTTAAAGGCACTCCTAATGCCTAGCAACACAAGTGGAAGTGATTCGGTCCACTTGGTGTCTGCATGACAGGTAATTGCAGCTTTTAGTTGCCTGTGAAAACGCTCCACCAATCCGTTGCATTGCGGATGATAACTCGTTGTCCTACGGTGATCGTAACCGATGGACTGAGAAAGCTGTTGAAACAGTGCCGATTGGAATTGTCCGCCTCGATCGGTTACGATCTCGGTAGGACAACCATATCGTGCCACCCAACAGGAAATAAACGTTTTGGCCACTGTTTCCGCGGAAATATCGGTAATAGGCACAGCTTCCGGCCATCGCGTAAAGCGATCGACGGCTGTGAGGCAGTACCGATAATTATTGGATGATGGTAGTGGGCCGATTAGGTCTAGATGTACATGTTTGAACCGTGCTGAAGGTAAATCGTGCGTACCTAAAGGTGAGGCAACGTGTTTCGTTACCTTCGAGCGCTGGCATGCCAAACATGACTTAGCCCATTCTCGGCAGTCCCTTCGCATCAGTGGCCAAACAAAACGTTGTGCAACGAGTTTGGCGGTAGCATTTGCACCGGGGTGGCTGAGGGAGTGGAGACTGTTGTAAACTTGCATTCGAAGTTGTTTAGGGACGAAAGGTCTGGGTGTCGGTGTACTGACGTCGCAGTACAGAACGGTACGACTCCCAGGTATATTCGTCTGTGTAAGGCGAAGTGAAGTGTCACCTTTGAGGTGTTCCGCAAGGTCTGGATCTGAACCTTGGAGCTCAGCCATCACTTCAAGGTCAACTGGTACCTGCAGTTCATCGACGCGTGATAGTGTGTCGGCAACCACGTTGTCCTTACCAGCAATAAAAACGATATCGGTGGTGAACTGCGAGATGAAATTAAGGTGTCTATACTGACGTGGTGAGCAGTTACTTTTACGTTCACTGAATGCGTAACAAAGAGGTTTGTGGTCAGTATAGATAGTGAAGTGAGTAGCTTCCAGCATATGGCGGAAGTATTTTATACTCTCGTAAATGGCAAGGAGCTCACGGTCATACGGAGAGTATTTCGTTTGTGACGGGCTTAACTTGCGAGAGAAAAATGCTAATGGCTGCCAGTCTCCATCCTTGAGCTGTTGCAGGACACCACCTATCGCCGTGTCTGAGGCGTCAGTGGCCAATCCTAATTTAGCTTGCGAATCAGGATGAGCTAAAAGTGCTGCATTGCACAGACTCTTCTTGCAGTTTTCGAACGCTTGCGATGATTCTTTAGTCATAACAATCGGATCGGATGCCTTAACCGATCCGGACAGTAAGGCATTCAGGGGTGCTTGAATCTGAGCGGCGTTGGGTAAAAATCGCCTGTAAAAATTTACCATGCCCAAAAATCGTCTGAGTTCTCGGACGGTTTTTGGTAGAGGGAAATCAGACATTGCCTTTACCTTGCTGTCCAGAGGTTTGGTGCCGCTTTCAGAGATTTCGTAGCCGAGAAATTGAATATTAGACACACCGAAGACACACTTGGCCGGATTGATTAATATACCGAATTCTCTCATTCGCGTAAAAAGTTGACGCAAGCGTTCTTCGTGCTCACGTGGCGTGCGGCTGAACACAAGAAAATCGTCCTGGTAAGGCCAGCAAAAGTCTAAGCCACGAGTAAGCTCATCAACAAATCTCTGAAAGGTTTTACTTGCGTTACGAAGTCCAAATGTCATGACTAAAAATTCAAACAATCCGAAGGGCGTTGCCATTGCAGTTTTCGGAATATCTGCCCTATTAACACTAATCTGATTATATGCTTTCACTAAATCGATACTCGAGTATACAGTACAACCCGACAGGTTTTGCGAAAAACCCTGTATATGACGAATCGGACACTGATCCGGCATAGTACGAGCGTCTAATTGGCGGCAATCGCCGCATGGACGCCACCCATTATCTTTCCTAGTCACGAGATGAAGAGGCGATGCCCAAGGGCTGCCAGAAGGACGCGCGATACCGCCAGCAATCACAGCGTCAAACTCCTGACGAGCCACCTTCAATCTATCAGGCGCGAGACGGCGAGGAGAACATGATACAGGTGGACCCGGTGTGGTGCGAATGTGGTGCCGTGTATTGTGCTTTGCGATTTGAGGAGCTCCAAAAGGACGTGCAACTTCCGGGAAATTAGACAAAATTTTATGATACACAGCATCACCATTAAAACCAGCTACCTTAACACTTAAAACAGCATTGTCGCTTAAATCTAAACAAGCTACAGTGCTAACATTGGTTAGACTATCGATAAGCTTCTGCTGGCCAACATCAACAACCAAACGACAGTGAGAAAGGAAATCCACGCCTATGATCGCTTTTGTGACGTCAGCAACAACAAAACGCCACGGAAAATCACGCCGCAGACCCAAATTCAAATTTAATTGCATGTAGCCGTAAGTGTCGATAGTCGAACCATTAGCAGCACTGAGCTGATATGTTGATTTACAAAGTTGCCTTTCAAGGGCTGAAACCGGGTACACACAAATGTCACCTCCAGCGTCTATCAGAAACTGCATCTGTGAACCACGATCCGTGATGAAGAGGCGACCCGAGCCGGGGCTGTGGCAATCATCAGTCGCCATCACTGACTGCCTCTCTCGTTTCCCTGGTTGCAGTCGCACGGCTGGACACACCGACGAGCCTTGGAACCATGCCGTGAGTGGTACCAACAAACTGGGTACCCGCGGCAGTTCGACGCCGAACGTCGTGACGTCGATCGGCCGCGCCGCGCATCTCTGCGGCGCTCGGTGGGTCGAGGTCGACGTCGCGATTGGATAGCTAAAGCGCTCACCCGGCGCGCCAGCCGAGCCACCCGGCGTGTGAGCTCCTCAACAGCTATCGATGATGACGGTACCGTTGAGGCTGCAGCAACTTGATGAGATGGCACTGCGATGCCACGGACGCGGTCAGCGAGCTCAGCGAGTGCGTCAAGACCCAGGGTAGGCTGTGACGCAACGATAGGCTGAAGTGAAACGGGTAGTCGGCTCGTCCAGACTGTCTGGAGAAACTCTTGAGGGATATCTGGACCGGCGAGATGCTGAAGATGCCGAAGGAATTGTGACGGCCTGCGATCACCCAGCCGCTCGCAGGTCAAAAGTTGTTTGACTTTATTTTCTCTCGTCGCAGACAACCTTTTGATTAACTCCTCTTTGAGGCGTTGGTAATTGGGAGGACCAGTGAGGACGCCCTCCATTTCAGCAGCACACTGACGGTCGAGCGAAGCCAAAATGTGGCAGAACTTGGCTGCCTCGTCTGTCACGCGCATGACCGCAAACTGTCCCTCCACTTGTGCGAACCAAATTGCTGGTTTCTCAGGCCAAAAAGGTGGCATTCTTATGCTCACTGGATCACTTGCAACTGTTAAAGCGGGCACGACGGGAGACGCCATCCCGACCTTGGAGCGGCGTCGCGGACGCGCGTCCACGCTACCGGTGGCATCCGAACCACTCGACGCCGACATCCAGGCCGCGAACTGCTCCCTGTCCTCCGCGTTCCCCAGTTTGTTCCGGGGTCACCAGTTTTAGGGGGTGTGCGTGGTAATATTGGTTGAATTAAACCACAAAGATGAATTGCCAAAGTTTATTAGCCACACACAACACACACTATTTTAGTTTTTAGAAGGATAGCAAGACAGGATCAATGTAGCACATAATACATATCATGTAATTAATCAAAGTAGTAAGTGAACAGTTCACGCGTGGGCAAAACGTGAGTGCGCGTGAGAACGAGTTGTATGTGTCTCTCGTAGCATACGCTGTGATCGACTGCGCGCGCGCGATGCGCCTCCGCGTGGCTTCACATTCCACAATTAACTTAAATGCAAGATTTGCACAAATTCGGAACAACGCATATCGCGCGGGTTTGCTTGCCGAATTATTGTTTGTTTACATTTGGTTAGAAATTATTTATTTGTGTTATGAATGTTATGTTACTGGGATATGAATGTGTGATGTATGTAAGTGGTTTTTAATATATTATTGTGTGTAAATAAAATATAATTATAATGTATGTTTAAGTGGAGGTCACCTACAGTAGTCTCTGTTTCTGATATCGGTGTGAACTTACTCTGTGTGTAACTATTGGATAATTGTCAGTTAATGTGATATTGTATCTTCTTTTTAATGTAAATTATTACATATTTTTATTTTACTGTAGTTTAACAAAATCATTCACATACAAGCACACTTACACTTTAGCAACAACTTAATTTTTTTTATTGATTTATTTAGCAAACATGCTTATTTTCTCCTCTTAGGTAAAACCTCTTTTGTGGACTGCCTGATGCGCCAGACTCACCCAGGAACCATAAACAATGACACCACTATCCCTATGAGGTACACAGACACCTTATTTGTGGAGCAAGAGAGAGGAGTCTCCATAAAGTCCATGCCGGTGACACTTCTACTCAAAAACATTAAGGGAAAGTCACATTTGTTGAACATCATGGATACACCAGGCCATGTCAACTTTAGTGATGAAGTTACAGCTGCTTTAAGGATTTCTGATGGTAAGTAACTCTTACTTTTTCTTCTTTTTCTGTGACCACGGTTCCTATAAAAGGACCAAAATGTCTATATAAATGTAAAATACAAGCACAATAACACATACATGTTAACATAGTTTCCATTAAAATGTTAATGAATCCACCACAACAACCTGACAAAAGGAGAAATCCGATGTCAGAATCCCACAAATGATATCCAACATATTATGTCCAGGATAGAAAAGATCAATTGAATAACCATATGAATAAAATCCAAAACATATCTAAACAGCTATCAAAATGCATATTTTCATAATTCTTTAGTGTCTTTTGCCACAGCTCAGCATCGGTCAAAGGTCAAGAACAACAAAAAGAACGTAAAACTAAACCAATAATCACCCCACAGGCGCAGTCCTCTTCGTAGACGCAGCGGAAGGTATAATGCTGAACACGGAGCGCCTTCTCCGGCATGCTGTCCAAGAGCGAGTCCCACTCACTCTGTGCATCAACAAAGTCGACCGGTTGATACTTGAGTTGAAGCTGCCCCCTGCAGATGCATACTACAAGCTAAAGCATATTATTGATGAGCTGAATACCATGTTAGAGAACAACCAGCCACAGGATAACCCCGACGAACCTGCTACAGTGTTCTCGCCTATTTTAGGTAAATTGTGTGGAAATTTCTTTGACTTTGATTGAATTTATCTGATAAGGGGCCTTCCATTAATAATGAGATGTTTTTTTGTCATTTTTTAACCCTCCCCTTGGTAAAAAAACACCTAAACTAACTGAAAAACAAACTGTTTTTCATCATTCTGTCTTTCTGTCAATATGATATGAGTAACTGTATAGAAATATGTATGTTCCATGTGAAAATGGTCATACATAAGCATAGTAATACATAGAGCTTATATCTGTCTTTTCTGTATTACAAAAAAATACTAACTAAACTAATATCCTTATTTTTGGAGTCATCTTACACAAAAAATATATTCGTAAAGTTGATTGACAGTAGCTAATACAAAGTACTTTATTCTGTACTAGCAGCGCCCCGCAGTTTTACCCGCGTTGTGCCCGTTCCCGTGGGAATTTCGGGAATTTTTTTACATAAAAACCTTCCACTTGAATCACTCTACCTATTACAAAAAACCGCATCAAAATCCGTTGCGTAATTTTAAAGATTTAAGCATACAGACAGACAAACAGACGGACACGAAAAAGAGACGACTTTATTTTATACTATGTAGTGATTGATGAAATATGTAGTTAAGTTTATCCACCATCTTGTCTTCTACTATACCGAGTCAACACAACTTTACACCCGTAGGCAACGTCTGCTTCGCGTCGTCCCTGTACGACGTGTGTTTCTCGCTGGAGTCGTTCGCCGCCATGTACTCGGCCGCGCACCCGGCCGCGGGCCTGCGCGCCTCCGACATGGCGGCGTGGCTCTGGGGCGACGTCTACTTCAACGCGAAGACGAGGAGGTTTACCAGGAAGCAGCCGCATGCCTCCGCGCAGAGGAGCTTCGTAGAGTTTATATTGGAACCGCTGTATAAGATCTTTGCGCAGGTATGGTGATTCTATCTAGCTTGCTGTGCTAATGTTTAAGGATGTGTTTTCACTAAAATGATTTGGATGTTTGATAAATATTATCTTACTGCAGCTGCTTTACATTCGTCACATACACCGTCACATACATCCTCCAAACTACGAAGTGAATATTACAAACTTTGTTTTGAAGTAATGTAGATATTTTCTTAATATAACAATGTCATTGAGTCTTCAATACAATATATATGTCTTGCCCAGGTGGTCGGTGACGTGGACGATACACTTCCAGCAGTACTTCTGGAGCTCGGCATCAAGCTGACCAAACAAGAGTCCAGGTTGAATGTGAGGCCGCTGCTCAGACTCGTGTGTAGCCGCTTCTTCGGCGACTTCAGGTATGTGCCACGGCTCCAGAGAAGCCGTACTGAACACTGAAACATAATTTGCTGTATTATAGCTCCTCTTCGCAAGTAGCGATCGTGCAGAGGCCTAAATCACTTGAGTCGACGATCATCGTCAATATTCGTTCGCGTGATCGCAGCAATCGGTGACTTCAGCGGTGGCGCATCAAAGTTCGAGTGATTGTTGATAGTGGATAATGATCTTGGCGACCATAGCTATATAATAGGAACGATTAACGACGATATTGAAAAGGTTGCTTTAGATTGGCAAGCGACATCAGTTATTGTGATTTCTTCGACCCACCTTAACTATGTTCCATCACACTAACCTAACCGTTTCCACTGCAGCGGCTTCGTGGACATGGTGGTGTCCCACGTGCCGTCGCCGCTGGACGGCGCGGCGCGCAAGGTGGCGCACACGTACCGCGGCGGCGCCGGCGCGCTCGTCGACGACATGCGCGCCTGCGACCAGTCGGGCCGCCTCGTCGCGCACACCACCAAGATGTACCCCACTGACGACTGTACCTTCTTCCTGGTTAGTGCTGTGTTAACTTTAGTAATTAGTATTGTACAGGATGGGCTACGGAAATTTTCGTTTTTGAAAGTAACATTAAGTTGTAATGATTGGTTATGTCAATTTACCTTTTATCTTTGGTTTTTTTATCTTTTGGTCATCTGTGTTTGGTTGCAGGTGCTGGCGCGCATAATGTCGGGCACGCTGTACGCGGGGCAGACGGTGCGCGCGCTCGGAGAGAACTACAGCGCACAGGACGAGGAGGACTCGCGCATCTTGAGCGTCGGCCGGCTGTGGCTGTACGAGGCGCGGTACAAGGTGCGCCGCACTCTCTACCCTACTATACTTTTATTATGAACTATATTTTTGACTGCATCAACCAAACCTGTGCATGTTAACTTTCGCGCAACATGAACGAAATGAATTGATGGTTATGCGACGAACCATTTGCCGCGCTTTAAATGTCTAAATGTTTGTATTACACTGGTGGTAAATCAGCCACTAATAAGGTCCCCATCGCAGGTGGAGTTGAACCGCGTGCCGGCGGGGTGCTGGGCGCTGGTGGAGGGCATCGACCAGCCCATCGTGAAGACGTGCACGCTGGTGGCGGCGGACGAGGCGGCCGAGCTGCACACGTTCCGCCCGCTGCGCTTCAACACGCAGGCCGTCGTCAAGATCGCCGTCGAGCCCGTCAACCCCTCCGAGCTGCCCAAGATGTTGGACGGGCTCAGGAAGGTGGGCATTTGTCCATTATTATTTGTACTGACAGCGCCCTGGAACCAACATCTGATGTTGATTGTGTTCTGAAATCTATATACTGACCGTCAGAAGAAGTGTATCCGTGAGCGGAGTTTCAAGTCAAAATACTTATTACGTGCCAGCATTCGTATGATATACGAACAGTAAAGGTGTAGCTAGCCTATAATGAGTTGTATGGCAGGTGAACAAGTCGTACCCGCTCGTGTCGACGCGCGTGGAGGAGTCGGGCGAGCACGTGGTGCTGGGCACGGGCGAGCTCTACCTCGACTGCGTCATGCACGACCTGCGCAACATGTACTCCGAGATCGATATCAAAGGTATACATCGATACCCACTACTCACGAACAGAATGAACAGTTGTTGAAACGTTATTGTACTATCAGCGCCCTTCGGAATTAATATTAATCCGCATGTACCATTACAGTGGGAAATTCGGGATAAAAAAAGCAATTGCTATAACCTTTCTCTTGAGTGTAGCCTTTTCAATCCAATACCAAAAAATATTCTAATCGAACTTGTTATAGCGCGCACAAATAAACAAACATAATGTTATCTGTTTAGCTTTGTCATATTAGTTAGTATATATAATAGACTAGACAATCCACTAACGCCTGCCCCCAGTGGCCGACCCGGTGGTGTCGTTCTGCGAGACGGTGGTGGAGACGTCGTCCCTGAAGTGCTTCGCGGAGACGCCCAACAAGCGCAACAAGCTGACGATGATCGCCGAGCCGCTGGAGCGCGGCCTGGCCGAGGACATCGAGGCGGGCGCCGTCTGCGTCAGCTGGGACCGCAAGCGCCTCGGCGAGTTCTTCCAGACCAAGTGAGTGGCACGACCATCTGTTGTTCTTCTTGTCGAGTAGGTCAGTGGCCTGCTTTCGAAGATTTTAGACCGCCTAAAGGCCTCCGACATGGTCTAACGATTGAAACGACCGGGAAAGACTGCTTTACGTGCCCTCCGAAGCACCGTAGCGCTCAAGTAGAAATGCCACTATCGGCCACCCATCCAAGAAGGGGGGGAAGTGCAATTTGCTTAACAATGGCAATGAACTGACATATTATCGCTTGGTCAAACTACGCCAAGAGCATCTGGATATGTAGCATAGTAGTATCACAAGGAATAATGTAAGCTATCGAATACAGCTTATTATTAGATTTGCATAGAATCCATTTAGTTACAAATATTTAAATACCTCTAATATTACTCCAGATACGACTGGGACTTGCTGGCGGCGCGCTCGATCTGGGCGTTCGGTCCGGACGCGACCGGGCCCAACATCCTCGTCGACGACACGCTGCCCTCCGAGGTCGACAAGCATCTGCTGGCCTCCGTCAAGGACAGTATCGTGCAAGGTAATATTTATTGAGGAATAGTCTACACTACTGGGCAAATGGCTTAAACTCCAATGTTGGTCAAAGGTTGGCCTTCCAACAAGGAGAATGAACCCACACATAATCACTACATAGTATAAAATAAAGTCGTCTCTTTTTCGTGTCTGTCTGTTTGTCTGTCTGTATGCTTAAATCTTTAAAATTACGCAACGGATTTTGATGTAAAAAAATTCCCGAAATTCCCACGGGAACGGGCACAACGCGGGTAAAACCGCGGGGCGCTGCTAGTTATTATGATATAGGTTAACATACAATAATGTTATATCTCTAGAAACCAAAGTAAAATAGCAGTTAAGAAAATATAGCCTGTAGACTCTATTTTGTAGTCTGTAGGTGTAGGCCAATTCAGAGTTTAAAATTTAATTTAATTTGTCAGGTTTCCAATGGGGGACGCGCGAAGGTCCGCTCTGCGAGGAGCCGATCCGCAACGTCAAGTTCAAGATACTGGACGCCGTGATCGCGCAGGAGCCGCTGCACCGCGGCGGCGGACAGATCATACCCACCGCCCGACGAGTGAGTATCGGAAACAACATGAACCCGAGTCTCATTATTAAACATATACAAATAGATATGTATATTCATGTAAAGTATTAAGTAGTTTGTAATGGGCAAAGGCCTCTCATATCACTGAAGATCAGTACAGTGAGGAGGCATTAGGCATAATCACCACGCTTGCCGAAAATGCGGATTGGTGATTCATGTGATTCATCTATCTATGTATTTGCAATAAAATGTTAAAATACGTGATTAATTAACTAGGAAAATTAACGCTTGATTCCAGGCAATCCTCACTTAATAAATATGTAACAAACAACGCTCGTTTCGTGTAAACTTGCCTTTATTTTGTGAGAACTAATCTGAAGAACTAATTTATATTTATTTTGTTGTGAACCCACTCAGGTAGCGTATTCAGCATTCCTGATGGCGACTCCTCGACTAATGGAGCCGTACCTGTTCGTGGAGGTGCAAGCGCCCGCAGACTGTGTGTCCGCCGTGTATACAGTGCTGGCTAAACGAAGGGGTATGTATAGTTTTTAGAGATCATTATTTACTATCTTATAGATTTTTATAGTGAATAAATGTGATTGGGTAGTCTTTTTTTGAAATGACATAAGGAATTCGAGGATATGGAAGATCACATTGTGTTGACGTTTCTTCTCAGTTCTGTATCCCGATTTAAAGGCTCATAAAAAAGTAGTAGGGATCTGGGCCTTTCAAGCCTATGAAAGGTTTAATTTCACCAGTAGAAATTATAATAATGCTTATATTACAGGTCACGTGACTCAAGACGCGCCAGTACCGGGTTCGCCGCTATACACAATCAAAGCGTTCGTTCCCGCCATCGACTCGTTCGGTTTCGAGACGGACTTGCGAACGCACACGCAAGGACAAGCCTTCTGCCTGCAAGTGTTCCATCACTGGCAGATAGTACCGGGTGACCCACTTGATAAAACAATCACGATCCGACCGCTAGAACCGCAGCCCGCTACGCATCTAGCTCGCGAGTTCATGATCAAAACACGCCGCCGCAAAGGACTCAGTGAAGATGTATCCATCAACAAATTCTTCGACGATCCTATGTTGTTGGAGCTGGCGAGACAAGACGTACAACTCAACTAGTTCATTTGTTTTGTTAGCATTAGGAATTGTGAGACCAGTGTACAGTTGTGTTATTTGTGATGTATTTGTGAATGGATTAATTTTTATGTAATAAATCTGATTTAAACCAAATTATTATTTTGTACCATTGAATGATATCATAATATTTTTGACGATCGGTATATAAGAAAAGATATCGAATGATACGATAGATAGTTTTCCTTTTATCTCACACGAAAGATAGAACCAGAAAGGTTATTGGGACAAGTTGGTAGAATTTTACCAGAATTTTGGTAGATTTTAGTGGGCAAGTGAATGTTTTTATATTATAGTCTGTTATGTTCGTACTGTCAATGTCATGTTACGAATGTCAAACAAACTACAAAACAAAAGTCAAAACTCAAAACAAATATGAGACGAGCCATGTGTTGTATTTCCCGAGGAATTTAAAATTTTACTCATTTCTATAGAAAATAGTATCTGGAATAAAAGTTTTACTATAATTTAATACCCATTTAAGTATTCAAATAAAAAATGGCTCGCGGAAAGGATAAGAAAAAGTAAGTTTGGTTATGTTTTTATGTTATTTTGTGTACGCGACTATCTCTTATTGTTTCTCGTATTTTAGACGGAAATTAGAGAAGAAACAAGAAGGAGATGATGTCCCCAAGAAACTGCCGAAGACCCTCGAGTCTTTGCGGGAGAAGGATGAGACGATGGTGGCGACTGCCGAAGCCGAAGAACAGGAGGAGGTTAGGAACTTGATTCTCTAACTTTAAGCATTACTATTTTTATTTACTGTATATTTTCCTGTTCACTTTTAACGTCTATAAATAAACTAACTCTATTCGCAGGTTCTTAGAAATACTTCGACCATTTTCAATATTCATTTGAAAAAGGAATCTACCATTACTTGTAAACTTTTGTAATTAATAAAGGTATTTAAATCTTTGTTAAAACCTTTAGCTAAAAACAATTTGTGTTTTCAGGCTCAAAAAGACATAGAATTGGATGAATTATCAACATACTATCAGAACTCATATGAACCTAAAGTGTTGATCACATACTCGGACAACCCTCACAGTAAAACTAGAATATTTGGCAAGGAACTCACAAGGATTATACCTAACTCTATATCTAGGTATAGGCAAAGGTATAAAATGATAAGCATAATTTATTTAATGCAATATGTACTCTAAGTTCTAAGTTATCATCTATACTTATAATAAAACTGTAGAGAGGTCAATTCAATACATTGAAAAGATGTTCAAAATTAATATTGGTAAAACCGCGGGGCGCTGCTAGTTGTAAATAAATAAATTTAATAGATTAGAAATGGTTTCTACAATAACCATGAACCTCTTAAACATCACAGCTATGTATTATTCTATAGATCATCAGTAAAAAGGATAGTCCAATCAGCCATCAGGGAGGATGTGACTGACGTAATCATAGTGAATGAGAACCAGAAGCAGCCTAATGGGTTCCTCCTCATCCACCTCCCTGATGGACCTACGGCGCACTTCAGACTGTCCAGCTGCAAGATAACACCAGAAATGAGCAGGGACTATAAGGAGATCACTACACATCGGCCAGAGGTAATCAAGAATTCATCCCCAGTGAGGGTAGAGGCTTTTACCTACCCTACATTACAGGCTTAATACCTACCCTATTGGCACCCCTTATTTTGACATGTGTTTTACCTGTTCTTGTGGTAATGTTGGGATTAAAAATACTATGTACTGTATAATAAATCTAAAGGATGATGATGTCATGCAGGACCAGTTGTAGATTTCAAGTTGCCAAAACTTATTAAAAGCAAAGCCTACTCCTGTCCTCACAATAAATTATTTATACAAAATAAGAATTTAGCTTAATCTCTGTATGTTTTTATGCAGGTAATCCTGAACAACTTCGGCACGCGTCTCGGTATGACGGTAGGGCGCATGCTCGGAGCACTGTTTCACTACGAGCCACAGTTCAGAGGGCGCCGCGCCGTCACCTTCCATAACCAACGGGACTATATCTTCTTTAGACATCATCGGTGAGATATTAGTATTAGTCTAGTCAATGATAGCTATACAATAAATAGGGGGTTTGAAAAAACTGTCCATTGGGATAAACAAAGCCTATGTGCTCAATGTCATTGCACCTAATATTGGTGAAAGAATTAATAAATTAGGTAGGAACTACTACTTTCCCGCAATATAAAATTAATCATCTAATTTTCTATGCCCAGTTACGAATTTACGAAGGACGGCAAGCGCGCCAAGCTACGTGAGCTCGGACCACGGTTCACTCTCAAGCTGATCTCCCTGCAGCAAGGCACTTTCGACTCCAAGCACGGCGATTACGAGTGGATCATCGCCGGCAGACGGCACCAGATGGAAACCTCCAGAAGACGGTTCTTCTTGTAATTTAGAATATAATATTGTGATAAGGACATATTTTTGTTGTTTTATTTATCCTTGATCTTGCAACATTACCTCATCATCTCTTGGCGAGTTCTGCTCGACTGGTACTTTGGAATACATTGTAGAGAATATAAAATCGAGCATTTTACGCAAATCAGTCAAACCGTCTCCTCGACGCAATGAGGGGTGTGTGAGAGTTCAACCATACATTAACATTTAGAACAAAAATGAAAATAAGTAATCCGCAGTAACATAACTCACAGAGAGGCTTACCTCGAAGATTGTTTGATATACATACATACATTTTGATAAACAAACAACGATCTTGTGGTTCAGTGAACAAAATTCTTGTTTTGTTATATAAACTACCAGGCGAGCATAAATCTCAAAGAGGTCATCTATTTCTAAGAACTGGGTGTCAAAAGTTCTTAACCTGATTGAGCGCTACGTGCCTATGTTAGGATTGTGTGCGATTTTACATTGGTGTTGCGGTTTTTAATATATTTAATAGATAGTGATTGAAGAGGAAGGTTTTTTATATATAAAAATTCCCTCTGGAACGGGTAAAACCGCGGGGTGCTGCTAGTAGTAAATAAAAAAGATCAAGGAATTTTAAGAACTTCATTTATTTCAATGTGTCATCTGCTGGCTTACAGAAGCTCCCGGCTCTGTTAGATCTCCCGGCAGACAGGCCGATAATTACTTCCTCCTTTGAAAAAAATCCTCCCATAGTGGCAGTGGTGGGCGGTCGCTTCTTCACTTACAGGTCGTTGTTCTGGTGCTGGGTGTTTCACCATCGGGTGGGCGGCAGCAGGCAGGAAGGCTTCATCGGGTCGCCATGTGGTGTGGGGGTAGTAAACGACACAGTGTCAGAGACGAGACTAGACCCTCCTAAATCCCCAACAATCTTATACATCCGTGATATAGTACGTGACTGCATGCCACTCTACAATGGATCTTATAACACTAAAATGCACCCCAATAACCGCCTCGAATATCTGTAACAAAGGGGAACATTAAGTAATTTAAATATCATTTTACCACAGTGCAGACCCAGGTCAAATAGCTCTTATGATATTTGTAGTGTGTCTTTATAACCGAGCAGACGTCGCAGTGGCCATGCTCGGCAGTTTTGACCACCCTACTCTGTGTCCCGATAACTCGAAATACAAACATGTATTCCTATTGTGATCTAAGACAACTTAAGAAGTTTATCAGCCTCCATTGGAAAATAAAAATGCTTCGATCTAATCATATTCAAATTTATTGAACTATTGATAATGATAATAAATATTATTTGTGTAAAAATGTGAACTTACCACAATATATTCTAGATGTTCAGTTTTTGATTGCACCATTTTTTTGGTAGATCTATAACAAATGCACATAAAATAAGTTTAATCCTATTTTGTCTGTTGTAGATAAGATTTTGTTGGTTATACAATCAGACGCGTTTGTTGGTCAACATGGTGGTTTGGGTTCGCTCTGTTGAGGGAGACCTGAAGGTCAAGTCATCATTTTACTGTTTAATTAAATAAAAGTCCATTTTTTTAAAGTTTGTAGACTTACTTACCATAGATATCAGTTGTTCAGTATTCAGTCTATTTTTCAGCTTTTACCTGCAAATAAAATTGAAAGATAAAACACCTGCCAGTGAAAGTTTATCGTGATCTTATTTGTATTGTTTGTAATCAGACGCGTTTGTTGGTCAACATGGTGGTTTGGGTTCGCTCTGTTGAGGGAGACCTGAAGGTCGAGTCATCATTTTAAACTATTAATCAAAATCACAGAAATACTTGTAGGTTAATGCTACAACTCATAGTTTAACCGAGTGATGTTAACTCCCGGTTGTTTCAATTGTTAAGACAATGTCACGAGGCCTTTAGTATTTATGTAGTCTTTAGGGGGGTCGAAGGTTTTTAGGCATTTAGTTCGGAGGTCTAAAACTCGCGACAGGGGTTGGTCACCGACCTAAACCTAAATGCAAGAATGGAAGATCGTATTCTCTATGATTATTGATTAGGTTTTATAAAGATTGAAATCTTTAAGACTGAATATCGGCTTACCATTTTAAATTCCATAGCTCCAGGTGATGTAGCTTATAAATCTTATAATGCATCTGTTTTTTAATCCTGCAAATAAATGAATGTTATGAAAACAACCATATAACACATTATAATAAATCTTATATTGTTTATAATCAGACGCTTTTGGTTGGTCAACATGGTGTTTTGGGTTCGCTCTGTTGAGGGAGACCTGAAGGTCAATTCATCATTTTAGATTTGAATGAATACAAAAAGTATTTTACTGTAATGAAAAACAACAATACCAACCTAACAATATATTCATGTCTTCCGGTTATCCTAGGAGCAGTATCTGAAAAAAAAAATGTACGAGGTGAGTAACAGGTTAAGCAAAGTCAAATATTGAACAGGTGTGTAATAAAATCAGTTGGGATAGTTATGTTAACAGCATTATGTTATAAGATGTCCCTATCTAAAATCATCATTTGATAAAGCTGTCCTACTGTTACAGGTTTTCCAGGTTATTGATTTATACACAAAGCACTTTATAACTTCTGTATTTATGAAATTTGGATATTGAAATTAATTACCTTCTTTGATCCATATTTTTCGTTTTTCTTTCTGCAATCATGTTTCTGTAAATAATAGATTCAAATTGTAAAACAAAAATATACTTATTACAATTTACAATCAGTTTTATTAAAATCAGTTACGATAGTCGTTAACAGCATTATAATCAGATGTCCCTATCTGGATTCATCATTTAGATAACAATGTTTTATAAATTATATTTCAGTACTGAATAAATAAAACAAAATACATACCTCATTTGGTTATACACTTCTTCTACTGAGGATGCACCATCTCAGTGTTTCAATTGAATCTAAAACTAAAGAAAACCTTTGTGAAAAAGTGAAATAAATACTAAATACCTACATAGGTAAAATTGCAGTTTCTCATCAGATAGGAGCGAAAGACATAAATGCGTATACATCAATAGATTTCAGCTGAACTATGAAGTCATCATAAGAGGACACTTCTCACTAAAATTTTATCAATAAAAAGACCTTAAATCTTGTTCATAAACAATCCAATCAAAATTATAATGGTACAGTTACTGTAACATCAGGTCGGTTTTTACCTCGAAGTTATTACAAAATAAGTGTAAAACTGTATGTTTGTTTACTTTATGTAAAACTTACTTTTTCTCAGCTGGACTTCCGATGATAGTGGCTTCTAGTGTAGTCAAAGAGCATTGTTATTTCCTGCAATAAAATATTTAATGGATAAAATATTGCAGGCACTTAATGATATCATTTTTTAAATTGTTAAATGGTCAGATAGGAGCGAAAGACATAAATGCTTGTTCATCAATAGTGTTCAGCTGAACTATGGGATCATCATTTAGGGTTTCAATTAATTTTGATTTAACAAGTCTTCAAAATTTTAGTTACTCTTTATGAAAGATAACTAAAAATTTTTAAAATAAATGTTTACTTTTTGTTTCAAATCAACTCACCTTGCATTATAAGCATGGGAAGCCCAAAGCACTAACAGCCAAAACAAACTGCAAAGAAAATAGAAATGTTTATTCAAAAATACTCTTCAAACTATCAATGTAACTTCCAGTTATCATAAATGGTTCAGCATGCTCTCAAGGAGCTGATTTCGTTATCCATCAGACCTCTGAACGGGTGGCCCTATGCTACAATTTAGAATAGTAAAACTAACAATATTACCAATGAACCTTGAGTGAAGTTACAAGCCAATTGAGTCCCTACTCTTAGTGATACCCGTAGAGAGGCAACTGAAGGTTTTCAGATGCACTGCGTTCTCATCATTAGTATAGTAAGTTATTACAATAAAATACATACTATAGTAAATGGCAAAATAACAATAAATCGAAAAATGAAACCAAAATAACATTATAATAAAAATACGATAAATTACTTAGTTTTATACAGTTACTTCTAAGTTATACATAAATAAAGAGGATAGTAATGAAATCAAATATATTAGTATTTTAGACAAAGAAATGTTAGTAGGTTATGTATTATAAAAAAAGCATAAAATATATATATTAATTGGCTATACTTTTCTTAACTTACCACAATATTTGATAAATTCAAAGTCAGCTTCGAGATGCTTTTCAATCTGAAATAGAACAGCGAGTATTAATGAAATGTTTGTTAATGTTAGCAAGTAATTTGGATAGACAATGTGATCAGCTAGAGCTAATATACATGCAAATCACGGTATTCAATGGTTAGCACTTATCATCATGTGGAGGATATTTTACCAGGAACTAAATAATATATAGACTATTGTTATATTCAAGGTAGTTAATAATTACCATTAGGTTTCCTATATTTCCCTTGAACAAAGATTCGGGGCACATCAATGCCTTCCTTGAAGTTGACTGTCCTTCGAAGAACATAAGTATTCATTATTATCTCGAAACCAGCTTCACGGAATAACTGTGATAGCTCCTCTTCAGTGAAATAGTAGCTTCTGAAAAGAAAATGTAGAGGTTAACTAGGAATCAGTAGAAGTCTACAATGCAAGTATTATGAATGATGACTGGTTATAGTTCAAACTTACCGAGTACCATCTTGCCTCATGTAGAAGTTGTCGGATATCTTGTGGCCTGGCTTAAAGCGCAATTGAGCCATGTCGTAGCGGCCGTAGTCTCTGAACAGTAGTATGCCGCCCGGCTTTAACACGCGGAGGGCGAGCCGCGCCACGTGACTCCACGAGGCCGGGCTTATCGCCGACAACACGAATATCAAGCTAGCTATATCCATGCTATTCTCTTTCACATTCTCAAATAAATCATCAGTAGTCAAATCGGCACAAAACGCCTTCATTCGGGACGCGTCATACAATTTGTTGGTCTTCACGAACTCCACCGCACGTGGAGAAAAATCACACGCGTAGAAAAAGAAATTAGAGAAACATTCTTCAACCAAAGGAAATACCATGTTGCCAACTCCGCACCCCAGCTCTAAAAAGTTGATTCGCTGATCTGGTTCGAAGTTTATCAACTCTTGAAACTCACGTGTGGTCCAATGTCGGTCTTTAAAAAATTTGGTCTCATTGCGCTTGTAAAATATATCCCAGTGACGTTTAGCTTCACGTTCTAGTTTTGCAGCTTTGACTTCAGGAATTACTCTTGAGTTTTGGGCTTCCAAACAGAGCTTATCGTCTTCTGATAATTCCTTCAATCTATGAACGAAGGTGTCGCTCGGTGGGCCTTCGTTTTTATCCATTATAATCTTTAATTTTTACAATACTTATTAAAGATATAGCATTCTAAAATGCTCTCCATATTGTAGGGCATAATATGTTGGTAATATTTACATTTTTGGATAATATTTGAATTATTTGATGATTAATAAAGTGGAGAAATTTTAACAGGGTCTGTCCGTCGTCAAGCACTTTATCAGAATGAATGAATGAATGACTTATTCAATTTATTTATGAATGATTCATTGAACTGACGACCGACAGTTAAATTATGAACGAACGAATGAGAAAGACAGTGACACATGAGTGACACTGACAATCAGAAAAGGAAACACAACAGATTATGAAGTGATTGTGTTGCCGTATATCAGGATATGCAATTCGTACCAAATTATTTAACTGACTTCTTCAGGTTACATGGGTACCTGTCTGGTTTGTGATCTAGTTTCCTAGTGATCTAGGTCTGGACAGGTGAGGTCCCGATTCTCGATTGGCTGGCCGGTCATTGACGAATTCTTTTACATTGTTTTACTGTCCATATTTTATTAGAAAAGCCGATGCTGTTCCACGGCTGGGCAAAGATACCTTCCTTCTACCTTTCAGTCACTGAGGTAATCACAGACCAGGAATCAAAGAGGTAATAACGTTAAGTTAGTTCCACCATCTGCGACTTGGTCTGCCGCGTCGCTTATTCGTCGGATCAGCTCCCAACGGCAGAAGTGGCCTGTCCAGTTTTACTTTAACTTAGCCGCTTCGAATTGCGATGTTTATAGTCAGTAACTTGTAGCGAAATTCGATATTGCCATTCTATCCGTACGCTAGACACCCAATGACCACGTTAATTTAAAAAAGTCAGTAACTAAGTTCATGTTAACGTAGGTATACATAGGTAAATAATAAAAGTTATTTGACTACAACGTCTAACCCTGAAATTCATGCGGGCTCATGCAAAACAGGAATCAAAGGCTAACGAGGCAGCTCATTTTATATGTAACTGGGACGTGTTATTTATGTTTTATTGCATGTAGCTTAGTCCCGTTACAAGATAGGAAAGTTTTAGGTAGTTTCTTCTAATTGTAATAAAGTAGATTGATTGATGTCAATTGATAAAGTTCATGATCTATTAATTACCTTTGCTGTTTTTTCTACAATCACCTCATGAAATATCGAGCGAGCACTTTAGTAGTAATCTAGGTAAATACTATATAATATACTATACATAATTGAAAATTATTTGTGACATGTTAGTAGGTAAGTAGGTATCTAAGGATTATAGAAGATGTTATGTACCTAATAAGGTTCTTAGTATACTTACCTAGGTAGGTACTACATTCATGGGGATCTGTACTCATGTACTAACAAACGGGAAAGTTAGAGGATACATTAATGACAGTCGAGTGTGTACCTAACCGGACTCTTTCCGGACCTAACACATAAAAGCTAGGTTAAAAACAAGGTTACACTTTCGTGGGTTTCTATACAATACCGATACAACCACATTGAACATTCCAGGACCTCATTGACAAAGCAAAACCTGGTGGTATTCATTGTATCATATAGTAAGTACCTACTTACTATGGTCAACTCATTATAAATACATACGTACCTTGATAAATGCCTAGCTCGGTCACACGCAGCTGTGTGCTGAAGTCACCATATAGTACATATTCACATGGTACTAACTAAGACATAGTAACGTAATGGAACCAGTCATCGACATGTTTAGGTCCGTGCGTGAAACAAACTTAAGTAAAACAAAATTTAAAAACGTTAGCGTTACGATACTAGTTATTCTTAAAAACGATTAAGGATAGATTAAAGTTACATGAGTAATAGAATTCATTACTCTCTGATATAAGAGCTTACGAAAAATTAAATGCAAAGTCAAATTTATGGAAATCACCACTAACCGACATTGAATCTCCATAGCTCGACCCCCAGTATTCAACATATGCCAGAAATCGACAACCAGTATTCGACATATGCCAGAAATCGACTACCAGTATTCAACATTTACCATTTATCAAATTTAAATTTGTAAATACTCTACAACCAATAAACCAATTTGTTGACGCTTGTCAATTATGAGATATAAAACAGGGCAGAGCAAATATTAAAACATTATTGATTTTTTATATTCTTTAATCAACATTTAAGTAACTTTAGGTATGCTAGCGTAATTCTGGGTACACCATATTATTTTAGCTATCTTTTCGCTTTGCCTTACCGCTTTCATTGCCCACCGCATTTGTTCTGGGGGTTTTTTTTGGACCCATCTGGAACAGGTTTCTAAGTATTTATAGTATTTTACTATTAATTGAAACGTACGTTAATGCCATTATTATTTGTTTAAACGGGAACTTACGTACGTCGGAGGCTACTGTTGAGAGTTCCTCAACACGTTTCGGTCACATTCGGTGACCTTCATCGTGGTCACCGAGTCTTCATTGAGGGCTGATTCCCACCACCACCCCTCGCACACCGCATCGGTTCCAAGGACACGAATCAACAGAGTCCTGAGATTATGAGATCCCGAATTAGGACGCCGAGCTCTCTCATGAGCGGGGAGTGCTAGAGAGAAACGGTTACAGCTGGAGACACAGTCTACGGGTTGCAAATACGTCGTGCCGCACCCGGGAGCCCCCAGCAGACAGAACGCTGATGTACCTGCCTTACATAAGGGGTGTTACTGAAAAAATCTTAGACGAGGATCTTAGCCCGGGAAAAACGTAAAAACGGAAAAACAGTCACCATTCGCGAGGATTCGCGAGGCCATTGAAATAAGTCGTTGTCCGAACTTAAATCGAGATAGTGGATGGATGCTGCCTACGCGCTACGGCCTGGAAACCATGTCTTCAGCTATCTATCTAGCTATCGCGAGTCACAAACGGGGTTAGTGAAGACACCGTGAGTTCGTTCTGCGTTCGGCCTCTACATGTAACGGACTCCGGGAGTACGGACAACTCCCGTGAAGGCTCTCTCTCGCCTATACAGCGCGAACCCACTCGTACGCAACCTCCACCTCAACAACCACAACAACAGCTCTCTGCGCGCGCGCTCCGCACGGCGGCGCGCTAGGCGTGAGCCCCGAGACCACCTGATGAAGGGCCGAAACGTGTTGAGGAACTCTCAACAGTAGCCTCCGTCGTACGCAAGTTCCCGTTTAAACAAATATTTAAAGTATTGACACTATTTTACCCAATGATCGACACTAATTATAACCAATGTTCGACACATTGTCGTTCACTGGTAAATGGACGTCAATGCATAAAATTCAAATACAGATTTGTTTAGCATCTCCTGCAGAACAAAGGCCACATGATAACTTAGAAAGTCACAATTAACGTAAGAATCGACACACGTCGAACACTAGAGAACTTCAGTATTCCAAAACCAGTAAACGACATCAACATCAACTTCACCTAAAAACAGCTATTCGCTTTGAAACTACATTCTATACCCTTGAAATCTCAACACCAAACCCCGAAATAAGTAAAAGTTCCGCTACAAAACCTATATTTTTTTAGTATTTGAGAAAACAATTTACTCACCTTCTAATCGATTTCACTAACAAAATGGATTTTTATCATAACGCGCCAATCGCGAATACATATTTTTTGACCAAAGTGTCCGAGTGCTGTCAACTCATTGTCAAAGTCAGTGGTACGTCAGCTGTCACCCATCGCAGTGTTGCCATATTAATAAAATAAACAACTACTCTTATTTTTGGCGATTGACCAAAAAAAGTGTCGGTTACTGGACCTCGTCGATAACTGGATCCATCACGTTATGTGACCTAAGCTAAGTCTTAAAGCTCAGTGACATAAGGCTAGTTTGTTCGTTCAAGAGGAAGGTTTGTGACTACTTTTCATGCCAAATTTCTCGCAGGAAGGGGTACAACGTAGGTAAAACTGCTAGTATTAAAAAAAAAAAAAATTCCTTTCAGTAAAGTAGGTAGATAGTTAA
Source organism: Cyclophora albipunctata (assembly GCA_963082685.1). Classification (NCBI taxonomy): domain Eukaryota; kingdom Metazoa; phylum Arthropoda; class Insecta; order Lepidoptera; family Geometridae; genus Cyclophora; species Cyclophora albipunctata. The sequence continues at coordinate 879,943 of OY720113.1, read as the reverse complement.
TAACAAACTAGAATATATAAGTACTTTTCACGTCCTTTACTCACCCTTCATGTTCTGATTTACATAGTTTTGGGACACTATGCAAAAAAATAGATCTTAATCCAAACCTCTGATCGATCAACAAAACGTTTTACAACAAAATATTCCACCACGATCACCGATCATGTACAATGTTATGTGAACGGACCAACACAATGCATGCAGGATCGTAAACATGGAGCTGTGTTTATAAACCAGTCACGATTAACTGGGTTATTGCTGCAAGCATATTGCGAGCCGGTTGATAAGGATAGTAAGTACTAAAGTACTAGCTAGTCTTGGTTTGGTGTGGCCTACGTATTATGTCAGCGGATTGTGTAACATTTTGTATTCATCGTCGCGTAGTTGATTTAAGCTGAGAATATTATGTGGCAAATAAAATAGTCGTAAATAGTATTAAGTATACTATTCTGAGTATGTATAATCGAGCGCAATAGATACTGAGCGTCACACACTTTATCACTGATATAGGCTATTGTCCCGTTCCTAATTGCAACATTTGAAAGCAAATTGGGTATTGTTAGATAAAAAGAATCGCTATCGTTCTGAAAATTGTAAGAGTGCGCAGATCTTAATCCAGACAGCATTTTGACTGTCCATTCCTAATAACGCCCCTTATAAGGTTTATTCCACTTTGATCACCTGGGTGAGCAAAAGTAATAATAATAAAAAATAGTTTATTGCCATTAGAAGAAAATATTACACACTTGAGCTTAAAACAAAACAAAACAAAATACATACAATTAAAAATATTTAAAAAAAAAATTAAAAACTTAGTTACTAATACTCTAACCTATACTAATACATAATGGCAATAGGCGGAACTCAGCTCTAAGCTGCTTGGCACCTGAGTGTCAAGCAGCGCTGTTTTTCAGTTCCACTTGACTCCCTTGGATGTGAAACGGGAGCGGAGAAGTAGACTCTTTATTGGTAGTTTATCACTTCGGAATATCCCATAACATACTTGCGCTGTGTCTTCTATTTTGTCTGTCGCAAAGTAAATAATTGTATCGTAAGTTAGACTGGCGTAAGCTACAGAAATACTTGAAAGCGAAAGAGTCAGTCTAAAAACACTCTGACTGGACTATAATCTACGATGATCCTAAAAAAGGTGACCGCCACCGCCGGAGATCTTAATGACAGTTTAAGTGAGTAACCCCTAATCAACGTTTAATTAACGTGTGAAGCCAAGCATAGTCACTAGTTAGTATGCCTGCAGATAATACCACGTGCCGGCATTCTCACGAAGATCCACGTTCACAGTGGTTGGTACAAAGGTGCTAGCAAGGCCAAACCGACCGGCACTGGCCACTGATAATGATCGCTGCAATTACATCCATTATATCATTATTATATTAATGAAATAACACTGCGTTCGTAAACATGTGTTTTAAGAGTGTCTTTAGTTTACCAATCAATAAAAATCTATAGGGACTTATAACTGAAGAGTGTGATCTCTGGCGCTAAACTACCGTCAGTCGGACAATAACAATTTTTGTATTATAGAGCCACATTGAATAGGACAGCCTCAGACTAATTTAATTCCCACGGGAACGGGTACGAAAAAGGTAAAATGTAATTACTATAGTAATTAAAACAGATACAAATTGCACTTACTATAACAAATAAAAGCTTTAGCCTATACCTAGGTATTAAATCTACCTAGTTAATACTGAATTAACGAAGTCGATATAAAATACTGGAAATAACGTTTTATGTTATATATAACTCTCCTTTTGTGCTTCGCCGTAGTCGAGTAAACGGAAAATGTACACGATACTTTCACACAGTTCGGTTCAGTCTGTCTACCACACACAGGTTAACTTATTATATTTCCGAGAACTGCATTGTTTGTTAACATTTATTGCTTTGAGGGATTACTGAGAAGGCTCTTTCGTGAAAGAGGTTGGGAAATAAACATAAAATAATGGAAATATAGAGGTACTTTTATTTCATACTGGTTGGTAACACTTGCTAGTTAAAATAAGAAGTTAAATAATGTGAATATTTGGATGCGTAGGGCGGAATCTGTCAGTGATATTCAGTGCTTCCCGGAGCTGATTTCCCGCATTTGTATAGAAAACACTACCAGACAGTAGATATATCGCTTAATATAAGCGGTATGTTGTAGAAGCGGTATACCTACCTTATAATAGCTTATTATAAGCGCTCTGAACATGCGCTCTGTATGCGATTATAGGCCGAGGCAAACTACAAACTTTTTTTCTGTGTAGTAGCTGTCATTGCCAACAGATTTACTATATTTATTTGTATTTAAAATTTAAATCCAGATAGGTACCTAATCAAGTAAATAAGTTTCTATGTAGATGGTTGAAAGTAGACCATATTAGGTATTTAGTAGACCAGTATTTTTTTATTTTTTAAAAAAAGTTATTTTAAAGACAAAATATTAACTTCATTAGAGTCGTGTACGACTCTAATGAAGTTAGCTAGACTGTAGTCTAGCTAGTCGGTTAATAAATAATGCTGGAATGGTCGTAAAAGTTTAATGAAGATTTAAAAGATTAAAGAAACCAATTAATTAAATTAAGCATGATTTATCCCTTCCATGGGGGTAGATTTTTTTCAACTAAGTAGGTATATACAATTTTACGTCAGCAAAAATGGTTAAATAACTATGGACTATATGCTAATGATTTATCTAAAGATCTTCATAGGTATATTCCATTGTCAGCTGATAAAGGAAGCGTCATATTAAGCAGTTACGTCACAATAAGATGGAATAATAGTGATGTAGGAACCAGCAACGTTTTCGAAGTGCACGAGGTCGAGGTCTCGCCGACCGCCAACAGATGGCGCTACGGGTACAGTATGCAGCGGGCTTGTCGTGTGCTGCGTTGAACAAAGATAACTCCGCTGATTGCTGGCTTCCCAAGCTTTTTACAATGATTCATCAGTTTATACCGGAACTATGTTATAGTGGGATACGCAATTAAAACAAAGTATTATTATGTGGCAGTAAATATATTCAGAAAATATCAACGGTGTCGACTCGAATTCGTCATTATAAAAAGTTTATACACTCAAGTATCTATCGTTCATTACAGTATTGTCGTAAACTCGACATAATCGTTACTTATAATTAATAGTTTATAATAGTTTATTGCTTTATACAATATCCATATCATATCGAGTTAAACATTCGATAACAGACATTAGGAGATAACTTCTATCTTAATTCGCAATAAGCCAGTCGAGCGCTCGGCCAACTACACGATAACCACTTAATTTAGATTACTATAATAATTACATATCACAATGAGACGTCTCTTCAACATCATTCACTCGCACACAAACAATAGAATACAAAATGAAATGAAGGCACGAGATCTACCTACGACTACGGCTGTGTGTAAACATGCCCCAATAACGTAACGCTAAATGCACGCGCGCCCTTCGAGGCGCGACTCAGTCAATGTGTTCAGTGTTGCGTTTGGAAGAGTTTCCAACCACCTATAGCTAGGTCGGTGGTCGAATGTTAAAGCGGTCTGGAATACAATGAGTGCAGCCTGGCGGGGTCGTTCCCCGCTCGGCAACAAATGGAATGTCGGCGTGCAGCGTGCAGCCGCTCCCGGCGCTCTTTGTGTGCGCCCGAGCCCGACTCGGTCCCGGCCGGTCCGCGCCGCGGCTCCGCCGCCTCGCCAGGTAGCCGCCGACTCCGCGCCGCGGACCAGCCCTCTTTCACTTATAACACTTCACAAAAACGGCCCAATGTCCACTGTCCCGCACACTATCGAAACGACTACACAGTGTCCTTCCCTTCAAACTTCTCGGCGAGATCGCCCATTAGCTCCTTATAGATCAGTGGGTCAATATTCTTTCCGAGCTGGTAAAGCACGAACCAGTCTCCGATTTGCAGTTTGCGTGCTACGGTTTCCACTTGTTCCTGGGGAGCCAGACGGCTGCGGGCGCGGAGTAGGTAGAGGCGCACTTGAGGTCCGGCCACCACTGCCATGCGGTACAGCAGAGATATTCCGCTCAGAATCGACAGGATCATAAACCAGAACCACAGGAACACGTAGATCTTCTCGTTGACGATGTTCAGGGGCAGCACGCACAAGCCGTCGAACTTCTGCACCGTTCCCGAAGGACCGTATTTGTGGAATGTACATTTGGTCACTTTAGGGAATACACGAGCCATCGGGTCAACGCGGTCCTCGGGCTCCATTTCAGTAAAGCTCACGACGTCACTGCCGTACGTTGAGAACTCGCCATCGAGGAAAAAGTCCATGAAAAAGATTTGTCCCACAACGTTTATGAAGTTAAGCACTTCACAGATGAAAAATCGGAAGGCGTAGAAGTTTTGAGTGTGCAGATTGGTATGGAAGTAATCTACAAGCAATTTCTTACGGTCTTTCTTGCATTCCTCGCCGACGACGGGGCAGTTTAGATCCAGCACCAACATCTTGATCCTGCCTCCTTCCCATGTCTTCCACAAGTAACGTGGCACATAGAACAAGATAGCTTGGAAGAACAACACGAAACACACCCACTGGTAGTATTTGTGGTATTTAACTTCATCTTGGCCGTCGACGTACGGCGCTACGCCAACGTGCGCTAAATCCTGGCCCACTTTGCCCACAAGCCTGTTGGGGATGGTGAAAGTCGAGTAGATCCAGCAGTAGGTGTCCATTACGGCGAGCGGTATCTCGTCGACGATGCAGTCGATCGGGTCCCCGATGTATTGCCTCGAGGTGACGAGCAGCGAAAACGCGATCAGGATGATCACGGTGGCTTTGTAATGAAGTCGAAACACATTGTTGTCGATGCACACTGAGTCGAGCTTGAGTAGCCCCTTCACGGAGCCGAATACGTCAAACATGGCGTTGGTAAACTAGCCGCGGGCACGCGGCGCGTCGTTCGCGGTCGAGAAGAACGGGCGTGCGCTTCGCCCTCGCGACAAATGTGGAATGCTGGCTGGTGGGGCGAGGCGGTCGGCGAGCAGGGCAGGCGCGGGGCGCGGGGCGGGGCGAGGGGGGCGCGGGCCCCCGCAGACTCCTCGCCTCGGATCAACGACACACACAACACTGACCTTATTTACAAACCCATTCGTGGCGTCTTCTGGTAGCCACGGCGACGTACCCGTCGGCTATGCACTGCAACTTGCTTGCTCCAAGTCACCGCGGAGCAGTGGGCATCTTCGAGAGGCGCTACCACATCGGCGCGCTATAATTAAAGTAACTGACGACTCCGATTAAATCGTGGCGTAACTTGAGCTTATAACTTGAAATGGAAATCAGGGATATGTTAACGGTTATTAGTATTACATAACGCTTTCGACAGCTTTTGAGGGGTTAACTTTCTTTGTTCGTGCGCTATTCTCAGCTGCAATGAACAAAGAATACGTTTTTCTATCTGTAGTAAGTCATGCGTACTTTCTACAGTAAACTGGTTACTTAACTAGTCAGATTACGTAAGCAATTAGTTAACGATCAAAGGTCAAATAGTAATGTCAGCCATTATCTGTTATTATTTGCGGAAGAATCGTTAGGTTTTGATTTATTCTTGAAACACGATCGAGCATAAATCGATAGCTGAATGTTTGTGAATACTTACGACTTGAAATTCGACACTGTTTTGTGAACGTGCTTTAGTGCACGACATTCGATCACCCGAATTATTGTTTTGACAATTTGCAAATAAAACAGATACTTACCCACATGTTTCTTCCTCAACCAACTTACTTGAGGAACTAAATTGAGTGGCGTAACTACGTTACAAATAATAAGTAATAAGGAATTAAGGAAATTAACCTTCTATGAATGAATTTCGTCGGCTTTTTATTTTCCTTAGTCAATATAATAATGAATGAAATAAATATAAAATGAAATCTTACTTTTTGAGTAAATTGAAATATGTATGTAGACTTCGTATTTTTTGGTTGAACAGATAAAGGTCCATTTTGTATGGGAGATTTTTAGTTCATTGCGTGCGTCATAAGGGTTAAGTAACTTCGTCCTTAATTTAAACTCCGAAATTATTGAATCAACCTGTGGAACTGGAATTAGCTCGTTATTTTACAAAAACATTGAATTGTAGTTAAATAGGTAACCTAAATCCATGGACGAATTTAGGTTTTTTTTTGGAAAATCACCAGAAAATGATAATGAATCAACTACACTTTAAAAATTGCTTTGTGCTACAAGGAACACTGATATTTTATCTTATCTGGATAACCGCCGTCGCATTTTCGTATTTCGTCATTTTTAACAATCATTGAATCAAAATAACTTAAAAAAGTTTGAGTCATTGACGATTTCATTAAGTACATTTAACTAGTGATTAATTTTAAGAATTAAATCCAGCCATTATCTAGACTTATAGATAGATAATGGCTGGATTTAATTCTTAAAATTTTTATTTATCTATTTACTTGTAAAGAGAGTTTTATTTAACAACCGTTGATAAGTAGGTTATCTGTAAATTGCCTATTTGTGAATTGTATTGAATCCTTTTGAATATACGAGTATTACAGTGTTAGTTATATATATTACTAGCAGCGCCCCGCGGTTTTACCCGCGTTGTGCCCGTTCCCGTGGGAATATCGGGAATTTTTATACATAAAAACCTTCCTCTTGAATCACTCTACCTATTACAAAAAACCGCATCAAAATCCGTTGCGTAATTTTAAAGATTTAAGCATACAGACAAACAGACAAACAAACAGACAAAAATAGCGACTTTGTTTTATACTATGTAGTGACTAGCAGAGCCCCGCGGTTTCACCCGCGTTGTATCTGTTCCCGCAGGAATTTCGCGATAAAATGTATAGCCTATGTCCTTTCTCAGGCTCTGGACTAATTGTGTACCACATTTCATTCAAATCTGTTCAGTAGTTTTGGCGTGAAAGCGTAACAGACAGAGTTAATTTCGCATTTATAATATGAGTTAGGATTCTTTGAAAATAAAACAAAAGAATAAGAGTAGGGAAAAACCTTATCCTTAACGTTATCCTTAGCCATTTTTCGATACGATATTTGATAATAGTGATATTAAGTTAGTAAGCTGAAAATGCTTTGCCTAGTTGTGCGACAAAACATGGTAATACCACGTAATACTGCCATAGGTACTTTAGTCCGTTGACAGGAAAAAGGAACGCAAAAACTTAAGTATCGCATAAAGTTTTCAAGTTTTTAGTCATCGAATTATTTTGAATCTCATTCGTGAATCAGCCGCTTATGTTGTGTCTATTGTTTTCTAATTTAGCGTGAAAAGGCATACGTGACAAGTAAGTCACGTATGTCTATGAATTGCATCAACCTACTTCGAGTGATAGTATTGTGAACTTGAAAATATAAACACATACGTACCTATAAGCTCGGTTCGCCCACTTTATTACAAAGGCCAAAGTTTTAGGTTTTTTCTTGGTTACCTAAAAACAAAACAAACTTAATATATTAATTTTGGTCTAAGCTTTGGTACCTGGTCTATAAGATGAAAGAGTTTTTAATTAATTTTTCTTGTCTCGACCTTTGGATTTAATAATGCTTCAATATGCAATTATTGGACCAGAGTTTTTGGGTCATTTTATTTGTAAGCGCTTATCTGTTGTCCTCGGAATTTTTGTACTGAGTTGAAAAATACATTTCGAGGAAAGTTTGAAGTAAGGTACACGGCACACCTTAATTAAACAATTTCTTCTAGAGACTCTATGAAAAAGCAGGCGTATCTAATAGTTTAGAATTTAGAAGAAATGCTCTGTTTTATTTGCTTGCCGAGGTTCGAGATTTCGAGAGGCTTTAAAGTCGGCAGTTCTCGGCTCGTTAAACATAAGTATACTAAGTTCTTACAAGTTCAATGTTATGTAGACTAATCAGTATTCAAAGCACAGCGTGACCACCTAAATGTGACACGAAATGACTGTCGAAAGAGTTGCCAGACTCACAAGTGGAGGGCATTCTTACTCGTGTAATGTTGGGAAAGTATGCAGTTGGCGATCATGCCTGGTTTATGTTCACTCTTTGTTTATGGAAAGAGTTGATTGTGGACTATAAAATAACAGCGGTGAAAGCCTTTCAAGTGTGCTTTTACACCAGATCTATGATATGCTACACTTATTTATTTGGTGGATTAGGTACCACCATCGCTATGTTATTTTGCTAACTGACTTGTATAGGTATGTAGCTCTGGTGAAAAGGCACTTTTACAATTCTACTTGCAGCGCCCCGCGGGCAAGCCCGCGTTGTGCCCGTTCCCGTTGACTGTGGCTATTCGTTAAAAAACAAACTCTTTAGCTTTATTTTTTTAGAACAGATTTTTCAGACGTCCGTTCTTCATCAATAGAATGAGGTATAAAAAGCGGCCAAGTGCGAGTCGGACTCGCCCATGAAGGGTTCCGTAGCAGCGAGTAACATAATAAAGAAGTTCTTGAAGTTCGTTGTACTTACTACTACTTACTTACTTAGCGTGTGGGTTGTGATCGATTAACGACCTCACAAACCCTGGCGCGACTTATAATTTCTACTCATGGTGTATAAGTATTACAGATTACAGATTTATTATAAGAAAATAATGGTTCAGGGTTTATGCATAAGATTAATGTTTATTAAAATAAATGTTTTTTTTATTTACATTTGAGTTATTGAATGAATAATCAGTATTTTTTTGCGGTTTACGATTTATGTCGTAAAAAAAAACTACTAACTAGACCTCGTTCAAACCAATTTTCGGTGTTAGATTACATTGTTATGTACATCATATATTTTTTTTAGTTTTATCATTCTCTTATTTTAGAAGTTACAGGGGGGGGGACACACATTTTACCACTTTGGAAGAGTCTCTCGCGCAAACTATTCAGTTTAGAAAAAAATGATATTAGAAACCTCAATACCATTTTTGAAGACTTATCCATAGATACCCCACACGTATGGGTTTGATGAAAAAAAAAATATTTTTTTCATTTCTAAGTATGGGAGACCCCCCTAAAATTTTATTTTTTTTCTATTTTAGTGTGAAAATATTAATGCGGTTCACAGAATACATCTACACACTAAGTTTCAACAACATAGCTCTTATAGTTTCGGAGAAAAAAGGCTGTGACATACGGACAGACGGACGGACAGACAGACAGACAGACATGACGAATCTATAAGGGTTCCGTTTTTGCCATTTGGCTACGGAACCCTAAAAACTTAAAGTCAAAGAAGTATTTGTACCGAAATGATAGTCGCAATTTCCTCGATGATCCGTAATTTTGGAGTATAGGCATATCAGTAACCTCTAAAATTTATAGATTTTATCATTTTCACGTTTATCTACAACTGCCGTTCACAGCTCAAAATATCAGTTGGTATTAAAGTTGTCAGCTTTACTATATCTGCTGTAAAGTCGGCCTGCGCATCCTTGATCTAAATCTATTTGTTTTGGTTACTTGTGCGAATTATGATGATATTTAACGATTCATGGTGACTTTGGAGAAATTATTAATGAAACGGCAGTTGACAATTGAGTTCATTTTTTCTTGACCTGAAACATCTGTATGTGAACTGGCCCTCTAGCCAAGAGGCAAAACCAAAACAATGTGAAGTATTGTGAAGCTAATGTCACTGAAGTCTAATGGATACACTGGCTTTCGAATGCCACATGTAAATATTTTAGTAATGTACCTATGTATTTGATCACTGACTGTCTTACTTTTTTTAAACGGTTTTCCTTATTTTTTTCACGTGACACATTATTAGTGTTAGTTAGTAGGTACTTAGGTACCAAACCCTCATAAAATGAGTAGATATGTATATGATTATCAAATTACAGCGCAATCATAGGGCGAGATAATATTCGATAATGATTAATTACAGTCTTAACGATGGTATCACCGAATGGGCGCGCCCTACTGAGTATACTCTAGTAGGTATTCATTGTAAGGTGCACTATCAAGCGACCTTCGAAGTAAGGCGCGGTCACAGTAAATTCGGTAAATCATTTTAGCTATTTATTGGTGTATTTTTAAGTACCTGGCGTTATCAATAGATATTTATTTAGTGTAGACCAGTTATTATCGCGACTGCCACTCGTTTACAACATGAAAGTAATCCGATTCCCTCTGGTTTCCGTTCTCTCGGTTACCTTTCTAGTTGTTACATGATCGACAAGAAACGTGTCTGTCAAGAAAGAAAGAGGGCATATTCCTGGACCAAGCCGTGATTATTCATCAAGAATTTGTAACCACAACTCTTTAAACATAACGTTAAAAGTTATCGATATGTTCAGAAGACGAACAACAGAGAATAAATAGATATTATTTTGCAATCGGATCTTATCGTCTGGTGTGATCCACGGATCGCGGCTTGAGGACTCAAGACCCCTTAAATAATCATACTTCTCTTTCCTCCAATACGATTTCCTTTGCCAAAACCCACCGTTACTAGAGTCAAACAAGTCCATTTCAAATCAAAATCCTGCGGCCCGGATCCGCCACTACCGATGTAGATCCTCTTTTTCAGTGGTAGGATCTAATGAGATTCGTGACAGTATCGCAGCGCAGTATGCTCCTATAAGTTAGAATATATACGCTAACTTCAGTATTCTTTGCTCTATTCGTCATTATTTGCAATTTTCGATAGGTTTCTGTATGGAAACTAATTTCGTGATCTCTAATCTGGTTGCGATATGATAGATTACCTGAATCTATATCTCATGGTTCTGGCTACGCATTCCAAATTGTAATCTTATCGAGAAAATTGAATGGACTTCAAGCGGTATCTTTAAATTGTGTTGCAAACGTGCCAAGGTGATAACTCCATGTCATACTTATTTAAAACATTTGAAGGAATCAGTTTTAATAAAAATTTACGTACTATTACCTCAGCCCAAACCCTGTCGCTTAGGTTCGTAGCTTAGATTGCTCGAGCTTACAAAGCTCGGTTGATGAAATGTCAAGAAAAGACTTCAACGAGATGATTAAATAGGTAAAAGAAGAAGGAAAAAGGAAAGTTCTATAGAAAGCTGCTTTATTGAACTCGTTGTTTCTAGCTCATAAACTCGCTCTACAAATCTAAATGGCTAAAAACTTCCAACCTTCCATTTATTGAAATTAAAAATTCAACATACCTAAATATTTAACAAGAATCAACTTAGCAATACATGAGTGATATCTACAAAAAACTCTTTTAAATCTACCGCCTAGATCGTCTAGATAACGCCCGCGATAACAAAAATGTAAAAAGAAAAGATCGATCTTATGGCTTTAAAAATAATTGCTTACGTACGGGTAGCTTGACAGTGTGCGCAGGCGCATCTCGCGGGGTATGGCAACTGGGGGCGCGGGGGGCGGCGCGGGTAACACGGAACCCGTCCGACCTGCAACCAAGACCTCTCGCGAAATACCACACAACACACACAATAATGCACCTTATACTACCAGTCTCCTCTCTCACTCTGTCACACAACATCTATCTTAAGACGGAAAGAGAAAGAATCAAGTTTTACAACCTCTTTTCCCACTAAAAGCCTTTAAATACTTTTCATATAATGAAACCTTGTCGCGTTTGACATAAGGATTCTATTACCCTGTGATTTATTTTCGAGTTATATTTTGGTTCAAAACGAACTCATCTTTATATCTTTACCTGTAGAAATCAATTTTATTTGACTGCATGGTACACATGTGACGTTAAATTAAGTTTAGTTAAGTAATGCACAAGCCATGTTAAAGTTGGAGGATTCTGGGAATTGGGAAAGGCTGTAGACTAACGTGTTGGGTTTTTTTGGAGAAAATTAAGTTGTCTCGGACTGAGCTAGGATCGATGTTGAGAATAAAACGTGTGATTTGTTTTGTATACGGTAAGATTTAAAAAATAACTGCCGGTTTATCATGCCAAAAGCCATGGAGTAAGTATGTAGGTAATTAATGCAAGTGGAAGTTTTTATTTGAATTCAAGTTTTCTCTTAATTTTTCCTTTCTTGCTTTCATTACTTATTTACCCAATATACTTTTTTTACCCTACATTAAAAAAGGATATTTTCTCTCGATATCGAGTTATTTGTTTCAATTTTTTTCATTGATGTTTTTTAACCAACTTCCAAAATAGGAGAAGGTTCTCAATTTATAGCGAGCTTTATTTCGTGAACTAGATTGAATAAGACATTAGGTATGTAGGTATCGATAGCACTTTATGTTATTGTTTTGTTAATCAGAGGGCACGGCGATACTTATAATTATACTCGTTGAGGTCAATCATAAAATGATAAAGGTTGTGTTTTTCTTTAATAAAGTAATATGTTTAAAGTAGCGAATAAATAGGTACCTTAATTATGTAAATTAAGAAAAGCAGATTCTAAAAATATGTTAATTGCGGTGCGCTGACCGCGACCGAAACCTTAAAATAAATGTATAATATAATATCTGGTAGTTTGTCTAGCTAGCACGAGATTTGCATGTTAGGTAGGTATTAGAAAATAAACTCGAGACGATTAACATATTATATGTACCTAATTTGTTATGGTTTTTGATTTTTAATGACACAAAAGCTGAGTTCATTCTAGCTGTGCACATGTTAGTAAGTTAGAAAAAGGTAAGTAATTAAACAATTAGGTATGTTAATTCAAAACTTAGCGTGCATTGCACAAGCATGCCTAAATATGTTTAATAAACAAATGCGTCCGTTTCAAATAGTGTTCTATTTGGTGCATTGTAAAATACAATATTGAACGAACACCTTGTTTCTTCAACATATTTAGGTAGGTTATAAATCTGTGATAAAAATAGATTTAAGAGTTCTTGTGTCTTGCGCCTTTTATGATTAAGATTCAGTAAACATAAGAGTTAGGTATTTACTGATTGGAATTTTCGACTTAAGCTTGAACAGGCAGGTTCCCAAAGGCGCGAAACGGTCCCTATGTCTATGTAGGTACCAACATTCTAGACATCGGGAAAGATGAAATCAAATGACGACAGCATAAATAATATCATTATTTTACTAATGTCAAACGTGTTCAAGTTGTCACGGCTGTCACTGGCACAATCTACCAGTAATCGAGCACTTCGACCAGTTACACAGGTTTGCAATTTTACGCCACACTAGTTCTGTGACCAATCTATGTGGGATGGGTTTTTGTAGAAACCTAAAATCCGGGCCTCAAGTGATGTGATCCTGATCAGTCATAGGAATGGGGTAACAGGTTTATGCCCGGACGTCTCTGAGTGCGGCAATCAGAGATGTGACGTTAAAAAAATACGTCAAATTGTAGAATAGTTTTGAAAGATTTATAAATTCGCATAAAAAGACTTGATACTTTCTAGCACAGCTTCCCTGTATCTCTTATAGTTGGATTCTCTCTATAAATTTATTTCTGTCAATAATCATAAAACAAACTATCCCAGACAGTTTCGTATCTATGACTTAGGTACTTAGTCTAGATATATACTTTACACTGTATTTTTTGTCTATTAAAACCTTATGAAATAGCCATGGAAATAGCAAACACTAGAGACAAGACGTCTATAGACTCCATCATACTATTTTGTCAGATAAGGCTAAGTCATTTAAGGGTTAACTGTTGTGAGACTATAGATAAACAGACTTAAGTTCTGTCTAAAAACTATCAGCTACAGTCTACGAAAGTCCTAAGAAGTACGATGGGCCACACACATCACGTGAACTAACAAACAGTTAGTAGGTAATGTTGGTATTACAACATGCTTTCAACTCGCATAAATGTAAACTAGTCAGCGGTAACAACTCGCACATCTGGCTGCCTCATGGGTGGTTATCGGTTACCTAGTGCATCTAGGCACGAACATAGGTTACCTGTGTTATGTACCTGACTATATCCAGCTTGTTGCTAGGTCTCTGTTACTAAGTTAGAGACATCTAGGCGCGTATGCAGTTATCGACTCGGTCAAGGATTTTGTATATTAAACATTAGAAGGGGGTTGTATGTTTCTCTTTCGGTACTAAAACGAGGTAACTGTTACGTGTAAAATATACAAGAAACTATTCCTTATTGAATTGTTTAAAAATCTTTACTTTGAAACAAATAGAAAGCAAAACGATTGTCACTTGTCTAGGGGGGCTAAGCGAAATCTAATACCAAAAAAATATCATACAGTACCTACTAATAACAGTAGTCTTGTCTATATTGACCTACTTATAAATGGACAAATAATATGTGTTTCAAAGTCGAATATATCATGTTATCATACAAAAGGTGGTATCTTTGATGCCAAGGACCACTCGACCACGGAAAAATATACACTACCTATCTTCAAAGAAAATACTCGGAAATGACAGCTGTCACAAATGTTACAGAATTTCTCCTTATTATTCTTACTTAGTCTCAACCTAGTCGTCAACGGTCGTCTTACTTCTTAATACTAGGTTGTCAACTGTCAGCACCTAATTAGTTGACAACTGCAGTTGCCGACTATCGTATTCTTATCTTAACATTGTAGCTGTCCACGTCTAGTCTCATTCAACGAGCGACTGAACAGCTCTGAACGTCAGACCGACTGAATGACTGAACGACTTACTAAAATCGTACGTAAAGGTTTGTGATTCATTTGTTTTCTATTGGTTAAGTGCACAATGCACATGTCACCTCCAGCTGTCCTCTTCAACTGATTAATGTATCATTTAAATTAAATATTATAGAACAAAGTTAAGATAATTATAATGCAATTAGTCCATCATAAAGATAAATTCGAATACTTGTTTGAGGTTATGTCGAACTTGATCCTAATATGAGTTTCAATTCAACACTTCACGAGTTTCCATTTGTTTGCGCGATACGAATGAAATTTTAGATCATGTAGTTTACCTGGCATCAAACTATGTGTTCACATTTCATGGATTCAGGTTAAGTTTTCTCAAATGAAGAACAACAAACGTAATTTCGATGAATATCAACTTCTCGGATTTGGATCTATCGCAACAAAAAAATAATGAGTAGGTACCTATAAAAACTCGCGATATTTCAGTACATTTGTCATCGGTCTCACGTGATAACAATTGACCTCTGCCCCGATGAGTGCCCAAGGAGCCGCATAATCAAGACGTATCAATTACAGCTTCGTCCATTATGATGGAATTTCATACCCGATTAGCGATCCACTTGGACCGACTGATAACGATGAAGTAAATAAAACACTTGATAATATGTACTCCTTTATAAGAACATCGAGTAACGGGTGGGTGCGGTTTCAGACAAAGAGGGAGACCCCCCGAGATAAAGGCAAGTAAATCCCAGTTTTTTTATATATTAAAACATAAAATTACTTGCTTAAAATTATCTTCGGGTTATCATCTAAACTAAAAAAAACTGCGTAACGTCTGCGCGTCACTATGAGGTAGATATAAGTACTTATTAGTACTTATCCTACTCTGAGGATGGATGTATGTATGTTTGTTAACACTTTCACGCAAAAACTACTGAAAGGATTTTTAAGAAATTATATAGTAATACTAGCAGCACCCCGCGGTTTTACCCGCGTTGTGCCCGTTCCCGTGGGAATTTCGGGATAAAATGTAGCCTATAGCCTTCCTCGATAAATAGACTATCTAACAGTGAAAGAATTATTCAAATCGGTTCAGTAGTTTCTGAGATTAGCGCGTTTAAACAAACAAACAAACAAACAAAACAAACTCTTCAGCTTTATAATATTAGTATAGATAGGTTATACATCAGAATAACACATGAGATACATTTTATCACGAAATTCCCGCGGGAACTTTCACAACCTTGGGGCGCTACTAGTACTTCATAGTTTCATGGTTTTACTAAATGAAACCGCCAGTCTCTGCAAGTAGATAATATTTTGATAGATCAGCAACACCTCAACTCTGTAAAAATATTAAAATCCACTTGAGTTAATCTATCTAGACTTAGACCATATCTGTGTGTATGTTTGCTATGTCATTGCGAGCACAATGATATCTTTGAGTGACCACTTGTAACTTATCAGGGTTATTGTGGACTAGTTGTCCACAGCCATTTGTCAAAGGTATATCATACATGGGCACATAGTCAACAGTGGAGTCACCTAAAGATGGCTTTTGACATTTGCAATTAACTTGCTTGTTATTCATGTTTAATATGTACTGCTTGATTGATACGTAGTAGATAGGTAGGTAAAGCAACTAAGGGTGGATTGCTTCTAACGTTGGTTATCTTTTCATATGTTCCTCAAAGAATGTACGACTACACGCTATTAAATACAAAGCGTATTTGCATTTTTTTAAATTTTCTTACGTCCGTTGAGGCTGACATTTTGTGTTGACGTATACTGGTGCCTGAGCGTTAACTTAAGTAACCCGCCGTTTGTCTGTAATGTAATGTCCCACTACTGAGCGAAGTTCTGTAAGCTCACTGAAGACATCAATATCAATATGAATACTAAGATATGAGGAGGACAGAGATAATTAAAATACATAAAAAACTACATCTTAATATTAACTATGGTAATACTAATAACTATAATGGTTCAATAAATTTTATCGCCTTTAGACAATTATTTAACTACTATTACCATATTTTAGCATACTACCGTGTGAACGTGACCTTATTTAGCATGTTAAAGATTAAAACCCATGTTTAGAATACAAAATGTCGAAGTTTTACTGTTATATGCTAGTTCCCGTTCGTTGTAAACCGATGCTGTCCCAATATGGCGCGGAATGCGTTGCGCAAGAGTCGATGACGCGAGTCGGCACGAATGACAAGCTGGATTTGACATTTCATGTGAATGGTTTGTATTTATTTATTATTGATAGTAATAAGAACATTGTTTAGTTGATGCACATGTTGAATAACAATTGAACTAGAATACATGAGGATGCCAACACATGAAAATACCTACTTACTAAATCATACTTAGTGTAACAAGCAGCAGTCTCCCGCGGCTTTGCCTGCAGGCTTTCTCAGTATTTCAGTATACTTTAGAAGAATATGCTATATTTTCCATATAATATGCCAAAATTTGTCAAAATACACAAAAGCTCCAGAAATACACAGACTAAAGTAATCTCACATTTATTAATGTCATAATACTACTTCATATCAACAAACAAGTCGATATAATATCATTGGATTCCTTCGGTTCATTAACAATGAATAGTGAAATTAGAAGCCATTCATAATGGGGTCAATCAGTGATCAAGGACCTCAATTGTAACACGCTGCGGCCCAGTTCTGGACGCTCCGAACTAATTGTCCGTGTAGGTGGAACTTGAGAACGACTGAACAGCTACAATTATGTTTTGAGATCGAATACCAAAAGCAAAATTAGTTCGTCGAAGTTTTTAGACCTCCAAGGTTCCAACATGGTCTAACAATTGACGATCGGGACCCACAGTTTAACGTGCTTTCCGAAGCATGGAAGCGTTCAGATGGAAATGCCACAGCATCAATATCGGCCAAATATAGAAGTTGTTCTTAATGATATTGTGGTTGCCGGAGTTTTATGGGTATGAAACCAAATATGGATACTTATTGAATCAATTAGAAATATTATTGGTAAAGGCGTCTGTAGGCTTGTGTTATGTAGGTTATGGCCAACATTTAACGGTAAAGCTAAGTTTACCCAGTTATACGAAGAGGTGCTAATTTTAAATACTTAGTAGGAAAGTAAGTCCATTAAAGTGATTCATTATGGGCGAGACACCAAATCTTGTGACTGACCGCATGTTGACGTCATCATAAGTATTGCGGTTTGGATGAACTTCATAAAATTAATAGTTAGGCTTTTGTCGATGGAGTTTATTTCATTTCTATCTGTTGTCGGTTGTCCTTTATACTCGTACGACCTTCATGGAGTAAAGATGTTATGTAAAAGTCGACACCAATAAACAGAATAATTTAATTTTAGAACAGTGACACATTAGTACTATAATATGTATCATCTCAATTATGCCATAAAATATTTCCAAAAAAAATCCTTTATTATTTCCATCTTAACCATGCCGTATCCCCTAGCCTAACCCTAATCTATGTTCTACCCTTTTTAGGATCAAGCCCACCCCCTACATAATCCTGATCCGCCATTGTTCCAGAACTAGATGGTCACGTAACTACGAGGGTTCCTCCGGGAAGCGACACACGGCACTATTTAACAATCTGTGGCATCAGCAATTGCTTCGGCCTTGCCACTGCGCACTTATCCTAACCATCCACTATTTATAGCTAATAGAACAGCCCCTCCGACAAGAGATAAAGACTGATTGATATGCATTCGTTTTACATAAGAAACAAGATAGCTACAATAATAGAAATCTAGAATAAATAGACTGTGTTTTAGGGCTGGATCCTTTGAGTTTTTGTACTAATACCATATTACCAGTATTTTTTGAGCGATGGTTGCATTACATTTGCTCGAAAAGGGCTCTTTCAATTTAACCACTTTTATTCGTCGGCGCGTGTTTTCTATGAGAACATAATAAAGTCAGCACGCTTAAAAATGAAATGAAAACTCCTTAACCATCGACCTGCTATGCTAATGCTTTTAAAGATAGGTGTATTAGAGCCGGACCTCTCAAACAATGCTATGCTAATGCTTGAAGTTTATAACTTGAAGCCGGACCTCTCGCACGTATGTATACATACTTACGTGGCAATATGTGCAAGTCATTGAGCTTATTCAACTTCCGAAAGACCACATTCTTAATGCGGTGTTCATTTTAGAAATTCACCTGGCGATGTTCGCATTGGTGGTCACAGGTTTTACAAAGAGATATGATTGTCACCTGCATAGATAATGATACTTGATTGTATACTTTTCATTTAAATTGAGTAAGCGGGGTCGCAACGGGCCAGTATGACACCTAAAATAGAACACACACAAGGAATACAACAACATACGGGACTTTTATACAAGGGCATGTCAGTTCCATCATGCCTCAAATATTAGTAAAAGTCATGTCTCAAAACTTGAGGTTAAAATTCAGCTTGCAAACTCGCTCCAGCTAAGCGACGCCAAGTAATACTCACGAGAGGTATTACCTGTGGTATTACTGTAGGTAATGTTAGTTTAGTATTAACCTGGTATTCCCCAATCAATCACTGGACGGGTATAATAGTCGTACTTGTTGGCATGACTACTACTTAGAACTTACTTTCCTAGTGCTCGTATTGCATGCGTAATTCTGATAATTTTAAGTTATTCATTAAATTATCCTCAAGTTAATGTCGCTTATGCACATGAATGAATGTTATGAATGCTAAGTTCAAGTATAACATGAGTTGTTGTTTCTAACTTGTTCTCTAAACTTTGTGGTTACAAATGACGAAAGTCGGTACAAATGGTAGAATTTCTCAGTTTGTCTAAATACTTAGCTTAGGTTCATGTCTCATTTAGGTGATTTATTTAGAGTCAGTCTAGGGCTAGCCCCATGGATTATGTCATGATAAAGTTATATTATTCTCATAGATTATTATACAGTATGATCACGGCAATTCTACTAATATTATAAATTAGAAAGTTCCTGAGGATGTGTGTATTTATGTTACTCTTTCTTTCATGAAAAAATTACTGACGGATTTGGATGAAACTTCACAGTAATATTGGTTCTGTTTCTTCCGAAATTCCTGCGGGAACGAGTGCAACGCGTAACGGTAACACCGCGGGCGCGCCTAGTAATCACAATACTAATCAACTGATAATTCTGTGCCTTTACAGTGTTCGTTTCAGGATTTGGTTTCAAACCATTGTTTATGTGTCAAGGTTCACCTGGCCTTGAGGAGATATTCTCTTAAATCTTCTTAATATGCAAAGTTTTCAAATAAATTGGCCTTCGATTTCAAAATGTCTTACATTAGATATGAACTGTCAGTCATTTGTATTACGCATATTGGAAACTGATAACAACCGGAATGGACAGTTTGGAGTGTTTTCTTAAGAAATGCAACGTAATTTTTATCATCAATCTTTGGATGTCTAGGTCCTTGAAGACTATTAATATAAATTACTTGCTTTGAACAAAATCTAGTCTAGGGATAGACCTCTAGGCCACAACTACATATTGCCTTCGCAAACCCAGCAACTGACGATGTCCTACCTCTTTGTATTCTTTGTCTTAGTTGGAACACAAAAGATTCCATCGGGTTGAAGTGCCTCTAGACTAGTGCCTCCAGGCCTGAGCTTTAAATCATGATGAAGTAGGTAGCGTTTACAACAATCAGTTTGATTTGGATCAGCTCAAGTCCAGTAGAAATACTTGTTATTTTGTATCCCGAAACGACGGAAACAGGTTATACTAGACAGTGTCCGCAGGCTGCTGTTAGTCACAGTATCACATGAGACTTTACCGACAAATATGTTATAATGGCCCAGGTAGTTGAAGGTATGATGGATGCCCGTGAGTCAGCGGCTGTGCAGGTAGGCTCGGGCTCGAGGGTACACCTTGACTAGTGTAGCGTAATGTGGAACTGGCGTTATCGATAAAATTTCAACATATGACGAAATATGACCAATATATAAATTGTTAAAATTAAAACTAGGAATTTAAATTCATAAAGGATGCCTCAGACATTACAAGGCTGCAGACAGATATTGGGTTCAGGGATGTATTTACGAACCGATATTGTTGGTGAGTACTTTTATGTAAACTAATATGACTGATTTTTAAAACATAGACAATTCCTTCTGTAGACCTTTAGCTCTATAGAAGAAAGTGTCTTTGGTTAGAAATCAGACACATTTATCAATATTATAAGACTCAAATGCCGATTATAAAGTATAAACAACCAAGATATTTGAAAATTAGAGAACATATTTAGGATACCTAATCAATAATTAAATACTTAGATACTAATAAATTGTATAAAATTACAAGCGAGAACAAATTTATAACACAATAAAAACCACAAAAAATCACTCATCAACACTACGAACGAATAAAGGTGTAAGTGAAAACATTAATCAAAATAATTAATTTAACATTTGTTAGCAAGATTAATCGACATCAAAACATCACTAGGCGTAAACGAAGTAGTTCTAACATCTAACGGATGTTTTTTTGTCTCTTTTCATCTTGTTATTAATGGATAGTTGCGTCTCGTTCTAGTGTAGGTGTATCCTAAATAAGTGGATTGTCAGACGGTGTGGGAATGTTCTTTAAATGTCTATTATTTAGGTGATGGTCAGCGTGCTTATTGTTTTTTTTAAAGAAAGGATTGAATGTAAATTGATTGACTACTTACATAAGTATTAGGTACAATAGTGAATTGATAATCTCATGTAATTATGAAAGATTTTATAAATAAGTGTATTGGTACTGTTTAATAGTAGTTTATGCAACGTCATATAAAGAAGGGTATTAAAACACGAGTGTGAGTTTATGAAACGAGCGCAGCGAGTTTCATAATAGTAACGAGTGTTTTAATACCCGTGTTATATGCAGTTGCATACACTACTTTATCTTCACTATTTAATGCAATTAATCAAACAAAATTTTAAAAACAAAACACATTGCGATACATTAAATTCACGCGTAGGTACGTGTATTGTCACAGTGAACTTGCCGCCATTAAAATCTAACCAATGAGAGCGCAGCTGCGCGTAGGGCCAATCAGGAGCGAGCGAGATCTTACCAAAGAGTTTTGTGTATGTAGTTTCGACGAAGTTTTCACGTATAACCCAACTGTTTTCAAAAGCCAGCCTAATATCAAAATTTTATGCAACTAGTATGAGGATTTTGACATAAGGCTCGCCAGGTTAATTGGTCGCGTTATAATGATGTTATAATGTTATATTATAATGATATTATAACATCATGTGCAATTGCTTAAATTGAGTGTTTTAGTTGTCTGTGCTATAACAGTAGTAATTATAAGTCAAGTATTGGAATCATAAGTAGAATGTTACAACATTAGTGTAGATAAAATATTTTATAACACTCGTCCTTAACGATTTCCGACAACTGACTAACTAAAGGATAGTAACTAACGTTGAAGTAATTATTAACTTTAGTAACGTTTATTAACGTTTAAACAATCATAAAGAAACGATCAAATCTATTCTAATCGCAGTACAAATGGTGTTTCTTTAGCCCTTCAGATCGTCTCCGGTGAAGCAATAAAGACCATCTGCCACCAACTGCCACCTATTGAAAAAAACATTTGATACTTAGTTTTATAGACAGACACAAGGAAGTCGACAATTGCTTTGAACGATTAAAGAAGGAAAACCTTTTGTTTTCAGGATTGGAGTGGGACTGTCGTATATTCTAAAAGAGTGAAGCCTTTGTTTTCTTTAAAAAAAAATAGACCATGATACATAACACATAGATAGATATAGTTCAGCTCCTAAAATTCCAAGATCAAACTAATGTGATTTGTTTCGGCACAAAAGTACAACGTAAAGTACAAGTCATGTTTCTCAGTTATCAGTATCACAAAACATTTGACAATGCGACAAGTTGTTGAAGAGTTTTAGACGCCCGCATCTCAGTTATGACGGTCAGGGAAACTCTAAATACAGCTTGATAGCAGTTTTAAGACTGACATGACGCGAATGAAACTGCTTTTTACAGTCTAACGTGTTAGTTGTCGGTACAAATAATTTTGTCTGATAATTAGAATAATTAGATATTACGTCTGTAGTCTGGAGACATATGAAGGTGTCTCCATAGACCACAAGACTGTCTAACTACAGTTTTAAATACGAGTATAATGTGTTCATCTTAGTGTGTTCTATCTATGCGTTAATTAATGAAGCGTCTCTGTGATAATCTGTTCAAATGTCGCAGTTATCAGGCGCAGGCGCAGAGAAGAGAACTGGTTCCAACTCCACGACTTGTTTGAACATCCTAGTTTACTTAGATAACGCTCCAGTGGGTGCACTGAGCGCTCGCCGAACTGAATGCTGTTTAGTTGATTGACATCAATGATCTGTGACTGTGAGATTTGTAAATTAGGCAAGATAATTATGTTTTTATAGTAATGCTCATATGTAATAATAATATAAAATATTTATTGAGATGATCGTTAAAATATTGGCAGGTCCAAATCTTACGCCCGTACTCGAGAGACGTCAAACTATTCCTTATTACAGATTCAATGGGCTATATTGAAAATTTCGTCAATTACTTAAGTGTCGATTTAATGGATGTTTCTGAGTGCGGCGAAAAATATGTGGGACTATTCCAAGGGATAAGTATAATATCATTTCTATAGAAAACAGCTTTATAACTACTTTCATCGCATTAAAGTAGAATATAAATCAAAGCACCACTTCGCCAAACCCATTTAACGTTGCAATTTTTCTCATGACACCAAAAATGGACATACATCCTTATTCGTCCGGAGCGCTCGGTAACCTGTTATGCGCGCGAGTCGACATCGCGTCGGTTTGTATGGTGAAACATATCTCTCACACACGTGCAGCATGCTTAGGACACTGTGTGACACTGTAGCTGTGTAAAAAGGAGATATGTGTGGGGCTGTGTGCGTGCGCAGGTCAAATAGTGGCCAGGTCGATTGTCAGGTCTTAATATTATTACCTAAAGGCCTGACTTATGAGTTTTGACTCGAAATAATAAATTAATGTTTGAGAATAAAATATAGGTAAATTAATTGTGTTGGATTAGGTTTCTTAATTGTTTTGTGGCATTAATCTTGGGATTGTTAAATAAGTTTTATTATATTTTATTTCATAATTTTAGTTCAAATATAGTTACCTTACTTTTATATTTAGAAAATTAAATAAAAGTTAAGAAATCAGAGCCCTAGGTAATACAGCAACATGCAGTTTCTAAGGAAATTATGTTTTACTTGCAAATGAATTCCAAATATTTTATTGCATAAGTAATTAATCTAAAGTAGGTATGTAACTAATATGTATTATTTATTGATTTATAATTAATTAACTTATTATCATTATTTCTTGTTAAACCGTGAGGATTTGTCCTTGGCTTGAAGCATATTATAGACACTAAAGACAATAAATAATGTAAATATCTGTAAATCATTTTGCATGTTTAGTGAGCGCTACTTGTTAGTACATATTATACATATTTAATTTATGTAACGTTCTTATTGAAAATCTTTTGCCATTCCCAAGTATTTGGAGTTTGTGAAGAGTAGTACAATGAAGTGGTCAAAATTAATGTAATTTAACTTTAGTTAAATTGTTAGTTCCGGTTGTTTCAATGGTTTGTCCATTTCAGAGGCTGTGAATAGGAGAGATAATGAATACTTTTAGTTCTATAAGAATCTTTGTTCTGATTGGCTGACTGAGTGACTAAGAGGCCTAAATCACTGGTTAATTGTGAATGTTAGACTTATCCTACAAGTTTTTAAAGTTACCACTTTATCCATCGCTCAGTTGAACTTAAAGCTGTAAGTTGCAAGACATAGAGAAAGGTATTTCTCAAGTCGCACAGTCTTTAAAAGGATTACCTCATAAAAATGAATGGAGGTAAAAAATGAGAAATCTCGCTTTGGCCGTTATTCACATCGGCCGAGAAGGAATGCAGTCGCGCGGGGTCCGACGGCGGCGCACACAGGCGCACGCGCACGCGCACATGCGCACTGCCTGCGCTTGTGTGGATTACCCCACAGGATCAGATGACCAGGGAATATTGGACCACTACTAACGGGTTTTGTGATTGGATACGCTATTGGTTGTTTCTCGATTGGTTGGCGAATTATACTCGATTCAACTTCATTCTTCAAATTATTCTTTTACAATATTAGTTACATAACTTCTTAAGATTAAATAAATGAACTCAAAAATTAAAAGACCCTTAAAAACTTTGCTTCGTTTGTATTATTACTGTAAATTCAGCCCTTTTTAGACAAATATGTCAACCAACGTTATTCTTTTCTTTGCATAGTATCTTTTGTAAAGCGTCGGTGGTAGTGTGGTGGCGTGTGCAGTCGTATATTAGGCTAATACCGAGTTTTAAGGTTCAATTCCCGGATCGGGCGAAGCAATTTTCTTTTAGGACATGGCTCGGGTTTCGTCACCAATCACTCTTACTTAACTTAAGTAAGAGTGGTGATTTCGCCGAATCCTCCTCACTGTAGGTGTTGATATCTTGAGTGAAACGAGTTACCTTTGCCAACATTTACGACATTATAGGCTAATACTTTTTTATATTATTTCCAACTTACAAAATAAAATCATTGAAATCGATCGAGTTTCAATTAAGACCGTCATACTCCAGTAGTAGGGGATTCTCTCAATGTGTGAGTTGTTAACAACATTTTTATTATGTCTGTGGTATTCAATGACAGGTCGGAACCTTTTAATGAATATGTAAAGTTGCATTTACTAATAAATATTATTACATATGTACTTATGTTGATGAGTTAACTTACATATTTATAATTACTTAGTATCTACCTACACTTATCCATTTATATTATTTTCTAATCCTAAGCCAGTACGTTTGCCTATTCCAAGCTATAATGTACATTACATACATGCACCCTAATTAAGGCATTTGTGACTTGAAGTCTCTGATTGAGATTTTAATTGTTATTTACATAAGTACAATATAGTGTTTATTAAAAATGAGTTTCAAGGAACCTAAGGTAAGTTAAGTACTTTACGCAAAAAACTCCACTAAACTTTAAAACTGGGTTCGAAATTATCAAAGTAATATTCTGTAATAATTATCCGACAAATATCCAAATGACTGTAAAAAAATGCTCATTTCGTGTCAGATTCCAGAAATCTTTTTCTCAAATATAATAGAAAAACGCATCAGTTACCACCTTATCCCCTACCCAAGAAATTAAAGTGACATTTCACGTGATACATATGTTTATATGTAATACATTTTAGTCCGTAATCTGATGATTAACTAGGAAGAGAATTCATATTATGACTAAAAGTAAATCATAATAAATACGTGTTTACTATCCGTTAAACAATACACAACTTAGTAAAGTGACGAATTGCCGCTAGGCGTCACGGCTATTTATAAATACTTTAAACACATTGTCACTTGATTAGATGTGTAATGTGATAAACTTTCGTTAGTAAACACTTCTTTCGCTCAGACTCAGCGATTAAAAGACGCTTCTGAGAACGGCAGTTTGAGTAATTCATAAGGTTAGCGGATTGTAGAGTAAAAAGTATGAGACGGGTATGAAGAAGCCAGCTCGCAGTTTATAAACTTGCTTCTTCGATCAACAATACACAACTAGATGTCGGGTCGACGCCAAAAATACGTTTCGGTGAATAAGGCCTCATTTGAAAAGTGAGCTCTTATTTTTTTCATAAGATTTGCTACTTTTTTTTGCTAGGTGTCATGGTTGTTATTAGGTTGAACTTCGAAATGTTTTAAAACTTTTGTTTCAGTTCGGTAGTAAACAAAATAAGCTGTCACATGTCATCCACGCGGACAGTATTTAGCTTTGATTTTGTACGTGACCCGATATCTAGTTGTGTATTCTTGATTGAAGACTTGCTTCATTTAATCGACAATATTATCCATAGATAAATCCTAGAAGATAGATAAAAGTTAGTAGCAGGCATCAGGCATAATCTCCCTAGTTGCTGCCGTGTTAACAAACACAATAAAACAATGCTAACATTTATTTGGCCACGTCTTAAAGCAATTCATTTATTACCAAGAACCATATTCTTGTGCAGTCACGTTAGATCGGTATGTAGATAGACACTTGTTTATCTCAAGATAACCTAAATTCTGACAAAATACAAAAAAAATACTGGTAATATGTCTTGGGTGTGGCATTCGTCATAATAATTAGAATGAAACGTAATACGTAAAGTACTTACTTATGCGAACACTAGCTGCGCCCAGCTGTTTCACTCGCGTTGTCGTTTGTAGTTTCGGGATGTACTAATATAAGTACTAAGTAACTCGGGATGTACTAAGTTCGTGTAGGGAAGCGGCCAACCCTGGTGTCGGAATTTTTAGACCGCCCAAAGGCCTCCGACACGGTCAATCGATAGAAACAATCGGGATCGACAATTTTACGAACCCTCCGAGGCACGATGGTGCTCACATAGAAATATGCCACTATCTGGGATATACTTAAAGTACGTTATAACTTCTTAATACGGATATCCAGTACAAAAACAATTATTCTGGGCCGATAGCTCCGGATATTAGAACGTTGAACCAGACAAAAGAAATCAAATTCTTCAGCTTTATTATATTAGTACCTATTAGTATATAGATAAATATTACTTAAAGGTAAAATGAGCGGTTAATTTGAGTCTAGATTTAAGTTCGAACAAAACTCTCACTCCGTTACAAATGAACTTAACATAACTTGCTAGGTCATAAAATAGACTTAAAATATCTTGATAGGTACAGTTATCTCTAAACACTGACAAACAATGGCTCCGTGCTGTGAGACCTAATTATTAGTCGGTTTATTTTAACGAAGCCCCAGTTCCCAGTGCATTTCTTTCAATTATAATTTTTCGGTTATTTTCAAAAATAGTAATACTCACGGCCGCACTCAGAGACGTTCATAAAATCGACACTTGACTACTTGACATAATTTCTCATACTTACATAACATATCATAATCACTCAATAATATCTACTCAGGAAACATTTGACATCTCTTAACAGCCTCCGTGGTCTTGTGGTTTGAGCGCCCGGCTCACGATCCGGAGGTTCCGGGTTCGATTCCCGGTGGGGATATCTCACAAAAATCCCTTTGTGAGACTTTCCTCAGTTTGGTTAGGGCATTGCAGGCTGAATCACCTGATTGCTCGAAAAGTAAGATGATTCCATGCTTCCGAGGGCACGTTAAGCCGTCGGTCCCGGTTACTTTCTACGGATAGTAGTCGTTACTTGAGCCGTGTCAGAGGCCTTTTTGCGGCTCAATAACTCTGACACCAGGATTGGTCAGGTTGGCCATCCACTCGATGAAGAAGATTTGACATCTCTGAGTATTGGTGTTAGTAAGTAGGTAGTGATAACTTTCAGGGAATCCTTTGTGTTTTGAAAGAAATATTGTGGAAAGTAGAATATATAATTGTAATTTCAAGCCTAGCTCTTATCATTCCAAATAGTTAGTACTTATTACATTTAATAGCCCGCGGTAATCAATCTCTTTACTACTTCTGTACTCCTAGTACAATGTAAATTTTCTTTTGACGACTGACTATTTATATACTAGAATTTCTTTTGAGATATGCATTCCTAGTATAGTCTAAATAACCTGCCTGAAATCAGAAGCTAAACGTTTAAGTGAAAAAAAACGTTCTCACTTAATTTTGATAGAACAATAACAATATTATGCATTCGACTGCGCTGTAGCCCAAAAAGCGGGTTATCTTTTGCTACCACACAAGTAGGTCGAGATTAGGCAAAAAATTGCTAAAGTACAAAATATACTTATAGCGACTATGAAGAAAAAAACAAATGCATCCCGCTAACTAGCGATATTAATTTAAATGACTAACATAAAATAAACAGCCAACTTTATGATTTCTTCGGAATCTCTTCCATTTTCTGTGTTCCTGGTACCTGCCTGCATTTTCTTTTGACAATTGACAAATTTTTGTCGAATCTTGTTATCATATCGGTCTGTTATCGTTATCAGAGAGATACCTAGTCACTCAGCCGCGGCTTGAAGCGCAGGACACACGCTATTGTATTAATTATGTTATTTTGTTTTACTAAGTATTGAAAAAGTGAATTGTTTGGTTTATTAGGCCTAGAATTTTGATGTAAGTATCTTTATACATTGTTGTTTGTTTATCTATGTTTTTGTTAACACAACTAGCTTTTAGGTGTTATCTTAAGATAGTACTACTATATCTATAGCTAAGTGGTCATTATTTTCATAACGAGCAGTAGTTCCCGGTTCCATACCTGGGAGAGGCATTTGACAATATTTGTAGTACGTCTGCGCTTAAGTTGTCGTTACTTAATAACTTCCATCAACTAAAATAAGACGAGGTAAAAGATTGACATCTAAGGCTATTGTAAATTTAATAAGATGCCTCAGCACAATGCAATTATAATTAATAGTGTAGCTTCGTATTTCTGATAGTTAAGTAAATAATGTAAGAGCATAAATATATATTATTGATTTATTCAAGTACAGAGCCGCAATCAATTAAATTTGATTGTTCTTACAATAGGTCAAGGTTTTGAATACAATAGGTGCTTGCTTGCATATTGTAATTCATTTGCAAAACGATAGTTTATGTCTCATTACTGTTAAAGTTAAAACATACGTCCTTCTTCTTCTTTCTTACATTAAGCGAGCTTATACGCTGATAGTGGGTGAGCAAGTAATTCAACATGCTTGGCGCGCACACGCACGCGTTCATAAACTCGCCGGCAGCTTGTAAGCCTGCAGCTTGTATACTCTCTCAATCTAATCATTCATTTATTTCGAGGAGGTAGTAGCCAACCCCGGTGTCGGAGTTATTACGAGTATACCGCCTAAAGGCCTCCGACATGGTTTGATGATTGAATCAACCGGGGCCGACTGCTTAGCGTGCCCTCTAAAGCGCTCAGATAAAAATTCCACTATCGGCCACCCAATATCCAAGTAGGGGCCGAGCTCAATCTAATAACGCTTGATTTTAAAAGGTTTATTTTTCTATTCTCTTTATTCGATCAACATGTACGGAAATGTGTTATCTCTGCAATTTTAGAAACTAATATACTGACAAGATATTTTCCTTTTGGTGCTGGTGCTTGGTGCTGGACTGCTGGCAAAGCACCTTAATATTTGCTGTCGGTGACACATCTTCAGCTTCAGTGACCGACTAGTGCAAAAAGTTTTAAACACTCGTATTATGCAACTAAGACGTTCAATTAAAATAAGACTAACAGCTTAAGGCTGGGTTATTTGAAACGGTTGGTTATCGTAATATTCGTTCGTTAAAAAGTTCACAATTTTTACGATTTAAAATTACGATTCACTATTTTGATCCCTGATATAATACAAAGCATTGTTTAATAACTTAAATTTAAAATGTTGTAAACACGTTATGTAAAGTAAAGTTTAAAATGTTGTAGGTAGTTAAATCATTATTTATATTTACTGTTACTGACTGTCATTACCAATAAAGGCCATCTCCAATTGTCATGTCACCTTGATCGAGCCAATCCTTCGATGATAATAATTGCTTTCATTACTGATCATAGTTCCTTCCTATTCATTTATAGTTGAAATATAATTTGTGGAACATTTTCATGGCAACGAAGGTTCGGCCCCACTTAGCATATGTAGGTACATTCTGGGAGTAGAATGTCAACAGGCTGATAGACCTAATATACATATAAGTAAGTCAGTTAGTGAGTCAGTCATGTTTGCCTTTTATATATATAGATTTCGTATACCATAGTAAAAACAGCTGATATTTTTACTTTATATATGTAGGTAATCATAGTATTTACATTCAATAAATAAATTACATATTCTTATAGTAGGTATCCATTTGTACTAATTAGGTAAACATTATATCTAAAATCAAAAGCATCAAAGTAGTAGCTAGATTCCTTGAATGCTGACGATGCTCTGTGATGTCCGCAAGTATTTATTTATTCAGTTAAGTTTTAGCCATCAACCAGTGAGTCTGTGCAAACACTACATTGTACTTAGGTCAGTACATTTGAACAAATGATGGCAAATGTATTTATAAGTCCAATGATTGTGTTGTATTCGTACATCATTGAATTTGTATACAGAATCAGTAGTCGAGATGATGACAGTCTATACAGACATACTCGTACATCATGTTTGATTAACAAAATTTGTAGTTAGTGAACTTTTAAAAAACTCTTTAGTTACCTACTTAGTGAACTTGTCAAAAAACTCTTTAGTTACTGTGAACTGAATACATAAATATCTAGTCAGTTAAGTACTAGTGTTGGTTCCATTATTTCGTGGTGTCTGTGTGATGAAAGCCTTGAGTGCTATCAATCAAGCCCCGAGCCCTTATCTCGCGCCCGCCACATGCAAGACTACAAAGAAGAGGCAGTCTTTGAACTTAACAATGTTTTCTGTATCTTAAGTACTTCTTTGTCATATTCTGCTGTTGTTCAGTAGTGTTGTAGGTAAATAAGGTAACGATAAAATTACTAGCAATGAATGGAAAAGGTATGTCTATATTACATAACCGTATGTAATGAAACCCATAACAGGATTATCTTTATTTCATCCTCGGTAAATGCTTAAAATCTAAAAGTAAACTACAATTAATAATTTCTTCGTTCACAGACCAACATGTTAGCAGCAACTTTATCTTTAACCCCGCGGATGCGGTTTAACTTTTCCAAGCCGAGCATAGAAAACATAGCGTTCAAACTCCACTACCAGCTGACGGTGACTTTACTCTTGGCTTTCGTGGTCCTCGTGTGCGCTCGGGAGTACTTCGGGGACCACATCAAATGCATCTCGGACCAGGGAGTGCCGGACCATGTGATTCAGACGTACTGCTTCTTCATGGCCACTTTTACTTTAGTAAGTTCAAGTTGTTATAACCAAAATGTTTTGTACCTATAACAGTATAGTAGAACATATAACCATAGTTAGGTATTTTTCTTCGAATCTTGTTGGGTCAAGAAGTAATTAAGTAACAAGCAATATACAACGCGAGTTACTAAGTAAGCCTTCTACACTGGTGAGATGGGTAGCCTATAGTGGCATTACTATCAGAGTGCTAACGATTTCAGGAGAAAGCTTCGGAAGGCCCGTTAAGTTGCCGGTACTTGTTGGTTTAATGGTTAGACTCCTTTATAAAGCTCAAGGAAAATGAAGACTTACAGACTGAAAACAAGGTCCTTTTCCAGGTTCGTCATTACAACGAGAGTCTACTGCAATCCGGGTCCCTACCGCACCCCGGAGTGGGCCCCATGATGGAGTCCGACGAGACCCTGCACCACACCTACTACCAGTGGGTGCCATTCTTCCTCTTCATCCAGTCTATATGCTTCTACATGCCACATTATATTTGGAAGAACAAGGAAGGTAGGTATTCTAACTTTCTGGTTAAAGAACTAACTCTAAAGGGTATGGCAAACAAGTGACCGTAACTTACGTTCTTGTATGCCGTCTCGCTAAGTGGAAACGACATCACGTTCCACTTTACGGCTTGAATGATTTAACCTCTTGGATTAATCTGATACCCCAGTAACTGAATATTTGTAGGAAGTTTGTCACAAAACTTATCAGGCTTCGAACTTTTGTTGGCGCGAATACGAAAAGTTGGAACATGCTGTTGGAGAGTTTTACTCGAGACCTAACTTTAAACTTTTTCTTACCAGGTGGAAGAATAAAAGCGTTAGTAGACGGTCTTCAATACGCAACGTTAGCTTTACGGAATGAAGACATGAACTTTGGAGCGTGCACTGTCCCTTCGAAACAGACGCTGGAGAACAAGCTGAATACCATCAGGAAAGATATTATTTTGAGGTAAGGAAGTCTCCTCCGATCCAAGTGGACTTGGCCTGGTAGCTTTTATCTAGGTTGTATAGGTTCTAACTAGTTGGAGTGTAAATACTTAAAATTAAAAGTGGTTTATGATAGCTCTTCTTTCTGTCAACGTTCGTGATGGCTCCACTTAATTCTCTAATGAATATACAACCCCGTTAAATTGCAAAAACTTAATAGAGTTATTATACATATATTTATATATATAATGTATAATTCTACTGTACGTGTGTATGTTACTGAACTCCTCCTAAACGGCTGGACCGATTTGACAATTTGGATGGTTTAGATTCACACTAGCGACATCTATTGGGTCGCGGATGGAACCACCACGCGCGACAGCTAGTATTTTATACATTTTTCGAAACTTTCTTTTCTTGTGCTTGGTTCTAAGGATGTGGGTCAAATTTTGCACGGGAACATATTTCTCTTACTTTTCAGGTTACGTATAACCCGGACTTGGTCTACATGGATGGTCGCCATGGAAGTAACCAACCTCCTCCACGTTATGCTTCAAATATGGCTAGTGGACTTATTCCTTAATGGGCAGTTCATTGGCCTGGGGAAGAATGTTCTCAGTTACGGCGATTGGAACCTGATAGCTGACCCGTTGGAAACTGTCTTTCCGAAGGTATGTGGTTATTTTTTATACCTTCTACTCTATATTTTTCAGTTCTTTTCTATATACAGTATCCAGTAAATATTCATCAGATCTAGCTTCAAGTACCACCGTCATCACCAAACTTCGTGCCTAAACCTCATGTCATAAATTAAAGTACATACCTTATTAGCTACTTTTACATACATACTAGTGTTCATCTATGTCCTTTTGTTTGACCCAGGTGACGAAGTGCATCTTCCACAAGTACGGTCCGAGCGGCTCCATCCAGCAGCACGACGCGCTCTGCGTGATGGCGCTCAACATCATCCACGAGAAGATCTACACGGTGCTCTGGTTCTGGTTCCTCTTCCTCTTCCTCGCCTCTGCTATTGGTAAGTGATAAACCCGCTCCGGCTACATCGCTTTATGCTAAATATCAAACATAAGTGAAAAACACACTGTGTTCAAAAATAAGCTATACTTAGTAATCTTAATACTCGTCAGCAATGGTTTGTATGTGCGCCAGTAACGGATTTAGGTGGGTAGCTGGTCCGATTTTAAGGTATGTGGAATTTCAGATAAAAGTGGATTCAATACACCGCCGGGCAAAGCTAGTTTTCTAAAATTACCATGATAATTCTTAGGAACATCTGCTAGAATTCCTAACCTAATTATCTATTTTTCCACATTTCCAGCTGTAATCTGGCGCATCGCGTCCTTCTTCCTGTACCGTCGCTCGCTGCGCTTCAACGAGCTGCTCTTCCGCCGCGCCAACAGCAGCAAGTTCAACCCTTACAACGTCATCAGGGTGGTTAACGGCTGTCAGTTCGGAGACTGGCTATTCCTGTACTACCTTGCCAAGAATATGAACGGCATGGTGTTCCAGTGAGTGTCTTGATATCCTACTCTTTGTGACGATAAATGGATGATTGAATGGATGTAGTTAATCGTTCAAGCAACAACTTTCGAAAAAAATTGCTACGTCTCTATACCTGA
This sequence comes from Cyclophora albipunctata, assembly GCA_963082685.1. Taxonomy (NCBI): domain Eukaryota; kingdom Metazoa; phylum Arthropoda; class Insecta; order Lepidoptera; family Geometridae; genus Cyclophora; species Cyclophora albipunctata. Next base: position 845,967 of record OY720113.1, on the reverse strand, counting down.
GTCAGTAAAATTTCATCATGATCCGTTAGAGGTTGGAATACCTAAGCTACTCTTCCCGAAATTCTAACGGGAACGGGTACAAATTGCATAAATCCGCAGGGCGCTGATAGTATTTATTATAAAAAACTATAAATTTATCAGATTGATTGCTTTGGTTGATAGCCTCAATAATCACATGGGGAACAGCCCTAGCCTAGTTGCTGATTGTGGGATGACATGGCCCAACTTGGCTATAGGGTAATATGGATAAATTACAAAGTGTCAAAGGATTCAACGGATTGATAACGCAAAAGGTGGGAAATAAATTACAATGGTCTTAATTACTTTTCAGGGAACTGTTTACTGGACTCTCCGAAGAGTTAGAGAAGCGGGAAGTAGCTGATGACGATCAAGGTCATCAGGAGAAAGGTGCGGAGCCAATACTCCTTGGTAAAATAGATTATGATGACGAAACCTTACCGCTCAAAGATGATAAAAAATCAACATAACTAGTATTAAAACTCTATGGTTAAAAAACTCCTTTCAGTCAGTATTGCCATTTTTTGTCTTTTAACGGAGTACAGGGACTTGAATTTTGATGAGGGTGCAATTTACCCCACAGCGGGGCAGCCGATATTGTGATGTTATTATATGATAGAAATTTATTTGTTTAAGACTGAAGGGGTTTAGGATACACGTTTCCTGCTGTTCTTGGACAAAACGTAGGCGGTTTAATAGGTTCCAAAATTAAAGGTTCTTATACCTTTTAAGTACGTAGTTTAATTAAGTATCCATATTGCCAGTTACCATGCTAGTACTTACCTTTCAGTCATTTCCATGTTAGTGTTAACTTAATTTTAATATTATTTAAAATACAATAAGTACATTTAAGTTCTAGTCTTGTAATTAAGTACTTAAACATAATATTAGTTCTGTTTTCAATATACATACTTAATTTTTATTTGATACTTTGTTTACTTTTTTATTATCTTATAAAAATACCTAATTACATAATTATGGAAATTATTAGACGATTCATAACAAACTTTCCACCTTTCTTAAAGTTATTATACGCTACTACTACCATTTAAACTTTCTACATATTTTTTAATATTGAGTAATAATCAAATAAACTTAACAATAGTTCAAACACTGTTTCATATTAATCAGTCTAGCCCTTGTCTAGCCAGAAAATAAAGTGTGAGTCATTTCGCCATAACGCACATTAACACTTTATTCATAATCGTATAGATTGATGAGGTAAGTAGGTAAATAATGTGTCAGAAAATAAGGTAATAACATAAAAATGTGTACCTATTTAATTACTTTGATCGGCTTTATAAAGTAAAATATAGGTTGTCTTTCATAACAATTATTCTTAACTTAAATTGCAAAGTGTTGACACTTTGTAACTTAAATTACTTAAATTATATAGTAACATACTTTTTTGTGATTATATTATACAAATACAGTTAAAAAATCATTACTGATCAAATCATCAAAGTACGTATTTCCTATAAAATATTTTTTAAAAACATATTCCTTATTTCTATATGTTTTTGTGTATAATTTGGTATTTAAGTTAAATTCAAAACGTAACTTAACTTCCGTTTGAGAAATGTACCGTTGGAGTGTAATATTTTTACATTGCAACACCGCCCGACCACTGTCAGTGAACGAAACAACGATATTCTGTCAGTTGCTCAACTCGTCGCACTCGCTTTGCGAGAGTACATTTTTGACGTTGCGTGGTTGCGTACTTGTGTGTTTTGCGTGTATTTTCGTCAATTATTTTATATTTTCATACCAATAACAAAAGAAACGTTTATTAAAGAGTGTATTAGGTGCATTAATTATAAAAAATACGAGTGAATTTACACAAAAAGCGAATGGACATTTGTTTTTATGAAGTAAATACAATAAAAATAGTCTCTAAAATCATTTTCTAACACAAACACGAAGTTTCACAGCGTATTTTGAAGAAGTAGCAGTGTAATTGGTAAGTGAAAACTTTGTAAAACGCATTCACATTGATATTTCATCATCATTTCGAGTGATAGGATTCCACTGGAGCCCCATACACAGCTGTGCCTCTGCTCTGCGCTAGCAAAACAATAATTACAAACATACAAAATACTTACATCAATTAGCGTTTTCGTGTTACTTTTCAATGGAATGAGGTTAATTTATGTCATTTATGCACTCTTTATTAGATCAACTTCGTATAATGTTACATCAAACATTCTTTTTCTCGTGGTTTCTTATTCCCGCGTCTTTCTTACGTGTTTACGTCATTTAGCACCCTCCAGGGGTCATCGACCTTAATACCTAAATGTATCATCCCCATTATCTGCCCTATTTATCTAAACCAAACATACCTATTTAGTAAATAAAATTTAGAAACAGTCCCTATAAATAATATCCTAATTACAGATTTATTAATTACTTACCCATGTCTAGGAGTGCTAGGAATTTAGGAATTATTATGGGTTATTTACTTAATTACTTAATCATTTCCTTGATTGTTAGGTTTATAGTTATGTTATGTTACATTTTGGTACCCATCTTTATTAAATTATTATTTTACTGTTACAGTTGCCAATCAGTAATAATTAATGTATTCTATAGGCATCCATCATAAACAATTTCATATTGACATTCATCCTACAATACGATCTGACATGCTATAAAGCCGATTCCATGATAATTTGTTGAATCATTACTCCACTCAATTAGACTTGATTTAATCTAGTTAAATGAATAAAATGTCCAATTAAACAATGAACTGTGATTGAAACATACTTTCTTCCTTTACAGTTATATAGATGGAGATTAGATATAATAGGAGTACACTTGTTCATATAAAATGTTATTAGAATATTCAATAATTTGCATAGCAGTACTGCAGTTTGACTTGTGTTGTGACTTTGTGACCTTTTCCAGGGGCATTTCAGGATAAGAAATGTATCGACCCCTTGAATGTTCTTCAAATAAGCACAATAAATAATTAAACATTCCAGCTTTATCAAATAGGTATAGTTAGATGAATAATATTTACATACTTTGTATACAGTGTAGTACCCAAAGTACCAGATTTGAAACCACTTAAAACCTTGGAAATAATCTAGCATGATTTTAATATTCATTGAATTGCAATCCATAAAACATTTTAACTGATTATACAATTAATACATGAAATATTAATAATAAAACCTCTGGTTATGATAATAAACCAGTTTTGGATAAATATTCGTGCCATAATTAGCTTTGCGAATCTGCATGTCTAGTTGTTAGGCTCAATTAGTCTTGGTAATTTTTTAAGATAACTAACTCTTTAGCATGATAAAAGGAATATCTGCATTTGATTTGGTTATTCAATTAATATCTTCAGAAATACATTAAGCTGTCCATACAAATATAATACAACTGAAGAGTTTGTTTGAACATGCTCTGGACTCTCGACCTTGGGCTCTGGGCTCTGGGCTCTGGACTCTGGAACTTTATTCATCAGGAAGGACCTCTTTTATATATAAAACATGAGTTCAATAATTGAACCCTTATAGCTAGAGTGATAGGGTCCAAATTAACTAAAGTATGTTGATGCTATGGAAAAGTAAATGTAAAAAGATTCTGACAATTCTATATTTGTCAGAATCTTTTTACCTCTTTCTATTTTGAAGTTAACCTACAATAAATGATGGATGGACTGGACTATAGAGGTATATAACATGAGAAGTCTCATAAACCAGGAATAAAACAAACCAAAAAGAGTAAGTAGTGATCTGCCGGTTCTGTGAATGACTACTTGCAGTGAAAGTAGCAGCATTCACTGTTATTTTAGGTAAAAAAGGCTTTTATAGCTATGGTACACTTTGTCTTAGAGTGAGGTGTGTCGCTCTGTGCAAATGTTTTTATTTTCAGGTACATAAACATTGAACAGGAAGTAAAAATTACTGCATTTAGAACAACCTTAGAAAATTGACATAATTGGCGTAGGAGCACATGTTGATAAACACAAACACATTACCTTGTCACTCTATAAAAATGCGAAGGAGAAAAATATGTTTTCATTCCATTATTTTGTAGTCATTGCGCTTTATAATTAATTTAAAGCGACATGGTACTTGGGCAGCATGGGTTAGAATAAAAGGTACTAAACCTCATTCATTGATGGAAAATAGAAGGTTAGTACTTATTGAATGAATCAAAAAGCGGGCGCTGCGTCCCCACGTGTCCTGCGCGGGCGCACGTGCCCCAGCCGCCGCGCGGGATAATGACCGCACCACAAATTTCGTGCATCGCGGCCAGACCGTGTAATTTAGCCCATCCTGCCCTCATCTCCACTCTAATAACCATCACTGGTATACCAACAATTCTTTTCAACCTTATTTCGATAATATTAACGACTAATCTAATCTGCCCGAGGCCTGGGAAGATTAACAGCCGAACGAGTCTAGGCACCACCCAGTTTAGGAAGACGCCCGTAATTATTTTATTTAATGTTACGACTTGAAGAAATTGGGCTCTCATTAAAATGGTTACGGAATCATCGAGACTATTCTTTGCTCTTGATTTTTGTTGAAAGGAAAATGGGATGTGGTTGGAAGTTTGATATCGTACATCCTCGGGTAGATTACATGCTCTTGATATTTAATAGGTTTACCTCAGAATACTCAAACTATAGTTAAATGAGAAGTAGTCATTTGTCCCAACGAGTACGATTTTCGACAATATTTGCTTAAATGTTATGTTTGAGTATTCTGGCACTTGTTTAGCTCTATAACAGCAGCTCTGAAACTGCCTTATGAACATTAATCAACTCGGTATTGTTAACATAAATATTGTACAGAATATTCCCACTGTCTCCTTGTCAATAAACAGTTTTTTCCACAATGTACCCAGGTAATAACAATTAGCCATAGACCGCACGCGATCAAATATATTTTCTTTCACAATAATTTTACAAGGACCTATTAGTGAATTATCTTTTGTTTGAATCATGCTTATAATTGCAGCAATATTTTCATAATTGTTAATGATTATGTGCTACTGTTTTGTACCTTGATTTGGTACTGAGATAACTATGGAATGTTGGTAAGAAGCTTGAAGGAAGTCGATAGGAAGAAAAGGGTCATCGATTGTTTTTCCTGATCTAGATGACCAAAGATCTAGATTATTCTGTTAAAAATATTGGTGTAAAAAAGGTTGCCAAAGATTCATATTGTGGCATTGGGATTTATCTGAGCCACATGCTTTTTGGACTTAATAACTTCGATTTAATAACTTGATGTTCAGTTATAACTAACCAACGAACAAAATAAAACATATTTTGTCAACTGCAACTAAAATGTCATCATTCCCCATTTCCCTCAGAATCGTGGCAACCATTATTTCTGACATTATTTTAATTAAAGTTTAACTCACAAAAGGTGCAGATAAAACCGACAATCGTGTCGCATGTTTACGTAAGCAGCCTGTTCTAATTACTGGGCAAGTGCAACTTGATACAGCAGGGCCAGGAGCACCTTGTGCTAGTAGCTCGCCTTGACCGCCAGACAAACCTGTAGTTGAACTAAAGGGCTAGTCTCAGGCAGACCTACTGCCTTTAGAGAGACGGTACTGTCCTTGTAATAGTTATACCAGACAAGTTTGCTGGCGAGTTCTTTGCTTCTCGATGTCCTTTATCCTTTATTCCTGAAATTGTGGTAGTCATTTAAACAAAATGTTCGGGAACATAAGAAAATAAGTTTATCTCTAAAACCTTAAATTATTTTTAAATCAAGTTCACGTGATTGGGTTACATAAAAATGTTCGTAGTATCGCGTAGTAACAGTAAAAATAGTTACAAAGTTAAACGGAAATATGTAGAACCTCCAGTTTTAATGTCCGTTAATAACTGAGATAAGTGACTTTAAAAGCTCCATAATGGTTCGGAAAACCTTCGTCAATCGCACATATTAGCAATTGTTTATGTAAATAATACAAAGATGTATAAACGTTCGGTATGCTATCAGTGACCTTTGCGTCTGTGACATCAGCCTGAGGCGACTCCTGCGCAATCATGGCTGAATGTTGATTGATTCTTTATATAGGTCGCTTTGTCTGGGTTACAATCAAACGGGAAGAGGTGTATTAAAAAGGTGAAGGTTCTCAAATGGATTGTTTAAAAAATACAACATATTGCTGCCTTTTATGAACCAATTTGAAAATTAGTAAGTATTTTGTTTGGTTTGGCTTTATAGTGACCCCATAGTTTCATTAAATTCATATTAAACTTTCGTTTCGTTTCTTTGTCAACGTAATGTCTTAGATTTTTAGGCAAGACAATTTTTGCTACTCAGTATAGAACTATTTTTTTTCACCAGTCATCCTTTTTTATAATTCTCGTTAAAGAGGAACTAACTGCCTAGTGCAACCTACGTTGGTACGTGGGACGCCTTGAGGTCAAGCCGACTGTTACTCGGTCGGATCTGCAAACTTCACTGTCTGTGAATTTTACATTTTTACACACTAATGTTACTTAGTTATGAAGAACCTTTCTTTGCTTCAAACTTTTACTAGTGCTTGTGCGGTACCTAAAAATCAAATGAGTTTGAAACCTCATATGGTTTTACTGTCCTCGAAGATTCAAACGCAAGTTAGTACGTATGTAATTAACCTAAGAAACCAATTTCATACATTTTTGTCAACTTTTTTCCAATAATATAATAATAATAATTGACTAAAACGGAACTAAATTTAATTTATTTTTAGTGTTCAAGTACTAGTTTTTGATCCAGAATTTAGCTTTAGCAAAGTTCTATACTAGTCTATGGTTTTAAGAATCAGATTTGTTGATATTCAAGGTAATATGCCATGTTGTTTATCCAGCTTCCCCAATGTTTAAAATATGAAGTTCTAGTTGAGTTACTTTTTATGTTTTTGTGTTAAGGCTGTGCGGCTGCCGTGGGAACAATAAGGCTAACCACATACTTAATACATTATTCATAGACGACACTTAAATCATCATTTTTCTTGTTTACTCCTTTGATATTGTTTACTATTCTACATTTATAGATTCATGCGTTTAAAATTGTAAATATATTATTGTACATATGTTATTAATAGTATTGCTACTTACTATTGTTTTTGATTGCTCTTCGTACGCGTTAGTAACAAATAGAGAATTATTTACAAAACATATCCCAGTCATTGTCCGTTTATTGAATACAGTGTGTAAACATGTAGCTGCTTCCATCGTCAAACTCTCTTTGTGCGTTAATATGAGAATGCAAAATAGATATTTGGTTGACATTTGACTTGCATTGTTTCAATATTTAACTACTATTCATAATATTCACTATTGTTTGTAACTATGTCCACTTTAACTTATGTTTGTATTAGTGAAATAACTTCTAACCAAGAAAACTCAAAATGTGGAGGTTCTCAATTCGATGGGTATGTATGTATGGTACATACGCATCGAATTGAGAACCTCCACCAAAGGTTTTTGAAGTTAAAAAGGTTTTTATGCAACTACATTTCTCTGCCATTTAATAGCAATACAAGACATAACTGTGTCTTAGTTACGTTTGTAACTGCCTGCATTGGGCCCAGCATTCACGGTCTGATCTTGTCAATTGGAACTGACACCGGCAATTGGCCAATTTGGACCGGCCTCGCCTCCATCGAAGTACTCCACAATGGGCCCGCACCGTGAAACACGATCAACGTTTCACAATCTTTTAGATCTACTGATAAACTCTTGCAACGGAAAGCTTGGTTGAATTGAATACACAGTAATTGTTATTAAAAACATTTTTTTGGAGTTGCTCAAGGGAGTCTGTTGGGAACTTTTTTGTTTAACTTTTATGGCCAAGAAGCAAATCTAAAAATCTTTTTTGTAAATACTGTTGTGATAAAATACGCTTCGTTTCATTAAATTCCACTATTGTATCACAAATAAGATGAATCTATTCTGAATAACAAGGAGAATTACCAGCACGTGTCCGCTTCAAGTGTATCGGAGTATCGTGTGAAATGACGTCAAAATATCGTAGGTATCAGAGGAGCACAATCGACGCTGTGATTGCCAAATGTTAAACGCCATTTAACCTCTGTCGATTGCGATGTTCGTGAAGTAGGTGCTTTAATTGCAGAGTCTAGATTGTAGGTAGGTGTTATTGATAACAATCTTAGGTATAGCTAATTAAGTGCAGACTAGATTAAGCCTATCTTGTTTAAAAGTGAGATTTTTTGCAGGGTAAAAAATATGCCATGACATCGACGGCAAAATTGTTGCATTATGCGTAGAGAAAAAAATGTATTAAGGTTATTGGGGAATGTTCCATCAGGAATGATACCAATTGCGGCATTATGTGCCGCAATTGGTAATGTAGCTCTTATTGCTGATAATCCTGTAAATTGTATTCGAATTGGTTCCAGCACAGTTTGCAACGATAACCTTATGACCTCGTTTAGATAAGGAGAAAAACAATTTGGTCTTTGTAAACGTTTACGATTTATTGAGACGCAAGGAGTTATGTTAGTTTTTTTTCAAATTATTAGATAAAGATTTGCTTAACATGAATTTTGTAGCTTCCATCTATACACTAAGACTTCTTATAATTTGCAATGAATAGGAATTAAAATTGACTCCATTGATTTAAAGGTTCCTGTAAAGGAGCCGAAACCTCAGATAACAATGTAAAATAAAAGCGAAGTTTATCCGCAAAAGTAGTTTTAATTCACAATACATTTATTTACTCGGTCATGGAAAACATTGGTCTTCTTATGTCTCATGTTTATTGAAATTTTATTGGGATCATGTCAAATTAATATAAAAAATATTTTATTCATGACCTAAATACGTGATATCATGTTTATCATCAATTAATTATCTGAAAATATTATAATTTTATAATTTTAATAAAGTAATTGTTAATTTAATTATGTACCTAGTTATTATCAATACATCTCGTTCCTCCTCTTTAAACTTAAGAGCTGGGCTCTTGTCGATGGAGTTCTTTCCATTTCTCTCTATCACATCTCGTTACTTCATTGTTAATTAAAATAAAAGACTAGAGATAAGTAAATATTTTTGGTGAAGTGGCATGAGTAATAGTGGTTCAGAAATAAAACCCAATTATAGGTCCAGGAACTGTGTGTTTCGTGACTGTAGTAGTAAATAATTATTTAGAATTACGGATATAGAAACTTAATTAAACATTTTCATTATACCAACCTTGTAATTGTAAATATATTATTTTCTTTTCATAATTTTGTGATTGTGATAAACGTTGTTTTATGTTTATCACAACGATTTATCGAATTCCATGTATGAAAGTCCATGTAAGTAATATCCACGTAATAAGAGACCCATAGCCGGTCAAAAATCTTCAATGCCATGGCTGATCTCACAGAGATTTCTTATATTAATTTAACACCCTCGATCATAATAATTATTTATTATTTTATGATACATTCGCACCTATACATACTGCAATAATCGCCTATTCACAATAGAATACTAGCAGCAATATGCGGCTATACTTGCACGTTATAAAAATAGGACCCCTCAGTCGGTGTCAGTTTATAGTTCGCTGTAAGCACGAGAATGTACATCAAACGGGCTTGTTTTGAAGAACAGGTTAGCCGCCCTTTCCTGGTAATATAGTTCGGGGCATTTATTAAAGGGAATCTTGGTCTTCAAATTTTAACGCAGTCCAGCTTGGTTTATATTATACCAGCAAAATGTAACAACAAAGACAACGTGCTGCAAAGTAACTATTGTCTAATCTATGTCGTTATCCTAAGTATTGAACAGAGAGTTTTCATCAGTTTCATGAGCAACCTGGCGATATGAGGTGTGATCCTTGGCTTAGTAGACGGACCCTGCATTTCAAAAGTCAATATTTCTTCGGGCTTTCACCGCCATGTTTATTTGAAAGAAATAAACTATTTTTTTTTACGGAAAGGCTCTAAATTGTCAATCACGATGTTTTAAAGCGTACTTAGCATCTGCGACAACTGCATTGCATTATACTGCGTGTGTAGTTAGCGCCTAGCTTCTAACAGACTCTTGGTGACACTGTTTGTCTGCTAAATGGTGCTATAAGAAAGTAGTCTGTCAATATTTAGAATATTGAGATTAGAGTTTTTCGTTTCCAATGATTATTGTTTGGTTGAGGGTCAAATGCTTTATTATGCATACAACATGGCATTTGCTTTCGCTGAAAATGTCTAAATTGGTAGTAATTAACTAAATTGATTACTAAATGTGGTTGATTAGTAGGAAAATATGTTATCAAATATGAAGTTAATTATCTAACTTAACCTTATACATCCTACTAATACTATAAATAAAAAAAGTTGATAAGGATGTTTCATTCACGCAAAAACTACTGAACGGATTTGTATGTAATTTTACAGATATATAGGTTAGGTTATACATATTAATAGCACATGGGATACAATTTGTCCCCGCGGGAAGGAGTAGAACGCGGGTAGTGTTGCATAAAAAGCCAGCCAGAGTGTCTCTTTGACATCCAGTCTCAGAGGAAGTGGTGTCAATGAATTAGTGAAACAAGATCAATCAATTCACTTTTATCATCCTGAGACGTTCCTCATACGTGTTATGATGAAAATGACACCGTGATTGTGTGGCTGACAGTTACACCGATCAACCACCCGATTGTTTCACTTGTTATGGGTAATGTCTTTGAAACCAGACACGGTGTGAATCCGGCCGTTATGGAATCGGTGATAAAAGTGGAAGACATTGAGATTTTTCACTCGTTAAAGATCAGTCTGGAACCTTAGGATATTGGAGGTAATATTGAGTGATACTGATTACACCATAACTTCTTTTAAAATCTACCGTGATCATAGTACAGAGGTCCAACATGATCAAAATGTCGATGTACTTACAATACTATTATGTATTGTAATACGCTTTTAAGAACAACTATGTATTTCCGGTCTGAAAATGAGTCTTTAAGACATATGGTAACTTTAAATTGAGTCATTCAACGACATAGACGGCATTGTTTGTAAGATTTACTGAAATTTTCCATCGACAAATAAGGGTCCAGTTAACAGCTACTTCCTGAAAAACGTGGGCGGGTGCTACCATATCTTTATAAGTCATGGATGCCATCATCAGTGACAAACGGAATAACAATTACCACTATCATATTAGGATTGGAGTAATTGTGCTATTCGTGACAAAACTGTGATAATTATTTTTAACGAGGACTTATTACATCTGACCTGACGGCCAAAATTAAACGTAACTCTATTAGCAATTTGAAATTAATTGTTCAATTTTGATACAGATTGTGTGAACCTTTTTGAGGTTCACTCACACTGAAAGACTGCAACTCTCCTTCGATTGAGGCAGGGTCATGAGTTAGATTCAAAATAAAGGACCCAGAATCAACGGCAAGGATTTTAAAATACTGTCGAGAAATAAAAAATAGAAAGTACCTGTGTACCCGGAACATCGTCGGTTGAGTCATTATAAGCTTGAGGTCATTTAAAAATAGTAACAATGATTAAATTAAAAATAATTAATTCCCCAAGGCTGGCAGGAAGCGGTAGAAATGACCCATTTGTGTATCACGTGCATTGTTTGTATTGATTACGTAATGTAGTGATAACGGGTCGACGAACCCGGCCAACAGGTGGCTGTATTTCCATAGTCAGGGCAAAAATAACAATAAATTATGAACATTCGTATGAAGGAAACTGGTTTTTTGATTACACGATGTCGGTGATTTTGCGAAAGTGTCATGTCTTATGATTTCACGGTCAACTTGTTCATAAGAGTATACAAAAACCACATTACTTTCTTATAAATGAATAATTAAATAGATATTTTTCGATCAAAGTGAATTAATTAATTACGGACGCCATCAAAGTTTGTGCTTTGATGCTATCCCACCTTTGTTATGAATAAAACACTGCAGGAGCTACGTGTAAAAACAATTTAAACTTTATCATTCAAGAGATATCATTATTGTTGGTGAAAGGTACTTGGAATATAATGTATCGGAAATGAAAATTTTCTGAATTAATTGTATTCCTAGAACTTTCAATGATAATATCAGATCCTTAGATCTCTCAACAGTTAGGACAAAAGCAATTTCCATGGATATGTTAGATAGAATTAGAGAAATCGCCATAAAATCAAAGTTCTTTGAATTCAAATATAAATACAGCACTTTACCTGAATCAAATGCTTTATTTATGATCCGTTTGACCATGTAATGAATAATGGCGAGTAGTTCTATGAATAAAATTTTCTAGAAACCGAAGTTTGTTTTATAGCTTATATTTGTGTCTAGAAAGTGTGTTATTATGTTCGGAATTGAGCAGTTTGGTGTTCAAGTAGATTAGTCTTGAAAGTATAATAGACTCTGCACTGCACAGTGTACCACATTTAGTTATGAGCCACTGAAGGAAAGATACAGGCTAAATCAGTCAACCAGAGTGAAAGCTACAAAACATTTCAGCAAAGTTACTATAAGGAAGCCTGTTTTTTCCTATCTTTAGATGTTACGTTAACTTTTTCATAACAACTTGTCTCAAATAATAGACCCAAGTTTTATTACATTTCTAAACATTCTTTTTGTCGATTGTAGTTTCCGTCCGAGTAGTCTGACTTATGTAAAGTGGTTACGTAACTTTGTCGTAGTATTTATATTGAAACTTTCATTTACGCAATATTCGACGGGGCTAATCGCTATTGCCATTAGGATATAATCTTCTATCGAGTTTTAATTTTATACTAATTGGTGCCTGCAGCTCTTAGCAAACCATTAACATTATAAATTGATTAATCTTTTATTTTTTTTGTTACAGTAACGGAACTGAAAAGCAATATCGACAATAACGCACCTGGAAATCTCCAGACAATTAAAGCAAAGACTGATTTTGAGTAGAACATTCCTGATGCCACCGAAGAAGAACGTATAGACGAGGGAAGAGATGCTCGTAGAGTATTGAATGATGTTATAAGAGAACCAGAAGAGAGACACCAAGATGTTTAAGTTATTAGGGGGGTTGAGCGTGTACTTCAAGCATCAGCCGATACGGATCGACAACGCGGTGTTCCGGCTTCACAATGTGTTCACGACGGTGCTGCTCCTCACGTGTTCCATGATCATCACCGCCACGCAGCTGGTGGGCAGTCCCATCCAGTGCATAGTCAGTGGACTGCCCACACATGTTGTCAACACCTTCTGTTGGATCACCTCAACGTTTACCATGCCCGACGCTTTCCATAGAGAGGTAAGACCAATTTTAATTGTTTTTATATTGAATTGCAATTGAAACAATCGTTTCAAGTCATTCTCCATTTAACTTAAATGGTTTATTTATGTGAGAAACCTCAAATGCGGTTATCTCACTATTCAATAATTTATAATTACAGATATTAAATGACCACTTAATATGTATAATTAAATACAAATTATCAATAACTATTGAATTAATTGAAGTTGCAACGGAATTGTTTTCGTCTATGTTGAGTTCTTCGACTTAGGATTGGCATTGGGCCAGCAGTTGCATGTCGAGGCACTTTCAATTTCTTTGTATAATGACCTGTCATTATATTTTTTGCGCTACGAGTTAAAACAGTCTATAACCGGGTACTAATATAATCACAGTGATTAAATAACACATCGTTTCCGCCACCGTGATTGGTGTTTTAGTTTCGGGGTCACTCAAGGCGATTTACTTGGCCCACTATTATTAAATCGATTGCGTCATTGTTATGTCACGTAATTATGTATAGACATTCTGTTTTATATCTGCGTTGTCTGTGGTTCTGATGACATGTCGTTTAGTATGTTTCCTTGGATTAATATTGTCTTTTAGAATGTCATCGCTATCAATTACTATAGTTAGGTGCATGTTAGCTAGATGTGTAATCTCTACTATGACCTACATTCACAGGATAAAGATTTACGCAGACGCGTGTCACGTCAAATGCATAATCTATAGGTTGTTGTATCACAACTGCAAATTAACTCGCATTGTTCAATCTAAGTAGCGGTTATGGCTTTAGGTCGAAGTAATCACTTGTTTGCGTTAGATGACACAAATTGTAATGTATATGTACTTCTGTTATTGTTTACGCTGATTACTTTGTAATAGTGCTTCTTTGATGACTGTGCCAAAATATGAGTGGACTTGGTACGCAATAATGAGACGCAAGCATTTACCTAACATCTTAAAAAAGGAAATAGGTATGTAGTAAGTTTTAGTAGGTTAACGGGCTATCCCTGGAACATACATCGGATGTCATAGCTTCGGAATAAAAACTGAAAATTATATTTGCTATGACTTTATTTTTTTTAGTTGATTGTCCTATCCATACGATACGTAAGCACATCGATAGCAAGGCCTTTATATCTTAAAACTTTTAAATAATGAACTGAACCTACCACCATCAGAAATAAAACATCAAAAATCAAAGCAATCTTGCCCACCCAAAATAGAACACTTAAGATAAAACCATTATAAGTAAGATAAAGCTATCTAATAGGGGGAACAAAAAGCTCCCACTAACTCGTATTAAAGTTACCACGCAAGCTCTCAAACTTATAAGTTATATCAGAGGGAACAAAACCCTTCTCATCTGGTGATGATCAAATCAGAATGGGTCTCTGTGCGTACAATTGCTCATGCGTTGTCAGATTTAAGTGATCGTTTCCTCTGAGACTGCGAATTGGCTGTGTCATTGCGCACGATCGTAATTTGGCACGGATCGTCGCAATCAGCTGCAATGTTAGTTTTTATGCTCGTTGCGTTATGAACTAAATTCCCTTTCTTGTAAGTTTCCTTATCTTGCTGCGTTTGTACTCAATTTGGGGTTACCCTGCTTGAGATTTTAAGTATTTGTTAGAGTTGGTAATGATTTTTTTTGTATTTTGTAGCTCTTTTAACTGTATAACCTCAGTTCTGGGGTGCCAGATAAATATAAAGTAAATCGTTAGACTAACTAGAGGTCCCATAGGTCAAAATGTTCTAAATAAATTGTTGACCATTTAAAACCGAAAGCTCTTTGCTCGCGCGAATGTATTCTACAGTGTAAGTAAATAGTATGCAGGACCTAGTAAGTCAACAAGACGCAATTATCATGAGTAGGTGTGAAAATATATTCACATGCATAAAACATACGACTCTAACCGTTCCCTCGTTCAGTGCTAGTTCAAAAGTAGAATTGCCGCTTCAATAAAACCAGAGTGAATGCGTAAAATACGGCGTTGTCGTCGTGTTTGGTAAAAATAGATCAGTTTGGATCGCGAATGTACATAAATTGCTATTGAATTGTAGTTCGATCTTCCATGTTTTTAATTTGGAAGCAATAACTTGCATTCTGTCATCGCCTATTGCCTGTTCTGTACTACCAATCATTTTGGGTCGGATGCTTTGTGTGATTCCAATGAGGATATGACCCTTACGTCATGTCCTAATAAGAGCAGGACAATGACGTAAGATAATATGAAAGGATTGTTGTCCTCTAAGTTCGCTTCCCTATACTACCATCAAAATGTATTAAGACCACGTTACATTCCTAGACATCGGCATACCAGTCAAGTGTATTGATTGTCAGATTGTCACTTTTCTATAAGGAAATTCTTAAATGTTAGCCCTATATTCGGTACTGCACATCTTTTGTGAGATTATTTTCACAGCCTAAAAGGCAAAATGTACTTAGAATATAATTTTTCATGTACTTTGTATCTTTAGCAAAGAGTTCAAAGAAGTCAAGAAGGTATTACTGCGAATTTTGTATTGTAAATGTGATGTGGTAGATATGAAATATGTTCTTTCGCTACAGGTGGGCAAGGAGGTGGCACATCCAGGAGTTATGAACGAGTACGACAGCTCGCAGGAGAAGAAGTACTACACTTACTACCAGTGGGTCTGCTTCGTGCTGTTCTTTCAGGTAAATATCGTATTGTAGCCACTTTTAAACAATAACTAGTCATATAAATGTACTGGTGTTTTTTGGTCAATGTTTGTCCCTGTAATATAAATCTTTACTGATTCCAAATGTATGCCATAAGTCTACTTCAAATCGGCGCATATTTTTAATTTTTTATCTATATGAATGGGTTTCCTTGAGGTTTTACTAAACCACTGTTATAACTTACAAAAAATACTACGTAACTAAGTTTAAGAGATAAGTTTAAAATTTTATTTTTATGTTTCTTGTGGGTTTGTAAGTAAAACTATTCACGCAAGTAAACAGGTTTCAAAATGAAAAAGGCTCCATACTCCAGTCAAAAACTAAACCAGAAATTAACTGCAAACTCAAAAAACTAATATGACTATTTAAATTAGTTATGCATAGCATTTATTTTTCATATTTTTTTGCGAAATGAATACTACACTAAACGAGCCATCATAACAGGATTTCCCTAATGTAGCTGGCTCGCACGGATTCGCATTGTTACTTGAGTGATGATTAACATCTAAACATGTGTTTATGGTTATTATTGTTGCAATCTGTTTATATTTTTAACCATATCATAAAGTACTAGCAACGCCCCGCGGTTTTACCCACATTGCGCCCGTTCCTGTGGGAATTTCGGGATGAAAATAAGGCTATGACCTTCCCCTTGAATGTGGATATCCATTACATAAATAATTATTTACATCGGATTAGTAATTTCTGACGTTAGCGAGTCCAAACAAACAAAAAATAAAACTCTTCATCTATATTATTTTAGCATAGATTAAGTTATATGCTTTCTGCTGGTATAGGCTCATAACATTTTTTAATTACATATATGTGTTATCCTCCTCACTGTACTGATTATCTTCAGTGAGATGAGAGGCTTTTTCCCACCTGTGGGACATTACAGCCTAATACTTTACTTTTATATGTGTCGTAATGTTGTATGTTGCCATCCATCCATCCATCCATCTCAACCACACATCAAAAATATCTCACACAGATATCGAGAAACATGGCCATTGTTAAGTTTTTCTGCACTTTATAAAGCGTCAGCTGTTTTTGTATTATGACGTAGTTAATACATAAACATTACATTTATAGATGTATCCGACTGCCGTATCAGATGGGTTATTAGTTTTCGGTAATAATGAGATGGGTTTTTATACGAATCAAATTGACGTGGCTCTTAGATATAACATTGGCTATGTAATATGAGTGCTTTTTTACCACTAGAGTAATGCCATGTTACTATGTTATGTATCCACTTATACAAACGTAGCTTAGCTCTGCGTAAGAGGAACTCTAAAGTCGATATCTTAACTAAACATTATTAATTCTCGTAGAATTCCTCTGAGCTATTCCTCTTACTTCATTTCCAAGCCGAAAACATGTATTATGCATATTTTAATTTATACATCACTTATTACTCGTTATTACTGTCATACATATTTTATTGTATACTAGCAGCGCCCCGCGGTTTTACCCGCGTTGTGCCCGTTCCCGTAGGAAATCCGGGATAAAATGTAGCCTATAGCCTTCCTCGATAAATAGACTATCTAACAGTGAAAGAATTATTCAAATCGGTTCAGTAGTTTCTGAGATTAGCGCGTTTAAACAAACAAACAAACAAACAAACAAACAAACAAACAAACAAACAAAACAAACTCTTCAGCTTTATAATATTAGTATAGATACTATGAAATCATTAAGCACATGAGTAGGTACTTAGGTATTCATATCGATAAACTGAAGGTCATATACCATCAGAGCATCTCGTCACACCCCAAAAAGTAAAGTGTCCTGTCATGTCCTGCTGGGCATAAGCATCTCATCTCACCGAAAATATCAGTACAGCTAATTCTACTCAATTAGGCGTGATTACCACAAAAAGTAAGTAAATTCCGAGTAGTTTAGTAACCAACATTGTAAGGCTTATATGCACGCCAAAGCCAATATCTTTTTTATATCTCTTTTCTGCGTATGTAAATAGAAAGAGACATGTCTTTAGAGAAAGAAAAATGATGACAAAACCTTTGTCTTGGCGTGCATCATCATAACCCAGCTGTTGTCAATGTTTTTAATACTTCCTAAAGGCCAGGTCCTAACATTATAGTCAAAACCTTCACATTCCTTTAATAAGCCACAGTGTCATATAATAAAGTCAGTAGGTCAACTACATATACAAACAAGGCATGACTATGAGCGAGTTAGCACGTCTGGCGACCGTTAGACTGCCTATTTTATACACGTCAAAACATGTAGAGACTGAAAGTCTTATCAAATCGCACGTATTTTCCAAACAAAACGGTAAAAGCCACAGTGTTTCGTCGTTGGTAAAGTGCTAATTAGACAATTGAGTTTTATTTTTGGTTCTTATTTTATGATGTCCATAAATGGCGTCAATGAGGAATTTTCTGCATAAAGATGCAATTACTACATGAGTCATCTATGCCTCATAGTCAATATTACAGGGAACCATAAGAATGTGATCATATTGCCAATAAAACATATAAAGGAGTTTATTGTCGTCATAATAGCTAGTCTGTTGGGATGAATGGTCACATGATGGCTAATTTTGCAGTTGCATTCCTCTGTTAAGGATACAAAGAACAATTGGATATTTTAACAAAGAGAGACTTATTTGGTGGTGCAAAATCCTGTAGCGGTAAAGTAGCTTCGTGAATAATTACTACTTCACGTAGCTAAGCAAAAACTGAACCTTTGTACACTACTTTGTACATAACTAAGCAAAGATGACCAACAGTTCTGAGTTCTGTAATTTGGTCAAAACCAAATGACACCATCTAAACTCAGTTTAATGACCGACTCCGAACGGTGTCTCGAAGTGTTAATCATTGAGGCATGAAGACAGCGTCTCTCACAGTCGGCCCTCATAACCTATCTTTACCACCAATCAAGATAGATCCTTTTTTATAGATTTGTTATTAATACCTAGTTTTCAAATTTCGGCGGCTGAAATACTGGATGAAAATTGTAAATTTATTTATTTATAAAAAGCTGTGCCCTGCGGCATTACTCGTATTGATTCCGTTCCAACTAAACTTTTGAACTTTCCTTGGACATCCAAAAATATCTCAATTCCAATATTTGCCATATCGGCTCAGCCTTTTCCGAGTTTTAGCGAAACAAATGAAAAGCGATTCATTTTTGTATAAGAGAGAATAATAAAAAGCGGTTTCGGCACATGATCTATGTAAGATTCGCGATAGAGATAGGGTATAGGGACTGGCCGCCAGTGGAATGATGCTTCGTTCACACATTTCCATAAAATGCAGCCGTGTCGTGACACACTTGTTTTGGTGCCTCGGTGCCGTCGCTCCACTAATCATTCCCATGCCAATGAACTTCAGGGTTCAACCGCTTTACGTAATTTGTATGTTTATTTGCTGTAAACGTTTGTATGGCTCTGGGTGATGGTTACTAGATCAGGTCACTACTGAATGGAATATTCAGACGAGTAATTAGAATGAAAGCTGTGAATTCATTGAGTATGTAAGACCTTTGTTTTTGGTAGCGAGTTAAAGGTGGTTTATTTAGGTAGGTCAGATTCAAGGTAATGTTATGAATAATTAGAAAGAAGTAGCACGAAACTGAAATCTCTTTATTAATTTGCTGTTGGTTGGTTTCGCAAATAGTTCGTGTTGGAAATCACCAACCCACCTTGACAAGTCTTCCAAACCCTATAGACTACGTTTTCATTGATATCTTCAGTGTGTAAGACGTCTTTGTCTTGCAGTGGCATCATTTATTATACATACTTTACCTTACTGTAGCGCAAACACAGCTAACTGTACATCTTTAATCATTCATAAATTCAATAAACTTCAGTACTTCATAATCGTCATCTTCCCCAGGCTATGATGTGCTACACTCCCAAGATGATCTGGGACGCGTGCGAGGGTGACCTCCTCAAGACGCTGGTGATGGGCCTCAACATCGGCGTCTGCGGCAACGAGGAGAAGGAGAAGAAGAAGGACGCCATCATCGCGTACCTGTTCAGGTACGAGAGGGTACGTCCATGTTTGTGTACGTTTTAGGTTAACGGGTGTGAGGACGTGGTGGAAGGTGGTATAAGTATGGTAGTAAAGGCATTTGTCGTATTACCTGGTCGAACTGACTTGACTTTTAGGAATTGATAGTTAAAACAGAAATTGGTGTGAGAATATGTTACCTTTATCTGCCTCTTCAGTGTAATGAGATTGACCAAACGTAATGTGATAAATAGACGTGATGTGATAAATAATGAGTGTTGTTTGATGGGCAACATAAATAAAATGTCCAAACATTTATCATATTTTTTTTGTTTAGTCGCCATTCGTTGAGCTGGAGTTAAGGGTGGCTAGGGGCTCGTTTAACTTTTATGTATTTCTGAAGTGCAAGTTTGGAAAACGCTGGTCAGCTGTATTGTGTTCAAAAAATATTGAATCCTATTCCTATTCATCTTACTTAAATGACAAACTTCTTTCCATAAAAAAACCATACATATGCACTTGCTGACTTAATGTATAGAACAAGTCGCATGTCCGGAATGCGCCGCCGAGCGTCGAACCCGGTACAGGTTGTTATGGAATCGAATCACGCACCTTCGCCTTGACTCCCGAAGGCGGACGACGACGCATATCAATCAAGGGAAGGCTTTTCTATACATACGGTATTTTTCTACACTTGAGTGGGGATATCTCGTTGGAAGTGAAGTTATGTCTTGTAGTATATCTTAGGGGATATGTATGTAGGTCAAAAACTACTCGCTACTCATAAGTTAAATTGGGAGGATCAGATCAGGATGCTTTACCAGAACTACCGCTGATCTCAAACCCGAGACATATTTGAGAAGTAAATCACAAAGCTTTGTTCTACCCCAAAATTCAATCCGGGACCTCGAAGAAGGAAATAGTAATGGAAACAATTCCATAATGTTGTGACTTGTGAGACATCAACAAGCAAAAAAACTTGGAATTCCAGCTGTCTTGCTTTTTAATATCATAGACAAATGGTGTTAGGACTATTTAGTATCAAAGGGTTCTATCATTTAGGTACTTCTATCGCCTGAACAGTTTATAATTATGGTGTAGTGATCATTACCTATAGGCGACTTCTCTTCACTTCAGTTTTGCATTGGAAATAGGTGTTGTTATTGTGCGTAGACAATAGGTACCACCTTGTTTGTTGTACCGAGTGACACTTGCACTTGTTTACGAAGATAGTCATTAAAATGTGGAACCTAGAAACGGTTATCTTGGTAAAACAAGAATAATTGTCGGATTCCGACAATTATTCTTGTTTTATAATAACGACTAGCATCGCCCCGCGGTTTTGCCCGCGTCGGTACCGGTTCCCGTAGGACTTTTGGGATGAAAAATAGCCTATAAGCTTTCCGTTGAATGTCACTATCTATTACAAAATAATTATCCTAATAAGTAAAATGTTTGTGTTGAAAAAAATTTTTGAAACAAAAAATAAATCCAAGTTTTATTATGATCATTTCCCAATTTTCACCGTTTGTCTGATTTAAGGTTACTACACCTCCTTCTATATCGCGCTATCATTATTTATTGTTGGTACTAGAATCCTGAAGAAAAGGTACCTTGATTAACAGAAGTGAATTCGAGTCGCAAGTTTGAAATAATTCGTGTTATTTTCATATCCATCTAATTTTTCAATGATTTACTGCGATCGCCTTAAGGGGTATCTTTAGTATGTATGTTGAAGTAACTGTTTGACCAGCCTTTGGGATTCTGCAGACAAACACCATTAAAGCATAGCCAGACATATAAATTACTATAATTTACTTACTCCCAAAAAACTTGTCCCAATATTAGACTCTGATAATCAATAATCAACTCTATGCTGTAAGATATAAGGAGTGGCTCAACTTTTTTCACGTCCAAATCCGAGCAACTTTTCTATATGTCAATTTTTTGTTCTACAAAGGTTATTGATCCGTTTATCGATTCTAATTATAAAGCAATGATTGCACATAATGTTGACTGGTTAATCTACTACACGTTTTGCAATATATGTTAGATTAGAAGATACATAATATTATATTATGTTACACTGAACATATTATATTGATCATAATTGACATTGATGAGTGGTTCTAAAACACCGGACTTCGGACTCTTCTAAGCGGTCTGAAATCTTCGGTTAGATGAGAGGCTTTTGCCCACCTTTGGGACATTAAAGGCTATACTACTTTACTACACGGTCTGAAACCCGACACCACGAATGGCCGCTAACTCACCTTGCCTTAGTAAAGAAGGCTTGCATAACATTTCGATTCATTACGTTCTTTGCTGATTTCTTTCAAAAATAGTTAGTGGGTATTTTGTCAGTATTTAAAATGTAGGCTACATTTACCTTCATTAAGTGCCACTTCATTACGTGGTGACACATTATATTGTCATAATATTTTTTTATCTTGCATGTTTACTCTGCGGCTGATAGCCGCATGGTTAAGAGGTTAATAAGTCGCTTTTATCATAATTAACATCAAGTATTTTTTTTCTGAATAATGCAGATAGAAATTGCATCATAACTTTGCAAATCTTTTTAAAAGCTAAAGGATAAGGAAAGCTTTCGCAATTGCTTTGCCTTTTATTCCAAGAACTCACCCCATAAATAATATCTTTCTAGGAATCTTGGACGTTAACTAACTACCTCAATTATCTCTGACTCATGCGACACTTATAATAAACGCAGACTTACAAAATATTACGAAAAGTCTACCAAAATGAAGTGCCCACAATGATCACATGACGCAATGTTACGCAAAATCTTTTTACTGTATCTCTTTACTAGTTTCGAACGCTACAAAAAGAAAACAACAAAAAATGTGACACGAGTCAGCATCCTATCAGGACATGAGAGTTTCACAAAAAATGGTTAAGTGAGATCTTTTAAACGAGTACCGAGAACGTCTCTGGTCTGGTCAAAGACCTCTTAGTGTTGCTACAATTGCGCAACGAATACCGCGGACCTTGCCCGATGTACGTTGAACTATCTGAGGTTCCCAAACTGTTAAGTTGATCTCTTCATCAAAATGTTATTAGGTTTATTGTGAGAAGTTTGAGAATGATGCAAGGATTTAAAAAACTGGAGAAAGCCTTTGACATCTTGCAAGTTTATTTTGATATTGTTTTTGTTGTTTATAATAAAATCTTCACTAGTAAACAAGAAGCATTTGTCATAAAGATGTCTTAGAGATTGGTCTTTCACTTGATTTTGTAATTAGTTCAATTACATAAACATATTTCGATAGGTAATCGACCATATTTCACGCCAAACAGAATTCTAAACCTACAAAACCCATGCTACGAGTACTACGAGTGTTCAAACCAATTATCTCACGGAAACGCGAGTAGAGATGTGAGAATTCTCTACGTTTCCATCGGAAGGTAGTCATCATCCATTGACTGAATGCCGCCGGGCTCGTTCGAGTATAGTACAAGTATGTTGAAATAACATCAACGTTGTGTAATTGAAGAGATCACTATTAAGATAATTTCGATCCAAACGTGGATCATGAAGTAATGGTGTACTTTTTTTGCAAAAAAAATATGCCTAGATTGTTGCCGAGTACGGCGTAACAGGATGATGACTAGAGAGAAATAATACAAATATGAGAAGTTTAAAAAAAATGTTTTATATAAGGTCCCTTAAACTCTTGGTCATCAGCGACCGAAGTTATTGACTTTAAAAACAATATCGGTCTATAATTGACAGAGATATCGGTTAACATTCATGAGGACACATCTTCTAATCGACATGTACCTATTCAAAATTCGAAGTGACTTCAATAGTACCGCCATTCGAAGTACTTAATACGATAATATTTTTTTACTTTCACAATCTTGACTTAGTATCAATTAAATTAAATTTAAATACTATATTGGCCGAAATATGAGCTCGTACTATTATCGGTAAATTATTAAATATGTTTACTCGTTAACATAAAAGTCCTACGCCATAGCCGTAAATTAATATGGCCGTAGCCCTGTATCGGTGTGGCCGCAATCGATTGTCAACCTGAACCAGATTCGTAACACCCCCTTTCTAATTCGATTCATTAAAACCTCCGTATCGATTACTCTATAAACTCCGATCTAATTCCTACAATTCGTGGAAACAACACAATCTACATTACTTGAAAGGTTTCCGGGTCCGTTACGAAGAAAAATGATGCATAGAGAACGAGGACGGGGGAGCTTAATGCAGCTAACAAATTATACATTCTAAGTTATCTGATCACCTATATTATTTCGTTTAAGTGAGGAAATGGTATGGAGATAGTTATGAAGAAACCATTAACAAAACATTATTCAAAAAAGTATAAAACAAAATCTAATATTTTTATTCAATTATTCAGCATCTTTCAAACAAGAAACCTAGATTACAATCGATCCACTTGTTTATAACGATGCCATAGACAAAGACACACACATAGCGGTGAAACTTGTAATATCCGGGCATCCCTTTATCTTTTTGGTTGAGGGTTAAAAATAAAATAATATTTAACAAAAGCTTTTCACAAAATGAATTTAAAAAAAGTTAAAGTAGGTATCCCTTGTTCCAGAGTTAATTAAATTAATATACATATTTGATTGCTCACTCTCAATTGAGTAATGTAAAAAAATATGTTTTATCAGTTAAGGACAGTGGTTTTACCACGGTTCTCACAGAATAGAGTTCAAAGACACTGGTTTATCGTAAAATACTTTATGCATTTCGGTAATTTTCGGTCTTTTATGATGCCGTTAAAGTATATTATGCTTTGAAACGATTGATAAACAACTGCAATTCAGATAGGCTTAATTTACCTTTTCGGTAAGAAGTTTTAACTCTCAGAATCTCAGCCGAAATATTTTTAACACTTTACATTACCTGCTTCATAGTCCTAAATTCCGAAATGTTCCAATTATTATCTTAAGTTACATTAATATTGCTACGTTTACTTGTATCTTTGCTTCTTGGTAAATGTATAAAGTTACTATGTTCGCTGGTTTCCTGTCATCTGGCGGATGTACTGCCTTCGGACAGGTGGGTTGCATTGCACCTTATTGTACCGACGGTGAAGATAATTCATTAATAACCTGTAACGTTGTAACCTATTTGTGACGCCATCTTGTTTTAATTACAGTAATTATGGTTACTGTACTTATTTGTATCGGTTTATGTTTTATTACGAGTATGTAATTATTTTCAAAATGTGTTTGTCTATGTTGGAGGTAGAGGTGACGTCTGCATGTTTATCGCTGGCAACTAGTAGATCCTAAATAACTTTTTGGTTCTTGCTTTTGAAATTACATAGCTAACAGATCTATCTAAAAGGGAATTTTGCATTCATTATATGGTTACGAAATACTAAAAATCAAAGGTCAAAGTATATTATGAAATATGTCACTCACTAATAGTTTTCAAATCCCATCCCGCAAATTATACCAGAACCAGCAGTGACCCGCGGTTTTACCCGCGTTGTGCCCGTTCCCGGGGGCTTCCCGTTGAATGTGGCTATCCATTACAAAAATAATTATTCAAAACGGTTTGATATTTTCTGAGATTAGCGCAAGCATTTACTGAAGGAAAGAGCAAAAGTCGTGTCGTACGAACAGCTGAAGAGGATGGCAGATGACAGAGGAAAGTGGAAAGAACTCCATCGACAAGAGCCCAGCTCTTAAGTTTAGAAGAACCGCGTTCAAACAAACAAAAATCAGCTTTATTGTATAGTACCTATAGATTCTGTATACTTTGTCCCATTACCATATGTTTGTAAGCTACCCAGGATATTCTGAAGTCAGGTGCCGAATACCTAATAGTCCATTAGTTTAGTTATACAAAACATCCCGCCAAGCCTCGAACTAACATAAAATATAAACCATGCATTAGTACCCATTTCGCGAAGGTCTCAAATGTTGTTGATTCAATAACATTACCGAGTTCCGCGAACTTTGTGCCACGTGAATCACTCGTGTGAATGTTATCAGAATATTATGGTAATGTGGTGATTGCGAATTAAGTGGAGTTTAAACGGTCCTTTATTTGCATTAATGTGTTGGTCTAATTGATTTAGGTCCTACAGGTATTATACTCTAAGCTAGGTGGGTTTTTACTTTGGTGTCTTCCTTACTTAGGCTAAAAAGGTACTTACTAACCTAGGGTGTCCAGTAAAGTAACCTTTAGTGAGAGGCTTCTGCCCCGAGACACCAACAGAGCCTATCAGACTAACATTGGATTAGGCATATTGCCTCTATGACATAGAGCAATATGGCAGGCAAGCACATAGAGTCTATGTGCTTGCCTGCTGGGGGTTGTTGATATAATCATAATAATGATTCTGGCTGGATGCTTCTTCTTTACTTATATGTATAAATATGAATAACTTAAAGGAATATTAAAATTCACATCACGACCATTTAATACGTTGGTTGATACTTAACTTATGTAATATACGCATTGTCGTTTTAGTAAATAGTGTTGGCTCATATTCAAAGTATATTGGATATTCCTTTAAGGATTATTTTAAAGCGCTGTTATCCGTTTTAAGGATTTATAATCCATTCACTGGATTATCCAGATTCTTTAAAAGTATTATATTTCTTAAAATTGGATTATTTTATATCCGCTTTGTGTAGTAGAGGGTGCAGCATTTTGGTTTTTTTCCAGTTTGATATATTTTGGTTTAACTTGACATCTGACTTGTTTCCACATCAAATGCATTTACTAGAAATTGTGACTTATGGCCATTTTCTAGAAATAGTCTGAAATCGCTATTTTGAGCTTAAACGAAAAGCTTTATTATTGAATTATTTTTAATGTTTACTTAATAAGTTTCAAATTAAATAGAGATTTCAAATTCATCAAACTAATTTGAGAGCCGGTGACTGGTAAGACGGCGACGACAACCGTTATAATAAGAGTTGACAAAAACAAGTACTTGGTAACTTGGTAAAGTGGTTAAGTTCACTAACTTGGACGCAAAAAGACGGTAAACTAAGTTAGAGAGAGTTTGTCCGTCAGAGCATTGTCATTGCTATCTACGATTCTTCATGATCAACAAATTTCATTAGTATAGCGAAGAAATTATACATACAGTAAGCTCATAATTGACTTTACCGAATGGCTCTCAAATTCTCTGTAATTTTGAGAATACCGCCCGTAGTTACGTAGTAGTGCATTTAACCAAACCTGACCCTTCATATATTTTTGGCCAACCCCTACCTACCACATCGAACGTCACAGAAGTTGACAAGACATGACATGACCAATACTTTGTGTTGATTGGTGGCACTTTAACGGAACGTTCGAAATTTAAATAATCCTCCAATCAACTCACAGTATTTAGTATATCATGTCTGGTCGGTGACTAGGCTTTTGCTAGCCGGGCTGGTGTTGAGAGTTTTTAACAAGCCATCAGATAGTTTAAACGTACTCACACGGGTTTTTTCGTGTTAGAAAGTTAATAAAGCAAGTAATAACTTACTTTTTATTTCCCGACGTTTCGAGGGGATTGCACCTCTCGTGGTCGCGGGTGAACTCGTAGTAAGTTATTACTTGCTTTATTAACTTTCTAACACGAAAAAACCCGTGTGAGTACGTTTAAACTATGTGTTCAAATCGTGTAAGTTTAAAAAAGACTAAGCCATCAGATTTACAAACCATGGCAAAAGCGCTACATAGTTCTTACTTTGACTTTTGCGCGGACCGTCGACCTCTCGTAGTCACGAAAATTAAATATTATTTTTGGGTATAAACAATTAAAGTTGCAAAAACATACCCGGAGGCATTACATCTGGTAACCAGTCTGCGGCTATTATTGAGGTCATGAGTGATCAACTATTTTAGAGTTCCCTTTACGACCAGTTAAACGGATGACAATAGGTTATGGGTTTTGAAATTGATGATTTGAACAGTTGGTGTTTAAACGAGTGAGGAAATAAAATAACTTGGAAACTTGTGGGATATTTAAGTTGGGAATTTTATCGTGCAATGGTTAGTAATGCCTAGTTATATATTCTTGTGACTTTTTTTATAGTATGTGTAATCACGGATCTACTATCTACATAAATTATATAAATCTAAGTTGGCAGCAAAATTTTTTCTACAGAACACGTCTCTATTACATTTTGAAGCGCGATTTTTCGTAATAAGTTTGGCTACTTGTTTATTGGTTCACTTTTTGTTCCCAGAATTGATATGTTCAGACATGTTATTAATTATTTGTATTGTGTTCTATTATGATACAAGAAGAATAATTACTAACAGGTAGCATTCTGTAATATGCTACAGGTCTATGACTTTACAAGGAAGCAGTATTTTTAATTATAGAACGTGTTTGACCATAGATACAAGACTCGAATGTTAATGAATGCTGATGAAGTCTTATCGTTCAGAAAATGTTTTGTTAATGGTTTAGAAAGCTAGATTTATCTTCTAATGTTTTGATAAAAGCTTTAGCGATAGCCGATAAAGTAGTATCTGAATGGTAATTTTTAATCAGATCGATTACCTACGTATTAATTAATTATGGTGAAAAGAAATAATTTGTAAATTTTCCGTCAACACTGATCTTGTAACATTAGTGTACACCTACCTAGACATAAGTCTAGGTATTTAATTATGAATAATACTACGAGAATTGTGGGTGTTAAAATAATGTGTGAATCATACCGGAACCATTATTTATTCTCATTCATTATTATATGGCTATAATTACAATCAATAACTTTTTGCAATTTAGTTTATTGATGACTTAGTACTACCTTATAACCTCACAGATTAATCGCTGATCATTTTTCAAATCGGTTTATAAAAGGTCTTTCAACAGAAAACAAATTTGCTACTACATATTATTGTGTAGGATAATGGCTAACACCACTGCCAGAGTTAAGACTGCGTCTTATATTCTTTGCCTGCTTATATTGTTAGTTCACTTTGCAAAAGTTGGCATACCTAGATGGGTCCTTTGTCCAAATAGACTGGATAAATTAGGCTAAAAATCGAATTAAACAGATCTCGAATTTGAAATCCACAGCCCGCCGTAGGCAAGCATGATGATTGTCTTATCGTCTCTTAAGAAAAGAGTTAGGCTCTTATCATAAATCTGATCTCTCTTTTTGAACCACCGATTTCGATGTAGTGCATTTTTCCCTTAGCCTTCATTTCTGGTTCACAACAAAAACATGACAGATTTTTTAAAAATCCCTGTAAGCTATTACTTTTTGACTTTAATATTATATTCATTCTTTTTAGTAGTGAAACCATGTCGTGATTAAACCGTGTCACCCAATACGTGTACAATAGACCCTCCAATGTCTATTGTAAGTCACACACGATGCATGCGCCGGCGCAAACGTTGTGCGTGCGATTTCACTGTCGTGTATGTTCGGAGACGTTAGACAATATTGATACATGGAATATAATCACGTATAGCTGTTCTTGGTATTGAGAATGTGCTTCTAAGTGATTAAATCATGATTCTTTATGAAAAAAATATCCATTGATTATGAAAATTCGCAAACTTTAAATGAATTTATTTGTCACGTATAGCCTCTTTTCTCACCACTTTGTACCCAAAGAGATTCTGCTATTTGCATGGGATAGATAATAACTTAACTAAGTTTGTTATGTCGTATAGAAATGTAAAGGAACATGCTAATAATAGAAAAACAATAGAAAATCATGCATCAGTTTCCCCGAAGAGGTTAGCTCTTAAGGGTTTTGGTGAGGTAATAACTCGTAATTTAGCTGCATTTAAAAAAGCAACTTCTCTTTCTTGTTTACTTTGGCCCTACTGTTCCTTTCGCGATTTTAGTTGTAGACTACCGACCTATACCTCTGTGCTCCATTTAGTTCTTATGAGCAAAAAAGGCAAAAAACTGCATCGCCTGCCGTATAAGGCAGGTGACAGCAAATCAGCAGTTGATGACAAAAAGGGGCCAGGTGCGATATTGTACATCTGCGCATAGATTCACCCCTCTTGACGCGGCTATTGTGTGTCCTACCCTTGTTCGCTGTTAGTGGCTAGGTGAAGCGCCAAGGTCGTAGGGTAGTAAAGTTGTTATTTTGTAGTTTTAGGTTTTATTTAGGTCATTCTGGCTTTGCTATAAGCTCTATGATACCTATGAATAGAAAAATGATGGTCAAGCAATGAATTAACGAATCTTCATTTTTATTCGAGATTTAAATAACTTATAATAGGTAAGGTTGGTAACCCCTTAAAGATAATTTCTCGATTAGCTACTGGTACAAGTTAACTTTTCTTGTTCGGACTCATTTGATGAAAATGACAAAATATCTAAGCTTCATCCTACAACGCACTTTTTTTTAAATTTATTATTATTATTTACATACTTACAATCTGTCTCCATCGTGGGACATTCAGCAGTATGTTGGTTGGTGCTATCGATGGCTCGCTCGGTATGTGACCTGTGTCACATCCTCATTATTTAGACAGTTGTTATATCTGCTGTGATTGGATTTGGTCTTGAGGTATTTTGCGCTTTAATCGTCGCGGTTTGTTGTGATTCTCCATTAGTGGCCGAGCCAGAGTATTTGGGTGTTGTTGGATTCGTTCTTAATAGGACTTGGTATGGCGTATGATCTCCTGCTCCACAGTGGGCATTCGTAGGTCACGGTGTAGTAGTTCGTTCGTCTACAACGCACTCGGCACGTTGGTCCTTTGTCGCGTTTAATCAAAATATTTATGAACATGAGAATCTGTTGTGACGCGGTTGAGTCATATCGTTCACAGTTATGTTTTATTTGTATTATACGCCGGCAGCTCAAAAAGGATAAGAACAATAAGGAACTTTGATACGTACGATAGATATTCTTGTATGATACGTTGACTGTTTGTTAAGTTGCATTTGAAACAAAACTGACTTTGGCATAACGTATATTTTATGTATTTCCAAACTCTGATAACCACCATGTAAATTTTCATCCAGATCTGTTCAGCAGTTTTTTCGAAAAATAACAAATTCACCTCTAACTGTATTTATAATTTTATTTTATTTATTTTATTTTATTAATTTTAGGAAAACTTACAGCTAGGTAACAGTGAGTATATAAAAAAAAAAAAGACGTGTGGCACTCGGGGACTGCCGCGGTAAAGCTATTGCATAGTATTTTTTGTATCACTAGATGGCGTTAGTGGGGAGCGTGAGGTTTTTTCATTACGGAATTTCTGGATTCGGTCCCCGCGCTCAAGGCCCGCGATAGAAGCTATGCAATAGCTTAATAAACATGCAATACATGTTAAAGAAGGCATAGTATATGAAGAGAGAATAAGTAGGAAGCATTACACTCAGTCTCCAGTTCAAAGGTAAACAAACTGACAAAACCTACAATCTTCATGTAGGCGGGGCCCATTTATTAGTCTTACAAATCGGCAGGCTTTAGATCCGTTAAACAATGAACTGAACTCAACTCTGTGTGGGATTAGGATTGCTTTTGAGTCTAAATAAGTTCATACTTACATAAGTAGAAGGCTTTTTAATCGACCACTCTCATATTACATCATACAGAACAGCTTGCCAGGGCAGAGTTTCTGTGCAATGCACATTGTGCCTAACTAGCACCAACAAGCGCTGAATGTCAGTGATGCCTGTTGATTTATCCGCGCCTATAAGCCCCGGTAAGCGCTGGCGACTGCCACAATCTACAAGCTTTTCTGTATGATTAAAGATACTTTATCATATATACCTATATGACATTTAGGCCTAAGATATCCAGGAAACTACTACTAATACACATTTTTGAGTAACAACAAACTATTGAACCCTAACACACTGAACTCTCAGTGTTTGTAGATAAAACTAAAAGACATACTGTCTGGCAGGCCACCGTCCTCGATGACCTATACTTAGAGATAGAGGTCTTGTGCTAAATACTCGGCACTCGCGATAAGACAAGACAAGACGCACTGTGATAAAAGGAGCTTTCAATTGATAGAACAATGAGATCGTTATTAGTGGATGACATTGGAATGTGGGGTCAAAAGCACTGTGTCAGCTTTTTAGTATGTAGAAGATATTTTAATGAGGCGGTGTTTGTTTGAGAGGCGTTTATGTTTTGATAATGTCTTAGTGTTGGCAGCTGCTCGTGCTTCCTCTGCCATTGAACGTGTTACTGTAGAAATATTAGGATGTTTCTCTGTCTGATCCTTGAGTAATCGAAATTTATTAATATCGCTCGGCGAAATATAAATAAGTACAATGCAAATAAAAGGTCTGGGATGATAATGGCACATAAAGATTATGTTAATTCGGGAAATTGAGTCTTGAATTTGGATATTGAATTGCTCTTTAATAATGAATACTTATATACAGCAACGTATACTAAAGTATCCATATCATCGGCTTACTTCATAAATGCCCAACATTATCCATATGGACAGCTTAACACATCTACATATCAAACATTACCTGTAAGAGTGTCGCACAAGCCTCCCAAGTGGATACTAAGTATTCCATATCATTGGAATGTGACCTTAATTAGAACCAGGCACAGAATGACCCCACTTAATGGATGAGGCGTATGTCTTCTCAGGAATTCACATTTGTACGCCACGATTCGATACGTACTCGTTAGTTTAATGTTTTGGACTTTAGATTATTTGAAACTTGTGATATAATTTATTGATTTAATTCTTACATCATGCAGCGGTATCAGTTCTCCAGCATTCTATATTTGTCTAGTTGAAATATATGTTGATTTTAACGTTCATGAGATGAAAAACATCAAAAGTTCTGTAGGTTGGTATCAGAGTTTTGAGATCGCCTTACAGGAGAACTCAGAATGTTAAAATACATTGACAATAAAACCTTTGTGATGGAAAGACCTTAAGAAGAGCTCTTTATTTAAAGTCTAGCTGAAACTCCGTCAATTTATTTTGGGCGATGCAGAACTTGGATTAAATTGCTCGTGAAAGAAGTGGCTAGAAAGGCTCCATTTATACATCTTAGCAAATTACTTCGAAGTAATATTCTATCATCTTTCAAGTTTGAGTTCATGGCAATATAGTAGGTACTGACTTGCTCATATGTTAACTCGAGACATATTATGCTATCATACTCATCAACTATTATCGTATAATTCACAACCACTCGTAGACACCAACGATGTCACTCAACACCCACGCAATAACACCAGGACATTCGAGACGATGTATTTAGACAATGGGTCCGAAGACTGCTCCATATTGAAACCGAATACGGTTCGTTTTCGACTTTAATAACAATTAGCGTTATTTGAGATGACTATTTGAGTTTATGGTATTTGGTTATGCTATGGCAATGTTTGTTGTCATGAACTTTGAGCTTCGATTATTTAAATCGTCAGACTATTGAATACTGACTTCGGCGCTGAACAGTGACTTGGTAGACAAGAAGCATGTTCCTGCTGTAGCTGTTTTAAATAGATTTTCAAAAACTTCCAGTCCCAGGCTTAAGCGGTGTACGGTTATAAATTTTGGCATCAAAATTGTCCCCTAACTTTCTCAAACTTTTTTGGTAACTTTTGTTTAAGCACTACCATGGTTTAATTTTTGGCATCATAGGGATTAAACGGATAGTTCTTTTTCGACTTAAGTTGACTAGATAAATTGTGTGCATTGTAAAAACGATTTCAGTCGTAACATGTAATTTTCGTATTTTGTTCCCGTATCTCTTTCTTTTCATAGTCCACCTCCCTTAACAATTTTTCGTTTTCCTCTCCACAGAGGCACAAGCTGTACGCTCTCCGGTACTGGGGCTGTGAGTTGCTCTGCCTGGTGAACATCATCCTGCAGCTCTGGATGATGGACAGCTTCTTCAACGGGGAGTTCTTCTCGTACGGTACCCGCGTGCTGGGGTACAGTGAGGTGCCGCAGGAGTTGAGGTGAGCTTACGGTTATTGGTTTGACCTAGGGTTTGAACCTTACGCATAATACATAGCTCTTAACAAAATTAAATCTTGCAGTAAATATCTCTATGGCATACATCTGAAGATACTGTTTTTGTCCTAAATTTTTGAACTAAGCCAAAGGTGTTGTTATTTTGAGGACTGATACACCCATAAACGAACTATGTAACTGTGGCATTCTAAACTGTTTACGTTTAGTCTTTTGTCCTCTTTCATTAGACCAATCACATCTGTCTATTTTTGCATCAAAAATATTTATCAAGATAAAACAGTTACAATAGTTCCCATTATCGCTAAACCGTTACCATCTTTCAACCTCCAGATACGACCCCATGATCTACATCTTCCCGCGCATCACCAAGTGCACGTTCCACAAGTACGGAGCGTCAGGGTCGCTCCAGACCCACGACAGCCTCTGCATCCTGCCGCTGAACATCGTCAACGAGAAGACGTACATCTTCTTGTGGTTCTGGTATATCATACTGGCGATTGTGTTGGTGCTGCTTGTGATTTATAGGTAAGGTTTTAAATGGTTTGTGTATTTTGTATAACTTAGAATTGTTTGAGGCAGTGCCAGACGCACTAAGTATTTTATTATTTGGAGCAACATAGGGAATTCCCATAACGGTTGCAATATTAGGACGGTAAGATTGGTTTAATTGACAAAAAGCTCATGGTTGCTTCTATAAACATAAAAACCAGACTGATTCAGAAACTTTATAGTTTAAGAGTACAGTCATTTTCTAGAGCCAAAGCTTTGTAAGACATTAGAGCTATTTATATACGTTCATCGGGCTTAGTATGCTATGCCAATTAATATTTTGCCTGTGCGTTCCAGGCTAGTGATCATCTTCATGCCGTCGGTCCGGCCGCGCCTGCTGCACGCGCGCTCGCGCACGCTCGCCATGGAGACGGCGGCGCTGGTGTCGCGCCGCACCGACCTCGGCGACTGGTGGCTGCTGTACATGCTGGCGCGGAACATAGACCCGCTCATATACAGGTAACACTTCATTACATATCTAGTATAAAACAAAGTCGCGTCTGTTTGTCTTCTGTTTGTCTGTCTGTATGCTTAAATCTTAAAAATTACGCAACGGATTTTGATGCGGTTTTTTGTAATAGGTAGAGTGATTCAAGAGGAAGGTTTTTATGTAAAAAAATTCCCGAAATTCCCACGGGAACGGGCACAACGCGGGTAAAACCGCGGGGCGCTGCTAGTAGTAAAATAAGTTCGAGTGGGTCAGTGGTCAACCGTGGTGTCAGAGTTTTTTAGACCGCCTGAAGGTGACGACATGGTCTAACGATTGAAACAACCGGGACTGACGATTAAAAATGCCTTCCGAAGCACGGTAGCGCTCAGATAGAAATACGACTATCGGCCACCCATCCAAGTAGGATTCGAGCAGCACGTTGCTTAATAATCGTAATGACACTAATGTCGCTTAGTAAAACTACGCTAAGAGCGCTACATCACGCTTGGTATAGTAATAACATAATGTTGATACCATGCCTCCGTGGAGACGGTGTCGCTTTACTTCGGTTTATTAAATACTAGCAGCGCCCCGCGGTTTTACCCGCGTTGTGCCCGTTCCCGTGGGAATTTCGGGAATTTTTTTACATAAAAACCTTCCTCTTGAATCACTCTACCTATTACAAAAAACAAAATCAAAATCCGTTGCGTAATTTTAAAGATTTAAGCATACAGACAAACAGACAAAAAGACACGAAACAGAGACGACTTTATTTTATACTATGTAGTGATAATGAAACAGTACATCAAAAAGAAAGTACTTATTAGTCTCACAGTTTCTTTAAGTAAAGAAATGTCTAAATCGCATTTAAACCCGTATTAAATTCAGTATTTTTGGTATATATGAATAGAAGAAGTCAAGAAACATAGAAGTAGTATAAGCCTGTAATGTCTACATACTGGGCAAAGACACATCTCACTGAAGATATTAGTACATTGAAGAGGGTTAGGATGATATTAAAATAAACATTTTCCTTTTCAGAGATCTAATCCTAGAGCTTGCAAAACGCATGGGAGAGAAGGGAGGGCGACGCGCGTGACGACCGATGAAGGCGCCGCCGCCGGAACAAATACCCACCATAGCGATAGTCGGGAAATGACGTCACGGCGCGCCTGTGACGTCATGGTATACATCACTTGTGATTACATTACATTTGTGTGACGTCATATACAACACTTATGATAACGTTACATTTATGTGACGTCGCATTATACATCTTTTCTGATTAGGTTACACTGTGACGTCGCATTAACAATCACTAATGAAACCAAGGCACTCGTAACTTTATACTATACATCACTTTTTTATACTTATGTGACGTCGCTACATACGCAACGTCACATTACATCTTTTGACTTCACATCACTTCAAAAATAATCTTCTGACTGCAGAGAAACGTCTTAAACACATTACAAACTTCTTTTATGTGGAATGTTAGAAGAGAAAATAACAGTATCTGAAACTGTGAAATATACTTTTGAAAATTATCTAAATCATCGAAATCAGTCCAGTAATGAACAATCTCTTTGCCAATAGGTGTGAAGTGGCTTGAAATAGTTATTAGACTATAGATTCTAATCGTATGTATTAATTTAAAATTTTAACCATCTTTTTAATTTTATAATTGCTGTTTATACAGTTTGAAACTTTTATTTTGAGCCATTTAGTAAAGATCAAATTCTTGAAAATAGTATCTTAATTGTTTATTGCAGCTTTATTCCTTGATTGAAATCAGCGCCATCTATATAATGATAGCTAAACTAATTTTATACAAATGAAGTATTTTTGTTGCCATACTTCTGCAGTTAATGAGTTATTGTATCAATAGATTGTATGTAATTTATTTATGGCATCTAAATAATTTGTTCAGGTAGAAAAATATAATATTTAGTGTGTGAAAAAAGAAATAGAATAAGTTTGATCTAGTTTTGGGACGCATACTGAAAGAAGACTGGTAGGCTATGCCGGACATCATTACTTAGCAGATCATTGAGTCAGTAACGTTCAGCGCTTATCAATGCTGGTTTAGGGCATTGTGTAGAAAATATACAACATGGCTACCTCGCGCCGGTTACCAGCGCTGACCGGTTCTGACAAGCGCTCGTTGAACATCACTGGGTACCCGCTTTCTTTCGGTTTACGATCTTATACTAGCCAATAGTGACACTGCCAAACGAATTAGCATCAAAATAACGAATGGAGTTACTAAAAGACATTTTATTAATGCATATCATGATTAGTGTTTTAAATATTTTTTTAATTCCGTGATTTTAGATTATTAATTACATTAGTTGAGGGTTTAGGAATTAATTGTGTATCCGATTTTAGATCAATATCATTTTCTCAGTTGGTTAAGTTAATTAGTGTTTCGCATTTATACTTCATACACTGTAGCATGGGGTCGGTGACAGCTGTCATCTTAGTTCAGTTTTAATCTTAACTATTAGGAGTTGTGCTGAGATGAGATCTTCATACGCGCCATGCTACATAGCAAACAGTATACTTAGTAATCTGAGCTTTGTATTGTCAGATTTTTATTCCTTAAACTTACCGTGGACAATGAAGGAACGAAAAATGTATCACACAATGTAATGTGATATGTAACATCATAATGTAAATTGTTTTAATACATTATATTATGCGCCTTTAAATTGCAAATAATCGGCGTATTTTTTTAATCATATTTGACTTATTTTATCACAAATTTTTGTTGGGATATTAAATAATATGATGTACTTGTATTATTGAGCAATGATGAGCTACAATACATTTTATATACTTTCGATTTTGTATACTTTTAAATTTTTTATAGTATTTTGAAAATGACTGCATCAATTTTGAGGTAATTTACATCATTTGAAAGACTAACACCGTGTTTGGTGTAGAGTTTTATAATTAAGTGGTAAGCGAGACGCAGAGGACTGATCAGCCTTATTTTGCAGTTAATTTTATAGTATAGATATTAGTGCGTGTATATTATCAAAAGTAACGTTTTATTACTTGTGAATTAATGAAAGACTTATTAAATGAATTACTTTACAAGTATCAAGGCAGGTTCTTTCAACTTGCCTACACTGTAATATAATATGTCATTTGTCATCTCCATATAATTTTAATTGCATGACAAAAATTGTTCTGAGTTGCTAAATGACAACTGCATATTACGGTAAATAATCAGTAGTGACGTTTAATACCTTAGTTCTAATGTAATATAATAGATATCGATATCTCAATTCAAATGAAATGAAACGCAATGTAAATCTCAAAATATCTCAAATGAATGTGAACTGAAATGTTTGTGAATGTTTAATAAGCATTTAATTAAGACTACTTTTGGTACTAATATGGACATTGTTACTAAAAGTTCTCTCACTGCATAGATCTTCAGTGAGTGAAAGGCCCTATGCCTTGCGACGCTGCGGTTACTGCGGTGCCTTCGGATGTCGCGTAGTGGAGTTTAGGCACACTACAACTGGCAAAAACGTTTTTCTTAAAGCTGAATTTTCACTTAGTGTTTTCAAGAATTCTAAACCCTTGCCTCTTTCTCTTCAACTGAGTGAAAGAGCGAACATTAATGGTTTCAGAACTGCTTAGAAAACTAAGTGAATTGTAGCATTGTATTTAAATAGTCTGTTAAAGTGAGTCTTTCTCGTGTTCAAACGCCACGCAGTTGTGATATAGAGTTGTGAGTCTCTCTCGTGTTCATTTTTCAAGTTATTTCTAACTATTTGCTTCGTTTTCGAAGCTTTTTCAGTGGTAAGGGCCAGTTTCCACGAGCTGAGTTTTTTAGGCTTTCTAGCTACCTTAACTTCCATTGCGGGATTTTGCTAGAACTTGACGGTTGGAAAAGGCGGAAGAAATATTTGATTAATGAGTACATTTGGAAGTGAAAACCAGCGCGTAAATAAGCTCTTAGTAACACGCTGAAGTTTGTCAAGTTTTCTTCAAAACACTTTGACAATTAATAGTTTGTAGGAAATCGTATATTATGAAGTACGTAATGTAATTTATTGCTTGTTTAAGCAATATAAAAACGTTCACAGTTGCTAAATTCAAAAAGCTAGACCACAAAATCTTCTTTACATTGCCATTGTAGATAAATTCTTAAAGAATAAGGAAGTAGTGCGTAGTGTGTAACACAGCGGTGGATTCAGGAGATTAAGCGGCGGAACATCTTTCAAACTTACTCGGCCTTCTCTCTCCCTCTTAAACAAAAATCCTTTATCCGCCACTGCTATAACAACCTAGTGTTAACTTTGGACTCAAAATACACCTATATTGTAATGCTGTAGCGATATCCGCAAGTGAGTTCAACCAAATTAAATAGTACCGAAGCAGATGATAAGGAAAAAACTTTTAAATTCCAAGCAATGTCTTAAAACTCAATCTGAAGCGATAAAACTCCTGCTGATATTGCCACAGTACTTCACTACATTGTAAAACGAATGATAATTAAACAACTTGTTTGTCAAGAGGTTCTTCAAAATATGAAACAATAATCAATTACTATAATGTGTAAATAATGAGTGACAATATTGTTCCTAAATAACGTAGTATTACACACAATTACATTAAATCATGGTTGCAGAAACAACTTAAAGTTTCGTCGCGGTATTCACAACAGCCATTTTCATTACGGACACAAAATGGCGGATCTGTCAAATTTTGTTGTTTACTGTTTGTGGTAAATACCGCGGAAACTTTATTTTGAAATTATTTCAAATGTATATCTGTAAATATAATTGATATTGAATGCTCATTGCCTAATTATTATGCCATGACATCGAGAAAAGGCGACATATTTAGCTAATATCAGAAGTAATGAAAATTTTATAAATGTTGACTATGTCGTCTAGTAATTAAAAATGAAATTTGTATTCCAATCAGATGTCTATTACAAATTAAGTTATTATAAAATGTAGTCTCTTAAGTTTTAGTTTAGTATACTTTTCCTGCATTTATTTTAGTTTTAGTTATGTTATAATTTAGACGATCCATTGTAACAACATTAC
Source organism: Cyclophora albipunctata (assembly GCA_963082685.1). Taxonomy (NCBI): domain Eukaryota; kingdom Metazoa; phylum Arthropoda; class Insecta; order Lepidoptera; family Geometridae; genus Cyclophora; species Cyclophora albipunctata. The sequence continues at coordinate 806,071 of OY720113.1, read as the reverse complement.
GTATTTTCTTAATTCTTAAGACAGTTTTATTACGATTTTATTTATTTTAAGTGTAGAGCAGTTGATTTGTAACTTTAGTTTTCAACTGAATATACGATTTTGATTTTTTATTCATATATTTTTTCCTTGCCCCTCCAGTTCCAGTTAGGATCCATCATAAAAACCACGTCATAATATTGAATACGAGCACATCATTATTGTATCCAAAAAGTTAACAAATGCTTAAAAAAACAATTTAGTTTATGAAGGAAAAAGTATTGTGATGAGGTGAGAAAGAAATTAAGTAAATAAACTGTTTTCCTCTACACTGAGATTGTTGAAAAATCTTGGTAGTATTGCATCAAAACTTTAGATATATTCTCATTTTAATCTCACGCTCAACGACTTTCTACTACTTGCTAGAAGTAGCTTCACGGATTCGTACATTCGCGCAAAATGGCTGCCACGGTTGAGGGGATATACATTTTTATACACATATTCCAAAGTTGAAACATAAAAAGGAAGAACGTCAAAAACAGTATTTTATGAGTGTGTAGGAAGGAACTAGGATACATAGATTATGGTTGGTTGATGTTTGATGTATGTATATATCAGTTTATAATCAGCATGCTTGTTTGGGACAGCAGTCGGGGTACGCCAGGGTCTGGTCTTCTACTTGTTTGCAGCCTTCGGTGATAGTTATTACACTGCACCTGAAAACATAGTACAAATTATTCAACGTTCCTGAATCAATTATGGTCATCATGGGCGACAAAACTTATTGCAAAATCAGATGGGAGTATTGATTAAAGGTTACCTCAATAAGTTCACATGATATTAGTAATTATAGACTGATCTCTAGTCCATAAAGGACAGTTCTATAAAATCCATTTTTATGAAATATTTCGATTGCAAAATATATAACCTAAATGGACACCTGAACCCTTAAAGCCATTTAAGGGTGTGGTGTAAGCTGTGGGTGAGAGTAAAGGCAAATAATGGCAACATGGAGTGAAGATACTTGGAGCGACGTCTTCACACGGATATAATAATCTGTGGCAGAGGCGCGATACAAGGAAAAGGGCATATCTTATGTAAGAAAAAAGAAAGATGCGCGGGAAATCGGGAATAGGAATTCGAATAATAAATAGTGTTTTGTTTTTGTTAGGATTAGGAAGTGGTTAAGAATATGTAGGAGACATTTTTTACGAGTAATTAATTTGATTTAATTTTGATAATATATTTATTATTATACAAGATATAAAGGTATGTTAATGTTTAGTAACTACTGATTTACGATTGCATACTTGTCTTTAATACTGTATGATTAAAGCTCAAATTTAAGATATTCCAGTTGTTAGTACAAGCAACAAACATACAAGCAAACATCTTGCAAACTTCTATATCAAGGAAAATAAAATAACTTTATTCACGTAGGTACCTACTTAGGAATAGCATTTTTCAAACTCCAGCGATTTGTACATATTATTAACGAGGTTTTCTCACGGCAAAACAAAGATCGGTTTAGCAAGTAAAAATGCGTATTTAGGAGTCAAGAGAGTGCCTAAGCCCTAACACTAACCCTGCAATAGTGACCCCATCTTCGTGACACCGATACTCGACGCAGCGCCGCCCGGCGCCTCCCAACAACACCTCGTTGAAAGGAACCACCGTGTCCTCCGCGGAGACGTAGCATCCTTCTTTATCAGCTGCAAATGACAGGACCCTCTGTATAAGCAACTATAGGCAGTGGTAGTATTCATATTCGCGGAACATTCTCAAGGCGCGGCGTAGATACTAATTATACAAATTAAGTACATATAACTCAATGACAAATTATGGTTTTGTGTGAACTTTGTTTGACAAAGTGTGTGTAGGTATATCCTACTACCATGCTCCTACTCTTTTTAGTAGTGGACTATTATTTACTTGCCGCCTTGTTTATAAACGATCTTTAACTAAAACACTGTTAAAAAGTGCTTTGTTTCTTTTGCTCTTTGGAAAATAGCGTATGTCGGAAAGGGAAAACCATTCGGTAGCTAAAATGCTGTTATAAATCGTATATGACTATGGACCTTGATTTTTTTGGTACTCTTTCCTTCTAAACTTAACATTAACTTACCTAAGTAAATTACTTATTTATGAGTACCTAATTAAACTATTGAATGATGCGGCTTATTATTATAACTCACCATATTTCTCTGGTTTGGGCTCCAAAGACGCTCTTTCTAGGAACGCCACCGCCGCGGCGGACAGGGCACACAACACAAGGACACGCTTCAGCATTTCAACTGGCACTGACGTGAGAACTGGTTCCATTCGTCTATTATAATTATCAACTTCATCAAACAAAAATTGAATTGAATTATCAACTAACTGGTATGTCCATTTTTTAGGTTAGATCAATATAAGTATAGTTTAGTATCATTTTCCTGCATTTATGTGTTTTTTTAAAGAGATCCATCAATATTTTTAGTTAGGTACTTGCCTAGTAAGTACTTACTTTATTTATGACTGCTGTGACAAATGGTACATACTCGTAGAACTTATGCTGTCTATAACATTGAGCTATAATGTCTAATAGTGCTTTTCCACGAAACCTATGCTACGTTGGATATGATTGGTGGATCCCAAACGTAGCACAGCATACTGGTGGAACGGCACTTCGGATCTGCCTACTGATCTAATTGAGTAAATCCAAGTAAAATAACTTTACGAACGCACATAAATATTGAAATAAAAAATGAAATATGTTGGTGCGTAACTATATATTTTTCATATTTTTTCTCCTTTTGATATTTTTGGTCTAGCAGACTTCTTTGGAGCAGCAGTAAGGGTACACCTGGTTTTCTCTAACTTCGTCGCAGCCTTTATGTATGCGTGTCACACCGCAACTAAAACACATACGATTAAAACATTACCTAAGCAAAGTAGTTCGAGGTTAGTGTTAGTAAGTCGAAGGTTAGCGGTCCACCTCGGTCTCAGATTTTTAGACCGCCTATAGGCCTCCGACATGGTCTAACGTTTGGAACAACCGAGGCCGACTTTTATAACCCAAAGCATTAGTTTAATAAAGTTGATGATTTCGTCTTTTTTAAATTTATGACCTACCGTTTTTACGAGTAGTAGATTGTGGTTGCTTGTCAATCTTGTATTATTAAAATTAATTGCATTGGTCTTAACCATGAATATTTACAAAATAATGATAGACATATGATGATCTTGATGGGATAGGAAGATGAGATGGGAAGTTTACACATTTGATGTAACTGCTATGCTATGAACAACATCAGTTGAACTATCCTGTGACATTAGGTGAATGGAACTGTGTCTCATATGACCATATGAGACACAGTTCAATTGGCACACATTTCGTACTAGCCTTTCCGTTGAATGTGGCTATTGTAATCAGATTGGTAGTTTTTGAGATTAGCACGTTTAAACGAACAAACAAAAATTCCATTGGCGCAAATAAGAAGTAGATATTATGTCGAGGTTGATAAACACAGGTCATACAATTCAATGCTAATGCAATCGCTCACTGCCTGGAGACATTATATCTTACCCCGTAATCTCAAGATAGTCTTTGGTACATTTGTACATCATGCATTGGGTGCCAGAATTACCAAGTACAAGCTCATGGCCCTCAGCAAGCGTCAGGTTCATCTTAGATACGTAGCACTGTGCTCTTTTAGCTGTAAATTAAATAGAGGACACTTTTATTAATTTCGAATAGATGGGAATTTCGGGATGAAGAATGTCCTATAACTTTCCTGTTGAATGTGGCTATCCATTACAAAAATAATGATTGCAATCGGATCTTCAGCTTTATGATATCTTATATATAAAATTCTCGTGTCACAGTGTTCGTTCGCGTACTCCTCCGAAACGGCTCGACCGATTCTCATGAAATTTTGTGAGCATATTGAGTAGGTCTGAGAATCGGCCAACGTCTATTTTTCATCCCGAAATTCCCGCGGGAACGGGTACCGTGGTTGAACTCCTCTGAAACGGCTCGACCGATTCTCATGAAATTTTGTGTGCATATCGGGTAGGTCTGGGAATCGGACAACATCTATTTTTCATCCCGAAATTCCCGCGGGAACGGGTACAACGCGGGTGAAACCGCGGGGCGCAGCTAGTAAGTATATAGATACATACAGAACAAAGACCGTCGACCCGTCTGTCTGTCAGTCTGCATATTTGCGCTTTTCACAAAGAGGCAGATTGATTGATTGAAGGCACTGTAGTACCGAAATACTATATTCTATGCTAGCTATTATCTATTTGAAATTAAAATGATGATATCCTGTGTTTACCTCAAGAAAGGCATACATATACTTATCTTTTTATTAAATGTTAATTTTACGTATTTTTATATTGTATAATTCAGTTTGGCAAACTATAATTATAAAAAACTCACCATTTTTCGCAGGCGAGCCGGCTTGGGAGGCCACCGCCAGAGCCAGGGCGCACAACACGAAGATGGCTTTAAACATTTCGACCACAAAATTTCAACAAACTGAGATGCTCACTGGTGAGAGATGTATTTTTATTAAACAGAGGTCAGGCCCCAGCTGATAAGGAATTTCAAAACTTGCTTGCCAATTTTATCTTCGCACTAGATAGCAAGAAGATAAAATTAAGAAAAACACGTTTTTAGGTAATTGTAAGTACTCAAGAAGAGCAAGTGGGTAAGCTTTGGATAGTATTGTGCTTTGGTTATTTGAAAATTAAAACTATACCTGAACAGAATTCTTATATAGTCTATTTACATTAGGTACTAGTCAACGTGCTATATTCTGTATTTTTATTCGAAACTTTAGGTCCAGTAGTTTCAGAGATCATCAGAAACGCGACGGCTCGACTTCGATTAAGGAAAGTTAAATGTTTTATTAACTACTAGCAGCGCCCCGCGGTTTACCCGCGTTGTGCCCGTTCCCGTGGGAATTTCTGGAATTTTTTTACATAAAAACCTTCCTCTTGAATCACTCTACCTATTACAAAAAACCGCATCAAAATCCGTTGCGTAATTTTAAAGATTTAAGCATACAGACAGACAAACAGTGTGACAGACACGAAAAAGAGACGACTTTATTTTATACTATGTAGTGATGATTCTTTCCTTAGTTATGAGACGGTAACACAAACCGTTCCCTCCGTTTGATACGAAGCGACTAGTTTCAACTTTAAATAGGTTCACATGTAGTTGAACTCTCCATTTAAGTTCACGTAAGTACTACTAGCTCATGAATGCAACTCAAACTGATTTGAGCATGAAACAAAATGTATTTAAAAATTAAAGATCTCGCGCACGCTTGGCAACGCGAATGTGGTTTAAATTCCACATTAAAACAACACACTAACGGCTGAAATATTCCCGCACCAGGAAATAACTCCTAACTAGTGGTTTTGGCAAGGCTCACACACTTAGTTTTTGCACGAAATAACATTAAAAATGTACAAATAATACTTGTATTACTATTTTTAGGAGTACCTTATTCACATTTTGGAATTTGTGTTGTTAACAAATAATATCCAATTAGCCTGCAATAAAGAGGAACAAATCTAGGTACAAAGTTGTCTAGATTACTTGCTTATATTACTATAGGTGCCTTTCCAAAAGACCTATGATGCTACGATTGCTTAGGTTGGATGGTATCTGTGCACCGTCAAATTAAGCGAAGTTCATGCGTAGCATAGCAACGCGTCTAGCGATGGTGGTACCCAATCATATGGAACGTGGCTTAGCATAGCACTGCAGCACTAGTGGGAAGGCATTTATAATGTACAAACAATCGTCTAACTGGCTATATAAGTAGTTTTACTAGTAACTAATTATATAGCTATTAGCTATATCTTCTTACTGCCGCACTCAGAGACGTTCATTAAATTGACACTTAACTAATAGACGTTATTTTTCATACATTAATTAAATGTGAAAATTATCATTCTCATTAAATCTCTACTGAGGAAGCATTGGCTGTAACTTAGTAGCGTTAGATTTGAATTAATGTAGATAATTAAACAAAAAATCTGTCTTTCTATATTTAAGTATATTATTAGACTAGCAGCGCCCCGCGGTTTTACCCGCGTTGTGCCCGTTCCCGTGGGAATTTCGGGAACTTTTTACATAAAAACCTTCCTCTTGAATCACTCTACCTATTACAAAAAACCGCATCAAAATCCGTTGCGTAATTTTAAAGATTTAAGCATACAGACAAACAGACACGACTTTATTATATACTATGTAGTGATAGGTAATAAAATGTCACAAACGTGTTTCAATAATTTATTATTTTATTCGACATTTCCTCCACAAACTCCGTCATTTGTTATCTCTCCAACTATAGTAATAATTGTTTATTTTGGCACATTATTTGGCAAAAATTCGCTAAAGTTCCTACAGTGTGTGTCATTATCATTATAATGATATTCATTAATAGTTTATATTCCAGTAACGGAATTAGAAAAATGTAATTAAAGTAGGAAGAATGAAATAAAAGACACAAAGCAATTATTGAAATCGATTATTTTTAATTAACATAGGAGCTTATAATCTAATGTGATTATGTTTTTAAGTACTTGAGTTCCGTTATCGTTAATTAGTAAAGATTCGTTATAATGATAATGACACAAAATAATGAAATCCTGTACTTTTATTATATTAAATTGTAAATATGAAGATAGAGAAGCAGAATTTAAGACAGTCCATGATTTAATGTATACTTTTATTATATCTTAATAATTTGAGGTCGGACATTTTGGAAATATTTCAAAATTTTCGAAATGTCCGACCCTTCTGACGACGCAAGCTCAAATAATTTAATTTATTAATAATTACAATAAATATCATTTTGTTCTAAACATTCAAACGAACCAAACAACAGTATATAAATCCATTATAACGCAACAAAACAGGCACATACAAGATCAATTCAAACGTCCGTTGTCCATTAAACGAAGAATTAACGGAATTTATCGTTAACTAGTAAAACATCGTTACATTGTAATAATTTTACATCAACCTATGGAATTATTCATTAAATGGACAGACCACATATAAACAATCTACGTTAAAATAAATTGGGAGAACGGTAACTAAAATGTATATTATTATACAATATTCTTATTATTTAAAGAAAGGTAGCACGAGTATATGGAACTAATTGACACGTGAGTCTCTCTTTAACATGCAAACATCTCTGATTCAAGAAATTAATTAGAACAATAGTTATTATTATTTATATTTGATCTCATGCAGTAATGGCAGTGACGTCGTGTCGACAAACTCATCGTTCGAATACAACGAATGTCTTTTGACTCGTAAAAGCATGTTCATCGAACAAGTTCATTTTAAATGTTACATGTCAACAAAACAAGTCGATACAGTAATTTAAATACCATCTTCCTATAACATTATATCGATACAATTAATAATATTCTCAATCACTACTCCCTAATAATAATACTTATAGAAATTTATTGCTTCATGAATGTTTGGTCTCTCGAATCGTTGGCGAGTGAGAATCGTGTACAAAAGGTAAAGTGGTGCGCTCCTCGTGTGCTGTCTGCTTATCGTACGTTACATAACTAAGACAAGATAGAAAACAAAGCGAATATAGAACACTACTAGCAGCGAAACTATGATTAAATAGTTCTAAAAGTAGTAGACTAGTTCTACACCGACCGACAGTTGACTCGTAAAGGCCTTCGATAGGAATCATCCTGAGATCACGTTCTTAACATTAAGTACCAACTATTATTGCAGCTGTATTAATTGCACTGTTACGTGTGTTTAGAATAAGTCTTTGATATCTTGGGCGTGGGCGTGGGCGCGGACGCGGGGCAGCGCGGGGCGGACTCAGGCGGGGTCCATGTCGCGCTGCAGCGACGTTAGTCAGGTGTGGAACACCCAGCCCGGCACCGGAGGTCACGCGTCCGGCACGCCGTGGATGTGGTGCTGGTAGTTGTGGTTCAGCTTGTTGGCGAACTCGTGCATGATGTCCCGGAAGATCACCGAGTCCAGGTTCTCCCCCAGGATGTACAGCAGGTACCAGTCGCCCATCTTGCTGCGGCGGACGATCGTGTCCACGTTGTCGCGCCGCACCAGCCTGAACCGCATCCGCATCATGTACACCCGCATGCGCGGCGAGAAGATGATCACGATGCGGTAGACGAGCGTGATGAACGTGAGGATGCCGAGGATCACGAACCAGAACCAGAGGAACACGTAGATCTTCTCGTTCACCACGTTCAGCGGCAGGATGCAGAGCGCGTCGTGGCGCTCCACCTCGCCGGAGGACCCGTACTTGTTGAATAACGTGCATTTTACCATCCTGGAACACCAAACACACATATGAGTTTCACTTTCAGGGAACATTTGAGTTGGCACGTCTAAAAGATTCAAAATATCAACTTGGGGATTCTAGGGTCAGAATTAATGTTCCTACCTTTGTACATTAATTTAGATGCTACTTGTTGAATGGTCATTAATTGAACAGCCAATCGTAAACCTGGTCGTACGTTACCTTGGAAATATGTAAATCATGGGGTCGATGCGGTCCTCCTGGTCCGACTCCATGTACGCGATCACGTCCAGCCCGAAGGTCATGAACTCGCCGTCGAAGAAGCGGTTCATCAGGAACATTTGCCCTGGAATGGAGGGGAAATTATTGAATACACAGAAGATTCACGAGTCGAACAATTACTTGCATATTATGAAACATAGTCCGCCGCGGCTGCCTGTCTGTCCGTTCTGTGATTAAATCATAACTAATTACATACTTATTAATGGAATTTATGTGAGCTTAAACTTAAGATATAATGTTTCAAGTTTAAGATTTGAGCTGCTATTAATCTCAAGATGGTGCGGGTAAAAATGTGGGGCGCTCCTAGTATAATATGCTACGCTTGCACTATCTTCTCGTCAAATGTAAAAATCTGTATGTGTGCCGGATTCACGGTCAAAAACAATATTGATGAGAACTATTCCATCCCAGTTGAGATCTTGAAGTCATAGATCCTAATTTTCTACTCAAACACGTAATAGCGTAAACAGTTGCCGGTCTGATTCAGTCACCTTTATAAACAATAACCGTTATTGTTAAAGAGGTCATCCAACCCCGCAGTTTACAAATAAAACTTATTATTCGTGGCATCATGCGTCGATGTTTCCGCTGCCATTTTCCAATATAGGAAAAAATCCAAAACATTGAGAACTAAATTTGCTGGCCACGCATTTTCCGCGGTGTGTGGCCACGAATATTGCGAATTGAAAAAAAAATCGGATTTCTGACTTAACATAAATGTGTATTGGTAAACAGTTCTTCCAGCTCCACCACTAAGGCCATTTATTATTAGTTTTCGATTGAATTCATTCAAAGTATGTATATATATATGCTAAAGTATGGAATCATTCACACATGTTGGTTATTTTCACAAAGACAGATGTTAGTTTTCCAGTAATTCTAATATTTATGCGCTTTGCAGAAAATTCTTTGAGAAATTGAGTTATTATTTATTTGGTTTCCAACTGATTGAGAATTAACGAAAATTTCACCCACAAATTATTAATACGAACTGTAAATTATTTGTTTTAGTCTGACTTCAAAGAAGGTTGATTACTAAAGATACATATTTGCATTCTACTGTCTGTAAACACGCGACGAATTATGAATACCTCCTCTCTAAGTGCCTCTCTAGCATAGTATAAAGTCTCTTTATACTATGACTTTAGTCATCTGGTGGATGGTGAAATAAGCCCTAAACACCATAGAGGTAGGTACCTATAATAAAAGAAACGTTTACACCTATATAGTTTTTTTTTGGTAAACCGTAGTATGCAACATACACACCCTACAATACACTGACGAACGCTCCATTTGTGCAGATAGAATTGCGCATACCTTAACGGTAAAAACTAAACTAAAATGCAATATTTTTTCTTCTTTGTAGGTATTTGTATTTGTTTGTACAGGTTACCCATTACCCATGAGATAATGTGTATAGTTAAACTTTGAGTATTCATATACAACGAAACCATACAAATCTATATTTCTGCATCTTACCTACACCCCCTAAGTCCGTGGCCTGCAAGTTTATCCGATATATCTCGCGCCATCTGCGGCGACACCCGTCCTGAATGTAAACTACACACAATGCTCCCGAGCAAACCACACGATATTGAAATTAAATACACTACAGACATTAGTTTCTCACTTTTTCTTATATTTGTAGCTTTAGTATGTTTCCGAACTTTTTTGTAGAAACTTTTTAGATTTATAATGTTTTTCTTTAACGGTCAATTTACCCACAAAACGTTGAAATGAGGTTCAAAACCTCAGAAACATTATATGAATGGTTGTAAGAATGTAGATCTTTGCGTTTGCTTTGAAAATTGGAAGACCCTTCCTTTGTTGGATCCCCCAAAGTACTCGTAGAATACTGATCCCGCTTCTGCATGGGTATTTCAGAACAACAATATATCCCATATTTCGGGAAACTAATACTATTATAACCGGCTTTACCGGCACTAAAAACCACGTCGGAGTGAATAACGATAATTATCATGAGAAAGCAAATAGGTAATTAATCTGTAATGCATATCCGAAAATTCACGATTGTGTACTCGACATTTATTACTGAAAATGGTTGTAAATTATAAAAGTATGTGCTCTGCTACGGATGCCTATAAATATTGAATTGTATGTTTGGCAAGCAGACAATATTTTAATGGATTTATAGTGAGCTAGTGCCGCGGCCCGACTCCGCTCCGCTGCATGTCTGCTGAACGATTTGGCATTATAGGATTAGCCCTGTCAGGTTTTTACAGAGCAATACAAAAAAAAAGTTCTATCACTATTCGAAGAGTCAGACAACAACTACCTATTAAATATTTATCGCAATGACATCTTTCGAAATTGGCTTGCACAATCGTGCCTAAATGTTCAAGAAACAAAAACTGTCCCTTCTAAATTGTGTTTTATATTGCGCGAAATTCAACACCATTTAGAACGATCGTTATTTGTTTATTAAACATATTTAGGCGCTTTTAATTAAGAATGCTTTTGTAATCCACCCTTAGAGTAATTACACTATAAAATTAAATAAGTTTTAAAACGCCTTATGTTCTAAGAATAAGATGTCGTAAGTCAAACCACACAAAAACCTATACATACCCTAAAATACTGTAAATTATTATGAAAGTAATAAAAAATGTGTTTCATTTGTGGAGTACGGAACCCTAGTTATGGGCATAAACTGTTTTACTGCACAATTTAGTTTTTATGAGCGGTGTGTTGACCCCCGACGCAGCCGATACGGGGTACACCTTTAGGAGCCATAGGTATACGAGGCAGAGGGATATTGATGTAATTGTTAACTACAATCTATTTCTGTTTCTGTAGAGTAAAAAGGTTTGCTTGATTTTAATATATGTAATAATTGTCTTTGGTTGGGTAAATCGGCCTTATTGGTTTAGGTACTTAAGGACTTTTAAGAAAATAAAAACTGTAAATAAGTATAACTTAGAACGAGCGCAAACTATAGTCACAGTCTTGAACCTACCATTTGTGGTCTATAAAACCCTATGAAAATGCGCTTAAACTTGAGTTTTCCATAAAGCAACTCTACAGATGTGCAGCAACAAACTCTACGGCAACAGTAAAGTAAAGCTTTGGGAAATAATTTTAAAAACATTTTTCATCATTTATACATTTTACATTTGCTGTTTAAAGTAGTCACATTCCGATCGTATTGAAATAATGTTATAAATGAGATTAATTTCATAATTGAATGAAATTGTTGAATACATACCGACATCGGCACGTGGTATGCTGCCTGAGTACGCTGAATTATTTCATGGAAAGTTAAATATTGTACTCGTCTGTATGTTATTATGTAATTACAATTAGTTTTTAATATAGAAGGAGACTACAATGTTAGGTATTACCTAAACCTAAAGGAAACCTAAAGTGGAGGATTCGGGGCTTTGGATGGATACTAGACGCCTGGTTCGAGAGACTTCCCCAATCTGAGAGAGGGTCTCTTATGATTTTGTTTGGATTGAACCTTTTAGAAAATCGTACTCTATTACGATACGATTAATAATGATGCACGTGGATGTTGGAGGACCTGTAGGTAGGTATGGGTTTTGGAAAAAGTGTCGTGTGTATCTTTATCTAAAAAAAGAAAGACATAAACTAGAAATATTTGCTCTCGGTTCGATTTTTAGGCGTTAGAGCGTTTCCACATTATCCGATCCGATATCGGTGTCGGACGCCGATCCGATATCGGGGTAAGTCAAATGTATGAAATATGATCCGATATCGGGCCGGACAATATGAAAGACAGGTACATATTCCAAACATTTTACTTACCCCGATATCGGATCGGCGTCCAACACCGATATCGGATCGGATAATGTGAAAACGCTCTTATACGCGCCAATTGTTTTCTTTATATGTCTATGGTCTAAGGTATGGTTTAAGATAGGTATACGTAAAGATAAGATATTGAATATGTCCTATTTGTATGGTCTCACCTATAACATTGACAAGAGCAAGCCCCTCGCACAGGTAGTACCGGTACGCCCACCAGTTGTGGTAGCGCAGGTTCTCCCACAAGTAGTCGAGGATGAGTTTCTTCTTGGTCTTCTTCTCGATCTCCGTGCACACGCCCACGTCCAGGTCCATCATGAGGGCGCGGATCTTGCCGCCTTCCCACGACTTCCACAGCCAGCGGGGCGCGTAGAACAACATTGCCTGGAATGAGGAACAGGAGGTTAGGCTTGCTTGTAATATCAGCGTGTTGAGGCTTTATGGTATTGGGTACACACGTATGAGCGTTATGTGGCTGTTTAGAGCAGGTCAGAAAAAATACGACAAATTATAAATAAATTCGGTAGGTATAGCTATTTGCAGCACCTTTGGAGTCATGGCTCCGGGCTCCGTGTACCTGCCCTTACTTTTGTACCTTTGTAAAAGAAGATTACTTTTAATTTAAAATAAACCATCCTAAACAGAAAAAGGAAGGATATTTGTATAACACACATAATAAAGTAACTCATCCAAATACAACGTTTATTAGGATAACAACTTAAAAACAAAACATAGCTCACAAAACAATTTTAACTCGCAATAAAAAATAGCAACACTGCACTTTAAATCAAAACAGACATTCGATTTTTTAAATCTTGCATTATGCTCAGCCTTCTTATTCGGAAGAGGTAAGGTTTAAACTGCTCTGTATTTCGTAAAGTAATGGCTTGACTAGACAGAGTTGTAAACTAGGTTTTATGGGTATAAACTAATGATGTAGCTTTCAACAGTGATGGTAAATAGCGTTCGGTGCGAGTGCAGCGAGGTGAGCGATTTGTATCGCCCGACGATGGAGCACTTCATTTTTATTAGTTTGCACTGTCGATCAATAGAGGGCGCTGATATTAGTTTATGTTAAATTTTATTAGGTAGTGTACACTCACAGATGTCATAAATACAGAGATGTGGCAAGGAGGCGTGGCGCTTGCGAACGCATCTAGCCGCAAAGCGGCTTGTTGCCAGTTTCGGCCATTAGTCGAATGCCAACTTGCGACGTCTTCACTGCTCGTGATTTTTTACAAAATGCCGCGTTGTACAGTGGTTGTTTGCAAAAATAACACCTCTATTGTGAATTATACGAAAGATGGCATCTCATTTCACACGTAAGTATAAAAATATGATTGTTTTTCTTATTAAATTCATTAAAACATTACTTCGTGATACTAGAAACACGATAAAGTACCAAAAGCAATTATTTTCATTAGGAACTAAAACCATTGTTTGCTTAATACACATCGATCAATGAATCGCCTGGTCTAATAGCGCAATGGAAAAGTGTTTTACTGATACTCTCACTCACACGATAGTTTCGTGAAGCGGGTGCTGCACACTGGTTCCAATTAATGAAATCAGGGACATAGAGGTCGAAGTACGAATTTCAATCTGATTTTTTGTAATTAAGGTCTTTGAGTGATTCTAAGCCTATTTTATAGAATACGTTTTTTTGAAATACCTGCCCGTTTCCGAGAAAAAAAATGTTAAGTTTTTTTTTGTATGGAGAAAAATCGTTTTCTTTATTTATTTCATAAACGGGCAGAGACGTTAAAACCAAACCTTAAAGGGATTAAAGAACACATAATTCCTTGCATTTTGTTCGAAATCATCTACTCCATATCTCTGCCCGTTTAAAAACGGCAGGCGTTCCACATTTTTTTTTCTTTTGTGGTTTTTTTGGTTTAAATACGCTTGAATGAATACTTAAATAGCAATATTGTAATACTAGTACTTCATTCCATCGATACAAAATGTAATTGTAATATTAATAGCTTAGGTAATTTTATACCTACATACCTGCTATGTTACTTTTTTACCTGGGTATTGTTTTGCGTAGAGGCTTTTGCAAGGCCGAATATGTTTTATTGTTCACGTTACCTGGATAAGATAAGAAAAGAGGGCACTTACAGGTTACAGGTAATCAGGTAACTTACCTGATTAGTTGTTTTCAAAACGGAGTCACTCGTTCCTCGGATCCTAAAGTATCAACACGTACCTACACGCTCTTTACCATTAATATGTCTCAGTTTAAATCAAATTTGGATATATATGTGCTACTGAAATCAAGTGGAAATATCAAAAACAGTGATATATTGTGCACTACGTTTTTAAATCAAATAAACGTTGAAGTTTCTGCTGAAGATCTTAGAATTCTAAAACAGTTCACAAGAACATATGTTGCAAATTTACACAAGAGATGGTTGCAAGCAAATAGATGTCAATCTAATTTTTTCACCAAGAACACCATATTTGATGTCAATATTTGCGAAAGAGAATTTGGATGTCTCAAGCAATGGAAGCCAGTCCGCAGTCAGATGCTGCTACAAATACTCCACAGAAAGCCATCTGCGACCCACCAGAGGATCTATCAAACAAGCATAAAAGAAGGTGCCTTTCATCTCTTAAAAACCACTCCGAAGAAGAATTACTGTCTGCATTATTAGATAGATTGAAAGACAATTAGATTGACATCTATTTGCTTGCAACCATCTCTTGTGTAAATTTGCAACATATGTTCTTGTGAACTGTTTTAGAATTCTAAGATCTTCAGCAGAAACTTCAACGTTTATTTGATTTAAAAACGTAGTGCACAATATATCACTGTTTTTGATATTTCCACTTGATTTCAGTAGCACATATATATCCAAATTTGATTTAAACTGAGACATATTAATGGTAAAGAGCGTGTAGGTACGTGTTGATACTTTAGGATCCGAGGAACGAGTGACTCCGTTTTGAAAACAACTAATCAGGTAAGTTACCTGATTACCTGTAACCTGTAAGTGCCCTCTTTTCTTATCTTATCCAGGTAACGTGAACAATAAAACATATTCGGCCTTGCAAAAGCCTCTACGCAAAACAATACCCAGGTAAAAAAGTAACATAGCAGGTATGTAGGTATAAAATTACTTAAGCTATTAATATTACAATTCCATTTTGTATCGATGGAATGAAGTACTAGTATTACAATATTGCTATTTAAGTATTCATTCAAGCGTATTTAAACCAAAAAAACCACAAAAGAAAAAAAAATGTGGAACGCCTGCCGTTTTTAAACGGGCAGAGATATGGAGTAGATGATTTCGAACAAAATGCAAGGAATTATGTGTTCTTTAATCCCTTTAAGGTTTGGTTTTAACGTCTCTGCCCGTTTATGAAATAAATAAAGAAAACGATTTTTCTCCATACAAAAAAAAACTTAACATTTTTTTTCTCGGAAACGGGCAGGTATTTCAAAAAAACGTATTCTATAAAATAGGCTTAGAATCACTCAAAGACCTTAATTACAAAAAATCAGATTGAAATTCGTACTTTGACCTCTATGTCCCTGATTTCATTAATTGGAACCAGTGTCCATTGTTAGGTAGATAATTAGAGATGTGATGTCACTTTTGAGGTTGTCGATATTTTATATCGATCCTACTTAGTTCGAATGATTACACAAGGGAACAAAATTAGACTTTTTTTGCTGCATGGAACTTTATAGCTGTTGTTTACTAATGTGAGGTAAAAATGATATAATTAATTATTGAAAACACAATTCATTACTATTTCTTGATTACTCGACTTATTATTATTATTGAATCAAGTATGGGTTTTTAATTTATTGCGGTACTCTTACACATGTATCATTGATATCATCATCATCATTCACACCTTTTTAATATTTTAGCTATCCGAAGGATCCAAAAATAAAAGAAAAGTGGATAAATGCAACAGGAAAAGGTCCAAACTGGTTTCCCACAAAAAATAACACGATATGTTCGTCTCACTTTGAGCCTAAGTGCTTTCAACCATTGAAGAAAGTTCGTCGGCTCTGAATTTCATCGATACTATTTTTTCTACGATTCAAATTCAAATTCAAATTCAAATCAATTACCTCTTCACATCACTAGTTGCGATGTGTGTTTATTGTCTGTAGCTACAGGTAGAAGCCCCGCCCCCTGTATGCATGTGTTCTATTACTGAGTTTATTAGTGTTGCTGTAAGTTTCTTTGTGTGCGGGAGAAATATGAGCTCGTGTGCCGTTCTTATAGTTTTTGCTTTTGTGTTAGTGAATTAAGTGGGGAGAACACGGCGACATCTGAACACGAATACATTTGTTTACAAAGCATATCTCCTGTATTTATGACATCTGTGTGTACACTAATAAATTCTCTGATTAATTTTAACGTCAGCAGAGGCTAGACTTGGCTTGCAATACTTTTATTATATTTGTATGAGGTTTTATTTGGTCAAAGACATTACAGCTTAAGTGCATTTTCATTAGTTTATATTACTACAATTAAAAAATATAATACTTACTTACATAATTGCAAGTAAAATACTCTCTTCTACATACTCTTACTGCCGCTCTCAGAGACGTCACTTAAATCGATAATTGATTAATAAACGTATTTTTCATACATTACAATATGTTTATTAACCTCGGAATCATTAGTTACCTCCTCTGTCTGCGGCAGTTTATGACAGTTAGCAAAATATGGTGTACTGACATATTACAATATTATAAAGGTTTATGGCATGTATGTCCGCTTGTATGCAACAAGTAAGATATCTCCAGTCGAATAGCTTCAGCGCACTCGTCCGTAAAGATAAACATTCAAAGAATACGTCTCAAGTACCCATTGTACTCGTAGTTGATGCATTCAATGATGTATGGCGATGTTCACTTTTAGATATTGATGCGGTTTTGGCTTTTGATAACTTTGTGAGGGTTTTGACAGTGGAGATTATTTGGTTGCATTAAGTACCTTTGTAATGTTAAATACAATATAATTCGATATTTTAAAAAAAGTTTTATAGCAACGCTTACGAACAATTCACCTTTAAACAAAGAAAAACCTGAAATGATATGAGATGACAGAGATATTAATAAACACTCCGCAAGCCATTTCAATCTGTTGTGTGATGTGACAGTGTCATGATAACAAAGCTCAGTAATCGTCTTTTCACATCTGTTTTCTGAGTGTTTAGCCTTACGGCCGGTATTGAATAGTATTTTAAGTTTTAATTGTTGATGATATATTGATAAGGTAGGTAGATATGCATATTTACTAAGTTTACACTTAGCATAGCAATGAGCAACGCTATGGTGGAAAAGCAGACTTCCGTTGCCTTCTACTCGTAGATAAAAAATCTCGACAAGAAAATAAAAAATGTTTTTGTAAAACCCACAAAGTTCTGCTATATTTCAGTAAAGAAACATCTATAAATCTAAGTATTCCGACAGTTTAAAGTGTACGCGTCTAGATTTGAATGGTATTGTTAGTTTATGGGCGCACTCGGGCGCAGTCACGGACCATTGCTAGTTCCTGCCTTCATGGTTCATCGGAGAAAGTTGGGAGTGGACCCCTTCACATTCCGGACTCTTGTAATACTTGTATGCGTACATACTAACAAGTTAGCTCCGCGATAGAATCTTTACATTCATAAGCAAAATACTTAGTCCTATGAATAAAAATGATAGGTAATCTCTCATTTCAAAAAGTGTGATGCATCTTCCTTGGAAGGCCCCAAGGAAGATGCATCACACTTTTTGAAAATACACATAATTATTAATTACAATGTTTTTACGTCTGTGGTTCAGACCACGCATTTAAAGGCAAAAATAATTGTTTGTTGTGGGTTGGCAGAATAAAATCATTAGACATGCATTAAACTATTCATCGAAAGGACTAAACAAAAAAGCATTTTAAATTCAGAATACCTACATAACAAGCCTTGGGACACATTAAGAATCAGTATGGAACTAGTTTAGCAACACAGCTTTAGTGCTTGCCCACGTTGACTCGCGGGCGCGGTGGCGGGCGCGGTCACGAAATATCAAACATATGACGTGATTTCCAAGTGTTCACGTTCAAAACGCACGTGCGGTGTAAGTAGCGAGCTAACTAGCGACTAGCGCGTGCGGCGCGCTCGCTCCAATTTCAAACGCTTGAGACGTTTGTGTGTGTTCACGTCAAACTAGCGGTGGCGCGCGCGATTTACTCGCGACGTCAGGTAAGTTCAACCAGTTTGAACTTGCCGCTAGAAACGATAGCGCGTTTTTATCATGTCGTTCAACACAGAAGAGTTTATTAGTGCTGTTCAGGCTAGAACTCCTATTTGGCAAAGTAAACACAGTCATCATATTAATAGAAATGTTCTTGATAAGCTATGGAAGGAAATTGCTGGAGAGTTATCCCGTGACCACGAGCGGTGTAATCCGCTCGAAACGTCGGGTACGTATTTTAGTAAAATACGCTAAATAATCTAACGCGATACAGACCCGTTTCATTTAGTATAATGTTTCCTGATATGTTTACGACCTCTGACAATACGTCACACTCGCGCGAACGCCTGGCGGTTAACGTGAACACGAGCTCGCAACGTTTCCCGCGCCCTCCACCGCGCCCGCGCCCGCGCTTTCAACGTGGACAAGCACTTAGAGTAGTTAATTAATAGTGTTGTCGTGTACTGTTTAATAAACTCAATGGTTGTTGTGCTGAAATTGAAACCACCGCCCACGATTCGAAGTTACATTTCACGCGTGATGATTCTAAACTAGAGTGAAGTGCATTTTGATGCCGTCAAGGGCCAAGTATGAGTCACTTGGTAAATACAGATTGACGGTCAAAGTCGGGCGAGTGACGACCGACGAGAGATCAGCGGATGGATTCCAACATCCATGGTCAGAGGTGAGTGCAGTAGTTACAATTTGAGTATCTCTATTGAATGTATATTAGACTCCTGTTATTGTTCAAATAGTCGGTTTCGATTGTAGCAATAGAAAGTTAGGTCATGTAAGAGGCCTTGTGGTCTAAATAGTTCGACACCAGGGTCCCCATGGTCTCTAACCCATAACAAATCAGTCACTAAACTTTATTACGTTTTCAATCCTTTAAACCCAAATAAGTAAATGATTAGAGAGTTTGGAAAGAAGATAAACATTCGAATTTCGAAATCTAAAATTTGTGCTTCAAACTTTAGTATGACATATATACATCGGTACCTATCTATTTTAACTTTTTTCGCGGTCATACGTTCCTTACCACGCAGAAATATGACCGTATTTAATTGTTCTAGAATGCAACAGCTGTTGCAACGCTCTACTAATTTACGGGAAACGTGAACGATATAGAACAAACGTTGGAAAATATGTGTTGTTACAATAAACTTCAAATGTTAGCGGGATTATTTCTTCACTAGGTGTTTTAGATATTCTTCATCGGCCATAAGTTGCAATTGTTATAGTTTCTAGTTTATACTTCCATATCTACAGAATGATACTTCAAATGGGTATCTAGGAGTTTAGAGTCATAAATCGAGTCGAAAAACAAAATGTCCAAATGCGCGAACTATCTAAAATCCACTAATCCAAACAATTGCCGGCAATATAAACAGATTTCAGTCGCATCCATCATGAGTGCCGTGTCGTTCCGTTTCGCGCAGCTATCGACAGCGCACGTCATTTATGTCACGCAACGCTCTATGTGTAATGTTGTCTTTGGAACGGAAAATTAAAAAAATGCATTTTTGAATGTTGGTTCGAACCATTCGAATTTAGAATTCGAAGGTTTTAAGCCGAGGTTTCGAGCTTGTCGGAATGAATGTTGGGTGGGCGCCATTATTATTTGAAACTAGTTACGCCGCGCGTTTTCATCTGCGTTTTACATATTCCTATGAGAACTTTGGATTAATGAAATTATTCTGTGCCCAGTGTGTATCGTTTCCATTTATAAACGATCAAGTCTTGGTTCTGATTTACGAATTGAAAAGGATCAATTTGATCGTTCGATATCACGATTCTAAAACGATACCCTTCTTGTCATACTCGATGGAGAGTTGCGTCGGTTGAAACGTCAGTTTAAGTAAGTGGTTAATCGATTTAGATTCGATCGCGTTACTGTCACTTTTATGTTTAGTTTAGTATACGTACCAATCCTATCCTGCTAATTTAAATTAAAAATAATTTAAATGCGAAAGTTTGTGAGGCTGTGTGTGTGTTAATCTGAACGGATTTGGATCAAACTTCACGGTGATATAGGATATAAGTAAAGTACATTAAATTCCTGCGGGAAAAGGTACAATGCGGGTAAAACCGAACGACACTGCTTGTATTATATAAAATGGTGATATAATAATTTATGTTTGGCTTTTGTTAAATTTCATTATACACATTCCTGTAACATTTCGGTACCTTTACAGGTCACCAGGTACCCCACACAATAATGTAAGTAAACTAAATTAAATTAACTTCCGTATTAACATTATTCCAGTGTGTTGGCACCATTGCGTTATGCGTCAACAAATTGTATTAAACGTTTGCATTTCCGTTTTACATAAATTATAAGTGAATGACTTTATTAATTTGCCAAATGCAATTTCTTACATGCTAACAACATGTTGATGGATGTTATTATATATTTGACATTGTAAATAGGTAGTTAAGTACTTCAAAGCAACAGTTCATTTATGAAACAAAATCAAACGGAACTGTATCGCTTTAGGATTATAACGTACTAGCAGCGCCCCGCGGTTTTACCCGCGTTGTACCCGTTCCCGTGGGAATTTCGGGATTTTTTTTACATAAAAACCTTCCTCTTGATTCACTCTACCTATTACAAACACCCGCATCAAAATCCGTTGCGTAATTTTAAAGATTTAAGCATACAGACAAACAAACAGACAAAAGTAGCGACTTTGTTTTATACTATGTAGTGATTTATTGAAATAGGGACTCGGTAGTTTAGTGGTATGTGCACTCGCCTGCCAAGACTGAGGTCTCGGGTTCAATCCCTGGAAAAAGCGAAAACATATTGCCCTCGCTTCTACACAATGACCTATTCTAAAACTCTCCATATCTCCACAAACACCATCAAAATATAAAGTAAATATCAGCGGCGTCCATATATCAGACGGGACAGTAAATATTCGGTGCAGTCCTGAGCGCTGCCAATGGACACTAATCGCTAATTACCTCGCTAATTACTGCCGCCGACCGTTGATAGATGTGACATTGTTAAAAATGTATTTGTTTTATAGATCCGATCGGTAGTAAACTGCCAGCCAGTGATTCTAATTTGTAATACTTCATTAATAATTCAATTCGTTCATTCATTCATTCATTCATTCATTCATTCAGTCATTTGATGATTGGTTCATAGGTTCAATCAATGATTGTATTTGTAAATAATCCATGGTAGTATCCTACTAATATTATAAATACGAAAGTTTCTGAGAATGGATGTATGTATATGTTACTCTTTCACGCCAAAACTACTGAACTAAAATAGGTTATACATAAAAATAACACATGGAATACATTGTATCCTGAAATTCCCGCGGGAACGGGTACAACGGGAGTAAGACCGCAAGGCCTAACTAGTTATCCATATATGGAAAACTCATGACCACCTCATATTCTTTTTACTTCTTCGGGTTCTAACAGATTACTACTAATATCTAGATCTCGGTCTACTAATATCTAGGTACCTACTTAAACAGTTTGAGTATGTTTAGGGAACCTATATTTGTGTACGTCCCAGTAGTACTGTGGGGCGACCTTCTAAAACCTTTGGTCGAGGTGTTAGGTCACCTACGTCAAAAGATAATACCTACGAGCTACTTACTATTACCTAGGTATCTATACCTGTATATTTCTGCACATTGATCCTGTTCACTATATTGATATCTTCAGTGAGCGTAAAGACCTTTGCTCTGCAGTTGAACATCACAGACATACGATTATACTCTCCTTTATATCATATTTAAATAAAGTGCAATTTAAAAAAGAAAACATCATAGATCAAGTTTTAATCAAAACGACTATGAAGTATGGAACTACAAATCATATCGTGATTTGACAGGTTTTTATTAGAAATTGTTTTGTAACGACTGCACCAATGAAAATAGGCCTCTATTTTCAATTCGTTAAAACAGTTAGTGAATACTTTCTGCGATGTTAAGGCCACTTTTTCCATAAACAGGTTCTATCATCAGCTAATTAAGGGTAAACTCCGACAGTATTCAAGTCAGACTCTTGCTCTATGAATATCTATAAAGAACGTCTTGTCTTTAGTTCATAGGCTAGGTCATACGCAGAAGACAGTCTCAAGTCTCTTAAGATTATAGTATTTGCTCGCCATAACCTTAACTGCATTTTTGTTAAATGAAGGCTTCGAAATTATTAGTCTTGAATATAAATCCAGATGGAGGATGACGTGTATTAGAAATCCAAAGAAATTCCCAAAGATTCA
This sequence comes from Cyclophora albipunctata, assembly GCA_963082685.1. Classification (NCBI taxonomy): domain Eukaryota; kingdom Metazoa; phylum Arthropoda; class Insecta; order Lepidoptera; family Geometridae; genus Cyclophora; species Cyclophora albipunctata. The sequence goes on along the minus strand of OY720113.1, from coordinate 783,258 downwards.
TAGTTGAAGTTCTAGTTTAACGACGCCCATAAATAATACTTTCAGCCCGAGTTTAACGCGAATCGTAGGTTTAACGCGAATCGGGTTTGTTAAGCCTTTAAAAATATAAGTAAAATTTATAAATTTTAATAATGCATTTTATAAAGATATTCCATATCTCTCCATATTTTTTTTTTATATGTTTACTTTTTATCAAAACATCATTCGTTCTTTATTTCGTTTTTTATTATGCCTATAAACCAAATTCAAATATGGAATATGTATGTTCGTATAACCTAGCCCAGAATGCAAAATAATTTCCGCCATTTTCTGATTAAGGGGCGCTATACTTACCAGAAGCATTGCGTTTATTATCATATATTTCTGAGTATCCCTTTCTGTTAATTTTGCATGTTGTTCGTGCAAGAGGCTAGATGTTCTTCCCTCGGGACCTGAGCTCTAATCAGACCTAGTGGTCATGAAATATTTGCTCCGCTGGCATTATGTGCTTAATGCTCTATGCCGGTCTTTCCTATACAATAAAAACGTTATATTATCCATGGGATAGAGCGAAGTGATAAAGTGGCCAGTAGGTCAAAGAGATTCGTTGTATTGAGGTATATATAATTTTATCTACACTAATGTTGTAACATTCTACTTATGATTCCAATACTTGACTTATAATTACTACTGTTATTGCACAGACAACTAAAACACTCAATTTAAGCAATTGCACATGATGTTATAATATCATTATAATATATCATTATAACATCATTATAACGCGACCAATTAACCTGGCGAGCCTTATGTCAAAATCCTCATACTAGTTGCATAAAATTTTGATATTAGGCTGGCTTTTGAAAACAGTTGGGTTATACGTGAAAACTTCGTCGAAACTACATGACACAAAACTCTTTGGTAAGATCTCGCTCGCTCCTGATTGGCCCTACGCGCAGCTGCGCTCTCATTGGTTAGATTTTAATGGCGGCAAGTTCACTGTGACAATACACGTACCTACGCGTGAATTTAATGTTTCGCAATGTGTTTTGTTTTTAAAATTTTGTTTGATTAACTGCATTAAATAGTGAAGATAAAGTAGTGTATGCAACTGCATATAACACGGGTATTAAAACTTCTTTATATGACGTTGCATAAACTACTATTACGAAACATTTTGTTCAAGTGAACATAACTTAATGTAAGGAAAACTTATTAAACCTTCGACTTTTACGCCTCAATAACTTTGAAGTTAAGTATTTTCCACATTAATTAGATCAAAAATACGACATAGAAAACTAGTGGCAAGACGTGCCTCTACATAATTAGCCGCACGGAGGCTTCGTTCCAAAGAGGTTGCTTAGATATTAGATACAACCTGTTTACTCTGTGGAGATGATGGATGGACACGAGTAGATTGTATTCGTAGGTAAGTTGTCAGATATGTATTTATAACGATAGAAAGTGCTTCATAAGTGCTACGATGCAGCGACGATGATGTCGCCGAAGTTAATAAAAACATTTAAAAACTAAATCAAAGATAATTTCACCAATAATTGTTCCTAGTCAATTATAGCTAGAAAGACTCTCCATAAAAGCAATTGTGCAACATAACATAAGGAATAATCAAATAATGAACTCACGGACAGACACACAAGGCTTACGTCAAAACTTAGCTATAACACCCTCTTTCTAAGATAAAAACCTACCAGCCTTAAAGCACCTTAATTTTCTTTGCATAGGTTGTGAATAAATCTTATCAGCCAGTAGCTAGCACTTTTCTCTGATCTGATAATTCTCACGAGATAGAAAGTTGAACCCTCTAAGTACAGTTAATTTGCACAGATCTAGTTCCGGCGCGGACTCGCTAATTACTCTAATGAACTTGCGTGCGGCTTGGAAATTAACTTGATTTGGTCGTTACTGCATTCTTAAAACTATCGAACAACTAGCCGCGCCCCGCGGTGTTACCCGCTTTGTTCCCGTTCCCGCGGGAATTTCGGGATAAAATATATCCCATGTGTTATTCTGATGTATAACCTACATTACTGTAGAGTTTCATCCAAATCCGTTCAGTAGTTTTTGCGTGAAAGAGTAACAAACATCCATACATCCATACATCCATACATCCATACATACAAACTTTCGCATTTATAATATTAGTAGGATACATAGATTGCCACAATGAAAATATGTTTCCTAATTGTACTCGGACGAGAGGCCTTTGCCCAGAAGTGGGATATCATTACAGGTCTTCGATTTATTATTAAAATATTTGTGATTGAAAACAATGTTCAAAGAAAACAAGGGATTTTATTACAATTAATTCATTTTATAAAATTACAAATTCATTATTAGTACGATAGTATCCGACTATCTAGGGCTAAAGTTTTGAATAGATGTTGTAAAATTTAATTGTCCCAATTCTGGTGTTATCTGAGAAGTTAAGACCCACCCCGACAAATAGGGGTCATAACTTGCCATCTAAAGACTAAGAACTTAAAAATGCACTCAAAATACACAAAGAAGTTGCCAAAACAACAGATAATGGTATAAATAATAGTTATTTCTGTAAAAATGTCGGTACAGTTGTAAAAGTGTCCCCGATGCTAATTCGGGAGCATTGTTTTTATTATTTTTATAGAGGGTCGCTCTGGAACCGCGCTAATCTATGCAAATAAAGGCGACGTAACGCGCTCCGACGACAAGCGATACATTCCACCGCGAGTTCCTCTGCGCGACTTTATTTATACTGCACAGCTATGAAAGTTAACATCTTCAGGAAGTTGTTAGTGCGGACAGTTATTGTACTGGGTTATTGAGATACATTGTCCAATAATTTCAAGATTTTAGGAGAAAAAATTATGTCAACTTATTCAACGTTGTCGTCCTTACCACCCGAAATAGTCAACATTGATTAATTGAGATTTAACTTACCTCTCCAGCAACTCTGTATGCTTCAGATATCAATCCCCTTATTGAATCATATCATTGAAAGCTTATCAAAATAACTTTTAAAATAGTTTTTAAAAGTCCTATTGTTCCCAAAATTAAAGGCAGAATACACGTCTAGCGATTTTCTATTAACCACTCTAACCAGCCTTCAAAATCGCACCAAAAGAACAGGGCCTTAACACAATAATCGGAATAAAACTGTCTCGAGTGAACGACGATGTTTCATGAGGTTGTGATCGAGTGATTAGGCCCCGGACCCATCAGCGCGGCCTCGTTCACACGCCGTTACCCCGGAATAGTTCCTCACCACGGGTTGGTTTCCCTTCCTCCATACAAGGGGGTTGATTTACATTTTTGGTTTATTAAGATCAATGTCAATCTTTTTTGTTATATTTAGTTCAGTTGTTGTATAAGACTTTTAACTTCATGTAATAATTTTGAGCTTTTATTGTTTTTGATACTGCATTAATTTGATTATACAGTCGTATATTCAAGGGATTGGTTTATCAAAGGGGGCGAAACTAAACTGCACCATCTGTCATGGCATGAGCCCATATCTTACTCTCATGCGCTCATAGGTATGAAAACCTTTGCTTCGCTTACCCAGACCGACATTCTTCCCATAGAGGCATTAATGAAACCTTCAATGAAACACATTTAATATTAATTTTGTAGGCCTCAAATAAAAAAAAACCTGGTATTTGACCTTAATACCAAAATCCCCTAATATTTATATTATATGGCAGATAACTATTCTTACATGTAATTTTTCTTTAAAAATAGCGAATAGACAAAGTTTTCTGTCATAAATAATTTCAATTCAGCAGCGATGTTTACCATAGATAACACACAAAATGTAGGCAATTCGTAGAAGTGCCTAATAATAAGCTTATAGGTGATTTAACAAGCAGTTGATCTGACTCACTGTGACTCGACACTCGTTAAACAGTTTGTTTAGCAAATATGACCTCTTTACAGAGTAAAAAGATTTTGTTTTAAAATATAGAAGTGAGCATTTGGCACTTTGGATGAGTTTGGGTATAAAATTATTAGCCTGTAGTACTGTGCTGTAGTATTCCAAGACAAGGGTATGTATTTTGTGGAAATGGTGTCTCACCTAACTGAAGATCTCAGTAAGAATGATAAGTCGTAGTCACCTTACCTTGTATACCTTGGTCGGTGATCTCTCATTGAAACAGTAAAAGTAAACAAGTACTTATCGTTACGGTCATATCTCAGTACTAGTAGTACACGGTTCCATATCCCAAATATTATGATTAGCTAAACTCCGGTTATGTTGATTAACGGCCGTTTTAATGCCGGTTTAACTGCTCGTTAAACTGCTAAAATAATAAAAGAATTTAGTGAAACAGGTCGCAGGCATCACCTGCGCTATTATTGGACGTTTTACCGAATTACATGCGCACGCGCACCTTGCGACATGACATGTTTTTATTGTTGTTAAATCGAAATGTTTCGTTTTACTATCTGGATTATATTGTTTCCTCGTTTAATTTATTTGTTTTTGTGGTTTTAAGACCGCATTATGGGACGCGTAAAATAGAGACTGTTGGTTTGTGAGACCTCACTGGAGGACAAAGACGTCCTGGAGATTATCAGTACTTTCAGTAGCTTCAGTGAATAAATTGGGTAGGATACCATCACTACGGCAGGTTGGAAATGACAACTGCATGCCACATATTTCCTGAAGATAGTTGCTTGCGCTGGTCTATGAAGGTGTCAATGTCATCTGTCAAAACGGGAGTTTCAGTAAATTCACTAAAGATACAACTCACCTGAAAAAACAGGCAGAAGCAGACCCATTGGTAGTACTTGTATATCTTCATGTCGTCGACGTCCTCCTTGCCCTTCTCGCGGCTGTTCCCGATGCCCGGGTAGGGCACGTCCACGCCCACCTTCACCTTCTTGTCGAACAGGCTCTTGAGCGTGTACGTCGAGTGGATCCAGCAGTACGTGTTCAGCACGTCCTCGGGAATGTCCTTCGTATGGATGCAGTCTATAGGGTTGCCCACGTACTGGCGCGTGGTCACGATCAGGCTGAACGCGATCAGCAGGATCACAGTGATGGAGTAGTGCAGCCGAAACACCGGCGAGTCGATGTGAACATAGTTAACTTTTATAAGATTTTTTAAACCGCGAAAAACGTCTAACATCTTAAACGTTTAGACCACAAGTCCGTTTTCATTAACATAATTTATTATTGTTTTGTTAAAGCACCAATTTTGTTTTTTCTTATTTAGTCACTATACTGCTGGTATCGTAAGGCACTCTGATGGCAGTGTCTTTGCAACATCTCTAGCACTCAAGTTGGTGTGTTTTCTTCGGTATTTTTATGAATTTTAGCAGATGTAGAGTTTGATGCATGTTTTCTTCGTTTCATATTAATATTTTGTTCACCGTGTTATTGCATTCATTACTTTTTGTTTTGTCATCTATTCTAAAAATTACAAAAAAAACTGTTATTTGAATGTAACGACTGTTGCCGACTCGCTCGAAGCACCACGTCTTGAAACGTCTAGTGAAGCTGACAACTGAATATATACCTCATGCACAGTGTCTTAAACGTCATTTTTAAACAAAGACAAGTGATTTAACAGCGTAGCTCTAGAACTGTCTGAAGAATTAAACTTAATTCTGTCAATTTGACGGTATAGTGATTTAATGGTTGCAATTATTTGGTTAATAAAAAAATTGTAAAGTCGTTTTCTCAACACTGTCATAACTATCTCAGTAATGGGGAAGATACACATACCTCTAAAATAGAGCAGAATTAGCATATTACACATCTCATTAAGTAAGGACGTGCTAAAGTATTACAAAAGGAAAAAACATATTTTTTTTTAATATCACCCCAAGGTTACTCCTTAAAACTTATTTAGTTATTCCTCTTTCTGAGTTGCTTGTAGTAAATAAAGTAGGTATCTTAATCGTCGCGTGACCGACTGACAGTAAAAGTGACCCGGCTGTAAACATTTTCCGAAAAGGGCCAAAGAGTCGTAAATATGTATCATGAGCTGTACATGAGTACAACATCTAAATTGTACAATGTAGGTATGTTTGTACTTGTATTGCCACTAGCCAAATTACTCAATTTAAATACATATTCTTTCAGTGTGAACTCTTCCTGAAATTCCGTCCTTAATATTTAAAAAGACGTTTTTCAAATTCACAAACGATAGATTTTTTGAATTTTCTAAGACAACATTGAAACATTATATTTAAAGTGTCAAATGTCATTATGTCAGCATAATTTATGTCAAGTTATATCAACTAAAAGACAGTTATCTATAAAAAATGACACAGTGTCATTGATTGACACTTCAGGAACATACTTTTATCTATTCTGCGCTCGAGTTGAGTTTCAAGCAAATAGTGGAAGCGACCCGACTGATAGTGACGAAAGAACAAAGATGCTTTTAACCAGCATCTCGTTCACATCAAAGGATTCTGATCGACGGGCCATATATCATGTACAGAATTATTGTTATTTAAATATTTGGGATTATGTGAGTACCGCGCTACTTTGACTTGAAGGGCACGTCTGATTATGTCGTAATTTTTAAAGATTAATGCAATTCTATTGCTAGAAGTCATTATGAAATCAATAAGGAGGTCGTGCATTTTTAAAATCCTCAGATATCCGACAAATTCAATAAATCAACAAAATTAATATCTCAATTTTAATGACCATCATAAAATTCATATTGGCTAAAAATCTGGCAACCCATAAAAAGTATAATCAGCTGTCATAAATTTTTGGCGGGAGACATTGTCATTTGTCAAAAATAGGTAAAGGACGAGAGCCGACAAAGAATTTGTGAGGTTCTTCAAAAAGAGGCCCGTTGTGGATAAAATTTATATTTTTAATCTCATACATCGTAAGTTACTTTGAGTGAATTCCATAGTTTCCTTGTTGCACTATAGTGCTATAGACATACCATACATACCCTATCTATTGTACGAAGGCACTTCCCATCCGTCCTTTTTTATTTATTATTTAATCTACGGTACTTTTATTCGGAACAATAGCAGTAGTGGTAATAGTAATTAATAATACAAATATTCATGAAAAACTAAACAACATCCCATAAATAAATTATTACGAGTTTTTTTAGGTTTTCTCTGACGTTTAAGGTCCACAGACCTTAAATATTTTTGTAGTTTTTCTGTCTCATTACGTGCGTCTCAGACTAAAATAGAAAGAGCATTGAAACAGACCTAAAAAATAACTATAAAAACTAGGAGGCCAAGATAAAATCGAAGTAACTCGATATTAGCGAGTACCGCGGCATCTGGCGCAATACGAAGCTTTTTACAATAAAAACATCGTAAATGTAAAAATTTAAGGATTAATTAAATCATTTCTTGGCGGACGTCTCACCTATGATTTTATTTCCCTGTTTTAAATAAAATTAACTCCCTAAAGCTCCGGAGACAGATTATACCTACATCGATAAATCATGATGGCATGGATTCATGAAAATAAAGATCTAATCACGTCACATTAGATTAGTATTTAGTTAAGTCCTTTTACAAATTATAAAGCTAAAAATTCTCATTGACACATAAGTACTTAGTTATTGTAGAAGTTTGAATGTCACAAGGTAGTAAAGAACAATATGATCTTGAACTTGCTGTCTGTAGGTACTTAAATATACTTTTGTACCATTTAAAAAAATATGTTTTTCAAAAGTGTCAAGGTTAGACATGAATTAAAACAAAGGGCGCAGTAATTTCCCTGTGGCAAAGATTTGTTTATTTGGTGATCATTTGGGTACAATTTATTAAAAAGGGTTGTAGTTAGGGGCGGAAGTTGACAGAATAATTACGGACTTGGTTCGTCAACGGTTATCAGTAGTCACAGTCTCTGGGACAGAGCTACAAGTGCTAACAACATTTCACAAATGATCTTAGTTTATACCAGCTGTTCCGTAAAATTTTTGGCCGACCTTAATTTCTGCAAGTTCCTATGTACTGAACTGAGATTATTTACATTTAAGTACTTTATCACATTATAAAATTGGAAAATTCTCATTAACGGGTTAGGTAGGTAAGAAGTTTGATTATGATAGCGTTCTAAATAAGTTAACATTCTCATGGGTCATTAATTGTACCTACTACTAGTGTAGGCGAGTCTTACCACCAAAAGTCACGTATGCCAAAGATGACACATAGACAAGAATACAAGCATAGACGAAGAATAAAGATGGACGCATGGACGTAATAGGAATGTGAGCAAAATAACAATAATAATTTACAAGTTCCTTCTGTTTTACTATTTACGTAATAAATTGAGCGATGATTAGTAATACACATGGCGTGTGAATGACAACGTCTTACGAGTTGAGGCAAGGACCTCTGTAATGATTGTACGTAACGTAAAATACAAATAGATACTTTTAAATAGTGTTTTACAAATATAGTATTGCGATATGAAGCACCTTCTTCCAAAAGGAAGACTAAAGATTCTGTTACTATTACAGTGAGTAGGTAGTATACTCGTATGCTTCATGCGTTGACAGCTGGAGTTTAAAATATTTCACGTTTAAAATGTAGCTGTCCACGCCTGCGACAACCGACTTATAGTAATCGCACCTTTTTTGTAATTTCCCTAGCATGTTGTTTAATTATAAACTAGCAACAATGTTTCTTCGGTTTCGTATAAATAGGGGTAAGCTATGCTAGTTTGGTATCCACTAATCATATTATCTAAGCGTGGGGTAGCGTGGATCATCACTTTGAACTTAAACTGAAATTTACTTATTCAGTTTTGATTCCAAAAGGTTGGTTTGACTAGGTTGACAGTACCTTAAGGGAGGATAATGTCATGTATAGATTTTCTTTTTTTGGTGATGGCGAAAACAAAAACATTTTACAATCGAACATATCGATCTGTCTAACGATTACTACGCAAAAATAGACGACATAATAAGTGTGAAATCAAAGTATTGACCACAAACAACACGCAGACGAGACACAACTCCGTGAGTAATTAACGTGAAACACAAATTGCTTCAAATACTCGAACACAGAGTCACGGCCGCCTGAAATAATGACAAGTAATGAGGCACTGTTGAAAGAACCATTGTTAGACACCGGTGGCTCTCAAACTATGTTTGTCCTACGATCATACTTTCTATTATCCTTTCCTAATATTATCCTACTAAATGCGATTTGTGAGGATATATGGATGTAGGTTACTCTTTGACGCAAAAAAGAATGAACGATTTTTTATTAAACTTTGCAGAAATAAAGTTAAGATATCAGCATAACACATGAGCTAGTTTGTATCCTGAAATTCTAACGGGTACAAACGGGCGGGTAAAACCCCAGGGTCAGTGCCCTGTGGTCACATTAGCAGACTGGTTCTCAACTGAAACTAAGTAAAATATTAGTTCAACTTCAAAGATATCATATAAATATGACATCATCAGACTGTGGAGAGGCAGTTAGTTAAAATTTATTTAATGAGCCTCTAAATTACGGCCAAGTAAAGTTTGACAAACGCTGGCGGTCCAGAGATAATTCCAATTCTTAGCGGACACTTTTAGCCTGTACGACAATCGCAGTATTTTATGAGTTTTGGCAGAGCTACAGTGTTAATTACCCGGCTTATTCATTCACAAAATATATATTATTTCAGAAGATTTACGTGAATAGCTAATGTACGAGCATAGTGGATATTTTACTCACTTTTGTTTTTTTATTGTGCGGAATGGTCTTGGTAGTTTATGGTAATTTTTTGAATTACTAGTCTTTGAATGGACATTACGTTAGAGTACTCGGTTGACTAAACTCGTCGGAATACTTTTTAATGTTCTATTTCTTTTTATACATATCTAAAAACTTTAGCACATTATTTATGAGCATGAAAAGCTACTACCAAAATACGGAAAACTAAATCCTGTGCTATGTTGTGCCCGTGACACTTTGTTTTAGTTACCTTATTTTTCAATATCAATGCCTTTAAAAGTAGATACACATGTTTACAAAACTGCTTCACTTCATATTGTCAGCGTTCTGTCTTGAGATTTATTCCGGCTCAGATTTTTGGTAAAAAATGTGTAAATCCTAGAGTAAATAAACCTCAAGACAGAACATATGACGTTTCATGATCCGCCACATCTCATCCGGACGGATTTAGTAAAATATGTTTTCCCTTTTCTCTCCCTCTGGTTCAAACAACCATTCCATCAAATTCGGATTCGTCATACTATTTAGTGGCTTCCATCTTTTGTTAATTATAAAAAATATAACGACAACTCGTACTCTTTTATGATTTTATAGTTTATTATGAAAGCATCGTTTTAAATATCGAGTCGGCTTATCAGTAGAACTCGAGCGGCACCCTCGTCATATTACTCGCTTACTCGCTCATTCGCTCACTTTCCATTGAATTCGCTTGGAAACTCGCGCAATCTAATAACTACCGCAAATAAACGTTTTGACTGCATTCATTCATTGACAGCTCGTACGTTTGAAAATATCACCCATCTCAGTACAGTCATAGCATAACACTAACAAAGCTTTATTGTCATAATATTATTTAGCAGCATTAAGATGCTACGACACACCTGTAATACTTAAGTCCTCGCCTGCGATATTTACTTGTAATTCCGTCGGGAGCCCATAGCAGTGCGTCTCAAACACAAGATTAACTATTTATTCGAATGTGCTTTACGAAGGAAAACTATGCTTGTGAGTTAATTTTATGTTTGTTTTGCGGAAAATGAATCTATTTTGAGGTAATAAACTGGTCATCTAACTTCCATTGCCTTGACTTCAGTAAAGCCACTAAAACCATTTATTTCCACATTAAAAATATACAATTTACATTATAAAAGTAAAAAAACATGTCCTAAAATTTAAACTACATTTATGTTTATTTCATCGCTTCACGCCGCGGAGATGTAGTGGTAGTGGCATGTACGCTTACCTGGCAAGACCGAGGCCCCAGGTTCAGATCCTATTTACAATTTTAAAAAAATCTCAGATCTGAGGTCAACAAACCGCATTAGAATGTTACTTGTGTTACTTAGTGAATCTAGCATGTAATAATAATCACTACATAGTATAAAAAAAAGTCGCTACTTTTGTCTGTTTGTTTGTCTGTATGCTTAAATCTAATTACGCAACGGATTTTGATGCGTTTTTTTGTAATAGGTAGAGTGATTCAAGAGGAAGGTTTATATGTATAAAAATTCCCGAAATTCCCACGGGAACGGGTACACCGCGGGTAAAACCGCGGGGCGCTGCTAGTATATAATATGATTAAAAGTCACTTCTCTAATATATTTCAAAAAAATTCGTGGTTATGCATCGCGAATTCGCGATTCATAATATCTAATGTGCATGTTAAATTCTAGTTATTCGGGTTGGCATTCACCTGGATTGACAAAATTGCTCAACTTTTTAAGGCGTCTTGAAATTCACATTACAATTTCATGAGATTCATTAAAAAATTTAACTTAGTAATTGTACTTAAATTAGAGTACAAAATTTTTAATTCGGTACATTATTATAACCACAGAGTACTTTACTCATTATTATTAGTCCAGTAGAGTCATCGGGCGTCATCTGGACTCTTTCCAGGAACCAAATAAATCAGTGCATCACCTGATGATGAGTCAAAGTGTACTGTAGGTGAAACTAAACAGTCACTTCCGAAATCCTGTCGGTGAATAATCACGAACTCGTTCAGTTTTCGACTGAAACCAATCACTCCCCCCCCCCCCCCAATGCGCCTGACCACCGAGATTTACTCGTATTGAACAAACAAATAATGCTCTTCTGGTTTTTTAATTTGAAACAAAGAAGTAATGCTTTCTTCTTAGGTATGTTTTTCTGTTTCTTGTAAATTCGCTCGATCTAAATAAACGTCCTTAATTGCAGGCTGAATCACCTGATTGCCCGAAAAGTAAGATGATTCCGTGCTTCGGAGGGCACGTTTAGCCGTCGGTCCCGGTTACTTTCTCCGGATAGTAGTCGTTACATGAGCCATGTCAGAGGCCTTTGGCGGCTCAATAACTCTGACACCAGGATTGGTCAGGTTGACCATCCACTTGGTGAAGAAGAAGATCACAGTAATACACTCGTGAAATCACGACACATTACGCAGTAATTACTTCGCTCTTCCGTGTATCAAACTATCAAATAATACAGCACATGCATTTTGTTCTAGTAAATAAAGTAAACGTATTTAAACATTTGTTGAGACATCTCATACGCGGCCGGCGCTAACGGGCCACAGACGAGGACTCTCTTCACCCTTCTGAAGCTCTCGTTTGAATGTTGCCAACTAAAAAGTTTAATTTTAAAATAATTAAATGACGAAAAAGTGGGGTTTAATTTAATGAAGTTTTAGCTTTATTAGGGTCACTATTATTTTATAGAAGTACGTTTGACCGAAGCTCACCATACCGAACACGATTTACTGAACAAATGACAGATGCTTGATGTAAAAAATATTCCCCTCATGTCCCTCTGCAGGGTGACCTCTCATCATCAGTACAGTGAGTTAGACTATCACCACACTTGCTTGCATTAATGATCTAAACCCGAGCCGTATTTGGAAACTAAATTGGAAAAATACTTCGTTCGACTCACAAGTGAAGCCGGGACCAGAGTCTTTTAAAAGCCTTTCGAAGATAACAGGAGCGCGCATCTACTCTACGTATGTATATTCGTCCCCAAGTAGACGCGTAGCTTTATTTAGGAATAGTTTACATTTGCTAATGCAACAGGTCTATAAAGATTATCATATTTATTACTAATCGGCCGTTTCGTAAAGTTATGGCCCGCATTTGATACGGACATCCAATGTAATGCACTTACAGTACTGGGTCGAATCTATTACCCATCGACAAATAGATCGGTTAGTTTTCGGTTAGGATCTGTAAACAAATAAAGAAAAACGGAACTCGGTTGTTTAAAAAAAAAGTAAAAAAAAAGTAATAGCCTGTAATGTCCCACTGCTGGGCAAAGGCCTCTCATCTCACTGAAGTTATCAGTACAGTGAGGAGGATTAGGCATAATCACCACGCTTGGGTTGTTTAAATGTGAAGGAAATTATTTTGAGGCGAGGTATAGTGTGTCTTACACGTTTTGTGTAGTAGAAGAAGAAAAAAGTCTCTCAAAGTCCAAGTGAACCCGCATGACACAGGTATCATCCACTGAAGCAACCAGTAGGATCGGTTATAATAATATATGATAGGTAATAATAATAATATATCCAGCATTACGTCCCAATCGATCTCTCTGGAATCATATCATTTTGCCAGCTTTACGAGCAAATAAATATTTTCAAAACATTATTATCTGCGTTATTATACGTTTTATTTTTATTATTATAGCTTTGTAAACGTTATAAGCGGTGGTATAGGGTATAAATATTAACTTTAGCAGGTTGTTTTTTGCATGTTGGTATCGAGGTTCTATATTTGAATACTTTAGAACCATTGGACTCTTAGGTTGGTACGGGTATTAATTAGGCAGTTTGTAATTGGAAATGCGAGTTTATATTATATGTTTACCTTCCATTCCATATGTAATTAACGTATTTTATTACATTATTAACCTAAACCACAATATGAAATTATTAGAATTTATAAAGGAAGGAATAAATTTTTAACGTCCATTGACCGGGTTTTCATGGATGCAATGAAACATAATGTTTAGTATCTGTTACTGGTTTACGATGTCACTGTTGTTGATAGTTTTAAGGTAATGACGTAATGTACGCGCGCCTTCCGCGGTGCATCGCGTTCTCGATTTGAAACACGTTTTATTGCCCATGGAAACTGAAATATTGTTTTTCTCTGAAGCCAGTACTGAACAATGTGACAACATTACAAATGTTACTCTCAAGTACTTAGATATCGTACCATCTATTTCCTTTTCCTTTTTCAAATGTTACTTGTAGCACTCTCACTTGAGCGCAGTATCATCTCAATTTCATACATGTGTGCGGACATGGAATACCTTGGAGCGCACCCTGCCTCTCACGCAAACTAAATATAAATAACAAATGAGAGAGACACTTTTCCCCAAAAAAATATACGCGAAAACGCTTTCAGTCATCTAAAACTGCGGACCGCAAACAAACGTAATAAAAAATATTTTTTAAAATACTAACCAAACGTTTGAGATAAAAAGTGATCTATTTCCGACCGAATGGTTGTGCACTCAATCTTATAGAATGCTTTTACGATTGGTACTTGCATTGGACGCAAATAAAACAGAGTTAAGAGTGCAAAGACTCGAACACACCACAAATGGCTCAGCCGAGATTATATTTGGATGCTGATTTAGCGGAGTTGGTTAACATGCGATGCAAACGTGATGGTATACTGTCGAGTTTACGTTCCATATGATTACATACTAGAAGTTTGTATTTCACTTTCAGGATTTGAAGATTCTCATCTTTATTTCAAAAACAGAAAACATTGGATAGCTATAGAATAGTTATTACTGAACTTTTATGAAAGAGTGAAAATTGAAAATCAGTTTAATTTATAACGTTCTCCCTGTCCTCGTATGTCAACGTCATGTTTATAGTCTCCGTTAACTACGTCACAATCACTCAACTTATTTAACTAAGAAAAAGCCAATAAAATTATATTTACTTTTTCTCATTTATTTCTGAACTCCCAACTCTTTCGATATGAAATATTGCTTTCAATCATGCAGCCAAAGTGTAACCCCCTGCTCTCTATTAGGATACTCGAACCACAGATATGATTTATGAAAAAATAAATATTTATGTTTATGGTAAAAACCTTTTTGTAAAATGTTCTACTTTAGTATCGGCTCAAATTGTGAGTAAGGATTTCATGTAAGGAATCCTGATGTTGGAGTAACGTAACGAAGGTTGGGTATAACATACTGATGTGAAATTAGCTTAGATTTATTGAATATCAGACAAGCTCTGAAATACTTCCAGTATTGAAAATACCTAGGCCACATCCTGTGTGCTAGCTAGATATTACCTAAATTAAAAACATACGAATTAAAATCCGCTCATCACAAACCGAGTGCTCTTGATTAAAAAAACAAATTAATTTAAAACATTCCTTTCAATATTACTCACACGTCATAATATAACATTGTTCGTAATTTGAATTTCTTTGTACGAAGTCGACGACACCGGATGTCGGTTCCGGATGTTGGTAACGTTTACGAACCGCTAAATATACTGCCAACATAATAATATTGTGTGCGATATCTATGGTTTTGTATGTGTATGAAACTTTTTATGAGTTTCCATCGACGTTTAGTATATTTTCATAACAAATTATTCGTGATTATTAATCAATTGATTTTCCTTTTCGTCACGTAATTGGAAACAGCTAAACATAATCTTAAAATGTTTCTGTTAAAGCACCTTAGTATACATACTAGCAAAACAAACAGGAATATCAAAGTAAGGACAATCAATACATATGTATTACACAGTATTCAAACACCTCATCGCACTGATTCGGTTAATTTTTAATTTTTGCTGATGAGGTTACAATTAAATGGCCACAAGGTATAGTTTTAAAGAAGTAACTGATTGTTCCGTATCATTTCGAGTGTATTTTGAGTTCAACGGTGAAGGACGGCCACAAATAGATGAAGACAGAATTAAATGAGTTTTTCTTGTGTCACACTCGCGCCTATTATATCATACTGACCTACATACCGACAGTTATTGTTGTATATTTATACGTTTTTAATATCTATCGAATATACGCGACATTATTTAATATTATAATAAATTTCTGTTAATTCGTTTTACTGTGTTTCGTGTTCTAGCAAGAAATATTGAACAACATTTTACTACGAGCGTATAATAAATTATATCAATTTGTTTTTCTCGACGAAAACTGTTGAATAGGTTTTTATCAATGTAAAGTATCTTGAAAGAATCTTAGCTGGCCGCGGAGAGACAATCTGCTTTTTTCTTGAAATATCCTGTTTGTAGATAGATATGTATACTTAATGTTTAATGAAAAATTTAAAGTTTTAATAAAACATGGCTCGGTATTGTAAAATATTTCACTACCACATCATCAAGTCAGCGTGAGACGGGCCGGCATTTTCAGAAATAACTATTTCCTGTATCTGTATCTGCTATAGTTATCGAGAAATTTCGCTTAAATTGTTATAAATCAATAAGAACTTCTGTCAAAGAATTACTCAACAAGAGTTACTTAAACAATACTGTAAGTACCACAATAAAATGAAAGACGTTGTGAACTAACAACGGGAGTAGGTACGCGCCATCTTGCAATATATGTAATGAACTACATAAATAGTCTCCAATCTTTTACATCAACAAACATCATAATATCAAACTTCTAGACTTGCAGACTTAGGTAGCTTTTCATATCATACTGTTTTGACGCGCGGGAATCTGAGCTCCATGGTTTGTGAAATACGAACGAGGAAACGTCACGAGCTGTCAAATTAAATAACCGCATAGACAAGAATTTATTGTACATTCAAGAAGTTCTAGTTCTAGATTTGAATACTCTTTGGATAATGTTTGAATTTCGAGTTCGTTGCTCCGCAGTGAAAAGGCGCGAAGCCGTCAAGAGCCGTCATCGTAGTGATGTACGATTGTATCGATACGATCGCATGATCGATCCCCGTATGATCGGATGCCAAATCGACAAGCCACATCAACCGCACCGATACGTGGCCGATTGTGAAATCAGACGCGGGAGAAACGGTATTTTTAAACGTAATAAATTTTAATTACTTTCAAGTTAAACATGTTTTTCATTTCAGAAAATCTTGTATACTTTTTCCTTCGTGAAAAAATGTGACTAATCGCATACATTCAGATTTCTCTTTTGTTTTTCTATTTTCAACTTTCAGCGAGTGGGTAACGGAAATGGATAGAGTATCAGCACGGTATCAGTCACTTGACCGACAAATTGTTTAAATAATACGATTTTCTTCTGCAATTTTCATAATCATAAACTTTTTAGTGATTTCCCGAAAAAATACGAAACACATTTCCCAGTATTTATAAGATTTGCTAAATAAACAACAGATGCATTAAAAAAAGGAGGCTAAGTGAGGTGCATGACATTAGAAAACTATATCTAAAGTCATCTAACTAGTCAATATAGTAAGTAAGTAAATAAATATACAATAAAGCTATGTTTGAAGCTATTTTTCGTAATAAAATATGACAAACAGATTATAATCTGGAATTCTAGAGTCATTTATTGTTTTTAATTCGAACCGTCATGTTGTTGAAGCCGCGTGGCACCACTAGTTTGACATAAAAACAAAAGAAAATTGTAAAATAGTCTATGAGACGCATGTCACGCGGGCCGATCTCGACAAAATCTCAAGCACCATTGTAAGATTATAATGAAAAGGAGATTTTGTTTCGCGAGCTTTTACTAACCGCGCCGAAAGAATGACGATAAATTATGCGCCCTTTTACGTATGGTATGCTAATAGAAGGATGTTAGTTTAAGTATCTGTGTAAATTAGAAAGGGTAGCTCTTTCATAGGCTATTATCATGAAAATATAGTAAACAACTTATATTTCTAAGTCCATGGGCATTTAAACTTACTTTGTAAGGGGTTTTTTGAGTTTATCAACTTTAAACCTTGGCAGAATGGCTTTACATGGTTAGCAAATTCCATTGAGAACGTACAAAAAAGAATTCGAATTTCGAATTCGAGTTCGAATTTCGAATACATATACACAATCCATGGGGGATTGTGTGTATGTATTCGAAATTCGAATTAAAGGTGCCATGTTGTTCGTGCAATGTCATTTCTGTGCACGAGTAAATGTTCGTTCCTCACATATCAATACACAAACATATAGATATTTTCGTACCATTACAATATTAAAGCAAGGAGCAGTCTGATTCAGATCCATAAAACGAATGCAACAATCCCCGGATGCCTTTTACAGAAATAACCGGCAGACATCGACTGTTTCCCGGTAAAAATACGTCAAACAAACGAACAGATCACTTGCCCGGAGCGATGTATTTTTGCCCAAGTTTACCTTTTCAAATGCAGCCCCGATGATTAATCTTTAAATGTTTTTTGAGATGTTATCATTTCAAAAATGTTTTAATGGAGTTTTTACTGAGCTTTTTTTGAAGTTAACGTTTTCGTATGTTTACTGGAGGTTTATTTTATTTCTGTATTGTATTGCCGGGTAAAGTCGTCATATACCTATGCATAAAAGATGAAAGCATTCATTTACAATAAGTAAACATACGCACATTCAATAGAGCTTCAGTTAACCTCTGAAAACGCTAGAACTTAGTCCTTTGTCGCATTACAAAATTTTAATATTAATTCATATTATTACTTAATAGATATGATGGTAGGACTATAATTAGTTTAAATATGTTGACCATTAACATCTCCCTAGCACATTCACGGTTCTCCTCAGACGCACAGACCCCATCCTATACAACGTAATAAATGCTTATTTCTCCACGTCGACTGCTCACATACTCAGATTCGTTCGTAAAATGGAGCAGTTCTTTCCTTCAGGGTTAGCGCGATGACGTGTCGGGATCGCCGCGTTGTGCGTAACGCCAACACACAGAAATAGCACTCGAACTGGGTTAATACACGTTGTGTTAGCAATTTTTTAACAACAGACAATGGGCAGCAACGGCAGACTTACACAGAATTAGTTTGCGAAACACTCACACTACACCTACTTGACTCAAAATAAGAAGAAAGCGATCGCGCCTTCAAGATTGGGCGAGTTTACAAGCCGCCAGTCGATCTAGATACAAAATTTGACATTACGACACTTGTCTTCGATTAAACTTCGATTGAACTCAACTTAGCTTATAAACTCTATAAAAGAAACTTCAGTGTTTTGAGATGAAACACTAAACATGTTGTAATATCCTATCATAAACATGGTGATACTTAATAAAAACAAATAACATAAATAGTAATGGCAATCTATGGATTAGTTAATCGAACAACTGCAGATAACTCTATGGTAACGAAGATTAGTTATATTATATTATAAATTTTAGAGTCGTGCCAGAAGTGCGTATCTGACGATTTACGCGCCAAACGCATCGAAGTAAGAAAGCGTCAGAAAGCATCACAAAGCGTCAGTAAGCTTCTCGAAATCTGGAGAAAGATAGTCGGCTAGTTTCGGACTCGTAGAGTGTTACTCTGCCACATGTGTCGGTACCAATGATTTGGTCTGACTGACTATAAAGCCGGATAGACGTAGCGTCTCCGATGTAGAAAGAAGTCGAAAGCACGACTTATCGCCCATATACATACTCGTACCTATAGTCCATTATTATCTACGCGTATACATAGGTATGTAATTTAGGCAGTTTAGGCCGACAGGATTGTTAGATAATATGTACAGGGGCTTAGTGAGCATAATATATGCGGTTTACAAAGCAAACCACATTATATCTATATATCACATGGAGTATATATATAACGTTAAATGTAAATATACCGAATATACCCGTACAACTACAAACAATATCTTCTGTAGAGGAAAAACGTATAGTGTTTTATTATAGGTTATCACATCTCTTTTTTATTCTATAGTAGTAATTAATTGTCTTTGTCGAAGATTAGAAAATCAGACTTATTTTATTGGTTCTAATTATAGGTCACGTAAGAAATAATAATGGTAAACTTTAAAATATTTTATTATTTTTGATATTGTTATACTTAATTCAATCTTATCAATCCGATCGTTACTTACTAGTTACTTATTCAGATATCAAAAGAAACATTAGTTTAAAGGTATGTCACCGTGAGGTACCTCTAGCACGTCGCCGCGCCCGTCAAAAGCTACGGTAACGTCGGACAGATACACAAAAGAAGCAGACATGTTTTACGAGCATATCTACCAGATCAGATGGCCGGACCCGTGTTACGCAGACGTCACATACAAGGCAGTAAATGTTGTTCAAATCAGTTTTATAGCCGTTTTAAATTCAGTGCCTTCATAAATGTTGATTGATGCTCGGATTTAGTCAAATTGATTGTGAAGTTATAAATTCTTTGAACGGTTTCTTCGTGGAGTTACTTTTACCGATTATGATGCGTTACTGGTTAGGTTAATTGAAAATTTCGCCTGAGGATGATGTAGTGGTGTGTATGTGTACTCGTCTGCCAAAACTGAGGTTGTGGATTTAATTCCCGAGTGGGGTACAGTAGTTTTTTCAAATGTTGACTCGAATTTGAAATGACAAACCCGTAAGTAATGCATTATGGTATGGTAACTGTG
Source organism: Cyclophora albipunctata (assembly GCA_963082685.1). Lineage (NCBI taxonomy): Eukaryota > Metazoa > Arthropoda > Insecta > Lepidoptera > Geometridae > Cyclophora > Cyclophora albipunctata. The sequence goes on along the minus strand of OY720113.1, from coordinate 763,049 downwards.
GCAACAACCAAATATAGTATCAGAGCTTCATAGGGGATTTCAGGACATATTCGAGCGCATCGACCTGTGCGATACCATATTGTGATGACCCTTTGAAAATGAAAAAACAGCGCGCGACCGAGTTATCATACACAGTTGTTTTGCAGTTTTATATCGTAGAATCTTGGTCTTGTTTGACATTCTGTTAAAATTTAACTATCTAAATAGTAGAAATTCTCAAATATTTTTGCATCCCGTATCTTATGAGAGGCCTTAAAGTGGTTCAAAAAATCCGACAGCAGGTTTGGCCACTAACCAACCCGAACTTATTATAGTAGGTCCCGACGCTCGAGTAAATCCACAATTAGGATGTTGGTCTCCCGCGCTAATCCATCACGTAGTACACAAGAGGTTGAGGATATTATAATTCAAATCAAGTTAAGTTTAACTGGTTGTGGCGGCAACCGCGTCAAGTTTGAGTTCACGCACCTCGGTAATAGACAAACTCGGGGTGTATATACATCTGCCGTAATCTACTACAGAAGAATACGTATTCGGTGTGATTTATCAAAGGGATGTACATATACGTTTAACTTAAAGTTTAGCAATTCTTCAAGGTGCTAGCCGACAAATTAAAGCCTGTAGTGCTAACAGGCACAGCAATGCAAGCCAGTAGGCTCTCGTTGCCAAGCAAGCCGCCTGCCCGTGCATTCGAAGCTTTACAGTTTAACAAAGCTCTACGACAATCTATTTTGTTTTGCGAATCCTTTTAAACTACCGGACTAGGGCTAATCCGACTAAAGACAATTCCTTCTGTAAAGGCCAAAGATGTTAGTTTTAACTATTTTTCCCCATAAACTTTTTTAGTTTTTCCTCTACATAGATTATTACATAGAGTCTTTGGTTTACATTTAGTTCTTGCTAGATGAAATAGGATGTACTCTAAGTTATTGTTTTTAAGCTCTAATTTCGTGCAGACCTAACTAGGTGGTGAAGGTCGAGGGTGATTTCTTCGAGGAGGCGATACCCATCAGGCCCTTCAGATAAAGAGCATCCGAAATGACGCGCCGCCCTTCACTTCGGAGCCCTCAGCACGATTTTTATGTATAATTATAACCCAATTAGCTGCGTCTCGAAGTTGCTTTAACTTTGATGTTTTGTGTAAGAAAATTTAGTATTGATTCCTTCCTGTTCTCTACTTATCATAGTTGGCATTGATCTGATTGTAGTATGCGTAACAGCCTCCGTGGTTCCGGGTTCGGTTCCCGGTCCGATTCCCGGGGATACCTCACAAAAATCTCTTTGTGAGACTTTCCTCAGTTTGGTTAGGGCATTGCAGGCTGAATCACCTGATTGCTCTAAAAGTAAGATAATTCCGTGCTTCGGAGGGGACGTTAAGCCGTCGGTCCCAGTTACTTTCTACGGATAGTAGTCGCTACGTGAGCCATGTCAGAGGCCTTTGGCGGCTCAATAACTCTGACACCAGGATTGGTCAGGTTGGCCATCCACTCGATGAAGAAGAAGAGAAGAAGTATGCGTAGTATCGCTATAGGCGCCTATGAGAGAATAGTATGAGTTCCTTGGTGGCAAAAATTATAGTTTAAAAAAACTAAAAAAACACGCTTTTATTGCAAATTGAACTAAAAACTAGAAAATAATTTTTCTCCTCAAATCAAAATTATAATAAAATTTAAGTTGTAACACAATGATTTAATTCAGAGTAAAAAGCGTGGGGTGCATTTTAATGTAGTTCATAACTATCCTCTCATAGATAGTTACCAATGATGATTGTAATATTTAAAAATATTAAGCACCCCACGCTTTTTTACTCTGAATTAAATCATTGTGTTACAACTTAAATTTTATTATAATTTTGATTTGAGGAGAAAAATTATTTTCTAGTTTTTAGTTCAATTTGCAATAAAAGCGTGTTTTTTTAGTTTTTTTAAACTATAATTTTATTTTTTATTTTTTAGTAAGCATAACATTATATGCAACTTTTCATCCCGTAATTCCCACGGGAACGGGCCCATCACGGGAAAACCACGGGACGCTGTTAGTGTCTAGTACCATTTAGTAAAATAAAACAGAACTCCCGTTCCGTCCCACAGCGAGCGCCCGTTGATGTCTTTTATATGAAGTAATATTTTTTTAGTAAATCTGGCAAATCCATTAAGGATAACGGAAAACTGTTATTAAATTATTGCATTGTCATCGGTCCTTGATACATATGCAAAGTTTCAAATTAATCAGACTTCTGGAAGTTGGTGAAAATGATGTTCAAAGATTTCATTACATACGTACATACATACATACATACAGGCCAAGCTAATAAAAGCGTGTTAATAAAAAGCAGTTTGAAAGCTTCATGGTTGAATACTCCACCGAAATCAGGTAACTCGCAATTTGTTTCAGTTCTTGGGTACAAAAATAAGTATTAAATATACTCGTACTTATTTATTAAGATAGAAAAATAGGTTACAATTAAAACGTTGTTTCTTCTTAATCATTAAGTACCCAAGTACCCACTCCCAATAAAATAACCCCAAGCCCCTCACAGTCTGCAATGATGTATTCACTTTTTATAGAAATAAGCGGAACGTACGATTGTTGTAATTACGTCGACGGGCCTGGTTAATGTCGGTACCTCCAATGAATTAACCACTGGTAAACATTTATTGCGAACATTATTTCTTGGTCTCAAAGATTTTGACGCAATCTTTGGTGTTCTATATTTTGTGGTATTACTCATTATTCATTAGAAATATGTTTGTCTTACTGAGTCGTGCTCCTACTTATTTCTCAGAATAAACTAACTACTAGAGGCCGACTTAACTGTAAAGGTAATTTTTATCAGAGCTTCTGTATGCCACGTTTGTTATCCACCAATCATATCAACAATAGCACAGCAAGATGATATAGAGCATAGCAACGTATCATAGGCTCTAGTAAAAGGACAGCCTTTCGTTGATGAATTCTATAAACATAATACCATCTTTTTAAGTAGAGTAATCAAATACCTCAATTCAAATCTTTCAAAACTATTGTACTTACAAGTGCTTACGTCAACTACAAAATGTCAAATCAAAATGTGATTTCATCGGAGCGGTGCATTCGAAATTCGAATATGCAAATAAATCAAATATAAAAATATTGTGTTACTAGACTAGCGCCGCGGGCTGTATTAGTTTAGTAACTTACTAAGGTGCGAACCAAATTGGTACAGAATCGATTCGGTTCCAAAGAAAGTAGAGTTGTAGAGTATAAAAGTCGATGTGTTTCAGGTAGAGGAGACGTAAGGCCGGTCCCAATAATCTCTACCTGCAAAGATAGCAGAGATCTAAGCTTGAATAGACAGTGGTGTCGATTCGGGGTCATTTGAACTAAACTAAAATATGTCAAACTAAAAATTTTAGTTTAGTTTAGTTTAGTGCAAACGCTATTCGGTGTTTCCTTCGAACTAAATTTGGTCGACGACTAAAGATGAACTAAATTGAGTAGAGCCACTTACGCCGTCTGGTGGCGAGTAGCAATATTAACGTCAAAAAGTTTGAAACAAAGAGAATATAATCACATATTTTACTCTGGTTTCAGCTTGAGGTTTGAACCATATAGGTATTATTATACGTATCTATGGTTCAAACTTCAAATATGTTAAATAAGTAAATTGGATGTTTACAAATAGTCAAATACATAAAAAAACATTATAATGAATATAAACAAGAAACGCGCCAACAAAAGGCAAAAAGAGGTGAATTTGGAGCGACTCCACGCCAACATCGAGGTTGTGAGAGGTAAGCAATCCATATGCAACTACTAGAAGTCGTTCTTTTTCTCGCAAGCTTTTCAATATAGAGACTTACGCAGTAAGTACTTCGCTATACCGTGGATTTTACTTATCTACAGTCCCAAATAAAGTAACTTTATTAATCTTTAACAAAAGAAATATGTCCACTTATTTTTTATTTCATTTTTTAAAAGACTATTTTGTTTTCAGGGTATACAGTCATCAACTAAGCGACAATCTCTTCATGTACCAAGTACATCAAGTGCAGGGATTGTCTGCGTCATCAAGTACGATGTACCATGTACATCGAGTGCTTTCAAGGATGAATTCCCAGTGATATATGATAATGCACCGATTCAGCCCACACTCACAACGTGCCACTCTTCCCCAATCCAGGCGTCAGCATCCCGCAGTTCTGATCTGCCACGACTATTCGGAAGGAAGCCTCGGTCACGTCGTGGAAGATCCAGACGCCCAACAACAAGTGAGGCCTTAGTTATGGCTCTCAACGAAAACGGACAAGCTTGGAGAGACTGTGCTGCAGGCTGCATATGTTATAGGCGCAGCAATAAGCTCATTAAACACCCAACCCTACTCCTCTAACCCTGAACCCTAATAATTATGAAATAATTTACAATAATAAACAATTATTAGTTTAAAATGATGTTTTTATTACAATTTGTTTTATTAAAAACGAGCAATTAAATATTATTGTATTAATCTGGCTTATGACAGAAAATCATGATCATGATCTTCCTCTGTCTCTTCTATTGCATCAAGAGCTGGTTCAATTTGCTGCAACTGGTCTCCCGTGTCATCCTCATCTGCAAAGTGATATATATACATTTTTATTATACAGATATAAATCTAGCTTCTTTATACTATAACATGCTGATTAGGAGGCCACGATATACAACCTCAATCTGAGAGAATCAATCTACTGTTGAGCTCCAGACTTTGGAACTCGAAATAGCTTCCTAAATTTTTCCTCTTCAATCTTAAAAGGATTTGAAGCTTCCCTAATATTCCGTAATCGAAGTCTCACTTGGCAAAAATAATTAGATTCGAGTTTTATCACCGAAGTAGTTGAACAACACGCAAACTCACAACTTGTTCTGTAAATCAAGAAAAATAGGTGTTTTGCTTTTTACATACCTTTTCCAATGAATTGACGGTCGCCGCCACCACAAATTCTTCCATATTTGACGGTTAAAATTAAAATATAACAAATAAAACATATAGAACTCCCCTTCACCTAATATTAATCGCGATCTTTTATGTGCCGACTAAATAACAACTAAAATGACGTTTGACGTCATAATTTTGGACTAAAAATGACACTAAAAGTGTGCAGCCGAATTGCGTTTTAACTAAATTGAGTAACTAAAACCAATTTAGTCGACATACTTCAAATTAGTTTAATCGTGTGGCCGTCCGAATACCAAAACCTAGTTTGACAGGACTAAACTTATTTTAGTTTAGTTCGAAGGACGCCGAATCGCCACCATTGTCTCTATGTAAAAATACACCCACGAAATAGAAAAGTTGATGGAATTTGACGGAATTTCATGGAGGCCTATATCGCCAAACATTGAACTACAGAGAGACCGCGTACTATGGACTAGGTCAAACCCCGTGAAATGACCACCAATCAGTACAGACTGGGTTATTTTGACATTATGAAGTAGTCAGGCTATATAATAACTTGTCTAGGCAGTCATGAGACGACGTAGGGGTACGGGTCTCACTAGGTCACTGTCCATATGTCAAATATGCTGTTTATCAAAGTCCCTTCTAGTGAAGTTCATCGTTGGTCGAGTTACATTTTCAGTCAATTTCTCTTTTCGTCTAGTGTATCGTTCGTTAAATTACTAATTCGACATATATGATAAGTACAGTCAACAAAACAATACCTTTCAATATATTTCTGTTTTGGTATCATTTACGTTGCGAACATTTACGCTCAATTTAAACGCTTTACGCAGTATATACTTCGGTCTTCAACGTTAAATCCCGTACTTTTGAAGACTAGTATGAACAGTAGAACAGTAAAAGTCCAAGTACCAATTGATTGCGTAAAGTTACAAATAACGTTGTCAATATTGAACAGACTGCGCAAGTTATTTACGTCTAACAGTTTACACTAGCCGCTAGTAAATGATAGATAAAAGCTATTAAAAACGCTAGCTAACCTTGGGCTATACGTAAAACATACCTGTTAAAGAAAATTACAATTATTTACAATCGTAAATTCGATCTACAAATGAAATGTTTGTTTTTTTTATTCGATTTTAAGGCGCGGTTTGGTTGAGAAGAACTTAAAAGTGTTCTTATCGTGATAGTTTCAATAGTGTAATAACCTATTGAGTTATTACTCTACCTTATAATCAAATAACATGTTTTAATTCATTATCTGTATACAACATTTTCGAACATTAACTACCGGTTAATGTTACCTTCTCGCCAGTTCACCCAACGTAACGTAGCGTTACATGTGCTCTCGTCCATCTGCCCCACACTAACGAACTCCGCGAATCTCCCGACTTCCCGACACACCGACACACCGACACACAGTCTATTTCAGAAGTAGGAAGTTTATCTCATATAGATTATTAACTATGTATTTACAAATGAAATTGAAATTATGCTTTCAATGTGTGCGCTCGATTGACGTAACGTCTGTAAAGAACTACATTTGTGTGAGAGAGTTTAATGTTCCGACCTAATTAAATGATATTTTTATTGTTCCTTAAGGTAAACTATTTATATAATTGGAGCCGAAAAAGAAACGCTAATTTATGATATAAATCATGCTCGGACTGGATCATTTCGTAATTCACTTATTAAGAAATTCTAAACCATTGTTTCAAATAGTACGGCACACAGTTTGGACTGAACGAGGTATCTCCTCTAGTTTAAAAGATTTTTTTCTGTAAATGTTTTCTAAAATGTATATTAATTTGTCATAAGTATATCAACTCATACTAAAGCTATGGATTTATTATAATACAACCACTTATTTGTCAACTGGAGACTAAACTCGTTGTCTCCTAATTTATTTATGTTTTCAAACCGTTTAAAAAATTGTTCCTAAAGGGATCGTTTGAAAAACCAACCAAAAAGTTAAAGCTTTGTGCGATAGCTTTTATTTGTTACGGCAGAAGGTTCAATTTTGTATGATCTAGAGTTTTTTATTCGCTAGTGATTCTTTACAGCTCTGCGCGTTGTCAATGACAGATGTAGTGATGTTCCTACGAAATGTCAAACAAACCAAATATTTTTTTCACACCTCCATTCATCTAACCATTAAAAGTCGTTCCATTTTCAAATATAGGTACCAGTGTTGCCAGCGGTCGGAAACTATAATCCCGTTGGATTAATGTGTGAAAGTATTTATACCCAACATCTTGGCTCCTATTCTAATGAATGGGGACTAATTTAACTTTTGAACAGAAGATGCATTTGTCCGATTTCATGCAAGTTTGGGTTATTTAGGATGTTCATTATTCGTGAAAGTTATGTTATTATTTGGACAAAAATAGAAGAACAACTTTTAAGATTAATAGGTTCTACGAAATTACTCAGCTACGCCATAATTCACAAAATCCCCCTCGCAATTAGCAAATACACCTAAATATAACCAGAGCAAACCTTCACACTACTTTTCCAAGACGTATCTTCGCTACAGCTCAATATAAAGGTCGATACTTGCGTCATGTTCTAAGAAGTTGTCTATTAAAGAGGTTTATTAAAATCAATACTATTGGATTAAAAACAAACAGATCACACCTACTTAATGTTTTATTTGCACTTTATTTTATTTCCAGCCTGGTTCTAGATAAGATTACTCACTTGTACTATATTTTGTATACTGGCAGCACACCGCGGAAACCGCTAATGTTGCGTCAAGTGGTCGAGTGGGAAATTAATGACAAATAATAAAAAGTGGGGAAATGTTTTGAGATGGGGCGTTTTACGTAATAACGTTTACAAATGATCTCTGTCCGTGGGAAATTATATTTTAATCATTATCACGGTTACTAAATAAAAGTAAAAGTTTTGGATTTCAAGATACAGTATAGATTCTAAATCTGTAGACTTAGAATGAGTAAAATTCAGACTTTTACATTAAAAAAAATAAATAAAAAAGTAATCTTAATAGCAGTTTTATAGACTGGAGATCAGTTATCAGTATCGTCCGTGAGGCAATAGTTTGAAACCGCGCGCATCCTTGATACCCCGAAGGTTGTTTTAAAGAGGGCAACATCTACATATTTAATGGATCCAAAGCAAGCATTTAATATCCATCTCGTTGTGTTTTGCAGATACGAAACAGACACATTTATCGAGTGTGGATTAAACCGTAGTATCAATATTACACCTGGTTTCTCTCACTGTGCGTGTTTAATTATATATCGAACGAGAAAATGGGGAAAATTGGGGCACAGGGCAACACCGATATTGCCATTTCCGACCGGCATAAGTTACATTTGATGTGGTCATTTACAGTTTTTTAGGGTGTTATTTTTTATTTTGTATATAATTAAGGTAGGTACGCTCATTTCGAGACCCTTCTTACTCTTCTGTGAGTAGGTTTGATATGTTTGTCAGCCACTCCAAGTGTCTCTAGTTTGTTAAGTGGCTGGTTTAGTTAGCGATTTGACTGCAGTTTGACCGCACAGCGACATTCGAGCAAAGCTCTTAGTATTCCTTTGATATTTTGCTGCTGCGGTAGAACTTAGTGCAAGTTGTGAAGATTTGAAATCATTTACTCAACTTTAGTAATAATTATGCAGGAGTCTGTTTAGTCATGTCGTTTGGTTTGGTCGTATAACTTATCAGTATTGCAACGATAGCCTATGTATAATCTAGATACCAATCTCGCAGGATTAAAAGTAGCTTAGTCTTATAAAAGGTACACTGATTCTAAACCACGCGTCTGGCACTGATAACTAATTAAGAAACTAGCCATTCCTATCTTAATACGATAGAGTTCAAAATCCCACGATCTAAAACCATCTAATATTATCAGCTTCATATTTCGGTCATTGTTGATTTATTGCAGTGAGTAAACAGTGGCCAGCGCCGTATGCAGTGTAAAGTACATAAATTAATGCTTTTGTCTTGTGTTATAAACGCTTTCGCACTAGCGCGGGAGTCGCGCGGACGCAGTGCGACAAGCGGCGAAACAGCGTTAGTGTAATACAGAGAATAAGGTTTTGGAGAATATTAAAGCAAAGTATTTAGCAAGCCGGCAAGTTTTAAACTTTGGCGTCACAAATATCTTTCAAACTACATTCTTAAAGTATGCCAATTAATTTTTTAGCAAGTAAACTCACTAAATATCAACTAAGCCGTATACTATTATTTTTGTGAAAAATACATGTAGCCATAATCTAGTATACGAGTAATGTCGCCATAATCTAGTATACGAGTAGATATTAGATAGTACGTACTTATATGCGCGTACGTCTGTAATTAAACATACAACACGGTGACACTTTTGTGACTTTCATTTGTTTGACAGTAACTTCATGTTCTTATCGCTATTTTTTACAAGAAGATAGGTTCCCACACAGAGTCGCGCGCAAAAATGAGTCAAGCTATCTACTCCGTGGTACGTGGTACCTTGGTATTAGGTATCTTAATAAGTATCTTTACAATAGCTAGTAACAAGTACGTCGAACTGCCCTACAGTCCCAGTAGTACCTATACACCAGTACACTACAGTCGGTACAGTAGTGATGTCAATATGAGAGTGAACTAAGAAAAGGTGCTGAATAATGAAATCCTATCAGTCCCAACGCTTGGCGCGACTCGCGATCTAGTTATAATATACAACTGGTTTGTTTATATTCTGTGGGCCTTAGCAGACTACACTTAGATAGTATTGTCCATATAAGGGAAATCAAAGTATGTGTTTAGTAACCTAGCTCTATTGGGTAACCATCAGCAAGTGATATTGTATAAGTACTTTGTCAAATTATAAATCCGAAAATTGACTTTGAAATTGTGAGTAGTTATTGTAGACGTTTGAATATGCCAGGTTCTAATTATGCTAATCAAGGAATGAAGTTTTCAGAATAGTTTTCTTCGCGTAAGTTCTGTACTTGTCTTGTAAGACCGTAAATTATGGTTAATGAATTAGCATAGAACACGCAATAGTCCCGGTTACTTTAAACTTTTACTAAGATCGAAAAACCAAACATTTCGAAATGTACTTACAATTGAAATTATTTTAACCATTTTGAAAAGGAATAGATTCTTCTATTTGGTAATGTATATTTTAGGTATGTTCAGGAACAAGTCCATTTTACTCGTATACGGTGGGTGTATATAAGTTTTTTAAATTTCTGGTATTCTTGCCCAATCATATACCAAAAATTGCTTATGGGTTCTACTCTATACGTTAGATACAAATGTATATAGTTCGACAATATACTAAAACGAGGAGCAAGGGGGATCTTTGGAAGTATAGTTACTTTGATACTGAAAAAATATGTAATGAAAACCTCCCACAACAATGTTCCGATGTTTGTCAATAAATTATGCGGAGCTCGTTAACGCCTACCTCTGATGCTCGTGATCACCGGATCCATTAATGTTTTCTAGTATTGCTATTAAAATTGTCATTACCACCTTTCATGTCGGCTAAAAGCCTCTGTTTCAACTCTTGTTTTAAGTTCGGGACATAAATCTGAAGACCTGGCCTCCTCGCGCGAGTCATCTTTTGATCTGTTTCAAATAATTTGAGCTAATTATTAACGTTTCTTTTCGTTTAATGTTTTACGACGCATTTTATACAACGTTTGTTTGTTCACTTGTTATGTTTTGTTATAAATTATAATAATTTTAGCAACACTATTTAGAATCTGTATAAAAACAATAAAAACACAGATATCTTTTATCTATGGTCATTATGGTATTTCCAAAACAGTTTTCCCCGAACAAAATACTTCCTGCTTATTGATTGGTCATCAAATTCAAATGTCAACCGAATATTTACAGCCATTGGTTGATTTATCGACCAATAGTAAGTATATTGCGAGTGAGGACGAGACCACTCGTTATTCCTCGTTCCTCTTCATCGGAGGAATAATATCCGAAGAGTATTTATTGAGGACAAACAGTATATTTTAAGTAAGAGCCATATTTTTGTTTATATTTTTTTGATATCGCAATAAAAATGGATATTTAAGTGTTGTTTTTATAGAGTTGTGTATGTTTGTAAATGTTTAAATGTTATTGTTTTTAAGCCGGTATTTACGTGTTCAAGGCATCTGTTTTAGAAATACGGAGTTCGTATTAACCGCAAATATATACAGAGGAACCAGTTTGAGAGATGTGTCTGTATCATAAATATATGTTGTATCTATAGATACGTATAGAGGTCAGTGTTGATCAAAAATTCATCTTGTACCCGGAGGTCAAAATAGATTTGGTGACTGCAGTGGGTTCCTTATGGCGATCATGCAGAAAATGTGAACATCAAATATACTCAGTGAAAACGAATCCAATTTCTCAAATGTATTATATTTAAAGTTTGTTTTCTTTGAACTTTGAAAATATAAAAGGATCCGATAACGACTGATAACGGTAGATAAGGTCGTACCATCGGCGCGGGACCGAGTCTCAGTCAATAGATGCGTAATGAGATGCTTTCAATATTCTCATATTTTTAACAAATTATATTTTTATACGTGGCCATTAGATTGGGCGAGTTTACAAGCTACAAGTTGGTGAATTGTAACGAAAGATACGTGTGACGTTGAGCCACGGACGGTTAAAAAATCACAAGGTATATTGAACTAACCAATAGCTGTACACAATCTGCACTAATCGTATTTATCACAGCGGCCATTTCAGTACACGTTTAACCTTGAATAGTGAACATTGTACTGACATGCCGACTTTCACTTGCTGAATTTCAGGAAAACAAATGTGATAACCTTTCCGTTGCCTGTGGCTATCCTTTACAAATATAATTATTCAAATCCGATTGACAGTTTCTGAGATAGGCGCGATCAAACAAACAAACAAAAATCTTCAAGATAATAGATTAGATTGCAACGCCCTCAGAACATAATTCTAATTTTAGTTAAAAGTCTTGGAAGTCTAGTACATACGAAGTTCGTATTCGTATTTATTTATGGTAAAGTTAAAGTTGAACCGAACCACATTCGTAACTAAGTTATTTATGTTTCCGGCTGCACTGTTCTGCAAATTGTGCTGTAAAATTGTAGTTTGTATTTGCTTTAAATTATGTCTGAACTTATGAATTGCGTGTCTTCTCAAAGTGCGATGAGTGGTTGTTAGACTTTGTAATCATAGATGTATAAGGTGTCTTCATTAACTCTTACTTGAGTGTCCTTTTTACAAAATGTACTCTAGTCACTGTATGTTTGGTCTGGAAAATGTATAAAACAGCTAGATTTATTTGCATGAGGCTTTTATTGGTACATAGACTATCCCGTTCATCAGCTGACTGCCTCATTACATAGGTAGTTAAAGATGGTTATTTGTCGTACTTCTGGTTTGTTATCAAAAAATTCTCGAAGCTTTCTATTCGATGCTGGTAAAGCCGCGGGCGCCAGTACTACTCGGTACATTAATATCGTGTACAGTCAGACATAAAAATCTATGTTTATGAACCATGTTGACAGAAGTAATCCATTTATTTTTATTTAGAACTAAGTATAAATTTTTAAAACAACGACAAACGGCCCCCTTGAGGTGGGTAAATGGCAATTTTATTAATAATGATACGCGGCTCTAACTCTCGGCTTTATGGCGTCTCTACCACTTCCTAACCGACTGCGGGAAAGAGGGTTATGCGTCTGTGTTATGAAGATTTAAAAGATTCCCAAACATTGTCTTCCAAACATATTCCATATTATTTTACTTCAATCTGCAGTTATTTAATTCAGACATGTTTAAGATCTCTATTTAGTATGTCTATGCCTACCTTACTTATGTTAGTTCATTTGCTACAGTTTAGATACTATATTTCCTATAATCTCACCTGTAGATAATTTCCAATACAAAGTTGTATTCCAAGTAATTTATTCAATAACAGCCTCTAAGAAGCTCTTTCGAACTTTAAAGAGCTTACAAAATACTTAGCTGGAGTTTATGAGTCAATTTTGATATAGATATAGATCAGGACAATAGTCTATCAAGATCAATAATCAAATATGGCTTAAATTGAAAAAAAACATTATTAAACAATGTAGTTCTATTATTTTTGTAGTAAGCGGGAAAGTCTGATTCTATCTTCATCGAAAGATGCCAGTGAGAACTATCATTTTAGTATAAATATGTATAATACCTATTAGTCATCTAGGTAAAACAAATGTGACTGCGAATGTTCGCGATCGGGCGCACTGCGCGCTGGGTGCCTAGCTAATCTTGCCTAGGAATCCTAGGATGGCCACAAGGCTCAAGGCGCCAAGCAAGCCGCCTGCCCGTGCGTCCGCGTCCCTTTAACTTGATAGACAAGCCCCCGAATACTCAAACTAATATCAAAAACTTGTTAGGACCGCTTGGATTTAAAATATAATAAGTAATATACTCGTCCGGTAACACCGGTCGCCCATCTCATTAACAAGCCTCCCGTTGCTTCGCCTGTCCTCATTTCCAGTCACTGACTCGGAGTCCTCGCTCAAAACAAAAGATGAACTCATTCAGATCACGAGAGTGTAACAAGACGGATTAACTCACAATTAAGGAAATATCAAAGGGATCTCTCCCTAATCCAGCCCCACAATCATAATTAAAATTAATTCCTACTTCTTAATATTTAATCGGGAAATTGTGGCGGAATCCTCCGAGAGAAGACCGATTTCAATACGTTTCTTCAGCCGGTTTCAAAAGGAAACTTGTATTACTTGGATGCTTCAACCACAATGCCTTGAGCCGGTTGAGAATGGTGAATTTTGACAGTTCTGTAATTAGCATTTTTTTGCGTTACCTGGATTCTTCCGTACTCCGGAAATTAGAGGAAAAATAATTACGGTTTCTTTTAATAATAAATGACAGTGGGGCTGTTTGTACTCGTATTGCTACATTGTGTTACGGAATGAAAAGGGTAAACGTAGACGAAGTTACTTTAGAGCAAAATTATTTGAAGAGCGAGCAAGTTATCAATACAAAGACGTTTAGGGACATTATTTGCATTATTTCATATTAATAAGAAAACTGTGTAAGAAAAGCAAACTCAAATTAAGAGAAAATAGGAGACACTACAAATTATAAACAAGTTTTTCTCCACGTTCACTGAAAATAGTGCTGAAAACTTCAAGTAAATTACCCTAAGGAGCGCTTGAACTTCCGCGCTCTGTACTAAAGTATGTCCCTCACAAAATCACATACAATATGTAAAAAACGTTAAACCAGACTCAACCGAGGACACTTTCTCATTATAATATTAGTATTGGATTAAAAAAATTAGGCTAAACACACACGACACTAATGTATCTTGTAAATGAACCTGGCCTGTGATGTGTACCGATGATTTATGTTATACAGAAAGATAGTGGAGCGAGTACATGTGCATGTGGGATATGTTGACCCAGTAACGATGTACTGACTAATTAGGAAGAAACCAGCCAATACCTGCCACGAATACCAATTTGGACCAATCGGAATTAATCTTAATTATTTCCTTAATTCACCCGTTTAAAGGAAGCTTTTTATCTAACCTCATTACTTACGGACATGTGCATTACACCAAACAAATACTAGACTTTGAAACTATCGACAAAGTACGCGGTTCGTGTGTAAGATGCTTTTATTATTAAGATTATGATCTAACGATTTAATTATGTTATTAGCAAACAAAGATTAAACAGTAGCGTGTATCCAACTAGTAACACTCGGAGAGTATTGCAATGTATGAATGTAAACAATAAACAAATTATGGCAGCCGGTTTAATAGGCGCCGCTCGCAGGGAGCAGCGAGACACAGCGACTTGTACCGTTCGATATGTGATTTGAAAAATACCTGGAACCTAAATAAACGCAATGGTAAACAGTTTTCATTGATGAGGAAACTTCTAAATATAATATAGCGGGCGCGAGACTCACGTGTCGCCGCGGCCGCAGCCAGACGGAACAATAGTCAAGTATCCAGGTTGCGGTCGGCGGCGGTTCAAGACACTGTTTAATGCATGCTTTTTATTTTGTCATTAACCTTCGAGGTGCTCCGATTTGGAATCGGCAACGTTTTATTTTTGAAAAGCGGCGGGTCGGGGCGGGAGCGGGCGGCGCGGGCCCGGGCGGACTGCGCTCACTGACACCATGTCCCGCGGCACCACTGACACCAACACCCGCGGGGGCCCTCGGCGCGGCCGGAGAGTGACTGAGCGGAGCGGAGCGGCCGGCGCGCACGGGCGCCGCGTTCACTCGTTCGCGGCGACTGGCCGGCCGCGCTCAAAAAGCTCCTTACGATAAATACATACAGGGCGATGTGCATTCTATTAATAAAGTTAAGTTGGGCGTACACCACGCGCGTGCACCGCTCACCTCCATCATAATATCTGAAGTTATTAGGTCGACTGATGAAACTCGCGCACCGTGTTTACAATAATTAACAATACACACGGTTACGACACGAGCCCCGGATCAATCAGGGCCTATCGCCGTTCATGTCGAACTTATAATATACATAAGTAGTTTAATAGTTACATTGGAAGGGCTCCAACAATAATACTTGTGCTGCGTTTTATGATGATCGCGCTAATATTTTGACGTGTTTGTGGACCGTTTCATATTTTATTTTATTTACTAGAATAACATATTCGGTTACTGCGTTATGTATGAAAGCGTCATAAATGTTTGATTGAGTGTTTACTGAGTTTTATCGAAGTTTGAAAAGACGTTATTGTTTTAAACCGTCGTCCTCGCGCGTTACGCCGCCGCGTCGGCCTGTCAGGCGGACAAACCGCGCTGACACTAAATGACAGCTCGCTGACGAAAACGATTTACATTTGCTGTCAGTTTTGACATCTTATATTACGTCAATGTCATAGTTTTAAAAGCGCGCGTAAGTGAAGACATAATAGGCTGATATAAAAATAAATGAAAGTTCGCACTTTTACAATGTCGCGCTACCAATAATCCGATTATGAATGATGAGATTAGTTGTGTGTAACTCATAGTTTTAAATACTTTAGTGTTATTTACTAGAAATATTATATTAGAAATCGAATTCATATGAACATAAAATGTGTTTATTGAGACACATAAGTACATAAATAAACATGAAATATGAGTCAATCATAATATTTTTGATATTAATAATATTCGGTTGCTGTTTATTTTCACCGCACCTTGCAGTTTTTCTTTTTGATCTTGTTTCTGATAATTTAATATTGATTTTTATGAGGCTGTAAATTTTTGTATTTGACACAAATCGTAGGTGTTGCGAGGAGAGCAGACGAAATTCAAAGTGGTTGGGGTTTAACATAAAATAAACGTCATAAAATTCTTTGATATGTGAATATAACTCCACATTTCGTGAAACTGATTACTAACTTTACTAACGATATTTTATATTTTCTAGAAACATTTCGCAATGACAGACACCTAGGTACGCTAGTTTTATTGGTGATTTTTTCTAGGAAATATACTATAAAGTTCAAATTAATTCATCACATTGTAAAATAACATACACTATAGCACTCTTCTTAAAAAAGTCGTGAAGACCGAACCGAATAAAAATAATAAACATGCACCCATTTAATATGGAGATGGTTAACAAGTAGCCGAACTAACCGAACCGCCCCACAATCCGCTTCTCGTCCCACTAATCAAAAAACGCCAAAAATGTATTCGGTGAGTTTCATATTCAGGATTGCTTCCTGAAACCCTTTACATCCGTAAAGGTACGGTAATTTTCCCGCGAGAGCGACAGATGGCGCGACTGGCAGACACCCGGCTAACCGGTTGTATCCGGCCGTATCCGGTCGCATCCGGTCTCAACCGGGCTCACTCTTCCCTCGTGTTTTGTAATACGATCCCGGAAAACTTTGGAAAACGTTTACTCTAAATCATATTGCCGGCAGTCTTTCAACGCTTATAACTTTGTCTAGGTGCATTCGATTTCATAATGTTTGTATCGGATGACGAATTCGGATGGGGCGGTGGTTGATGATGATAACATTGATGGTTTGTAATTAAAAGTAATAAAGTTATTTCCTTAGAGTTTCTACACTGTGCGAGTCACTGAAGCTGCAATAGAAGATACGGTTTTACTTACTTTTTAGCATTAAGCTTATCACTTTACAGATTCCATTAAACTAACAGCTCGGTTTTCGAATCTGGAGTTCAACAAGACTGCACTGTATCGGTATCAGACACCGATACCTGATAGAAAACAAACATTCGACAACCGGGAATAAGGATAGAAATCATTTAAAGCTAAACATGAGTATATAAAAATGACAAAAATAACATTTTAGTAGCATGGGAACGTGCTAGTTAGCTGATTAATATTTCAGCCAACCCATTTGAAATTATAATACTATCATCCGACTCAAACAGGCCGATTGGAAGCGTTTTAAAATAGACCTCGGTCTGGTCACTAATAGATCTACCGACGACCTAAGGTTACAGTTCTAGGAACTTGGAAATAGCGCCTAGTACTAAGTACATAGAAGTTCATAGCTAAAAGCCAGAGCACACTTATAGCTAAGACTGGTAGACAGTCTCTTGGTCTATGGCAGTATATGAAGGACGTAGTTTACACACGTCTTGTCGCGCGCCTAAAATACTGTTTTATCTGTTGAATTAAATAATCAGTATTGGAAAAAAAAAAGTTTATACGTAAATGTAATTTTAATTCGGAATGTGTGACATTCGCTTAAACTTGTATGACTGTAGACAGTTTCATGTCAAACAAGTCAGTGTAAAGACTGTTATGACTCTAGTGGGTACAGGCTCTTATAGCAAAATGGAGCGAATCTGTCATGGCGACCCAAATCCACAGGTGCGTTTAAAGATGCGTCGGTAATTAATGACATTTAGGGCGGCTTGCACAAGAACTCTGGAAACTATTTAGCGCCTAAATACGTTCGTTTTAAATTGAGTTCTATTTGGTGCGAAATAAAAAAGAAATCGAACGAACAGCTATTTTGTTTCTTAAACATATTTAGAGACTGAATAGATTAAGGGGTTATTGTGCAACCGGTCCCTAGTGTTTACCTGTCGATAAGTAAAACGTTTAAATTTGCTGATTAAACTACTTATATTGACTACTCGAAGAAATCTAATATTATCATATTTTCTAAATCAAAACCCGCTCACATTCGCCGACTTGGCTTGTAAACAGGGCTCATAATTTACCGAGCCTGGTGGGCCATTAATAACAAAATATAAGAATTGCAACAATACAAACAATCTCTATTTAATAGCGGAATCAATCAACAAGGAAGCCAATCGCAATCCTTTAGTGATATCTTATTTATCGCCTGTTTATTGTTCGCTGTACAGTGTAGGTCGAGTGAACAGGCATAATTGTTGCGAAACTATTTGCTTTCAGCCACATCGCAGCAACTTACAATTTTCTAAAAGGCCCTTTTCAAAAAACGTAATCAATTCAATTGCAAATGTTTAGTGGTTACTAAACCTCTAAAATAATAACTATAGGTTTATATTAAGTATATAAGATACAACTATTAAATTGTTATAGTAGACAGTTATTAGATACCCTGATACTTTAAATAGGTTGATACCGATATTAGTGAGCCAATGCAATGACCCCGCGACCCCTCGCTTCGGAAGTGGGCACCTGCATCAGAAGGTCGCAGTTCGATTCCCGCGTGAGGGCAATGTGGTGTTAAACTCTTAAGTATCGTATACCGTTTTGCGGTAGTATGCTTAATGAACAAAAATTGATATTTAATTACAGAACGTAGCGTTACTCGGTTGGAAAGGAAGAAATATAATTCAAGTACATAGTTAACGAAGTCAACTCAACAATAGCTTCATATACAAAAGAATATTCTTCATTCTATGCATATTTTATTGTTTCACTTGGATTATGTGTATAAAACGGTAACTTGATTCTATGTTTTTTTAAAATCAGTGCTTATTAATAGTTCTTTCAAAATTCATCCACATTTCTACTACCGTAACTCATTTCAACTGCAATGCCTACTAAATGTCCGTTGACTGTACAATGATAACGCATAGCGTGATGGATAATACCGAGGCCAATCAAGTTAGTGGCGACTATGACCGCGCTACATATTAACGACTCCGTTTATGGCCGCTACGGGCTACGGCGCGGCTACGAGCGCTACGACAAACTGCTACGGAGATGTATTTATAGAGTTAAGGCTTTTGTGGTTACAAATTGCTTACTTATGATAAAAGTTACTTTTCAATGAAAGTTAAGACTAATTCGTGTAGTCGATTCGTATCTGATGACGTCATTTCTACTTCACAATGAGTTCAAAGAAACTTTCTTTATTTTTAGTTTAATGTTAAGGCCAAAGTTTCAGTATGAACATATATTTGCAGATACTTTGGCGGAAATTAGTATTGAATTACATATTGAAAGGACCGAAGATGAGAGTAGTGGTAGAGTGTCTTATCTTTCAGATGTTGTACTAAACTCAATCGCAGTGGAATCTATACCCAAAGCAGATGTCACTTCATACAATGTTCATCAAAATAATGCCAAACACGTGTTTTTACAAAAATGAAAACAATGATTTCAGTAATCCTACAATTGTAAAAAAATACAATTGTAATTGGGTACTTACGAGTAATACTCCGACTTAATCTCTGTAATCTGCTACTATATTTGGGCTACAGATTAAACTAATAAAGAACGATCCATGTCCAAAGAGAATAGAGGTGCTAGAGCAGAATCGAGTTTATGGTCTAAGTTAGGTGCGTTTACCTTTGTACTCACTCTCGACATAAACACTACCGTAATTCCCAGACCGGGGTTTACTCTATTGTCACCTGTTACGACTGTAAAGTTATTTGCGATATTTATGAACAAAATAATTATTAAATCGTTCGAATCGTATTATGTGTTTGTTTCTCTTTTTGGCTAATTATCACGATGCAGCAACGATGGCGTCGGTGTATGTATTGAAAAAGAATACAAAATAGTGGTGTAAGTAAGAGCAATAGTTTCTTTTAAAAAATAAATCTCTAGCACCTGTACCGTGGCACTACTAAAAGCTGTGGTATTGTAATTATGGAAGTATACCTTTTTTTATGGATGGGGAATGCATTTACGCATCCCCGGTTGTTTGGGGAAACAACCGGGGTATGTGGGACTCAACCCCGGCACAAAAATTCGTGTCGGGTAATACCCACTAAACCCCATCCGTGTTCCGTAGTTATGGCCTAGGCTGAAGTCGCGGGGCTACCTTTCGGCATACCAAGATGTCCGCTTCTTCAGCCACGCCAGCAGCTTGCATGGGCGAGCACACCTCGGAGGGGAAGGGAGAGGCAAAGCGTCTCATCACCCCTCATCGCGTCTGCCGAGCAGCACGCTCAGAACACCTAACGCGCCGCCCGCCTCCGTGAGACCTCGCTCCATGGAAGTATACCTAACACTGCTCAAGTAATGCTCGTAGCATCACAGGAAATCTTAAATGACACAAATCGTCTATAGATTTTGTGTCAATATTGTGGTCAATAAAAATAGAACTGTCCATTCATATTCATGACATGACATCGGTGTGAAACAAAACTAGAAATAGATATCTTGTATTGTTATACAATTTTAAAATATTTTATACAAGATGAATGCATTCACTCCAACTCCAAATGTTTCCGTGTGTAATACTAATAATAGAACGGGAGCCGAACAAGGGATTTCGGGATTTACTCGAGCGCCTCTGATTAAGATATGGGAGATGCCATGCGTATCATTCACTACTCCACCATATATTAGCATCCTATGCAGTAACGCGTACCTAGGACAGACTGTCAAAGTACGAATTTTTTTTTTAATGTGTAATCAGAATACTTGTCTTCCATCCACCGTTGTCAACCCATCCATTGAGATGAATAATGTACCTAATCAATAATCATACATCTATCTGTACACAAAAAGTAGAAGTAACGTGAAAGCACATGAGAACTGACCTGAAAGAACAGCGTGAAGGCGACCCACTGGTAGTACTTCCCGTAGCGCCGCTGCGAGTTGCCCACCCCCTTGACACCGGGGTACGCGCCCGCCTCGCCCGCCACCGTGAACGTTGAGTGGATCCAACAGTACGTGTTTAGAACGTCTTCTGGAATGTCCCTGTGGGCCGGGAAAAGGAGAATAAGAGAGGGGTTAAAGGCAACCAGCCCCGGATATCATAAAATCATCATTGTTACGTTACTAGATATTGTAGAAAATAGAACTTGATAGAGTTCTAAGTATGTTTAACATTTTCTTAGGCTTAATGTACAGTATGAAAAAGTACACAACCTATCTGGAGTGCTAAAAATGCTTAGTTCGGTACTTATGAGAACTAAGCGGTAACATGTTCGTTTATGCAGTAAAAGGCTCAGTGCTAACTCTATCAACAAGCTCTACTATTTACCTATATTTAAAAAAAATATTATCTTTCATTTTCGGGATAAATAAGGCTCGTAAACGATATAAGCAGTGATATAATGTAAATATTAATTCAGAATTGTTTATTTTTACTTGATAACTTAATAAAAACAATTGACTGTTAATCTGCTTCTAATTTTAAAAGATATTTACTTCAAATCATTTTCGTGTTTTCCCAACATTTTCCAACTTTTCGAACAGCGCCATCTGTCCGCTAAGTGTTAAACTAAATGGTATTACGCCAAGTGTTCTCTCACCGTGTATGTATGCAGTCTATAGGGTTTCCCACGAGATGGCGCGTGGTTAGGGCTGCGCTCGCCGCCAGCAGGGCTGCCGTAGTGGCTCCGCAATGCAGCCGAAACGCTATCGAGTCTATTTTAGGGTTGACTCCTTGCTGTTAGGAACAAATGAGAAGCAGATCTTTAAAGAGATTGCCTATCTTTACTTAAACTTTTTTGCTGAACGGCATCGGCATTCTAATAGGGACAGTACATACTGAACTAAATAGGTAAAATAAAATAACTAGATAGACAATCATTCTAATACTTTGTATTAAGTAAACTATTTCATTTCTTTTTGGGTAAGTAAATAAGGCTTCGCTATAGATAAAACATTGGTTAACTTATTTATCTTTTTAGTTTAATTTATTTTTGTTGGAAAGTGCTTATTCTCAGTAATCACGAGTTTGATTTGAATATCTCTCTTTGTATCGGATAACCACATTCAAAAGGAAGGTTATAAACTATTTTGAATCCCAAAATTCCCACAGTACTACGAGCCCCAATGCAAAATAGTTCGTCTAGTCCGAATTTTTTTACTGTGAGATTTTTCTAACTTTATTTTTTGTCTATACATATAAAAAGATTAAGCTGTTCTACCATCACATGTCGCGTTACTTATGCCCTTTTAAAATTATGTACTAATAAACTATTTTGGCTATTTCAATTTATAGATATTCTGTTTTATATTCGAAGAAATTACAAGCAAAATAGTTCGTCTAATTGTTAATTGATGCAAAAGAGTTCGTCTATCGTTGAGTTAAATAAAGTTATTCCTTCTTTGTACCATGATGTTCCATAATTTAAAATGTTTAAAGTAATTCTGTGCCATTTGTCACATGAGAGAGTATAAATTCAGAAAATTTCAGTAATTTTCATTAATTTTCAAATAACAATGGGTCGTGGCAAACCCGTGTGTGAAGAGCTGCGAAAGCGAATAATTTGTGGGGTCGAAGCTGGCAAATCAAGTTACCAAATATCTAAAGACTTGATACTTCCCAGATCTACAGTTCAGTCTATTATTTAACACTATAAAAAGAATAAAACGACTTCTTGTTTGAAGAAAACTGGTCGACCACGCATCACAAGTGCTGCAGACAACAGAGTTCTGAAGAAAATTATCAAAAATAATCGTCGTGCTCGAGCTGGAGAGCTCACGGTGCAATGGAGGGACATGATTCACAAAGACGTCTCAGTCGATACATGCAAAAGAGTCCTTAAAAGAATGGGTTACGGATTTTACACCGCTAAAGAGAAACCACTGTTGACTGCTGTACAAAAGAAAAAGAGGTTGAAATTTGCTCGTGATCATTTAAATTGGACTTCCGATCAGTGGCGTAGTATCATCTGGAGTGACGAGTCAAAATTTGAAGTGACAGTCGGTGATGAAAGGAAAAAAGTGATTCGGAACAAAAATGAGGCATTTCATACTGATTGTCTCAAACGAAAAGTGAAGTTTCCGGCTTCTCTAATTATATGGGGCTGCATGTTTGCACAAGGTGTTGGTTGTATGCAGTTTGTGGATGGTTCTATCACTGCTGTGAGGTATCAAAACCTTTTGGAAGAGAGTTTACTGCCTTCAATAATTCAATTCCCGCTCTCAAACATCAAGATTCATTCATTTTTCAACAGGATGGTGCTTCATGCCATACTGCAAGGACAAAAAGATGTGGCTATTGGCAAAAAGCATCCCTACAATCGAATGGCCATTTAACAGCCCGGATTTGTGGCCGATTGAAACCCTATGGTGGAAAATGAAAAAAGGTTCTCCGTAAAAATCCATCAAGATCAAAGAGCGACTTAAAGGCTAAACTACTGGCAGTTTGGGAGTCCATAACGCCTGAGGAGTGTGAAGTGTTGGTTGCAACCATGCCTCTTCGCATTAAAGCTGTTATTGAGAGCAAAGGCGACACAACTAAGTGGTGAAGACATGTAGACGAACTATTTTGCGTCAGTAACAAGGGTAGACGAATACTTTTGCTTTTTGTTATTTAGGATATTTTTTATTTTTTTTTATGTAAAGTTAAGTCATTAAAGAATTTCAGTTAAGTTAAAATAAACTTTAAAATATTCATTAAATTGTGGTTTACTTTTTATTAAACATTCTTTTTTATTTTACCAATATATTCTCTATATATTTTACGCTTTGCACTACTTTTCATACTAGACGAACTATTTTGCATTGGGGCTCGTACTATCTAATGTGTAAGTAGGCGCTGCACGTTTAAAGAAACAATAACATAGGATCGTATACTTATCAATACCATCGGTATCCGTGGCGGCGTGTGATCAGAGCAGTGCCCGAAGGAGCCATTTATTATTTACGCCGCCAGATGTATGGCGGCTGTAAAACTACGCGGGTCTACGGGACACATTCCCTTTTGCCAATATTTTTACTAACTTTTACTAGCCATATCTTCGTGGAAGTTACTAGGTACTGAAAATTGGTATTTATGTTATAAAAATAGGGTTTATATACATATATTCTTAGTTAAGCAGTTTGTTTAATCGCAAGACACACATAGTGCACATATCAGCAAAGCTTTCTTTGTTGATTAAGATTAAAAACAATTTCTTTTTTTTTCTTTTCTCAATAGTGAATTATCGTTGATCATCAGTTTAGTGTATAAGTTTAACGTAATTTTGTAATTTAATGTTCAAGCTCTTGTATTGTTCCTCTAGAACTGTTTTCTATCCGTGAGGACCTATAATTGGCTTTCTGTTAAGATATGCTGTACTTTTTTAGAATAAGTGGTCAAGCTGTTGGACCTCCTAACACTAAATAAATAAATAAATAAATAAATAGTGCGTATGTGTGTCCTGCCCTTTAGTTAGATTGAGCGAGTGTCATTATTACTCAATCGCGTTTTACTGAACTCACCGGTTCGTAGCATGTAAACTCGCTTAATCTAAGCGAACCCCTACTGCTTACGTATTTAACTCGAGTAAAACGATATCGCAATCAATTCATCGAGATCGATTAGACCCGATATTCAAGTTTCATAACTTTTGGAGTTTTACCCTTGTTTTATAACTGGTCATAGTAAACAAGTAATAATCACTACGGCTCGTGTTCGGTTGTCTACTGATACTGAGAATGTTTGGTTGTGACTATTGACTTGACTTTAGAGTTTGATAGTCATCGCAAAATATTGAAATGACATCTATAATTTAAGCGTAACCACCTCGCTGGCTTTCTGCAGGTTACTATAATACGTACGTGTACAGCTATTCAATTTATACTAGTGCAGCACAAATTCAATTCTACGCTCAAAGACAGGCTCACGCACACATAAATCCGCTCTGCTGGAGTTTCGAAAAGAGTCAAACTAATTCCAGCGGAGATTTGCTACGAAAAACGTGTAAGCGGGAAATATATATGTGCATCTGTTTTCGTAGTACGGAATAGTTGGTTTTTAGGTGTATTTATTTTGTGGTAGTGTCTGTATATATACCCCGCCGGAGAGCAGCGCGTATATACTGGTGAGGATCTCCATGGGCCTGCGAGGCTGCGCGGGGCGCTCGCGCCGCCGCCACGCGCCTGCGCCCGCGGCCACGCCCGCGTGCGCGCCCGCGCCGCGCCCGCGCCGCCCCCAAGACACGCCGGACTCCCTGTGCACACAAAACGATGGAAATTGGCCTCAATTCCATCTATATTAGATGATCCTCGGTAACACTGTCTACGTGGAAACCGCGATGTTCTTATTTGGTTAGAGGGTCTGTACACAGTCAATTATGAATGTCAATCGATTGACAATGTGCACGTGATTATTGACGTAACACGTTTACAAGAAGCAGTTGTAGCAACATTTGATTTCGATTGACATTCGCCTCAATTGCTCGGTGCTCCTGGTAAACGATCAACATTTTATGTGAATTTAAACGTTATTCACGTAAATATTGACAATACTTTACACTAATTGACATTACTAGACCAATTCATGGTCGTCTTATCGCTATAGTGATTATTCAACTTTCCTAAATTCAGTTGTTCTAATAGTTGTGCTAAATTACTTAGTTAATCAAAAGCCATACTTTTTTCCAATTTAGAATAATAATAAGGCTCCCTAAATGGTGCATTTAGTATCTGAATCATAAGATACAACTGAATTTAGGCAGAAATCCGCTCCAAAATAGGGTGCATCCATTTAGAAGATCCGACGCCACAATCACTAAGAAACGCCAAACTCATGGATGAATGAAATGAAATCTCTACATTTTCTTCTACATAATAAGGAATTGGATTTGGTTAGAAAATGGTCCTTGTATTAGTTCAGACTTTAATAAATGAATTTAGTCGTAAGAGCATTTAAATATAAACGTTCACTGCACATTCTAATAAGTTTATTTTTATGTTTACTATTATATGTTCAGTTTTAAATAACTATATAGACCATTTAACGGCTTAATGATGATATAATAAAACTACAAATAAGGGTTCTGTACACGATATTATAATATCCACTGCGTATTTATTTACATTGAAATGATTTTGGTTCAAAAACTACAGCATTTTTCTCTCGTGAATATTTTAATATTTATGTGAACATTAATAATCATTTTCTCAATGAAAAACGAACAAGTTGAATAGTAAAATGATTTCGTATTTCTTAAAACGTAGTGGAGTACGATTAATATGTGTGTCACTAAAACTTAAAATCTGTCCGTTAAAATATTAACGTAAAAATATGCTGTTAATGTCCCTCTGCACGGCAAAGATCTCTCATCTCACAGAAGATACTCGGAGCAGTGAAGTGAAGAGGTTTAGACGTAATCACCTCTTTTGCGGGTTAGTGATCACAAAGCCGCACTATGTTTGAAAAGTAAAAAATTAAAAACATACTTCGCTCGACCCGGGTACTGAACCCGGGACCTTGGTTTCGGCCGGCGAATGCAAATGCCTCTACACCACCAAGGCGTTACTATCTATTAATATAAGTCGAAATAAAATTAAGCTGACTCTACACCTTTTCGTTACCATTTGCTTTATCAATTCCATATGAAAGAACTTTGGAAAGTTTCCAAATTGTCCGCGCTTCTGTGATAAATGTTCTATTGAGCGTCCTAACGGCCGTGTAATCCGGGCCCGTGTCTAGCGGTTAATTAAATAAATTCTCATGTATCGTTTTCACATATTAATGTTAGAAGCTCAAAGATTCCGGAGCGATTCCATCTGGCGTCTGTTTAATGAAGATTTATAACACTATGGGTCCAAAGTAGCGACCTTGCGGCACTCCACACAAACAAACACTTTCAAAACGTTCCATTGAAGTTAGATGAAAGACAATGCGTAAATTAATAATGCAAACAAACAAGGCCGTGGTTAAATTTACCATTGATAATGTAGTTAAATGGATGTAAAGTGTGATCAAGGCATGGTCATTCGTGTGAGAAGCTTCCGACGAGTCCGCGAGACGGACGGCGGGACAGTTGGTCACGGTTGCGAAGTCGCAGTATTTCTTTGTCATGGCGAGATGAGTCAATTGTTTTATTTTGAAATTCGGTCGGTTGTCTGGGCGCGGGGTACCGCCGGCCCATTGACAGACATTGTTTATAAATGTTTTGCAAGATATTTAATGAATTAAACGTAGAATTTTACTTGATAGACGTGTGGCTGCTTTTTCAACTGAAGACTCGGACAAACTGACAAACTAAAACAAATCATTTTATGTTTGGGTTAAAACATCATCTCCAATTTCAACAATTTGCTTTCGTTTAGAAACATCAGTTTCTTTTTTGTAGATGAACTAATTTTGAAAATACTACTATTAAAAAGTTTATTTTTATTGGACAGCAGTTTTTCTTGCTGATTTTTCTCTGTTGATCTTCTTCTTCCAAATCATTAGTACACTTAAAAGTTGACTAAAAGTACTTGACATAAGGTGATCTTATTAGTTCCTGCTGATTTGTTTAGAGAGTAGACTGGTTATTGTGTACCTTCTATGTGAAATCCTCTGAAGCCTCACTCCGGGTTCTGGCCGACCTCCGGACGTCTTGCCCATCGGGTCCCCACGCGCTAGTGCAGGCGACTCCAACCCATTTCACGCAGCCTCACTGCAAACGAGGAGTTTCATTACAAAAAGTCTCATTGGATCTTTAAGTTGTCTTTAAGCAGTATTCCGAGTTCGGTGGCAGACCGCAACCGCAGGCGGTTCATTAAAATGTATCTGCGCTCGCTGCATGTCACAACCACAAACTACACCATGACAGCGAACCACCTGTGAGTGAGTGTTGTCTGCGGCATCATTCGGAATTGCTACCTCCAAGACTACGCCACTCGTAAAACTACTTAAATCTTTCGTTGATATTGAGTGAGTTTACTAACGGCAAGTCGGTGAATTCTGGTGAATATATAATATCCAAATGTGATATCCAAATTTAAAAAAATGTATGTAACTTATATGTCTATAAAACGATGCTTCGTTTCGAATTGGTTGTAACCATGTGTGTACGGGCACAGAGACATCAAATGATTAATTAGGAGAGGTTAATGAGTGATTTATGACATGTAATGTATATAAAAATAACGTCAAGTAACTGTCAAATTGATTGACGTTTATGAGTACGAAAATGAGTATTTTAAAGATCATAAGTCGTAAGAAATAACTATGAAATATTAATAGGCCTTACTAATTATACCAATCTAGACATTAGTCGGACACTAAAATACAATGTGTACTTCATTACAGACACCGGGACCGCATGTGGTTCCGCGAATAGTAACAGTTCAAACGTTCACAACTCATAGGCCTGTCAATCCGTTGTTACTTGCCGGAACTAGTAGCTCGACCCAGCTACTCGGCTCGTTACTATGTCATAGTCAGTTTTAAAAAGTTCACGTGTATTCTTCTTATCGTGTCAATATTTCACGTGTATGATTTTGTCACGAGTATGATTGGGAACGATTTAATGTATTGTTGTATTTTTGGTAATAGTGTGAATAGTACTGGTGTATTCATTAATATCAATTTGAAGGTAGATACTGGGCCAATTAAGCTTAATAATTACAAATAAGTACTTAAAGAACAAAAGCCGGTTAATATTCACAACTACAACAACAATCAAATGTTATTTGTTTTATTTTCAAGTCTTATATGCAACTAGCTGCGCCCCGCGGTTTCACCCGCGTTGTACCCGTTCCCGCGGGAATTTCGGGATAAAAAATAGATGTTGGCCGATTCTCAGACCTACTCAATATGCTCACAAAATTTCATGAGAATCGGTCGAGCCGTTTCGGAGGAGTACGCGAACGAACACTGTGACACGAGAATTTTATATATAAGACTAGCTCCGCCCCGCGGTTTCACCCGCGTTGTACCCGTTCCCGCGGGAATTTCGGGATGAAAAATAGACGTTGGCCGATTCTCAGACCTACTTAATATGCTCACAAAATTTCATGAGAATCGGTCGAGCCGTTTCGGAGGAGTACGCGAACGAACACTGTGACACGAGAATTTTATATATAAGATTATACCTGAATTGAAATACATTTTCATTTATGGACGTGATGTTTGAATATATTTTACTCACGATATTAATATACAAGGTAGAGTTAATGTAGAGTAGGCAAAATCCACCAAAAATAAATAAAAAGTCTATAGAGGAAATTATTTTACATATCTTAGTTCAGTCACTAAAACTAAACCCAAATCCAAAAAAAAAGTGTGAATAGAAAGCTTTGTTAGAAAGTGTTGTCACGTCATAAACTACGGAAAGAGCTTAAAGTTGATGAAGTGAATAAATCTCTTGCGAGAAAACTGAGAGAGATTCTTCGGAGACAAATACGGTAGTTACGGAGCCGCGGCATGGACGGCTCACTTTACTAGCTCGACAAGCTGGGACGTGACTCCGGTCATTGAAATGAGTGTTGTAACGGTGACCACTACCGGATGAATTATCTATGCACTGTTTTTAAATTGGAATTGGAACTTTAAGGGGTTCTTTGTGGATTTTTGATAATTCATCTGAAATATTCTCTGGAATGCTGTATCTGACTTTAATACGTCTGATATTATCGGTGCATACACGAATCAAGGAACGGAACGAGTAGATTTTTTATATAGTTATTTTAATAGTCAATCGATACAAATAACATATTTTGTTAAAGTAACTAAAACGAACTATTATCTTCGGCATCGCATGGAGCCGTTACAGAAAACTGTCACGGAAATGAAGTTTCATTGGAACGAGATCCTGTGCCGGATAGCGGCCGCCTGACGGAAGCGGTTCACTTACATTCGCTCGACAATCTATAATAATCAACTAGTCACTAGTTACTGCCAGCGGTTTGCGCGAAAATTGACACACATGTGTTTTTGACATTTAATGCTAATTGTTAGGAGGCCGGTAGCACGGCTTCTGTGGAATTACACGTAGATGATTTACTTTAAGACATCTACAGACATCTTCATTTACATTATATACATCTGTTTAACTTTCGTATGTCTCGGTAGATTAGGCTTTATAGTAGAACGACTAGAAGCGTTTTATATGGCAGCTGTCATTCTTTTACAATTTCAAAGTAATTAAAATCAAACAAATGAATGTCCAAAAAAAAGCTGTCATTGTAGAATTAATTTGGAGAAAATAGTTGTTTGTTGTTTAGTTTTTATTATAAAACTGAAACAAGATATAAGTTTAAATTTCAAAAATCGAATGAGGTTTTAACTTCAATAGAGCTCATTTCAAATCACACATTGCACCCTGCAAGACAAATGTGACGCAGGAAATGTCATTAGTGCTAATACTCTCGACTACAATAGTAACAGGATTGACTCCGAAGCCTACTTCACCAACCATTTCCTTGAAATGCCGAGACATAACGTCTTACTTCCTATTCAAAGAGAATAAACGTACTTTTTAGTACTTGAGTCACACTAAAAGCTGCCAAATAGATTCTCTAGCAGAACAAGTTTAAAGCGACACCACACTTAAAGAGCGTATTGCAAACGTTATCTTTTACAAAACTCAAGTAAGTCTGCACGTGACTGGTACAGCCATTGAAGCAATTTACAAGTCACAACTTGCTGCATTGCGGCCCGATGTTTCAAAGTATTTGCATCAAAAAAGTAATACATACACGAAATACTTAATATTAAGTGCAACCCCCAATACTCCGAGCCGCGTCTAAATATTTCACGTTACATTATTTATTTACGTCGGACACGCTTCCGAAGTTTTGCCTTATTTTACTAACTTCGCCCTCAACTTTGGGTTTCGTAAAGATAACTTTTTATTTGTAATTACTGTCAAAAAGGTACTTTAATAATGAAAAACTTGCAAGTTACTACCAGCCGGCCGGTGACGTGTACATCGCTAGCAACTCGCCCGTGATTTGCTTTTGTTTATTAACTTGATCTGTCGGACAATCCTCCCTGAAAGACTACATTAAATATTCAGATAGTATTTCGACATCGTCTTATAGTTTGTGATATTATCTTCTACATTCAAACTCCCCCTATAATAAGTTTTGTATTTGGGAATACAACTGTAAGTTGACTTTGATTCATCATTGTACATTACTTAATTATATCCCAATCCCCTTGGATTGATTTGAATCGTTTTATGTTGAAAAATACTTCACGATAAATCCTATACTTAATGACTAACATTTTAAGCAAATGTCGGATTGTCTATTAAGAACGAATGCCAAGTTTAACGACACCAACACCAATAGTATCGAGGTATCGATAGCTGCTGAGTTAACCATCACAATCCAACACCTCACAAAACGAAAAATGCAATGCAAAATAAATATAAAACGGTCCTGAGGCGATAACAAACAGTTTTATTGTACTGTTCTGTCGAGTTCGCTCACAGTACGTGAGCAGTACCTTACAGCCTATAACGAACATATAGATATTTTGCCAAAGTTTTATTTGACTGCTTTCACCTGCACTGAACTGGCGATGCTGGGTAAAGTGATATTAAAAATCGAATTAAAGCAGTTCTAAATGTTTTAGTATTTTGAATGAATTGCTCATTTGAAATTTGAAGTGGTGGCACATAATGCCACGCAACGTATCTCAACTACCATGTTGGTATAATTATTTCCGGATGTCAACCTATTTTCCCTCAATACTTCGCACGCAGACCCACATAAAGTTGTTACGTAAAGTCGACTGCGTACTAAAAATCTTATCGAAGTTATATTATATTTATTTGTTGGTTGCAGCCACGGCTCGCTAGTTTAAATTTTAACTTTAAAATTCACTCGGAACATTCGTTTTAAAATAAAATGAGTTTGGCCACTTAAAGTGAATACTGCAGTTACAATGTCCGTTGGCAAAGCTTTTCTTTTTGTGTGGTGTGTGAGCGCCGCCACTGGCAACATTTCGGAGGTACTTTAATTGTTTTGTTCGAACTCCTTTGTTGCAAAACCTATTCATATTTAAAATAAACCGAAAAACAGTTTCAATGAAATAGAGCTGCGATGCCGCGATAGTTGCATTGTTACTTGAATTAAAATACTCTGTATTTTTTTGTTCGGACAATGAAAAATAGCGTTTTGTTCAATTGATATCATTTTATAGGATTTTTTGTTAACTAAGCTCGTTTTGTTGGCCATGGCTTTTAGCTGAGGGAATAAAATGTTTTACCCAATTTATAAAGCCAGGTTGCCGGCCAGGTTCAATGCTGCGGTCGCAATTTTTTGAGATATGGAATCTTTTCGTTTACTCATTTGGCCACAACCTACTCCAATGTATTTAGGACTAGCGTAGGCTATAATCATAATAACCTTAAGACTAACTTTTGGTTAATGAAATCATATCAAACCAAATCACATTAAACCTCTAAGAACCTCAAAGACTGACTTGCCTGTAATCTGCTCTCGCCCTTACAGTAAAACACTGGATGGTTACGTTATTTTCAGCAATTCTACCAAGACAACCGTGCTCTGGCCAAAACCATATTGGAAGCGATGCAAGACTCCAACTTTAATGAAGAAGTGATTTTCGATCTGAGAAAAGAAAACCAAGTGTACCTGAACCGCACCATGTCTCTAGTTATTAAATATGTCGTTAAGAGGTGAGAGGTCTTGTTATACTGGTAATGAACTGACTATAATCAAGTACTGAGCGTAAATTACTACATGCCGATGAGATGTGCCGGATTGTTAAAGATCTGCGGACACGGATACAGATTATTAGTGTCCTGTTCTCTTCCTCGTATACGAAACGGAAATGGGTCTCAACTCCCTTAATATAAAGCCATGAGTCTTTTGTAAGCGACAATGTCTCCATTTAAAACTTTCTGAAGTACTTGTACAATTAATGATTACTTAATTTGATCATCAAAAAGGGCACGGAATATTCTTTAATAGTTAATAGTTAGTACCTTTCCCCTGTCTCCGATATCCGCGGATCTTCGGCACCTCACTAATTATATCATACGGCAATAAATACTCTTTGTATTCCAGGGAAGTGGACATCTACAGATCAAGACGGACGGATCCTCTCTTCCGCAAAATATATTCAGCTCTCATCATGAAACTTATTGACATTGCCAAAGTAAATAAATATACCACTCACTTGTTAACACTGAAGGCCAATTTGATGTTGGGTGATAGTTCTATAAGACAATACTATACACGATCTGTTCAACTTTCATTCCCTCTTCAACGTAGGAGTATTTTAACAATCGTTCTTATAGAAAATAGACACTGTGGCCCATTTTTTTCACTTTTATTTATGAGTCAAGAAAATAAAAAAAATCTCGTTTTTTAATCAGGACCTGGACAAGAGCCAGAGCTCGTCGGCGCGCATCGACACCGCTCACCGCTACTACATGACGGTGCAGAACCAAGAGATGCACGACGAGATGGCCGACGTGCAGGTGTTCCACGCCTGCGCCCGCCTCTACGACATCCTGTTCAGTGTGAGTGTTGGGAACCAGGTGTTCTATTGTTGGGAACCAGGTTTTCTAGTGTTGAAAACAGGTAAATAGAACATTCTAAGCAATTGGGCTTTTGAAAAAAAAATATAGGTATTGATTTTTTTTATGTATTTTAAAACTTTATTATTAATAATATTGATATTTAATGCAAAAAACTTAAAAAAAAAAATTTCAATTAATTATAAACAATTAAAAATTGATGAAATTTCAATAAAAATCACGTGACTATAAACGCGCCAAGATCGGTCACCGTAGTGGTGACGTCATAATGATAAAGCTATTTAACCATAAGTACGTACAGCGTTTACAATCAAGATTCCCGCCCTTTTATTCTCTTTCCCTCCAAAAGTTTGCGATGTAACCGAACCTCTTTTCATAAACATATAAAAAGTTTGCGATGTAACCGAACCTCTTTTCATTAACATTAATTATCATTATGACGTCACACGCGCTCGAGTTTATTCGGGAGTTGTCGGCGTGTCTTCGGTACCTACTGGATTCAAAAATTAATTTTTATTTTGAAATAACTTTTGAATTATTGCGAAAAAAAATAAAATAAAAATAGTTTTGTTATAAAACTAATATATAATCTTTCCATTTATCACAAAAAAATTTTTTTTTCAAAAGCCCTATTGTTGCTTGTCTATCTACCTTTTTGGCTAAAGTTATCAACATTGAAATACTGAAGTACAAGCAAATCCACAATACCAAAGAACGATAAAGGAACATTAATTCCGCAGCGACTCGCTACTGATATTTACTTTTTATATTCACGTATAATCGGTCAGTTTGGACGTGCAAAATATGCCTGCTCACTTTGAACGTCGCTTCATTAAAGTGTGACGACAAAGAGCGCCAATCAATTCCGCTACGAACAGTTAAAAAGCAACGAGCATCACACGAATATTTTCGCATTCAATATCAATGTGGATATCAACGTCGTACCAATTACACTCAATATAAAAGGAATTAAAATGCAGTTTTAACGAAGGTTCCGTGCCAAGTCTGGATTCATTGCAGGAAGAGGAATTTGAATAGTTTCTGTAACACGAGTCGGTGCCTGGTCACTTCGTTAGTGATACTCTTGAGATGTAAGACTTTTCAAAAGTTTTAATGAGATATTACTAATATTTGTAGTAATACTATTCAGAAAAATACTTTGAACTCTTGAAGTCTACTACAAAATTGCGGCAATTAAGTGATAAGTCTCTTTTCTAGAGTGCGATTTCTCTAATGAACTAGCAGCAAATTTTAACCTGAATGTGACTATCAAATTAGTTATGGTTATAATATTCTACTAAACTGAACTCTACGCCCTAGGCCCCAAGGATCTTCGCTACCCTGGGTCCCCCAGACGACCTCACTCCTCGGATCCTCATGAAGAAGCTGAAGACCATGCAGGTGAAGCCAGTACATCTCGCCGTTACGTTGCTTATACAGGTACGAATACTTTACAACTAAAGTACTACTAAAAGATGTCTTTTTTCAAGTTCGCCCAAATAGTTCGCCATTATTCGATACACACCGGTAGGCTTTTCCATCATGCCATGTATGATACGGCATGGTGAATGTCGCATCAGCTCTCATAAGAAATAACACAGGCAGCGATTAAAATCCACCAGCAGAAACGAGCTATACGCAAACGTATAGGTCATAAAGTCGAACTTGACTGACTCACCGACTTATATCACAGCTCATTCGAAACTACTGTACCTAGAAACTTGAAATTTGGTACAGGAGTTCCTTTAATGATGTAACTGAGCACTAATGAAAGATTTGACCAAATTCAAGCCTAATTTGAAATTCAGGCCAGGAGGTGGCCCTTTTAGATTTAAGAGGCTGTTTCCTCCCCCCAGTTCCACCTCCGTTCCACAGTCAACTTCGTGATACGCACCAACGCGCTCAACACCCTGACTACGAAGCCGCAGTCCGTGGGCCCGGAGGTGGTGGAGACCATCAAGAACCTCGCGGCCCGCCTCCTGCCCGTGGCAGAACTCATTGACATCCATCTGGCTAACTCGAGTCCAGCCTTCAAGGACACCTGTCCGGCGACGTGGCTCGGCATTGTTAATAATAAATAAGATTGAAGAGTAGCTGGCTTCTGGGAGTTTGGAACTGCTTTACGTAGATAAGTGACAATAGCGTCTATTCTTTTTGACTACATGACTTATTTTTGATTTGCCGTTTTGCTACTAGATGACTGGCAAAAGTAATATATTCTACTAGCTGCACCCCGAGGTTTCACCCACGTTGTACCCGTTCCCGCAGGAATTTCGGGATAAAATGTATCCCATGTGTTATTCTGATGTGTAACCTATATTACTGTAAAATTTCATCCAAATCCATTCAGTAGTTTTTGCGTGAAAGAGCAACAAACATACATCCATACATCCATCCATACATACATCCATCCTCACAAACTTTCGCATTTATAATATCAGTGTAGGATATATTTGGTTGTCTACTATCATAATACAGAGAAATGCCATGTGATAGGGAAATATTGATTGCCAATTTCCATCCAAATCCTATCTCTACTAATTTCAAGATCAGTAGCTTGTCCGTAATTGAGTAACAAACACAACAATCATCTAATAGATTCACATTTATGATACATATTAGTAGGATTTTATTCTCCATAGTTCGACTCTACCTTATCAATATCACTGGTAACTAAGTAAAGCTCATAGGCCTCTCCAAATTCCCCGTGATTGAGTCGACATGAACCCATGTCACTAAGCCAAGTCACAGGTTAGAGGTATAATCGGTCTATAATTCAATAACAAGACCTTGCACGTGCCCAACAGTATTACACCTACTTCAATAGATTACACCTACTTCAATTCGAGACACAGTGGGTGAAACATGACGCAGTTACTAAACTACTGTTTTATTGAACCGGCTTGATTTATTGGCGATAAACTTGCACTACTGAGATATTCTGTGGCTTTAACGATGCTTTATAAATATACAAAAGATTATTGTAGAATGTGTACAATAGATATGTACCTACTCTATTTAGTATTTCTAATATCAATATATAGTACTCTATTCCATTTCTTATACGTATTATTTTATTCGTTTTATTAGGTTTTAAGCCTGACCAAGTGCAATTCGAGCAAACCTCACCTGTACAGTTAAACCTACACCCACAAACGCATGCTACACCTAATAATAGAAGCCAATCAACTTAATATTTCTACTTGGATTACGAACTCATGCAAAATCGAGCGAACCTTCTAATCCATAATCACCACTGTCTTTACTATTATGTTAATTAGTTTCGTCGATACTGCTGACTAAAAACGTGACACGTTGCTAATGACCAGTGTGCTTGTATTCATAGTGCGGTATATGTGCTCGATGTAGAAAATATGGTATTTAAGTTTTAGCCTAAGTTTAGAGACGGGACACTACACGATTCTGGATTGCATGAAACAGGGCAGGTCTTTATATGGTTTCGTAGTGAAATGAATGGCAAAAAAGGAATGTTTTTCTCAATCGAACATATGGAGGTACCGTCCGGTAGGTGCAGTCAAACTCGTGACGGTTTTAAAATAAATGGTGCAAATAAAACCCAAACCACTCGAGACACCTAATAATATTCTAGAAGAAAGTAATATGTAACATATAAAATGCATTTAAAAAATCGCATACATCACTTTCTTACAAAATATATGGTATCAATAAACGTCATCACTGAAATATTCATAAAATAAAATAACAATAACGATCACATATTTCAGAGTCGTCCATAAATTCCGCTATTATTACATCGGAACCGTAAAATATAATATAAAACACATGAATCCGTCAACGGTGCGCGCGCGCCGGTGGATAACTGTTCCTGTTATTTATTAGTAATTGTTTTACATCATATTATTAGATATAATAGGGTTGATAATGTGACAATGTGTCAACGAGATATTTCTGAAGAGTTATTTGATTGTAGTATATACCCCGGCCCGGTCTATGATGCCCCAACACAACGAACATGACAGGCGACGACAAGACATTATAGTATAAATACTGTGTGTTGATTAGTGGAATATTTTAAAATTGAGTTTTTCTCCCATTATTAACCAATCAACTAGTATTTAAGGCAGTTTATGATTTTATGCTATCTATGACACGCTGTCACGCCCGCACAAACACGACACGACATCGCCAGCAGGCTGGTAAGTGTTGTGTTTAAAAACCTAAGTCCCTAAATTGCTTCTTATAAAACTGCAGGTAACATCCATATTGTAACAATATTCCGTACCAACCCTAGCTCCTGAAACGATATGCGTCCGCACATTTTATTGTATTACGTAGTACGCAGATTTATACGAGTAACATGTCCCCAGCTCTAATTTTAAAACAATTTCCTTCACTCTATTGTTTGTGACGTGTTTTACTTCGATTCGTTAATGGAACATTGAAATTAAAATAAACAATTGGACATCGACGTTAGTTACGAAAATAACTTATTTTAATTTTCATTCATATATCGATAATATATCGACTAGTGTTCAGTTTTACGTGTAGGTATATTCGATTACTTCAACCTGCGCGCTGCGGTTGAATCCCAGCGTATTTTACTGCCTTGCGGATGGAATTTTCATAATTTCTTTTTAAGTGGTTAGGTACGTCATAACAGCTGTCTGTTGCGGAACCCAAACCGTCTAGCGGTAGTTTTCATATTAGTTTCAATAGTTTCCTCAATCCGATTCCTATTTTTCATTAACCATTTTCTCATCGCATTGCTAAGGAATAGACAAAGAATTAAAAAATATGCATCAGAAATGCATAGAAATGCAACGCTACTTCTATACAAAAGATTCCCTCGTAATCCTATAAGGATCAATGCTTTATTTTAACCGCTCAAATACAAAATCAAACCGTTACAAGTCTTAAAAATAAAGCGCACTACACACGTAATAAATAAACTCATCAAATATTGAGGTCAAAGCACCCTCGATATAAAGACGGGCGCAACGTAAATAACTGGGGGTAATCGTACCGGTACGCCACGTAACGTTACCCGTTACGTTACCCGCGGAACGGAACGTGATGCGATGTGACGCGGACCTTCGTTCCTTATTTTATAGGACCGGGAACAGTGGAGGGACTGTGACTGATATATTTAGGTTCTTGAGGAGTTCAGTTGTAACTTGATTGCGTGATCGAGTTGAAAACTGGAGTTAGGGAGGAAAGGCCTTAGTTCCTTTATACACCTACGCGTTCGCTTGTAGTCAGGTGTTTTCAACCGGCTAGAAAAGAGTTTAGGTACATTTGAAGTGCTAACAGCGGCTCTCGGTTTAACCCGCGCTGCGCTCGTTCCCGTGGGAAATTCGTGAAAAAATACCTATAACCTTCCCGTTGAACACTTGACACGTAACACCCAAAAAATTCGCTTTAGAGCTACGTTCAAGACTGGTATCCATTTTAGTTTTGAATTTTGTAAATCGTTGGCGCTCTGTTGAACTTGTAACGGAACAAAAGCCTAGATGAAGGCTTTTGTTAAAGATTAGGCTTTCTGAGAAAACACTGAATGAAACATTAATCCACACGCTCATGTGAATGTGCCCTTACACTGTTAATGGACGCTGGTATCATTCTAACATTAGCTTTATCTCTGAGACGTTCTAGATAGGCCTAATTTATGTCAAGATAGATATATTGCGCTGCAGGTACGCGCCGTACGCGTAAATCTCGCTAGGTACTCTGTGCCTCATACATTGATAGCATGTTGTGCGCAAACGTATTATTCGGTAGTAAAAACATGAAGTTTACGACCTAGGTGTTATGATAGATAAGTCTGGTTACGGGTAAATTAACTCATGTTTACGAAGTTTACATAAGTAGGGACTTTTATCTAGTGATGACTCCGTATAAATATGTGATCTCGATATTAATCCTTCAGACACAGCAAAGAACCGCCATTAATATGGTCATAAAAATGCAAATACCAAAAATCAAACCATAAATTGAGCTAGATTCATATAAATCTCTAAATTATCAAGCCGCCGTCCATTACCCCTACCATTTGCAATAAATCAATTATAAGTCGAACCGAACTCGACCTTTTTACCGGCACACTCTTAAGCTCCTATTTTTTCAACAAATAAGCTGTAAAGATTTATGTGTGCTGACTGCATCCTCCCCCGGGGCGACGATTAGGGCATGCCGAATCGCCCACGAAAATAGCCTCGAGATAAAATTTCCCAGCCTTATATCACGGAATTAGAGGATTATTCGGTCGTGTTAGAATAAGCGTTAAAAAGTCGCTCTCGGCTTTAGTTAAAATAATGGTAGGGGCTTGAAGGCGCGAAGGACAGGTAATTTGTTGTGTAGTTACGCGAGATTGGTGGCCGACATTAAACAGCCTACGTTACGGTCCACTATTCGTTTACCCGCCATTACATTAAATGTTGACGACCGCCGAACCGGCCCTAAGCACAAAAAGTTGCGAATACAAATAATCAGCGTTTAAATCAAAATGGACTCTACTTTGTGTAAGTTTAACGGCCGCGTAAATGTCATTGAAGTTTATGTGTTGTTTTACTGGTTCATGGTAATCCTAGTTTATCATCAAAATAATGACATACAGTGAGGGAAATGTCCAGCTCGTCGGTCTCTGGAGGGAAATCGTCGGCTAGTACTCTACTAGTCGATTTTGTGGAGCGTTCTCCATATGCTACCTGTAAGAAGTTGAGTACTAGCATTGACAGACTAGCGACAAACTTCGCACCGGTAGAGACAACTATCTACAAAACCGAAACTAGCCAACAATGTCCCTCCAGAGGCCGACGCGACGACTAAGGAATGTCGCCATCTGTCTCTACTCTACCCCAGCAAAACTAATAAATTAAAAGAATTATAACTATCTTTACCCAATTTTTAAAAACAGCAGCCTACTTAAATGGCACTGTACAGTACAACACAACGCACTTTTGTGGAGTAGGTTCAAAGAGGTTTTAAATAAAACTCGTGATTTTATTTATTCAATTAATATGTATGTTTTCCATTAAATGTCCCTCACGATAAAAAGGGTTGTCAGGTGAAGGAATTTTTAATTCATATGATATGGTAATCGGACACGTTTTAGGTGGCAACATTTTTTGTTTACTTCATGTTACTGGTAATTCATGGGGTTATACACAGATTTGAAGATGATACATTTGAGTTTTATACTGAGACCCGCGTACATTGTGTTGTACCCTTTGTACGAGTCAGACAAGTAGGTAGGCTTTTCTGTGAAGTTCATAGAGTAATATGAACCTATTAGCCTTAAACTTAATTAATTTTATTAAAAATCTTATGTTGTGCCAAAACCGGCGGTGACTATTTATTTTAAAAAAGATCATAAGGTTTAAGCGGTAGTGCATAATTAACGTGACCATACTATAGTGAAAGAGATGCTCAATGTTCGTTCGGTTTCATGAAATTCGCCAGTCGCCGGTGCTGTTCGCACCGTGGCACCGCGGCGTGTGCCCGGCCCGCTACACTCGGAGAACATAATGGTAGTAAAGTTTAACAATGGGGGTTTCAGCAAGTGTCGGCACTTCCCAGTTAGATAAGGCTCCGCGACTACTTCATTATGTATACCAGCAGGGTTATGAGCAAAGAAAATGTTTAGCTCGACAACAGGCCGTGTAGTGTAATCTGCAAGCAAGCTGCAGCTTCGATAGAAAGGAACCTTATGCTCGTTAATGTATTTAAAACTGAGCAGCTTGTGGCTTAGAAGTTCTAAACTAAATTTTTACCTAATGTTTAGGCTGAGAAATCTAAGCGAATCTTGCCAAGTTACAATATCTATTACTAGCAGCGCCCCGCGGTTTTACCCGCGGTGTACCCGTTCCCGTGGGAATTTCGGGAATTTTTTTACATAAAAACCTTCCTCTTGAATCACTCTACCTATTACAAAAAACCGCATCAAAATCCGTTGCGTAATTTTAAAGATTTAAGCATACAGACAGACAAACAGACAGACAGACACGAAAAAGAGACGACTTTATTTTATACTCGTACTATGTAGTGATATGGTTAAAATCGATTACTTTACTTTACTTTGAAATCATACGTTCTTGTATGAATCGACAATTTACATATATGACAATTTAGCCCATATTTACACCTCCAACTCTATCCAATTATTTCTCCAAATTGAACTGTAACACAAAGTGCGGTATACCTCTTTTTGACAAGCCGGTTATTGTCGTCATTGTCCTGGTTGGTTGTTACCAACACAGCCCGAGATCAACGTAACATATGACCTGTCGCCCGGAAATGGACTGCGAAGTAGATTACAGCCATAAGAATACAATGAGTTTGATTTCATAGTACAACAGTATTATGGGTCTTTTTACGCTGATGTTTAGAGAGGCGTGGTGTGATCGCTGATGATTGTAGCTGTCTGTATGTCAGCTCGTAGTCATAGTGTAGTATAGCATCGGAGTTGATAGTAAAACATATCGAATTTTAAATATTTTTAACGCGACTTATGATGGGAGATCACGATTTCTCTGCATAAACTGTCAACTATCCAATAACATAGTCTGTAGCAATATATATAATAACTAGAATACAGCAAATGTATAAATACTTATATAAGTATTCATGAAGAGGGGAACTTACTGGAACGCGAGCACCCATAGGGAGCACCTGGGGCCGAGAACTAGCATTTCATTAGCAAGTTTTATGAGAAACCTTTCTATTCCCTCGTATTTTTAACAAGCTGCCTATTTTTTACCCGCGTTGGACCAGGTTTTGAGAATATTAGGGAATGAAAAGAAGTCCACCTTCCTCTTGAATGTGACAAGTACAAAAATATTTTTTTCTA
Source organism: Cyclophora albipunctata (assembly GCA_963082685.1). Classification (NCBI taxonomy): domain Eukaryota; kingdom Metazoa; phylum Arthropoda; class Insecta; order Lepidoptera; family Geometridae; genus Cyclophora; species Cyclophora albipunctata. Next base: position 720,711 of record OY720113.1, on the reverse strand, counting down.
ATATTCGTCTGGCTAATAGAGATTATATTATCGTTTTCAAAATTATTAGGATTGTATGAAAAGTATTACTCTGTAATGTCCCACAGCTGGGCTAAGGCTGCTCATCTCACTGGAGATATTTGAATTTACTGGTAGCACCCTTTTTTCAAAAGTTTAAGAAAGGAGGTACTATAATGAATAAGTACAAAACCAACATCAAAGTTATCTTGCCAATCTTAAGAGTTGCCTTTAAAAAGTACTGAAAAACTTCCGATGTCGATCGTGGTCGGAAATGTCTCATTATCGTAAAACTTGATTATAAAATCAATCAGTTTGTGATAACCAAAGAGATGTGATTTAAAACCATTTCAGAAAGATCGACCGACTGCAATAGAATTTAAATCATGAGTCCATTTCGGTACCTTTTATTTGAAACAAAATATATATTTTCCTTTTTTGGAGTTTGTTGAATGAAGTGGGAATTTAAAAAGCAAAAAAAAATCCTTCATTATAAACCCCCAATTAGTACCGAAACCCGCAAACAGATGGCGTTAAAAAGCAATTAGTACGGCTTTAATGGCGGCTCACGTTTTGGTAAGCCGTTAATTCTGTTACAGATATAATAGGCCGCAAGGACTAATTGAATTAGCAGTTTAGTTAGCTGAATAAAACAAAGGGAGTCAACTAAAAAACATGTTTTGTAGAATACCTATTCTACTTATTAGGTATCACCTGGCCAGCTGTTCCTCGGCTTATTAACTTTGTACCCATGGGAATATTGGAATAAAAAATGACTTGTGTTATTATCTGTATATGTTACGGCTAATACCCGAAGTGCGGCTACACCTAGTTTTAGCCGGTTAGAACTAGGTGCATATATATGTCATTTTAATGAAAAGAGAGAGTTTAAACATGAAAAAAAATATAACCCTAACCTACCGAATAGTAAGTAATTCGGTAGGTTAGGGTTATTTTTTTTTCATGTTTAAACTCTCTCTTTTCATTAAAATGACATACGGCTAATACCCGAAGTGCGGCTACACCTAGTTTTAGCCGGTTAGAACTAGGTGTAGCCGCACTTCGGGTATTAGCCGTAACATATTATACAATATTAGGTATCTGTCTACTGCAAAGTTTAACCAAAATCCGTTTTTAGTAACAACTTTCAACCAAACATCACAAACTGTAGCATTTATTATATTAAGGAATACAATTTAATTGTACGAGTATGCTCTAATAAATGGCATTCACGGCGATGTAAAGCTATTACTTCTAATTAGTTTTAATTTCCGCGTAACGGGGTAGTGCAAACCGATGTAGAACAAGCCAATTACATTTCACTCTGAGACACTCCGAACTCACTGCAGAGTATTGTAAAATAATAGTCGAAACAACACTTTAAAATATGAAAACACGTAAAACAGTTTGAGAGTTGTAAAATAATTTACTAAACCCATTTGGGGGGTTTTATCAAAGCAACTTAACAGCTTCATAAACAAATGCATAAAGGTTTTAACTACGGCCAACAATCTCGATTTTCCTCCCTTTAGGGGGGGAAAAGGGGTATAAACCGGGGTGGTAATATAGTAAATCCATGTGGAAACAGGCAGTTTGTCAGCGTGGCTGGATCATATCCCATTGGAATTTATCTAGATGACCTCGTATCACTTTATTGAACCCTACCCTGTCTGTGCATAGTCTGTGCCACAATCGCCATATTGGATTTGATAGATTTGCAATAAAAATATTGATAAATCTGTGTTCGGTATGGGATAAAATATGTGTTGTGAACATTTTGTTGCTCTATATTTTAGTAAAAAATTACTAGGCTAGAATATAGCCTATGTTTTACATGACCTATTTTTATTTAGGTATATTGAGTTCGTTCATTTTCTGGATAACAACAAAAAAAGTATGTAACTTTGAGTAGGTCAGTGCTCAACAATGCAGTTGTATTCATTAGACTACCCAAAGGCGATCCGACGTGGTCTCGATTGAAACAATCAGAAGCGATAATTATTACATTGATTCTTTTTATAATACGAATCTATTCATCTCTCCGACTTTCAATGGAATACACTTGCACCGTGCGGGCCGGGGCAGGTGCAAACCATGAATGAATCACCTATCCTTATCAAACGAAGCTAAGTAGACAGAGATGCATTTACTAGCACTTAATACAAACAATAACACCCCTTAATAGCAGCGGCATAAAAGACTATTTAGATCGTATCAGTGCGTTTGATTGTCAGTTAACAGCATGTTATTATAATTGATAATAGTTCTTATTGCGCAAGAGATAAAGTTTAATGTTTGATGGTTGTTTTAGTTAGGGGGATGTTGCAGCGAGCTCCTGGTATGTTATGATAGCCTGGTACTGTTTGCCCTTTAACACGTGACGTCACGACGGGTTCACGCCAATTATGGAGGGACACGCCGTGACACGAGTAGAATCACAGCTAATTGAATTCATGCACTCTGCTTTCTTTGTTATTACTAATCCCCGACGCAAAAAGAGAGGTGTAACGAGTTTGACGTGTCTGTGTCTGCACAACAATAAATACGTGTATTGTAGTGCCTATTTGTATGTTATTTTTGTGGTGGCTGTCTGTGGCATCGTAGGTAGTTTACGAAGTGACCGATTATATAATGCGGTTTTTGATAGTACGAGTATGATAGACATTTTTATAGACAAATGAACTCAGGGAATATTTTGTTTGGTTTATTTTACTATTAATTGAAACGTACGTTGATGTATGATGACATTATTAACCTCCGTCGTACGTAAGTTCCCATTTGAACAAATAATAATGTTGCTTGGTTTATTTAATAATCGTTAGTAATTCAATGAAAATGCATAGAAACTACCCAAAAATATGGAACTTAATAAAATATTCGTAATATAAAACATTGTCATTCGGTTCCGGTCGCTGACGCCGGTCGAATTACCCGCCATCCCTTACTTCCGGCTGTTTTACATTAATACGGCCTGGACTTCCTGCAATAATATATTTTTAACAAACTCTTCTGTTTACGACACATAAATAAGAATTAAATGTACCAAATCCTTATTTTCTTTACGATGCAGAAGTGTCTAGTAGTGTATATTCACCAACCCTGGCGCATTAAAGGGTGTTGTGTGTTTGTCTGTACTGTATGCCAAAGATCACAAATGATAGTACAAATGTGTATAATATATCTTTTTAAATTTTATTACTTGTCCAATTCATTTCGGAAAGTAGCCTATCTATATCTATACTAATATTATAAAGCTGAAGAGTTTGTTTTGTTTGTTTGTTTGTTTGTTTGTTTAAACGCGCTAATCTCAGAAACTACTGAACCGATTTGAATAATTCTTTCACTGTTAGATAGTCTATTTATCGAGGAAGGCTATAGGCTATATTTTATCCCGGATTTCCTACGGGAACAGGCACAACGCGGGTAAAACCGCGGGGCGCTGCTAGTATCACATAAAAAATGATTTGAAGACCTAAGTACAGACCTTTTTTATTTTCATATATACCTACTAAAGATTCTTATATTGGCACAAAAACTGTTTAAAGATAACGCTAGCGTTACTTTGAAGTAAACGTTAGCGTTAACGCTGCGGTAACTTCAAGAAACTATACTTCGTAGACTTTTAAAGGCGAGTACTTAGTACTTACAGTTCGAATATTAAACTTACAAACTGAAATGCTTGTATATTTTTATTACGAGCGTTTAATCGCCTAACGAGGGGCTTACGTGTTGATGAAAACGAATTCTCTAAAAGTAAACATGTATAAAGTGTGTTTCACCGGCGTCTGATAAAGCTACGTAGTCAGTAATGAGTCGGCAGCCCCGAGCACAGGGCCGCATCGAGGGGCAAGGGAAGGGCGGGGCGAGGAGGGGGCGCCGTCGTAAAAATGTAGTAAAATATTCGGTTAAACGCGGACGTGCTGGCTGAAACTTTAGGTCTTATTTATTTTCATATTTGATATAGGTAAGAGTGAAATATAATAAGGAAGCCTAGAATACATATAACATTATGTTACTTGTTTACCTACCAAGTTTTCTAACAATAATGTTTTATATTTATAAAAATGAAATGAGTACGATTCCAATAACCATCCTTATAAGCTTCGCCGCTGTCACGTCAAAAGCCTACCGTTTACAAAATGATTCTAGAAGAGGTAAAACAGCTCCCTGATATAAGCAGTCCTGATTACGTCCCTGGCAAACTATCAACCATTACAGGCGGGCAGGGCAACTGGTCAAGAGTGGTAAAAACTAACGGCAGTTGCATTGATTCCATACATTATGTGAGCACACAAACTTTGTATTAGCACAACTTTTAGTCTATTCAGCTTTAGTGTTAATGTCTAGATTTGTTTTTGGTGTTGAATTAAATAACATACTTTTATATCATATTAAGTCACATACTTTTTAGCTTAAATAGGTTTAACAGTTTATAAACTTAGTGTAAGAATGGCTTAAAACATTATAAAAGGAAAAATAAATATCAAAGAGAGAATCTTTATCAACAGGCAGACGTTATACTAATAGTAATTTGTTTGCTAAGCAAGGGCTGAAACATATTATTTTATTACTATTTTCGCTGTAACGTTCCTTAGTTCAGACCTGTATTTTCTCTTATTTATCTCGAATATAAAAAGAGTTTCTCAAAATAGTTCGGACCACTTTTTCCGATACAATTCTTTTTTTAAACACCTGTCAGTATTGGGAAATCTTACAAGTTGATTTTGACCCAATTTCCGGAACGACCGAACAAACTAGGTAGGTACTAACACAGTTAAAATTGTAACGTCAAAAATGCTTCACTTATCTTAGACAGTAATAGTTTTTAAAATAGAACTATTAACAGTTAAGAAACATTTGTACATGATTTTATATTTTTTCGCTTATTTGTTTTTCGTTTGTAATTGATAACCCTTTACTGAGCAAGCGATTTTTTTAGTGTTCTTTATTCATAAAGGGTGTGTTAATTACTGCGATAGTAAAATAATGTTGAATAGTGTTGATGATTATTTTGATTAGGAACTCTATGTAGTACTCTACGTCTTACGAGTATCTATATGTACGAAGTGAAATACGAACTTACCCACTTACCACATGCCTAACTAAGGTTTCATGTTCGGTACTGTTAGGGGTAAAATCTGCGATATTTATTGGAGTTTGGAGCTAATCTGCCATAATTTTCGACATTAGAATTATGTAGGAAATATTTGCAACCATAATTTACAACTTCTAACTTGCAATAGAATCCTAAGTTTTCTTTGAATATTTTATGACTGAGCGGTCCGCATGTTTGATGTGATCTGTAAACTTACCGCGATATTAATCAAATGAGTTGTGACATGAAGCCAGACGCCACCACCGCGGGCCGCAACAAAATGTTAACATCAATTTATCAATCGAGCCCTGGGACACACCTCCACCCGTACCTACCACACCACACTGGGACACCGACCACTACCACTGACCACTCAGACTTCTACTTAATTTTCAGTTCTAACGTATCTCTCAAGCACCGCAACAAATTTATATAAAACAACAAACGAAACAATATCCCGCAAGGAGCTCTTTGATCTCACTCCCACGGTTAATTTAACATAAGTCTTAAAAACTGGGCCGAAGCAGTTTATTTCGTGAAATGACACAATTCAGACCAGCGAGGCTTATAACGTTTGAATTATTACTATAAAATACCATGGTCTGGCTACGAAAAAATATTGCCATGCCATAATATTATGGCGGTTTATTAAGCCATAGAATAACGTAACAAGCACTGTAAATATCGTGTATGCATGTATGAATGTTGAATGACTGATTTCATTTATCAACGTTACACTAGAGACGCACCTCAATCAAAAGCGCGGGAATCACATCCGTCAAACGCCACTTTGCCGCCAAAACGATATGGCATCCACCCGAAACCGTTCACTCATCAATGTCATTGTTGTTTCACATTCACTCAACACGCCGGGTACCCGCCGAGTGGACTGTCGCGGAGAATAAAGTCCGTAGTTTTCTGTTTAATATTTGTGGTGGTCGGTCGCGTAGGTGTCGACCAGCTCCGCAAAAGCTGTATGGCCGACTGGAAGCAAACGTCTCGAACTGACACGTATTTTTCTATTATATCGGTTCCTCTTTACTGAATCGTGTCATATATTCAGGGGACACCGTGCGAGCTATTTTTAATTGGCCCTAAACTAATTTCACGTGTTGTAAACTACAGTATTCACCTCATTTTTATTTATGTTCGTATGGCGAACCAATTTGTCAACTCTCCGTTTTATAATTGTTACGACATTCAGCTCGGAATTTTATTTTTGTTACATTATTTTCGGTAACCATAATGTAATTGTTTTAAAACACTCTTTATTGTAAATTATTATTAAAACAACAGATTCACTACAATTTAATACGTAATGTGCCCCGTTATATTATTTTTTTCTTTACCCATTATTATTTTAGGATTTTCTTTCACGATTTAAATATTCTCATTGAAATTAAGTTTTTAAAGTGAGCGAATTTAAAAGCTGCAAGTCGACTAGTTTAATAGATAGCGAGCGAACGTCACATACTCGTAATATACCGTCAAATATTACACCAGCTCGCTCGCGTTTTATTGAACTCGCCGGCTCGCAGCTTATAAACTAGTTCAAGCTAAACGCGACGCCCAAATCATAACATCGGCACTTTTCATGTATCGAATCTGACTTCGCTTGCCCTAACTTAACACTTAGTCCAAATGACCTTTAATAAAATGCACATTAATACAAATCAAACCGCCACAAATGGCGGGACAACCCGTTAAAGGCAAACCGGGCTAGTTCGGCACCCAGTTGAGCCATTACCTGGCCCGCTGACGTGACACAAACAAACAAACTGTAACACTCGCTACAATAACCGTTACGCCGACAATTTGCGAAGGTTTGTTTTTTAAAAGGGTGTCGGAATGACCCGCGGCGGAGCGAGGGGACGACTACCGGAGGTAACGGCCGGATAATATGAATAACAAATACGCGGTTAATATTAATTATTTTGTCATTAGTAATTAATTTGATTTTGCTGAGTTTTGTAATGTTTGTGGAAATTACATGTGTTCTAACTTTTGATACGTGTTATATTTCGTCACTAATATTTTAATTTGAAAACTTCATTTGCATCTCTATTGTGTTCAAGCAAAATTCCATTTAATACAAATAAAATAAAATATTTTTGTTTCGAAATTGGCTTATTCTGTAACGGTCCCAAATTATTTTATTGAGGCGGTTACCTCATGTTTTATTAAAATGCTGGTTACAGAAAGTTTTGTTTAGTTTACTTCTACAAATACTAGACTAATAACAACATGAAAAGATATTCTGCCTCTTTCTAGACTATTTTCACATCCTTACATTTAGCCCCAGAATTATATATTTCCTACCATAAGTCACACCACATAATCGGAACAAGAAACCAATAAATCTAGATATCCAGTGCTCTTCCTGATGCACTAAAACCTATAATAACAAAGCTTAGGTCCGCAGGCAGAGAGCACTAACATAAAGTATTGCCGGCAATATTCGGCATTACAGGATAATACGCGTTCGGCATTCTCCGTACACCCGCTGCGACAACCGGCTCAACACGTCCACTAATTATTGGAGCAAATAATTAATAATACTGTCGCCGAGCCACGAGACCACTGAAGGGTTAAGTCAGGTTGTAATGCCTTCGTGATATTCAAAAATGCAATTTAAATTGTTGTTAGAACTTTGTTGATTTTAGCGAGTTAACAAGCTACCAACGAATTATAAACACAAGAAAGACAATCGCTTACAAGTAATGCTCGCTTGCTATTAGCCGGTCCGCAGTTTGACCACTCGGTCGAAGTTAAAAAAGATATTATTATTTTCATGTCTGTTACTCGTTTAACAAAGCGAAGTGTATCCGCAAACCGCAAATGTAATTTCAGTTCAAAATGTAACATGTAAACGGTAAGCCCGTTCGTGTTTTCCCAGCACTTGTGTGTCTATTTTGATTTTTGACGTGAACTAGCCCTAGTAAACATTTGTGTAATAGTAACCCGGCGTAGTTTTACTTTGGGAGCTTCGGGGCGACTTTTTAAAAATTAAAAATTAATTTAATATTTTAAGACAAGTTTATTATTGAGTAACGTACAAAGGAATAACGAATTCCGTAAAGTTCGATACCAATAGTGAAAGTGAAATAGTGAGAGTCAATAGTGTCAGTGTTTGGACCATTGGGTTATATTTTATTATAGCAGTTTTTGCAGGAGTTATGTTTTATATTAGATTAATAAAATTAGGTTATAAATGTAACTTTCGAAATTCTCCGAATCAGGTAAATTCGGATAATCTCGAATCTCAGGGGGGAGAAGTCATGCGACCTGAGTCCGGCCCTGTTGTATTCACCAGAATAGCTGACTGAGCGTCTGGCTCGAATACCCGGTAGAGATAAGACGGTCATTGTGGGCGGCCTGCGAGCCCAGTAGAACTTTAAGTTAGATTTAAAATTCATTCCTTTGTACGTTACTCAATAATAAACTTGTCTTAAAATATTAAATTAATTTTTAATTTTTAAAAAGTCGCCCCGAAGCTCCCAAAGTAAAACTGGCGCAGCCGGTAGGATACCGTGTAAACCGTGTTGCTTAGTGAAAAACTCCAAAAATCGGGTTTTGGGCAAATTGTGTTCGGTATCCTCGAACCAAAGAAAATAAGTTTTCCGGGACGGGCAAAAAGATATTAGTGAACTGCAGAGGAATCACCACTGGAGGATTATGGCTGGCTTGTGAGTAGTCCAAATTCACTATTCCTTTTCCATTCATATTCTATTCCTATTAAATTAACTAGATTGTAGAGGTTCAAAATCACCTCATAATTATTAGTTAACTTTTCAAGGTAATTGCACAGAAAATAGGCAATTATCTATAGCGTACATCGTGTACAATTTTATTTTAATAAGTTTCAACTAAATTAAGTTAAATTGTAAAATGACTCAACCACAACTGGTGTCAATTCCACAAGAAATTTCATCTATTATACCTAAGTTCGATGGAGATGAAAGGCTCCTAAATTTATATATTAAGAAGTGTGAATATGTTATAAGGTGTTATAGACGGGAAAACAATCCGGCGCAGGATTTATATGTGTTTCATGTAGTGTCGAGCAAATTAATTGGCAAAGCGGCCCACTTAATTAGTGAGCGCCCAGACATAGAATCCTGGACCGAATTAAAATCTGTATTAACCCAACATTTCGGAGATCCGCGTTCGGAAGAATGTATAGCCATCCAACTAGAGACATTAAAAATTAATACTAACGAATCTTATCTAGATTTCTGTAACAGAATTCAACAGGTTAAGAGCTCTTTATTGGCAAAAGTTAATTTAATCACCGATGATCACATTAGGAGAAGTAAAATCACTATTTACGACAATATGGCACTTAATGTATTTTTATATAATTTACCGGAAGATCTTATTCGTATAGTGAGACTTAAGGGTACTAACACACTGGAAGATGCCCTCAGGATTGTTCTGGAAGAAGTCAATTTTAAATTTCAATACGAGTCGCGTAATAGAATAATGAGACCTTTAATGAATAAAAACCCTTCACAGCCTTCAGCTATTACGAGTAACCCTTATGTAGAGAAGTTTGGTCTTAAACCATTCTTTACCCCTAACTCACAACAAAATCAGGGTTTCAGATTTGGTATACCGAATCAAATACGCCCTCATGTTCAGCAACAGCCTAATCAACAATTCAAATTTGGAATGCAACATAATCAGTTTAGACCTCAAGGTTTTATTAATCAGCCTAAATTTGTGAACCAACAAGTTCCTCAAGGTTATAGACCTTCGTTTGGACAATGTTTTAGACCAAATGTCAACCCTCAGACTCAATTTAAATTCGGGATACCCCCAACACATCAGAATAAACCAAAGGTAGACACCGATGTTACTATGCGTACAGCATTACCAGTTCGAAATCAGGCTCACCATAACGAGTTACACGTAAACTCACCCTATGAGACGGATCAAGATTATTACGAGCAGGACGTAGTCATAGATGACTACCTGTATGACGGTAACTGTGGAGTACCGGAATACACACATGAGGTAAATAACGAGACAGTGGAAAATTTTTACCAGATAGCCTCGGATATAGATCGACCGAATTGATTAATTTAAATTGCGAAAATGTTGCAAAACTTCCGTACATTTACTTACCAGAAATCAACGCTAAGTTTATGATTGATACAGGCAGCTCTCGTTCCTTTATCAGCCCTAAAAAGGCGAATGAATATTATAACCAATATAAATTCCCAGCTCCATTTGAGGTGATAAGTACACATGCTCGAAGCTTACATAATGAGGCAATTTACACCCCACTTCCTGAAACATTTAAATCTATAGTTTCACACACATTTTATATTTACGAAGTAGACAAAGACTATGACGGACTTATAGGATCTGATCTATTATCACAACTTAACGCTAGCATTGACATGAAAAATTTGATTTTAAAGACTTGCGATACTGAAATCCCTTTTGTGTATAATCCTCAAGTTACAATTAAATTAGAACCACGTACCGAGACTAAAGTTACTTTACCGACAAATCTTGCTAATGGTACTGGAATTATTAATTACCATATATTTGAACCTGGTGTTAGAATGCCTTCTGCACTTGTTAATTGTAAAAATGGTCATGCCGAAACATTTATACAAAATAGTTTAGAAACACCTGTTTGTTTTACAATAAACAAATTAGTTTCAGTTACTCCATACACACCTGATAAATGTGAAGTTAATGCTAATACGGTACCTGATAACGACCTTGACATCGATGACCATTTAATAGAAAACCTAGAGAAATTAAGACTTGAACACATGAACACTGAGGAAAATAAAGCAATCAGTGCCCTGTGTTACGAATTTAGAGACATTTTCTACTGCGATAAAATACCCTTATCTTTTACAAACAAAGTAAAGCACCATATTAGAACCAAAAACGAAGACCCAATCTATATACTTGGTTCAGAGATCAAATAGCAGTTAAAAATATTTCTAATGTTAAACAGAAAATATTGGAAGTACACTTACCATTAGAAAGACCTGATTTAATAAAAGACTTTTTGAAAAGATACATTCGTACAAAAATTAAATATTTTATCTATTTCGAAGACCCACAGCATAGGTTAGAATTTACTAATGCTGTTTTAACACTTTTTAAAAAGGGAACCGTTAATATATTAGAATGTACTGAGCGAGTAGTTTACGTAGAAAATGAGGACGAACAGAAAGCAATTGTAGAGAAATATCATGTAGGTAAAAACTGCCACCGGGGTATCAAAGAGACTGTAACACACATAAAGCGCACGTATTTTTGGCACAATATGGACATAACGGTAGCAGCAATCATTAATGCATGTGAACCGTGCAAAAAGTTAAAATATGACAGAAAACCACTCAAACCTAAGATTCAATTAACACAAACCCAAAACAAACCCTTCCAAGAGATATTTATAGATTTATTCACAATTGAAAGTAAAACATTTTTAACAATTATTGACGCTTTTAGTAAACTTGGTCAAGCTTTCGAAATTCCTAACAAATCTGCCCCAGAAGTAGTCAGAGCACTTATCAAATACTTTTCTTTCTATGGATGCCCAAGTAAACTAAGTTCCGATTCAGGATCAGAATTTAACAACGCACTTATTAAGGAACTTCTAGATTTTTATAAAATAGAGTTACATTTAGGAACCCCAAACAACCCTAATTCAATGGGTTTAATTGAGAAATTTCACTCTACTATAATAGAGACATATAGACTGGCTAAGTACGAGCAAAAGTTAACAGACGCTTCATCAGTTATGACCTTTGCTGTATTAGCCTATAACCATAGTATCCATTCAGTAACAGGTTTTACACCTTTTGAGGTGGTATTCGGCCATACCGAATCAGCAAGCCCCTTTAACGTAAATTTCGACAAAGAATATATGCAAGTACTTATTCGAGATCATAAGAAAAGAACTAAATATCTTTACAAATATTTAACTGATAAAACGTTGCAATTAAATACGATAAGCTTATAGAAAATACTCAGTTAAAACAAGAATTTTTGAGTAAAAAACTGACCCTGGTCTCCGAAGTAGTTAAAAACTTATATAACACCACACACAAAATTAGAGAAAATGTTATACAAATTGATCTTAGAATGAAAGAGTTTCAGAATGGTATAGATAAAGCAAAAGAAACAGAAAAGATTCATTATTTGAATAATATAATAATTAATGTGTATTCTATGATTTTACACAATTTTCAAATTATAATTATAAAGCTAAATGAAGTAGAAACAGCAATGTCATTCAGTAAGCTTGAAACTCTACACCACTCTATAATAAACTCTGATACCTTATTAATTTTACTAAAAGAAATTGAACTTACTGAAAGATTAATTTTCCCTGCTGAGCCTGAAAATCTTGTGAAAATTGAACAATATATTAATGTAAAATCTTTTATCAAAGAAAACCAGTTAACATTCGTAATGGAAATCCCATTAGTATGTAAAGAAACATATACTTACTATAAATTGTATCCTATCCCTATTATCCATGATCATATGACATACATTATCCTTCCTAAATATCCTTACCTCATAGTGAAAGGACTTATCTCCGAGCCGCTAGCCAAACCGTGCCAGCGAACAGATAACAACAATTTCGTCTGCTTCGAAGATTACCTTGATAAAATAAATGAAGATCCGTGCATCTCCGAATTGATGCAATTCGCCAAAAACATCTCTTCCTGTACGTTGATACCTGTCAAATACAAAGGTGTCCTTGTCCAGCGCTTACAAAATAATAAATGGATTGTATTTTCTGAAGGAAAGACAATAATTCGCAGTTTTTGTCAAAACGAAGTAAACCAAGAGATTATCCAAGGAACATACATCGTTACTACAGAAGATACATGTGAAGTGAAAATAGACAAATACTCACTAAAATCACGCCCTCATCGGACAACAAATTTGAACTACGAAAAACTGCCAACTGTAAACCTACCGCACATCAGCGAGATAAAGGCGGAACAGAGAAAACCAGTAGAATTAGAAGAAATGAATCTGGATAACATACAAGAAATAACGAATTCCGTAAAGTTCGATACCAATAGTGAAAGTGAAATAGTGAGAGTCAATAGTGTCAGTGTTTGGACCATTGGGTTATATTTTATTATAGCAGTTTTTGCAGGAGTTATGTTTTATATTAGATTAATAAAATTAGGTTATAAATGTAACTTTCGAAATTCTCCGAATCAGGTAAATTCGGATAATCTCGAATCTCAGGGGGGAGAAGTCATGCGACCTGAGTCCGGCCCTGTTGTATTCACCAGAATAGCTGACTGAGCGTCTGGCTCGAATACCCGGTAGAGATAAGACGGTCATTGTGGGCGGCCTGCGAGCCCAGTAGAACTTTAAGTTAGATTTAAAATTCATTCCTTTGTACGTTACTCAATAATAAACTTGTCTTAAAATATTAAATTAATTTTTAATTTTTAAAAAGTCGCCCCGAAGCTCCCAAAGTAAAACTGCGTATTATATGAGAGCGGCCGACAGACCGGTATAAATAAACACGGTGCGTCAATCAATTGCCAATCTTATAATGTACCGCTTCACGTGTCCATTTTGAAACAACGTTTTATTACCCTCAAATCTGTTACGGTGATTTTCAATTTTTATTTGCCGTTTCAAATGGAACAAGTGGTTCAAAGAGAAACAACGAATTAGCTCCGCGGTCAGCTTAGAGCCGCGTTTACCGCGCGGTGACCGCATTATGCGGTTGTGCGTTCGTTTTCAATAAAAAATCACGGACAAAAGGAAACGCTATCAGTATTACCCATTGAACCACAAAAGCTCAAAGCTAAGGCCACACAAAAGCTCCATGTGTGTGAACCAAGAGGGTGACGTCACGTGTTACCGATCACAAAGTACCAGGCTAGCATAATCATTAAAGAGATGTCTATAACAAAGATCCAATGTTCAACCATGTGTTCCCCTTTCATTCATAAACATTTAGAACCCCTAACATTAGATAACGTTAACTATGTATAAACGGAAATTGCAATGATAGCACACTCGACTATCGGCCAATAGGATGTCCATTTTGAAAATGTGTTTATAAGTCACTTTCCACAACCATTTTCTTGTCCATATATTGAACCCCGCCATTATCTTAATTCCATATATTATTCTATAAGCTAAATGAAAAACGTTGTGCGATAAAGAAGTAGGATCGTAAACCACACGAAGGAAAGAGATAAAACATCCCCTCGTGATTTGATTAACGGTCTCATCAAGATGGACATGGCAAGTAATTATGGAAAGTTATTTTTTCAGAGTTAGGTATTTAATTAGATGGGATTCAATTAGTTTATCGACGTTTATCGATTAGATTAACTGATAGTGGAATGGATACTCAGACTTTTCAAACACAAGTAATTTTATTTAGTCATCCCTTAATTTAACAACCCTGAAATGTCACACGTCACGTTTTCCAAACAGACCAAGTACTAGGGTACTATAATTCGGTAGAAGATCTCTACGAATTCAAAAGATTAAGCCCAACATTTCTTTGTTTGAAACAGTTTGTTTTTAATTTAAAAAATAGAACTGTTAAAATCTAAGATTATCTATAATATAAAAATGAATCGCTAAATCTGTTGCTAAGCGCATAACTTCAGAACGACTGCACCAAATTGGACGATTCTTTTTTTAATGTGTTTCTTATTGTCAGGACAAGGTTTTTATATAAGAAAAATAAGGAATAAAAATCTCAAAATTCCCACGGGAACGGGGGCGCTGCGGGTGAAACCGCGGGGCACAGCTAGTACTTATATAATAGCTAATTCCAACAACTTTTATTAAGAAGAGTTTAAATTTTGACCCTGAAATCTTCAAATACTTGCGACTAAAAGAAAATTATTGTTTATCTACTTACAAAAAAATATTCCTAACTTTATCTGGTACCGCAAATAAACTTAGTCCTGGTATTATACGGTGTAAGTATATACTCGTATAGTAGCGCTTACTAAAGTTGCTTAAAGTTCATTGCCTCCATTAAAATAAAAAATAAACATAAGCTTATTCACAGCCCTGCCACCCTCACCCTATTGCATTCGCGTTACCCAATCTCTACCGACGTGCTGCTCTCCTGGTACTAATGTTTTGTATTTCACAGTTCCTGTTTGCCGTGCTTTCCCTGTGTTCATCATTAACGCCGCAATAAAAGGTTAATGAAAACAAATTGATAGTATGTAATGTCCAAAGAGTAAAAAAATATATATTATTATACTTTTTTGTAATACTCGTACTTTAATTAACGTAAATTAGGTAAATAAATAAAAAAAATGCGGTTTTTATCAACACAGGCAGATAAAGTTATAGTGACCTCTAGCGGGTAATAGCAACATGAAACCAAAATTAAAACATCCCATTCATATTAATAACTTAACGATTAATTTACAACTAGTGTTCTTGATTTTAAGTATGTTGGTAAAGTAATCATCTGGGAAAAAGTAAAAAATAAGTTCCTCCGTTTGGAGTCTATCGCGACACAACCACGTGAAACAATAAAAACTTATTTTTCACCAGGAATCAAAAATAAACTCACGCAACTTTATAAATATTGGAAACGAACGAAATAATGGTTTTTTATGATCTGTACAAAGAAAATAGTT
This sequence comes from Cyclophora albipunctata, assembly GCA_963082685.1. Taxonomy (NCBI): domain Eukaryota; kingdom Metazoa; phylum Arthropoda; class Insecta; order Lepidoptera; family Geometridae; genus Cyclophora; species Cyclophora albipunctata. Next base: position 704,985 of record OY720113.1, on the reverse strand, counting down.
TCCGGATATATTTTAATTAAAAACAAACAATACTTTTTGAAGCCCGAACGATGAAACGAACGGGAGATGAACTTGTTTGAACCAAAACATAGTACCAGGAAGACATGAATACAAAGAGCCGACGGAGGGATGGATATTGGATAGCCTATGTTTACATATACCACAGCCTACAGTACTCTACAGTCTAGACTCGGACTACCTATCTAATCTTGAATACTTTCTATGTAATAAAAATACGAATATTCAGCCAGTAGAGGAGTTTGTTTTCAACCATTTACTCAAAACTAACTCAAAAAAATAATTTCATACATTTACGAAAACTATTTGTGAAAATATATGGAATTGATGGCTGCTTAATTTGAGTATTCGTCTAGTAACGGTGCGTTTACATTATTCAGTGAGACCGTTTTTGCCTGCAGCCGTTACTCAGTCACCGACTACTGGAAACCTAACATAGTTTACGTCCAATCCCAATAGTTCCGATAGACTCTCCTAGAGGGGGTGACTGAGACCTAAGAACTCCTTCATTATATGTCATCCTGGTGCGTACGTTTTATATTTCTCAGTTTCTGATCCAAGCCGTCTGACTTCCCCTTGATAATTAATTCATTCACTCAGCTTTCAACTAGATTGTTGTTTAAATTACGTTAATATTAACTAATAAAATTTTCATTATTTGAATAAACGAAATGAATGAATATACTATCAAAATCAATAATAAATAAAATACAACGTTTTAATTAATAAAATACATTAAAGTGACCTCTGGCGACAAATAGAAAGAAACTGGAATATGAATTTCATTTTTAAAAGATACAACAAATTAATCATTAAATACACTTTTAACTTAATTACATCATTACAATCACATTTCATTAAGTGATAGTTTATAAGGCTGAGTTGCACCATAGAAGAAGTTAAAGTAAAGGTTTGTGTCAAATTTAACACTAACAGTAACGCTGACTAAGGCTCGGTTGCATCAACATACTTTAACAATTACAAACTTGTTAAAGTACCGGTTAGCCAAAAAATGAGTTGCATCATTTAACATTTGTTAAATTACGTCATAACTTAACCGTTAATCTTAACCGCTCGCTGTTCGGCAGTTAGTGTTATTGTTAGCGTAATTATCTGTCAATTACTTTGTTTGTAGGTTTACTATCAAATTGTTCTCCATTTTTTCTATTTTCTGTTGCACGTGAAATATATGAAATGAATTTATTTTGTGAATTTTATGAGATTTGTGAAATAACCACGAAAGTTCAAACTTGGTTCAAAGAGTTCAAACTAAACGAAAATGAACATGAAACCAGCAGCTATTCACAGTTTTGACATAAAATTATGTCATTACACTGACTAACAGTGACACTGACGGCAAAAGTTGACAATTCATAGATTTTTTTCAGGTTTTTTGCCATGTTAAAATATATTCCCATACTCAGATCTCGGGATAATAAGATCTCATTTGACTTGCAACCCTGTTAACTTTAACAAGGCGCCGTAATACGCTGATGCAACGCACCATCCCGTCACTGCTAAAGTTAACGTTATTGTATTTGTCAAATTAGACAGTAACCTTTACTTTAACAACTGATTTGATGCAACCGAGCCTTAAACGGTTAGAGCAAAATGTGTTGCACCAGCGAATTCATTAGCTTTGTTAAAGTTAATAGTGTTACAAGTCAAATGAGGCGTGATTTAACCCAAATTCGATGCGGGTAACATTTTTAAATATGACAATACTCAATAAAACCGTAAAAACTCGTTTCTAGCGCTGTCATTAGTGTCACTTGTCACTTCATTTCGATGTTGATGTCAGTTCGGTGTCTGACGGATAATTTGACAATAACAATAGCACTAACCAGCGAAAAGTGAGCGGTTACAGTTACAGTTAAAGTTATGACGTCATTTAACTATTTGTCAAATGGTGCAACTAATTTTAGGCCTAACCGATAGTTTAACTGAAGTTTCGATGTTTGTTATTGTTAAAGTAAGATGGTGCAACCAAGCCGTAACGTTATTGAAAAATGGAAACATACGAAATATATTTTTACCAATAATTGGTAAAACAACGGGAATTCGCAACGAACGCCAACGAAACTGTTTGAACCAAAACAAAGTACCAGGATAACATAAAATGTAGAAACGCTTATGTATCAACTACCCCATCTAGATGAATTTATTGAAAGTGAATCTGAATAATGAACCACAGGATCCGATATGAGTCGAACATACAAAGTAATTTATCTAAGAACTGGAACAAACACACAGGTAAAATGATGATTTTAGTAATTTTTTAATGAATATAAAATTAAGACCTCGAAGGTTTGGGCATAATAATAATAGTTTTGCTAAAGATTAACTAAATTATTAATCTGTGAGTTCACGCTGTAACTTCAAATAAACAATCGAAATTGAGTTGAATAACAACATAAAATCATTATAATGTATTTAAATTAATTTTATCTACACTAATGTTGTAACATTCTACTTATGTTTCCAATACTTGACTTATAATTACTACTGTTATAGCGCAGACAACTAAAACACTCAATTTAAGCAATTGCACATGATGTTATAATATCCACATCGATATCGTAAAATCTCATTATAACATCGCGCCCTGCGCGGCGCGCGCCCTGCGGCCCAGCGCGGCGCGCGCCCTGCGGCCCTGCGCGCGCAGCTGCGCTCTCATTGGTTAGATTTTAATGGCGGCAAGTTCACTGTGACAATACACGTACGCGTGAATTTAATGTTTCGCAATGTGTTTTGTTTTTTAAAATTTTGTTTGATTAATTGCATTAAATAGTGAAGATAAAATAGTGTATGCAACTGCATATAACACGGGTATTAAAACACTCGTTACTATTATGAAACTCGCTGCGCTCGTTTCATAAACTCACACTCGTGTTTTAATACCCTTCATTATATGACAGTTGCATAAACTACTATTACGACATTGATCAGTGTATTTATTTATTTACACATCATTTTGTTCAACCCTAGATGACACGACGTCACGCCGGAAATCCATGAAAACGCTGAAACTGAAAACATCAATACCAGGCGAACATGAAACTAAGGCTGTGTCGGGGGCGGACACAGGGATACTGTGGGATGGGGTGGAATGCAAGGACTGTTGCACACATAGTTGTAAAACTTTAATCACCGATATTATTGGCAATTTGATGACAATGCTATAAGAGGGAAGAATTTTTGTTGAAAGACATTTCTTTAAAATTATTTCATTTATTTATAAATATTTTATTTCATTGTTTTTGTTAATATGAAGTTTATTAGTTTAATATTTGAGAGTAAAACCTTGGACGGTTTTGTCAATTGGGGATTTTATGCCAGGGTAAAAATATATTTCTGATTTTAGTATAATATCCTTAATAAATACGACACATGCTACTATTCTCCTAACAGACTACGGAGTTTGCTACGAATCTCCGGACTACGAAGCCTGCTACGAAGCCTGCTACGAATCTCTGAAAAGACTACGAATCCAGCTAAGAATGTCCATACAGACTACAAGGCCTAGCACGAATCGATTGACCACTGACGATTTTAATAAACAACGTGTAGTTTACCTAAATTTTGTCTTACTTCATTTGTATTTTTTTTTCTTTTCTAGTTGTCGCAAGATCAGGGATGACTTTTTTTAAGTGAAAATGCACCTTTACACTTAGGTCTCAAGTTGCTCTTTGATTTCATGTAAGCCTAGTAACATGTTGTGAATGCGCAAGCTTCGTGATGGATCGGCGCTACTGAAGTCGTGTTTGAAGCTTTCAGGCGCTAGTGAGCTTTTAAATTAACATGTCGATTGACTACTTGTATATCTGACGATTCACAATAATCTCAAGGTGAGATTCAAAATTATTATTAAAAATAATATTGGTCGTCTAACTAGGTACATTATTAAGAGTTCTATTTTGAATTCATCAATTTGTTCTGAATTAAATAGCACACTGGCGGCATACAGTTTACGCCATTCGAGTAAAATGGGATAATATATATATTTAAAAAAATATACTGTCATTAATTATATGACATTTAAGGACCTTAGTGTTACATTATTTATTTTAATTCGCAATATAAAAATGTAATAACATGTTTACACTTTTATAGTTAACTTTTGTCTCTTCCTCCTCCCACTAGATGGCGTTAATTTATTCGAAATGTAGTTTTTCCTGAAATTATTTTATAAATGAATAAAAAATTTATGAGATAATTGTATTTACTGTATATATAAAATATTTCCTAATGATTATATGTATATTTATATAAGTTCTGTATTTTTTTGATCAGGTAAACTATTCGTTCCTAGATTTCAAGTGTCTCTAGATGGAGTGGTAGAGTACTAAAGTGCTCTCTCGTCTCATGACAGCCTGGTATTATGTTTCGGTTTACAAAGCTTTTAACGGGAGATTGGCGCTGTCCGTGTCACTCACTCAATATGAGAGCATTGGTTCCCTTAGGATTAACTTATCACCGCGCTAATATTAACGAACGGACTAAAATAATGTTAACACGGATGTTGACGATAAGGTACAAAAAACACATTTATCTACACTAATGTTGTAACATTCTACTTATGTTTCCAATACTTGACTTATAATTACTACTGTTATAGCGCAGGCAACTAAAACACTCAATTTAAGCAATTGCACATGATGTTATAATATCCACATCGATATCGTAAAATCTCATTATAACATCATTATAACGCGACCAATTAACCTGGCGAGCCTTATGTCAAAATCCTCATACTAGTTGTATAAAATTTTGATATTAGGCTGGCTTTTGAAAACAGTTGGGTTATACGTGAAAACTTCGTCGAAACTACTAAACTTACATACACAAAACTCTTTGGTAAGATCTCGCTCGCTCCTGATTGGCCCTACGCGCAGCTGCGCTCTCATTGGTTAGATTTTAATGGCGGCAAGTTCACTGTGACAATACACGTACGCGTGAAAAACTATTGTCAGCTTTTACTCTTGTTGTTTGATTAATTGCATTAGTGAAGATAAAGTAGTGTATGCAACTGCATATAACACGGGTATTAAAACACTCGTTACTATTAAGAAACTCGCTGCGCTCGTTTCATAAACTCACACTCGTGTTTTAATACCCTTCCTTATATGACAGTTGCATAAACTACTAATTAAATCCATACTAGTATACTAGTATACTAGTATACTAGTATATACTAGTACTTACTAGTAATATTATAAATGCGAAAGTAACTCTGTCTGTCTGTCTGTCTGTTACGCTTTCACGCCAAAACTACTGAACCGATTTTGCTGAAATTTGGTATAGACATAGATATGACCTTGAGAAAGGACATAGGATACTTTTTATCCCGAATTTCCCTCCGGATAAGATACTGTTACGCTTTCACGCCAAAACTACTGAACCGATTTTGCTGAAATTTTATACTTTGGTAAGATCCTAAAGGTTAAAAATAAAACTACTGTCCAAAGTAACAATCTAATGCGGACGAAGTCGCGGGTAAAAGCTAGTATTATATAAATTGTTATTTTGAAAATTAATAAATTGTTACATTTCTTATCAATCAAAGATCTGTGTTGAATTTATGTGTGCGTATACTGAAGGCGGATTTTTGCGAAAGCTTCGAAGTCCAAAACACTGGTACTAGGCAAACATGAAACAAATAACGGGTGATTTTTTAAGAGCTTGAGAACTTTTTTTTTTAAAAAAACGCATAAAATTTGCAAAATCTCATCGGTTCTTTATTTGAGACGTTAGATTGGTCCATGACATTTACTTTTTGAAGATAATTTCATTTAAATGTTGACCGCGGCTGCGTCTTAGGTGGTCCATTCGGAAAGTCCAATTTTGGGCAACTTTTTCGAGCATTTCTTTTTGTTGCCAAAAATGGAAGAACTGAACTTGGTTGACATGTGGTTTCAACAAGATGGCGCTACATGCCACAGAGCTCGCGATTCTATGGCCATTTTGAGGGAAAACTTCGGAGAACAATTCATCTCAAGAAATGGACCGGTAAGTTGGCCACCAAGATCATGCGATTTGACGCCTTTAGACTATTTTTGTGGGGCTACGTCAAGTCTAAAGTCTACAGAAATAAGCCAGCAACTATTCCAGCTTTGGAAGACAACATTTCCGAAGAAATTCGGGCTATTCCGGCCGAAATGCTCGAAAAAGTTGCCCAAAATTGGACTTTCCGAATGGACCACCTAAGACGCAGCCGCGGTCAACATTTAAATGAAATTATCTTCAAAAAGTAAATGTCATGGACCAATCTAACGTTTCAAATAAAGAACCGATGAGATTTTGCAAATTTTATGACTTTTTTTAAAAAAAAAAGTTCTCAAGCTCTTAAAAAATCACCCGTTAGAACCTGCAACTGAGGGGGGAGGATGAGGTAGGATGCAGTGGGATGAGGCGGAGTGCAACCCCTGCATGTAAGGGTAGGTGTACACTGTACACAACAATAGGCGTTGAGCTGATATTACAAACATACGATTTGGTTTATAAGATAGGTAGTAATTGTTAATTTTTCGTATTACCAATTAGTGGAAACTTGATTGGATTGTGTTTTTTTAGTTTAAGAGTTTGCTATATGTATTATTGTTCTGTTTGTTTCCCAAATATAAATAAATAAATAATTCAAAATAAACAGATTACAATGGCTTAAATGAATACAATTTGCCCTGTATTGGGACATTACAGATTAATTTTAGTTTGCATAAAAACTTCACTCTTCCTTGGGTTTTGATCATAATTTCATTTACCAATATCAAAATCAAAGCTCAATAATACTTGTCTAGCCTAGACTTTATACTGAGGGTCAAGGCCACGCAACTCCACAGTTTCATGTCAGCCTAGTATCATGATTTAGTTTACAAGGTTTTCCATTTGGCGCTACTCGTCCACTCGCTTTTTGATACTTTATTTTACGATGTGGTGCATTTATTTTAGATGATTATACCTTCATAATTTTTCATTGGTACGTTTAATTTAAAAAAATATATTGATTATTTTCATTTTTTTTATTATCCTCTTATATTAAAAGTTGTTAAAACAATACGTTCGAATCCAACACAAATGATGCCATCTCAGTGAAGTTCAAATAGCCAGCGCCGCCACATTGTTAACGTAAGCTTTGCCACTAAAATCTTTATAAATTAAACTTTTTTTACCAAAACAAAATTAAATTGTCTAAAAAATACAAATAGTGATAAAATTAATTTGTACTGTTAAAACCAAATCAAAGTTTGGTTCATAAAATAATTTTAATTTTTCGATTTTGCTCTGAAACAGCGTGGTCATCTGTTAAAGCTGCGAACCCACAACATCGGTACTAGGGGCACATGTCGGTAAGGAGCTGTCAATGGTGGTGTGGTGTGGGATGAGGAGACTCCACTGCAACCACCCTTGCACTTGTAAAGCATAGTGCTAACAATATTTAAAAGTCTAGTTTTATAAAACAATAACTAAGTTATTACTTAGTCCTTTCTCATATTATGATATTATTCGCATGTTGGGTTTAAATAAAATTACTATTACAAAATAAGTACAAAATTTGCCTTAGTAACCTTTTATACCAGGTTCCAAACATTTCACTCTGTAGGTTCACTTAATAAAATTTTGTGTCCTAGGCTTAAGTTCAAAATGGAAAGTATTTGCATCTCCCTTGCATCTACGTGAAATAGTTTGAGAGTAACTGAGGTAAACATAGTTAATTAAAATTGATCACGAAACAGAAGTTTAAATAAAAAATAATGACTCAACATTGTATTTGTCGATTCAATATGAAATCGTTTTGCTATTAGGTATTTAATTAATTATTAAGAATTTAATTACTTTCAAACTGGTGGCAGACAATTTATGACTATCTTGAAAACTTAATAAATTATTATACATTAGCAGCGCCCCGCGGTTTTACCCGCGTTGTGCCCGTTCCCGTGGGAATTTCGGGATTTTTTTTACATAAAAACCTTCCTCTTGAATCACTCTACCTATTACAAAAAACCGCATCAAAATCCGTTGCGTAATTTTAAAGATTTAAGCATACAGACAGACAAACAGACAGACACGAAACAGAGGCGACTTTATTCTAAACTATGTAGTGAGTAGTGATACATCCGCCAGAATTTAAAATTGGAATATTATAAAACATGTTAACCATAAAATATGTGAATTTAATTTTACGGACGGTTGTATCTTTATTAAGGCTTGGTTGCACCATCTTACTTTAACAATAACAAACATCGAAACTTCAGTTAAAGTATCGGTTAGGCCTAAAATTAGTTGCACCATTTGACAAATAGTTAAATGACGTCATAACTTTAACTGTAACTGTAACCGCTCACTTTTCGCTGGTTAGTGCTATTGTTATTGTCAAATTATCCGTCAGACACCGAACTGACATCAACATCGAAATGAAGTGACAAGTGACACTAATGACAGCGCTAGAAACGAGTTTTTACGGTTTTATTTAGTATTGTCATATTTAAAAATGTTACCCGCATCGAATTTGGGTTAAATCACGCCTCATTTGACTTGTAACACTATTAACTTTAACAAAGCTAATGAATTCGCTGGTGCAACACATTTTGCTCTAACCGTTTAAGTCAGCGTTACTGTTAGTGTTAAATTTGACACAAACCTTTACTTTAACTTCTTCTATGGTGCAACTCAGCCTAAATGTTTACATATGTTCCTGAATTTCATGTGAGCCTGGTGTTATGTTTCGAGTTCGGGGGCTATCGTGACGGTTTTTGCTCTCATGAATTTTCAGGCGTTTTCAGTGAAAACTTGTAGGTATGCATGCTTTTATGAACCGTAAATGTAAATGACCCACTGTTGAGATTGCATTTTTTATCTATGCTTTTTAAGTAAAATATTTATACCCCAGTCATTATAGTAAGTTCACTTCGGAATTCGAGATACCCAGCTGTAAGTCTGTAAATACTTGTATATTGACACCCTAAAAGTTGTCTCAAAACCTACCGATGGTAGGGTGTACGCAACTATTAAATTTCAAGGTCAAATGTCAAAAAAAAGTGTTTTTCGCGAATATCTGAAAAACGGTGCAATGTAGCAAAAAAAAGTGTATGATGAAATGAAAGCTTATAAAATTCTCTATAACTTTAATTCTATCCACTTTTTCCATATTCCAAACCGTTATTGATCTACACGCTCCAGAAATGTAAAAATTAAGGACCTCGGGCAGGTAACTATGGAGCCTGCCCCAATGCTCAACAGTGACATGACTCATGTCATTTGAAAGGCCTTGAAGAGTTGTACAAGTTACTCCTAGACAGTTATATCGAATTCGATGGCAAACTAGGTGTTTTCGACCACCGAAGAATTACCACTGGAGGTGCTGTGGAGCCTGGACGGAATGCTCAACAGTGACATGACTTACGCATTTGAAAGCTCTTACAAGTCACTTTTTGATAGTTATGTCGAAATCGACGCCAAACTCGGTGTTTTCGACCACCGAAGAAAAAACAATAGGTGTATGTGCACTAATGTGCAGTTGACCCTGATCGTATTGCTCAACAGTGACATGACTAATGTCATTTGAAAGCTCTTACAAGTCACTCCTTGACAGTTATATCGAAATCGACGGCCAACTCGGTGTTTTCGACCACCGAAGTATCGATACTGATCGTATTGCTCAACAGTGACATGACACATATCATTTGAAAGCTCATAAAGAGTTTTATAAGTCACTCTTTGATAGTTTTATCGAAATCGCCGTCCAACTTAGTGTTTTCGACCACGGAAGAATGGAGTTGGGCTATGCTATACCGAAGTATCGACCCTGATCCTAATGCTCAAAAGTGACATGACCTATGTCATTTGAAAGCTCTTGAAGAGTTGTACGAGTCACTCTGTGACAGTTATATCGAAATCGACCGCCAACGCGGTGTTTTCGACCACCGCAGAATCGACACTGGGTGTATGTGCAGTTGACCCTGATGGTATTGCTCAACGGTGACATAACTTATGTCATTTGAAAGCCCTTGAAGATTTGTCCAAGTCACTCCTTGAAGAGTGACTTGGACAAATCTTCAAGGGCTCCTCCTCAAGACCGATTCCGAAAAGAAACGGTTTATGGGGAATATTGCTATTCTTAACCGATTTCATTAGTTTGAAGTCAGTTTTTCGCTTAAAAAGTTAAAAGATTTAAAAATACTATGAACAAAACGCCTCGCATTGCCGAGTACGATCGAGTACAGCTGTGGATTTGTGCAAAAGCTGGGAACCCAAAACATTCGTACCAGGGGAACATGTCAATAAGGAGAACCCGATGTTGGTCGAGTGATGTGGGATGAGGAGACTACACTGCATCCACCCTTGCACTTGTAATGCATAGTGCTCACGATATGGTCAAAGTTTCATAAGAACTAAAAATACATTGAATTGGCAAAGTGGTGTCTAAATATCACTTTTTTTCAAAATTGCCTACACAACGAAATTAATCGTTTTAATAATAGGTACCTATTTCAAAGGTTTGCAATCCAATTTGACAAATTGAGGATAAGTCCAGAAATAACTGTGAATCCTATGTGTTCCAGACTTAACACCATCTGGGCGGGGCTTAACACTGTTGAAATCAAGCTATGATGACGCAGTATTTCTACTATTGACATCTCACTTGCATCCACAACAGATAAAAGGAAAGTGAAAGAGAAAGGGAGATTATGTTAGAATGTAAATTAATGAGTACTTGGAATCTATCGGATAAATTACGCATTATAATAAGTTTGAAGCTAGAAACTACAGTTACATAGTTAGTTGATAATTAATTAATTACTTAAAAAATCATTGTAAGTACTACTAAAAACTAGAGGAATTGCGTAAGAACTCCTAAATATATATTTTCCGGAAATATTTATTTTTAAGAAACAAAAGCTGCTTGATCTTTGGATTTTATTTCGCACCGAATAGACATTACGATCTAAAACCGAATCATTTATTTATAAAACAATTTAAAAATATACAAGTTTTTATTGAAAAACCAAACTAAAACTAGAGTTTGAGCCCTAAGCCTTATCACACTTGCGATTTACAAGCGTATTGAAAGCGAAGCGTACGCGCGGCGTGTTCGTCGCGTACCCGTAACCAATTCGCCGCGAGTGCGTCGCGATTTTGCCGCGATTGCGTAACGAATACGCTGCGCAGCCGTCAGTAAATCGCTGAGAGTGATCTGAGTCTTGGACAGTCACTTACATAATGGATTCCGACGAGGAAACACTTCTGTTAGCTTTATTGCTTCGAAGAAATAAGATACGGAAACAAAATCAAAAACGGCGTGTTTGGGAGGATCCATTTTTAAGTAATCGACTGCAAGAGAGCGACTGTTTCGTTAACGAATCAAAAAGAATCCCAAAAAATTTCGTTCCTATCTGCGCATGTCAAGACTTACATTTTACGAGTTGTTAAATGTGATCCAAAATGATATAAGACGTGCAAACTCGCGTTTAAGATTGTCAGTGTCACCTGAAGTGGGTAGAAATGAATTTCGATGACGAATGTACGGCATGATGTCTCAACTCTTGACGCGGCGAACTCGCTGCGCAGACGCGGCGTATTCGTCACGCGGTCGCGGCGTAATCGCGACGCCTTCGCGGCGAATTGGTTACGGGAACGCGACGAATACGCCGCGCGTACGTTTCGCTTTCAATACGCTTGTAAATCGCAAGTGTGATAAGGCTGTAAGTACTTTTATGTTTCCTGAACACCTGGTATTGGGTTTTGGATTGCACAACTTCCGAGATGGATCGGCGCTACTGATGCATGGCAACTTTAGGCGCTAGTGAGCTCTCAATTTATTTTGTCATGAATTCTATAACCAGAGTAAAACCTATCTGTCCTTATTTATTGTAAAATGAAGGAACAACTTACAAAACAGAAGGTGCTGTTTTGTAAGAAATTCGTCGGTGGGTATTTCGTATAAGACACAATTTTTATCATCTTTAAAGACTATAAAATATACGAAATTTGTAAAGTACTAAATAAAACAACATTCAATAAATCATTTACATTATTTCACTTAAAAACCGGCCCAGTCGATGTCACAGTACATTAAGTAGGTAATGTGAATATTAGAAACGCCACCTATGGCGTCGACGCGATATGTGTGGTCATCTGCTAAAGCTACTAACCCAAGACATCGGTACTAGGAGAACATGTCAATGAGGAGGTGTCGATGGTGGTTGAGTGATGTGGGATGAGGAGACTGCACTGCAACTACCCTTGCACTTGTAAATCATAGTGCTCACGATATTATGAACGTAGATCACTGTGTGGACTACGAGCTGTGTTGCTCGTGACTTCGTCCTGACTTCGTTCGTGACTACGACCGTGGTTGTACCCCCGTCATCCTAAAAAGTGGACCCATACTCCATCACAGAATCCCCGATAGCAAATCTTGTTTAATTTAATGTAATTATGGATATAAATAAACATACAACTAACCATTTGTCTTGCTTGTGTGGTCTAAGCTTAAAACCAATTGGGCGGGGCTTAACGCCTTTGAAATCAATCTATAAAAAGTGCAATATTTCAAATAGTTCCATCTCATTTGCATCTACGAATGATCAATGAAGGGTGAATGAGAAATTGTTATTGCAGATGATGCAAATACCAGCCAGTCACCACAGAGTGAGTTTGGCTTCGACTCGTCATTAGGAGTAACAGCTGTTTTTCTTCAGATAATGCACGAACTAATTTTAGTGTTACAAAATTACAAAAATCTTTTTTTAAATTTATCAGATAAATGATTGAAAAATTAAATGAAACGCCTTAATATTACTTAGCATTAAATTATTTAAAAAATGCGCGGATTTTTAATTTTTTTATTATCTAAAATAATTAATTATCTATTTAGAAACATAAAAGAAAGATAAAGATCATTAATTCTGAAAAAACAAAATTCAAAGTTGGACTTTCTATGATAAAATATTCTCCAAACGATACTTATTATTTTAATAAAACATTGAACCTAGATAAAATATACAATAATTTAAAACTTAAACTATTGTTTGAACCCTAAGTGCTCCTACACTTCATGTTTCCCTGGTACTAGGTCATGAATTCTGCATCTTCCATGACAGGTTGGCGCTGCTGTGTTGCACTCGAGAAGTTTCAGGCGCTAGTGAGCTTTCAATTATTTTACTTACTTTTTAGTTTCGTAACGAAAACAACCCTTTTTGTAAAATATGGCGTTTTCCATCTTGCCCTTTTGTCTATCCGTCCGTCTGCTGTGATAAATGTATAGTGGTCCATAGTTATTTAGTGTTATAAACGATCAGAAATGAATATGCAAGACAGAGTTCAAATAATATTTACAGTATTTTCGTAATATTTTATTTATTATTTATTTGTTAATATTATTTATTTGTTAATATCATACAATTAAAAAAAAATAATCAGATCATCTCCTATTTTATTAAAAACTTTCCCATCGTGGCGCCGTGGCGCGATGGCGTGTCGGTCGTAGCGGGATGTGGCCTGCTGCTAAAGCTGCTAACCCACAGCCTCGGTACCAGGGGAACATGTCAATAAGGAGCCCTCGATGGTGGCGTGATATATATGGGATGAGGAGACTACACTGCAACCACCCTTGCACCTGTAATGCATAGTGCTCACGATTTTGGAAGAAACTTCATTACATACTATGTAAATGTGTAATAAAACGGAGTGAATGCTTGCGATTTACTTCTAGAAGAAAGGTTTTTAGTAAGAAAGTTTAGCCTATAATGTCCCACTGCTGGGCAAAGGCCTCTCATCTCACTGATGTTATCAGTACAGTGAGGAGGATTAGGCATAATCACCACGCTTGCCAAATGCGGATTGGTGATCTCAAACTCGAGCCATGTTTGAAAAGTAGGAAACATGTTTTTTTTCGCTCGACCCGGGAATTGAACCCGGGACCCCAGTCTTGGCAGGCGAGCGCACATACCACTAGACCACCGAGGCGTTCAAGGTTTTTAATTTATTTATTTTTCAATCCATATATTCTTTAAAAAAATCGGTCTTTCAAAAGATAGAAAACTACAGTATTTTCAAAAGATTCAAGAATTTAAGTTTGTATTTTACAGTAGCGCTTTTGTGTTCTAAGCTTAAAACCAATTGGGCGGGGCTTAACGCCTATGAAATCAATCTATGAAAGATGCAATATTTCAGATAGTTGCATCTCATTTGCATCTACGAAAGATCAAAGAAGAGTGAATGAGAGAGGTGTATTTTGTTGATGATGATGCAAAGCAAATATCAATAGTATTTTTTTCTTTCCACTCTGCCAGTCCGCACAGAGTGAGTTTGGCTTCAAACGCTATTAATTAACAGCTGATTTTTTTCCCTTCGAATGCACGAAATCATTAAAATATTAGATCACAATTACAAAAATCATTTTGAAACCTTATAAAAGATAATTTATCAAATAAATAATTGGAAATTAATTGAGAATGCCTGAGAAAATTTTAATGTTATCTTGTCATAAAATTATTTAATAAAATCACATAGTTTTATTTTTATTACTAAAATAATTGTATATATATAGAACGAGAAAAAACATAAATTAAGAATATACATTAATTGTGAAAAACCAATTTATTCAAAATTGACTTTTTGTGATATAACTTCTTCAGACTATACATGTATAAGTTAATATAACATTTAAGTAGCTGTTTCAATACTTGATAAATAATCGTACAATCACTTAAAATATACTAGGGTTTGAACCCTAAGTGCTCCTACACTTCATGGTGCCCTGGTACTAGGTCATGAATTCTGCATCTTCCGTGACAGGTCGGCGCTGCTGTGTTGCACTCGAGAGCTTTCAGGCGCTAGTGAGCTTTAAATTATTTTTTTAAATTTTTTAGATTTCGTACTGAAACAACACTTTGTGTAAAATTTCCATCTATGTCTTCTTGTCTATCCGTCTGTCTGCTGTGTCTGTGTTGAACTGTAAGTATTGTTCCACAGTGTGATAAAACAATCAGATAATGCAATTAACCGAGTTCAACTCATAGAACTATAGAATAATAATAGGTATTTAGTAAGAGAATTTTTCGCGATATTTTTGTTACCTATATTAATAACATACAGCCTATTTACAACAAAATACTTTTAATATCACTTCTCAGAGCATCCGCTATTCTATATAAAAAAAACTACTTTGCCAAAGGCGACGTGGCGCCCGTGGCGTGTCGTGGCGAGATGTAGCCTGCTTCTAAAGCGGCTAAACTGCAACATCGATACCAGGACAACATGTCAATGAGGAGCCCTCGATGGTGGTGTGATGTGGGGTGAGGAGACTACACCTGCAACACCCTTGCACTTGTAAAGCATAGTACTCACGATATTCGAAGAAACTTAATCACATACTAAATGTGTTATAAAAATGGAGTGAATGCTTGCGATCTACTTCTAAAAGGAAGGTATATTATGACTATAACCAATCGGTCTCTCAAAAGATATATTCCCAAAACATTAATCAATTTTAGTGTTGAATTTTACGGTAGAGCATTTGTGTTACAAGCTTAAAACCAGTTGGGCGGGGCTTAACGCCTTTGAAATCAATCAATGAAGATGCATTATCTGTGGTATTTGCATCTCACTTGCATCTACGACAGATGAAAGAAGAGTGAATGAGAAAGGTGTATTTTGTTGATTCAATGATGATGGAAAGCAAATTCATAGTTTTTTTCCTTCCGGTCTGCCAGTCGGCGCAGAGTGAGTTTGGCTTCACACGTCGTTAATAGTAACAGATGAATTTTCAATTTCCAGATAATGCACGAAACAATTCAAATATTATTTCAAGATTATAAAAACCTTTTTTAAATCTTAGCTATCATTTATCTGATAATTGATAGGCAATTAATGGAGAATTACCTGTTGATAAATTTCAATGTTAACTTTGTCATTCAATAATTAAAAAATGCAAATATTTTTATTTATTACGAGAAAAGCCATAAATTAAGAAAAAGAACATCAATTGTTAAATTACAATATACATAATCAACACTGCACTCTAGTGATGAAATATTCTCCAAACGATACTTAGGTTAATATAACATTTAAGTAATCTAGATATAGTAGTTTATGCAACGTCATATAAAGAAGGGTATTAAAACACGAGTGTGAGTTTATGAAACGAGCGCAGCGAGTTTCATAATAGTAACGAGTGTTTTAATACCCGTGTTATATGCAGTTGCATACACTACTTTATCTTCACTATTTAATGCAATTAATCAAACAAAATTTTAAAAACAAAACACATTGCGAAACATTAAATTCACGCGTAGGTACGTGTATTGTCACAGTGAACTTGCCGCCATTAAAATCTAACCAATGAGAGCGCAGCTGCGCGTAGGGCCAATCAGGAGCGAGCGAGATCTTACCAAAGAGTTTTGTGTATGTAGTTTCGACGAAGTTTTCACGTGTAACCCAACTGTTTTCAAAAGCCAGCCTAATATCAAAATTTTATACAACTAGTATGAGGATTTTGACATAAGGCTCGCCAGGTTAATTGGTCGCGTTATAATGATGTTATAATGTTATATTATAATGATATTATATCATCATGTGCAATTGCTTAAATTGAGTGTTTTAGTTGTCTGTGCAATAACAGTAGTAATTATAAGTCAAGTATTGGAATCATAAGTAGAATGTTACAACATTAGTGTAGATAAAATTAATGTAACAATAATTTAAAATGTATACTACAGTTTGAACCCTAAGTGCTCCTACACTTCATGTTACCCTGGTACTAGGTCATGAATTCTGCATCTTCCGTGACAGGTCGGCGCTGCTGTGTTGCACTCGAGAGCTTTCAGTCGCTAGTGAGCTTTCAATAATGGGTTTCGTATTTAGATCAACAAAACACAACGTTTCGTATCCAAAAATACAAAAAACATTTTATTTAAAACCCTTATGTATTTTTGTGTGTATTTATCTGCTA
Organism: Cyclophora albipunctata; assembly: GCA_963082685.1. NCBI lineage: Eukaryota > Metazoa > Arthropoda > Insecta > Lepidoptera > Geometridae > Cyclophora > Cyclophora albipunctata. The sequence continues at coordinate 688,016 of OY720113.1, read as the reverse complement.
GGTTGAAATGTGTGTACCAGGTTTTGTGGAAGAATTTCTTCAAATCTGAAGCCGATAGTATCAATAGAATTTGAATGATTTAAAAAACCTACGTTAAAATAACCAACTGTGTGGTTTTATAATATGTATAAATTTATGTTTGCAACGTAATAAAAGCTCATCAATTTACATTTTTTCAATTTTACCGCCGGGTAATTTTTTAACAGCTGGTGTTACATTAAAAACGTTGCGTAGGCCTAGTGGCGTCCTGAGGGATGTGTGGCCTGCTGGTAAAGCGGCTAACCCGCAACACCGATACCAGGAGAACATGACAACAAGGAGCCCTCGATGGTGGTGTGAGGGTGGGGACTATAACTGCAACCCCCCTTGCACTTGTAATGCATAGGCTTCACATATTGTATCTGGTTTTACCTGACTCCGTCACTAAATCTATTGTATAGGTTAAGTAATATGTTGATACGTACGTTTGTTTTATTAATGGTTAGTTTCTACTTAATATAACCAGTCGGGCTTTCAAAGGATAGAAAGATCTACCGAATAATTATAAAAATCAATTTGTAAATAAGTAAAGCAGATTTTCCAATAGAGCCCTTGTGTTCCAAGCTTAAAACCAGTTGGGCGGAGCCTATCGCCTTTGACATCGATCTATGAAGATGCATTATCTGTGGTATTTGCATCTCACTTGCATCTACGAGAGGTTGAAGGAGAGTAACTGAGAGAGGTGTATTTTATCGATGACGACTCAAAGCAATAAATAGTTTTAAAATCAGTCTGTCAATCGAGAGTGAATTTGGCTTCAATAATTATACATGAGAACTTTAAAATTTAAATTCCGAATGAGCGATTCTATATTCTATTCCTTGACAGAACCTGTTGCAACTTTAAAGCTACATATATTTTATGATAGCTTCCCTTAATATTATAATCCTATCCTATCCTACTAATATTATAAATGCGAAAGTTTGTGAGGATGGATGTATGTATGGATGGATGTATGTATGGATGGATGTATGTTTGTTGCTCTTTCACGCAAAAACTACTGAACGGATTTGGATGAAACTTTACTGTAATGTAGGTTATACATCAGAATAACATATGGGATACATTTTATCCCGAAATTCCCGCGGGAACGGGTACAATGCGGGTAACACCGCAGGGAGCAGCTAGTACTTCATATTACAAAGTTCGAAGATTGTGTGATGGATCGGCGCTACTGGGCTTGCATGCAGTGTCGCTGAACTTTGGCTGAACCACAGTCGCAATCGCAACGACATCTAGGCTAGGTTTTGCTTAATATTTAGTTAGCATTCAACATTCATACCCCATAGTTCCAAAATACCAATATAGATGGAGTACGTAGAACCTTGCTGTAGGATCTGAAAGCTCTTGCAATTTATTACCGCCTAGTATGTAGTAGTGAAGTTTGGTAGTTTCGAGGATTGGCGCTGAAAATATAGTTGCGCACAGGGAGGGACTTACAAGCGCTAGTGAGCTTTTAACATTTTCCATTAAATATATTCTGACATAAAATAAAAAGTGACATTTCATTTAAGAATATTTAAATCAAAAGTAAACTTGTGATAGCCAAGCAGAAAAAAAATAGGAAGGGATATCTACTCAGATATACTTTAACTAATTTTATCTACACTAATGTTGTAACATTCTACTTATGTTTCCAATACTTGACTTATAATTACTACTGTTATAGCGCAGACAACTAAAACACTCAATTTAAGCAATTGCACATGATGTTATAATATCCACATCGATATCGTAAAATCTCATTATAACATCATTATAACGCGACCAATTAACCTGGCGAGCCTTATGTCAAAATCCTCATACTAGTTGTATAAAATTTTGATATTAGGCTGGCTTTTGAAAACAGTTGGGTTATACGTGAAAACTTCGTCGAAACTACTAAACTTACATACACAAAACTCTTTGGTAAGATCTCGCTCGCTCCTGATTGGCCCTACGCGCAGCTGCGCTCTCATTGGTTAGATTTTAATGGCGGCAAGTTCACTGTGACAATACACGTACGCGTGAAAAACTATTGTCAGCTTTTACTCTTGTTGTTTGATTAATTGCATTAGTGAAGATAAAGTAGTGTATGCAACTGCATATAACACGGGTATTAAAACACTCATTACTATTATGAAACTCGCTGCGCTCGTTTCATAAACTCACGCTCGTGTTTTAATACCCTTCCTTATATGACAGTTGCATAAACTACTAATAAGAACATCCCAACCTCCACTACTGTTCCGAAAATTTTCGGCGCTAGTGAGATTTTTACATTTTAAATGCTATATACATAGGTACTAGTAAAAACGCCCATTGCTTAGAAATATCATAGTTATTAAAAAATCTGGGAAAATATTAATAAAATCCACTCTCTATGGACTTTTTACAGAGATATTTAAAAATAGCGTCACATATCAACTGGCGTGTGTGAGTGTGGTCTACTGGTAAAGCGGCTAACCCAAAACATCGGTACCAGGGGAACATGTCAATAAGGAGCTCTCGATGGTGGTGTGTTGTGGGATGAGGAGACTACACTGCAACCACCCTTGCACTTGTAAAGCAGAGTGCTCACAATATTGAAATACTAGGTATTACACTACGTTAAGGTATGTACGAACATAAATATTTGTGGTAGTTTAAGAACAGTTTTATTTATATTTATGTTTTTATGAATTTAACCTATTTTTTTTAATCCGTTTACTTACCTGTAAATTATATACCTCATTATATTATATGGAAAACAACAAAAAAGACGTGTGTATCACTAGATGGCGTTAGTGGGGAGCGTGAGGTTTTTTTCACGTGAGGTTTTTTCATTACGGAATTTCTGGATTCGGTCCCCGCGCTCAAGGCCCGCGATAGAAGCTATGCAATAGCTTAATATTAAATGATTTCATAACAAATTATCAGACTATTCCACAAAGCTTCGAATTATGATAAAATCTGTGTGCTCTCTGCTTAAAATCATCTGGACGGGGCGTTCGAATTTCGAAGTTATATCTGCAATTTGTATCTCTCTTACTTGTTTCGTGAAATGCATATGAGGGACCGAGACAGACGTATTGTTGTATGAGTATATTCAGCCAAAATGAAAGTTTATTTCACACGTGGTAAGCCCCGCCTCATTGGCTTTAAGCTCAGAATACATACACCTTTAAAAAGGCTGTAAAGTTTAACACAAAAAACTTTTAAAACGTTCCAAGTATTTTTTTATCTTTCATAACATCCATTGATTCTATCCATTTCCTTGGTATTTGGACAGGAAAATTGGAAATTTAAATAACCGTCCACAAATACTTTTTTTAACAATGCCGATATGTATTTGTTTTAACTTTTTATATTAAAGAGTAGCTTCATACCACGAACGTTGTAAACCAATACATTTGTGAAAAGTAAATGTTATTTTAGTATTGTGAGCACTCTGCTTTACAAGTGCAAGGGTGGTTGCAGTGTTTAGTCTACCCACACCACCATCGAGGGCTCCTCATTGACATGTTCTCCTGGTACCGATGTTTTGGGCTAGCTGCTTTAACAGATGACCACACATTTCATGTCACAACGCCATTGCAGCATTTGGTGGCAATTGAAATAACACTTATTAAACCACGGAAGAGCGAATCACTTACTGTTACACTTCTCTATTTCGTGATTTTAACACTATTTTCTCGTTTTAAATAAAAAAAATTAAATTAATAACAGAAATAATTTAAAAATTAATTATCCATTTTGAATTAAATGTTTTATGATTATAAAAAATCATAAGTACCTATTTTTCTTTCACTCTTCTTTAATTTTTGGTGGATGCAAGTGAGATGCAAATACCACGATAATCCCAGCCCAACTAGTAACATGGATAACTTGAAATACAAAAGCCTACTACAACAGTTCAAAAGTTTTATATTGTTGTTGTTTTTTAATATTTTCAAGATCGATCTATCTTTTAAAAGATCGATAGGATATTCTATGTATAAAAGGGAAATTATAAAATGAATATCCTTTCAGAATGATCAAGCTTTTTACTTCAATCGCACGATGCATTCAATGACGAAGTCAGTAAACAGAAGTTTACCGTCCAATATCGTGAGCACTTTGCTTCACAAGTGCAAGGGTAGTTGCAGTGTAGTCTCCTCATCCCACAACACACCACCATCGAGGGCTCCTCATTGACATGTTCCCCTGGTACCGATGTTGTGGGTTCGCAGTTTTAGCAGCAGGCCACATCCCGCCACGACACGCCACGGCGCCACGACTACATTGGTAAAGACTTTAATGAGACATCGACTGTCTTACTAAACAAAGTAAACAAATATTTTATTGAGGTGTGATTTTATTAAGTTGCAAACAAAAATATTACACTGAAAACTATAATATTTTCAAATTCATTGAACAGACAATTTATACTTGTATTTAGATTAGGTTCTTTCTCAAAACATATGTACATTGTAATCCAACAGAAGGGGGACAAGCAAAAAACAGTGGATTTTTAGTAAAAGGGATCCTTTGGGTACGAAATCCTAAGCTTTAAATAAAATGCTTTGAAAATGGTTAGAAGCTCACTAGCGCCTGATAACTCTCGAGTGCAACACAGCAACGCCGACCGGTCGCGGAAGATGCAGAATTTATAACATAGTACCAGGGTAACATGAAGTGTAGGAGCACTTAAGGTTCAAAACATAGTTTGATGAAATATTACTGTAGTTTAAATGTTATCTTAACCTAATTTAAGTTTGTTATTTTATATTAATTCCAAAAAAATCCTCTGTTATTTTACGCTAAATGTTCTTTGTTTTTCATTATATATTATTCCTTTTGCTCATAATGCTAAGTAAGTATCGAGAAAAAGAAAAAAGGAAGATCCTTTTTAATTTTAATGACAATATAAAATTAAAATCATTTTCTCAGATAACTTTTAACTACGATAATAACTTTTAATACGATAACTTAAATTTCAAAACAAAATGTCAAATATTAATCCAATGAGTATTAATCCAATCTTAAAATTATTTTATTTAGATAAGTAAAAAAGCCTTCATGGTCATCCCACATAAAAATCGTCCCGCGGGCTGAATGACCCTTTAGTTGAAAGTAGTAGTCGTCTGAGCCCGCGGGTTGAGTCAAGTCCACTCACCCACGCAAAAAATCGAAAGGGGTCATTCAGCCCGCGGGACGATTTTTATGTGGGCAGATGCGAACTAACGTAAACTTAATTTTAAGCTGACGATTATAAATGATTGTAATGATCTGATATAATAAAGACATTTTGAATTTGAATTTGAATTTGTGGGATCAGATGACCCCCAATTCGTAAAAAAAGTTGATTGTTTAAAAAAGCTGTTAACTTCTAATAATAGCTTTGGCATCATCATCGAAAAATATATATCTCTTATTCGCTCTCCTTCGATCTCTCGTAGATGCAAGTGAGATGCAAATACCACAGATAATGCATCTTCATAAATTGGTTGCAGGTTGCAAAAAAAAGGTTGCAGTGCAATCTCCTCATCCCACAACACACCACTATCGGGGGCTCTTTATCGGCATGTTCCCCTGGTACCGATGTTTTGGGTTAGCAGCTTTTGTACTGGCCCACCATGGCCACAGCCACGAAATCAAATGTGCTAAAAGTTTTTGCCAAAAATGTATACATTATTGTGAGAAACTCGGGTAGTTATATAGTATGAATTGTTAAGTGGCTATATGTTTTTGAAATTTTCAGAGTGGACATTTATTTGCAAATCTGCCCGTGTATACATTTCATTGCACGTGACTGTTCCTCTGGTACCGATGTTTTGGGGAATTGGGGGTCATCTAATCCCACATAAAAATCGTCCCGCGGGCTGAATGACCCCTTTCGATTTTTTGCGTGGGTGAGTGGACTTGACTCAACCCGCGGGCTCAGACGACTACTACTTTCAACTAAAGGGTCTACTCGGCCCGCGGGCTCAGACGACTACTACTTTCAACTAAAGGGTCTACTCGGCCCGCGGGCATAGTCCACCACTATATATCGCTTAAGGTACTATTCGGTAGGTTAGGGTTTTTTTTTTACGTAACTGGTTACAAATCAGTTAGTTACTCGGTAGGTTAGGGTTATTTTTTTTTTTTACGTAACTGGTTACAAATCAGTTAGTTACCAAAGTGGCTGAAGTGAAAAATTATGTCAAGTATATTGTAGTTAAATAAAAATAATAACCCTAACCTACCAAATAGTACCTACGCCCGCGGGCTGAGTTGACCCTTAAGCGATATATAGTGGTCGACTGAACCCGCGGGCTCAGTAAACCCTTTAGCGGTAGAGAGTGGTCGACTGAACCCGCGGGCTCAGTTGGCCAGACAGGTGGAATGACTCAGCCACGCAAAAATCGAAAGGGGTCATTCAGCCCGCGGGACGATTTTTATGTGGGATCAGACAGATGACCATGAAGGCGTTTTGGGTTAGCAGCTTTTGCACAAGTCCTCGATGCGGCACTGGGGATCAGCCAAGCCATAAAAACTTTCATTTAAGTTGAGGATTTTTTACTGCTATTAAAACACGTTCCACGAGAAAACGTTATTCATTTAGTTATTAGTAGTAACTCGCAACACGTTCGATTTAAATGTTGTCATTCAGTAGAATACGTCCATTGTAATTTGTTTTATATTATTTTCGTGTTCTATATTTTTTAAGATTCAATTATTATTAGTATTTGGATATAAACAGGAGTATCTTTTATATATTAAGTAATTATAATTTAACAAGTCTTAAATATCACAGAAAATCACTTTAATTTACATGTTCTAACATATTTAATGGAAGAAGTTAAAAATCCACTATTGAAAGTCCCTCCCTGTACGTAACCAACTTTTCAACGCCAATCCGCGAAACTACTGAACTCAACTACTACATACTAGGCGGAAATAAATTGCAAGAGCTTTCAGATTTCATCTACTACCATCTATACTCATATTTTGGTACTAACTACGGGGTGCAAATGTTGTGTTACTAAACATTATTCAAAACCTAAACGAGATGTCGTGACGATAGCGACTCCCTAGTAGTAGTGTGACCAAGTAGCTCAGTAACGCCGATCAGTACAAAGTCTTCGGACTTTGTACTAGGCTATCATGAAATATAAAAGCATAAAGTTCGTCTAGTCTTTTCAGGGACTCGCACATTCGTAGTTTTTTTTGTTAGTTACAAACCAAACTAATGAAAGAGATCATTTGTGATGGTTTCTGAATTCGATAAGTATTCAAATATTTATAAATGGAAAAGACTGTGATTTTGTTTTCGTTTGTTCTGTGTTTTCAATCATAATTGCTCAGTGGTATTATTTGAATTACCTATTAATAGTTATAACATTCTTCAGTTTCAGACCTGTCATAAATCAACCATCGCACAGTGACGACAAGAGCGGGTCGTCTCGACGCGTCACAGCTCATAACACGAGTACTAGGCAAACATGACGACATTGGAGCATCGCCCGCCGGGTGCAGGGGGCTCGGCGCCGTGGTGTGAGGCGCTCGCCTGCTCATAAAGGTTGCAGTCAATTTTCAGAATAAAAACCTGAACATTGTGATGGATACAATGTAATAAGCGTCATTCTATGATTGTTTTGGGTTTCAATGATTAGGGTTTTTTTAATAATACCTATTTATCTAAACGAATATCTAAATATTTCAGAAGCATGATTGATAGTACAAAAAAATAATAAAACCAATAGACACAATTCATAAGAAGTTGAATGTTTGCCACACTTTAATAAAAAAAGTATTATATACCTTGCCTAATACCGGTGGTAGGGGCTTCATTATGATCAATGTATTGTACTCGTAGAACTTAAAAGGACGCGACGATGTCATATCATTTTGAATTTAACATCATTTACAAGATATTCAAAATCATAATTATTAACGTCTCTAAATAAATTAATTGTTTCTACTCTAGTCTACTTGTACACAGAGCTTTCCTTTTCCAACACGTCACGGAATCCCCGGTTTTAGTACTTCCTCAGGTGCAAAGTTCAGTATAGGTGGCGTAACTGAAATACAACATCAACATCCTTACATTCATGTCAGCCTGGTGATTCGGGAAGCTTTCGTAGTTTGTTGGGCGCTGTCATCGAATCGTTGGTGATCGAAGTAAGAAGCGGGTGGACGAACGCAATGCGATCACAGCGCTATCTGTTCAAACTTGCCGAACCACACCGTATATTGAAATAATACCATACTTACTAGTAAAATTACACATTTTGGAGTCGTTGTGTCTTTATTATAAAATACGATAGTCTAGATTTGATTAATATTACCCTTACATAGTATGTTAACCCCCGACACACACCTTTGGGTCGGGGGTTAACATATATAAGTTTAAGGGTTGTGCTCCCCAAGGAGTGAACTTATCTTGAAATGCTATCTTTATAATATAACTAGCTTTCTTGTAAAATTAATTTGAAAATTTCACAGCATTCCATTATATTTTAGGAATAATAAATTAATCTAAATAATAATTAATTACGCAAAGTTTTATCTTTACCACGGTTAGCAACGTGGTCATGGTTATTAAACTATTGTATAATGTGAGTTATTAGCCCCAATGGCAGTAACCTCGACATTACTCTGTATACAAAATCTATATTGAATATGAAAATAAATTATAGTGATTAGAGAGATTAAGCCGAACGTTTTTATTATGATCATACGAGTAATAATCCGTGATGAATGATAACAGTGACAAGAGCGGGGTTGTCTTAAGCGTCATAACTCATAACACGAGTACCAGGCGAACATGAGGACAGTGGAGCAGGTGACTCCGGTTGCAATGGAGGCGTAGCGATGTGGTGTGAGGCGGTCACATCACACCCTCGCTCGGTCAAGGCTACACACCCTACAGTTTGAACACGCAAATATGCACTTTATTTCATTCATCAGTAACAGGTGACAGTGCAGGTGACCCAAGGAACTAAATCAAGACATCAAAGGCAAGTAAGTTGGAGTACCTTGGAGCGCCGCGACGTCTGGAAAAGTCGGTCCATTAGTACCAGGCTGTTATGACTCGCTAGAAGTGCAGGAACTTTCAAAAATAATTATTGGAATTAGACTAATAGATAAAAAGTACTCTGTCTGATAGCGCGTTGAAATAAACAAAATCATACTGTTCATTCAGCTTTATTATTGAAATTGTTGGTTTTAAGAGTATTTAAGTTTTGTTTTAAACTATAAAATTCATTGTAAGTAGGTTAAAGATGAAATGTAGGTCATCTGGCGGGTAGTACATACCCGCCAGATGGCATTGCATCTGGATTTGTTGGTTTGATGGGTAAGTCTGAAATGTCCCGTTCGGGAATATTCGTAACGATTGGCACCAGGCAATCATAAACGTACAGAGGATTCAAATAAAATATTGGAATGGCAATATGGAATTTATCTTGATCTTGAAACATACAAACCAAAAAAGAGCTCAACTCGTTGGTTATATTTTTTTCTTACAATGAGGTTAAATAACTTATACAACAATGTATATCACCATAAATATATCAATAAGCTAAGTACCAAACTTGATAGTTGCTCTTAAAACTCCGATACGAGGGTTGACCACTAACCTATACGAACTGACTCACGTTATAACTAGATTTGCTCGAAGAATAAGAAAAAAAATAAAGAGGAAAGGGTTCATCTTGGAATTCCAATGATTCGCGAATCTTAACCCAAAACATCTGTACCAGGCTATAATGAAACGAAGAAGCTTTCCCATTCCGTCCCCTAGCCATTGCATCAAACCACCCTTTCGTCACCACCCCCTATAGAGCGCAGTGAATCTTCCCTCTTCATTTGCATTCGTTGCAAACCAATATGACAGACAGAGTAAACTATATTGATGGACATAATTACAGCTACGTACTTTGAATTGGGGTAACCAAACATTTCACAGATATATTTAGAACACGTAGTATTTTGTTTGTACTAAGTTTGTTGTCATTTTAATAGGACAAAAGTGACAAATAGGTATAAAGTACAGGGGTAAGTTAAAACAAAAAATAATAAAACCTTTTGATTTAAATAAAATATAAAAAATTGGTAAGTTGAATCTTGAATATTTAGAAATAAAACAACACAAGCCATCTAACAACGCAAAATCATTCATAATCTTATGGTGACTTCCTGCAACCTCATTTATTTCCTTTCTGTGGTAGAGAAAAAAGTTTAAATATCAGCACCACTTCTACTAAGGCGACATAACAACTCAGTAGTCCCTATTTTAAGTTTAATATTTAACATAAATAAAAAATAGCTAACAGAACTTCATAGTTCTGTCTGCTGTCATCAGCAGAGGTTTTGGCAATGATTTATTTATGTTTACTAATTGATAAATTCCACAGGGCTGTAGTAAAATAGGGGTGGAAGCAATAGAAAACTTTGTTTAAAAAACATATGGACTAGGGGAACAGGAATGTATAGGAGTTGGCCAAAACTGGGGCGCATTGAGCACCAATGAAAAACAAAACTTGTTGTACTTAGAAGATACAAACAATTAATAAATGATGTATCATTCAATTATATTGTAATAAATTATAAAATGTCGTGGTCGCTTAAATAAATTTAAAATAATCATATTTAAAATAATAATATCTAATAACATTTAGAGAAAAAATGTTATATTCAACTACAAAATTTCTACCGGACTGCAATTTAAATTTTATGGATATTTGTAGTAGAAATATTCTTTTTCACGAAAATTACGAACAATATACAATAAATGCAGTTCGTATCAATGTATATCAATATGGCTGCAAGCGCAACCCCTAAGCCACCCCTACGCCCCTGCCACCCTCCACTACTAGTCCTCCCACCCTAACCCATGTCTAAACCACTGCCTTACGTTGCTGGTCCCCTGGTACTTATGTTATGAGTTAGCAGATTCCGGTTTTTGTAATTTATACGATGGCGCGAACTAAAAAGATTGATTAAAAACAGACCAGAGTAAATAACTGTCATAGGTAAATTTCTTGAAAACGTTATTATGATTTGAAAATAATACCAAATAAATACAAACAAAAAAAGACGTGTGGCACTCGGGGACTGCCGCGGTGAAGCTATTGCATAGCATTTTGTATCAACTTATGCAATTATAGTATTTGATATATTTGATATCTCTTCTCTCTCACCCCACCCGCCTCCTCTCTCTCACCCCCTCTCTCACACCTCTCTCTCACCCCTCTCTCTCACACCTCTCTCTCACCCCTCTCTCTCACCCCCCTCTCTCACCCCCTCTCTCACCCCCTCTCTCACCCCCCTCTCTCACCCCCTCTCTCACCCCCCTCCCTCACCCCCCTCTCTCACCCCCCTCTCTCACCCCTCTCTCACCCCTCTCTCACCCCCCTCTCTCACCACCCTCTCTCACCCACCACCATCTCTCACCCCCCTCTCTCACCCCCCTCTCTCACCCCCCTCTTTCACCCCCTCTCTCACCACCCTCTCTCACCCCCCTCTCTCACCCTCTCTCACCCCCCTCTCTCACCACCCTCTCTCACCACCCCCTCTCACCACCCCCTCTCACCTCCCTCTCTCACCCCCCTCTCTCACCCCCCTCTCTCACCCCTCTCTCACCCCTCTCTCACCCCCCTCTCTCACCACCCTCTCTCACCCACCACCCTCTCTCACCCCCTCTCTCACCACCCTCTCTCACCCCCCTCTTTCACCCCCTCTCTCACCACCCTCTCTCACCCCCTCTCTCACCCTCTCTCACCCCCTCTCTCACCCCCTCTCTCACCCCCCTCTCTCACCCCCTCTCTCACCCCCCCTCTCACCCCCCTCTCTCACCCCCCTCTCTCACCCCCTCTCTCACCACCCTCTCTCACCACCCTCTCTCACCACCCTCTCTCACCCCCTCTCTCACCCCCTCTCTCACCCCCTCTCTCACCCTCTCTCACCCCCCTCTCTCACCCCCCTCTCTCACCCCTCTCTCACCCCTCTCTCACCCACCTCTCTCACCACCCTCTCTCACCCACCACCCTCTCTCACCCCCTCTCTCACCACCCTCTCTCACCCCCCTCTTTCACCCCCTCTCTCACCACCCTCTCTCACCCCCCTCTTTCACCCCCTCTCTCACCACCCTCTTTCACCCCCTCTCTCACCACCCTCTCTCACCCCCCTCTTTCACCCCCTCTCTCACCACCGTCTCTCACCCCCTCTCTCACCCTCTCTCACCCCCTCTCTCACCCCCCTCTCTCACCCCCCTCTCACCACCCTCTCTCACCCCCCTCTCTCACCCCCCTCTCTCACCCCTCTCTCACCCCTCTTTCACCCCCTCTCTCACCACCCTCTCTCACCCCCTCTCTCACCCTCTCTCACCCCCTCTCTCACCCTCTCTCACCCCCTCTCTCGCCCCCCTCTCTCGCACCCTCTCTCGCCCCCCTCTCTCACCCCCCTCTCTCACCCCCCTCTCTCACCCCCCTCGCTCACCCCCCTCTCTCACCCCCTCTCTCACCCCCCTCTCTCACCCCCCTCTCTCACCCCCCTCTCTCACCCCTCTCTCACCCCTCTCTCACCCCCCTCTCTCACCACCCTCTCTCACCCCCTCTCTCACGCCCTCTCTCACCCCCCTCTCTCACCCCCTCTCTCACCCCCCTCTCTCACCCCCTCTCTCACCCCCCTCTCTCACCACCCTCTCTCACCCCCTCTCTCACCCACTCTCTCACCCCCCTCTCTCACCCTCTCTCACCCCCCTCTCTCACCCCTCTCTCACCCCCCTCTCTCACCACCCTCTCTCACCCACCACCCTCTCTCACCCCCTCTTTCACCCCCTCTCTCACCACCCTCTCTCACCCCCCTCTTTCACCCCCTCTCTCACCCCTCTCTCACCCCTCTCTCACCACTCTCTCACCCCCTCTCTCGCCCCCCTCTCTCACCCCCTCTCTCACCCCCCTCTCTCACCCCCCTCTCTCACCCCCCATTCTCACCCCCTCTCTCACCCCCCTCTCTCACCCCCCCTCTCACCCCCCTCTCTCACCCCCCTCTCACACCACCCTCTCTCACCCCCTCTCTCACCCCCCTCTCTCACCCCCCTCTCAACCCCCTCTCTCACCCCCCTCTCTCACCACCCTCTCTCACCACCCTCTCTCTCCACCCTCTCTCACCCCCCTCTCTCACCCATCTCTCACCCCTCTCTCACCCCTCTCTCACCCCCTCTCTCACCACCTTCTCTCACCCCCCTCTCTCACCCCCTCTCTCACCCCCCTCTCTCACCACCCTCTCTCACCCCCTCTCTCACCCCCAACGCACAATCGCACACAACGCCGTGTCGAAGACTGCCGAACTGAAACGACGTTAGACGATGCACGGCCTTCAAGCCACACCTCCTTCCCGTCGGATCGGGTAAGCGTGAGGTTTTTTCGTTACGGAATTTTTGGATTTGGTCCCCGCGCTCAAGGCCCGCGATAGAAGCTATGCAATAGCTTAAAAAATAATTCGGACACACGGAAAATAATAATAAAATTAAAGTATGTAATCTGTCTATAATAGTAGTTTATGCAACTGTCATATAATGAAGGGTATTAAAACATGAGTGTGAGTTTATGAAACGAGCGCAGCGAGTTTCATAATACTCGTAGTAACGAGTGTTTTAGTACCCGTGTTATATGCAGTTGCATACACTACTTTATCTTCACTAATGCAATTAATCAAACAAAATTTTAAAAACAAAACACATTGCGAAACATTAAATTCACGCGTACGTGTATTGTCACAGTGAACTTGCCGCCATTAAAATCTAACCAATGAGAGCGCAGATGCGCGCGCAGGGCCGCAGGGCGCGCGCCGTGCAGGGCGCGATGTTATAATGAGATTTTATCTACACTAATGTTGTAACATTCTACTTATGTTTCCAATACTTGACTTATAATTACTACTGTTATAGCGCAGACAACTAAAACACTCAATTTAAGCAATTGCACATGATGTTATAATATCCACATCCAAACACTCGTTACTATTATGAAACGGTGGTACGTTCAAAAGAGCCTCTATGGGGCCAAAACTGAATAAAATATTTGACTTTGACTTTTGAAAAACTCGCTGCGCTCGTTTCATAAACTCACACTCGTGTTTTAATACCCTTCCTTATATGACAGTTGCATAAACTACTATTACGATATCGATGTGGATATTATAACATCATGTGCAATTGCTTAAATTGAGTGTTTTAGTTGTCTGCGCTATAACAGTAGTAATTATAAGTCAAGTATTGGAAACATAAGTAGAATGTTACAACATTAGTGTAGATAAACAATTAAACCTGATTTGATTTAGCAATACATTACATGAATAGTTACCAGGCCACACGAGTTTGTGTTAACTTTATCCATTTTACCTATTTCTTTCCTTACCTGCCAACCCTCACTTGTCAATCATTCTTCGTTCCCCTTCGTAGCCTTTGGCCTCAGTAACGCGAGACAAAAATACCAGGAAAACATACATAAATTGGAGCTTCCATAACTGCACAGATCTACAGTATTCAAACATTATTTTTATTTTACAAGGTAAGATTTACTTTATCGCATCACCTTGTGAACATTTACTAAATTTATTTTTATGTTTACCGTTGAAAATAATCGAATTCTTGAAATTGCAGTAGCTGGATATTTATTTAAGTTGTTGTATGAACATCCATGTTGCCCTTTGACCTACTAACCCTGTTGTTTTAAATCCGCTTCTTGTGTAAAATTTGATACCCACACATACTTATGGCTTCGTAATTCCTTCCCTGGGACAACTCACAACACAAATATTGCATATCCACAATTTATAAAGAATATTCAATGCATGGTCACTGTATTTTTATTTATTTATTTTTAACAATATGTACATAATTTCACCTAAAGAAGATATCGTACTTAATAATTATTATAATACTTCTCAGTTGGAGTGTAATTATAAATAAAGTTAAACAAGCATAATACAATTGATAATAACAGATAATTGAGTCTTTACCTAAAAATACATAGAATTTCAATTATTTTAACAATATTTAGGTGTATTTTAACACATAACGCCATCTATTGGAATTTCCCAGAACTTTCATATCATAACATAAGCTACGTATTACTACGTGGTACGTGATACTACTACGCCGCTACGAATATACTACGGAAATGCTTCGGTTACAATAAATTAAGATAAACGCCATCTATTACGTTTTTCCAGTACTAATTTAACTTAAATGTGATGTTGGGTTAGGGAAACCATATTGGACTTCACCAAACATTAAATTTAAGTAAAACTGTTTCATATAACTTGCTCAGTAGATGGCAGACGGAATAAGTCTCATTTTAAGAAAAAAAATTATTCACCTTGTATAAGAATTTGACAGTTGCCTATAAGAAATGTTTATTATGGTCTACTACTAAGTTAAATTACTCTAGACTAGTCCAGACCAGAAGGAGGCCGCACTCCACGTCATAAGGTCTCAGCTGGTCTATCTCCAACTTGATGACATCGATGACGTCCGGGCAAGCCTTATTGTCGAAGAAGGCCGGTTCATCGTAGTACTCCGGCGAGCTGAACTGGTACTGGTCTCCTTCATCTCTTCTGCCTGTCTCCAAGTTAATTTTGGACAATTTCTTCTTAACAGGCGCTTTAGTGGCCGTGTTGGCATCAAGTCGCCGAGTGTCATTCCCATGCGTGGCATTAAAATCGGGATTGTTTTCCGGTCTAATATTAAGATATTTCTCTTCCCGCTGTTTCATATCCTCTGATTGATACTTGCAGGTACTGTTGACAGCGGCTTTTATGTCGGTTTCGTTAACATCTAGTGCGTTAGCTGATACGAATTCGATGAAGCCGGGGTCGTTTTTGATGATTTTTTTGTGGTTCCTGATGCGGTCTTCGAGTGTTTCCGCGGGGCACTCGGACTGGTTGGTGAAGGAGTCCCGGATGTGCGCCACGTGGAACTCCTGGTCCGACAGCTCCTCGTTGAATCTCCTGTACGTGTGTCGTTCCCTGCGCGTTGTGTCCAGGTGCTCCGTATCATCTTTATTCTCGTTGCTGATCACTTCCACGTCGGCGTATACTCTAGATATTACGATCAAAATGTACAACGCAGTGGACATTTTGTCGAGGGCATGTATTGTATTGTGGAAATATTGGAATTTTTAATTGTATTTCGAGTGTTGTGTTACGCGCGGTTGATTGTGAATGTAACAATTCACTAACAAATTAAAAATTGCATGAAACTACCATTTTAAGAATATTTTGAATAAAGTAAGTTACATTTTTACTTAATATTCTTTTTCCGTTTCAAACCCATTAATAATCGACATATAAATAACTCAAATTACGTTTAAATACCACTTACTGATCATCCTATTATACCCAATCTCTTTGAGATTACATAACAAGCATGGCTGAATAATATGTTCCCTAATAACAACTAGGAATAATATGTTGAAATGATAGTGCGCTGCAAGTAAAACAGCGTCAATTACTGGAAACTATCGTCCGTGAGATGTAGATGTTATCCCGCGCTAACTAGTCTATTCACTGTGCGACTACCCTCCGAACGGTATAATACTTCAATTACCTCGCGTAGGGGTGCCGCGAACTGATATTGAAAATATTAAGGCTTGTTATTTGTTTATTTAACAATTTTAATGCTTTAAAATTTATTTTCACAAGAAATACCTTGGCTATTTTTTTAACACTCGAGTCTTGAGTGTTTTCATTAATATAATGACAAAATAGGATTAGGCCTCAGGAGTCTGCCACATTTATTGTCTTATGAATATTATTTAGTTCAGATTGTTTCGTCATAGCACCTGACGTCAATTGTCTTCTTGGTAGCAAATTAAGTTCGCTTCACACCGGCTAGCGATCTACCGTACGTATGCGTGGCACGGCCAGGCTTATAAGTCGTCCATAATTACAGACACAACATCAACAATATCATTATCACTACATAGTATAAAATAAAGTCGTCTCTGTTTCGTGTCTGTTTGTCTGTTTGTCTGTATGCTTAAATCTTTAAAATTACGCAACGGATTTTGATGCGATTGCGGTTTTGTAATAGGTAGATTCAAGAGGAAGGTTTTATGTAAAAAAATTCCCGAAATTCCCACGGGAACGGGCACAACGCGGGTAAAACCGCGGGGCGCTGCTAGTAGATAATATTACTCACAGCGCAGCGTCAACGCAAATGTTTCTCCATTACCCAGCATTATTTAACAACCTTTCACGCAAGTGGCTACAATACTGTTGTTAATTCAACTCGGCGTGCCCCTAATGACATCCCTCGTCAGATCAAAACAGGCCAATTACCTCCCGACAAGGACTCACCCTTTAATAAACCCTCGCTGGCACAGATCACAAATAAAGATGATAAATAATCACAGCGGCAAAACGTACAGCCCCGGAATTACCATCTCGTTTGAATAAATTGACGGTTAATGTGAAACAGAGATGTCAAAAGTTGAAATGTTTTCGGCTGCGGTTGTCGAGCAGCGCTTTATCTTGTGGTTTGTTAACTATTGTACTTATTAATGGAAATAAGATCGTTATTCTAATACACTTATTACTCGTATGTGACCTAATTTTGGAAGAACAACAACTTAGAATATAGGGTTTATAAGTAAGTACTTACAGACCAAATGAGAGTGAGAAAAACTATTGTACTGGTTAGGTTAGCTAACTGCTTATAACTGCGCTTTAGCTTTTAAGTTAAAAACACGTCCCTAGCCTGACAATTCCTTAACTATAAAAATATCTTAAACGAAACCAAATTCCTTCAACAAAATGTTCACCAAGATAATAGTGACTAGACGAAGCTTGATAATTTATCAGGAAATGGTTGAAAACAACGCCAATTGTCTGCGGGCGTGTAATCACTCAGCGCTGCAGCGCATCCTTCCCGTAGACAATGTTAACAACTTTCTAACAGATGCAAATTGACGCCGGTTGGCGGCACTGATTCCAAATGGCGCCAAACATTTGCATAATCACTTAAAAATGGAATGTTGCCTCGCAATTTCACCGGTCAAACAAAATGGCGAATCAAAGTCATGAAAATATTGTTAACTATAATCATTTATTTGTTTTGTTTTGTTTCTACTTTGGGATATTTTATGAACTGTAGAAATTGTATTTTATCTAGTACTTAGGTGTATATTATCATTAAGGCTCCTACAGACCTACACCTTAGCCGTCTTTACGAGGCATCCCAAGCGGATGATGGCACCGCCGGCGGCTTTGGTGTACAGACACGGCCAACAATATTATAAATGTAAAAGTTTGTAAACATGATGTCTGGAATCTGAATGTTTGCGTTTGTGTATCGCTTTTCACTCTTTTTGAACGCCCCACTTTAAATAACACATCAGATAGGTACTTCTTATCCCGAAATCTTACGGCAGAATTCATAGTAATGCAGGTTAGGTTAGACGCGGAGCGCATCCAGATAATTGTAAAGTTTTTTTTATTTTTTTTTGTTATTCTTTTTTACTACAATCTGTTGCCGTGCTGGAACAATAAATAGTATGTTTGTCTGTGTATGTTCGGTATGTCGTATAATCGTAAAGTAAAGTAATAAACTCAACTTTTTTACCGAAAGCCTACATCTAATATGTCAACTTAACGACTAGACTTTTTAACAACTACTCAGGTATTTAATTAATACAATAGATGTACGAGAGAGTATCTACATTACATACAATACAAGAAATAAGCAGGTACGAACATAGTTATTCTATATAGAAGTAATTACCTAACTACTATTTTCTACTTAAAAGTGTTTTACAAAACAATAGATTGCACATTTATATCATTATTTACAGGTTTAAAGAATTATTTAATGTAATAACTTACCTCTACAAATGTTACCTATATTGAATCTATACGTTTGTTTGTTTGAACGCGCTAATCTCAGGAACTACTGGTCCGATTCGAAAAATTCTTTTTGTAATAGATAGCCACATTCAAAGGGAAGGTTATAGGCTACTTTTCATCCTGAAATTCCCACGGGAACGGGTACAACGCGGGTAAAACCGCGGGCGCTGCTATAATATTCATAAAAGTCGGCAAAAAGAAGAATGAAACTGATCATCAAAAACAAATTCACAAATACAGAAATTTTTAAAGTCTACAATAATCTAAATATCAACACGATGCTATACAATTAATGACATCAAATACATTATGAATAACATCAAGGAATGTTTCCACTAGCAATCAAAATTGTAGAAGTTGATTTCTGTTTTGTTCAATACGTAAGCATAGGTACTGCGCGAGTTCTATAGAAAAATATTGCATTCACTGAATATACAGACATCTGTTAAACCCTGCAAGGAAGTGCGGAAAAAGCTTGCCAGAAAACACTTAACATAATTTTAGTATATTGCACAGAAATCAACAAACAACTGCTAAAGTTAAAAACGTGAAATATACTTTACATTCTAAACTATTATTTAAGGGCCTGTTTAATCGGAAATCCCAGTCAGAATCCGATTTTGTTTCGGCGGCCAAGATAAATGAACAGAGAGGCGCCCACATCGACAGTCTACAAATGTGAACACACTCTTATTTGCAAATGTTTTTTATATACATGTTCGTCATATAAATGCAATGTTATCACATTCACAGATGGCAGTGCATGTAAGCGGGGTAGGGCGGGAGCAGCGCACAAGCGAGCGGGAGTCCATGAGCGGACAGCTCCCGCTCGCCGCTCGCCGCTTGCGCCCGCAGCTGTTCCAGGCGGAGCTGGTTCTGTCGCTTCCATTTGGTCCTGGGTAGTGGAAACCTATATTATTATTTCAAACTACTTAACGTTCATTAACTAGCCAAACAAATCTTGCACAAAAATTCCACATCTGAGGCTAAGTTAGCAAAATCAGTTCGGCTAATCAATTCATCAGCTGACTCTTTCTTCATGGTACCTACTAATGCCAAGGAGGTGGAGGGTCTAATAAATGCATTACCTCCAGATAAAGCTCCAGGAATTGATGACATCAGCAACACTTTATTGAAATCTGTCAAAGAAATCATTTCAGAACCACTCTCGACAATTTTCAACCAAAGTATGGCTCATGGAGTCTTCCCAGATGTTTGGAAATTGGCGATAGTATGTCCAATATATAAAGGTGGACCCAAAGAAGTCATTGACAACTATCGTCCTATTTCACTTCTTTGTGCGTTCTCAAAGCTCCTAGAAAAGCTTGTGAATGCAAGACTCATCAAATTTATGGAGACTCGAAATCTTATTTCCGAGAGGCAATTTGGTTTTCGTAAAGGTAAATCGACGGAACAGGCTGTGACTTTGCTTACTAGTACCATAGCTTCGCTCCTTGATAAAAAAAAGTGTTGTGTCGGGGTTTTTCTTGACCTTGCAAAGGCTTTCGACACTGTCTCCATTCCGATACTGTTAAAAAAGTTAAAATATCTTGGGATTCGTGGAATTGCACTTAAATGGTTTAGGAATTACCTAAGCGAGCGGAGACAGTGTGTAAAAATAGGATCTACAATAAGTAGTGAACAAGACATAAATTTTGGTGTACCGCAGGGAAGTATTTTAGGCCCGTCTTTATTCATCCTGTACCTGAACGACATTCACGAACTGCTTTTACAAAGTGCTGAGCTCATATGTTACGCTGATGACACGGCAATCATTTTTAGTGGGTCTACTTGGGATATGGCATTTTCGGCTGCCGAAAAGGGTTTGCATGTTGTGCATAAATGGCTACAGAATAACCTTCTCACCTTAAACGTCAAGAAGACTATGTACACATGCTTTTTCAAAACGGCTTCATCATCACCTCCAACCTCGCAACCACACATCAAAATGCATAGCTGTAGTAGTAGTGGAACTTATGCACTGAATTGTAATTGCGTTAAACTTATAAATACTAAAACCATAAAATATTTGGGTGTTATTCTAGATGAAAATCTGTCATTTAAAACACATATTCAAACTTTGTCGGGTAGGATTAGAAAAATCGTCTTTATTATGAAAAAACTGCGTACTACTGCCAACTATAATACCCTCTTGTCAGTTTATTATGCCTTATGTCAATCCGTCATAACATATTGCTTATCATCTTGGGGATCCGCTGCTAAAACGGTTATAATACAAGCAGAAAGAGCCCAACGATCGGTCCTCAAGGTGATGTTAAAGAAACCGCGTAGATTCCCTACACTAGAGTTATATAGAGAATGTGGAGTACTCAGCATCCGCCAGCTCTTCTTTCTTAAGATATTTTTACTAACTCATAAAACAGTTTTATCCTCTGACAGCTACACAAACATGCTAAATCGTAGAGTTTATAGGTTACCCACGTCTACAGTGTCAACTAAATTTGCTAAGCGATTTGGAGAATCCGTAAAGTGCCATATTTATAATGCAGTGATTAGATACTGTGGAACTGATATAAAATGCCTTAATAATGGACAAGCCAAGTATGTTGTACAAAAATGGTTAAAATCCCTGTCGTACGATAAAACGGAACAATTGCTCAAAGTGATTCAATAATAATTTTAAGTAATGTAAAATTGGTAATTATAATGTAATTAGTATAGTTTTCGTTATTGATTGTAGTTTAAATTATATATTATATATTTTTTGTATTGTCTCAATTCTATTCTATAAGCAGGGGGCGAATGTATATTCATATTAGTTAATGCTTCCCAGGCACCCACGATACAGGCCTTGCCTAGTGTGGATGCCATCGCTTAACGTTTATAATTGAATCTATCAGCGTAGATGCAAATATTAATGTTTAGATTTAAGGTATTTTTGTTAATTGTATCTATAATTTGTGTCTTTGCTGTAAATAAATATTTTTTCATTTTCATTTTTCATTTTCAACTAATAGAAGTCATTATTGATCAATACAAAATGCTTGTAATGTCCTACTGTTGGGCAACAGCTACCTAATCCACCTCACTATACTGGTATAACCTTACTGAAGATAACAGAGTAGATGTGGTGTGGATGATTAGGTCTACTATACATATATAAAAAACAAAGTATTTTTTTTATTATTGTGGCATCCAACAAATCACAATTGTTAACACGTTGGGCGCCACATATAAATTGGCGCCCAACTAGTGACTGGTTTCTTTATTATTTTTATTCAGTCATTCAGTCTTACTAGATGATTTAACGTTGAATTTAGCATTATATCTACTGCAAATCAATTCTCTATTGAACCTACTATACCTTGGTTTCCCACTACAAGGTAAATAAAAAATTGCATTCTTAGATTTGTGTAAAAACACCTTATACTCAAAGGGTCATATTAATAAACGCGTAGTACTTAAGAACATTTTAGCTATCAAATGGTTTGTGACTTTCTAACATACGCAATTTTCTGAAGAGTAAAAGAGACAAAACACTTTCTAAGTGTTTTAGTTACAGAGCGTTAATTATTATGGTGGAAAATGAGTAACAGACTGTATAACATTATGAATCCTCAATGCCAGGCATACCTTCGGTTCTGGTACCAGGTCTTGACCTGCGTCTCGCTGAGGCTGAGCGCGTCGGCGACGTCGCCCCGGTCGGCCACGCTCAGGTACTTCTGGCACCTGAACTTACGCTCCAGGTACGCGAGCTGCGCGTGCGTGAACGCGGTGCGTCGACGCCGCGGCTTGCGCCCGCCGCTCTGGCTCGCCACAGGACGGGTGGACGGACGATCTAAAAAGTATGGCCTATAAGGTCTAGGGGAGAAGTCGTGGACGTTGAAGATGTAATGCAAAGGAAGACGCGACCAACTAATAATATTCCGGTGATTCAGTTTGCTAGGTATGAGGGTGCTTATTAGTTAAGTTCAGGAATTTGAAGAAATTATTTTGACTTTTATTGCTTATTTTTAGTAATCCTACTACATAAAAAAATAAACCACTGTTTTCACTATTAGTCAAGTTATTTTTCTCTCTATGTTTAATATAAAAAGAGACGCCACATACCTGCAGAATCCTGTGATTCTCTTTGCTGATTTCCCGCCATAACTGACGCGGCAAAACCAGCCAACAACTGAGATTGGAATGAATTTTTGGTGAGGTCCATGGATCTGCTGTAGAGACTGTCGGGAATCCCGCCGTTTATGTGCGCGAACCCGGATGTACCTTCGTTTGCATCGTCGTTATGTCCATCTCTCTCGCCTCGATACAGCTGAAAGAGGCCTCCTTCGTATAGCTTCATCCGCTCGTCAGATCTAGCTTCAAAATCAGCATCGTCCTCTTTGTACGGTGAATTAAAGTCAGCGTTCGATATCCGACCACTCAAATTGTACTCGATGGGTGAAGACCGGTCATTGTCCTCTGAATCTAGTTTTTTCTGATAATTGTCCGAGTTCGCGTCGTAGTACGGGTTCTTCTTCGAGTTGGACGCCTCGCTACAATTGTCCCCGACGGATATATCGTCGTCTATATCCGAGGTGTCGGCGTTGGGGCTGGCGGGAGGCGACGCCACTCGCGCATCTTGAACCTCTTCTTGTTGCGCGACTGTTGAAACATAGTCTATTGTTAGAAACGCTACAAACCTCGACGTTTCCTTTAAATTAATCTCAACAAAGAAGTTTAAAGCATCTTGACACTATAGCCCGACACTTGAGCACAAACGGAACCCGTACAAAGGCAGTATATAAAGAGTCAGTTTTAAAAAAGGAACGGCCATAGACGCGGGTTTTCTGCTCTAATTAATGCCTCGGGGCGTTCCGTTTCGCTCTCGAGCAATTGAATGCGTCGTCTCTGAATGGTGTGTTTTAACGCGCGCGGGAAATTTTTGTCTATAGTTACTTTTGTATCTTTTAATTTGCGTGAAAATGGTGAAGAGTGGGCATTCAGCATTGAGACTCGCGGTCGCTTTTCATGGTTCACCTTAGCGAAGTTTCCTAAAGGATGGAGTCGCGGGGCGCAGTAATGGCGGGTCGTATCACGATTACTTGTTATTTCGCGGGGAACCATGAAGAGCCGGGAGTCGAGTGTCTCGTTATAATTTCGCATAAACATGTTTTAGCGTAGATACAGTTTTCGGTCGAGAGACGTCGAGTGGCGGATCTTAATGTTTACGCACGAATTATCACCGGCAAAAACATCGCTAACGACTGGTACAGGTACCTATCTGTTTACGAGATCCTGGTATCTGGGAAATGTTATAAAAGCTTTACAAGAGATAAATAAAAATGAGCAGGATATATAAAGTTATTTATAAATAATGAGAACCCACATTGAGTTATAATGTACTATCGTTTATAAGTGAATGTGAGAACCCGAAGTAATTGAAATCTCGATCTCACCACGGGAATCTAAAAACCGAAAATAATATTAGATGGCTAAAGGTTGCAATTGATTGTACCTTCCCAACAACGTGGAAGACGTACACAAAAGCTAGTAAAGTCATAAAATCTTGCACAAATCTAGTAAGTGCAAGAGGCTCGTTGTCTAAATGATTGGTGTCCCGTCGTCCCGGCGGCTGAAGAGACGGCGCGTGACAAATTAGCGATGTCCCGCTGCGTTGTTCACTAGCGACACCATCACGGGGGAATGCGCCTCACTCATTTTGGTACTTTTAAGTTTACGGTAAAATCTGTTTACATAAAATCTGCGGTTTATGGAACTATCCACTTCATAGAGTCGTAGCAGCAAGCGCTCAATACCTACCCACCTATGTATTTACTTGTATGGCGAAGGAAGTGATGAGTTTTACTTGAATTCATTGTCTCAATTTACTTTGTAGCATCAACATGCCTACGATATGATTCCGTAGTAGAACGTAGTAGTTACATGTTATTAAAGTATTGTGACACAAGCAATATCATGAATTACCAGTCCGCTTTGATAGTTGGATAGTAGCTAGATAGTATAGCCACATTTAAGAGGAAGGTTATAAGATATTTTTTATCCAAAAACCCCCGCGAGAACGGTCACCGCACCGGTAAACCGCGGGGCGCTGCTACTCCTAACTTAATATTATAAATGCGACAGTAACTCTGTCTGTCTGTCTGTTACGCTTCCACGCCAAAACTACTGAACCGATTTGAATAAAATTTGGTACACAGTAAGTCCAGAGACTGAGAAAGGACATAGGCTACTTTTTATCGCGAAATTCCTGCGGGAACGTGTACAACGCGGGTGAAACGGCGCTGCTAGTACTGAATGAAATCAAACAAATCAAACACAGACTGAATTTCAACTATACCTATTATTTATTTATTTTCCCTTCCACGTGAATAAGCGTTTTAAATGTATTTGTCACGTAGTAATTTCACTTTTCAGGGGTTAATTAAGTACCAAAATAAGTCGAAAATAATATTTGTAAAACAACGAGGGTGGCTCCAATCAACCCTTACAACGACTGCGGATCATTTGTAAACAATATACAAATTGGAACATTAACATTTTTATTATTTAACCCTCTTCGACCCCACAAATATCACTGGTGATTGTTCCTAATTCATAGTGATTACAGAATCACCGTTGTGGTTTAGTTGTACAAAAGTAAAATTTAAAATGTACATGCCTACAATTAAATTCTTTCCAGCATTCCGCGGCAGACTTTTTATCACAGTATTCAAAACCACACTTGGTAGTTGTGTTCTTGTTTTTGGAACTCTTTTCTGCAGACAGCTCTACCTATCTGCCGCACTCAGAGACGTGCATTAAATCCACACTTACCTAATTGACGTAATTTTTCAATCGTTACATGTCAAAATCATTCATCACTACATAGTATAAAATAAAGTCGTCTCTTTTTCGTGTCTGTCACACTGTTTGTCTGTCTGTATGCTTAAATCTTTAAAATTACGCAACGGATTTTGATGCGGTTTTTTGTAATAGGTAGAGTGATTCAAGAGGATGGTTTTTATGTAAAAAAAAATCCCGAAATTCCCACGGGAACGGGCACAACGCGGGTAAAACCGCGGGGCGCTGCTAGTGAATCATAAATCTCTAATAAGGTAGTATGTATTTTGTCTCAGTACGGGCGAAATATATTTGTACGTTCTTGCGACCTACGTTTGCCCCAGCTGTATTACCTTGCATCATCATTCATCAATAACCAATAACAAATCTATTATTGCTGTACGAGTACATATGCTCTCGAGAGCGGGCGGGGCGCCTCTTGTGTGCGCACGCGCCCGCCGCGTGCCGGACGCTCGCAATAATACGATCGGTACTTTCATATATTAATTCCATGGCAAGTAATGACTCCCGCGCATTGTGCGGTCAAAACGTCATTGTACTATCATTAGGAGACCCTTGATGTTTGTCGATTTAATAAGAATGAGTGTTAAGTTGTGTTTATTCGTCGTTTCGTAAATAATGTTTAATATTTGTTAATAAATCAAGTCAAGTTCTAAAACGTGTTACTCGATTTAACTTAAATATTTGGTGTAAACAAAATGTGTTGATAAGTCTATCTGAAAGGTGTTACCCGAAAAATAGGCGAGTCGTACTAGCATTGAATTCCCAATGTTCAAAATATTCAATTACTAGCAGCGCCCCGCGGTTTTACCCGCGTTGTGCCCGTTTCCGTGGGAATTTCGGGATTTTTTTTACATAAAAACCTTCCTCTTGAATCACTCTACCTATTACAAAAAACCGCATCAAAATCCGTTGCGTAGTTTTAAAGATTTAAGCATACAGACAGACAAACAGACCGACACGAAAAAGAGACGACTTTATTTTATACTATGTAGTGATTATACCATGTAATGATATCTACTTTAAAAATATTGGAAATACCTACATTTGGAAACATGCACTTTGGCAGTGAATCCATTCCGCGCGGCACCGACGATGCCGACGGGTGTCAAAATGACGGGAGTTAAAATGTGATTTAATGTGGTTGATTTCCCAGCCGGAGACGATTCCTTCAGAAGAGGAAAAAGGTTTAGTGATTTCATTCCAATCTTACTCCATCACTGAACCCCTTTTCTCAATGGAATAAGTTGTCTTTGGTAAAAAAATCTGTTAGGTACGTTTTAGTTTGAATTTGACACTCAAAAGAAAAAATAAAAACACAGTTATGATCACGAATTAAGGCGTGAGTGTATTAACTTAAAGTTTTAAAGACATGTGTGACACCAGTTCTGTAGGTACTTGCCGACTTAAAAACTCGATTTATCAATTCTAGTATTACACAGGTATTTTCATCCAGATACGCAAGTACCTGTCCTTGACATGGCTCATATAAGATGCACCCTCGTAGCACCTGCATCCTAGTTATCTTCACCGCCTCTCAAAACACAAGCACACCTAATTCCAACACAAAAATAGCACGAAACTATGAAAAATTCATAAGAATGAGCCTTATTATGTATTCTAAAAACCAAATTAGGATCCTAATGTATGCACCTACATGTTAAGGGGTTCGTACACTTGCAAATTAGCAGCTTATTAGTCCCCGCACACGGTGAGCGCGCGCCCTTGAACACGTATGGTGATGCGATTGTTTCGCTCTTGTGACAATGACTTTATACATGAGAATTACCCTGATTATAATATTATGTTGACTACACGCGACATGTGGTCCAAATTCGATAACTTAAAGTTGTCTTCGCATTAGTTAGAGCATTAGTCGAATGTTGACCCTGTCGCGTCG
This sequence comes from Cyclophora albipunctata, assembly GCA_963082685.1. Lineage (NCBI taxonomy): Eukaryota > Metazoa > Arthropoda > Insecta > Lepidoptera > Geometridae > Cyclophora > Cyclophora albipunctata. Next base: position 660,433 of record OY720113.1, on the reverse strand, counting down.
TTTTCTGAACACGGCTGACTCCTGTACTCCATAGATATTGTTTCGGTCACCGGATGAATCATGCGACCACCGGTTTAGTGTCATTTCCAAGTAAATTACTTCTATTCATTCACAATTAAATAAATCTAGGTATGTAATTTCTAGTAGGTTATGCTTGCCAACCCTAGTGTCGTAGTTTGAAGACCGCCTAATGACCTCCCACAAGGTCTAACCATAGTAAATAAATAAATAAATAAAATAATAATTTATTGCTACAATTACAAGAATACGAAAAGACAAAGTACAAAATTAAAATTTTAAAAAATGTAGCTATAGGAGGCGTCTCAGCTAATGCTGTACCGAGTAACAACCATCCACACCACAAGACTATTTAAAGTTATTTAAAACATATGGATATGTGGGTATTATCTATTTACGCACATATCTTAGTTATTTTGCTGCAACACTTGCTACAAATCTACTACAACTTTCCTATGAATCGATTCTGCTCTGTTCAAAGTTCTAACAACACCCTATTATTGAAAAAATAACTTGTATTATTGCTCCCCAATGTATCAGCTTATCTCACTTTAGTTCGGGCTTTAGTTATAAGTTTAGAGTTTGTTCAAGAGTGGTAGGTAAGTACTAGGAGTGCAGAAATAACAAGCGTTCGTACGTGCTGACCACTTGACTCGGCTCTCGAGTCGAGAGGTCAGTTTATAAAGAATGTTATTGTAACAAATTCAATAGATGCATGGAAACGTCTGGAGCAATTTAGAAATATTTCAAGGTATGTTGGTTGTACCCAGCTATTTGCCGGAAATAATGACGAGTCCACCAGTCCGCGTGCCGTGACATTCGAAATAGTTTGCGAGTTTTGTTCACGGAACCGCGGGTGACGGAATCCTATGGAAATCCTAGCATTCAACGCACCTGCATTGTGTATGTTATATTTAAGGTTACATGCATATATGTAATATGATATGTGTATTGTGTAGTCTCCGTACCCGTGTGTACCTACTAGTTATGTGAAGTTTATCAATGCAAATGTGGTCTACTGCCTGCCTTCTCTGATAACTTCTTCTTCATCGAGTGGATGGTCCACTTGACCAATCCTGGTGTCAGAGTTATTGAGCCGCCAAAGGCCCCTGACATGGCTCATGTAACGACTACTATCCGTAGAAAGTAAACGGGACCGACGGCTTAACGTGCCCTCCGAAGCACGGAATCGTCTTACTTTTCGGGCAATCAGGTGATTCAGCCTGCAATGTTGCAATATACCTGAATTATCGGTAAAGTATACAAGGCTTCGTCTTTTGTAACGTTCACTCGTTTTCTCTACACAAAAGCGTATGATTGGGTATGAGGAAGCCTAAAAATAGTTATTCGACCCATGACTTAGGGCACATCAGGTCAGTTTCGATAATTGCCAATTTCACCAGTTTACTCTTTAAGTAGTTGCAGTTAATTTTTTAATTTCTTTAATGACAGATTAACGTCAGTCATGATGAGACTGGTAAACAAAACTAGTGAATTGAAAACAGCACATTAGGTACGGAAGCTGACCGTCGTGCAAAACTAACGAAGGAGGAAACTGCTTGATCACGTAAACGACTAACCAGTGGAATTGGAAACATTTTCAAAATATCAGAAACAATTATGGAAACTGACCAGACTTGCCCTGACCTAGGTAAGTATATCTTTGAGCTGGTTTATTAGTTAGGTGAACTAAATTATTTAAAATTTAAATTAATTCAGTGCATCCATTTCCGAACACGTTTTATTTTAATGAAAAAGCGATACATTTTATAACATAACGTAGGCATGTTGTAGGTCCTTAGCCCTTAGGTTGATATACCTAAATGGTGGACGAATGACGATAGTTAACCATTAATGAACTGAATCATAACTTAATACTCGAACGACCTTAAACCTACCTACCGGAAACATTAATTCAATGAAATTATTTTGATTAAATGGTGAAATGGGTAAATTGAAGGAATACCTAGCAGTCTTTACAATTCTTGTCAAGTTAATCAAGGTTGTCAGATGCAAAATTTTAACTCTAAGTACTTTATTAAAATCAGTAAAAACTATTTTGAAATAACTGTCTAAGCACACCCCACCCCGTAACTAATAGTTAATTTATGTGCCTTATTATTGGAGGAAGAGTTCGTTGTTTTTCCTGGATTATTTTTATTGTAATGGAACTTTTATTTTAGTGCACACTTAAATTTTACAAAAACAAATGTTACCTATAGCCGAACAAACTTGCGGAAAAGACAAAAATGGGACGGTTGTCTTTTTATTTGAAAAAAATAGTGAAACAATGGTAGGCACATATTTACTACACCTTCTTATTGCTAATTTAATTTATCCTCTTTTAGGTATAAGACACCAAACCCCCCTAAGGGGCAAATGGTGGCTTAATACCCCTCTGTTATAAGGAATGGGGGAAATGTTAATTTAATTTTACTGAAAAACGCAAAGTATCCACGAGCTGGATGCAAGTAGGGCGCAGACAAAAGTTGGTGCACAGACACACCTACTTACCCAAAGCTGATAAAATTAACCCTTCTTTTAAATAAAAAGGGGCAAAATGAACCCTAAACAAACCATAATTTAGTTTACTTGAAAATTGGTATGTGTGCACGCACCGGGTGCAGGCAGGGCGCCGGGCCGCAGCACGTCCCCCAGCAGGTCCTTGATCAGGAACGACTTGTGGCTGTCCATCCTGGCTCCATCAACATGCACTCATCTATCACGCAGAGCTTTGTTTATTTTACTTGGGCAAAGAAAATGATTTTAAAACTTTGTAGATCCTTAAATGTGTTAAGTAGCGATTTTTAAATTAGATCTCTTTAAAACTTTTGTTAACTTTCTAATTTCAGAATGTTTTTCTAATATGTTGATAATTAACAGCTTATTGTTAAAAGACCATTTAAGTTGAAATTAAATCCAATTAACGCGCAATATTTATGCAAAAGCGTGCACTTTCCCGCGCATCCGAGATGACTGCCCGCCATGTTCGAAAAATCGTCGCTCAGTCGAGAAAACCTTTTCATTTAGCTACGCCCTCCCCTAACCGATGTTTCATACATTTTCTTGCGGTTTTGGGCCAAAATACCGCTTAAACGGGATTTAAAGCTCGTTTAGCATGCGCGGAGTCGCCGGGCGTGGCGGCGCCGGCCCCGCCCCCGGCCGCGCGCCAATGGGGCTCCGTCGCCGGCGCGGCGCGCCCGAACGATTCGCCGAGTGCCTCCTCGATGAGGGTTTAGACTTCTAGTTATTGAGTTGGTTTTTTAAAAGACCGTTTTGAATGTAAATCGAAAAGTTAAGCGGAGTAAAGAGGTCGGGACCTCCAATTAAATGTATAGTTGATGTGATGGCGGAGACCGCGCCGCGGGAGGTGGACGCTCTTATACTTGTTGTGATGCCGCATGCCGGCTCGAGGTTTTTGTTTGCGCTTTAGACAAATTGGAAAATTCAAAATAAGTAGTAACGAGCCGATCAATAATTGAGTTAGAAGCGCGACATTTGTAGCGATTTATTAAATTAATTAGGTTCTTGCAGCCTGTTCTTGCTGATCTGGGGAAACTTGCCTTATTCGTACCTCCTTCAGAAAAACTGACAATATTTTGGAAATTATACCTTAAGTACCTTAAGTATTAGGTAAATTTTCAATTAGGTACATATGTATTTATTTATACTTTGGATATTTTTAACTATGAACTATTACAGAGAAAGAAATCATTTAAAAAAAAATTAAAGTTTTTAAGAACATTTATTTTAACTCGTATTATCTCAAAGTACGATTCAAGAATATACGGGTACGGGCCTATGTATTATATTCTTAAATCGTAGGTACTTTGAGATAATATCGCTGCATTGGTTTACAGTCAGATCCTATCCTCCCTAATAATAATACTTTATTATAAATGCGAAAGTTTGTGAGGATGGACGTATGTATGGATGTACCTATGTTTGTTGCGTGAAAACGCAAAAACTGCTCAATGGATTTGGATGAAACTTTACAGTAATATAGGTTATACATCAGAATAACACATGGGATAAATTTTATCCCGAAACTCCCGCGGGAATGGGTACAACGCGGGTAACACCGCGAGGAGCGGCTAGTAAATTATAATATTTTAAACGAATGTATTAAATATAGGTACGTACCTATCTATGGTACGAAAATGCAATAAGTATTTATATTAAAATAAAATGTACCTACTTACGTTTAAACTAAATATTCAGAGTGAAATACTTAATAAATACTTAGGTAGGTAAATCGTACCGGCGTGGTACCGGCGAGTTTAAGTACTTAGGTATACTCGGTTCAGGCGTACGGGTCGATCGAATTTCAATTAAAACATGTCTCTAACTGGTCTAAAGTCTAAAATATTAACAATTTTGTGCAAATATCTACGTCAAATAGGAGGTAACGACCAGTAACTGGCCACTGGGTAAGAAGTACTTACAATAAATTAAGTAAGTACCTAAGTAAATTAAATAACTTATTTTGACATAATTTAATTGCCAAAGTTATGAAAATGCTTGAGTGGCTCGTTACTGGTCAATTTACCCTTTAAGCCTAAATTACATTACGAAATTAGTGGCATGAAATTATTTTAATTTCGTGACACTAATTTTACCAGTACCTAATTTCACGTGTAAACGTTCAGTTTCACTATGCATGCATTCTTTCGTGAAACTAAATTAGTTTCGTGCCCTGCGCGATTTTTAGGTGAAATTAGTGTCATGCAACAAATTTCATAGTGTAGATGCAACGCGAAACTAGTGTCGCGACGCGACAGCATTTCAGAGACAGTAGCACCAATAGCTATGATATTGACAAGGCCATTATCTCCGCGATACTGATAATTTCACGACACTATAATTTCAATGAAAGTAAGTAGTTTCACATGTGCTGAAATTACTTTCACGAAACTAGTTTCATCATGCATGACACTAGTTTCGTAATGTAAATCCCGCATTAGTTACAGACGGTAAATTTTGGAGGCAGTTATTATTAAAAACCGGCCAAGTGCGAGTCGGACTCGCGCACGGAGGCTTCCGTACTTTAAGAAACGGCAAAAATCACGTTTGTTGTATGGCCCCCCTTGAATATTTGATTTAAGTATTTTATTTTTAGTATTTCTTGTTATAGCGGTAATAGAAATACATCATCTGTGAAAATTTTAACTGTCTAGCTGTCACCGTTCTGGAGATACAGCCTGGTGTGAGACGGACGGACAGCGAAGTCTCAGTAATAGGGTCCCGTTTTTACCCTTTGGGTACGGAACCCTAAAAATTACCTACCTCAAATAAATAAGTTACTTCAGTGCACAATGGTATCCACACTAGTTCACCATGTTTGATAGGACAAACACACTTAGGTATTTTTATATTAAGCTATTGCATAGCTTCTATCGCGGGCCTTGAGCGCGGGGACCAAATCCAGAAATTCCGTAACGAAAAAACCTCACGCAAAAAACCTAACGCTCCCCACTAACGCCATCTAGTGATACAAAAAATAACTATGCAATAGCTTTACCGCGGCAGTCCCCGAGTGCCACACGTCTTTTTTTTTAATCAAAGTAGTCGCGTCGAGACTGCACAGAAAAATGGAGACGTTTAGCAATAGCAACCCTGTGGGGTTCATCGGGTACCCAGGGGTCACAGCAGCGTCGGCGGTGTGCGACCCATGCCCATTCTTTCCTAAGATGGTGTAAGTAGGTAGAACCTAATTTACCTAGGTATCTATGCGACCGTATAGGAGCTGTCAGTTTTATGGGTACTTTAGTTAACTTTGCATACAGCTGGCAATAACCCAGTTGGTATACCCTTGGGAACGAAAAGCATGACTTTGGCTACTAATAGCGTGATTCGAAGTAGGTATGAATAACATGATTCGGGCCAGATACAAATACTTAATTACTATAACTAATGTAGCGAATAGAATACCTTGTCCACCTTCTGCTGGTAGGTATACTTAATTGGTTATTTGCATAGCGTTACTAAATTCAAATTCAGATATATTTATTTGCGTAAATAGTTTTTACAAACCTATAAGGTATGCAACTATTAAAATATAAGTAAAATAAAATAAATTAAACCATGGAATAAATTTAAAATTGTACCTAAGTACATAGCTTAGTATGTACAAGTACATACTCGTACATGCTTATGTTCAAAAAACTTCTATTGAGCTGTTGTAAGTAGTAAGCTATTAGCAAAAGATAAGATACCACTCTTTAGTATTAGTTACTAACGGCTAGAGGCCCTGTACCAAATTTAATGTTACTAGGTATCTATAAGTAAGTAGGTATAATAAATAACAGTAAGTATAATTATAGATATAAGTATAAGTATAATTACAGTAGTTGTGACTGTGCGTTGATAAGGGTCAGTTCACACCGAGACGCGACGCGGCGCGACGCTGCGCGCACATTTTTCATAGAGCGACTCAGAATATACTTTATTCACTACACGAAAAGATACACATTAAATTGTGAGAATTCAGATTACGTTGCACCAGGCAGCACTGCGCCTCGAGGTGCCTCGCGGCGTAGCGCGACGTATCGTGACGCAGCGGTGCATCGCCGGTACGCGCGGCGTGCAAGAGCGGTGCTGCGTCTCACGGTGCCGCGCGACGCCGCGAGGCGCAGCCTGAGGCCGCTGTTGCGACTTCTCTATTATTTCCGTTCAGACTTCGTTTAGAATTGATGCAGTTCGGTCGAGTGCTCGATTGAAAATATAATGATAGACTGGGATCTTGTTATAATCGGACTTCTTGCAGAAGAGGAAGAGGAAGAAGTTTACAAAAATAAAATTAAAAAGAAGACATCACACAGGAGTATTTGGGTGCATAATTTATGCAGGCTAGTAGATACGTTCCGCTGCGCCTCGCGGCATCTCGCTGCGCAGCGAGGCGTCGTCCTGCTACGATTTTAAGATGCGCCTCGCGACGTTGCGATGCGTCTCGCGACGACGCGCGGCGTAGCGCGAAATCATTGGCCTCTTTGAGTATCGTCGCGTCGCGTCGCGTCTCGGTGTGAATTGACCCTAAGTCAGTGAGTCAGTCAGGTTTTCCTGTTATAATATAAGTATATACATATGTACTAGCCGCGCCGCGCGGTTTCACCCGCGTTGTACCGGATCCCGCGGGAATTTCGCGATAAAAAGTAGCCTATGTACTTTCTCAGGCTCTGGACAAACGTGTACCAAATTTCATTCAAATCAGACAGACAGAGTTACTTTCGCATTTATAATATTAGTTAGGATTGCAGGTAATCGAATCGAATCGAACATAATCGAATAAAGCTTGTTACTCTGACTCTGAAAATGGAACAAACTGCACATCGGTGACCGTGACAGATATCTTCGCTCTTACTACAAATACCTACTAGCCGATCAAACTGCAGCGGTTTAGATAGATTTAAGAACTAAGTGAAATTAAATTGAATTACTCTACTTACCCCATTATGAAGTAAGTAGGTACCTAAGTTTAAGTACCAGTTAGGTCTATCTATCCCCGTGTTGGCACTTCTAATTTCAACGTGCACGCACGTGGCACACACCATTAAACGCCGAAGCCGAATACCACAACCGCTACGAACTAAAGAAACGCTAGGGTAGCCGTCTATCGAATTTTTTAAATAATTTATTACTTACTAAATGTTTATCTACTTATACTTAATATAAAAATGAATCGCCTGAATCTGTTGCTAAGCGTATAACTTCACAACGACTGCACCAAATTGGATGATTCTTTTTTTAATGTGTTCCTTATTGTCAGGACAAGGTTTTTAGGTATATAAGAAAAAAAATAAGGAATAAAAATCTCAAAATTCCCACGGGAACGGGGGCGCTGCGGGTGAAACCGCGGAGCACAGCTAGTTAAGGTGACGTGAGTTCAGCAACTCGCAAAACGCGGTTTTTCCATCCAACTATTTTCATATAAATTGTCACAATTTTGATTCTAAAAACTATTATATTAAAGTTGAGGATATATTCTAGTGGCAAAGGTATTTCAGTACACGATTAGATTAATTTCCCTCGATAGAAAAAAATCACAAAGTTGCCTCTTTTATTAATTTAAAAATAATTTTATGGCTAAAATAAACAGATTTTTCCCAAAGAAAAACAACTATAATATAGGTCGTAGCATGAGCTAGGGCATTAGGTATTTTTTTGTAACCTTTCATTTCATTCTTAAACACAATTTCAAAATACCTAAAAAAAAACGAGAATTTGCCGTGTTGCGGGTGACGCGGGGCGTGATCAGTCGCGCTCAAGCGCTTGTGGAGGACGGACCTATGCCAAATATTTGCTGGAGCGCGGAGATGCAAAATTTAAAACTTTTTTCGCAGTAATAAATTTGAACTATGACGGTTGCGTGAAAATGAGGTTTTAATATAAATAAGAACTGTCTGAATTATAATCCGGTCAATTTAAACCAAAAATTTAGAGTGATGTTACATAAAGTCCCAACAAGCTGAAAATCAGGAAAATTGTTCAAAACATAATTATAAACAATGTCTAAAAGTTCCCCATCATTTCCGTGTATGGAATTTTTTTTATTCAAGGTCCAAAGGTAAAAAAAATAGTTTTTCGCGATTTTCAGCAAAACGGTAAGTTTTCTCTTTAAGTACCTGAGAAAATAAAAAAGCTTATAAAATTCTCTATAACTTTAATTCTATCCACTTTTTCCATATTCCCAACCGTTATTGAACTACAAGCTCCAGAAATGTAAAAATTAAGGACCTCGGTAGGTCATGTCACTGTTGAGCATTGGGGCAGGCTCCATAGTTACCTGCCCGAGGTCCTTAATTTTACATTTCTAGAGCATGTAGTTCAATAACGGTTGGGAATATGTAATAAGTGGATAGAATTAAAGTTATAGAGAATTTTATAAGCTTTTTTATTTTTTCAGGTACTTTTATGATAAAACTTACCGTTTTGCTGAAAATCGCGATAAACTCTTTTTTTTACCCTTGACCTTGAATAAAATAAAATCCATACACGGGAATGATAGGGAGCTTTTGGACATTGTTTATAATTATGTTTTGAACAATTTTCCTGATTTACAGCTTGTTGGAACTTTATGTAACATCGAATGTATAAATTGACCGGACTATTATAGATTTAGTAGATTATTGCTTTGAAAAAAAAACAAAAAAATATGTTGTGTCACAGTATAAGAATATCAGCAGAACAACTATACAGCTGCAATGTTGGTAGTGGGGATACCTATAAGTACTCGGAATTTTAATTCGATTCCAGATTTGACAATTTCAGTGTTGCAACATTATGACAAGTACTAAATAGTGACGTTGCGAAATTATTCGATATGGAAATGGAATATTTCTGGATCGATTCTTCTCGCTTATAATTTTACTCTCGTAAACTAAGTATATCAGGAAATTAAATATTTCTGAACCGATAATTTAGATTTGACGATTAATTAACGATCTTAGACTTTTCTTTTATAATTGTGTGTGAAATAAATAAAAAAATGTGATCATGAAGGAACATGACAAATAAAACAGATAGATGTATAATGGTAATAATTTATTTTATAAATTGTCGCCGTCATCGCTATCGCTGTCACTTTCTGTAACATTTATTATAAATGTGTCTGTGATATTGTCAATTAACATAGCCTACTCATTTTTTCCTCTTCATCACATCACTACACTATTATATGTGGTATCATTATTTCACAAAATGACAGTAGCTAATGTCAAATCTGGAATCGAATTAAAATTCCGAGTATAGGACAAGACTTGTCTCCTAAGACGTGGCTTATGAACTCGGTGGCAAGCACATTTTATTTTGGTATTTTTACGATTATTTTATACTAACTTATTGAAATATATTTTTAGGTCGAACCAACCTGGAAATTCAAACACTTAAAAATATTTCTGCTCGTAATATTAGACAATAAAAATGATTTCACCCAGTGATAAGACCGATATTTTTTTTAAACCTTTTATCTCTTTTTAGTTATTTTTCCCAAGGCTACCTACAATATAATACTAACCTTCGTATTTATCTACGATTAGTTTTGCTTGATAGGCTATTTTTACTGTAGTCACTACACTGTGGCATCTCAATGAGTGACATATTCAAACTTAGCGCGCAAACTACGCGCGAGCGGGAGATAGCCCGCGGTCGGACCGCAGGCCCCGCACCCACCCCCTCCGTAGTAGCTAAGCGCTGGACTCACGTCACCTTAATTATAATAATTTATTTTACATTTTATCTTCTTATTTTATTGATCACAACACACTGAACACACCCACACACATATTTTTAATATTTCGAATCACAGACGAAAAAGTTTCGAATGTTTTGAATCAAATTTTGAATTTCTGTTCATATTGCCGCTTTTTTGTTTTAGTTGCCAATTAAAAAAATATTAAATCGATTTTATCCATGATTTTACCACAGGATCCCATGATAGAAATAATGATGGAATTAAAAATAGGTAATTATAGTTAAATATAGAGATTATAAACTGTCAATGTCATTTACGAAATAGACATGTCAATTGTAAAATTTGTTTGAGGTTTTACACTCATTGGTTTGTTTACGTTTTTTTTTAAATATTTTCTTTAGAAAATATTCAGTTGTTTAGTGTTATGATAAGATTTGTAAAAATTAAAAATTATCACAGAAAATGGAAGATAATATAATAATTGTTGTAAACCATGATAATTTATGTCGCTTATGCCTGAATTACAAGGGTGCAATGTCGGATATTTTCGAAAATGGTGAAGAAATCACACTGCAACAACAAATACTTTTCGTTACCGGTTTAAATGTAAGTAAATAAGTATTCAAATAAATGACTTTTCCATTTAAATGTTTACTAACCAATTACCAGATACAAAGAGGACTGTAGTTAATAAATTATGCTAGCAGATAGATACAGAAAACCTATTATTTACGATATTTTCCTAGGCTCAAGCCAATGATAACCTCCCGTCTAAGATATGCCACAAGTGCCGGTACATTGTGGAGCTGAGCTGCGAGCTGCGCGACGTGGTGGGCAAGACGCAGAGGATCCTCGGAGGACTGGTTCATCACCAAGATGGTAAATCATTACCTTTATTCATGCAGTAATAAAATAGATATCACCTTACCTGTTAGTAAAACTAAAAGTGAGTAAACGATTTAGATTATGGGGGTGAGACTTATTTTCTTTATCTTAAGATAAAAAACATTTGAACAGAACAGGGATTCTTGGAAAGGGTTGAGGGAGACCTTTGCCCAGGAGTGGGACACAATAGGTTAATTAAAAAAAAAACTTTAACCAGCAGGGCTTATAGCATAGTCTTACCCTCCTTATACCAGTTCCTGGGGTAATATTTAAAAAAAATACTGTTTTTTCCATCTGACATTGCAAGACCAAGATTGCATTTTGACTGACAAAAACAAAGTATCTCAGTCAGGTTTGGTACATTTTTATAGATTTTGTCTTTCTTTCAGAAACACAAGACCCTCAGACACATGAAGAAACAAATAAAGAAAATATAAATAATAACATGGAACCAATAATACCAGGCACTGAACATATAAACTTATCGACAGATGAATCACCAACAAATTTTATAATAATTGATAGTGAAAATACAGCTTTGATTACCAACGATGCTCAATTCAATAGCAGTCGGGGTAAAGTGTCAAAACACCTTGTCTGTCAAATTTGTTTGACACCATTTACCAGTACAGAGGAAGTAAGGGATCACGTCTTGATGCATTATGAAGGTACTGAAATGAGATCCTATTTGGACATTCAGGTAATTTCCAACATGGAAATATACTTTCCTTACTAATATAATTATGAAAGTGTTGTCTATTTGTTCTTCTTAACCAGAGCTAGGCTTTTGTTAATGATCTTTTAGGAATAAGAAAAACTAATTTAAAAATTTTCTACTAAACACAATTCTTTCTGGCTGTAGAGAGGAAGGTTAAGAAGTCATAGTAGAACTGAAAATAGAATCATTTTTCTGTACAGGAAAATATTTTACAAAACCCTTAATACATTTAATTGTTGATACAGCGTCCATACAAATGTGAAGGTTGTGGTGAAGAGGAGATCAGTAAGAAGCAGCTGGTGGTGCACCACCGGAGACACCTCGGAGTCAACCCGTACGTGTGCCGGCATCCGGGCTGCCCATATGTGGGCAAGAACCAGGTATTCATGAGAAAATATTGGCTATTGGTACTTACTGTAAATAGGAAATCTTTCATTATGCTTATTAAATGTCATCTTTTTACCTCACACACTAGGTATGTATATACACTCATATTCTCTTTATTAACCTACAATGCAAAAAGAGGCTGTAATGAGTTTGATATGTGTGAATGATGTGTGTCTCTGTGTATATGATTGTCTGAGAATAACTTCCAAAAGAGAGATTAGACTTGTGTAATTGGCAGGACAGCCTCCGACACCACCGGTTGGTGCACGGCGGGCGCGGCGTGGTGTGCGAGCGCTGCGGCGCGGCCTTCCGGCGCCGCTGGGAGCTGCGCCAGCACGCCGCGCGCCGCCACGCCGCGCCCGCGCCGCCCGCGCCGCCCGCGCCGCCCGCCGCGCGCGCTGCCAGGGCCCACAGGTGGGGACACTACACATGGGGGATAGAAGAACAATTTATATGAGCAGCAGTGTTCTATTGCAACTGCTCCTTAAATTATCTTCTCTTTCAATGAAGCGATTACAGTCAGTATATACAATGTGAGTCATTATAATACAGTATAGTACAATGTGAAGGGTACAATAGTGGAAGGAATGTGGTGAACGATTGCAACTGTTAACTATTTAAGTTTTATTGTACAAATGACGTTTCTCATATGATTGGTCGCAGGTTCAAGTGTCCATACGTGGGTTGCGAGAAGTCGTACCAGTCGCGCGGCGCGCTGGCGGCGCACGAGCGCGCGCACGGCGGCGAGCGCGTGTTCCGCTGCCACCTGTGCCTCGTCGCCGCCTACACCTCCGTCTCGCTACTCAATAGGTATTCTACTTCATAGAAGGCAACGGAAATCAACCCGTCTCTAATAATTTGTAGTTGTTTTTAGCATTAATTCCTTGTTTACTAATTATGTACATAGAAAGAAGTCTTTGCTCTGGCTGCACTAAAACTATATTTGTTTCTCCCATGATTTACTATATCTTGAGTGGGATGAAATGCTTTTGCAGCAGTGAGACATTATAGACATATTTTTTTCATTTTATCGAAACTTTTCATGATATGATACGTTGCTATGTAGTGTAGCACACCGTTATAGTCTGGTATGACGTCAACAGGCACCTGCGGCTGCACGTGCGGCGGCGCGTGTCTCGCTGCGACAAGTGTCCGCTGCAGTTCTCGCAGTACGCCGCCTTCTACCGGCACCGCGTCGCCGCGCACGGCCCGTGGCAGCCGCACCGCTGCCTCGCCTGCAGCCAGGGGTGCGTTCTCATATCTAACTATTTACATTAGTAATGTCCTCGTGCCCGTTACAATTTCGGAATAAAAACTATATACTATATGTTGTAAAGCGGGAAGGTTTTCCCCGTTTTACTTTTGTTTGATTTCTGCTGATTAACGACTTATGGTGCCAAACATTGATGTGTATTTAATAAGTGAGAATAGTAGAGATGTTTTAAAATATATTCTGGCACCGTCAGATACCAGAGCGCGGGGCAGCTGACGAAGCACCTGTCCCGCTGCGAGCGTGCGCGGCGCATGCGCGGCGAGCGGGCTGGCGCCGCACAGGCGGGGCTCGAGGGCGACGGCGTACACTCGCAGCCTTGACACACCACGCCGACATACAACATTATCAGTGCTAACTTTTATATGTTAACAAGACAAAATAATGTTTGAACTGATTGACCTGTTTGGCAGATTTCGTTTTAATGGCAATACAATTATTATAGTGATTATGTTGTAAGTAATAGATTATACAATGTGCCTTTTAAAATCTAATAATAACTTACATAAAATATTATTATTGCAAAATTGTAATCCATATTACAATCCATAACAATCAGGTTTTGTAAAACAAATATATATTTATAGAACTTCTACATATTTCAGTTTTTTTAATATTTTTACAATTTGAGTAATTAAGCATGTTTTAAGACTGATAGTTTTAAATGATGATAAGTAAACAGATAATAAACATTTTATCGTAATAATGTTGTACTCCTTTCTTTCGAATACCACTTGAATGGCTAAAGTAAAATGCGTACTTACCAAAAATACTTTAATTAAACAATGTACATTACGATTAGGGCCTTAATACTAGAAGCGTTGCGTCGTCCATCATACCGGGGAGAACTGAATCATACTCTTAATATCTTTCAGGACTACTTCTAGGAAACCTCGTTGAGACTCGGGCTCGTTCTGAAACAAACAATACGGATTATTTTTATTAAAAACCATTGAGTACATTAACAATATACTGATATGAAATATTGTTGGCACAATAAACAGCAATGCGACTAAACATTATAAAAAATCTATATTCAAAAATAGAACGGATTTCGTGTCATAAGATTGACTGAACATATTCTGAAAACATTCACTCATATGGTCAGAGACAAAAATAGAACTTACAAAAAAAGTGGTACAATAAACGACCTTATTGAAAATATAAATCCTTTATTCAATACGAATATAATAAGCTAATAAACAAGAGTTCGCTATTTTATCTGTTTGAACGCGCTAATCTCAAGACATAATCTCGAATAAATATTTTCGTATTGGATGAGCAAGTAATATCATAGTGCATACTTTGGCAGTGTCGAGGAATTCTTCAGTGAACCTGTCGTTGAAGAGCGCGATGAGCTCCTTGCGCAGCGCAAGCAGCTCGTCGCCGCCCGCGGGCCGTAGCGACGTGGGGGTGATGCCCGACACTGCAATGTAGCGCAATCTCTATTACATTGACTGCTGCAAGCTACTGTATTAGGTAGTTAAGAACCGATCACCAGGGAACCAGGGTCTAAGAACACTTACCAAATAGGTCGAAAGTATTTCTATAGTATTTAGATAGTACTTCGTAGATCGTTATACAATTAATTCTATAATTTACAAAGCATCCTGACGTTTACGTTTACAGGACGAGTAGTTGTAGTCTTAATTTGTTTTTGGACCAAAAAAATATGTTTAAAACATAAATTTTAAACATAATTATTATATTAAATTTAGTGAAATTGGAGGGTTAGATTCACCTAGGTACCGATTATGATAAAACTAAATTAAAAATGTTACACGTTGAATATAAGGGTGTATGTGAGATCGTGGGTGCCACGTGTAATGGTACCGACCGTCGCTGACGGGCAGCGCGGCGGCGCGCGCGCGCAGCGTGGCGCGCAGCCCCCAGGCGGCCAGCTGCAGCGCGGCGGCGCCGGCCTGCAGCGCGCGCCGCCGCCGCCGCAGCGCGCCGCGCACGCACTCCGCGCCCGCCGACCGCCCGCTGCTCTCCGACCACTCCGTGCCCACCAGCTTCTTTATGTCTGCAATACGACCACCACGATCAAACATAGAATAAATACAGACTAAATACGGCTACAGAGAGCTTGTGTCCGTATGAACTCGATTTAAAACCGTGTCAAACTGTCTTTGAGCCTGCACGTCCTTGTCGGCTGTAGACGTGTAGGTGAAGTCGGTTATAAATCGTATTAAATTATCCAAAATCTGTGTTCAGTTCTATCCGATTATTATCGAAAACATCAGGTTATGTCAAAAACCCAATATTAGTTCCGACCGGAGCCGACAATCTGCTGAATAAGGTGTCGTATAGTACCGTCGAGCGTCATGGTGGGCAGCGCGTGCAGGCGGTGCTGGTCGGTGGCCAGCAGCTTGTCCTGCGCGTGCTGCAGCCGCGTCAGCGTGCTCACCAGCGCCGCGCACGCCAGCCCGAACCCCGACTCGGGCCCGATGGCCGGGAAGATGTTGCGCGCGAACGTCAACACGTTGAACACTATCTGTACACGAACAGTATACATGTGTTAGTCTTTGCACTGTACCATAAAAATAAATTCATACACTCTTCACAATAAATGAGTACACAAATCAAAACAACTCGTCAGTTCTTCAGCTTCTTTTTATTGAACATATCTTTCGTACCTTAAAGTACAGCGGCGAGGGCTCGCCGTGCGGCTGCTGGAAGCGCGGCAGCAGCGCCAGCATGAGCGTCTTGCAGCGCTGCAGCGGCGCGGCGGAGTGCTGCAGCGCCGTGTCCGCGCGCGCCTCGCCGAACAGCTCCGCGTCCGCCGCGCGCGCGATCACACTCGTCACCGCCTCCGCCTCGATCAGGAGGTCGGGCTCGGAGGAGGGGTGCGCGGCTCTGCGATACACCAAGTATCAGGTTATTACAAGGGGAAAGTGTAGGGTGGAGTTTTGATGGCACGTGTGAGGAGTGTGAAGTACCTGAGTATGAGGTCGACCGTGTCCATGTGCGCGAGCAGCGCGTGCGTGACGTGCACGGCGGCGCTGCGGTTGGTCGCGCCCAGCGCCGACACCAGCGCCGAGCACAGCGCCAGCGCGCTCACCAGCACCTGGCGGAAGCGCGCCAGCGGCGGCGGCACGAAGGACGAGGCGTGCGCGTGCGGCGCGTGCAGGTCGGGGTGCGCGTCCAGCGCGCGCAGCTCCGCCACGGCCGCCAGCGCGCCCTGCGCCAGCGCCGTCTCGGCGCCGGCGCGCGTGCTCGCGATCTTCATCAGCAGCGACATCTTGGACTCGTACACGTAGAGCGCGCGCATCGAGTGCGGGTTGGGGTCGAGCGCGTCGCGCAGCTCGGCGTCGTCGTGCAGCAGGCTGTCGATGAGGCTGCGCAGGTAGCCCTGGTCCGTGAGCGTGGCCAGCCAGTCGGGGCGCGGGTGCAGCTCCAGCAGCGCGTCCAGGCACGCCAGCGCCAGCATGCGGCACACGTGGTGCGACGCGGCCAGGCAGTCGGCGCACACGGCGGCGCACAGCGGCGCGCCCGCCTCGCCCAGCACCTCGGCCAGCGCCGCGCGCGCGCCGCCGCCCGCGCCCGCGCGCGCCCAGCCCGCGTCCAGGCGCGCCGAGTACTGCGCGCCCGCCTCGCCGCCCGCGCCCGCGCCCACGCGCAGGATGTTCAGCAGCGCCGCGTACAGGTTCACGCGGGTGCTCTGCGGGCACCCGCTCGACACCAGCAGCCAGTCGAGGATCTTGCGCAGGATGAACTTCAGCGTGAGCGTGTTGGTCTGCACGATGTGGCTCGAGGGGCCGAAGAACGAGGCCTCGAAGTCGGTGTCGGTGAGGTGCGAGTCCTGCCGCTGCTGCAGGTAGCAGCGGCGCAGGTCCACGAGCAGCAGCAGCACGCAGCCCGAGGCCAGCGCGCCCACCTGCGGCGCCAGCTCGGCGGCCGGCAGCGCCTCCAGCAGTTCGCGCAGCACGTTCAGCAGCAGCGCGCGCCGCGCCTCCGCCTCCAGCAACTCAGCCGGCGCGGCGCAGAACAGCATCTCCACCAGCTGCCGCCACGAGTCGAAGCAGTGCGCCGCCGCCGCCGCCAGCTCGCGGTGCTTGTTGACCTCGGCGGCGTACTCGAGCGCGCGCCGCACCTCGCGCGCCACCGGGCCGGCCTGGTGCGGCGCCGTGCGCAGCGCCGCCAGCTCGCGCGCCAGCAGCGCGCGCAGCCGCGCCAACGACACGCGCCGCGCGTTGCCTGCGCCCGTCTCGCACGCCGCCAGCGCGCGCGCCACGCCCGTCGCTTCGAATAGCTCCCAGCGGGGTGGTGCGGGCGGCTGCGGCGCCAGCGGCACGGCGCGCAGCGAGCGCCGCAGCACGCACGCCTCCCAGTCGCGCGGCTCCAGCGCGCCCAGCAGCGCGGCCGACGCGGCTTGCGCGCGCGCCGCACCCGCCGCGCCCAGCTCCACGGCCGCCAGCCGCAGCAGCCACGAGCGGGCAGCCAGCGCCGGCCCTCGAGCCGCCCAGCCCGCGCCGCGCCGCACGTGCCGAGCCACGAAGTACCCGCGTGCGCGTAGCGCCCGCAGGAGCGGCGCGCCGGTGGCGGGCAGCGCCGCCGTCGTGTACAGCAGCCGGTAGGCGGCGGCCGCGAACTCGTCCGGCTCGGCGGCGGCGGGGCGCGCATCCAGCGCGTCCAGCACCGAGTGCAGGCAGGTGCGCGGGGAGGTGGCGCCCGGCTCCGCCAGCACCGCGCGCCCCGCGTCGTCCGTGCGGTACCCGAGCAGGAAGTGCGCCAGGTTGGGCGGCGCGGTGGGCAGCAGCCGCAGCAGCAGCTCGAGCACGCCGAGCTTGGCGCGGCGCAGCGGCGGCTCGTCGTCCGCGGCGGCGCCGGGCGGCGCGGGCCACTCGTCCGCCTCGAGGCACGTGACGAAGGCGTGGCGCAGCTCGGCGGCGAGCGGCGCGCGGGCCGCCGCGGCCGCCAGCACGTGGCGCGCGGCGGCGGCGGGCAGCGCGCGCGACACCAGCCGCACCGCGAGCGCCGCCGCGCCCGCCGCGCGCTCCGCCAGCCCGCAG
Source organism: Cyclophora albipunctata (assembly GCA_963082685.1). Lineage (NCBI taxonomy): Eukaryota > Metazoa > Arthropoda > Insecta > Lepidoptera > Geometridae > Cyclophora > Cyclophora albipunctata. The sequence goes on along the minus strand of OY720113.1, from coordinate 641,951 downwards.
CACAGGCACCACGTCACCACGCGGCAGCGGCTGTCCGCGCCCGCCGGGGCTGCAATCACAAAACAACACTGTGCTATTATCGTGTCGACTACAGGGAGCGACTATCGAAGTGAATCGTTTCGATACGCACCGAGCATCAGTTTGGAGAGGCCGATGATGGCGAAGGAGCGGTTGGCCTCGGCGGCGGCGGCGTGCAGCGCGCGCTCGAGCGCCAGCGCGCGCTCCAGCAGGGCGAGCGCGGCGCCGAGCGCGCGGCGCAGCGCGCGCGCCGCGGCCGGCTCGGGCTGCGCGTCCAGCGCGGCGAACGCGTCGTCGGCCGCGTCCAGCACCAGGCGCAGCAGCGCCGAGTCGGAGTGCAGCCCGACGCACAGCTCGAAGCCGGCGGCCGGGCTGCCCTCCGCGCCCCACTCGCTCGCCGACGGCTCGTACGCCTCCAGCCACATCGAGAACAGCTTCAGGCACTGCGACAGGATCTGGACGACGACACATCATCATTATTTTAATTTGTGCTTGGATAATGCAATTTCAGATCGAGTGGAAAGCGCTGAAAACGTTAAGTGAAATTAGGTTTTCAATATGCATCGTGTATCATTCATAAGACCACCATTGACATAAGAAGCATGAAAATTACTTCAAATTCAAATGTTTTTATTATATCAGATCATTACAATCATTTATAATTGACATTAAGCGCAGGGAACTTACATTTATGCGCATTATCCACATATCTTAATCCAGAGTATTGAGCGAGTGAGTAGGTAGGAGGTACATACGAGCCACTTGTCGTCCCGGTGGCGGTAGTGGCGGTGCGGCGCGGGCAGCGCCAGGCGCGTGAGCACGTGGCGCACGTAGGGCTGCAGGCCCGGCGGCCGCGCGCCCGCGCCCAGCGCCGCCGGCAGCGCGCCCGCGCCGCTCAGCGACGTCAGCAGCGTCAGGAACGCCGACGACACCGGGTACTCCTCCATGCGGCATTCCACCTGACGACCACACACCTCATGTTCATTCATACTGACTGACAAGCCCGTTGGCACAGTGGCAGTGAGAGCGCTTACTGTGTCGGGGGTTGCGGGTTCGATTCCCGCCCGGAGTCAACAATATGTGACGACATAGATGTGGCGACGACGTCTGGATGTCAATGATATATTCATATAAAGTATGTGTGTATGTAATGTAGTAGTATCAGTTAGTCAGATTTCATAATACAAGCTTGGAGCTTACTTTGGTTCTAATTAACTGGGAGTGAATTTGTCCGGGTATACTAGCAAAATAATGTTTGTATATAAGTTAGGGGCGTGCAATATGATCGGTAGATGCGTTGTGTAGTGTCGCGGGACCTCGTTGAGCTCGTGCGCCAGCGGGCAGTGGTCGGTGTCGGCGGAGACGAGCGCGGCGTGCTCGAGCGCGGCCCACACGCGCGGCGCGGCGCCCGGCGCGGCCCCCAGCGCCGCCAGCGTCAGCAGCAGCTCCGCCTTCAGCGACACCGGCACGTGGCAGCTCACCAGCCCTGCCACATCACACTCACCACTACACTACCCTGTCACTTTATCAAATATAATTACTCGATCACGTGTTTTAGTTAATATTATAGAACTTTGAATATGACAAGGTTTCAAATATGCTCAACATTTTCGTCATTCCCTTGAATCAAATTAGTTATTTGGATTACAATTATCCAAAATTTTAAATATATTGTACACATACTCTCTTATTTGGACAATATGAAGGGCCCAAATAGTAGTTTTTGTTTGCTCACAAACTTACCAAACATAACGTTGACGGCATCCCACTGCAGGTTCTCACATATACTAGCGCACGCGTCAGGATCCACTCGTGCGACGGCCGCTATTAGCTTCAGGGTTGCTATAATTGCGTCTACCTATAACATTTTCAGGAATTTATATCAACACAAAATCTATGCAAACAAAGAATTTTCTCGAACTGTGGATAATCGGCTAGTTCCGATTTAAGTGTTAACCCCGTTAACCCTCTCCAGACACCGAAAGACTATCCGAACAGTGACAAGATATTTTTACTAAAATAATCTACGTACTTCTTCTTGTCTGACGAGTAGTTTTCCCGGTCTAGTCGCTGGCGTGAGCACCGCCGTGGCACCCAGGGATGCGGAGTGCGCGTGCGCGGAGAATGGAGACGGATCCGTGCGTAGGTTACTAAACAAGATTCATAATTATATTTAAATCGCATTACGTATATACAACTCAACTACTGAAGTTTAGGTAGGTCACATTCGACGCGGCATAACATTGTATCGCGCGGCAGCTCGAACATTGCCGCGCTCAAAGGTACGCGCCGAGAGGCAACTTGAGGCCGCATCAATGTAGCTCAAGTTTGCACAGAGTCCTTTGGCAGCAGGAATCGAGTGATTGGTTAATATGCCGCTGGTTATTCTTCGATGTGACTTCGATTCACGTGTGCACGGTGTGTGTGTGTGTGTGTGTGTGTGTGTACCTGTAGTAGCGGTGCAGCGCGGTGAAGGCGTGGTGCGCGGAGAGCGCGTCGCGGCGCAGCAGCAGCGCCCACGTGTGCGCGGGCACGGCCAGCGCCGCCAGCGCGCGCAGGCCGCGCCCGCCGCCCTCCGCGCCGCCCGCGAAGCGCGCCAGCGCCGCCCAGCGCCCGCCCGCGCGCCCGCCTGCACACCCCGCCCCACCATACGTTACTCAACACCGACTCAGTGCTCCGTGAGCGCGCCTCCGCCCGGCGGCAGCGTGCGTACCGTCGGCGGCGGGCCAGTAGTCGTAGCGCAGGTTGTGCGGGTCGTGCTGGTACAGCTTCTCCACCACCCGCAGCAGCGCGTCCAGGTGCGAGCGCGCGGCGCCCGCGGCGCCCGGCGCGCGCAGCCCCGACCCCGCGTACGCCGCCACCGACCGCGCCGACTCCTCCGCCCTGCGCACCCACATCACATTATCTTTACACATTTAATGATAGATTGCGCTTATCAATCACTGTACTATAAGCCGGGAATCGACTTCGTGCTACAACGAACATATTGATGCGCGCTACATAATTATATCTATCTCGCGCGACTGAAGCGAACTCGATACGCGGCTTCGGTTTGGTGCACAGTGCACGCTGACTGATAGACTTCAAGCGAGCAGCGATGGAGCTTGTTCATGTGGACAAGAAACCCGAGCCAGGTGCAGCAAATTAGTGCTCCACGAATACAGTTTTTATGGACCAGCGAACCACGCAAAGTTGCCATTGCTATTCTGAATTCTGGTAGTAATTGCTGTACTAACTTGACCCTCATCTCCATGAGCTTGGAGTGCATGAGCACGATGAAGTCGGTGATGAGCGTGTGCAGCCGCCGCTGGTAGTACTGCTCCGACACCGCCTGCTCCGACGACAGGATGGCTTCGTCCAGGTACTCGAACACCTACATACAATAATTACCTATTATTTCGGAGAGAATGGATGGATGACATTCAATATGAAATGAAGCCCTCTACCAAATGAATCTTAAGCCAACGCGGCTTAAGATTCACTCTATGCTTTGAACAGTGTCAAACGCCTGTTTGCTGGCTCTTTAACTGAACAAAGGAGCCAGCAATCAATGTTTTCCGAAATATATGTTGTGTTCCTCGCGGCCGACCTTCCCCTCGATGGCGGCGTCGACGAGCACGTCGTCGTGGTCCAGCATGTCCCCCTTGAGGTCGGGCAGGTGGTGCGGCCGCGCGCGCTTCAGCGCCGCCAGCGCCAGCGCCAGCGCCAGCTGCGCCAGCGCGCGCGCGCCGCCGCCGCCGCCGCCGCGCGGCGACAGCTCCTCCACCAGCTCGCCCAGCAACTCGGGGCAACGCACCAGCGGTAGCTTCTTCGACAACTCTTCGCCGTCGTCGCGTCTGGGAATTATATGTAGGTAGGTTAACGAGGATCGTATCGCACGAATTACCTGTTCGTTTAGGTTTGTACGATCCATAAGATTACGATGTGATTACGATTAATGTCATAGATTACCCGACTCGCCTATTAATTTGTATTGCCCATAACAATGGTCACACTAACTGCTTTTTGGACCTTGCCGCCTACGGGCGTACAAGAGTTTCGTAAGTCCAATGGAAATCTGGATGCATCTATAAGCAATACCTATAGAGTAGCGAAAGGTCGAGCGCGTAGAGCAGCGCCATCTGCAGCGCGAGCGAGACGTCGTCGAGCGCGGCGGCGGGCGGCGCGGCGCCCGTCTCCGCCAGCAGGCGCAGCAGCGCGTCGCGCGCCAGCCCGCGCTGCGCCGCCTGCGCGAACACCACGCCCGCCACCAGCTTCCTGCGGGACACCGCCCCCACACATCGAGGTAACATCACATTTTAAACCAATCAAAAATTTCGTAGGTGTTAAGTGGTAATTATGTCGGCATAATTATGTCGTATCTGCAGCATATTCTAAAAAGGATTCATGAAACAAACTAAAAAAAGAACAGAAATACATTTCAAACTTAGAAACAGTATGGTTGTTCTTATACAGTTTAATAAAAAAACCTAATTCAAATTGAATAAATAGTTTATCACGTAGTATAATAAAGTGATTGCCTCCATACCTAGTATTATCAATGGTATGCAGCAGCGTAGCGTGGTGCTTGTGCGGCGGCACGGCGCGATTTTGCTGCAGCAGCCGCACCTCACCCTCCAGCGTGAAGCGGCGCAGCGCGTCCAGCGCGCCCGTCACCAGCCCGTCCGACACCAGCTGCTCCACGTACCGAGTCACGTACTTCACTATCTCTTCGCGGCCATTTATACACCTGAAAGTAATGGCAAGCACAATTACTTTGATGGCCGTACACACTTATGATGCAAATAATATTTTCAACCAACTAGGCAGCAAACCTGACCAAACAGTTTGAATCATGTCAATTTGTCCATCCATCTTCTAGTAATTGTAGAACACATTTAAAAAGAAAATTATACCGACGAATTAAGAACCTTTTACCTCTTGAAGTTGGCTAAAAATGATATATGTATCAAAAACATCTATTTTGATTGGCTCTTACCTTTAAACAAGAATAAATAAAAAATATTTGCGGCATTTAGTTTTTTTCAAAATGGCGGCATCTGCACCCCTTTCAACAAAATAAAACTCACCAACAAACCCCGTCCTGCGCCATGACGATCTCCTTGAGCGCGTGCGCGAGCGCCCGCTTGCCGTCATAGTACAGTATGACGGCGACGAGTCCGCGCGGCAGCCCCGGGTGCCGCGGCATCTGGCGCTGCGCCGTGTGCAGCAGCTCCAGCGCTAGGTACTCGCTCACATTGTACATGTCTGGAATGAGGTAAGTTTGTATAGGTCAGTGACGCACCATGTTGTCAGAGATCATAGATCGTCTAAAAGTCTCTGACATGATCTAACAATTGACACAGCCTAGCATATACACTCGAAGACAAAATGTTGTCTTCCACAACAGATATTTCGTAGGCTCGTGCCAAGTGCATTATAAATTGCACTCTATTTCCAAACATTTGGCATTAAATTCAAGTGGAAAGAGAGACATACAATCAATGTAGTATAGTAAGGAGTAACTACATTGTGTTGATAGAAAACACTAATAATGTAAATAGTAGCATAGCATAACTGACAGAAAGGCACCCTTATTCTAGGAAGAGGTTAAGCTGCTCAGTAAAGTTTAAAAAAACTTCATTTTCTTTTAAATGTTTTTCACTTGAAACCCTACTTTTACTAAGATGTTATAGTGGAATTAATTTTAAATACATGGTGGAAATACTGCTACTTTCTACCAAATCCTACAACGGATTATAAATGTGTAAGTTTGTGAAGATTGTTGAATATCCTTAAATTTTTGTGAATTTTTCAAGTAAACGAAAGTGGCCCAGAACTGGGCAAAGGTTTCCTTCATTTCTGTTCCAGGGATCCCTGTTCAGACTAAATTAGACCAAACCCTGTAGAAGAAATGAAAACCACTTGAGGTTGGCAGTCTTTGGTAAGAAGAGTAGTCAGTATTAGTCTGTAGTTAATGTTCCACTGCAGGACAAAAGTCTCATCAAACCACATAATAATAAATAACACATACATACTGGAAATGGATTGAACGCGGTTAAAAATAATAACCTAAGTCTGAGTTATTTTTTTTATCTAAAATAAATAACTAAAATGCAAAGTACCAGATATAATGATGGCTTCATCTACCAGCTCCTTGGACAGTAATGTGCGTCCCACACTGGGCAGGGTCACTCCCTCTGTGATGCCTCTCTTTATCTCTTCTCTGCTTGCTGGGTTTTTGGGCTGCAAGAGAGGTTGATTATGAAAAGTATTTTCCTTTCTATTATTTGAATAATTAAAAGTGTAAGAAAGATACTTGAAACACTTACAGGATTCTTAAACAGAGCTAAGAATGTTTGTTTATGTCGCCTCAGCACTGACTCGAATGTGTGGACCGCATATGGAGCTCCATCTCCGTCAGTGCCCAGATAGCTCTCTACCACCAGCACTAGTTCTTTGTACGGAGTCCAGAGGTCGTCTGTTGTAGTTCCTAATCACCAAAAATAAAGAAATTCAGTTGTATCTGTATCAGAAATCACAACTCATATCAGTAAATTTTCTTCAATGATACAGATTCAGAGATCAATTTCATAGAAAAATAATAGATAATAAGATATATGGATATAAGTAAATGGAATAACATAAATTAGCAAAGATTTGCATTCAGTAAACATGTTTTATAACCTCTTCTTTGTATATCAATATAATAGTCTCAGTACAATTCAATGTTGGTAATATTTAACTTAAAGGGCCATAAATATGGTATTTTACGACACTCAACCCCTATTAAGCTCAAGATTCAGTACAAAATCGTTATAAATCCAGCAAAAGAACATATTACCGCTAAACAAATAAGGTTATTAATATTAGTTGATTTTATTACCTTCGTTGATATCCATATTTTATATTTTTAGGTATAACATGTAGAGAATATGATTACAGCTCCGTTAACCACTTAATTTCGATAAAAACCACAATATTCAATAATTTTTGTACACAAAACGAAACGAACACACAAACAAACAACGAACCGAACACAATAAAATTGAAATAGATTGAAATTGTTTGACTTTTTCAATTTTAGCAGTTAACTTGATCTTGACAGTTACGACTTCCGTTTGACTTTGACAACTAACTCACTATATTTAATGAAGTCAAGTTGAGTCAAGTTGAGAGAAATAAAGCCGGTCAGCCGGTAGCGGCGTAGCGGCATTCTGTGCCAGCCTCGCAGATATATTTAACCACTTCAAAAAAGGATGAATTTTGATGAATTTTCTTCAGCTCTAAGTATCCGATTTATTTATGCTTTCTAGCACACCCATACTTCTATTCAGTTTTTACGTTTGTTTTTTACGGTGAAGGATATGCGGCTACGGACTCAAATCGAAGGACTCAACCCATCCGAGTCAACCCATCCGAGTTTCGAATTAATGATTAATGAATCAAATTAAATCAAATTAATGAATTATTCAAACAAATAACATTATTCAAACTCGACACATAGGTGCTTGAGAAAAAAAAATATGTCGGAAAATAAAACGCAAGAAGTTCACAACATTCAGAACGTTTTTAATGACAATGTAAAACTTATCGTAAAACTACAATTAGAACACAACTACAACATTTTCGTAACAACAATATTTAGTAAGAAAAATAGGTAGTCTCCAAGAGTTATTAAATACTAACATTTGTTAAAAAAATATAGATAGAGTTAGATCTATAGTTACAGTAACTTCTCTATTTTAGTCAAATATTCTGTACATTTGTTTCTGTAAAAGGTGTTGTTGTAAAGTACAACATTATTGTAGTACTCTCCGACATTAGTTGTTCGGACCGTGAGCGAGTTCAAAACGTCCTTCTGCCCGTCTTCCCTCACACTATCACACTCGTTGCTCACCGCCTCTAAGTATTTCAAACCGGCCTTATCTTTTAAGCGACAAAACAGAACTCTATTCTTGGACGTGAAGCCTATCCTTTCGAAACATTTCGCGGCAATATAAACTATACTTGTATTGAAATGAGTCAACAAATGGAGATTCAGAACTACCAAAGTTTCTCCTAAGGACAACTCGTTTATAGATGCAACAAAGTCTTTGAAACATCGCTTTTCATAAACATTGTAAGTCTCCGAAAAATTGTACGGTTGTAATAAGACATGTTTGTTTATTTCGACGCCCGCATCTGTCGTTAGTTCCGTGTTTTTGTCCTGCCTCTCCCTACAGAATATAATTTCCTTGAACTCATCCTCGGCCAGTATCTGTTGATACAGCTTGAATATAGGCACGAAAATAAATTTAGAACTGTTTATTTTCTTCAAAGGTCGTCCATATGTAAACACTAATTTTAATTGAGTATTTTGATCATAAAAGGACAACCATTTAACTTTCTCATTTATCACAATTAAGGGGTTTGTTAAGCTGTCTGTTTGTAGAAAAGACTTGAGATTGTTTAGTTTTTCTCGAAGCGACATTTTCGTGTAGAGCTGCCGCTCGGTGTAGGAGCCGCGGTCGTAGCGCGGGTTCATGTTCACCTTGTTTTCCTCGTGCAGTATCCCCTTCAATATCTCCTGCTGGTTCTCCAAGGGTTTCAAGTCATATTGCCATATAAATTCGCTAGCTACAATAGCCCTAATTTTCTTTATATCTCTATGTAATGCTATATTGTTCTGCATCAAGTACGCTTGAAGATTATTATTGATCACTTGGCATTGTATTGAGGAGAAATAGTACGCGCATTCTTGTACTTGTTTTAGGAAACTTTCTGGGATAGCTTCTAGAGGGAATAGAGCGAGATTGCCATACGTTTCAGTACCATAGGCTGTTTTAAAAATGGGGAAGTATTTCTCTAAGGTCTGTTTTCCTTTATAGTTGATACAAATGGCGTACACCTCGGAGTTGCCCTGCCGGGACGTGATCGGCTTGTAGATGTTCACTTCGGCGAAGACGTGGTTGATCAGGTACAGGAGGCAAACGGTGGAATGTTCGAAGGTGGTAAACAGTTTGAATATTAAAGTTCCTCCTGAAACAAATTAAAAACATATTCACTTGCATCAGTTCTGGGCCTATACAAAATAAAACATAGGTTGAATTTCTCTTGGTATCTGAACTGTCTGACCTTGACAAATTGTAATTTTGTTTTTTGGATTATTATTCTTTATTAATATTATATCATGTCCATATTAAGCCATTAAGTCACTCTGCAGGGAACATAATTCACTCTTTATTGTTTGACTAGCCACACCCTGGGCTGTTGTGTCCAATCCCCTGGGAATATTGTCATCAAAGTACAGCCTTCCTTTAGAATTGACAACAAACTAAAAATTAAACTCTAGCTTTATAGGAGCTTCATTATATTAGTGTAAATTACTGGGAGTCTGGGCCAACTGGTTAGCCAAATATAAAACCAACAGATACAGAGAGATTTGAAAGATACTAACACACTCAGCTTTGGATGGTTCCACATTGAAGAAGGGAATAAAAAAGAGAAGGGGAGCCTGTAACTTGTTTCGTATTTACCTGGACTTAAGGCTTGTAATGCTGTCATGATCTCACAGTAGTGCAGCGGAGAGGTAACCTCCTCTTGAGCATCAGGTTTCTGGATACAGTCAATGGAGCCATCTGCTGTTACTAAAAGCACCTGTAAGGATACAGTAGAATAATAACTGATTAACTTATGTCACCAGCCAGAGAATGATGATTGTGATGATTAATGGAAGTGAAAGAATGTACATCACTCCATGCATTAATTATATTTTTTATTAGACATATAACACAGATTATACTCATATGTGCCAACAACTCATATGTGATCAAAATCCCCCCAGTATTTTTAGCATGAAAGAATAATAAACATTCATCCTTCATCACAAACTTGGCTTTTATATTTTTATATGTTTAAATATTGCAGATATACAATGAGTTGTATTAATATGGATTACTAGCTGCGCCCTTTGGTTCTATCCACAATGTGCCCATTCCTGTGGGAATTGCTATAATAAAAATAGTTTTTACCTTCCTTTTGAAATCATTTTATCCACTACAAAAACAATTATTTTAATAGGACCAGTTGTCCCTCAGATTAGCACAACTCTTCAGCTCTAATTTATTAGTATGAATAAAGCATATAATATATATAATTCTGACAATGCTGCATTAAAACTATAAATAAAATTTAGTGCTAAGTTTTATTTATAGTTTTAATGTACCTCTCACTGCTTGTCCTTAAATAAATAAGGAATCACTTAATAGTCAAATAAAAATACTAATTGTTGAAAGTTGAAAAGTATTTTTCCATTACTGAAACATTTTTAACAATTTATTGCATTGAAAACATACCTTGCCCAATGATGTAGCTTTCGCTATAATAGCCTGTGAGTTGTCCCAGTCCATGAGGTTGCCGGTGTTGTCCGCCCCGAAGTCCCAGTTGTCCAGCGTGTGGAACATGAAGCGGTCGTCGCTGATCATGTTCGACGGAGAGTTCCCTTCGTAATACGGGTTCAGGGTGTTGGCCACCCATTTCCACTGGAATTTGTAAATGTATTTCATTACTAGTCTAGGTTGAATATAATTAGTTGGGATTGTTATGAAGTATATGTAATACTAAACACCTGAGCAAACCTGAGTTTTAAGTATAAAAATAATTTATACATAGCATCTGTGATGTAATCATCATATTTTGTTTATGAGTATGCTCACCTCAAGTCCTTGATGATTCTGCTTGAGGTAGTGGTTGAGAGACGTGATGAAGGCTCCTGGCGCCTCACACAGGTGCAACGACACCATCCTGCGCTCATGGCGCGCCGGCCGCGGCACGATTTCGTACGTGACCGCGCACTCGTAGAACTTGGTCCACGCCTGCGTCAGGAACTCGGGGTTCACCAGGCACCTGATCTTCCAGCCCACCTCACCCGCGGGGTTCCGCCGCCGAGTGTGACTGCTCCACTCCTCGATATTAAAATCATTCAACTGACTCTTGTGGAAGTTCAGGCGACTCTTCAACGTCTCCAAATCCTTCACCTTCCACGGCGGCACCGAGAACAATGCCTCCACATCCGGCAGTTTCCAATTACTGTTCAAGCGAAACTGAAATTTTTTGTTGAATAAATCGTTCAACTCTTCATAGAAGTCATCGTTTCTAAATAACTTTTGGCGTGGTTGGAAGAAAAAGCTATCGTGTTTATTGAACATCATGGAAAATTGGAAATCTCCCTACGAAAATTGAGCGACGCATAAATAAATTTTAATCAAAATAATTTAGGTTCATTCTTCTGATAATTGCACTTGTCATAATACCAAAAATCATAATTTAGGTCTGTTGGAATTTATAAAAGTTTAAATGCAAAAGCAGAGGCGAGAAACCACTAATCACTAATATTTAATAAATAAATACGCCTGTATTCTTTAGTGTTTATAAGTGAATTACACTTTACAGTTTACATTTACACCACAGTTTACACTTTACAGTCTACTTTAACTATGTATGTTTGTTTGTACAGTGAGAGTGAATTTGTTGAAAACAAAACATAGACATGAGTGAGACATTTCGCACAGTGTTTCGCACGCAGCTAAATACCTACCACAGACCAGGAACTAAATACACATTTAAGACACTAAACAAACATATGACGGTGACAGCACAAAGAAATGTCAGTTACTGACAGCCACCCAAGGACTTTATGGTCTAAGCCACAGACCAGGAAACAACCATGAGTCTACTCGAACTGGATCGAACCTACATCGATCTTCTTCACTGGGCTGAAATGAAACAAATTTTATAATAAACCAGCTTTTGCCCGCGACTTCGTACGCGTAAAAGTCGAAATTAGAAATAGGATGTTTTATTAGTTTTTTTGATATACATTTTCGTCCTCTATTCCCTTAACATTATAAAACATTCTCATACTTATTACTTAATAATTTCCGTATAAACTTTGTATCCCTTATTTCCTTTGTTATATAACCCCGTTATAAAAGGGTAAAATTTGTAGAAACTTTATAAGCCATCTATATTAATGTCTAATCATCAGCCTAAAAAATAAATTCCAATATTAAAGCTTAATGAATATTAAAGCTATAAGTGTATGTGTTGAAGTAGTCCCAGGCTACAATATGATTGATGTTGCCAGTCTTATATATGCCAGTTGCTAGTAGCTTGTAAACTCGCTCAAAGATAGCAGTATGGCGGTGCGAAGGTATTGGTGGAGGAATTAAACCACGAAGTAAAAAAATTTAATGTCAAACTGATTCACTGTTGATCGCCTGGACCGCGAGACGCGCGCCACAAAATTGTGGAGCAGTCACCAGAGATCGCTAGTGCGCAGCCGGATCGGCCTAGTTCAGTACGATCCATGATCCATGCTCTAGGTTCGCAAGATCGTGGATCGTGGATTACTACTTGATCGTCCGGTATAGATCCGGTGTGGATTGAATGAATAAAAAAGAATCATCATCAATCAATCAACCATCCATGTCAATAACTGTAATATCTGTTATCTGTGCGTGACTTGTGTGCTGTGACACTGACACCTGTGTGTGGTGACAGGTGACTTTGATCAAACAATGCTAGAAGAAAATAAAATAATACATAAAGCAAAGCAAGCAAATTATTTTTGAATTGAATTCTATGCATTATATTGTTCCTATTGGTTCCTATGTGAATTGTTTCATAAATGTGTGACCGTTATACGTATTAAATAATTAGTGACCTATTATTTGCATGACTGAAGACTCCCATTTATTTAGCAAGACCAATTCCTTGGATTGACGACTACGACTGCTCGACTTTTTACAGCAAGACAAGACGTGATAATGATGCGTAACGATGACCGTAACGACGATACACCACCTTTCTCCAGATTGTTTGTTGTATGTCATAAAAGTCTCTCGAAGAAAGACTTGCAAACGTTGTTTGAAAAGTATGGTACTATTGAGAGAATCCATATGCCCACTGTCCGAGACACTGGCGAATCTAAAGGCATTGCCTATGTGAAATACAGTAAAACATCTTCCGCTGCGGCCGCTATAGCAGGTCTCCACATGACCACTCTGGAAGGATTTAACAGACCTCTGAAGGTTATGGTCTCCTCATACAGAACAGAGGACAACTCAAACGAAGACAAGTTCAAGAGACTCTTCATTAAGGTCAACAGAGATGCAACCAAAGAAGAAGTTGTAGAACATTTTTCAAAATTTGGTGATGTAGCTAGTGTCCACTTACAAAAGGATAAAGACACAGATCAATGCAAAGGGTTTGCTTATGTTAACTACAACACATTTTTGGAGGCGGCCACAGCATTTGAAGAATGTAACAAACACTACAAGCCTATATTTGCCACTCCCAAAGAAGAGCTGAAGCGAACAAGACAAAGCCATGATAATTTTGATAGTTGCCATTCTAGTAACTCAAACATTTGGAAGGACCATTATAACCAACCTCAGATGCATGGAAAAGATGAGTCGGTTAAGCATAATAAATCTAATCTAATATCATTAATGAAACAAGAGGGACAGAAGTATGACACTGTCAATGTTGTTTGCACTCCTATTGTAGGGCAGAAATATCTGGAAAACCTTTTTAATGTAATACCAGGAATGGTTGACTTCAAGTATTCTTCTGATCTGTATAGTGGGGTTTGTAAAGCATTGGTGAAGTATAGCAGTGAACCGGCCGCAGCTCATGCATGTGACACACTCAATATGTTTGAATTCCCTTCGGGAGAGGTTTTATCTGTCACACCTGATGACAATCCTCTTGCTAAAGTAGCTAACAATTTATCAGAGATGGTGAACTCATTCAAGAACTCCATGGTTTCAGCTGACCTGCTACAGCTGGCTGAAGCCATAGAGCAGGCTTCTAGTGTGATCAAAGCGGCTACCTCGGCCAAGGATGGGCCTACCATGGGTGCAGGACTCTATGATAAAGTGTGTAATGTTGATCTTCCTCCACCTCAACCGCTGGCACCTAAAGATAGCAAAGTTGCTCAAAGATGCTTCCTAGTGTTTAAACCAGCACCCCCGCCTCTTCCAGTCCTTCAGGATATTTTCTGTAGATTCGGGGACCTCATTGATGTGAGTGCATTCCCTAGGAAAACATTTGGTTTTGCCCGTTATGCTTCAACAAGGGCAGCACAAAATGCAATGGCTACACTCAACAAGGCGACAGTCAGTGGCGTCTTCCTGAAGGTCCTGGAGGCCAATGAGAAAGGACAAGTTGACCATGATGTTGAAATGAAAAGACCTAAAATTGACCAGATGGAATAGAAATGAAATTGACTTTTACTTAAGAATATTTTAATTAAATCATTTTTTACTTTTCATGAACTTTGACTGTTATACATTGACTCGATTTTGGGTTAATTGCTAATGTAATAATGACAATTTTCTTTGAGTTATGAGATTAAGAATAGTTGAGTTTTATCTGACTGTGACTAATAATAATAATATAAATATTTTTTATACAATTATTTTACTTTATTTATTGACATACACCCTGACCAACAATAGTGAATGTTTAGACTGAGACATGATCTAAATTTACCTTGAAACAAACATGTGTACCGGTTATATCATTTATTTCAATATCACACAAATAACATAAAGTTATATATAATAGCTTCATAATCTAACTAGGTGCTTGATTACTAAAACAAACATATTTCATTCTTTTCTTAGCAAGTCAGCATTTTTACTGCTGCTATTACAAATCATTATTGCACCACTGAATAACAAAAACATATATTTCTATAATTATACAAAGTTGGCAATAGGTAGGTTAATTCTATTGCCTTTACATATCTTATACTCTACAAAACCTAATACATAAATCCATAAATATGTCACTGAATAAAATAAAAATATAGTAGTGGAATGAGGGTAATCCATAATTGAAGTGTTGCCTTCAATTATGGATTACCCTCATTCCAGTGGAAAGTGGAAAGCTTTTTACATAATGTTGACTTCAGACATCTTTCAACTGAATTTAATACTTTCTTTTTATCATAAGAGATGCTTATTATTTAAAATAATTGGATTATAAACTGTCACTTATTAATAAAAAGAAAACATGTAATAATGAGCGAAACATGTTAATAAAAAAATCAATCACTCCATAATTTACTTCTTAGGTACTCACTTTAATCACATTCAAAACATAATCAATTTTAAAAACTTTATATTTATTATTGTTACCCCATTTTCAATATGCCAAACAGGGGTCACAATACAAATGTGATTGGGTATTTGTATAGAACATATCCCAACTGGTAACAAATTGTATAGAGGAATCCTAGAAGGGGTCTAACCTGGTGACCCCTTATACAAGTCTAGAGATTATTCTTTTCTCTGCAAAAGGTATGTGACCTCATTGATGCCCGATAGCAGCTTGTTGATCAGATTGTCGTAGTTCAGCACATCTCCATTGTGTTCAGTGGGGCGCCACTCTTTGTTCACTTCACCAAGCCTATTTTTCGCTTGTACCATCTGGAAAATGATACATATAATACATATTACACAATGAAAAACTATTTAAGTATACTCTTTTTTTTTTGGATTGTCACAAACTGTGGACAAACTTCGTCAATTTTCCGGAAGAGGATTGCTCCTGAAAAGGAAATGGTTTAGAGATAGGGTAAAAATGAAATAGTCTTTAGCTGGAAAATTTACGAAATTGGTCCACATTTTGTGACAATAAAAAATAATATAGTATACCTAATATTGTGTAGCAGGCTTTTTATTTTTAATTCTTTATCTCATCTCACAATGGATGCAAACAAATGAATTCATCCATTTTCGTGCATGTAATACAGAACACATAAATTACCTACCTGTGTAAACATGTTAACATCATTGCACAACAATGCCAATTTCGAGTCCAACTCTGTATTCAAATTGCTCACTTCCTCTCTCTTGTTGAGTTTTAAATTGTTTAATCGCTTGCATAGGACATCAAGGCTGACAGCGTATTGCTCCAAGTCCAATGGCTCCATTTGCTGCACTGGCTGAACAGGTGATGTGGACTCCGCCACTGTAAAGTTCTTCTTTAAATCCTCAGTGTAGCTTCTCATTGACGCTATGATGTCGTCCAAGTTCACGTCACAAGTGTTCTCCACCATGTCGGGCAACAACAGTTTCGGAGTACCCGACGTCAAGAAATTTGACAACTCTTCATGCCGCAATCCTGCTCCTTCAGGTTCCGGTCTTGAATCCTGAGCTTTAGCCGGAAGAGTATCCATCATACCTCTAATTTCATTCATTACTCTTTGAGAATCTTTCAACTCGTCGTCTAAATCATTGGTCATCCTGTCCAATACATCCAAATTGATCATTGACTCCAGGTATTGCACTAAATCAGCGTTGGTTTTGTTATTGTATGTCATTTTAAGATTTCAATTCAACACACAAGATTTACTTACTGATTTTATTTAATGACTGTGTATTATTTTTGACGAAATACTAGCTATTTCAGTGATACTGTTTGTAAAGCACAAAAAATACGTCTAACAATCAAAACCTCTGTTTCCTGGTGATCAAACAAAACAATCAAGTTCAGCTTTAACAGAACCACCGACCACGGATGACACGAACGATTAGAAAAAACAGGAAAAACTAATCCACACACAACACAAGCAAGACCCCACAAGCAAGACCCACACACACACAACACAACCCGCAACGCAACGCAAACAAACAACAATTCATTCAAGTCAAGTGTGTGTCGAGGTGAGGGTGAGGTGAGGAGTCAAGAAAAAACAAAACAGCAGAAAATAAATTAGCAAGCAAAGGCAGCATCAGAAATTCCGTAAAAACTGTCACTGTCAAACGTGTCAAAAGGTCACTTCCTATAATCATGGAGGTTGTATGTAATATACATAACTCTACGTCCATCCACCATGTATGAAATTAATACGATTGCTCATTTCTGTAATATTCAAATAATCACAAACCACTATAAATTCTGTACAGGTATATTCCTTCTGTAAGATTCCTAACTATTTTACTTCATCTTATTAAAAGATTCACTATACCTACTGATTAACAGCCTCCGTGGTCTTGTGGTTTGAGCGCTCGGCTCACGATCCGGAGGTTCCGGGTTCGATTCTCGGTGAGGACAATAACTCACAAAAATCTATTTGTGGGACTGCCCTCAGTTTGGTTAGGGCATTGCAGGCTGAATCACTTGATTGCCCGAAAAGTAAGATGATTCCGTGCTTAGGAGGGCACGTTAAGCCGTATGTCCTGGTTATTTTCTATGAATAGTAGTCGTTACATGAGCCATGTCAGAGGCCTTTGGCGGCTTAATAACTCTGACACCAGGATTGGTCAGGTTGACCATCTACTCGATAATGAAGAAGACTGATATTATCCTGTCACGCTAGTAGTAAGGGAGGAAGAGGACACGAAAGAAAGTGTTAAGGTGCTCTTCCATTATGGCCGAAACTGCAAACACGTCGGCTCCCTTATGTATGTAACCGCGCGGGCACCCGCTTAACGATGGCCAAAACTGCGCTAAGAGGGCGCACGCGACGGTTCACTTTTGTATGAAACCGCGCGGGCACCCGCTTAACGCAGTTTCGGCCCTTAGAGCTATGATATTCCACGTTTAATATCAAATCTAATCCACCAATGGTAGCATTTCACTGGAAACAAGACCTGATGTTCCTTACGGATGGTGCATCACTTGCTCTCTCACAAAGCATCAGTGGCAGTCAATAAGTATCGTAACATTATAATATTACTAGCCGCGCCCCGCGGTGTTACCCGCGTTGTATCGTTTCCGGCGGGAATTTATAATTACTGTAAAGTTTCATCCAAATCCATCCAGTAGTTTTTACGTGAAAGAGCAACAAACATACATCCATACATACATCCATCCTCACAAACTTTCGGATTTATAATATTTGTAGGATGTGAAATCCGCGCAGCTTAACATTTCCCTGGTATTATGTAGGGTGTGTTTCCATAGAAGCTCAATAGATGTTCAAGTCGCTAAACAGAAACAGACTCCAGTTCAGACACAGGTCTCCTTATTTACTGCCTACTCATTATATTTATAATTACTGTATTCACAGGAGTAAATACGAAATAACAAAATAAAACTCAGTTATTATAATCAAAAAAGCATGTTACACTATTTACGACTAAATGAAAATATATTTTAATATTATATTCTTTATCATGCAACTAGTGTGCACAGCTATTTTACATGGATCCGACAAACACATTCCCTAAACACGGGAAGTACCGTCAGAGATCAGACACATTCCCCTCGCCGGTCACCGCATTTCCTTCATATATTACAACTTAACCATTACATTGAATGGTTATCCAAATAATATCCCATTTCACTAAACACTTTACAAATGTTTCGAACTGTTCGAGTTCCTGCTGGTCATAATGCTTGTCAAATGTTTAATGAAATAGTATGTCTTAAGTTTTTCGTGTTGCATATTTGCCAAGCAGCTTTTGGCAATACGCAAAATACAACACAATGTGTATAATATTAGTCAACAGAATATTATAACAACTGTTTGTTTCCAACTACACAGGGAACATCTACAAAACTTTAATATGTCCGAAAATTCAAAATAGATAATTATGTCCCCTGTTTCAAATTGTAAACATATGGTATTTATAAATATTCTGTGACATGTACAAACAATTTGAATATACATATAATCAAAAAAGTTAAAAATATCTATACCAAGTGTACATACTTTCTGACAAGTAATAAAATAATAATTTCACATAAAATCTTAACTAGTGTTACATGACGTGGAAGATAAAAAATACATAATACAATACAAAATCTTATATACATACATACACACATAATGCAACATTAATTAATAATAAGTGCATAATATGGATGTCAAGCATGAGGTTAATATCAAATTAAATTAAATACAAGCTGCATGTGCACTTCACACCAGTTGTATGAGCACTTGTCCCACATGGTGCAGTGCAGCCACACCGCGGCCACTGCAAGCTACAAGTAATGGCAGTTGGCACCACCACAACTGAGTAATTAGATCATGGCCTAGCACAATCTGACACAATACGAAAATAGAAAGTTATTTTGATATACATTCCAATTTATACAACTTTATATTATATGTATACAAAACTAAGCTTTAGATTGCAGTAAAATTGTATTTTACATACTAGGTTCATTGCATGAAGCTTATTGCTCGTTATCAGATCACTTGCAGACAAGCTTAGAGCCGGTCCCTTGTTACAGTTCTCACAATAAAATCACTGTCTGTCTAATGATGTCAAGAGGCCAAATCAATGCAAAATACCTGACTAATATCTCCATTTTTTTATTTGTCCTTGTGGTAAATAATCATGGCATTTTGTTTAACAGTATGAAATGAACAATCATTTTTATGATTGTTCATTATCATTGTCTTTAATATTATTGTTGTGTTATATTTGTAGATTGTCATTGCCATTTCTTTAACCTAAATTGAACAAGTAAGAAAAAGGAGACCATACCTGGCGAGAATCATTCCAATCTCACACATCTATCCAATACAATTTTATACATAAGTTAATATTAAGTAATGGAATTTTAGCAACATGTTTTGGAGATGTTTAGTTCATATCCTCTTTAGTCACAAGATGCAGTAGAGTGGGATGTGGGTGTTAGTTGAGAGAAGGCGAGTGACCCTCATCCCAGACCACATCGATGCTGGGCCACTTGGTCTGCAGACAGGTGAGCATGGGGTCGGTGGTGGCGGCACGCATGGGGCACTCGAGCAGCGCCGCGCGCCCGGTGCGGTACACCACGCGCCCGCCGGGGTTACTGCGCGCCAGCCCATTGTAGTGGTGAAGCGTGAACGTGTCCGGCGCACCCCGCTCGCACCCAGGGAAAAACTCGTCCATAAATGCACTAAGAAGTATAATTCCTAAGTTTTCAGAATCTAACTTTCTTCTCATAAGTTCCACATATTCAGGTTCACTAACAAGGTCAGCTGCACATAACACATCTTGCAGAGCTGCTGAAGGTATAAAATTATTGCCCTCTGGGTCAAAAGATCTGAAGATCCTCTCTGCGGATTCACCAATGGTCTCAGGGGCAGCCAGCCGCCGCTCCAGTGAAAACAAAACAGTGAGGTGTGTTTCAGAGGCCAGGACCCACACTGGGTGCTTAGGGTTTTTATAAAATGATCCTACTGTGCAGTATTGCATGTGTTCCATAATAGTAAGGAAGCCAATATTGTTTTGTTTCTCTATACCCTTCAACCTCAGACCTCCCACTACTTGCTCATGGTCCCAGACATGGGCCACTGCTCGGCCGGTTAGCATGAGGTTTATGAGTCCTTGTGATCCATACCCATATGTAGAATGTATCAGAGGGTCGGACAGCTCGGCTAGTTCTGCCTCTACTATATCCACACCTTTGCTCAGAATGATACTATACAAAAGAAGTAGTACACCATACTTGTCTTTTAAAATTCTGATATTTCTAGTATAAAACGCTTCCACCTCTGAAAGGGTCTGAAAAGAATGAATTTCAATTTGTTGATGGAAATGTTCAAAGGTATCGTAGTCCTGCTCATCCTCCCTGATGTTGTCACTGGTAGAAGCCAAAGTGTCACTCTTACGATAAACAGCCACATTGTACTTAGGAGCTAGACACTGGCTTATTATAGCACACACGGCCCTAACTAGAAGAGAGTTGCACTTTTCAGCAGTTAAATCATGAAAACTATGTCCAGGAGTCTCTGACAATAGAATTTCTAGAAGGAATCCCTGCACGGGGGCGATGGCGGCGCACGGCCCGCCATCCTTCTGGATGA
This sequence comes from Cyclophora albipunctata, assembly GCA_963082685.1. Taxonomy (NCBI): domain Eukaryota; kingdom Metazoa; phylum Arthropoda; class Insecta; order Lepidoptera; family Geometridae; genus Cyclophora; species Cyclophora albipunctata. The sequence continues at coordinate 621,154 of OY720113.1, read as the reverse complement.
GCGCGCTCGGCTCCTCGGCGCTGAACTGGAAGCCCTGCGCCCAGCGCCGGAACACGTCCTCCTTCACGAGCTCGCCCCACAGCAGGCGCCGGGTGCGCGCCATCTCCTGCTCTATACTCGTACTTCCTGCACTCATTCTGTGTTTGTTGTTGTTCGATCCTCTCTATAAATATTTCGCTAGACTCCTTGGGATCGGTCGAACCGTTCAACATTTGTTTACGTCACGCCGTCTCCTCGTACTTCCTACAACACAAAGTTTATATCACTTCTTTAACGAGAATAAACACATATCTGAAATAAATATTGCAACAATTCGTGGAATACATAACCAAGAAATGTAGGTATTCAAAGAAAATGAACAATTACAAAAAAGAAATCATAACCACGTAGTACTCACTGCGATATAGAGTACATGACTTTTACCATAAAATACTTGTATATTTAGAATAAAAGTCGTAAACCATCGGGATAGTTTTGCTAAGCACAATATTAGCACGTAAATTAAAATAAAAACTTTTCATTGATGACGGAAAAGAAAAGAAAAGCTTACGACATGAAGGCTGCCATTTTTTATGTAATTAATGGCATTGGCAACATATTTATTTAACAATAACATCATGGTTTGAAATTGTTTTGATAGGCAAATAAAATCAATGTATTATCAAATGAAATATTTAGATCTAACTCGTATTTAAGAATTTAAATCGTAATTTAAAACGATCATTTATACCTATATCTAATTATATTATAAATAATAAATATAAATAAATATTTTTACTGGCAATTCATTACGTTAGAAGACAAAGCCATCCATTGGTCTATTTCATAGCAAAACTTTAATCTACTTTCCCTAAATTTTTGCTCTGTGGGTTTTGGAAACACAGACTGCAGAACTAAATTGACAGTAGACAGCTTGTTGTCAAGAATATGATGACAGTTTGCCAGATCTAAAGAAGTCAACTTTGTTTCCTAGTCTGTCTGTGCACATCCATTCCATCCATCAGTCAATCAGTCAATCAGTCAATCATGAGCCGTGGGTGTTGATGCCTGCGTTTGTTTTTTATACATTTTAAATTTGTTTTTTCGTATGATTTCTTTTAGTTTCATTCGGGTTGATATATTTAGTTTGTAGTGAACTATGTTTTTGTGCATTTAATTAGATTGTAGATGTTAATTTGTGTTGAGTGCATGTGTTTTTGTGTTTTGTTACGTTTCAACACACAATGAAGGTGGAAGTGGTTTGGAGGCGACGACGCGGCGCTGCGGACCTTGCAGGTTTGTGGTCAATCAAATCACCATACCTATGAGGCTTTATAACAACTTACCGTTATAGTATATTACGTTTCCATTTTATGTTATAAAACTACTGACACGCGTAGGGATCATAAATGGAAATTTCGGAAAAGAGAGAAGTCCGAAGAAGTAAGGTACCTCCTACACATAAATACATCAATAGTTGAACAAATTTAAATAACTTGCAACTCACATATTTTACATATTTATTGTTTACTGCAATCATTGTTTAGTTTGGAGATACCTACCTAATATATCATTCTAATTCAAATTCAAAATGTCTTTATTACATCAGATCATTACAATCATTTATAATCGTCAGCTTAAAATTAAGTTTACGTTAGTTCACATCGCGCCACCTACTGAGAAGAACTAACAAGAAACTCAGTGGGGTTGTCATTTTTTTTAATGATTGTATTAACAATTTTAAGCCTTAAATAATAGAGCAATTCATTTCCAAACGTCTGAGTCTAGAATATACTCTGAAATAGAGTAATATGCCTTTTGGCTGAGTCTATGCTTAATAAACTTTTTGAATTTAATAAATGAAAGACTTACCACGTCGTTTGGTAGTTTGTTATAAAAACGTATACATTGACCTACGAAGGAGTGAGACACTTTATGGAGCCTAATAGTGGGCACAGCGAGCTTATTTTTATTCCTAAGATTAATTTGGTGGAGATCACTGTTTTTCTTAAATTTACTAGGATTTTTGTGCACATATATGAGGTTTTCATAAATGTATTGTGAGTGTAATGTTAGGATGTTAGTGTCTTTGAATGTGCTTCTCAGTGATTCCCGTGGACCCATCATATAGATGGCTCGAATAGCCCGTTTCTGGAGCACAAAAATGGAATCTATGTCAGCGGCACTACCCCAAAGCAGTAGACCGTATGACATAATGCTATGAAAGTAGCTGAAATACACTAAACGCGCGGTGTCAACATCGGTCAGTTGACGGATCTTTCTAACAGCGTAAGCTGCTGAGCTAAGTCTACCAGATAACGTTTCTATATGCGGGCCCCATTGTAACTTAGCATCTAATGTAATGCCTAGAAAGACAGTCTGATTGACCACTTCAAGTTCCTCATTGTTCATCATAACCCTGGTTTTTACTTGTTGAACGTTCTTAGTAAAGAACCTGACACATTTAGTTTTACTACTATTTAAAAGCAGGTTATTAGCACTAAACCAGTGTAATATCTTAGAAAGAGCACTGTTTACATCGTCAATTTCTGACTGGCGTCTGTTAACCTTAAAAACTAAAGATGTATCGTCTGCAAACAATACTATCTCACAGATATCCCTCATAAGATGAGGTAAGTCGTTGATGTACAAAAGGAACAGAAATGGGCCTAAAATAGAGCCCTGTGGCACCCCCATTGCTACAGGTGACCCATGAGATACTTTCCCGTTGACATCTACTTTTTGAATCCTATCGCTTAGATAAGAAGTGAGAAGATCCAAAGCAATGCCTCTTATACCGTAGTGGTATAGCTTCCTGACGAGAATTGCATGCTGCACACAATCGAATGCTTTGGATAAGTCACAAAATACCCCAAAGGCATCCCGTAACTCCTCCCAAGCCTCGAATACACTCTCTAGTAGTTTGACCCCAGCATCAGATGTTGACCTTCCACGAGTGAAACCGAATTGGTTGGTGTGCAGCAATTTATTACCATTAAAATAAGTAAGCAGCTGAGTGAGTATCAGCTTTTCAAAAATTTTACTCAACGTAGGTAGTACTGAAATTGGTCTGAAATTCGTGGGGTCTTGTGTACTACCTGATTTGAACAACGGTGTTACTTTACTATACTTCATCAAGTCAGGAAACACGCCACAGTCAATACATCTATTGAAAATTATAACTAAATCTGGAATCAAAATGTCAATTAAAGAATTAACAATACTAACCGAGATACCCCATAGGTCAGCTGTTTTTTTCATATTAATTGATTTGAAAGCAACACTAACATCAGAATGAGTGACATGTCGAAAGGCAAACCCGTTGAAAAATTCGGGTACATTTTCTTTAATTAACGACTCTGCAGTGGAGGTGGAAGAGCCTAAAGAGCTTGTTAGACAAACTGGGAAAGTAGAAAAAAATTCTAAAACTATTTTCAGCTTATTAAATACGTATAATACGCTGAAATACTTACAATAGTATTCATGAATAAGTATTTTGTAAATATTTAAAGTTATTCTTGAGTGTTGAGTGACTCATGCATTGAATTAATTTAAATAAAGTGATAAAAGGTCTTTTTGGGGAGTCTGGAACAGACTCTTACCTGCCTTTATGATGACAATTCTCAGTGTTATTATATTAATAATTACCTGGACAATTTCACACTCGGTTAATTAGACGCAAACTATGGAATCTAACTAAATGATACTACTACAAGATACACAAAAACTTAATAGGAATATATAATTGACACCCAGACGTCGTCGCCAACAACTGTTTGCACATATCAAACCCGCAACCCCTGACATAATAAGCACTCTCAGATGCCTCTGTGCCAACGGGCTTGTTATTGTCAATAATCTTAAGAATAAGGTATAAAATATGAAAGTTGTGAGTTTTAAATGTTAGTTTTGTTAATGTGCAATGTAATAAAATGTTATCATACAATATTTGGAGGTAAAATTTGTAAGTTTGTTTGTTTGTATGTTCGAGGTAATCTCAGGAATTATCAGTCTGATTTGAATAATTCTTTTTGTAATAGATTGCCACATTCACCGGGAAGGTTATAGGCTATTTTTCATCCTGAAATTCCCACAGGAACAGGCACAACGCAGGTAAAACCGCGGGGTGCTGCTAGTCTTAGTATATAACAAATGTCATCGTGGTTCTTTTGATTCATCACCATTATTCACCATCCATCTCTTTTGGCTAGATGAGGAAATAAAAAAAAAGTAATTTGCCACATTAATTACCATTATCTAAAAAATAAAAAGGAATTTGTTAATGAGTATTGTTAATGCCAACTTAGAGTTAAATATGCCATTCATATACTAAATTAGAGATAAATCTATTTTAATGATTATAATTAGTATCCATAGTGGCATAATGTATTTTTGTTTTAATTATCTAGGTGTATTATTACAATGCTTCATTTAAGTAACTACCTGCTGTACCAATTAAAAGTTACTGGTTTCTTAAGTTTAAGCACCCACGGTTTCTGTTAAGGAGCCAAACGTCAGATAAAAATTTAAAATAAAAGCGAAATGTATCCGTAAACATTGTTTCAATTCACAATTAAAAGTAAATTAAAGAGAATACCTTTGTGATACATTTGTAATTAAAGTTGAAAAGAATTAACAAATAAAGTTAAAAAGTACTGCTGGGTAAACCCCTGTCACTGAAGATATATCAGTAGCCTGAAGAAGATTTATACAATTAAATAAATATATTTTACTCGCGTTGTGCCCGTTCCCGCGGGAATTTGGGAATATTTATACATATAAACCTTCCTCTTGAATTGCTCTAGCTATTAAAAAAAACCGCGTCAAAATCCGTGCAGTAGTACGTGAGTTTATCGTGAACAGACATACAGACGCGGCCAGGGTCTTTGTTTTATAATATGTAGGGATGTTTATTTTATAATCAAGTTTCACAATAAAATGATTTGAATTGGCTTGTTAATTGAATTAGTGTGTTATCAGCACCATGATTGGTGAAGCCACATATGTGGGCTCCAAACACACTCCCCCTACTTATGTTACCAACTCTAGTGGTTTATTGAACAGATTTATTTACCACATAGTTATTGTTTAACTAAAATTGAGGCAATGTTACAATGTTGAATGTTCAGCACTCATTAGCAACACCGCCCTGTTTTACCTGCTTTCTAGATGTTTTCTCCAGAATTTCTTGTTAAAAAAGTAATGTATAATAAATGCAAATCTTTTATATCAGATCATTAACCACAATTATTTAAATAATTGTCAGCTTAAAATTAAGTTTATATTAGTTAGCGAAACTTATAACCTTTATCATGAATGTGGCTATCAAATTTAAACATAATTTTAATTGATACTTTTGATATATTAATTGGTTATTAATTCTAATGACCCCATTATTTTAGTCCAGGTACCTAATATTTTATCGGTAGTTTCCTTTCTGTCTGTCTAAGTGTTGTTTGTTTAAAATGTCAAAATTTCACAGTCAAACAAGTGTTCTGCTTTTGTGTAAGTCACTTTCTATGGCACGGATTGTTGTTAGTTGTTACTCCAGTTTACGCGCGCTCTAGCCGCGCGCGGCGCGGCGGCTCGGCGGCTCGGCGCGCTGAATGGACCAAGTGTATAAGTTAACATACATTGTACTACATTCAAGAAATATATTTGGGCAACTCTCTACCCAAAGAAAGTCATTCACATGCTTATTGTTTCTCTAAGGCTAACAGTTGGTAACAAGAACTTGCTGTGACACATCAAAGTTTTATAAAACATTTCTCAACTCAATGGATTTTAACTACCTTGATGAATCATTGAAAGAAAATGTTAATTAATTGTTATGTGGACTGTAACGGGCAATCGACATTTATGCAGTTACAGTTAAATCACCTTAAGTAATTAGAGAAATAATTAGCATTCATATGAGAGCCTTGACTTATTCTTACTGCATACCTTCTGCCTAACGGCAGCACTGTTTACCATTCAGGCGGTCGGTATATCGTACTAATAATCGTTTGTATCCATTGTGCACTCGACAGTCAGCACATCACAATAGTCAATGCACAAAAGTATTCTTTTGTTTTTGTTAACTTTCTTCTAAAGCATTCACAATGGGTCTCTCCCCTATTTACATATTTTATACAGTCTTAGAGTACATCCATGAAGGCCTTCGCTCGTTAAAACGCTCGCAGCGGATGTTTGCCTTTCTTTATGTTTGCGAAGTTATTTTTCAATTTCCTGATGATGTACTCGTTAACATGACATTACTACGATAGCGTAAAATTTGATCCTCTTTTGCCTTGAATTTGAAACTATCTCGGTAGCCCATGAACATGTTGGATTTGAGTCTGCATACTGCCTTTCTAACTAACTTTGAATTGTAGGGTACATTTAGTAAGCAATATAGTTCCCAAGCTTACCATAAAACATGCACCAGTCGTAAGGCGTTGTCCTAATAGAACGCGAATGCGCGATGCGAGCGATGCGACCATCGCGTGTTTCAAACATTTGAGACCGCGTCGTGCGATTGTCAGTTAGGACAACTATTAGAGTTCAATATGTTTGATCGCGCGTTCGTACGAGTAAAATTCGCGCGATTCGCGTTCTATTAGGACAACGCCTAAGGCAGCCTTGCCTTAACTTGCCTTAACCACTTGGTTATTGTACCTTTTGGCGGTAGTGACGTATGTGACAGGTGTGTTGTTCGCGGAGCGTGGTCGCGCGTGTGAGGGGCGCCGCCGGTGCGGGCCCGCGCAGGTGCCGGCGGCGGCCCGTGACTCCGCGCCCGAATGTCGACCTTTCATTGATCCACTACACTGCATTCGACGTTTAACCTATTTATTAATACGTCCGTAGTAACTATGTGTGAAACTATACGTATTGTTTAACTATCAATGATTTGTTTTATTTGTTCTAAACATAACATATCAATGTTGACTTGCATTTTCTCCGATTATATTTAGCACATTTAAGTATGAGAGAGGACTTTACCCTATTGCGGGACCGTTCAAGCCGTTTGTTTATTCCAATTACCTATTACTGTTAGCTAAGTAGTGTCTTATGTTGTACTCGTAGTAACTAGTATTTTTTCACACACTGTTAATTAAACTGAAACAAATCTCTTAGCTTGTAATATGGAATCTAACTCACGGATACTTCTACGTAATACTTACACAAATACATACCTCATAAGAATATATAATACCAGGCATGTGCCACTAGTTGTATTAAACATATTTTTGTTTACTTTTCATTGTAGGAGTTACTGGGATAAACAACTTTGCTATACAAACTAACTGCAATGTCTCAAAATAATGTGCGCTACCAAACATAAACATTTGCGTGGTCATGTGCAATGCAATTACAAATATAGTTGTTAATAGTTATGCACCTATAGTTCGTTTAGTTCCCATAACAAAACGAACATCGGTGAAGTAGAGATAAGGCAACGTTACAGCCGGACTTAGCGTAGCTATAAATAATCTTTGCAATACAACATCTACTCACTAATACCCGTATTAAAAGTCTACCTCGCAAGTAATTCCCACGTATAATATAATAAGGATTTGCAAGTTAATTTAATATTCCCTGTCGGCGTGAAGTCCTGTTATAATTTAACTCGATACGCCCGTGGAGCGTTGAACTCGGCCCGATGTTGAACGCTGTCATCAGTGGCTGCGAGCGAGCGTGCGACTCCATCGCACGCTGCACTTACCCTACATACTACATACTGACTGGTATATAACCTCAAGTATTTAAAAATTAATGTAGAAGATTCACTTGAGTGGTAGATAATCTTGTTCGTTTAAATGGAAATCTACGTAACTTTATCTCCAGTGCAGCCGGGCGCCAGTTTGTGTAACAATTCAGAATAACTTAGTTTCTCATGTTTTGCTCGTCGCAATGTCTTGACAGAATACCCGTCTTAAGTCGAGTCTTACATCACGTTAGTGTCAATGAGACTGTTGAACTAAACTAAACCGTTCTATTAACTAGCCAAGTTTAAGACAATGGGCCTTCAACGGATGTTGGGAAACTTGTTGCGCGGAGGTTTCGCGTCTCGAACCAAACCTCTTAGTGTGATCCTATTACAAGATGTGTCTATTTTAAATTGTATGCAAATTATTGCTCGAGAGATCAGATACTACAAGTAACAACACGATCCATAATAAAAAGTTCTGGAATGTGCTTCATCTTATTTCACGGTGTTGTTGCGATAAGTGGTTTCATATTACACAGTTTTAATGCTTTAGGTACCAAGTATTTTTTTGCTCGAGTTACTGCTTCAAAGTAACTAAGCACCTACCCTAAGTTTTTAGGTCCTTTTTTACGTAGAGGTTTCTCTTTCTGCAAGTTATCGTAAGCCGAGATTCAAGGCACTTGAAAGCCACTTAATGTTTGTCATTAGCGTGATGTTATGGAGACACGCGGGAACTCTCCTCGTCACGATTCCATCGAGCCTTTCCACATGGGCAGGGCCGTCGAGTCACGTAAAACACTCGAGATAAAGAAATTTCCCACCATCGTTAAGATAATTCTTTCCCTAACTGTTGTTGGGGACGCTTTTTGTCGTTATCAAGTGCAGTTAAACTTTTTTCTCTCGATAATGTCCCATCGTGATGATCTTCGACGTTATCTTATTGCGTTATTATGCGGTGGTCGCTGTGGAATGCCTCTACTATTTTACACCGAATTATTAATCGTTTCGTTTAATGTATATTGAATGGCGACACGGAAAGCGTGTCGTTTGCAAAATCCCCTCCGCGACGCGACGGACGCTGAGCTAGAGCAATGCTCCGAGCGGTATTCTGTCTCACCTCGTTGTTTATGACAATTTTCAAGGAAATTGTACGTAACTGGTTACTAAAAAGAAATAAATTTCCTCAAAAGGCCATATTAAAGTTTTATTGGAAGGCGAATCATTTTTTCGCACACTCATTAGCAGTTTAGCTAGAACCATTGCAATTTGCAAAAGGTGTAGCTGTTAATATATTTAAAATTAAATAAGTGTTATCCCTAAATTGTGTTTATGTCATTAAAACTCATGATAGTTGTGAAACTTGATTATTTATATCTCACGGGAATTATCCATATCGATAACTTCTTAGTAGTTAGGTTGTTATTTCAAATGAAGAAACCTGCTCAACTTGCCTATTTTCCTTATCAGCAAAGAATTACAAGAGATACTTCGAATTCGCCACAAAAAAGATCAACATTAGTGGGAACTACCAGTATTTTAGAAGTAGTACAAGGTTTTTGCGATGCACCGATCAAGATGATTGCAGTCGTGGTGATTTCCATCGGAGATCATTTGGTACGTGACGATGGCGACGGGCGCGAGCTGGGTGCGCCGTGACGGGCCATACCGCCAGACTCAACGGCACCCGCACCGTTATTACACCACTTACATTGCCACAAATTACAACAAATTGTTATTATAACTGACTTACATCGAACCCTCATTCTAACTACCACTTCTTGACTGTATAATGTCTTTGAAACGGCCATTACAAACATAATATATTTTATGGTCCGAGTAACGTTACTTGTTAATTATTTTACTACATTTATTGTTATTTTTTAGCGTCCGCAGCGAGCGCGTCATTTGTCACAGTAATCGGACGGCCGTTTTTATTTCTGCCCGTTACGGTGTTCTGGTGATCATTGTGTTTCCTCTGAAGGCCGTTATGTCGATTGTTTCGTTTCATCAAACGGTCGTAATATTTTGTATGCCATATCGATTATATTTTTAGAAAGCATTTAATGATGACAAATGCATTAGCAGTAACGGTTACGCCTCATTACATTTATCTTGGACGCCATATCTGATCACCACCTTATGATCTCCAGATATCGTACTCGGTTATTCCGATGAGGTTCACTTTATTCCATATCAACATTACAGAAGATATCAAATAACAGTTCTTAATGTTCCAGTTTCGAGCTAAACAGTAATTTGTATCAACATTAAAACTGTACTTTTGTGCCGGCAAGACGCGGCGTTCAGGTAAACGGCCCATGAATGAAAGTTTACAACTTGACTCATCTGAGGCTGGTTTCCATGAAGTTACCGGAACCTGCCTTTGATGACTCACGTCGGCCGTTACCTCTGTTTAATGCGACTCTATATGACGTCACCGCGAGGCTATGCGCAACGCGCAGCGATTAACAATAACGCACCAACTTCAAATAACCCTTATTGTATTTGATTGTTCGTGCATCGATTACTCATTTTAGGGTGTCGTAGTAAACGTGTCACGTAAATATGTAAACAAGGGTCAAATGTTATTATATTTAAAGGTGGTGGCCTTTTTATAGAAAATATGAAGGGAATAAAAAAGTAACATTCTCATTGTGAATGTTTCTACGCCTAAACCCTTGTTCGTGTTCTTAAAGTCCTACATATTGTTTCATTACTTTTCGTGCAATAATTCAGATCTTCTTAAACTTAAGAGCTGGCTCTTACCGCTGGAGTTCTCTCCACTTTTCTCTATCTTCTGCCATCTTCTTAGATCAGCCAGTTTAAATTATGTTTAACTGTACTGATAGAGTTAACTTTTTCTCTATTTAATGTTAAACATTAGTAATGCTAAAGCTTAAATACGCCGCCTTCCCGCATAGTTTCGAATCAAAAAATGATCTTAATTATCCATTAAACTTAATAAGAAAACGTAATTAAAATACCCCGAACATAGATTCCTTAAACTAAACGTACAATTACTCATAATCATAAGCTGATACGTATCCGTCAAGACATATTATTATTATACGCCCCATTGTTATTTTGTAGACAGGAACTTGCGTCTTATTCCTATGACACATGAAGTTAGTTTCGGTTGTATAGTAGTGGTGAATTTAAGGCTGTGTCGCAAGGCAGCCTCGGCGCCCACGCATTGTTCCCAGCTGTGATACGTTTGTGTGGAATTACGTTATGAGAATATTACGCAGATGATGAATTTCGTATTAACTGTATTTATTTCGGTGACTTGAAGTCTGATGTGACTGTGAAGATGTAACGTCGAAAATGTTTGTGTGACTGAAGGAAGAGGGAAAACCTGAATTCCCTGAATTGTTTTATCCCACTTAACTTACCTGATGGATTCGAGAATTGTTCTCTCTCACAAGATCATATCAAATCCGTACGCTACAAAAGCTCCTGTTCCGATCCATGCATGGACTCACAGACGGATTATGCCTTTACCTCCAAGGCATATCCTACTTCGTTCCTACTGATTTTATAAATGCGAAAGTTTGAGAGGATGGATGTATGGATGTATGTTTGTTGCTCTTTCGCGCAAAAACTACTGAATGGATTTGGATGAAACTTTACAGTAATGTACGTTATACATCAGAATAACATATGGGATACATTATATCCCGAAATTCCTGCGGGAACGGGTACAACGCGGGTAACACCGCGGGGCGCAGCTAGTATTATAATAAGTAAGTTTTCTTACCCACACGCAAAGCCAAAGCGGTAAGTACAAAGTATTACATCCATGACAACAAGTCAAGGCCCCAACTAATCTAATATTAAAATACGGCAGAATAACTTCGATGCAATGTACCGTATGCTGCATTCCCATACGATGCACCGCACACCGCGTGCTCATGCAATGTAAACAGACGCATACCTGTGCGAAGGTGTATGTGTGCTAATTGTGTAATAATTACGCGTTATTGTCTTGACTAGTACTCACGATGAGTTGCATTAGTGCGTCCATTGATTGGGTAGTTACCGCGAAACGTTCGTAGTACCTATTTATTTCTATAACGATGTCTGCTAATATATCACTTTTCTGTGATTTGATTTGGATGGATTGTGTTCATACAGAGTTCTGTTTTATTTATTGACTAGGTATACTTTTATCGAAGTTATGAAATCAGTTTTATCGTGCAGTCACGAAATTAAACAGATTCTATTTATGCTATAAGTTTTTTATGAGAACTACAAATTCAAGTGAATGCATTGCTTTAATATTTCCATTACCTCATTCGATATTATCGTAATTGGATGCGACTGGCGACAGAACAACAACGCGCATAATCTGCGATTCACACGACTGATCTCAATCGAGTTGCGTGTAAATAAACTTTCATTAGCCAACACATACGCGCCGGAGTATTGCACGATATCGTGACGAATCGATTCTAACTCGATTAACTCGGCTCTCACTCTCGTCGCGTGCGCCATATCGATAATATACTCGTTATACCAGTAATTGGATTATCTTAGTAAGGACGTGTTCGAGGTGCCAAAGATCTTTTACACATATATGACATTGGGAGTCTGATTAATTGCGTTATGTTACGATATTACATCTCGAATGTCGTTAGATTTCTCTGATTCAATGAGAGCTGCATGCTTTTATTCGAAAGAAAACTAGTTTTTGTTCTGTCTCATAACTTTTTCCATTGTTTGAAATACGCTACCGTTCGCGGCACCAAACAATGCCGCCGGAGACCGTTAGTATTTACTCTTTATGGCTCTCAAAGAGAAATCCGCTAAGGTCAAAGTGTACTGAGAGAATGTACGCAAATGCAGCTTTATCGATGCAGCTATTTCGTACTTATTCGAAACACTCAATGTAATGTTCGCGTGGTTACAGATAACGTTTCGTGTAGGTAGTACCGACCTGCGCAAATAATGTGAAATATTCAAACTTTGTGAATATTTCAGTGACTGTTTGTCGAACATCGTTGTACCAGTTGTTTACAGCTGAATCCAGGTCAATGTAATCGGTGAATTCCACGACACGTAATCAGCTCGGACCTCTGCTATCCATTCCTTCCACTCGCTCCTTGGCTGGGTATAATTCAAGTTAATTTCCTCGGTGAATGTAGACCTCGATAGAGCGTAGTATAAGTAAGCGCACTGTTCAATTTAGCTGGCGTTGTTGCGACAAAAGGCTTGCAGCGTTTGGTATGTGGGACAAGCAATAAATTGAACTCCAGTTCTGCCTAGCCGCGCAAGAGCTCTGGGCGATGCAGTGCAGGGAGAGGCCAAGTGACGGACGAGTAGTCAGAAAATTATGGGGAGAAAATAGAGCCTCACGTCCTCCTTGTATGAATTTAGAGAGGATTAAGACGGAGAAGTTTACATGTGTATAATCGAATTGAAAATGTTGTCGACATGTTTGTTCCCAACTTTACGAGTATTATAGTAGTTGTTACATACAAATAAGATATATGTATATCAGTTAATAATGGCTAGTTGGATCGTGAGCTGTTCTCTCGTGGCCTGTCGCTGGACAGCCGTCCGCCCGTGTGTTGCGCCGTCGGCTAGTGACCCGGTTATTCTGGTTATGCGTCTATGTGCAATCCAATACGTATAGTTTGTTTGTTCTCCCCGTATTGAACTGTTTGCGAAGCACGCCCCCTCTCGCACACCTCTATCATTTAATATACGGTTCAAATTGAAAAATTATTGGTAACTCTTTCGATTACCTAGTTAATAAACTATGTTTGGAAGTAGTTACGTAATTACTCAGTTACTGAAATAGGACATCAGACACGGTATAAACGCCGTACGATCTTCCACTTTATGGTTTTCTAGAAACTTGTAGCAAATGAAAGTATATAGAGGACAAGGTGAAGGCAACAGTCCTTACTGGCGACCAATGTCATGCGGCCGAACCGTTGCGATTTGTCTCGCGGCTCTCGACTTGATTGAAAACCGTCGCGATTCCTTTAATCAAACACGTGCTGTGACTCATTGGCTCATTAGGTATGCACTGTATAAATATAATATTCATGTTTATTATTTACATAGAAAATTCAATGATTTGTTTAACATATTTATTTGTAAACGGTACGCTACGGACTGCTTGAGAAAATAGGTGTTATAACACTTATAACACTAAACATAATATTGCTTACCATTTTCCGGGTAGGTATTCATTATTCTTAGATTTTTCCAGTTACATAATTTTCCCTTTTGAACTATTTGCACTTAGGCACATTTATACAACAAAGAGTATAAGTATCTTAAATTCCATTAGGTAATAATGAAAGCCTTAATGTAACGATGTATTGTTTTGTTGCAGCCTGCATCGCCATCCTCACAGCTTGCGCCACCTTGTCGGCGGCGAGCCAGGCGGCGCCGGCGGCCAGCCCGCTGGGCCCCTCGGACCGCCCGGAGGCCTACTTCAACGGCAGCTCCTACATACGCATCTCCAGGCCCATATCGCTCAAGCAGCTCGTAGGACTTAGTTTTAGGACATGTGTTGGTGAGTCCAAGTTTCATTTTAACGGTCGCTGTGTCCAATTGTAAACTTCCTATAAACCCGTCGACGCGTCGTCCGTGGCCATCAATCACCCGCGTCGTGTCGTCCCAGTGATCACTAGCCCCGCCGCGCGACGTCGCCCGCCCACTTTTTGTCCCCGCTCATCAGCCAGCGGCCTCGCACACGCCACATTACACTAACCTGCTTCGGACCACATTAATATTTAACATATGTATTTTGATTGGTCCATTCGTTTATACATCCATTATTTGTCGATGCAACACTAATTTAAAATTGTAATTACGAAGGTATACTTAAAACTTTTGGAACGAAGTTCCTTATTATAAGGTACTAGTTTCTCCCGGAAAGGCCTTGTTAATTGCTGTTGGGACCGTAGACGTGTTTTTATACAGACGCTAAAACTTTGGGATGTTAAAATATCATAAATCTGATACCTACATAAACACTCTGATAGAGTAGAATCACTTGTCTCGGCAAATTAGACCATTAAACGAAAATTCAAGATAAATAATATTTGTTTTGTTATTCATTCAGCCATAATGCAATTCCTAACGTAACTCACACATAGGTACACGTATAAAGACGTTATTTAAAACACGGCTCAGTTCGTTTGGTAATCACGTATTTGTTTGAAAACAATTAATCGGACGCTTTCATGCGCGCAACGTCATCTGAAACATGGTGTGTTTAAAATACTTTGAGCGTGTCCTAGTTATATTCGTTCACACGAAGTAACGTAGTTAATTGTAATTACTTAGTTAACTTCATCGAGATCGGAGAAAGGTGCAAATGGCAGTGTTGGTGTTTTTGTCTCGTGTACGAGTCGGCTGAGCTCTACCGACTTATCACATTAACCTTTTTGCTGTCTTTTATTACACAATCGGTTCCTTTTGCCTGATATTGCATGTCTCAATGCAGTATACATAATGTAGTTACAATTATAATTACTTAGTTTGATATAATGTAGTTAGATTTTAAATCGTAATAATTCTATAAAATAATGGTCATTACATCATCAAATTTTAAATAATGGCATGTATGGGAATGCCATTATTTAAAATTTGCGTTCCAAAACATCTATTTGACAGTCATTTAGTATTCATAGTCATTTTTTGTCGTAGTTTTTAAAACCGGTGTCCACCAAAGAGACGGAAAGTTATGATGTAACATTTATAATGCGAAAGTATCATTTTTTTTCGACGCAACCAAAGGAAATAAATACCCCTTTGGATGCATAAAAAATTGATACACATACACTATGTGTATTCCGACATGCAAGCGCATTAAGTCTTTAACGTTTGACCGTAAACTGTTCGTGGTTCATCCCCTTTGTTTAAGGGTGACTATCTGTATAGGAGCTATGCTAAGATGCTATGCTACGTTGGTATCCACCAGTCATATAAAAACGTAGTATATCAACTATCAAAGTAACATAGCGGATAGCGAGGTTGGTATCTAACAATCGTAACCAATAAATAGCTCCGTTGGAGATGCACTCTAAACCTTTGGTGCACATTGAACATCCACGGCATCGTTTACCATATCATTCATGTCATCATCATTATCATATTGCATGTGACGTCGCCGCAGACGGGGACCCGTGCGATGCTCCGACTCTGGGTACTACTTCCGTATCCCTCTCCTCTCTAAGCTTGTTTCAGCTCGTTTCGTAACTGTGTCCTCGTTCCGACAGACAACAGTTTTGAATAATATTATAATCTTGTGCATGAGATTGGCCGTTTCCGCTAAATAATTTGTTTGTGTTATGTAGCGCTAGATTAGTATTATCGTGTTTTTGTGTTTATATATTTTTTGGGTTCAGGTGTTATACGAACCTCTTTTTTATTCTATACTGTCCCACTTCTGAGCAATGGTCTACCTCAATATCTTCCAAGCGTCCGAAGCTCTTATGAAATGACTAGCAGCGCCCCGCGGTTTTACCCGCGTTGTGCCCGTTCCCGTAGGAAATCCGGGATAAAATGTAGCCTATAGCCTTCCTCGATAAATAGACTATCTAACAGTGAAAGAATTATTCAAATCGGTTCAGTAGTTTCTGAGATTAGCGCGTTTAAACAAACAAACAAACAAACAAAACAAACTCTTCAGCTTTATAATATTAGTATAGATTTTAAAAACAGTTATGGGATGCGCTATTAAGTATCATTGCGGTTTACTTTTAAGTAAAATATTTTGCTAAATTAAATGTTATTTAATTTATTTCGATCTATAGTCTGTATACCTGGTTCAAAATACGAATAATTACCGTAAAGTACATTAATCTTGTCATTATCTGGCATTCAAACCGCTTCATTAGTCATACAAAACACCGCCTACGTTGAATCTAAATTACAAATACTGCTATTTATTGTTATTAATATAGATTTCCCTTCGAATGTAGGCTAACAGTGTGAGAACCGCGGACTGTTGTTACTTTTGGCACTACCGTTACTCTCGTCAGTGGAGCCACTCGGCTGGACTACCACTGATGATAACAGCCAGCTCTTTGTCTTATTAAATGTGGATCGATGACCCCTCCACACAGTGTACATAATATACTCTTTGCTCTTTAATCTCCTATTGTTAAATCCTTTCATAAAAAACCGCTTGAAATTCGAAATAATGGCGTGACGTAACTATATCCTGTCTCGGTAATGAGTTTTCGAAATTGTTTTGTATGCTTATTCTCGTTTCAATTAAATGTCTAGATAGTTTCTTGAATATTGAACTGGATTATGTACATAATTCCATTCATCAATGCATTTTCATATCTTTTGAATTGTTTTACAATAATTGTTCTAATTGAACAGAGTCAATTAATTTAAATGTAAATTGATTATTTTGTTTGAGAGTAATCGTAATTGTTGTACATATTTTAAATTATCCAACTCTATTTATCTATTGAGGTAGCTGTAGTTAGAGCATAGCATAACTACTAAGCTATGGTTGCATTTGACAACGAAATACCAAAACCAAGAACAAACAGCTCCTTATATCAAAGTCCTTTCTTCACTGAAGTCTCCCGTTCGTTTCCAGGCGGCGAGCTATTCTCGCAACGGTTTGAAGGGTACACGCTGCACGTGACGGCGCTGTTCGAGAAGGTGGTGGTGTCGTGGGCGCGGCCGCAGCAGGCGCAGCAGGAGGTGGGGCTCATGCGGAAGACGCTCGACAACCAGTGGCACTGGGTCGCGCTGCGCTACAAGCCCAGCCCGCCCTCGCTGCAGCTAGAGGTCGATAAGGATACACAGGTACACTATACGTTTTGAATTCTAACCGCTGTTAGATTTTTTATTACATTCGACAAATGAAATGCTTGAATACTTAATGTTATAGACCACAATAAGTGAGACATGAATTCAGTTCATTTTGGTGAATCACTAACGCCTCTCACTTCTACATTAACCCTTTCATTTTGTTAGATAATCTATAAATATAAAAATCAATGCCACTTTTCGTTGTAGCTTTTATAACTCAAGAACGGGCTCACCTATCCAAACAAAATGTTTAGGCTTTGTTCGGACTATTTTGTAGATGGTTTATGTGAAGTTTGCACAAAATCGGTCGAGCGGTTCTTAAATTCCCACGGGAACGGGCACAACGCGGGTAAAACCGCGAGGCGCAGCTAGTATTTAAATAAATCTTTCATCACCCTCTTAATATCCATCTGACAGATATATTCTTCACAATTGGTGGATATTTTTCTTTTTAAACTTTTTCTCCTAAGATATTTGAATGTCTTCAATTCGTGGCTAGGTGATCTCAAACGTGACCTGGAACCCGGAGCTGCTGGCGCCCGGCGCGCTGGAGGCGGGCGGCGCCATCCTGCTGGTGGGCAACGTGTTCAGCGGCTGCATCCACGAGGGTCCGCAGCTCGAGTTCCACGCGCAGTACTCCAAGATGAAGCACGTCGTCTTCGGATACTGCCCGCTTACTACCGACGAGTGTAAGTGGACCAATACTTGGGTTGTTGTCATTACAATCATCTTCGTGGTTGGAATAAGTTGTGAGGAAGCTCCTTTCCCTCTAATCGATAGAACAAATGGGAATGACCGTGAATTACTTGAAATAATGATATGCTGGAATTAGGTCCTATGGTGCCATGTCATAGTTATCTCACATGAGAATACCTCCACAACATAATATACGTAAATAAATCAGACCATGAAGTCGTATCTATGTGCTAGGTATTAATCAGAAAATTATTATTCTGAAATCATCTTACATTATTTTATTTTACGTTACAGGTACAGAAAGAAAAGATGTACTACGTAAACCGCCTAAGGATTTCTGCTACAACGAGCCCTGCATGCGCCACGGCACCTGCATCTCAAGACACGACAAGTAAGTTGAGTTAATATGCTCCTATGTTATTGAAACACTCAGGGTATGTGATGTTAAGTTAATCTTTAACGCAACGTCGCAAGATCTTTCAACAAAATTTAGAAAATTTATCTATATAGAATGAGAAAGACTTGACCCAGAAACAGCGGCAGGCACTCTTTCTACGCCGCCACCTTTCCGCTTGACTCTACTTGCCTTACATACAAAAAAAATATTAGGAGTGTATAGTATCTATTGAAATATTTTGACATTCTTCTCTATATATAAAATTTGAAAACATTGAAATTACGTCCTTTAGAATTTTGTTTGCCATACAATACCGATTATAATAGTTTTAAAATACCAAAACCCGCGTCATCACACCCGTCCCCCAGATACGAGTGCCACTGCTCCGCGCGCTACACCGGCAACAACTGCGAGGTGGACGCGGGCGACCCGTGCGCCTCGCAGCCCTGCCAGCACTCCGGCACCTGCATCGAAGATGCGAGAGGAGACTACACCTGCGAATGTACGCCTTACTATCATGGTGAGAACATTTCGCAGTACAAAACGTTACCATTTAGAATTAGTTATCTAAAGTCGTAAACCCACTGTTACAAATAAGTAATATCCCTAAAGAAGCTTTATTAGGACCCACGCTTTTGTTTCTGTATATGAATGATTTCTTTATTATTTTCAGGAGCTAAGTGCGAGCTGGAAGTATCGTTGGACCCAAAATGCGTCGCGGGACCTTGTCTCAATAACGGCAGCTGTAGTGTACCGGCGGGAGCCGATAATTATGTCTGCACTTGTCCTCCAGGTAAACTATATAAATGTTGCTTAACAATGTACTCTTTCCTGGCCTTCTTTGCAACCATTTTAAACTTAACGATGTGGAAAATAAAATGACTAGGAGTGGTTCTAATGTTATTTAACTAACAAACTCGGTGTTCTGCTTTGTTCCTTTAACAGGTTGCCTGAAAGAGATAATAATAAATAAAACCTCTGAATGTGTCACCTTATTTATATGTAATGGATCATTGTTTGTTATTCACACAACAATCTGCATATTAATCGTCATCTATGTTTTTGTATGGGACTTATTCAATCTGCCCATCTTCCTAATTATTCTTCTTATACTACAATCTTTTGTAACCTCTTACTTACCTCCGTCTGATATGCGACAGGCTACACGGGCCGCAACTGCGAAGTGGACGTGGACGAGTGCGCGAGCGCGGCGGGCGCGTGCCTGAACGGCGGCCGCTGCCAGGACGGCGCCAACGAGTTCTCGTGCAACTGCACGGGCACCGGGTACGCGGGCGCGCGCTGCGACCTCAACGTCAACGAGTGCGAGGACGAGCGGCTGTGCGGCCACGGCGTGTGCTACGACACGTACGGGGGCTTCGTGTGCGCCTGCCAGCCCGGCTACACGGGGGAGCGCTGCCACCGGGTGCGTGCGCTCCACCAATTCAGTTTTCTTCTACTGTCTTGAGAAATCCTTGATCAATATCTAGTTGCTGTAAATTAAAAATGATAATAACTAGATAAACCTGAATCTTAATGAATTTATTGGAATATAATATTGGATACTTTTTGTTGGATTTAAGAAATATTTTTTGTTTTGGAATAGTTTAAATTTTTTCAGCTTTATTCACTTAGTAGCCTATCACAAATATTTTTTGTGTTCCCGTGTTATGTTCGCTTCCGCGTGGATTTGTCCTCCGTCTAGCTAGAGGCTACTTAATATACGTGAATCGTAGAATGTAAAGTGAGGCGTTGTGTGCGGTGCAGATGTCTGCGTGCGCGCTGGGCCCGTGCGGCGTGGGCGGCGCGTGCGTGGAGGAGGCGGGCGGCGCGGGCTTCTTGTGCGTGTGCGCGCGCGGGCTGGTGCCGCCGCTGTGCTCGCCGCCCGCCGCGCCCGCGCCCGCGCCCGCCGCGCCGCCGCCCTCCTGCGCCGACCTCGCCTGCCCGCCGCACTCGCACTGTGAGTCACCAATGATACTACCGATACTGCCTTATACCGAGGACAAGTTACGTGCAGCAGCTTCCGATTCGCACGTACTTGCGTTGGTCTCGGAATCGGGAGAGTGTTTTTGGAAGAGCTCAATCCGCCCAATAGCCTTTGTACCACAGGCAGATAATTTTACTTCCGCACACGTCCCATATTACCAAACTGCGGCACTCGAACATTGCACTCTCGAGCGCGCGTTTGATGGGTCGGGCACGTAGTCTGGCCAGGCTTAAGGCAGAGTTTGACGCATACTCAATTCATTATTGCTAACCAAATATTGTTGTCAGTATGTACGTATCATGTGTGAACACATGTTAGTCAAAAATTCTCGGGAACATATTGTAATTGGTATTTTATTCTTGTGCAGGCGTACTGACAACCGTTCCCGGTGTGATGGTCAAGCAAGTTATGTGTATTTGTGACGTTGGATATTATGGTGAGTTTTCCTCTCTCCTCCCTTTACATAAATAAAACAATTTTCACAAGAGGATCTCATGTTCCAAAGACTTAGTTCCTCCCATATTTTGTTACCCCTACCAGTACATTCTCTCAGCCCCCGTCTTCTTCTTCATCGAGTGGATGAAGAAGAAGTTCTTTCAGCCCCCGTGTACGCTACTGTTCAGTGTATACTTTCTCAGTACATTGTATCTAGCCCATGCTAGTAGCCAGTCCTGTGGCAGTCCCGCACATGCGACAATACTAGTTCAAATGTGTGGTGGCAGGCGCGCCGGGCGCGGCGCCCAACTGCAGCACGGCGGAGGCGGCGTGCGGCGCGGCCGTGTGCCTCAACGGGGGCTCGTGCGCCGCCGGCCCCGACCACTTCAACTGCTCCTGCGCGCCCGGGTACAAAGGTACGCACTCGCTCGCCGGCTGGAGGGAGAGGGGAGCATGTTGACTGATACATAGCTAATCATAGTAACCTATCTCTACCGGCAAAATAGGACCGGTCTTTAGAGTGTTATTTAATAAGGTTCAGAGGAAGTACAGGGTCCCTTATTTCAAAATAAGTGAGTATAATGACTTCAATATGGCTCCCTTACAACCCATTTCATTTTGGCAGACAGTATCAAAATTTTGTAATGCGATGTTCGATAAGCCTTTATTAAAACTTGTGGCATGGTATGTTCGAAACTAATTTCATTCTATAATGCTGACGTGTCCGTATAAAGTGTGTTTTCACTCAAGTGTTCTGAGTGAATATAATGCTCGTGTTGGAAATGAAAACACTTGAACGAGGAAACGCGTTTGTTCAGTGACGATGGGCGGTCAATTTGTTGAATTCGTTTTCTATTTTGGGCGAACATCGGCTCAGAGCCTTTGCTATGAAATTTCTTTCGCCTATATATTCGCTCAGAACACTAGCGAAAACGTAGCTTAACAATATGTGTCCTGTATGGTGTCTGTATCGTTTGTGGCGTGTCTGTATCGCTGTGGTGGCGGGCAGGCGTGTACTGCGAGCAGGCGGCGGGCAAGGCGCTGTCGGACCTGAAGGCGGAGCGCTGCGCCGCCGCGCCGTGCCTGCACGCCTCCGCCTGCCTCGACCTCGGCGTGAGTACCGCACCCGCACCCCCCCGGGCTCAGTAACACTCTACTAGAGCGATACGATTCATACAACTAAATAATATAACATGCCCTATAATATGGAGTACATTCCACTGATAGACAAATCTTCTCTCTAGATATCAGCATAATGTTGGTGATATATTAAAGATATACCACCATATGTCATGGCCATTTTTGTCTTTTTCTAAATTTGGATTATGTATTTTGAAATGTACAAGAAACTTTTCGCTGTGAATGTTTTCATGTACCATTTGCATGTTGACTGTAAGTGTAAAATGTTGTGAAAGTTTTGTTGAGGCTTTTGTTTGCAATTTATATGAAACCATTTTTATCTATATAATTTTTATCTCTATACATAACCACAAGACAAGATGTGATGTGATAAAATACTGTGTGTTGATTATATAATAAGTTTTTTTTGTTCAATCCAATGAAGCTACAGTATAACACAGTACACGCTAGAATGCCGATGAGTATACTACGAGTATACATACCTATTTAATAATCATTTTTAACTATGAACGACTCAATTGCTGAAAATGATCCAGGTTATTGTCCGGAGTGTAGACGTAATGCGTGAGTGTGTGTCCAGTCGGGCGGGTACCAGTGCGAGTGCGAGCCGGGGTGGAGCGGCGCGCGCTGCGAGCTGGAGGCGGAGAGCGCGGAGGAGTGCGAGCGCGGCTGCGGCGCCGGCGTGTGCCGCGGCGGCGCGTGCGAGTGCCGCGCGGGCTGGGCCGGCGCGCACTGCGACACGCCGCTCGACTGCCGCGCCGCCTCCTGTCCGCTGCACCAGGTACCCACTGTTCAGCCCGTTACCCGTGCAGTTTCCGAGTTGCAACTGTCATATAAGGAAGGGTATTAAAACACGAGTGTGAGTTTATGAAACGAGCGCAGCGAGTTTCATAATAGTAACGAGTGTTTTAATAACCGTGTTATATGCAGTTGCATACACTACTTTATCTTCACTAATGCAATTAATCAAACAACAAGAGTAAAAGCTGACAATAGTTTTTCACGCGTACGTGTATTGTCACAGTGAACTTGCCGCCATTAAAATCTAACCAATGAGAGCGCAGCTCGCGCAGGGCCAATCAGGAGCGAGCGCGCGATGTTATAATGAGATTTTACGATATCGATGTGGATATTATACCATCATGTGAAATTGCTTAAATTGAGTGTTTTTTTGTCTGCGCTATAACAGTAGTAATTATAAGTCAAGTATTGGAAACATAAGTAGAATGTTACAACATTAGTGTAGATAAATTTGTTTTTGTTAACTACCTTTTTGACTTTGATCGCATTTTAAAACGCTCTTAACTTGAGTAAGTGTGAGACCTCTCTATTTGGATAGTGTTATATACCCTGCTCAAAAACACCAAACCTATCCTTAACTTGAGCCAAAATTCTCTTGGCCACATATTTGAAGGTACCGACTGTAACAAACGCCTTGATATTATCTCGTGTAGGAGTGTGTGGACAGTGCGACGGGCTGGCGCTGCGCGGCGGCGAGCGAGGGCTCGGCCTGCGCCTCCTCCCCGTGCCACAACGGAACGTGTCTAGCGCGAGCCCCCGGAGTGTTCCAGTGCCAGTGCAATACGGGGACTACAGGTAATAAAACACAAGTAACTGACTCACTAAAACTATATTCACATTACTCATCTTCCGAAAACACTTTGCCGACCATATACGCAGGCGTGTCTCGTATCCGCTTGCCCTTCAAGTTGACAGCGTACGGCAGCACCGCCGGGGATCGGCGGTGGACACCGCGGCCGTCCGGCGTCCACGCAACCACTTCGCAAACAGTTTTCCCTTTAGCTGTGACGCCGATCCACCCGACAGACGACAGCACGACATCACCACAGATAGCCTTCGGCCCCTGCCCTTTGAATTTAAACACTTTTTCGTGCTTTTTTAAGCCAGGCCAGTTCCTCAGTCTCACCTCTCCACCCGTCGGCACCGCCATCAACTCCGTGCCCACAAACTTGGAATACACATCTTCGGCGTCCTCAGTCTTAGTCACAGTTATCGGCAAACTTTCCGAACAGAACACGGTGAAACGACACGGCGTCTCGCAGTTAATGAAGTCCAGCCGAGCCAAGCCGCCGATAAATAGAGTATAACCCGTATGCAAGTAGTAGGTCTGCGGTCTAATGACGTTCTTTGGAATGGTGAGAAGTAACTCCTCGGTGCTGAGCATGGAGAGCACCTGGTCGGGATGGAGCACGCCCGGCGTGTCGTAGAACCATTTGCTTCGAGCGAATAGTCTGTGTTTATCGTCAAATACACTGAGCCCTGCCTCTTCTGGGTTCCCGTTATCATCAACAAATGAAAATGATCTCCCAATGTGTCCTATCAGGGCTGGCGTTTCATTATTAGGCATGCCTTGAACCTGCGCTTTGCGAAGTTCCTTTTCTACTTTAGCTAGTTTTGATTCTGTATTAAGTCTTTTGGATCTTTGATAAATTTTCCACCCAGAAGGTCTGTTGATGGGGAATTTGAGGAGGTGTAGTGTAGTACCTGGCCATCTGCTGACTGTCGCCCTTCTAATAATATCGATGGCGTGGACTTTGCAGTAGTCTGACTGTATGAGAGCATTGAACAGGGAACTCTTGCCTACATTGGTAGTTCCCACTAGAAACACGTCGCCTTTATAAAGCCACAGTTTGAACATAGCTGATATGAGGTCTTCCACTCCATAGCCTGTTTTAGCAGATATCAAGGCCACATGTTTGATGTTGGCTTCAGATAGTTTAGTTTTCTTTATTTGAGCCATCAGAGATTCTTTTATTCTTTTTAAATATCCATAACTGTCCCCTGGCAGCAGATCCACCTGTAAAACACAACAATAAAAAAATTAAAATCATTAAATAAAGTCCCCGGCCGCATCTGTCTGTCTGTTTGCGCTAAGCTCAAATACCACTGCATGGATTTTGACGTGTTTTTTTTAGATAGAGTGATTCAAGAGGAAGTTATATAAAAATTACCGAAATTCCCACGGGAACGGGCACAACGCTGGTAAAACCGCGGGGTGCTGCTAATACAGTATAAATCAAGGTTTTTTATTTTTTCTAAGGACCCCCGCGCACTAGGCAGCCATGGCTGCGCAGCCAGGCAGCCAGTGAAACATATGACGTTGTATGGGAGCCCGCGCATTAGGCAGCCACGAAATCTCGGCTGGGGCAGCCAATGAAACGCGCCTGTTTGCAAGGCAGCCAGCTGGCTGCGCGCAGCCAGAATGTGTGTAGGCGAATGTATGTGGCTGCGGTCAGTCTCCGCGCACTAGTTGTAGCAGCCAGACGTATTTTGCGTTCCGAACTTTGATAAGATGACTTTCGATACAGAGAAATTGCATATTGCTCGACGGAAGGATCTAGACTAGTCATTGATTGGCTGTTATAACTGGCTGCGCAAATATTCTGGCTGCCGCAGCCTGGCCAGGCTGCTTAGGGGGGTCCTACCACTTCTTATCGTGTCAATTGCCTTTAACTTTTCCAGTCCAGTATGTAGCTAACAGAAGGGCAACACTGAGACTTTGATAAAGTCTTCCTTGGTGCAGGTGGTAGGGGTCAGAGGGCAGGACAACAGGTGGGCCATGTCCTGGTCTGGAGCACCACAGCCACACTGCCGCAAAGAAGAGTAATTAATATTGAAAATGATAACTTCACCTTGTTAGCAACTATGAATATAGGTCGATCAGTGCCAATAATATCCACAATATTAGGCCATATTGAACATGGGAAGTCCAGCAAGTCCACCATTAGTATCACCAAAGATTTCACATATCTGCAACAACAACACACATCAAAATACAATCCACATGACTACAGCATTCCCCATCAATTTGTAATACAACCTCACCTTATTGACTGCAGTAGCCTCTCATACTCCTCAGGACTAACACTCACATCTAAAGCTATATTGTACTCCTTCAAGAAGTGACATCGCTGACATTCCATTGCCTTGAGCTCATCATCTTGTCTGAACTTAAATATCTCACTGGGCAAGTACCCGGGGATGGCCGGGTCACTGCAGTGCAGTAGAGCTCCACAGCCTCCACACGGTATGCGACTGACCCCAGCACTGGGGTCCGGAGTACCGTAATACTTCACCCATTCCTTACTGTCAGGTGTATCTTCAATTTTACTGTCATCAAAGTATTCATAGTTGGTCATCCATTTGTCTAAGGTAGAGCGATCAAATTCTGTGTTATTATTTACAGGTTGTGTTGTAGTGGATTTACTTTGAACTGTGTCAGGTTCATTAAATTGTACCTCAGTTTGTGTCCCGAAAGGTAATTGAAACTGTTTCTCCGGTTCGGGTGTTGGCTGTTCAGCACTTTCATTTTTCAACAACCTGTCTTTATCTAAAAAATACTGTAGAGATACCGGCAAGGGTGGTAGATGCTTTAGTTCTTGTTCCTTTTCATTTTGTCTCTTGGCTCTCTTCAATGTCTTCACGTAATACTGGTAGTAACCCAATTCCAGCTTCTCATGTTCCAAATACGAGTTGAACGTGATTTTATGTCGATTCTCTTGAAGTAATGACTTAAAGTTTTTAAATTTCTCATTATTATTGATTTTTTCCTCATTATTACCGCCCACTGAAGCCAGTACGTGACAAAATCGTTTGTTTTGAAGAACATTACGCCGAAGGAATAACCTTAAAATGCTTGGCATTGAATGTAGCATTGTGATGAGTCACAGTTACTCGCGCGGCTCGTTAACACTTGTTCGTGTTTCACTGTTCATTTTAATTTGATTATTCAAGTATGGCACACTTCTTTTATTTAATTTAATTATAAAATAAAATTGGTTTACAACTTTACAGTTTTTGTAAAGATGAATTGTTTTGTTCAGTGACACTAACGACAGTTCAGCTCCGGTTGACATTTGTGACCTAGTGACATTGACAGTTCAACGACATCTCTACGGTGGAGTGTTGCATGTGGTTGAAATATTTCGGATTTTCGAG
The DNA here is from genome assembly GCA_963082685.1 of Cyclophora albipunctata. NCBI lineage: Eukaryota > Metazoa > Arthropoda > Insecta > Lepidoptera > Geometridae > Cyclophora > Cyclophora albipunctata. Next base: position 594,076 of record OY720113.1, on the reverse strand, counting down.
ATCGCGTGACCGCGGCGGTAATTTTGAAATATATGTGTGAGAAATTAGTATGAGATCATGATACGCATTGAGTTTTAGGAATTATCAAAATATATAGTAAAATAATTACGTAATTTCCAATGATTTGTATTGTTTTAGTAATAGCTACGTAAGTTTCAATATCTATGAACGCCTAGTTTTAATTTCTCATGGTTATTTGCGATAGATGAGTCGTGCCACACAGCTGTGTTAACTTTTATTGGTTTTAATTTGTGTTATTATGGACTTATATTTTGTGCGAATACAATAATTATGTGATTTTATTCACGCGTATTATTTATGGTATTATCAATTTTTAACACTATGATTCCGGGACTAGTTGTGTTGATTATAATTACCCTTCAAGGTGATCATATTTTTTATTAATTATATATAAATGTTTTTATTGTTTTCTGATTTTAAAATAGATTTTATTTTTTGTTATAGGGCGGTATTGCGAAACAGACATCGATGAATGCACACAGACACCGAAAATATGTAACAACGGAGTATGCATCAACGTGCCCGGCTCTTATCAGTGCTATTGCAGGCCTGGTGAGATACATACTTTACAAATTACACCTTATATTGTTTGGAATAAGCGTCATGTGTGATTAACATGTTTGTTGCGATGTAGGGTATACGGGCGATAGTTGCGACCAAGATATCGACGAATGCCTCTCCTCGCCATGCAAGAACGGCGGCACGTGCCAGAACTTGGAAAATAACTATGAATGCACCTGCATGGAAGGCTTCGAAGGTCAGTACGCTTCACCATATTACACATGACGTCATTGGATGTAGTAATTTTGTCCTCTGTGGTTTTTATAAATATTTATTAGGAAACTCTATAGAAGGAAAAGATCGTATCTTGATTATTTTTGTACGGAAATATAACGCCTACAGTTAATTATCACCTTGTGTCTAGTCTGTAACATAATAAGTTGGATTTCGTATCATATTTTGCCTGTTCTAACTAACTTTTGATTTGAGTTTGCCGATGTACGTGTCTGCAACACACTTAATATTTATTAATGAAAACTCATGAATAACTCATGAGAACCATGCGATATGCGGCGCGCACGTATGTGTCAATAGTAATGTGACGGCGTTCATGAAGCGCAAGAGCATTATGTTTATGCCGCACAATGCGATCACCGGCCCGCAAGCACCCGCGCTTGCCTTGACGAGACTTTACATTTTTCTTCAGATATCATAAAACACCCATAACGTCAACTACGACTTGCGACGAAATTAGACGCACAAAAACATAGACGCGTGCTTATTCATCTTTCGTAACAAATCTCTACACAACAACACCTTTCGAAACTTATTTAGCACGCTTGTATGTATGTGTGCATGCGCCTGTTTTAAACTCTATAAACCGACGTAGTATCGGCGTATCACCCTGTGATTTTGCCCGAGCCGTGCCCTTTCCCGTCGGAATTTTGGGATGATAAATAAATAACTTAAAACCTTCCCGTAGAACATTCTACGGGCAGGCTTTAAGTTATTTATTAGTTAGTTTTAGTTATTTATAAACCAGATACGTAGCTTCTGCGATTAACGCGTTCAAACAAACAAAAAACTAACATTTAATCTTTATTATATTAGTATTAATGTTCTTTTTTTGTGACGTATCTCAGGTAAGAACTGCACGATCAACATAAACGAGTGCGAGTCGTCCCCGTGCTCGGGCGGCTCCACCTGCCTCGACGGGGTCAACAGCTACTCGTGCGTGTGCCAGGACGGCGTCACCGGCGCGCACTGCGAGATAGACATCAACGACTGCGAGGTGAGCCACCCTGCTGCCATCTGGGAGACTACTTTGTGGGTGATCACTTCAAGGTGGCATCACTAGTATAATCTATTTCTTTTGGATTGGCACAAAATGTGGACCAATGTCGTCAATTTTCCAGCCGAAGACGATTGCTTCTGAAGAGGAAAAAGGTTTAGAGATAGGTTAAGAATGAAATAAAATCACTAAACCTTTTTCCTCTTCAGGAGCAATCGTCTTCGACTGGAAAATTGACGACATTGGTCCACATTTTGTGCCAATCCAAAAGAAATAGAGTAGAGAGCTAATCATTATCACCGCATTGTGATTTAATCACTGTAAACACTCAAGGTAGCATTTAGCTGTACGGCGTTATTGAACACTGTACGTAAAGTTCCGGAACTAACAACGTGCGTTTGCTGTCCGCGACAAATAGCCGGCGTCTTCTCTGTTGCTATATAACTTTAATGTATCTGTGATACATGTGAATCAGTAATTTAGCCATAAGCTCAATTATACGGGTCAGTTAAGAGCATTGACATCAATAAATAATTATCATGAACTGAGTATTAAACTACAATTTTAACCAACATTCAGTTTTAAAATACTTGATTTTTTTTGCAAGAGATTATGGATATTAGACCTTAAATAGCATGGGCTTAAAGTTATCAATGGTTTGCGCGCGGAGACAATAGATAATTAATCATTTTCCGTGGTTACAATGGCTTGTTGACATTGCCGTGAAGCATCTTAATAGGTTTCTCGAAGTCATAAAAAAGTCGACAAGACTCATAAGTTTCACACAATAACTCGATTCACCACTTATTGTACTAATATATTTACAAATACGATTTTTGTTTAGCAGTATCATAAAGTATATAAAAAAAACAGAATTTATAAAAAAAAACACAATTTAATTTTCTTACATTATTTATGATTCACATTTGTTTATTCTGTCAATATTATGAATGTTTGTTGTTTTTCATTGTGTGGCGAGCGTCTCTCTGGTGTCGTAATTTACCTCATCTGATGATCCGGTATTGTTTGTGAATTGGTTTACGATTACATATCTATAACTATTTTTGGGCAGGTATATTGTAAGTCAAGATCTCATCATATTGTTATTTATTTGTTTTGTTATTAAGATATTGGTACAATAGGAATAGGCTTAGCCCACACGTACCAAGTGGTCAGCTGCAGCTGCACTGCAGTCGACCGTCTGTCTCTTCAATTACATTATAATCTTGTGTACCGCAGTTCGTCTAAGTAGAATTGCAGCACCTGCCCGGTCATTGGCAGGCGATTACTATCTTTGTGTTCTAGCCGTTAGGATTAAATTTATTGCAGACCGCAACTGCATGCGGTTCGTGAAAATTTAGTAATGCAGTTTTACTTACGTTCGTGAAGGGTCGCGGTTGCGATCTCCAGCCGAACTCTGACCGTTTTTCATTTGGGTCGTTAGTTTTGGTTTACATATGATGAAATTAGCCGTCAGTGCTGCGCCAGTACTAACTTGTTGATCGGGCGCAGTCGGCGCCATGCCTGCACGGCGGCCTCTGCGTGGACGGGCTGAACCAGTTCACGTGCGAGTGCGCGGGCACGGGCTACGCGGGCGACACGTGCGAGCGCAACATCGACGAGTGCGAGCCGCAGCCGTGCCGCCACGACGGCCACTGCCGCGACGACGTCAACGACTACTCCTGCGACTGCCACCCCGCCTACACCGGTCAGTACTCATTACTTGCACGAGTGTTACGTCCTGCTAAATATCTTTTCGCATTCATCTTCTGAGACTTGCTCTAGTCTTATCGCTCCTATCTTTATTAACCACTTACTTTATTAACCTGTCCAGGTAAAAACTGTGAAATCGACATAAACGAGTGCGAGAGCGAGCCGTGCAAGTTCGGCGGCGTGTGCCTGGAGCGCAGCAACGCGAGCCTGTACCTGGCGGGCGACGCGCCGCCCGTGCAGGTGGGCCCGCAGCCCGCCATGCTGCTGCCCGCCTCCTTCTACCAGCCCTTCAGCTACGACCACGCCGACGGGTAACCCCTCACACACCGCATACATATCCTACAATTTAGATAATAGTCGAAATTTAGCTACAAATTGCAACCGCAGCCTTTTTTCAAATTTTATTTTACCATTTTGGCTGGTCGTGCAGCCAAGGCAATATTCAGTTACGCTCGTGAAACAAAACCATTGACACTCCGCGACGCCGCTTCGGGACGCCGCCCTGAGTGACTGAACTTTTAAAAACTCTCTTTAGATCATTATCATAACGAAAGCATCATCTTTCCAGATTTGAATGCGTCTGCGTGACCGGTACAGCAGGCCCGCGGTGTGAAGTGAACATAGACGAGTGCTCGACGGCGCCGTGCGGACACGGCAAGTGCATCGACGGGGTGGGGAGCTACACGTGCGAGTGTGCGGCCGGCTTCGAGGGGGTGCACTGCGAGACCGAGATCGACGAATGTGCGCGGTGAGTGGGGAGAGGGAAGGACTTCATTGTTGATGGTGATTGCACCAGTCGACAGGGAGGTGGAGTGCGAGTCCAGTGTCGTGAGCGGAGGTCGTGCGCAGGTACCAGCCGTGCGTGCGCGGGCGCTGCGTGGACCGGCGCGCCGCCTACGAGTGCGTGTGCGCCGAGGGCTGGGGCGGCCAGAACTGCTCCGTGCAGCTCACGGGCTGCCGCGACCAGCCGTGCCGCAACAACGGCTCGTGCCACCCCTGGCTGCACGCCGAGACCGACCACCGCTTCAACTGCAGCTGCGCGCCCGGACACCTCGGCACCACTTGCGAGAAGGTATAAACTCCCACTCGGTCGCCCGCTGCAGCGTGCCCGATGTCCACTCGCTCACACAGGGTACCCTTCCCAGATCACGACCATGTCCCTGGAGAAGAACAGCTACGCGGAGGTGAACACGTCCCGCGAGGAGGGCTACGACATCTCGTTCCGGTTCCGCACCACGCTGGGCAGCGGGCTGCTCGCCATGGGCCGCGGCCTCACCTACTTCTTCTTAGAGCTGTCCAACGGACGACTCAATCTGCATTCCAGTCTGTTGAACAAGTGGGAAGGAGTCTTCATCGGATCGAACCTCAATGACAGTAATTGGCAAAAGGTATGTTGATTGAAACGTGGTAGGCAGCACTGAGAATTATATTTTCTTGATGTCGAAGATGGAGCTGTCACATAAGTCTAAGACACGCTCATTCGGATGTGGTTAGACCCATGAATCGTGCTGAATTATCCACGTGTCGACGGTACGTGTACGGCTTCCGACACTAAATGAATGGGTGACCACTATCCACGTAACACCCCGCAGGTGTTCGTGACCATCAACTCGTCGCACCTGGTGCTGGCGGCCAACGAGGAGCAGACCATCTACCCGATCAGCCAGCTGGAGGCCTTCAACTCGTCCGTGACGTCGTTCCCGAGCACGCGCCTCGGCAGCTCGGGCTCCTCGTACGCCACCTTCACGCACGGACCCAACTTCTTCATCGGCTGCTTCCAGGACGTCGTCGTCAACGGACAGCCGGTTAGCGAACACACATTATATCAAGTACCTTAAAAAATAATCTTTGCAAAAGGTCGCACGCGGCAGCAGTCGCTCCATCACAGCGCCTTGTCGCAATCTTTGGTAGTTCCGCGTAGGGAACATACGAGTAGTAATATCGTCCATGGTTAACCGAGACATGCGGGCGCAGGTGCTGCCGGAGGAGGGCGGCGGCGGCGCGGAGACGCGCGACGTGCGCGCGCACTGCCCGCGCACGGCGCAGTGCGCGCCCAACCCGTGCCGCGCGGGCGGCGCGTGCGAGGACCGCTGGTCCACGTACCGCTGCGCGTGCCCGCGGCCCACGCGCGGCGACACGTGCCAGTACGAGACCGTGGCCGCCACGTTCGGGCACGAGCGCGCGGCGCGCGGCGTGGTGACGGTGCGCGCGGCCGAGCCGGCGCGGCGCGCGCTGCTGGCGGCGCTCGACATCTCCATGTTCGTGCGCACGCGCAAGGCGGCCGGCGTCGTGTTCCTGCTGGGCACGGCGCCCGGCGCGCCGCCCGACGCGCGCGCGCAGGTGTCCGCCAGCCTGGACCAGGGCGAGCTGCTCGTGCACCTGCGCTTCAACCAGACGCCCGAGAACTACACCGTCGGCGGCACGCGCCTCGACAACGGCTACCTGCACTTGATACAGGTCGCTCATCGTTATCACTTTCTTAAATATTATCAGTATTTCTGTGTCCCGGAGATAAATTAAATTGATGTACCTATATGTTTGCAGGTGGTCAGAAACTCGACATTGGTGCAAGTGAAGCTTAACGGAACTGAGTACTTTAGGAAATCCATATCGGCTGCCAAGTTTATTGACGCACAGGTACGACTCGTAAATAGATGCTTTCGGTAACTGCGACGGCTTCGAAACCAGACGTGCTTGTGTACACGTGTTTCGAAGTGAGTCTCAAGCGGCACAATGAATATGTTTCGTTGCGTCGCTCACGGCCCGTGCCGCAGGTGCTGTACCTGGGCGGGCCGCCGCCGCCGGCCGAGGCCGCGGGCGCGCCGCCGCCGCTCACCACGCCGGCCCCCGAGCCGCTCGACGACTCGCTCTACTTCAAAGGAGTTATACAGGATGTACAGGTTAGTCACTAAATAAATGCACTGCACGTTGTGGCATACTACGTTGAGATTGGCGCTTTGGACCGTGTGGCAACCTCGTCAGTCAAATGGATATTGGGACCGTTGGCTCGCGTGGTAGTTCGAGTTTAGTACTTGAAATGTGTAAAACAATGATGTTGTATTCCAGATATCAAACGGCGTGAACGTGTCCATAGTGGAGTTCTTCCCGCTGGTGGTGCCGGGGCTGGTGCTGCCGCCGGCGTTCGGCGCGGTGTCGTTCGACGCGGCCGCCGTGCTGCCCGGCGTCGTGTCGGACGACGTGTGCGCCGCCAGCCCGTGCGACCACAACGCCACCTGCGAGAACACCTGGAATGACTTCAGGTAACCATCTACCTCGGGACGAGCCGCGCGACACTACGGTTTGATGTCACTTGAATGAGAGCTGGATACGAGATCTCCTTTGACGGGTGGCAAAAACTGACAGCGACGTATTTGCCCCGCGGATTTTGACCAGGTTTACATGCCGCGCCGGTTCAGCACGGTTGCTGCTTGAGCCAATATTTGATGATTAGCCGCCTTAATACTTATTGGGATTCCTTATTTGCAGATGTATCTGTCCCCAAGGATACAAGGGCAAGCGTTGTACTGAAGTGGAGCTCTGCCAGCTGCAGGGGTGTCCGCTCAACTCGCACTGCAGGAACTTGGATAACGGGTGAGTTGCACTAATATTGATTGGATGCAAGCGTTGTATATTGGTCGGTACATTGAATTATATTATGTTTGTGTTTATCATAGTTGTCGTAATAAATGTGTGGCGATTGTTATCGATTCGGTGTCATTGTGTATATAATATGTCGGCGTGTGTTGACGAGTAGTGGTACTGTTACTGCAGGTACGAGTGCGTGAGTAACGCGACGTTCGACGGCGTCAACACGACGCTGTCGTACACGCTGCGCGTGCCGCACGCCGTCGCGCTCGCCGCGCCCGACGCCGTGCAGCCGCCCGAGTCGCTCACCATCACTTACAGGTACTTCATGAACTTCAATCTGGTATGATGGAAATATTTCAAGTGGTCTTAATGAAGACGGAGCAGGAATTGGGCTAAATAGTTGAGACCTACCAAGTAGCCTTGTATTTTTTACTTTGTTTAGCCATTTTTTGGCTTAGAAATATGCAAACATGGTTTAGTGTTCGCTATCAAATATATTAGACAATTATTTTAATATGTTTTCTAAAATAAATAGTACACATATTAAAATCTTGTCTAGATTATGAGTTGTTCGAACTGCTCTACTTTAACATATGCCCATTGTCCTCTTTTGGCCACATAAGTGTAAAAAATTTTTTGAAGAGAGCTTTTTCCGTGCTGGACTTACAATCATATTATTATAAACCTGAAATACTGGGGCCGCGGCAGTTAAAATTTTTGTCAGTAGGGCTTGCATAGGGCGGTATCCGTAGTGGCGGGCGCGTTCCGTTACGTAACGTGTGATGTGTCGCAGGAGCAAGGTGGGCGGCACGCTGTTCCACGCGGCGGGCGGCGCGGGCGGCGCGGGCGCGTGGTTCAGCGTGGGCGTGTTCGGCGCGCAGGTGGTGCTGGGCTGGGCGCTGGGCGGCGCCCTGCCGCGCCCCGTGCGCCTGCGCGCGCCGCGCGACGCGCGCAACTGGACCACGCTGCAGCTCGACGTGCGCGCGGGCCACCTCACCGGTAATGAACCTCCAACTCATTGATTGGCCCGCGCTGCCCACGGGAACTAGTCCTGACCCGCTCCCTGCCGCAGGCTCGTTCTGGGAGGGCGGCGCGCGCGCGGAGGCGGGCGGCTCGGCGCCGCTGGACGTGGCGGCGTGGCAGCAGCTCATGCTCACCGGCACGCTGCATCTGGGCGGGGCGCCCGCGCCGCCGCACGCCACCGCGGTTAGTACACACGCGCACACACACACACACACACACACACACACACACACACACACACACACACACACACACACACACACAATACTTACAGGAAGCAATTCTTACAGAAACTTATATTACAGATGGAAACCTCCACAGACATGACAGAGATGGAAGATGTAGAAGGGGACAGCTTCACCGGAGATAATCTCGAAGGACAGTACTTTAAGGTATGCGACCTGCACGGGGACGATTCTCTCGGAGGAACTGTTTCGTTGAGCATATTATCCTTCTACAAACACTAATTCTTCTAACAAAAAACCATGTACGAGTATGTTGACGTAATACATTCATGATATTAATAAGGGCGATTTTTTCATCCAAATTATATAAAGGAAAAGTAAGAACGGAATCACTTAATAGTTATACTCTACTTTTTCAAAATAAGCTTAATTATTTCAGGTATTAAGAACATTAGGAAGTAAAAGCTGAATTTAAACTACTTTTCCGGATACAGTTCGCTTTTATTTGACATGTTTATCTAACGTTTCGGCCCCTATACAGGAACTGTGGTCACAGAAGACTGTAGACTGAAGTCCGTAAACGTAGATTCATTTCAAAATGAGTAGTGTTCGCCTTAAACTTTAAGCAACCAGTAAGTAAGAGCTGGACGATAAGATGGCGTGTGTGTCGGGCAGGGCTGCGTGGGCGCGGTGCACGTGGGCGCGCTGCTGCTGCCGTACTTCACGGAGGCCGAGCTGTTCGTGGGCAACGCCGCCGGCCTGCTGGCCGCGCAGCCGCACTACGCGCTCGAGTACGTACTGCCTTCTCTTCAGACCGCTTCTTACAACGGACTACGCACGCATACATAGACGCGTGCTTCACGAGTTTCGGATACAGTCAAACTAATGCCACTAGATACTTGTTACGGTGAATGTGTAAGCATTCGTCTATGAATGTGTGCGTCTGTTGTAGATCGTACTTTATAATTCGGCCTCTGGTGTAATTTATTTTTGCTTCTACTGTTTATTAAGATTGATAATATAAGTAGAGGTATTTTTTATTTGAATTTACCGCCGTGAATTCCTATTTTTCTTCAATAATGTGGACTTGATAGTCACACGATGACACGTAACTGTAAACCTCCCGGCGGCGGCAGGTCGGGGCGCAGCTGGGGCGCGGCGCAGGGCATCGGCTGCGTGCTGTGCCTGGAGCAGGACTGCGGCCACGGCGGGCACTGCCGCGACGTGCGCACGCAGTACGCGTGCGCGTGCCCGCCCGGCTACCGCGGGGACTCCTGCGAGGTACCGCCCACTCTACACTCTACACTCTCTGATCTGGAAGAAAGCTAGCGCCCACCACTAAATGATTTCAGAATGCGGATAATATGATTATTACTAAAAAAAAAATTTGAAATGGGTAGTTGTTAACTAGCCCATAATTACTGAACGAACAAATTCCCTCAAAAGCACTCAAGAATGAACAATTGATCGTTCAGGGCTGTTTAAACATTAAATGACAACGATAGCTTAATCGAGATACCTGACATACTAGTGATTGTGATTGAAGGATAACGAAGTAAATAAAGCCGATGTTCAAGTGTTGTTTGTTGTCTAGATCGACATCGACGAGTGCCTGGAGCACGAGTGCGCGAACGGCGCCACCTGTCAGGACGAAGTGGCCAACTACACCTGCATCTGTCCCCCGGGCTTCGAAGGACGATTGTAAGACACGCACCTATGTTATACCAATCATGTATAGGCGCATGCAGTGCTTTTAGTGACTTAATGTCAAAGAAGAAGTATAAGAACTTGTATCGTCACAGGTCATCACAAGTCGTACTTGTGACAGCAATCCACTGACCTCTACTATATGGACTGGCTGCAGTCATAATAATTTTGGTCCTATTTGAGTGTCGCCATTTTGGCGCTGTAGGCCACTGTAGGCAGATACGAATCTCCATGGAACTAAAATTAGTTATGTCATAAGTCGACTGTGTACCCATATTTGCTTGCAGTGAACGTCAGAATTAGTTCTCGGGAAACTCGTAGGGGCGCTTCAAATTGCCACACTAAATTAGCTGTCATTTGTATGGTAACAGCCAGTCCATATAGTAGAGGTCAGTGCAGAAATCAAATTAAATTCGATCGACGCACTGGTATCGTACGATTTGACATGAAATATGATGTCTTACCAGGCCTGTGTCACTCCGCGTGTAGGTATTAAAAACATACCTACGGGCGGCGGCCACTGCGCAAGGGCCAATCTGGTAGGCTGCCACAAGCGAAAGAAAACACACGCGTGCGCGCTATATGTTCGACCACGTTCAACTTTGATTGATTCATTATTGCAAGATGGACACAAAACGAAAAAAAGCAAAAAGATACTGTGCAGTATTTAATTGTTTAAATACGGATCGTGATGAGAATTTAACTTTTTTTTGGTTACCTAAAGACGCTGACAGGTAAGGGTAAAATCTATTTTGACTGGATTACATTATGTTCCTATATGAAATGAAATTAATTCAAACTACAAACCGTTTCTCCCCGTACTATTAACGTAATAATAAGTAAACGCTCGTGCTGTGCGCTAGATGGCATAAGTAGTTTCTCGAAGTAAGCAACCCTAGTCCGCGGCTCTTTCAATACGTATAACCATGTATAACTTATTATGAACCGTAGTATAGTGAATTAAGGCCCATATTCCTTCAAAAAGAAATTGGTAGGTATGTAAATGAACACGTGCTCGACTGGACCGCGAGCTAAATTAAATCATATTGTTTATCAGATTCGAGTCATATTTCTTTGAAAACCATTGCGAAGTAAAGCTTCTGTACGTAGTACTAGTTATTATTCTGTGGTCTTACTCACATCATATTGATACGGATACACGGACCGGTTGATATCCTCAGCTGCGAGCTGGACATCGACGAGTGCGGGTCGTCCCCGTGCGGGCACGGCGGCACGTGCACGGACGGCGCGGGCGGCTTCACGTGCGCGTGCCCGGGCGACTGGCGCGGCGCCACGTGCAGCACGCCGCACGCCACCAGCTGCGCGCACCAGCCCTGCCGCCACCGCGCGCGCTGCCTCGACCACCCGCCCGGTACGACCTTACGATCTCACTTCACGTGCGCGTGCCCGGGGACTGGCGCGGCGCCACGTGCAGCACGCCGCACGCCACCAGCTGCGCGCACCAGCCCTGCCGCCACCGCGCGCGCTGCCTCGACCACCCGCCCGGTACGACCTTACGATCTCACTTCACGTGCGCGTGCCCGGCGACTGGCGCGGCGCCACGTGCAGCACGCCGCACGCCACCAGCTGCGCGCACCAGCCCTGCCGCCACCGCGCGCGCTGCCTCGACCACCCGCCCGGTACGACCTTACGATCTCACTTCACGTGCGCGTGCCCGGGGACTGGCGCGGCGCCACGTGCAGCACGCCGCACGCCACCAGCTGCGCGCACCAGCCCTGCCGCCACGACGATCTCATATCGAACGACATCAACACTTCATCGGCCCGAACGGACATCTTATCACGCAGATCAAGTATTCTTTGATTCGAACAGACTGTGTTGGTATTCATTAGATCTTAGTCTGAACCTAGTTAAGGAAGTGTTAACACTTACTTTGGTACAGGGCCTTCGACAGACCGACCCAAGGTGAAACTTTTTACTTCATTTACACCCTTTCAATTCAGCAAAGGCAAAACCAACGCATCAATCTTTAAAAAAATACCAGTTAATGCCATTATTGTTCTATTTTCTTCTGTCCTACTCAATCATTTACAATGCTTAAACTGTAATTATGCCCCAACATGTTGCAGACCCGCCGACCGGCAACAACTTCACGTGCGAGTGTACGCCGGGCTACGAGGGCGTGTACTGCGAGTACGCCTTCTGCGACCTCGAGCCCTACTGCGTGCACGGAACCTGCATCAACGACACTTTCGTGAGTACTCAATAATCATCATGATCAGATACATGAACTTAATTGAAAAAATATTAGTGAGAGTAACATTCTTTAATATGCTCAATTTTCGAAGTAACAATTATTATTTGTACCGTACAAACCGTGCCGAAGGGATTTTCAATAATCCACCGCGCAATTTGTTCTAATTTGAAACTTTTAATTTGTCGTCCATGATGTTCGATGTGGAATGGATGTTCGAATGTTCAGTTTGAATAATATTGGCCGCGTAATCTGTGCGGAGCCGTGCTGTGTCACTTAGAAGTTGATCATAGTGATGACTAGTTGTGATGTTACTGGTTGATGGCAGTGGCGGTACGTAGCAGAGTATGTACATTGGTGTGAGTGTGTGTGTTGCGTGTGCGCAGCCGCCGGAGTGCTCGTGCCAGGCGGGCTGGGCGGGCGCGCGCTGCAGCACGGAGCGCGACGAGTGCGCGGAGGCGGGCGCCGCCGCCTGCGCGCACGAGGGCCGCTGCCTCGACGCGCCCGGCGACTACTACTGCGACTGCAACAACACCGGTACCCCTGCACACATTTACATTCACTTTATTGTACATTCCAAGAAAACATACACCCAGTTACACGAATACAAAATACACTAGAAATAAAAACAGCCAATTACAAGTTTTCAAAACATATTTTCAATACATACATGTTCATACCCGTATACTCATTAATATTCGTATATACATATTCAACAGTTCAGAGAAAGATTTACTATACGTCCTTAAGTTCAGAACTTCTAGATACAAAGTAATTAGAGAAACGCCAATATAAGGTTTACAACAGTAATGTTCAGGTATACTCAAAGTAAAATATGAGTAGATAGTGATCTACTTTCACACATATCTGCGTCGAGCCCACTGACCCAATTAAAGTATAAAACTATCTCTTTGGGTGACTGAACTGAAAAGTGAGTGACTTTAACTATACAGGAGGTTAAGTAAAAAGGATCTTGTCATTATTTTCGAAAAATAAAAAAGATTATAAATTATTTTGCTTAAAATTCAATATTATAACGTTTTCTTTTATCTATAGTTGGTACTCAATACTGTTATTTTACTATTAATTGAAACGTACGTTAATGTCATTATTATTTATTTAAACGGGAACTTACGTACGACGGAGACTACTGTCGAGAGTTCCTCGACACGTTTCGACCACATACGGTGGCCTTCATCAGGAGGTGGGTGAAGCGCTCGCGACAGCGTCTCTCCCCGCACTGCCGGCCGCCGCGGATCGCGCCTCGCGCGCCGCCGCGCGGAGCGCGCGCGCAGAGAGTTGCTGTTGTGGTTGTTGAGGTGGGGGTGGCGCACGAGTGGGCTCGCACTGTATAGGCGAGAGAGAGCCTTCACGGGAGTTGTCCGTGCTCCCGGAGTCCGTTACGTGTAGAGGCCGAACGCAGAACGAACTCACGGTGTCTCCACTAACCCCGTTTGTGACTCTCTCCGAACATAACTGAAGACATGGTTTCCAGGCCGCAGGCAGCATCCATCCACTATCTCGATTAAAGTTCGGACAGCGACTTATTTCAATGGCCTCGCGAATCTTTCGGGTGACGTACCGTTTTTCCCGGGCTAAGATCCTCGTCTGGTCAAACCTAATGAAATGAGTCGTGTCCGAAGCTATAGCGTGTTCCGCCACCGCTGACCGGTTGATGTCAATATTCTTCAGCGCTCGAATGTGTTCAGTAAGCCTCGTAGCCACATTCCGCTTTGTCTCACCTATATAGCTCTTCCCACAATCGCAGGGTATCTTGTAAACTCCGGGGACCCCCAACGGTTCCCTATCCTTCGGCGAACGAAGTAGCTGCCTTAACTGTGAAGCTGGACGAAAGATGGTCTTGATGTTGAATTTCCGCCGCATCATATGTCCAATTTTGTCAGTAACACCCCTTATGTAAGGCAGGTACATCAGCGCCCTATCTGCTGTGGGCTCCCGGGTGCGGCTCAATACTGTTGTATATAAAGCCATATATTTAAATACGTATAGACCACCCTGTAATGGTATAAAATGGAGTAGGTACATATATGTATACAGTCATTGCGATCTTATCGCGACATCGGCGCGTCGCACTGATAACGTATTGATACTGATAACATTATCAGGAGGGACACGGCTTCTCAAACATTCAGTTGTAACCCCCACCGAGTAGGTAGTAGTATAATTTGTTCTAAAATGACTGAATTGTTTGTTACTAGTTAAGTATAAGCATTTAAAAAATTGTGTAGGCCTCTGATCTCAGAAAATGGCTCAATTGAGTCTAGTTCAGTATCGTCCTAGTGGTGTAGTCCACGTTCATAACCAAGATTTCATAACCAGTTATGTGTAACCAGTACCAGGAGACCAGACATCTATAGGAAGTTCTGGTTATGAAAATGGAAAAAAAAAGGTTTTTTTGATAACTGGTTATGAAAATGGTAAAAAAAATCCATATTCATAACTGGTTATGAAATCTTGGTTATGAACGTGGACGACACGGTCCTAGTCCCACTACGGGACAAACCCTTCTGATCTTACCGATACACAGCGCAGATAACTTAAATGGGTTATTAAATAATGAATTGCAAAGATAAATCACTAAATGACGTATTCAAAGTTAAATATTGAAGGTGAACCAGAGACAATGAAAATATGATTAATTAATATTCTCCGGTCGTGGCTGTCATCCCAGCACGGTGCTGTCGCGCTCACTAGACGTTTGATTACTCACAGCGACAAACAGTAAGTCAACAATAACTAATTCTCGATGTTTACATTACATTTACCAAACAATAGAACATCTGGCAAACTGAGACACTGGCAACAAATCAAATATACGTTTCAGTCAAGTGATTTACGACTACATTGAGCATATTGAATAAATTAATAATTGCCCACAATTTCCTTAGTGCTTTTACTATAGTGTTGGAGGAAAACTTGTAATCTATTAAGTTTGTGAATCACTGGCCTCAAACGTCATTAGTTACCGACAGCCTCGAGAAGGTTACGCCCGCGTTTACTGGCCACACAATTAAATAAAAAACCTGAAAAATATACTTAAAATAATATCTCCAAAATTATTAAAAAGTACCCCTTAATTGTACTCTGTGATAATACATACAATCATTTGAAAAAGTTTATATTTGCTTGAGATATTATAAAAATAGTGCAGTGTTTTTGAATTAAAGTGGAGTTATAAATTATATGAAATCATGTGTACTATATTTAAAATCTGTGTTGTGAATATGAAAATTGTGTGTTGACATGTACAGTGTCGCGTGCGGTGTGTGAAGACACTATGATAGCTCGGATATTACTAGTTCTGTTAATAGGTAAGATGTCGGTACTCTGGTGCAATTCGATATCGAATTGATTCAATAAAGTCAATTGTTTCAATTGGTTTACGGACTGTGTTCCAATAGTCTTTTTTAAACTTACACGATTTGAACACATAGTTTAAATGTAATCACACGGGTTTTTTCGTGTTAGAAAGTTAATAAAGCAAGTAATAACTTACTTTTTATTTCCCGACGTTTCGAGGGGATTGCACCTCTCGTGGTCGCGTGTGAACTGTGGGTGTGTTCCAATGTCAAACTGAGATCCATTGTACTACAGTTTCGTTTATATTTACAAATACAAGAGTTTTTTTAGTAAATCTAATACTAATTAAATATAGTTCCTTGCATAATGACTACTGCGAGATTGAATTACCGATTACAAAATAAAGTTTTCAAATCAAGATGAAAAAGGAACAGTTACCAAAACACCCACATAACACATGTACAAATACTATGCAATATTTCAAGGTTCGTTCATCGTTAGACGTGTCGAATTAATTGAACGGACAAGCGTATCGTGATTATTTACTCTCCTTCTTCTTAATGAGTTCAGAGTTATAAAGAGAAATGAGTTCATTGGATACGCTGCGTTGTTCCAAAAATGATGATTAACTAGGAGTAGTCTGAAAATCAATGATTTTTATTTCTATTGTGACATTTTGTACTGTAACTCTGTATCATTATCTTGATCGAGTGGTGTGATTTATTGATCGAGGAGTAAATGATACATTTGTTGTGTAAAAATGTACATACGATCATGTATATGACATTTACTTATTGACATTTAGAATGCTAATTATAATATATCCGTCCTTAACTTTATTTAAAATAAAATAAAAAATAAAATAAAATAATAATTTATTGCTACAAGAATACAAAAAGAAAACTAAAGAACAAAATTAAAATAAAAATTTAAAAAAATGTAGCAAATGGAGGCGTCTCAGCGAATGCTGTACCGAGGCCGAAGTCTCGGTACAGCGCTGGTTTTCAGTTTACACGTTTACATTACCCCACCGCCGTGCTGTCAGAGACGTTATCGATATAAGGTAGTGTCAGAGCTACATATTCATTCGGGCCGGTATTAATATACCTGGTCGGGCTGTGAAAGCGAATCGAACAAGTGTAGTAATTTCTACAGGTATGGTGTGTAAGTAGTGACCAAGCAATAGGTTAAGATCATATATTATTATTACTAGCTGCGCCCCGCGGTTTCACCCGCTTTGTACCCGTTCCCGCGGGAATTTCGGGATGAAAAATAGATGTTGTCCGATTCTCAGGCCTACCCGATATGTACACAAAATTTCATAAGAATCGGTCGAGCCGTTTCAGATGAGTTCAACCACGGTACCCGTTCCCGCGGGAATTCCGGGATGAAAAATAGATGTTGGCCGATTCTCAGACCTACTCAATATGCTCACAAAATTTCATGAGAATCGGTCAAGCCGTTTCGGAGAAGTACGGGAACGAACATTGTGACACGAGAATTTTATATATAAGAAGATATTAATCAGAATACACTATACTCTCAAATGATTCGGACGTTTCTCTGACTAATGGGTACAACCTTTATACAGGACTACCGATTAGCTACTGGCTAGGCCGAACATGTATAATGTTTATCGTGTTTTAGGCATCTTTAACCTGTTTAATATGATATGGTTATTGTAATGTAACCACGTGTGTACCGTGCGTGCAGGATGGCAGGGCGCGCGGTGCGAGGTGGACGTGGACGAGTGCGCGGAGGGGCTGGTGTCGTGCGGGCCCGGGAACTGCCTCAACCTCGACGGGTCCTACACGTGAGTACACAGTACAGAGTTTAAACTTAATTCATCGCTTTATCGGATCAGACATTTCTAGTGTACGTGAATGTATAATTATTTAGTAATAACACTGATATGTGTGTCCGTATACAGGTGCCTGTGCGCTGAAGGGTTCTGCGGCGCGGAGTGCGCGCTGCTGGACCCGTGCTTCGAGCCGCGCGGCGACAACGCGACGGGCCCGTGCCGCAACGGCGCGCGGTGCGAGCAGCGCTG
The DNA here is from genome assembly GCA_963082685.1 of Cyclophora albipunctata. Taxonomy (NCBI): domain Eukaryota; kingdom Metazoa; phylum Arthropoda; class Insecta; order Lepidoptera; family Geometridae; genus Cyclophora; species Cyclophora albipunctata. The sequence continues at coordinate 576,461 of OY720113.1, read as the reverse complement.
CGCCGCCGCCACCGACTACGTGTGCCACTGCGCCGCCGGCTGGGCCGGCAAGAACTGCACCGAGACGGTACGGGCCTGCTTCGTGGGGATATAGGACCTGCCCGGTTTGAATGTAATAATAAGGTGTGTGTGTCGTCGCAGTCGGCGGCGGTGAGCGAGTCGTCGGTGTCGGGCTCGGGCTCGCTGGTGGGCGTGGGCGTGGCGGCGGCGCTGCTGGCGCTGGGCGCGCTGGGCGCGGGCGGCGCGGCGCTGGCGGCGCAGGCGCGGCGCAAGCGAGCCACGCGCGGCACCTACTCGCCCTCGGGCCAGGAGTACTGCAACCCGCGCGCCGAGATGATGCACCACGCGCTCAAGCCGCCGCCCGAGGAGCGGCTCATATAGGAGCGCGCCCGCGCCCCGTGACCACTCACATACCCGTAGGTACATACACTATCATATAGACCTCTTCATATCTCTCAAGGCGGTGTACGGATTGCCAAGTAGTACATTAAAAAATGTATGAAATTACGTACTAGGAGTTCTCAACCGCGCGAAATAAGTTGATCGGTCGAGTGCAAGATTGTTATAAGAGTCCCTACGAGCGATAACTTTTTGCTGTAAATTGTAAGCTTAGTGAATCATTTAAGAAATTAACACTTCGTCGTCATAATTATTAAATCAACGGTTTATTTATGACTAACAAGATTCACCACAAACTATGTGTCATTCATGAGTTCATTTTCATAATAAATAGTACCATTTTCTTATTTCAGAATGAGCTGAGACTACCTGATGTGAACAAATATGTAAATGAAATGAAACTACGAAACTCGTCGCATATCAACCAAATGATTGTTATCTGTGTGAGTGTGCGCTACTTGTGATTGACTACATGACGTGTGTGCGAGTGTGTGTGATGTGTGTATGAGAGGAGTGTTCGTCGAGTGAATGTGTAACTTAACTGCTTAGCTTTAAGGTTTAAAATAAATGGACTCTGTACTTAAGAGAAACGTACCTCCCTAGACAAATGTTTTTTATAATAATTATTTATATTGCGGGTGGCGAGACATTCCAATGAAATTATACAATTTTACAAATAATAATGAATTGAAATATATTTTGAAGTATATTTACAAAACCGAATGTGGATATACAATGTTAGGTGTAAGAGAAACGTATTTGAAATAATGATCGACTGTTTGTGCCTCAATTTTAATATTTATAGAGAAGCAATAATTAATAATGCTGTTTATTGACGTTGTGATGAACATATGTTGCACTGTCCATCTTATCGGTAGACGTGCGTAAATAATGTTGGATCTAATCGTAATTATGCAACTTTTTGTATTAAACGAATTTTTATATTTACATTTTAAGTAACTTTATAAAGGATATATATATAAATAATGACGCCTTATCATTCCATATTAGAGATTTTATTGTCAAAAAATATTACATAGGTATATCAAATATAGTTTAATTGGACTTAATTATCATCGTGGTTAATACCATATAAAATTTTAACCAATAAATTTTGTATTAAATCCTGTATAACAGTATAAGTAAATGAATTAAGACATATGAATGGCAAGGCGTCGTACAACTCTGAAGACAAGTTTTAAGGTATATACTACTTGTATCACTTTTCTACTTGAAAATAATACAAAATACTAATATAGCTGAACATAAACTAACAGTATATTGTGTGTAGATGTAGCGACGTTCCGTAAAGCGTGAATATTCTAAATTAACGTGTAGTAAAGGCGCCGCGCCGGCCCGCTGCCACGCGCTGGGCTAGTTATACATAGGGATAGCACTTTATTTACATATTATATTCACACCGTGTGGTACAACCTTTAGGCAAATACTGTCAGATATCACACTAGATTAATTAATACAAAATATAGAAATAGACAAATAGTACTAAACATCTCTGATTTAATGTTAAAAAGTCAAAGTCTGTATAATTATTAATAGTTGTATACAATTTACTTAATGTCAGCTTTGGTCGTGTCTAAAGATTGGACCACACCAATATTCACATATAACGTTTTCTATAGCACTGTCCGTCTGTCTGTCTCACGGTAATGTTAAGGCAGCGGGGCGCAGGCGGGCGGCGCGCGCCAGTGCCTTACCCACAAGTCTGTGTATTGTAGTGTAGCGCTAGCGCTCTATGTACTTAGCTAACCTAGGTGATAACCACAAGTACACTAGCGTTCGTATTCATATGTACCAGTATTATATTGTAGGTACTTACTCAATCACTTATTAGGTACTTAATAACGACGGTCTATTGCAAAGCTTTCTCAATTTTATCGTAGTATAGGAGACGGGCAAGTCTGTGCACGGGCCTGAGGGTGCGTCTCCACAAAAACGGAGTGGAGCGTGAGGAACTCCATCGATCAATCACAATAATATTGAAATTATTATTTGTTCAAACGGGAACTTACGTACGACGGAGGTTACTGTTGAGTACGTAAGTTCCCGTTTGAACAAATAATAATGACATTAACGTACGTTTCAATTTTGAAATTGTCAAAACCTTTTTGTGATTGATCAAAAGAACTCCGTATCGCTCCGCTTCGCTTCTATGGAAACGCGTCCTAATGCGAAATGAAAGAAGACGAGGTAATGTTGGAGCTAATTTATGTACTTAACTTGTGCGGTAAGCATACTTGCCTGTCGCCAACATTTTTACTGTTTGTTCAGAGCGTATGAATTAACGTTTAATAGTAAATGTAGTATTCTAGTAAGTAATCAAATATCCATTCCATGTTCGAGATCCTATTATAATTGTATAACGAACAAGTATTTGTATAAAATGATATCATTCCATTATTATTAAAGTAACAGATTATGTTTTTATGTGATATAGTGTTTATAGTATCAAGCAATATTGTATTTCCGTCCTGTAGGAGTCGCTCCGTTTGTTTGGAGATGTTTTAACGAATGTCCAGTTTTATCTATAATTATACTTATTCCGTGACTCGATGTATGTATAGTGTTAAGGTGTATTTGTATATAATGAAGTTAGATGAAGTATTACAGCGAGAGGCCTCTCTGACTGGCGTCATGTTACCGCCCACTCGCGAGTCACGCACGTCCCGTGACCACGAACACTTCACTTCCTAGTGCTGCTACTTTGATTAAATATTATTTTATTTAAACCAAACTTTCAGAAATGCTTGCTTGTTGCTTTATGAAAATCACCCTTATTTAGGCAAAATGCATATATTATATGACATATCTTAGCATATTGCAACTCTATTCCTTTGAAATCGAGGTGAAGTAATGTGAGAGGTGTTCGTGGGCGCCTGTTAATAATAACGTGCAATCGTAACGCGTGCAGTGTCGGCAAGTGAAGTATTATTGTGAGTCCCGCGTCCTGCACTCGCCTATTGGCATTACTCTATAAATAAACAGACTTTATGTACTTTGTCGTTTTATTTTGATACCATTACCGGCAAATAGCGCCCCTCCTTTATACGGTCATTCTAGAGCGCGTTCTTAGTAGCGTCTGCGCCGGAATGCCTGTACGAGCGATCGTGCGTGATTACTTTTACTGCGCACTCCTTCACACACGAACGCTGCTTCACGCGCTTGAAGTGACTGTGTAAGGGGAGCTATTGCACATGTGTGGGCGACGGTAGTGACAGCTAGCGCCTTCAATCAACACTGTCATTGGAGTGGATATTTCAGATAGTTCAGCTATTGCCCGCATCGGGCGCTGCGATCGTCTTCCTTCAACTAAAAAGCATATTCAACCTTATCTCCAATTGCTGAACCGTCTATTGGATGGAACCTTCGATCAACAATATACAACTAGATATCGGGTCACGTACAATATCAAAGCTAAATACTGTCCGCGTGGATGACGTGTGACAGCTTATTTTGTTTACAACCGAACTGAAACAAAAGTTTTAAAACAGTTCGAAGTTCTACCTAATTACAACCATGACACCTAGCAATAAAGTAGCAAATCTTATGAATAAAATAAGTGAGAATAACGCCTCACTTTTCAAATGAGGCGTTTTTCACCGAGATGTATTTTTTGCGCCGACCCAACATCTAGTTGTGTTTTGTTGATCGAAGGATGGAACTGTCATGAGTCATCACGGTACATTTGTATGTAAAAATAACGTTTCCATTTCTATAGTTTTTAAACAAAAACCTTCGTTTATCTTGATACTGTTAAAAATAAACTAACTAATGATGACCCACGAATTTAAATAAAGGTTCATGTGATAATTTACAAGGAATAAAAAGCGTAGTAAATAAAACCAAAGCAATAGTTCTAAACACGTCCTTTAATCAAATACTGTACAGGCTGTATTTAAGACAATAATATACAATAACAGGCGGCGAGCGCCTCCGCGCCCGCCGCGGTACACACACTTTATGCGCTTTTATTGGTAAGATAATACAACGCGACGTCTCGCCGCGCACCGCCGCGGAGCACGACGCACTAAACAATATACAACATGTATAACTCCCATTTAAAATGGTTCATATCAATCTAAAGAAAACGCAGTACAAAATAAATACTTATTAAACTATAATTGAAGATGCCGTCGGTCGTGGTCCGCCGGCGGGGCCGCGGCGCCGCGCTCGGACATCAACTTATAATATAAATCAGACTTCACAACGAACAACTTTCAAGTGCCCTGTTCAGAGTTTTGTACTTCTTGATCTCATCGTAGAACCACAAAAAATAGACATTTGTTTGGAATTTTATCAGCGCCATTAGTGGCAGAAAGTAGAAACATGTATGTTGACGATCGAAAAGTAAAAAACTCAGACAAGATCACTGCATACGATACACAGGCGGAAATAATCAATGTATCAAAGACGGGATCCTGCTCGATATAATTCAGTTACAGACGTCCTTGTAGGCGTCGCGGCGCGGCGCGGCGGCGAGCCGCTCAAGCTACTATCGCAAAGGAATGACTTAGATTACCTCTTCGCTATTGAATACCTACATTTCGATGGTTCCCACTGCGTCGGCTCGCGACTCGTCGCGTCACGGAGGACTGTGTCCGTCACTAGCCGTCGGATCAGCCGAGTCCGAGTGAACTAGCAGTACGGGAGTCGGGAGCGCGCGCGCCCACCTAGCACCACTTGTGAGCACAACATTGTATAACGTACTTCTATCAATAAATTAATCGGTTTGACAAGACTCATATTCGTTCAACTGGGAAGATATCTGACACAGTGACCGCGCCCGCCCGTCGCCGCTGTCTCGACAGAACAAGTTTCGATAGTTTCCGAACACAATTAATCGACTTACGTACGATTTCTATTACATTGTATAACCTAAAATTGGATTAACTAAACCATAAGGATGTCAAATATTAAAATAAACTAAATTAAATAATTCAAAATCTATTGAAACTCGTGCCATGTTACAATAGATGCGGAGCGGCGGCGACGGCGCGTTACTCAACTAATACCGAAGACGGAGGAGTGCAGCGTGTGGTGTAGTGTAGTGTAATGTTTGTTCCGCATCGACGGAGCGGTCCCGGGTCTGCAGTGGAAGTGGCGGAAGAACAGACTCTACGCAAAATATAGGAACATTCAGTCGTCGTGTAGGTCGTCGTAATTTAAAAATACCTACTTACATATTACAATACGAAATAAAAACCACAGTCGTAAACGATACAAAACACAGATTGCACGACACAACCATTCTTATAGAACCGCTAAATAATAATAATAATCAACATAATTAAGTTAGACATTGTAAAACAATCATCGTATGGCATAATTTACAAACGGTTTATATATAAACAATAAATATGCATTGTTTGTCTGTCGTCGGCCGCGCGCCGCAGCCGCGCGCCCCGCCGCAGCGGTGGCTACCTGCAACCAAACACTCCGCGTCAGGGCCATCCGTCACCGTACTCTACATAGGACAGTATCGTGATCTGGAACTGCTGGACTTGTGGGCATTCATCATATGTACTCACACGGGTTTTTTCGCGTTGGAAAGTTTATAAAGCAAGTAAATAACTTACTTTTTATTTCCCGACGTTTCGAGGGGATTGCACCTCTCGTGGTCGCGGGTGAACCCGCGGGTGAACGCGAAAAAACCCGTGTGAGTACGTTTAAACTATGTGTTCAAATCGTGTAAGTTTAAAAAAGACTATTCATCATATGGTTTATATATAAAACGACGGAATAAGGTGTAAAATACATATGTACGTCCATTCCTATGATAATAAGTATCTTTTACATCACGTTAAGCCGTCGGTCCCGGTTACTTTCTACGGATAGTAGTCGTTACACGAGCCATGTCAGAGGCCTTTGGCGGCTCAATAACTCTGACACCAGGATTGGTCAAGTTGACCATCCACTCGATGAAGAAGAAGATCAACCCCCAATGACCCATTGACCGGGCCTTTCATTTCACTGTGAATTTGTCGTAAGCATTGCGCTAGGCGCCATATTCGAAAGCTGTGCGTGTTGCGAGATGAGCAGGAGCATAGGGTAACAGGGTACCTGTTGTCGTGCGGGTGCAGCACGACGCGCTGGTAGTCGGTGCGCGCGCGCTGGCGCGAGCCCAGCTCGGCCGTGCCGTCGCGCGTGATGAACAGCTGCAGGCCCGAGGTCTCGGCCGCGTCCGCGTGCTTCAGGTCCGTGGCGGCCAGCAGCTCCTCGATGAGCGAGTCGGGGTTGACGCGCGTGTGCTCCACGCGGTCCTCGCGGTCGTCGCCGCGCCGCGCGCGCTCCAGCGACCCCGACCCGCCCTCCGACCCCGTCACCGACCCGCCCGACGGGTTCCTGCAACACGACACCACACCTCACCGTGCGCCCACTCGAAGGGGGAGCTCCACTGACTGACTCAGCTGAATCGGAATATATGTAGGAAGTAGGATGTGAAGTTATTCTGGAAATGACATTTGGTTTACTTTAAATGAATATTAACTTCAGTAAAAATATGATTAATGGTTCCGATTAATTCTCAGATTAATGATTTTTTTAAGTTTTGAATTTCATATGTATGTGAGTAATGAATAAAGTTAATTATATGGAAATAACACATGTTGATTAAAATTCCTCTAATTCTGAATTTCTATTTTTATGACCATACACTAATATAAAATACAAAAACATCGCAATTCCAAGCTCACACAAATGTTATAATGTGCCATGACGCAATGAAACAATGTTTTAATAAACTATTTATTAAAGCTTAGCCAATACCGGGTCGCATGCTGGTCGACCCGCTGGAAACAAACCCGCATGCACTTCAAGCTTCATCCAGTTGGATCTCATGCAGATAGCACCTTGGACACGAGCCAACTCTCCTGATCATTGTTATATTAATACATTAGTCGATATCAATTTGGTAGAGTGTACAAGGGAGTAATTTAATTATACGTGTTTAAAAAAATATGTTAAAAGTTTTTATGACCTCGTATTATTGTTTGTTTAATTATATACATATTATTATATAATATAACATCAATCACATTATTTACTTATACATATAATAATGAAATATATCAACAAAATCAATGTCTAATGAATGAGTCATAATTTTATCAAGAATTTTCGTTCTAAATCTAGATCCAACCAGTACAAAAATAAAAACCTACTATAAAAACACAAATCAAGCTTCCATTACTATAACTATGTCATAAATCTAAGTTTTACATGAGCTGAAACAAAAAGCTTTCCATATAATAAGCGCTCAAAAAAGACAATATGTGAAAAGCATTTAAATTGTTTTTTATTTATGAGAGCAAAACTTTCTCAAATAATGTGTATTACTTGTTTTACTCAGAGTCTGTCTGGTTATAAAACAAGCAATAGAAATACACAGAGTCATTTTATTCCGTACATTTCGCTCGGATCATAAAATTCGTTCACCGCTGTTTAGGAATGCTTTTCACGAATGCCTCACGTCTAGCGCCGCGTACTACACGGTACATGACAACAACCATCCAGGTACAACAGTGACACAACATCTAGTGTTACCTAGGGGCGACGCGCCGCGCACGCACATATCTCAATTATATACCATTCGGTTATGCACACGCACGGTTACGATAGGCTGTTTAAGTACATGTTAACAATTACTGTTTTAGATAAAAATTTGTGACATGTAGTGTCATAAGTGTCGAGTTGAGGGATAGTGTGAATGTAGTTGGTAGTGAGGTGTGTGCGCGCGGGGGCGCCGGGCCGTGTCCGTGTACTGACAGCGCGGAGCTGGGCCGGCGCGGCAGCGAGCCCGCGGCGCCGCACCACCCGCACTCCGCGCCCGCGCCCTCCAGCCGTCTGCGACCACAACACGTTACACACACTCGCCGCTCGGCGCACTCACGCAACCGAAACCGTCTTATAACTAACACTGCTTACGACTAACTTACATCACTAGTACACAAAATCGTAGAACATGTATGACTTCTTCGTAATGATGAACCAACAAATCAAATGAATAAAAAACGCAACCAAAAAAAAACACAGTGGAACACTGAGATGAGCGAGAGAGACAGAGAGAGCAAGCGAGAAGGAGAGAGCGACAGACATCCTGAGGTGTGGTCGGCAGGGCAGCGTCCGGCACCGGTTAGTCCGGCGAGCGGCGGCACTCACCTGAGGTGGTCGGTGTAGCTGTGACGCGCGGGCGCGGGCGCGGGCGCGGGCGCGGGCGCGGGCGCGGTGGGCGTGGAGGCGCTGAAGCGCGCGCGCACGTCCTCGCCCGCGCCGCCGCCCGCCGGGATGCAGTAGAACTCGTCCTCCAGACAGCCGGACAGGCGCGCGCCGCGGCCCAGCGACGACTTGCGGTGCGCCAGCGGCGTCAGGAACGGGAAGTTGATGAACAGCTCCTCGTGGCGCCGCGCCCGCTCCGCGCCCCCCGCGCCCGCCGCGCCCGCCGCCGCCGGGATCGTGTTCAGCGACTTCTGCTTGAACGCGTGGAAGTTGACGAGCGGCTCCACGGCGGGCGACGGCGGCGCGCCGCGGCGCTTCTTGTCGAAGTACGAGGGCATCGCGAACGTGTCGGGCGTGGAGGCGGGCGTGAGGTAGTCGCGCGGCGCCGGCGACGCGGCCCCGTCCGCCGCCACCAGCGTGGTGTCCGGCGTGCCGTACGCGTCCGACGCGTCGCTGCGCTCCAGCCGCGCTACACTCACACTGCGCGTCCAACACAACACATTAGAGACCGCCGCGCCCGCCGACACTCCGACCACGCCACCGAGTACGCGAACGAATCACATCCGAGTTGAAATAACAAGCCAAAAATAAAACTTAAAAAACAAAAAATAAAAGAAGCGTAATGGACGATACTTACAGCTAAGAAGTCTTACAGTAATGTTACGTTAGAGTGCACGCGCATGTACAGAGGCGGATATAAGTGTAAGCTTGTGTATGAGTTGTGTACGGATGTGTAGGTGTAGCGTACCTGTTGTGGTGGGGGCGCGCGGGGTCGGGGGCGGAGTCCCCCTCGGAGCTCTGGCGCGAGTGCGCGGAGGCGGCGGACGAGCTGCCGTAGCCCGACGCCTTCGACGACATGTCGGCCGACGTGTTGGACGAGTTGCGCGAGTGCGTGTGCTGCTGCATGCAGGACGCGCACGAGCCGCCCGCGCCCGCCTCCGCCGGCGCCTCCTCCTCGTCGGGTGTGGCCACCTCGCACGACGGCACCAGCGTCAGCGTGCCCGATAACGTGCTCTCTGGAAATTACGACAGGACATTTCATTGAAAGATATGCTCAATAGTTGGTGTCTGGTTGTAGTTCCAAATCTAAGAAGCTTCTCACAGCAGGGTTGCCCAGTAGACCAAAACTGCAGCTCCACGTTTTTTGAACTTGGTTATCACTAGATAATTAGACAATAGTTTCCTGAAGTTGACAGTTGGCGACCGGTCCCGAACCCATCGTCAGATTGATAGACCTTACCGTAGTTCTTCTTCTTGGTGAGCGAGCCGAAGCCTGAGCTGGTGGTGGAGGAGGCGCAGTCGTCGTCCTGCGGCGCGCCGCCCGCCGCGCTCTCCGACCCGCTGTCGCCGCCCGCTTTGCTTTCTGCTAACTCTTGTTTACGTTCTGGCCTGTAATTGAGGAACACATAATGTTAACTTACTGTTCGCAATACAAATGATTTCTACAAACCTGTACTTATATTAATAAGTGGTAAAGTAAGGCGTTGAAAATTTGTTCGTAGCTGCTAATCTTAACAATTATCCAAGGCTATTTCAAAGCAACTTTTATTATAACACGTTATGAAACCAATGTTAAATGGTAATTTAGTTTTTTAAATGAGGCGCTGCTTATGAAAGATTATAGTTTCGTCGTACAATGCCATCCATAGAACTCTACTGTCACAAAGTTCTATGGATGGCACTACACCACACTCGAAAAGGCTCCGTATCCATCTCATGCCAAGAACACTGGAGTCAAGATTTCGTCGTCAAAATCCTCTAAATGAGCCACAACACAATGATCAGTACGTACACTTTAAAGAGCGGGTCCCCGGAGATCATGGTCATCCGGATGGTGATCCGCAGCACGGAGTTGTCCTGGCGGCGGCGCGGGTCGTAGCCCTCCAGCAGGCAGCGGCGCGAGCACTCGCCCGCGCCCGCCAGCTCCGCCAGGTTCACGTCGCAGAAGCCAAGCTTCTGGTATGAACGACCACCTGCGACCGCCATTTATTATTACTACTTGAAAAACGTACATTAACCAAGACATACATAGTTCATATAATTGTAAAGGATTATTATTAACAACTGCTTGGGTAACTATTACTTGCACAAAAGATCCATTTGAATCAAGATGCTTCAAAGCTTAGATCTGGACCCGAAAACATGATAAGGAACCCAAACTTTTAGCAAATTATTAGTCACAGAACCTCTCACACTATTCCTGAGTTACTAATAAATTCATTTATTCACGCTACATAGTAGCGATGAAATATGGAAATGTACTCGACTACTCATATTCATAACGGAATATTTCAAGCTTTACATAACAGGAACTATTCTGAAGAAATCTCTTCAACACTTTAAACGACTTGACTTCTGAAACTTTACATTGCATTTTTATCGGCGCCAGTCAAAGTTGGTCGTTTGTAAGTCAGCAAAGCATTCCAGCTAAACTTGGAACTTGGGAGTCGACGTAATGAGAACGACACATCCAAACGCGCAATAACGAAGTAAGTCTGCGAGTTTCATTGTCACCAATTCACTTCTGAAATCACACTTTACGCTACATAAAACGAGATGAAACTTGAACATTTCTGCTTCCAACATGCAAAATGCACCGCTGGAGTTGGGGAAAGTTTAATATCGACCCTTTTGTCAGATATATCAAAGTTCTTCTCATGTGTACGAGTTAGTATTTACTTATCCGGTAGCATTTTGAAGATGCACATTTGCACCAAAATTGTCTTTCTCCTAATTACCAAAACTTAATGCTCCATAGACCAATAAAAACTGTACACCTATCTGTGTATCATATGTATTGAATTTGCATACGTTCACAATAATTGCAGCCATCAACGTGTCATCGCGGCGCTGATAGCTTCTCATTACCATCTTTAGTATATTAATGTGCATATCCACTGCTATTAATCGCGTATTAATTATACGCGTGTGTGTATGAATAATTGGTCTATCAGTTATTTGGACAGTGATTGTTTTAATTGCAGACTCCACATGTTCATTAAGATGTAATATGCTATAAACAAAGAAATGGCTGTTGCATCCCACTGCCTATCAATAACTGAAAACACAGTTAAGATGATATATCCGCACCACCCTTACCGTGTTTATTTTTAAGGTTTAAAGTTGACACTAGTATATCAGGTGAATATTTTTCAGGTAACATCACTTAAGGAATTCCTAATCGATATGCGCCGACATCTAATAACTACGAGTATTCAAACCGGACATTCATCATTATTACTAAATGTCCTAAATGGCCCTCTTCATTACGACATTTACTAAATAACGCGGAAAGGATATTCTTTTTTCAAAGCCTTCTTCACTACGACACAGTACTATAACATCTCGGAGCTGATGGTTGTTGGTACATGTTGCTACACACGGTAACTAAACATCCGGAAGATTTGTTACGGGTTGTTCCTCTGCTGCGGTGCTCAAAAATCTTCTAAATCATACAAGTTGCTCACCTTTGCACTCCTTGCGCACGGAGACCCTCATGAGCGCCGGCTCCAGCACGCCGGTGCTCGCGTTGGCACACATCTTGCACATGAAGGAGAACTGGGCGTTCCACCGCACCGCGTGGCTGCGGACTTCCTCTCTGGAATCATAGAAAATAGAACATTAATAAGTAGTCTTTGCACATTGGAAGATTACAGAAGTGTTGGAATCCTTAACCGCAGTGGAAGATGCTATTGGAAAATCCTGTCGAGCATCGCAATCATTCCGATTTTCTTGCCATTTTTAAAAACCCTAATCTAACGTTATAAATGCGAAAGTGTATGTGGAAGGATGTTACTTAAATTAGAACTGAAATAGAATAGAAACTGGATGAATATATAGACTACTTTTGGCGCAGATTCCCAAGGGAACAAGTATGACTCGGGTAAAACCGTGAGATATTGCAACTGGAATATGTTCTGAAAATCCTCAATATTTTTTATCTAGGCACCCACTCTAATATCATACAAAAAACCGTCACTTTTCTCATAATAATAAAGCCTATTTCCAGATCAGCAGAAATCTCCTAGCTATTGATTCAGCAACGGGCGAGGCGAGAAAACGTAGCGCATTGAAGTGCTGATACAACGCTTTCATATAATAGTGGCGAGAGCCGCGACCCTGGGGGTATTCCCTAGACGAGACAATGTTGTGTGTGGAGGACTTAAATGTTAAATCTGAGAGTCAAATACAAGCAGATATTCAATGTATTTTCTCTTTAATAAGAATTGTGTGCTTCCTTCCATATCTGTCCTTACGAGGACGCAGTCCAACGAATTAATGTATAGAAAGTAATGTTTATTATGTTGCTCAAGTAACTCATTGTAAAGTGTACCAGACGTAGGACCAGTAAAGACCAGTTTTTTGTATCAATTTTGTAACGATTCCACAAGACAAGTTTACTTTACATTTTATTTATTGTGCAAGTCGCTGAACTCGGTCTGAGGCGATATTATCTGGACATTGACGGCAATACAAACAAGAGATTGGGTAATGCCATTGATTAAAGTAAACAAAACTGAAGTTGTAAGAAATTAAATATAACTCCTTTCCTGCAGGAAAGGAATTCTCAAAGCATTTGCCATTCAAAGTGCTCAAACGTCAGTGTAAAAGCATATCAAGCTCAGAACCCTCATTTATAATATTAATGGTGTTTGCTAAGTATACACATTGGTGCTCTGCAGTTTCCCACGGCTCAAGTGGCACATGCAAGTATGTGCACTATCTCCGTGGAGCGAGAGCGCCACATTTGTCCGGGTCCGGGATTTATCTAAATCTACGAATGAATAATCTTGAACATCTCCGCTCCGGGCGACTCCATCGTACGAGTGGATCGGGATATTAGGGATTTCGCTACACAAAACGATCGTTCTATTTAACGGCAAAGAACTAGATTCAGAAAACATAAAAAATTATGTGGGTTTCAGTTCAAGCACGTAGGAAAGACGTGCCGGTTACAAATTAATTTGTATTTTATAAGATCGGGTTACTTGGTCGCACTGTGCAAAACGACATAACTATTCTCAAGATTATTCCCCAGACCGTGATGACCCACCCAGCTGTTATTCCTTAACCGCAGGTCAGGGCAGTAACAAGGCATTGTGTTGTCAGTTAGCGCAGGTGGTCCAAACTGCACGAGCTAAAGTTTCCGCGTACAACTTAATACTGAATTCGAACTAGACAGACTCACTTAGCGGACAATATCGGTGGCTTGTTTAGTTAAATGCAAATTGGCTAGTTTGTGTCGGAATTTAGTAACCCATTTCAATCTTGCAATTAGTATTCTAGAATCGTATTCTGGAACACCATTTAAATGTTCGGATAAACCTATTTAAATGTTATTTGAACACTTCTACCTGCTTGCTATGTGTGAACAGGTCACACATAAGCAAGCAGGTTCGTTTCATTGATAATTTGTCAATTTTGCTTGTTAAAATCTTACACCCAAATTGTTTCCTAACAAATGACGTGTAAAATGCGACCTTCAAGTGGTTAAAGGTCGAAGGTCTAAAGGTTCTCCTGAGTTGATCGTATTGGTGACCGGTGTCGCGTGACATAACGACTATACGAGCACATACAGCAGACGGTAGGTTGGGAGGTAGGACGCGACACGCACTTCCTATAAGATAAGCAAGGAACTGCGGAACTAGCTGTACCTTTACAATGTAAATTATATTGGTGTTAAACATGAAGTTTGCATATTAACTTTTAAATTTAAGTGTAATTCTTGATTTAATAAAGGGAAAAGGTTTTAAAAATCTTTTCAGAAGTACCTCTCTCAGAAGTACCTTTGTTATAAAAAAAAAAACTATTTTTCCATCTAAACCTAACAATTAAGGATTGGTCGAAAGAGTGAACCTGCTACAATTATAACAAAAGCACCTCACAATCAGTAGATCGAAATCCTCGACAGCAAGACTAGCATTCATCATTCACGGTGAGCGAGCCAGTACGATATGATCTGATCGTTTCGCGCCGGTGGACACGGCCCTTACACTTGTCTAAATCATTTCCAACTTAATTCCACAAGCTTCATACGCAGGGTCAGTCACTTGGTTAATTTAGGCCTCCCACACAGGGTCAAGCAGTGCGTAGTTTCGTTCTATATTTAGAAAATGAATGAAAGTCTATACTTGTTTCATTGACAATTCCCAAAGCTCAGTTTCGTAACCGCAGCTTTATGATGCGAGCTGCCCATTCACCGCTAGCGGTAAGGGGTGGTGGGAGGACTGCCTGTATCTACATTCTACGTCATAGCAGTAATACGTGCCCACTGTATACTAAATCAAAACAAAATTCCCGGCGGCATTCAAATCGAGTCATTAAAATCCCCCGTATACATATTTACTGCTGTATCCTAACAAAGCTTTGTAAGGCTGTGTTTACGGCTCCTGAATTTTATTTACTGAAATTCTGCTCAGGTATAGCGCGGAGCACGTACCAGAAGTCTAGCACAGATATTATGTCGAGTCATTAAAATGGGATGAACAGAATGTACAATGAGAAAAGGAGACTTTAACAAAATATTCTCAACCGCAAATCAATATTTTCCTCCAAACTAAACATGACTCGCAGGTGCATTATATAAGTGCGATGGTCTTGCCCCGTGGTGTTTGCGTGTCAGAATATTATAAATTAAAATGATAATGACGTCTGCAGGAAGGGAGCCGGCAGGTGACCCTTAGGTTTGGTTCGGTCACGGTGCGGTGCGCGCGGATAACGAACCCGCTGTTATTACACCCGGGGGCGCGATCCACCCCTGGCACACCCGACCGAACCATAGACAGCTACAGGTTAAAGAGGTATAGCGGGTTAATCCTTTTTGTTATTGTATAATATACGAATGGGTTCAAGTATCCAAGCCACTGTCGGCTGTAATTTCAGGTTGCAGAGCACACAACTTTAGATATTGAGATTACATTGCGATTTAGATATTGGGATTACATTTATCAAAGCAAATGTATTAAAATGAACATTATTTGAATATTAAAATATCCTTATAACGGCGTCTGAATGAATATAAACATCAGATAAGATACGTAATACTTGGATTGAGAAACAGCACATTATATGTACATCAAACGCATTTGACTTCCAAATGAAATGCTAAGCTTAATGGTATTCTTAATAAATAGTCAATTCTGTGAAAATTTTAGAAAGCAAACAAAGAGATACATTTAAATACAACAATAATAGTGTAGCAGACTGTCTGTCTGGGAGCCTCGCAGCAAGACAAGATATAATGAGCTCCCTTTAAAAATCAGTTACATTTGCATTTACATCGAGGATACTATAGTCGCTCATATCACTCACACAATACACATATTATAAATAATAAATATTACCATGTTTTGCAAACAAGGAAACCAACGAAGCGTGAGTATGTATTGTAATATTACATATTCCAACCAACGGAGGCCGGCTATCTCACCGTAAGTATAATAAGTATCGGAAATGAAGGAGAATCTACGGATTCGGAGTTGACGTAAAGGTCGCTTGTGGATACACGAACATCATCTCAATTAGATTAACTAGATTGTTAAAAAGCAATATTGGTTTTGTTTCGAATAAATAATAATTAAACTTTATTTAAATTTAAAGAGGAAAATCATAAACAAAATGGGAATACATCGATTTATGATCGCAGCGTAAAATCCCGGATTTGTACTTCCCTATTCTCCCCTATTCTCGATATGGTACCCGAATAAACCTTAATTAATGCAAATCCAATGATAACATCAACAAGTACGTTCTATATGAAGTCATGAGAGAAACATTTTAATTGA
The DNA here is from genome assembly GCA_963082685.1 of Cyclophora albipunctata. NCBI lineage: Eukaryota > Metazoa > Arthropoda > Insecta > Lepidoptera > Geometridae > Cyclophora > Cyclophora albipunctata. The sequence goes on along the minus strand of OY720113.1, from coordinate 560,046 downwards.
TCCGTTGATTATAGTACAAAGCTTAGTTGCAACACCAAACATCGGCTCGGTTCCCTGGGTGACCTCATTCCTGGGTTTACGAGCTAGCCGTCAGCGATGGCGGAAGGGTTGTCAAAAACATGGACTGTGTACACACGGACATCGGAACATTTCATGGAAGTTTTATGAGTACCGTTCATTTGTAATGGTACGGGCTGATTGATTTATAATGGCTGTCACATAAATAGCGGTGGTTATTATTTGATGCTGATTGAAACTGGATGATGGTTATATTTATCGTAGTGGGTGGATATTAGGCATATTCTAGACTTTTCTCTTGGGTCTAGCATTCAAGGTGTAAATTATATCGGTTAATGGCAAGTCTATCTTGAAAAAGGGGAAAAAAAGATGCACAGTTCATATTTCCCTTTTCTATTCGTACTTCACTCAGTCTCATTACCCGCCGCACGTCTGCGCGTCTGCGTACGTGAAGATGCGAACAAACAAATATTTCAGAGAGTACTCGCTCAGACATTTATAGAACATTATCTGTTTGAAACGTATACGTGTGGAAACCGATACGGGCTCGTTTCTTTCACACGAAGTATTTTTCTTTGGGCCTACTCCCTACAAATTTTCAGCACTACAACCTTTATATTCCGAAGGGTGGCGAGGGCGTACCTTGTGACCTCTACTTCTATTCCACCTGACAGACTAGGCGTCAACACTCCCATCAGACCAATTCACATTAATTTACAAAGTTAATTTACTTTATTTATCATAACTTTGGCCAATATTATGATCACAATAAGTGTATTTGTGTAATGGAATTGACCTTCTCACGTTGGCTATTAAAACAAACATGAACCTTTATTAAAACGTTTTGTATCAACTAATTTGAGCATGTAGTGAAGTGTGTAGTAATCGTATCGTGTGTATGAACCGTTAATGTCACAATATCCCGTGAGATACGGGGCCGGGACACGATCGGGAGCAGGGTCGGCAGATGTGCGCGTCTCGGGTGACGGCCAGACGGCCGTCGCATCACATCTGCATATGTAATCAGGCCCTTCGTAACCCTTGCGGAATCACCCACAAACTTGTCCATAAACTTCTATCCACAACAATAATAATCTCGCTTGATATAACAAGGGATAATAACGGTTTTATCTGACGCTTTTTCTGATCTGGCTTTTGACCTTATCATAATAAACGTGGTCAAACAAATGGAAGCTAAACCTGTCGGTCGTGACGCAGGCCGGGTGTACTCATAGAAAGGGATTAGCGAGCACCGAGCGGGGCTAATGGCGAGTAATGAGCGCCGAAGGACGCCGCGGAGCGAGGATCATGTGATTTTTGTCACTCCGCATACATTTGTCACGTGGAAGACTTAAAAACGTAAGCAGATAATCCATTGCAATTTGCGATTCATTGCAGGATAAGGCCACGATACGCGTAATGTTAGCATGATATTTGTGGTAATGGAAAACCGCAAATATATAAATACTAGCAGCGCCCCGCGGTTTTACCCGCGTTGTGCCCGTTCCCGTGGGAATTTCGGGAATTTTTTTACATAAAAACCTTCCTCTTGAATAACTCTACCTATTACAAAAAACCGCATCAAAATCCGTTGCGTAATTTTAAAGATTTAAGCATACAGACAGACAAACAGACAAACAGACACGAAACAGAGACGACTTTATTTTATACTATGTAGTGATTTTACATGCACGTTGTGCGTGCTAGCTACGTTTAAAAAGTGAGTTAAAGTTGACCTGCCATATAACTCTGATATTGGCATCAGTCTCGCGGGTATTTCCAAATCGATATCAAATCTGTGATCCACCCAAACATACTCTATTGTTACCAACTATTATAATTCAGTTGCATGTGTGGCGTGTGGGCTCGCCGACAATATGGCTCATGTAAATTACTCAGGGTTAACCTATTTATCGAGCGGATGATGAGCCTTCCAGATTGTAAACCAAGTAATAGTGCGTTTGATTAATTAACAGTGCAAACATCGTATAATCTGTCGATACCATTTAGAAGCAGGAATAGCGGGCAGAGGAAAATAAACAAGCATTATAAGTTACTTGCGTTAATTGCGCGGTCGTGGCTCCCGGCGCGAGTTCCTGCAGCGCAACCATTACCGGACCAACAAACAACAGAAGGATAGAAATTCGCGAGGAATGAGGTCGAAGCCCCGGGAGGAAGGCGCTCGCCGGCCGCAGGACGCACCAGCATCAATTGCTTTATTGACCGTTTCATAGCGGCCCGATGCGAGCTCTAATGCGAGTCTGATGCAATGCAACCAGTTGCAGCTTTCCTTATTATTCGCCCCGAATAGCTTTCATCGCTCTATGGTGGACGTTAATTTACAAACGATGCACATCGAGACCTGTTTCGTTACGCTTCCTATCCTAATTTCTTCACTCACTGCCGGTTTCGATGCGTTGGGAATTTCACAAGAAATAAACCTATATTTATTGATTACGCATTCTGTTTATGTGGAAATGTAAAGTATAGCTACATGAAAACTGGTTTCTTATAGGTAGGTAAGCTAGGTAGAGTATGTGTCACAAATGCAACGTCAACTTTCTCGATCTATTCCTGTATCAACAACATCGTATTGGCTCGAGATTTAGATATGACAGGATCCTAATTGTGTTGTCGCTATAAATAACGAATGTTTCCCGTTCGGTCGCGGAACAGGGCAGGGTTGTCACTAGTTTAAGATGCGATGTCATTGTCAGTAGGTCGCACTAGTCGGGCGACGCGCGGCGCGGTGCCAAGTGTCAGCCCTAGCGCTTCCACACATGTCATCAATTGGTAGCGCATCGATTGAGAACCAACTCCTACCTGCCATGCCTGTAACGTCGCTATTTAACAGGTGCCAACCCTCGTGACTTTGTTACATATTTGGTTTGTATATGATAAATTAGCAGAATTACGCCGAGTTTGCGATGAAACAATAGCACAGAGCACCTTGAGCGACTACTGTGAGACCGTACAGAGGCGTCAGGTAGGAGGGTGCAGCAGCAATGAATCAACCGCGCGGTGAACATTTCGCGTATTCTGTCATGAAGCGACATTACGCAAATGACCTTCACCGACACGGATGCACAAGCCTGAATAATGGAATCAAAGCGACTCGAACCTCCTAGAAATACAAAACCGATAACATGGAACGCCCATTCATAAAACTTAACAAATTGTAGCTATTTATTTTCGTTTATGGATAACTTAAAAGGAAACATACAATTATTGGCTGCAGTAAATGTGTATAATAAAACCGAACAAAACTGATTCCGAGTACAACACAACCGCATAATGATTCGTTGGCGAGTAATTATCAGTGCGATGTGTTTACTGATGACGAGATCTTATTTACATGGATGACTTCAGAACAATTAATGTTCAGGCGCGGCGCGGTGCCAAGCGGAGGTGATTCCCGAGAATTCAGAAGTTTCTACGAGTATGAGGTAATCAGCCGAGGATTGCAAGTATGACTGTTGCCGATTTTAGAGCCAAATAATGTTTGTTTGCACCGTCATCATCGTGTCAGCTAGTTTCTCGCGAAATACGGACATATTTTTCCCGAAAGTACGAAAACATGTTGAGGGAAAACATGAGCCAAAGTACGAGAGTTTCCAACTTCTTTATATTATTATAGAAGTGGATATAAACGTCAAGCTTAGTTTCGTTGTGAGTTAATCTATTTGGCAGGATTTGTACATAATTCTGTAGAATTTCTCATTATTTCAAAAGGACTTACTAAAGTAGATGTAATAAAACATGACAGACGGGAGGTTTGGAAGGAGCCTTACCTGGAAACAAACAAAGTCGGATCAGGCGCTCAAAGGCTTACGGCGAGTCCGCGGGCATCAGAACAAGTTATGTGTGTTTCATAGAGACTGCTGTTTCTTAAATACTTTCGACAACGGTGTACTATGTTGGCTAAGTTATTCTCTTACGATTTAGTATCTGTAGCGTTTTCAAAAACCAGTGCTACTCTCGTCCTTTCATGTGATTATGTACGACATTCTTTTGCATCAGAATATCTAAAATCACCATCACAAAACTAAAAGGACCAATCAGAACTAGAGCAAACGAATCAAATCCTACAAACATAAAGTACATACAGTGAAACGAGTGGTCAAAGATATCTCATTACATGTCTCAAGTGGTAGTAATTGCGCTGCAGAATGCGGGCGGCATCGAATTCCCTTGACGGCTGATGCGAATGGTGACTAATTGATGCTCGCGGTTGCTGCCTTAGAACGTGGCAGTAGTCAAGGAGAATTGATGCCTGTGGTGGCTGTTCTTTTGATATTGCCGAAATAGTAAAGGAGATTTGATGCTCACTGTTGCTGTTTCAGAATGGTGCAGCAATAATCAAGGAGTCATTAGAGCATTCGACAAAATGTTGACCTTGTTTAGATTTGACCTCTAAATAATTACTTCATCTGTACAGCCTTGCTCTTAGATCGAACATGTTTCTTATTGGTTCTTATAATGGTGGATGCCTTACTGCTAATATCGGTTCAAAGAAACGCTAGCTACTAGCCGACGGTTGTTCGATTTTTCGTTTGTTCTTCTAAAGTACAATATATGTATCTCATTCTGAAGGATGCTGATTTCGTCTATATCTAATACAATAAGTTACCTTCACATAGGTTAAACTTTAATTATTGCGTACAAATGAAACTATTGCACATATAATATAAAACCTTATAATTGACATAATGCCCCGACGGGTCTCATTATAATGATTCGGTAATGAAACGGCGACTCGTTAATTAACGAGTCATTTGTTTAACCGTCATTGTTTGCGAGTCAGTGTATTTTGTGCACTACCGTTTTATTTACATTCAAAACGTTTAAACGTAGAATTATTACGGTAGCATGATTAAATAGTAGCTGAATAAGTTAGTAGATAAATAAAAGGATTTACTTAAGTTTGCACTTTATTAATTTAACTATTGTATTTCGTACAAAAATATGTAAAACATCTTTATTTTAACTAAACACGTGTTGCGTATGAATTTTGTTTTAAACATGCATTCATATATTTCAAAATATAGTTAACAAGTCCAACGCGCGACTACGCAATCAGTCCTACATAAATCATATAAAATTATCATTCACTAATCAACAATCAGCGACCCAAATAATGAAATTAAAGCGTTATTTTACCGATCGAGATCATTACTGAGACAACTCAACAAGGTCGCGCGTTCGCAATCACTATCCGCGGCAATCATTACCCGATGTTTGTATAAACGGACCTTTATTTAACACAGTTCTTTGAAGTCTATTCATGCTACTTCTCTAGCGTCGTAAATAGTGTTCGTGCAGACCAGGTGTTTCCGATATCTCAATACTTTAATCGAAACGAATCTTAGAGCTCTTTGAAGTTGCTATTGGTGACGTCACCCATCGAGAGAAGAAAAAACAAAATCTTTACTACGTTTCAGGTAGTTGTTACATCTGCGTATGACGTAATGGTTGGTTGAGTATCCTCGGCAGGTTCCATGAAACAGCCATTGCCAGCCTTGCCAATGTAGCCGCTTCGAGGAAACTGTATTTTCCATTTAAGTCGCTAAGCAGAAACCCAGTCGAAGTGTGGAAAACATTTGCATACAATATTGCTGTTTTTCCGTGATTGGTCATTTATCTTTGTAGTGTTTTATATTGATATCTTTTAATATTTATCTTAGAACATATGCACTCTTTAAATACAGTTAATATAGGTAAATACTTTTTTTGTTAGCATATTAAAGTGTTAGATATAAAAAACTTGCCAAGTCACATTAGTCAGGTATTCAATATAATGCCTCAGAAGTCATAGACCTTTCCGTTCATGCAAAATTAAACAGTTGACAAATTACAAGGAAAATTTTGTCCAGTAAAGTGTTACAATTGAGTGTCAGTAGTTAGGGTCAGATCGTTTGACCTAATCAGAAGTCGGAGACATATTTAGTAGCCGCCCACCTCCGCCTCGCCGCGGTGCGTCAACCTTTGACCGCTGCCGTCCTCACTAAGGTCCACCTTTAATTAAACTCCACGAATCAAGAGCGAAACAAAGGTATAAAAACATACCATTTTCCTTAGCCTATTTGAAATCTGTTCCAATTTGAACATTATAGTAACTTTTTCGGGGAAATAATGTTTATTTACTTCGATAGTATCGTAAACAAATAAGTCAGCAACAGATAAAGTTGTAACAACGGTAATGTATTCAATGACCTTATAATAAACTAATAGCGGCCGGCCTGAACTAGATAATATATTGTGGAGCGAATGACGGAAGTTGGACATAATTGGATTTAAGGGCCTACCATTGATGTCACGGACTCCACTCTCCTGACACACTTTGACGACCGTTCTGTGTCCATTGTTGTGAGCTCAATTTAGGACATCTCTATAAGTTCCAATATTATTGACGTGATATTCTCAATCAAAGTAATGAACGCCGCCGACAAGCGATTGCCAGTAATTGATACACATTACGCTAACGATAACATATGAATTACGTCGAAGCCTTATTGTTTAATTTTCTAAATGACAGCACCGCTGGCATATACCTACATTAAATGGATTAAGTTACGCTGCCTACAGGGATTTACATTATGTTTTATCGTCATGAACATATTCGTCTAGGTCGTCTTGAATGATTGCATAACCGGGAAAGGAATCACACGCAATTGCTCATCATTTGATGGCAGGACTGGTGTGGGAGTATCTCGACAATTAGCGCGACGGGCGGCGCAAGGACGGCTCCGAAGCGATACGCGCGTCATCGACCGACGAACGTCTAAATATAAATAGATAATAACATACCAATAACTGATATCATAAGAGCGTGGGATTCTCTGAATCATCGCAGTGTTTACAACAAATTAACGAAATAAACAATCAACTTATATGCTGACGGTTCAATTATAAACACTTTCAATCGTACGCTTCAATTGAGGAGTAAAACCGTATCATGATTAAAAATACTTGGTATTTAAACGCGCAGAATGTCCGGAAACGAGTTTTAAATGGTCGGCGGATCCGGCTCATCTGCGAGCGGTAAGGTCGCACAAGGCCGTGCGTGAGCCGCGTGTGTCACCGCGACCGACGAGCCGACGGAGACGCAGTTAGCTTTCCTCACGTAATCAATTAACACCTTTCCTCCCTAAATTCTCCTATTTACCGAGGAAGCCACACAGACCGAACGATTCGACCGCACGCACCCAACAACAGCGGGCCCAACATTACGCGGTTTACGACCGAATCCTCGGCAATATTTATAGAGAGCACTTCATAAACCAACACAATGACGGCAACGCGGCCATTATAATTTATAAAAGCATTAGTTAATGCATTATACAATAATTATATTAGCTGTTCGGAACGACTATGAAAGTTTATTGTCTCACCAGTCATTGTCCGCGATTATACAACCTAGAATATATTAAAATGATAGTCAATCAACACTGGTTTTTACAATTTATTGAGAATCTGTTTAACAGTGAATATTGAAGTATTCAAGTCGCCACTCATGTAAGAAACTTAATAATTCTCATACTAAATAAACTTATGGCACTTGAAGCGTAAGCAGTTACTACTGAAATAGCCTCCATTATTTAAATACGCCATAAAGCAACTTTATGACATGTTCATTCCACATAGTTTTCCGAGTACACACATCGCAACACATCGGGAGTAGGGCAGGTAATAAAGACTGCAGGCAATTTGTGTAAGCCGGTTTTACTAACGAGTGCAAATTGCAGCGGGGAGGACGTTCGGAAAATCGGTACGTAGAGCGATTAATATTCAATCTGGAGCGGATGACCCGTGGCTGAACGTGGTAACTGAGTTAGCGGATCAGCTCCGTGCGCTCCTCGGGGAGCCTCCGCCGCCTCCGCCGGTGAACGACCGAACGTCGCCATCTTTAATGAAATCACCCCACCTCCCCACCACTACCACGGGGGAGAAAATCCTCAATTTTGTAAGCGGATCTTGGCACGGGCCAAGATCCGCTTACAAAATTGAGGATTTTCTCCAGGATATTTACGCCTCCATAATAATATTAACATATTATATACGATACGTTAAATATCAGGAATTCTAGTTCCCGGATCCATTCTACCATTTTCGTCTTTGTGAATAATAATTTCTGGAATATCCTAAAAAGCTGGATTTACTGTATTTTGTCACACAAAATACCTTAGCAGGGTATTTTGTGCTTAGCTTAGCTGTTAGCTTCACGTTTTCCAGGTTATTTTTGTACAAAAAAGGTAAATTTGTGTGTAAAAATTGTGTTAATGTTGTTATATTTAGACCGCTATTCAATGAATATGGGCACTTTGGATGCGAGCGGCAACATTAGCACGATAAGGACACAGCCGAGCCGTGAAAGGGTTCTGAGGCAATAAACATCAAACTCAATTGCCTGAAATAAGAAACCTGAAGTGACAAAAAGAATAATTTACTGGAAATTGTATTTCGTATATTTTATACGAAGTAATAAAAGTGATGACATACTCTTTGCTTAGGTGGTGTTTGCTTCACTACCATGACATTTTGTAATTTATCATAAAGATCGATCAGCGAGAGCTTATTCCTGTACCGCATGACATATACGCACAATGTACCTTTATGGTACATACAACCATCAATACGGTTAAATTCGCTCAAATTTGACTATTGAGCTAATAACGAGGACAGGATAATCAGAAAATACTTTCAAAATTCACTGAAAACACTCCTAATCGACGATGGAAAACTGCAACGGAGAAAACTATGTTGCGAATCGCTGCGATACGATTCCGTGCGACAGTGTAACCTTTGCTTTACGATGCGAATCAATTCCCAAATACTTGCAATGCGTTCGTGCGCATTGCAAACTCGTAATTTTTGAACCGAAGTCGCTCAAACAACGTACTGTTTCCAAGTTGAGACTAATACTGCTCTCATTAATCGATACTTAAATATTGACGTAATCTTTCATGCATTACCTACATGTGAAAATCAGTCATTGAATCTCTGCTAAGGAAGCATTTGACGTTGAGTATGGGCGATGAACCATTAGAAAAAAAATGGTTAAAAAAAATCTACTTCGGTAGTAAGACTTACCATATGTAACAAAATTGGTCCAAAAATTGTGCCTAACTCAGTAGACAGACTTGTCTGTCGCATTCAAGTGCTTATTCACTTCGACTCTACGAAATACTTGGAGCACTGACCCCTCGTTACGGTTATTAGATGATTGCACACTAATCAAACTACTGCCTTTCAACACTTGATGTATTATAGACATAATTGAGGATGAACAATATAAATTCCATCAACAAAGATTTTTTCGATAATTAGTTATCGAAGTAGGAAAGTGAGGATCATTACTTTTTAACAATGCTTGGGTTTGAGATCATCACGGATTTGGCGATTGGATCGCTAAATATGATGTGTTTTCAGTAATTTACCCATTACTTAAGTACATGCTGCCAGACTAATTAAGATTCCTAGTCCTTGTTGGCGATCGGTCAGATCAATGGCACTTGAGTAAGTACTTAACTATTTCCCAACCAGCACGTCGAAGTCGTTAACCATCAAGGACCTTGTACATTCAATCATCGAAAGGGCACAGCGTACTGAGAAGACGACCTGAATACATTAACATTATTGGCAACAGCAACCACAGGGTGGTGAGTGCAGACTGTACATGGAAGAAATATTTTATTAAATATTCTAACACGTATCTATTATTAACATACATATTGTAACATGTTCTATTAAAAACTCAATTCTCATTAACCTAAACAGCTGGGTTTTCCTTAATGTAACGTGCTATCCTTCTCTCCAGCTGAAGAACATATTGCATCTCTATATAAATTACTCAATTCAAAGATATCAAACTCACAAAAAATAGCACATACAGCTAGGGTAAATAAATAACGATATATTTTATTTGTTTGATATACAAAAATATTACAAAACTGGTGCGACCTGATCCAGCCGTGATTCACTGGAAGCCCAGATACTAACTGGAACAAATAAACAGATGAGCGCTGTACCAGCGGCTTGGTTTCGTCACTTGTCTGTCACTCACCGTTATTTGCACAAACTTTTTTACACGTTGCTTTACTTCATAGAAATACGGAGATTCGCTGGAATCTATTTTAATTCATTTAGACCGACGCAGATTTTATTAATTAACCTTTGTGGAAAACATTTTAGTTCTTTGAATCACAACTACAAAAAGGTGGCATACAACGTTTAAGTTAGATAACCAAGCTAAAAGATAGGTGCATAAAGACAAAATATTATTAGAAAAATAATCAAACAATTGCAAATGAAACTGTAAACAAATAGTTACACCAAATCCAATGAATGAAATCAATACACCTAACATACAACATTTTGCCAAACAATTCACAATACATAGCCTTTGAGTCAGGCACGTGCGTGTTATGTGCATTCGGTTTGTCCGCGTGCATGCGCCGCGCCGGCGCATGGCAACGTGCTACCTGTACGACGACCGAACAGTATGTGTGACAGGTACAGCTGTGACGTCACGACACATGACACGTGTCAAATACTAATAATTATGTGCAAACAAAGATTGTGAATGAGACGCCGTAATCAGATAACAAGACGAAATCGTCAGCTTTAACTCTACAATAGATAAGTTTTATTTATGGTTCGATTCCGAATATTCCCTGAAGTAAGTAAGACTTCCTTACAGACATGTCGGGCATGTTTAACATGTCAAAGGAAATGAAAAGCTCTGTATCAACAGACAGAAAACAAAATGGGAATATGAACACAAAAATATTAAGGAATGAATGAAGCGGAAGTATACCGAAATAACGTCCGTTAATGTATGCGCGCGCGCATCGGCCTCGTCCTGTTAAAGACACTCTTTATTAAGGACGACACCGCTTTGATGTGACAAAAATCACCATCGGCACGGAACCGAATCGATTCATCACGGTTATTTATGACACCATTTCATAAAATTACGAAACATACCAAGATTTATAAGACACACTTGTGTTTCCTCACATTTGTTTTGATATTTTGAAATGCTTCGACTGTAAGGCTATGAAGGAGATTAGAAACTAACCAAAGTACCTAATAGATAACATTCAGTGGGAAGAAAATGTCGTGAAAAATAGGGAAAAGATAAACTATAGATTCAAAATACTGCGTGTCTCAGCTAATGGCATGTTTGTTTACAGTGGGGCTCTATTTAGAGCCGTGTAATAAAAACAAGCTCAAAGTATTCTGCTACATTTCGACAACATTATCCAAAGATTCCAAGATACATAAAGCATTCCTGAATCTAAACATTGCACAGTTCAAAAGGGAATTTATGACTAGGAAAGATTCGGAATAACTATAGGACTTTTTAGCTCAAGTGTCGTAGTTTATCTAACGTGTACGACGCCACTTTTAATGTTTCTTGTGCAAAGAGATAAAGATAATACGAATATCTACGTCGCTAGAATATCAAATGTAGGAGATACAGTAGTGAATGTTAAAAAGAATAACGTCATTACAATGTTTTATCAAATAAGCAAACACGCTTGTGTAAAACATGATTAATAGATTTGCACAAGATTTCGGTATTTGAGAAAATAAACAGAACTATGTGCTTATAATATTTAATTTTCTAAGAATGCATTGGTGCCAGTGATGTTTTCGTTTGCATGACTCGTATTACACTTTTTATCTCCAGTCAGTTTGACTTGGCTTAAGTGGATAATTTGATATCAAGAATTTCGTATATTGAAAGATCCATCATCATCTACTGCTTGATTATTTAATTCCTAAAATGCTAAAACCTATATAATATAATAAGTTATTTAATCAAAACTGTTTCCTCTGTAATGAATTTGCTGGGTCTTCGTAAAGAATGTCACATCTTTGAACGAAGGTGCCGAAAGCTCTGCACCGTGTTCGTCAAAACGACAGGTTTATTAAATACAACTCTGTATAGGGAACGAGAAAATGTAATTAAAACTCGGATAGGAAGCCATTACGGCTAACCGAAATTCAGATGTTATTCATAAAGAATTTATGGCGCAGAAAATTATGTTACCGGCAATTTAGATACCTATAGATAGATGATAATTACGATTGTAATAAATCTCAATAATAATGTAGAACTGTGTTCACAGTGCAGAAAAATAAAGCGGGATACCCCCTACGAGCTAGCTCCACTACGAACTTTCCATAAACTCAAGAAACTGACTCACAAAAAGAAACTACTAAAACAATTTCTACATGTCTATGGAATTAGTATATTTCCATAGATGTCATTGGTTCGCATGATGTTAAGTGGAACCGGTTGTTACACGAAACGAGTCGAAGTGATCGGTTCTCGTGAGTGCAACTAGTGCCACATCAAACGGTTCATACAGGCATGTACCGAGGTAAACGATAGGCACAGTCTTATATACCTATACAAACATGAACGAAATAGTCAGGTAAATACTGCGTAAAATCTGTTCGGAATATTATTGGACCACCTTTGAGATTCAACATTTAACCCATTTAGACCTACCGTACCACATAGGGTACAGTAAGTTTAAAAAAATATAATTCGTTGCTAATATATTTTTTTTAAAGTTTAACTTGTTTATTAGTTAACTTGATTTGTTAGCTTTATGTAAAAAAATATAAAACATAGTTTTTACTAGTAATTTTGAAAATACTTGTGAATATATGGAGCTGGGTCGAGAAAAAATAATTGCAATGTTTTCGAGAAGGTAAGTACAGAATTATTTCTGGTAAATAATATTATTTATTAGTTATATCCTAAAGTTTATAATATAGTCAATACTATAACAACTAAAAATGATCGGTAAATACAGTTTTGTAAGAATTATACAGTTTGAAAGTAGGTGTACCATATACGGTACAGTAGGCCTATACGACATCTAAAATCACTAGTATTTCATACATTTGAAAAATACTTGGTTAGTGACATATTTTGTAAAATTTGGAGTTATTTAAATGGAATTTGGTATGTATAAGGTTATTACTTTTTTACATAATATTCGCTGTTAATTATCCTGCAATTCCCACGGGAAACTAATATCTTGGGTACTATTTTGCTAAAATTATTATTACATTCATATATTTGTATTCTAGGTCTTTGACTCTGCATGATATTGCAACAAACTTTGAAGATGAAGACGGGTACCAGTAGTCATGAGCAAGAATATGGTATTTTCGTACTGCCACCTGCAACTGCTAATGCCGATCAGACCGATGAAGATTTATAGGTGGACCAGGCAAGATTAGAGGCATGTACCACTTTTTGCCCTGAATGCATATTCGTAATGAATACTTTGGTGGTAAGTCTTGCCTATTTCACCCATAAATCTTGGATTCTTTTTGTAAGGGCTCTTCAGATCCACAAGCTACGTCCTCATCAACCTCTGGATCTCCTGAACCTCTAGCCACTTCAGCTGGTGCTCGAAGCAAACTAAGAGGCAAATTATGGATTTCCACGCGATTTCCATCGTTTGCATTGACATGTCTGAGCAAATTGCGTGGCTGCTGTGCGGAGATACTGGTGGGAAGATGGATTTGCAAATTGTTCTATGTCTTATTATACATATATCCGAAATAAAATGAACCATTGCCAAAAATCGGGTCCTATTCGTCCACCATCAATAGCATCTGATAATCTGATGACGAAGAACACCACGATACTGAGCAAGGAAAACGGATGAGATGTGGACAATGTCATAAACTATGCCTGACAAAATGTGCCAAGTGCGAAATATGTATCCAAATAAAATGTTTTTTTTATGTATTATACAAAAACTGAATAAAATTAGTTGCTAAAAATATCGAACTTTTTGTATGCGTATAGTCCTACCGTACCACATAGGGTACGGCCCCCCTACGACCCTCCTTTTATTACAGATTTTTTTTAATGTGATTTTTCTGATCACAAGACTCCTATTGATAGATATCAGCAATAAAAACACAACATTTTAACAAAAATAGTTTCCGGTCTAAATGGGTTAATATAGCATGGCTTCTATTGAATGCGTGCGAATGTTCCGTCCTTTATTTTTCACCATTGAGAATGCTGTATCAGTGCGCTTTTATTTCACTGTAATATTATACAAAATACTTTTATGAATGTCATGAGAATATAAGATTGAAATAGCGTATAATTTGTTGGGGTATAACATTCATAGAACACTGAAGGCGCTTAAGGTGTTAAACTATTTACCAAAGAACTCTCGAGCGACTTGCGAAGGGTTAATGGAAAGCTAATGTGCTATTGATCCTCGAACGTAAGGTTTGGAAAGGTTATTAACGGCATGAGGGTTTACCTATTGAACACTTTTAGAAACAGACGGGAAAAAGTAAAGGTTATCTAATAGCAGTAATAGCCCTGTGAGTGTAAAGGTATGAAGGTTTCTGTCTCTAACCCATATGTATTACTTTAACAGATACCTACTTTTCAAATGACGATATGATTGCCAGGCGCACAACATAACTGATAAAAATTCAATGTGCAACCAATAGCTCGGTCTACTTAAAGATAATATTGTGGCTCATTTGCAAGCATTTGCGTTGCCACACCGCTCACCCACATGTACAGTGATTGCCTCATACAAAGGCACATCACCAGCAATTTGTGCAGTGCGAATTGCAATTCGCTCACTATCCTCACGTTACGCGCCAAAGCGTTCGCAAACTCATCTTCGCTTGCGTTAACTATTACAAAACTTTCATTTGACATCACAACACGCGATACACCCGCAGCGTGTGTTTATTTAAGGTTTATCCAACGGATTGCGGAATCGATTGTGGTAATTCCTTGGAGTTTTAAATAAAGTGGACGTTAAAAGGTCGTTACTCAAGCTTAGACAAACATCATCCGAAGAGCCGTCGATGAGAGTAATGGAGATATATTTTTTGACAGTCGGTTTATGTTTGCGAACGCACGGTATCGACAGGTCGGCACACGGCATGTGTATTGCAAAGTTCAAAGTGTTACGTTGACAGGTGCTGCGCAGACGCCGCTCTCGGCTCGGTTTGTTTAGCAAACATTCTAACAAATATGTTAACGGTTGTTTAGTTTGCATTTCCCAGGAAATCGTTAAAAACTTTACAAGAATCTTGGAATCCAGTTTGAATGTTTAGCTAGTTTCTAATACAGGTATCTAATTGAATTAGAGATAAAAAGGGTCTGTCTAATGCAACGCGACGTCATCAAGCGAGCGTATCGTGTTTGACGTGTCGGTCGCCGGCGGGTGGCGGGCGGCGGCTAGATGCGGCCCACGGAATGCCGTCCGGTGGGTGACGGCGACCGCGGCGACGGAACGATTTACACGCCCGTTTACCAGATAAATATCAACCTCGGATAACGAGACAATGTAGATTTACATATGCATTCATTACGGACTAGATGCATGTAGGCGGAGATAATCGCCTTTTTGCAAAACTTATTTGTTTACATGCTGTGCCTTAGACGGGGAATTATTCTCGACTAACAAGCAAAACGAACGCAAAAGACTAGGAAACAAATCTCGTCATTTGAATCACCAACAAACGATGGAAATGTTTTCAAACGGGACAGCAGACCATCTCGTCTCGATTACCATGTCAAGATAATTAACACGCTAATCAAAGACGTGGAGGTACAAAAAAATAATTTAACGGTGGAAGGTGGTTGTGGTATTAATTAGAGCTTTTTCATTTAATAACAATACAGACGACAACCGCAAACAAAGCTGTCGGCGCCAGGAGAGGGCGCTATAACTCGACAAAGTATAAAAATGACGTTTCTTTCCTCCTGGAAACCTTTCAAAATCCTAATATTAATTAACGCCTGGGAAATCTTTTTTTGAATATTTTTTTTGTAAATGTTGGAAATTACGGGTAATTGCCGAATCATGGACGGAAAACCCTTTGTTATTATGACTAATTGAAGTAAATACAAAAGGATAAGTCGGCGAGGATTGACGCCAAGTATGTCAGTGTGACGTGGAGGAAATAGGAAGTGCGGACACACGCCTCCGCCACCACCAGCCCCGAGCTATATATAGAACCGACCACAACACTGTACATAACACTGAAACACGCACTTGGGTACTAAATGATAATATTTACATTCATTAACGAACAAAACAATTTCACAACAGATTTTGTTCAACCTAACCACCTAAACAAAAACATCACACACATCGAACTTCAGATTATATATATATATACTAGCTGCGCCCCGCGGTTTCACCCGCGTTGTACCCGTTCCCGCGGGAATTTCGGGATGAAAAATAGATGTTGTCCGATTCTCAGACCTACCCGATATGTACACAAAATTTCATGATAATCGGTCGAGCCGTTTCAGAGGAGTTCAACCACGGTACCCGTTCCCGCGGGAATTTCGGGATGAAAAATAGACGTTGGCCGATTCTCAGACCTACTCAATATGCTCACAAAATTTCATGAGAATCGGTCGAGCCGTTTCGGAGGAGTACGCGAACGAACACTGTGACACGAGAATTTTATATATAAGATAAGATTATGCGTCGAAGAGAAAGAAAACAAGTCATTAAACTCGGAGTGTAGACGTTGCAAATTTCACTTTTCACATGAGCACGGGCGAGCCGGAGCGGGCATTACTCAACGATTAATGTCTAATTAATACGACGACGGACCAGCTGTGTGACGGCATCAGAACACGTGTGGTGCGTGGAGATGTTGGGCCATAGCGCACCGGTTCGTCGACCCTCGCGCTCTACTCCCAGCTCTTGGAGGCTCCTTTGTTCCTCATCACGAAAATAAAGCGCGAGCATCACTCCATTGTGCCCCGACTGGATCATTTATCATTATAGTGAATGCCGGTGACTCGCTACCGCGATCTTTGTGCGCTACGGTTCCATTTCAGAGTCTTTTCAGATTAAATTATTTAGTGTAGCAAAGAATTTAATAATGTCATAAAACTTTCATTGGCGTTCATTGTTTTGTCACACGCGACCATTACGTAAAATAACATGCAGATAAGAAATTAAGATTTTCTAGTCGCAGATAAGTTAATTTTCGAACTAAATTATAATTAAAACAGATTAATCTTTGTCATCCTCGCCGTCGTGATTACTATCACTAAAAGTGAGATGATCAGATTACCGCTGCGAGAGAGAAGCTTAGACGTAACCCGATAAAATAGAAATTAACGTAAAGCTGCTGGATTTATACCAGAGATAACTGGCGGCTCTACATCAAGAGATATCATTTGAACCACCTTCCGGATTGAAAGGTCAGCTTAGAATCAAGTTCACATTTGAAAATGAGAATGAAACAGCATATACTTAAAAACGGGGTTGGCATGACGCCATACCACCATTTACTCGCCCTTGTACCATGGTGCAATGCGGGTCTCAAATAAAAACAACAACTTTAATTAGTGTTCTAAACCAGAACAGAACCGGTCCCGACACGATCGAATAACTATCAATTTAAGTCCATTACGTAAACACAATAAATATATACGAAATATTAAAAGCGTCGTTTAAACAAAAGTGGAGTTACGATAAGAAGCAAACCTAATGTATTGTGCGATGGAATTATTAATTTGTAGTGTGAACAAAAGAGACTTTACAACAACAAAAAGTCAGATATCGTGACGTCTTTCGCCGTAGACAATAGCGACGACCGCGACCGCGGCCGCCTCGGTACACGCTCTTATTGACAACGGAATAAGAGTCGAATTAGTAACACTCAACGAACAATTTATAGTAATGCAAAGCGAAGTGCGATAATCATATCGAACAATTGGGAAAACATTATGGACATCTAAAGACTCAAAAACACAGAGCAAACTCAAATTCATTTTATATGGAAAATAAAGTTAAAATCTCCAAGTTCTACGGTTGTAGGGATTTAATTACCATGAAAATCCAGATGTGATTGCATGAATACGAAATGAATTAATATTGTTAGCGGGTAGCGCGTGCCGAGCGAATTCCTCATGCCGATGTTAATGAATAGTTATATTTGATTTGAATAACAAAACAAATTCATTAACGATCCATCTACACTTTTAACACGACAATGATGTCATAGAACTGAAGCATGACCCGGCGGTTACCGTCAACCGTTACTGTTGTGCTAAAATATTTCCATAATGTTGTGTAGCGAGTGAATCACGATCGAGGGGTAATGATACTAAATGTGCAATCTGAAGAGCACCAAACAAAACAAATAGGTAATAGAATTGTGCTCCATTATTGCTGAGTGCATTTGATGCACGGTGCCGGCATCAAGTCACGCGTCAATTGGTGAGCGGAGATGGACCTCCGCATTCCACTACTCCCCCCTTTAACTGGCGACTTCCCTCGGAGGTCGCCGCTAATCGAAATGCTCTATCTATGCCTAAGTATCTGGAACACTCTCCTCAAATCATCAATAACTTCATGTTGCCTGCCTAATCCGTTAGACGTGATGTGTCGAAATCCAATTAATAGTATTGGAATTGATTTTCAAGATTAGTTGCTATCACGTACGTATAGTTATTACGGGGCGTCGCAATGTAATTTAAATGTTAGCAAGAAAACTTTCAATCGAATAGAGTACAGTGGAGGCATGCCAAACTGAGATAACAATCAGAAGTCGCCAGGAAGCGCTGCGCTAATGACGACACAAGAGTTATTGTTTCTTCGATATCATCCATACATGTTATTCATTGAATTTCGATTCATTGAAATATGTGGCGTGTAAAAGCATGTTTTGATAATATAGTGTACGTTAAACTGATGATCACACCACACAGTATACCAAAATGAGTTTGGTATCGTTATGAACATATTACAAAGTGGCACAAAGCAATTTACTAAAAGCATTTAACGATATCGCTAGTTAATATAAATGATATAATAATGAGGCGCGTTTGTTCATTGTGATATGTCGAGTCCACACAGGGCGGTGTCAGCAGCGACCTAAGTAAATACTTAAACGTATTACAATAACGTGTGCGTGGGCCGCGGCCCGGCCTGGCCGGGGCGGGCGTCCTCCCAGCTGGAGTCACCCGTGGGAGTCGCGTGATCGATGGACGAGAACTAGCAACTTTTATACGGAAAATATTCATCCGGGAATTCCAATTTAATTTCCACGAACACACCGCGACGAGGGCCTAATTCCACCCAGATTTAAATCAATTAAGGCCAAACGCACGCTTGTAAAGTGCAGCCGACCACAATCCAGTTATTAAAATGAAACTGCACAACATTTCAAACGTTTTGTTTCAACAAATATGCATGTTTTGATGTTCCGACATTGTACGTCGCTGATAAGAACATTGCGATATAGGGAGTATAATTGAAGACATTTGTAATCCGATCGACCCAGATTGATTGACGGCAATGGAAATGAGACAAAGCAGATTCATTAGACACGCTCCGCGCGTGGGAACGATACTCTCCCGGGCCCTATGATAGAGAAATAACTTCATCTCTCTTGCACCCCACCTCAACGATACGCGAGACAGGGATGCACAATCTGAATGACTGTCTCGTCTCGTAGATAAGTGCGGAAACTTCGTCAATGGATATTCTGAAAGCTAATTTCCATTTAAGTTATTGAGTTAGAAAGCGAAAATACGAGACAACGGAAATAATAAATTTGTGTCCTCCCTATTTATATGACGGCAAATATAAAGGTTTTACGGATATAAAAGTCAAACGGGTCTAATTTAAGTCGGTGATAGGTTATAAAAGGCAGAAAAATTCGCGACGTTGACGTAAAAAGTAGCGCCTTTGGGGTCGTAAAGACCGCGAGAAGTAATAAACAAACTCGGGGTTGGTTTAATTTCACGGTCGACGACGCGAGGGCCCGCGGCAGCCGTCACCAGCCTCTCATCCGACAGTAAAATGTTAATCAAACCATTTGAATAAACGCGATACGTTTCAGATCTAATTTGATGGCTCATTTGTTAACGCCACAGATAGATATTGGAAAACCATCACCATATTTTATGATCCAAGGAATTAAATTGTGCAATTATAACTTTCAGCCTTCGTCCAACGTATATAATGTAAAATTCAACTCGCCAAATACTTCATTATATTAAACTATGCTCAGTTCCCCAGATGCGTGTTCCCGAACATGTATTAGGTATGAGCTAGGCGGGTGTGGTTAGGCTCAATTTCACAAGTACCCGCGTCCCGTCCGAGTGGATTAATGAAACATGATTTATCGTCAGTTCAACAACGGCCGCGAATTCAGTTGCGTCAATTGGAACATACCGAATACCGATCTAATAATGTCTCTAATTTTATATTTATCGACGCTGGAGTTGAGCGCTCGTGACGTTCAATGTAACCAGGTTTCGACATTGTATTGAGAACGTCACATAAAACCTACTCTTATAACTTGAAACTTTAGGTAAACAAATAAGTTTGTTGCATTATAAGTTACTGTTATTTAAATCCAAAGACAATCGCAACATAATTTCAAGGGTAATTTATTCACCTACTTGCATTAACTATCTGCGGAGACGTCTTTTGTATGCAAATGTGTAAATCAGTATGTGTTGATGGTGGAGTGGACTGACCTGCTGGAATGCTCCTGGAAGTTGCCGCCGTCGAGGAGGCGGATCTTGGCGAAGAGCACCGCCGACACGAAAGGCACCTCGGTGAGCTCCTCCAAGCAGCACTGCACCTCAAACTTGTATCGTTTCTTCTTCGTCATGAAGGCCATGACGCCAACATCGGCCCTCAGCGTGCAGCTCCGCGCACCACAACACAACGACACTTCAAGACACTCAACAACACTACACTTCACATAAAAAGTCAATTAAAAAACCGACTACACTAATATCTTTGTAAATATTCTCAAAACGATTAAGTGGATAAGTAAATAGATGGAGCTATTATTTTGGCATCAACGTTGTTGCGTTCTGTTTGGAGATAGAGCCGGCCGTCCAGTCGCATAGCTGCCGATGTAGTCAGACTGGAAACAAACGATGATTGTTTAGCGCATTATGATAAAGACACCGCCACAATGCTAGATAACAATGAGGATAAAAACTTGGCCAGTTGAATGGTTGTGATTGCGCAATGTTTCGTCTCAATATAATATGTATTTTGTTTGGTTTGGGTTTTCAAAATGGATAAACCACAGGAATGGGGACAAGTCGTTAAACAGAACCGCAATGAACAACATCTGGGCCAAGCATTTTCATATTAACATGCATTACTGCTGCTTGCATGTAGACCACTAAATGCACTAATTCCACATTACTTTTAGAAATACATTTTGGAATCATAAATGACCGAACGGACAGAATCAGATTATTTATTTTATTCGTACCTGACAAGAGCAAAAATCAATACGGCTTTGGCGTCGCAAAAAAATATCAAATTATAGTGAATTGGCACCCGCTCCGAAAAGATGCGTGCAAAAACATGATAACGTGAATGATTCCAATAAACATCGATATTGAAGAGTTGATGAAACTCAATTTCGTTAATAATGATGAGAACGATGTGCTAACGACAGTCTCCGACGCTGCAAACGAACTTTTGAAGAAGACGATTCAAGTTCGTGACTTTGAGTCATTACTCAAACACATCTTATTCATGGACTTATAAAATGCTAAGTGCCTTTTTTAGGGAAGTCAAAGCCAAGTTTACAAACAGCTCGAGTAAAAACCAAGCGAGTGTTTTTGTTTGTATGAATTATTATTATAATAAAAATTGGCCGAAAAACAGGCATTAGCCCATGTATATTATATTTGTCCCAACGTTGAATCGTTTCAGTTAGGCATTACGTATGAAGATATATGGTTGAGTATACGTACTTGGTTGCCAAAAACTGGGGGGTTTGCAGCGTGGAGCATTGCCAGTTCAGACAACCCTCTAAGCACCACACTCCAATTCACATACTCTGAAACAATCATCGAGATATTCCATTTCTGTATCCATTGTCAATAAACTAACATTAGTCTTTATGAAAACGCAATGAATCGGAAAGAGATATTGCGACAAAAATGTCGTGATTGATTTAATATTCAATAGCATTTTCGTTCGTATTGATTAATGTTTGCCTACAGTCTGTTGTATTTTTCGAAACGATAATGTAATAAATGATTACCTTCCTACGATTACTAATTCGACACAGTGCGGACTACCGACTACCAATTTATGTGTTAACGAATTCCGTGTGGTTAGCTCGGGTGAAATCAAAATACTGAACATGATTTCATTTTTATTCGCACGAATCTCATGAAGGATGCGAATAATCGCAATTAGGTATTAATCAAATATATAATCAGAATATTAAGATGTGCCGTAATGAGTGCAATTTATTAGATATTGAGCTATTTGCTGTGGCCTTCGCGTGCATCTCGGAACAATTTGCAGCAGCGAGGACAGGTGCGTGCTAGTTCGGACCAGAAACAATGCGCAGCCCAGAGACACGGCGGACGAGCCATTTACTATTGACAACAACCCGCCGAGAACGGTTCACAAAACGATCGAGCATGAGATCAACGTAAGCCACGCTAGTGTACACGACGCTAATGTAAACAATATAAAATACTATTTTAACAAAGAACAGTTTATAGATGAGTTTGGAGATGTACTTTGATGAGTTCGCGAGCCCTGGCCGGTTGCCAGACATAAGGCAGATTCGACGGCTCACCTTGAAAATAAAGCGCGGAAATTGTTTCTGGTACGCCCCAAGGGCCTCATCTCAAGCGCTGGGTCTAATTAACTCTTTAAAAATCGAACTATGTATAAACTCTTCATAAGGTGTGATGCTGATAAAATTATATTCATGTATAAACTGAGGTTTAATCCAGAAAGGTATGTATAAACCTGTTCCACAGTTTTGTTGGTTTATGTTTTCGTGCACATGGCTGACCAAATCAATTGTTATCTGTTCTGGCGTACATCGTCTGTGGCGCCACGGCGACGCCCGGGCCCGCAGATACCGGGTTGACGTGAAGCGCGCCAAATTACTCGCTAATGAGCGCAGCCATGCGCTGCCATGACTACGGCGCGGACCGCAAGCCACGCACTTGTGGCGGATATGGCCATAATAAGAATAGACATACTTATCCCTATCATCATCCTGTTAACTACAGTAATCGGACAGGACATTTACAATAACTTTATTCCGCATTTGCGATTTAAATATATTAAATAAGCGACATAAAATATTAAATGGAGGTGTACTCCATAAACATTCAACCATAATAAACCTAAATATTCACACCAACGCGGTTTATTTCGGTACACTTTTATCAGGGACGGCCAGTTTTAGCGAAGCCCCAATGCGGTGATATTTCACCGGGTGATAGGCGAGAGCGACACACGTACCTCGCGTTTGGGTAATTGTCGCGTTCCACTCGATGGATCCGTCACGCTCGACTCGGAGCAGTTTAGGGTGAACGATCAATCTGTCAAGCCGTCGATGTTGCGACCGCCACGGCAAAACATATAAAGTCGTCGGCGAACTTTCTCAACTTATCTTTATTAACTTAACACTACAAGTAAAGTGTAAACTTCTCGACCAGATTAATTTTTCTTATTCCATTCCCACGCCAACAATCGCGAAGTCGTAAAAAGACTAAATTACAAAGTAAAAACTCGTAAACTTTGAGATGTTGTTCAGAGAGCTTCTCGAAATAGTGGCAAAAAATCGGTAATCCGTCGGCGACGTGCTCATTACCAGCGTCTCCACCTGACAGCATCAGGTGGTGACGTAATCGCCGCTGGAGCGTGCAGCGGCGAGGCCGATCGATCCACTACGCCGTGCGAGATGTGCAAAAAGAACGCGCCGGACACGACTTTAACGTTTGATGGATGATTCCAATTGGGACTGTACAACGTCACAACTTCAAGAGCGTTAGATACAATAAAGTCACTTTTTCGGACAAACTTTGCGAAAGTTTTTTTTAATAGACGAATTATATGATTAAGTATGCTAACCCAAGCGCCTCGAGTAACGAGGGTTTCTGTAATTTGACAAGGGACTGAATGTTATCCCCGATTCGCACGGACTAATCTGAACATTTTCGACGAAAATTATAATAGACTGTCACATCGTACTGCATAATCATGTCAAGATAATTAGGTCTGCGTAGCCAGGTGCGTACGATCGATCGATGATTGGCACCGGCGTCACGACCATAGGGGATAAGGAAAGGGGAGCCCCTCGTACGTGCGTTTACATAATGCTGCAGTTATCACACACGATTGGACTGACACGTTAAGTCGTGTAAACCGTATAATGCATAGATTTACGTCTGTCGGTTCCAACCTTTTTATTTGATTACCCACCAGTGTTATTTTAATCCCGAAATCGAAAACCAAACACGAACGTCCCCCAGTTACATGACGGAGCAAATTAATAAAAGACAAACAACATAAAATTACAAACAGTCACTTGGTACTTCCGCACACAACCGAAACAGGCTTTAATAACAAAAAAAATAAAATCATGACAGTCCGACGACATTGCCACCACCATGAATCTGGTAAAAACAAAATCTTTTTGCGCTACATAATGAATGTTCTTTGCGAAGTCACGCAAACTATGCTTGACTGAAATCGGTTATAAAAAATTGCTCTAGAGCTGAATAAGACTCACGAATGATAGCGATTTATAAATGATCCATAAAAAAAAGACAAAAACTAGGGATTACATCATTTGATTGCAGTCTTTTGACAATTAAAGCAAAGTTTATTGTATTTAAGTTCAAGGTCACGGCTGCACTAATGTTTATTAATGTCTAACCAACGCGCCTTTCACGTGTGGGTATCGAAAATGTGGTCTTGGACAAATTGGACAAGCCTGCAATGCTACCGACTCGTCGACTTTCACTGATCCCATTAGTCACACATTAGGGACATACCTTTGAGTTATGCTCGCCATTATTACAATTGTTTATATTTATTAGGCGTTAAGGTGTACGTACGACATACATATGTACATAAGTAGAATTACTAAATGACTTTCAAACTTCCCCATATGCCTAATGTTTAGAGAGTAGCGCTCTCAAACACTATTATATCCTTATATAGGAATGTTTAGGATCTTCAGCTTTATTATATTTCAAAGATTATTATTAAGTAATAATGGTGCCTCAGGCCTGTATAAATCCTGTTTACTGTACAATTAAAAAATACATTATAATTATAATGCTTTCTACTACTTAATGTCCAAAGCTCGTCTTAGATGTCTCATATGAACATGATCCGTAATGCGGAGGTGAAACGGACAGCGGTTGCGAGGGAAAGTGCCGAGGAAACTCCAGCCAGTTGCTTTCATATAGGAAATCAGTTGAAACCACCACATCTTGCTCACGACGAGGTAATGGACGTGGTTGGATCAAACTGACGACTAAAAAGTAAGTAAGTTTACTCGTAATATGAGTGTGAGGTAAGGTACTCATTACCTACTTTGATCTGTTTGCTTACCTACCTAATTTAAACTTGATATGCGATAAAGTGCATCTAATTGTCATTAGTTGGTTATTGACTATTACATCATCAAAAACCTAGACAGATACCAGCGAGTTCAGTAAAACAACAAAACAATGTTAATGATGCGCTAATTACGTAAATCGGATTGATACACAAAATTAAATCTCCTAATTCCAAAGAAGATCGTTCTAGAACATCCGATCACACCCAAAATGAAAACAAACAAACATACGCAATAGAAACACAATTAGCAGTTACAAAGACTATTAGCAAATAGAACGGAAAAGTACGCGTTTTCCATTGAAAAAACTGTTGAAAACGTCCTCCGAATAATTACGATTATTAATTGTTACAGCTATTATCATACGCGCTTCCTTCACGCTAAACCCATTAATAAAAACACGACTCATTTGTATGCGCGGATAATACACGAAAATATTAAGTTACGTCAGTTGAACAATATCCTTTTGCATTTAATATACACCTAACGTATTACCATATTCGTATACAAAGCTGCACATATCAAACAATAATTTAAATTAAATTACTAGACTTCCTATAAACATTACTTTGTAAACGAAGGGCACTAACTAATGTCCAAATTCATTCAAGACCCTGAGTGTATAAAGACATTTTGCAATCAAGGCGAAACCTCGGAATGAGAGTCATAACCTCAAATTCAAGCACGACCCTTAGTGTTAGTGGATGCCAAAACCAAATAGAAGCAACCATTCATCCTCTTATCTTGTTTGGCATTGCAAGGTTAGCTTCAAAACGCTACAACAGCAAGAAATATATATCCAATACATTTGTCGTGCCAGGTAACTAGACAAATTAACTTTACTGCATCAGTTTTATAGTTGGGTCGTGAAATATTATTATTATTGTCGTCGAGATGCAGAACGGAATTTTACTTGAAATAAAAATGTTGCATATGGCACAAACTATGTGCATAGAGAAATTCAGCTGTAGCATAAATCAGTCTGAAATTGCTAGTTTCGTAACCTTGAGACGAATGTGCACCATTTTTCCACGACCTATTCTTTTGCTGCTCTCATTCCAAAAAGAGCCTATTTCAGAGACTTTCGGTTAGCAAGAGAAACTTGCTAAGTTGCTACTCGTCATGTTTTGGTGTAGTATTAAGGTGGGTACAGATATTGGGAGGCACGCGAGTGGTTTGCCACGCATGCCTCAGGCTGTGTAGTGGTGTGACCACTGAGAGCATGCACTGCGAGCATGTAAATGGTCATATACCTTAGGGTGAAGCATGCAAAGCACGTGTCTCATAATTTTTGTGTCTAACTTTAGGCGCATCTTTAGCCAAATCCGGGTGAATTAATCCACATGATGACGTTACATAGATAGCTAAGTACTGCAATACAGATAAGTAAAGTTTTTATTAGCCACTTCACATCTTATCTAGGAGTAAAACCAACGAGT
Organism: Cyclophora albipunctata; assembly: GCA_963082685.1. Taxonomy (NCBI): domain Eukaryota; kingdom Metazoa; phylum Arthropoda; class Insecta; order Lepidoptera; family Geometridae; genus Cyclophora; species Cyclophora albipunctata. The sequence continues at coordinate 533,170 of OY720113.1, read as the reverse complement.
TATCTGATGATAAACAAGACAGTATCTTCACCATACTGAATGATAATTGAAGAGCTACAGGTGTAAATAACATTGAATGAATTGCATAATGTTGATTTTAATGTGAATGGGAGAGTTTGCACACTTTAAATAAAGAAGAGCATTCACAGTCAGTCGTTACCTTGTTAGAGTTATTCGTGACCTATTTTGTAAAGCGCCGTCCGAGACGGAAGAGGTTTTCTATCTAGTTCATATTTAATGTTTACAATAACTAGTTCGAAACAAAAGTCCTCCGATCGATTGTTATCATCAACACAAAGGCTACAGGGCACAATCAACAGACACTACTTACCGCAATAAAATACCAATTGGCTTATCAAACAATGCAATTATAATTATATCTGATAACAATACTATAGATAGATACCGACCAAACTAAAACAAGCTGTCTCTTTTATATCAATTACCTATTTATATTACACATATAAAAACAAATAGCAAACTCTTCCACTCGATACTCGCGTCAACTTTGCATATTACAACACATTGCGGTATCTGCTCAAACATTAAAATTCATTCATATGATGACACGGCTATAACATTTTTGAATATTACATCGAAACAGAAACTAAGAAGAATAAAACATTTTATGGCAACAGTCTTTACAATCCCAGAGGTTTACTCAATCTGGCCCAAAAAACGTTGTAATGTGAATTACAGACGTCCGAGTGGAAAAATAAAATATGAAGTTGAAAACAACAAGGCGGAGTAGGCTTGCTCTCAGGTTCATTGACACAAGACACTCGGCTGGCTCTAGCTCTGCCTAGGAACTGGAAACCATTCGCACATTTAAATTATTTATAAATACCTGGCATCATTTCATTGCATAAGTACTGTCCATTGAATTAATCGAACCATTTTGCTCTAAAACTATGGAAAGGTATAGCATGTGCTAGAAATGTGGCTAGAAACTAAACTTCTGAAGAATATATCTATGTTGTCATTGTAGTAGTGTTAAAAGGCAGGTCCACATTCAAATGTGAAGCGTCTCAAATGGCCGTTGATTGATATAATGTTGTAGAGCAGTATGCGCGTGATCATGCACTGTTCTGGCGATTGGGGTCAACCGCTCAGGGTCGAGTGTCCGCGGTCCGCGCGCCTCGTCTAACGGTCGCAACCATGCCATCTCTAGATTTGCAACCGAATGTTATCTCTCACTCCACCGAAACCCGTTTCAAACACTCTCCAAAGAATGAAACCGTGTTTTGGAACGAAGCACATGTTTTCTAATAATACTTGGTGACGTATGAAACGTTACTTAGGAAGTATTCGTTAATAATGAATGTAGCTGACATTCGTGCAATTAATCGACAAGTTACCATTAAAATCAAGTAACTTCTGTGAATTCAGGGTCGACCGCAAGCTTAAACTGTTCTGTATAAGAGGATGGTCGCGAACTAACGAGCTAAACTGGGGACAAAGATAAATCAGACAGAGGACGTGTGGAGTAACCAACCGGGGTGGAATCCGAGCCGACGCATTCGGCTCAAGGGCACTCGATGGAGGCGAGCGCGACTTGCTGTCCAGTGTAATAAATACCGATTGAGGAGAACTGCCACAATCATTGGGTTACACGTCTTGTAAAACTTCCACGCGTCCATTTCCAGACATTGTTGTTCCAGACATTTCTAACATTATTCAACCTTGTTTAACTCTCCAGTTGTGACACGATGGAAATAAAAAGGATATGTATTATCTACCCAACTGAAATATGCGATTTTCTACAGAGATCTTATTGTGTTTATATTATAATAAACCAGATTCCGCCGTAGGTACGGGAATGCCTTTGTCAGCCGAGATATTTGATGCACTGGAGCACGCACAAAGAGAAAATGTCTACGTTATGAAGCTTTAGCGTCCCACACGTTCACATATCGCACGCAAAGGCTTACGATATTTGTGAAATATTTACTGAATAAAAGTTAAAGATGAAAAAAATACCATTACCAAATGACATCTGTATTTGATTATTGACACGTTTAAAAGTCTGGCGCAACTGGTGACCTTTCCTCACAATGGAAATAATTAATGGATGCAACATGATCATGATGTTTACCGCACAGACAATATTTGCAATTAACAGTCATAGGTTTTGTGAGTGACTTTGACCGGGCGCGTCGCGGAGTCTGTCACCACTACAATGGCAAGGCCATGCGGTTATTTGTGATACACGTTTCCTAATCATTTCGTTTTTGTAATGTTTCCGTAGTTTTTGTAAACATGCCTTATAGCCCCATAAGGAACTCCGACAGAGAGTTAATTGAAAACCTATTGTGTATTGTGCCTTCTATACAAAATAATCGGCAGATTTCAATCTAATTGAAATGGTAGAGGACTGTTTCAATATTGTCGTTGTCGAGTTGATTGATGACTGAAAGAAAACATGTACCTAATCGTAATGTGTTGGCGTGACAATGGCGTGTTTTGCAGACGGGCCGGCGAGTGTCCGGTGAACAATCGAACGGTCGGGGACCGTGGGGCGCCCGGAGACAAAGCAAACGCGAGCGAACAACTAAATCAAACCGAACGAGGAAACGATGTATCAAGTTTCAAAGGCGGAACTTTATCTTCAATTTTCCTCAACATTTTTCTTACGAAACTATCGCGACTGCAGCTGGCAGCGGAGCTTAACTAAAAACTCTAACGTCCAACCGAAGAGACATTTATATTTTCCACTGGGAAAATGTTCTAAACGACGCCATTTCAAAGAGATTTAGAAACATATGCAAACCGTTTTATATAACATGCGATAACACATTTCCCTTGGCATTAATTTGAATTTAGGTAAGTATTACGATTTGGTGACTTAATGTCGATAAAGATTTGTGCAACAAATGGAAATTAAAATAGGTAAAATGATAATGTTGTTTCAAAACGGAGTATTTCATTAGAAAGGCACGTGTCTCGTGGAGTGGGGTGTCCAGTGGATCTGTCACTCCACGTGAGACGTTTAGACAATACTTTAAAGATAGTACATAAACATTTCGACTAACACCGCAACGCAGAAATAACTTCTCTAATGTTAATACGGTCTATTGTTTACAATCTGAAACCTAACGAATGGATTCCCTAAAGACAAACATTCTCGAATATATTTTAGCATTATTTTAAGTCAAAAGTGTTAGTTGCCATACGTTCAATGAATATAGAGCCGTGTAATTAGCATATCTGATATCATTGCTAACATATATAATGGCGAGGATTTATTCAATATAATTTATTGTTTTAGTAAAACAGACAAAGGTCACTTGATTGGGACATCTCAAATACCTATGACAAAAATGACTTTTTCGAATGAATAAATTTCCTTAGGCATCAATATATCGCCTAACTGTTGCAGATGTTAAGTCGCCGCGGGTCGTGGACATTTTATAAAGTCGATTATTTTTGGAGTGCAAAATGTGTTTTTCTGTTTCAAATAGAGTTAAGTGTGCTTTGGAACTAAGTCGCTTTTATAAGGTGACCTTTCGTTATTCTTGGTGTTAACTTTATTTATGCCGTTGGTTTAGGTATACAAAGTTTCTATGAGCATCCAGACAAACTATGTCATTCACACCACTGGAATATAATCGATTCCGATAACTACACGTGTGGCAGATGTTCATAACACAGCATTGTGTGGAACAGTCCTGTTATTTAGTACATTGTTATCAATAACGATGCCATTGTCGCAGAAAATATTGTGCAAATACTGAAACGTAATCGATATTCACCGATATTCTGCATCTCGTATCAGTCGCATTATCAATGTTTGATAAACGCAATTATTCTTGTGCAGTTCTGTGTTAAGGGGCAGGGGTTCACCGTCTACCCTCTTGAAATCTCGGATAAAAAGTGGAGAGCAGACGTCTACATGCTTCACGTCAAGTAAGAAGATAAGGAACGTTTCGTAAGGCGAGATAAAGTGCCTTCGGTAAGAAAGGTCGTGGAGACGAGATACATCACCGCTCCCATACTCGTCGACACGTAAAGTACAACTCTACAAGTAACAAGTCCTTTTTTGGTAAAAGTTGGACCTTTGTAGTCGCAGCTTTAGGGGATTTTCACATTATTACTGACAGATGTGAACTTAACGGGACAAGAGACGCAACGGTGTCTGCTTATGAAATATTCTAGTGTTCCCAAAATATGTTTTTCCAATGAATAATTCCCTCATTCAACTTCAAAGTGACATAATCCGTTTATAATTCAGCAATTACAAAAGCAATCTACTGTAATTGAACCAGATTAAAGCCATGGAGCGTTCTTTGGCCTTTTCCGTTTTCAAAGATAACATTTTATAACAATTCAATAATTAAGATAAGGTACAATTTACAGCCGGAAATGAATTAATTTATTTTGATAAGTCTTCGAACCGGAATGACTAGAATGATGTTGACTCTCACATGTACTTTAAAAATATATTAATAGAAAATGACACAAAACTCAGTACCCTGTATAGATAAAGAGTTAACCTTTGTTGACCACCGGCCATTCAATACGGTCTCGAATAATCTAAACAAGTGGTGAGCACAGGCCACATTGTAACACACCTCTCGCAAATAACACAAACATTTCGCGGCTATAAATATCGGCCGTCCCAAGGTATAAGGTCAGCACGTCACGTCGCCGCCACCTGCGCGTGCAGCGAGCCCCATGCACTCACTACATACGGGGTCCATCTGATCTCACACTTTACGTAAACATTGACGTCATCTTTTATTTAAAATGGCGGAGTAGTCATTTACCTGTTTGCGGTTTTGTTTAGCATTCGTTTCAATAAGTGCATTCGGGCTTTACGTTCACTGACTGTACATGTTTTTGTATAGGTACATGCTTCGGAGGGCACGTAAAATTGTCGGTCCCGGTTGTTTCAATTGATAGACCAAGTGTAAACGATCATGCATTTGGATTTCAATCAGTAGTTCAGTCGGGGTTGACATAAATTTTTCGACGATTTTTTCGTTAAACTTGGTAGTATAACTCTGCAAATATTGATCCTAGCGTAAAAATGATAATGGCCAAACTTGTGGAAAATTAAATTTCCAACAACTTTGGATAGGACCATTTTTGCTCTAAAGTTGAAAATTAACGAGTTATTTCAGAAAAACGAAAAAATTGAACTTTAAAACGGCGAACCCTCTACCGGGATTAGTTCGAAAATCGAGATTTATACTCCCAACCACGCCCCCCGACGTTTAAAAAAAATCGCTCCCCGGAATTTGTTCTATTTAAATGTCTGCCCGACTGCGCTACAGTCCGTCCAGACAAAACGAGGCCTTATATCGTTATTTTCCTGTCACTAATGTTAAGTACTATACGCCTACAAACAAGTTACTAGCTAGGAGCCATTTGAATGGGAAGTCCTATTGCGTATCGAGGTAAAAGTTGGCCGAGTCGGACAAGGTCTCAGGAAAAAAATCATCGATTACAAAATGATTATAGACAGGCGACTGGAAGCGGCGGTACCGAGAAATGGTTGCAAAAGTGACCTAACATACCTAGCAATAAGAACTTACGAAACATGTGTGAAATAATAACACCCAATACCAAAGAAAGTACAATCATGGACGTTCTCAAGGAAACAGACGAGTTTTGAAAACAAAGGCGGGAGAACTCGTAAATTGTTTATTGCTTATAAAGACAATAATTAATGGACGCGGCGGTTAGGTACCGCGTGGCCGAGCACTAACGAGTATTTCAAACTGAACATAACAGAATACAAACTAAAGTTATGGACGCATTAGCTACATATCGCCGTATTAAATCATAATGTGCATTATGGAAAACATGCCAATCTTTATAGCATATTTATTTCTTAGATTACAAATGTTTCCGTCATACCTAATCGCGTTTTCGCATGAATTATTATTATACCTTTCATTTTCAAACGCTTTCGTAATTTGTAAATTACTTAGAAAATAAATTAAATAGGCAATCGCCTCACTAGTTTGCGTTATTAGCCGTAATCTTTATTCAAATTGTTGGTTATTCGAATGTTCTACTAAATGTTATTTTTAAAAGGAAACCATTACTGAAACCGTGTCGTCAAATTAGTCGATAAGAGGCCGAATACCTCTGCGGCGGCGATAAAGGTGCACTTACAACAATTGGATGTTTTTAAATACCAACTGGAATAATGAAACGTGGCAATCAAGTTGGACGATAGTGCCTTTGAAACGTGAGGCCGTGGGCATTGTAGACGTCTGAGCCTATTGCCTGTGTCTATGTAATGTAGAGCATGTGAGTAACAATCGAATGGAACAGAAACATCGATAGTTACATAACGGTACTCTGCGCCACAGTACAGTATGCACACGACAGGCCGCTCCGCGCGCGAGCCGCGACCTCCAAACTAAATTACGAGGAAGTTTCAACGAGAGAATGCAACGAATTGTCTCTCACAAGACCTTGTTTTTAATAACATGTCATTTCTTCAAAAGCATTTTTGAGGAAAATTTTCAAATGGAAAAAGAAACCTTCGGTCGAATTAGAGCATGGTTTTAATTCGCGATAAACTCAATTAGGAGTACTTGGTAATCTTACGAGCTGGGGCAAAAAGACGTTGCAAAAACAGACAAGGCCATATTATAGAAATCGGTAATTTATAAACTGATCACAGATCTGATCAATATGAGGTGTACGTAAGTTTCGGGACCTTGGCTGATGAGGCGCGGCCTTGGAATATTTTCCTGCCGTTTGGTGACCTTCGAGAAGACCGTTGAAGAGGCCATTCAAGGAAGTCGAGTTAACAAAGTGTACATATTCTGTGATAATCTTTTAACTGATCTTTATTGCCTTATATTTCATAATATTCAGGAGGCAACAACTTTCAGAATATGTACTTAGGGAGCATTACGAAATATCTCAAGTAACATACCAACTACTAGTAGATAATTAGTCTAATTTAGAACTTTGGGCCATGAACTTTGAAAAACCTTTATCTCAGAAAGGCAAAAAATACCTTGAAATTGCTTCAAGTAATTGTATCACAGGAGCTTTAAGGCTTAAACAAATTATACAGCTTAAAATAAACTTGAATCACAAGCAAATTGGGAGAAAGAGCAAGTAATCAGACTCTTGATTCGGAGAACTTATTATGCCCTGTTCGTAATTATGGACATAAATGAGAATCTGCATTCATTCTTGTTATTGGTAATTGGTTCCATAGGGGAGTTCAATAAAAAGAAGAGTTAAAAAGAATTGATATGTACCTCTCTCGTTATTTATTAAGTCATGAATGGAAACTTTTGGCTTTTGTAGATTATCCAACTAATCAAATATCATCAGGATGAGAATTATGACAGGATACTACATGAATTATTATAGTTCTGCAATATAAATATTAAGTAGATCTGATTAATCAGCAAAGGCGCAACGGATAGAAAGGATCTATGATTAATTATCCATTTAACACATTACCTGTCCCAGAACTAAAGGTAAAATGAGTTAACACCTGACGTGCAATACAAAATGTGACAATTACTGTTCAATTCTATGCACAAATCGGCTATTGAGATGAAGAGTTTGTTTGTTTGGATACTCTAATTTGGAAATGGAAAGGTCTTCAAAATGTCTTTTTGTCATATAGCTACCATTGAAAAGGAAATTTATAGGCTACTTTTTATATTCTGAAATTCTGCAGGAGACTGCTATATAATATTAAATTATTAATTAAGTAACTTAACAACAATAATGTTAAGATTGCAAAGGTCAAGGTGGCTTTGGCCTTACAGTAGGTGATGCAGTGGCAACAGCTGACTCTGAGTGGTTGTGTATCTTTCTAGGTTATGCCATTGTGTTAATGTGATTAAACTTATCTCTTAGCATCCAACAGACTTATGAAATTAACAAATAAAAGTTACTCAGAAAATGTACTGATATCTTCTCTTTTGTGAGTAGAGTCTGCCCTGCAGTTAAATCAGCAAAACATTACAGATTTTACTGATAAATTTTCAGTAAGAAATAGTATTCTTAATTGTTAATTGTCATAAAGTTTTTGTTTTGTATTTTGTGTATGCAAACATTAAAACACATAATATGATATGTGTAACGTGGTGAATTTTTTTAAATAAGACAGGAAGTATGGGCTTTTCTATATAAATATATTATTATTTATTCTTTTTGTTGAAAAACCCACTGTGAATCATTAGGCTAATGGTTTATTGGTATGATAACAAACATCAGGCGATGCCGTGAGATACTAATGAGTATTAACAGTAGATACAGATATTTGTTTTTGATAACTTCATAGCTACAGGTTGACAGCTGGTTTATTACAGTTTTACATTCAACCAGAATTAATAATTAAAGAAATGGGTTTAGAAAGAAAATTAACTTAGTGTTAGACTTTAATCAATGAATAGTTTATTTGTTTTATATGATTATGTTTTGTGTGCCGAGTTATGTAAATAATCACCTATTGTTGTTTAGAGTTTCCAACAATGCAGTTTACTTCAACTTGCTATAAAGTATTAAACAAACATAATTACTTAATAGTGTGATTAGGTGAAGTAAAAACAAGCTTGGCCAAAACAAGACTAGCTTGGGACAGGAAATGAAGAGAACATTATAGTATGCTATTAGAATCTTTTATAAGAAGTGAGACGGTATGTAACTTGACGTTGAACATTACTAGGGGGGAGTAAACATTCAACAGCCAATTATTGCCAATGAACTGTAGAAACGAGAACCTTCCCATTCATCGATGACGATAACTTTATCAAGTTGTGTTAACTAATAACAACGGGATTTCTAACATCCGCGGTCTCACACACAGCTCCATCGACAAGATATGCCAACATTTACAACCAACACAATACTATAAAAACTCACCAACAAACAAGTTTCACATCAAATACTTCATAGTTATTTCTTGAAATTGTAATCTTGCTCACCCACACGATATACTGCACGAGTCTTACAATTCACTGTTCCACACTCAAACAATTGATTGTCCTTTTTTAATGAGTAAATTGAATAACAATTATCTCCCAAGGGAACTACCGAAGACGAAGAGCCTCTCCCGAACGACTGAAATGTCTGTCGCTGTTGCCCATCAATAAACGGCCATTGCTCCGTTTAATTTGACTTGACTGACTGACTGGACTGGAATTGACTGGATCGAGTTTGCCTTGTAATGCCATTTGTCACCAACCAACCAGCCATTCTCTGTCAAAATCAAACTGTCAGTCAGTTTGACTTGCCAACTACTTGACAACCACTTGACAACCACAGACCAGAAAACAGAGATAGACTGTTGACAACCACAGTTGACAATTCTCTGTTTCTTAGTCTGTCGAAGTTAGTCTGTGCCTGAGAAAACAAAACAATGCACAGATCTTATCTATGGTACGGTACAATAGGTTATTTAGTAAATCAGTCCAATTCTTTGTTTCCTGACCTGTGAGTCCAATTCTCTACAGTTTACAATTTACCACCTTTACATTATGTACTCATGTTTCTCAAATAAAAAATTCTTATTCTTTCTTATTCTACAGACTAAACCGAAGTTTTTCATATTGTTCATTCAACGTTGTTAAACAAACTGTCAAATGTCAACGTCAGTTACTGCTCAGCTGTTTTTTGTTTACATGAAAAAGGAAAACATGCAGTTATTTTCGTTGTTTTGTTCAATATAACGATGGTTAAATTTCTTAATTCTGTCCCAGCTTTCAAAGCTCTGAATGGGCTTATATGTGTGTACAAACCAGCCGGTATCAAAGTACAGAAAGTTCAACACACAGTTGTTACCAATTTGTGTAGAGGTTAGTTTTTATTATATTTTTTAGAAAAGCTAAAATACTCGTTAGATTTATCATTAATATCTGTTTCGATCTTTCAGATCTTAATGCATTGCCTGGAAGGCCACAGGAACAACGGGTGGACATAGTCGGGCCGACTAACGAGCCGATGTCAGTGCAATTAGTCCCCAACTATGCTGACAATCCTCTGGTCTGTGGGCCGAGGTATTTGAATGAAGACTTCAGGTGTAGCTGGGCCACACATCTTGGACAATTCACTAGTGGAGTGTTATGTAAGTTAATGGACTAAAAACTACAGTGAATGCAAAAAAAAAAATTACATTTTATTTTGTTGGTATTTCAGTACTAGGAATCAATGAGGGTACTAAACTGACGTACCTGATCAACACCTCCCGCCTGACCCGGGCATTCAAAGTGCACGGTCAGTTGGGCAAAGCCACCAACACTTTCTTCTGGAACGGACGGACAGTGGAGAGGAGCACCTACAATCATGTGACCAGAGAGAAGATAGATGGAATAGTGGCACATATGCAGGCTGCTCATCAAAAGACTATGTTTGAGTTAGTGACTGTTTACTGTTAATTTTTATCATTATTATGAGAAAGCCCTTCCAAATATATATATATATTGAACAAATAGTGGCCTGTAGTGAAAGTAAGGAGAATCCTTTGCCCTTTAATGAAATATGAAGTACCCACAGCACAGTAACAATAATAATAAATACATTATATTTGTTTGTTTTTAAATTTTACAGGATATCTGGAGTACACATGGATTCACAAGCTATGTATGAGTTAGCAGCCAAAGGTCCAATCAGGCCAGCTAACAGCAAACTACCAGTGATATATGGGCTGAAATGTGTTCACTTCCAACCACCTCATTTCACACTTGGTGAGTTAATATTAGAAATAGATAGAAGGTACCTATATCTGTAGATGACTACCAAACTATGTTAGTCTGTATGCATTCTGTCTACCATATTGCTAATTATTTTCCAGAGGTCCAATCAGTAAATGAATATGAAACCTATCTATGGACACTAATCAATGATCTTGGTATTCAACTGAAGACTTCAGCCCACTGTACCGGAGTGCAGTGCGTCAGACACGGGCAGTTTGATGTCAACCTAGCACTGTTACGGAAACATTGGCAACTCGAACACATAGTAGACAACATGGACAGCTGCAGACAACTTATAGAAGAAAATGAACACATGATCGCACCAGAAAGTGCTCTCTTACAAAATTAGATAATAATTTACATTTATAATGGAAATAAAATAGATTTTAAGTGTATTAAGCTACATCTTTATTTATAATTATCATTATTAATTATACAAATGTCATGAGATTGTATGCAATATAATTTGATAATACAATAAACTTCCTATCTTCTACTATAAAAACAGTTGTGAAGACACTAAGTAACAGTCAGGTTCTTTTTGCACTGATTTTGATATGTTCAATGTGAATGGGTGACAGTGTGCTGCAGAAACATGTTTAGCTAAACACTGTAAGTGATTTCAATTGCTGCCCGAGAAGCCCCAACAGATGACGGTAGTGGACCGGGCCTGTCAAGTGCCGCTTGAGGCTGGGTTGGCTGGCGATGAAGTGGTTGCCTGCTTCTCCATCTGCTCTATCCTCTTGTGCCTGATCATATTGGACAAGATCCCGTCAAACGACGTTGTCTTTTTCTTAGCGGAGCCCCGCAATGTGTCCTCGCCTTCTCTACGAACACGAAGCCGCAACGAGTTCACTTCGTCCATGAAGTCAAAGTCGGATTTCTCTTCTCTTACGGGTGATGCGGGGATTTCAGGTTGGTTTTCTTTACTGACGGGCACTGGCGAAGGCGGCCGCCTCCCGGGACACTTCCACTCCAGTGAAATAGTGCCGCTTTTATCAATGTTTTTATACAACTCCTCGAGTTCTACCGGGTCTGGTATCCAGTGCTTTCCTATAAAAACTCCGCTTCTGGACAACTCGTCATCTGAGCAAGGCAAGTCCCAATCATCGCCTTGTAGTTCTACTGAGTTCATTACGCTCGTTTTTTTCTGTTTTCTAGCTTACAAACTGAACAACTAACTAAAAACAATCAGGCAACAATGATTTTTGTTTGTTGATTATTTGATTATTCCGCACTGCAGCACAGACTAATAAGAACGGTTTGTCAGATATTTTCCGTTCAATCAATCATTTTGACATTATGTGAGATTGACGTATGACACATTGACATTTGCCAAATCCAATTTTTAAGGTTATGTTCACGATGTTTACGCATAACAACATATCAACCTGTTTGTGAACCGAACATTTCTTTGATAAATATTTGTTTTGAATCTTGATTTGAACTTGTGAAAAGATTTTTGGATTAATTACTTTTATTTTACTCTACTTTAACTACAATGTCTTCATCTTCCGAGTGTGATTCAGACTACGAACAAGATAAAATTGATGTAAACAGGTACGATATTTTATAAATTGTAGCCCAACCATCTTCTCTCTCTACTTTGATGTGCATGATCTGTTTTAATGGTTTATAAATTAATTTCAGGCTTGGCGATTGTGAAGTATGTGGTGCGAACAAAGCAAAATACACTTGTCCAAAATGCGAAGTCAAAACGTGCTGTTTAGACTGTGTGAGAATACATAAGAAAGAATTGGAGTGCACTGGTATCAGGGATAGAACAAAGTTTGTCAGAGTCAAGGATTTTACAGACACGGACTTGTTGAGTGACTACAGGATGTTGGAAGAATGTGCGCGGTTCGTGTACTCCTTAAAACGAGATGAGAAGAAAAGGTTTACAAGAATAGACAAGGAATTACCTATTGTAAGGTTTTTTATCTACACTTATGTTGTAACATTCTACTTATGATTCCAATACTTGACTTATAATTACTACTGTTATAGCGCAGACAACTAAAACACTCAATTTAAGCAATTGCACATGATGTTATAATATCATTATAATATAACATTATAACATCATTATAACGCGACCAATTAACCTGGCGAGCCTTATGTCAAAATTCTCATACTAGTTGTATAAAATTTTGATATTAGGCTGGCTTTTGAAAACAGTTGGGTTATACGTGAAAACTTCGTCGAAACTACATACACAAAACTCTTTGGTAAGATCTCGCTCGCTCCTGATTGGCCCTACGCGCAGCTGCGCTCTCATTGGTTAGATTTTAATGGCGGCAAGTTCACTGTGACAATACACGTACCTACGCGTGAATTTAATGTTTCGCAATGTGTTTTGTTTTTAAAATTTTGTTTGATTAATTGCATTAAATAGTGAAGATAAAGTAGTGTATGCAACTGCATATAACACGGGTATTAAAACACTCGTTACTATTATGAAACTCGCTGCGCTCGTTTCATAAACTCACACTCGTGTTTTAATACCCTTCTTTATATGACGTTGCATAAACTACTATTTTATAATGTTATGTATTTTAAAAGGATACATTATGTATCTGAGTAATACAGTATATTATATGTCAATAATTAAAATACTTATTTGCAGCACTTATTCAAATTGAAAATGGCAGCCAGGCAACGAGGGATAGTACTTCAATTTCTGGCCCAAAACTTCACAAGACATTCTATGAACACAACTCGGTACCTTTTCAAAACAAACATTATCAGCTGGAGAATAGAATGGATTTTCCCTAATGTAGAAGAGAAACCATTGAAGTTTGTGGACCCAAAGTGTCTGGAACACAGGAAACTGTCTGTGTTTTTAGACAAATACTTGAACCCGGAGGCACCTGACTTTGAGGGCTCAAAGAAGCTGAGCTTTTATAGATCAGCTGGGTTTAGTGGTGTCAAGGTTTTGTTGAGAGGTAATCAGAGAAAATTTAAATAATTTACAGAGTGAATTTATCCCAGAGTTTACCCAAACTAATTATGGAGTAATATTTAAACCAATAATGGAGTAAATGTAATTTTGTTTTGTTTCAGCTGAAAAAGTGAAAGGTTCATCGAAAAAGTTCTTTGAACTAGATCCATCAGAATCTCTGGCCGAAAACCTATCTGGGAAATGTATTGTGGAGTTCCCCATTATATTTGTAGTTCTCAAAGACCATGCCTATAATTTTGAAATTATTACACCAGGTATGGTCAAGTTACTATTCTACACTAATACTACAGATATAACCTTCACTTCCCAATTACTTTTAAAATATTTTTTTACATTACAGAAGACGAATTTGAATATGACAAAGAATTTAAATCAAACAGCTCAAAAACAGAATCACCAAATGAAAGTAATACCAATGGAACAGACAACAACAAACAAAACACAGACAACAAACCAGTAGATATCAATAATAGGAAGAGACCTCGACAACTTCTTACTGAGAAGATAGCAGAACAGAAGAAATTGGAAATTGAGAAAGAAATCAAAGAACAGAGGAAGAAGAGACCTAAGAACTTACTTTTTACTACTGGATACTCGTCCGAAGAGAGTATTGATGCCGAGAGTGACAATGAAACTTGAATGAATGCCATAATAAGAAACTTGTAAATATTATAGGGTTAAGTAATAAATAAAAACAGAAACATCTCTTATACTAATATAACCTTTTACTGTATCTGTACGGCAACCAAGTGGTTTTCAGTCAAAATAAACAAGTATTCATTTGTTGCACTTATACCTAACACTTCTCCAAATCTGTCTATATTGAAAACATGTTGTTGGCCCACTTTGACCGATCTCATCACTCCGCCAGTTCGTTTTCTGAGCTGGCTGTCAGGAGTGCCTTGGTTTTGATATACGAATATGTGTCTTGTGGCTTCACAAACTACACTATATGCAAAGTTTGGTGGACAAGTGACAAACTTTCTGTTCTGTTTAGAAGACTGCACATAACCAAATGCAAGCAAAGTCCCTTGGTGCTTCACTGGCCATGTTTCCGAGTTGATTAACTGTGCATATGGCTGCCAGATGCAGGCATCTACATCATGTCGAAGGGCCAATGTGGGAGCTTCCTGAGTTTCTACTCTGATGCTGAATAGGTACTGGTGGACACTCAGAGGTATTCTGTGCGTTACTTGGTGGTCTGTGGCTTGAATGCGGACTGGAAAAAACAAAGATAATATTGTGAATAAAGTTTAAACTTACATAATTAATGTTGTATTAAAATATAGAGACTTCTATAACTTTAAATAGGACAAAACTTTGCTCTATCTTGAGTTATATTTAAAATTAGGTGAGTAAACTTTACCTAAAACAGTGTCCTCTTCAGAAGCTGCATCACATTCCTCCAGGCCCTGGGTTGACAGTCCCGGTGCCGACTGGTCATTAGTCACCTCTGTCTCCGAGCAAAGATGTGCCAATCTCCTATGTGCTTCTTCCACCAAACTGGCATCCAAGATCTGCTCCCCATTCTTATCTCCACCAACTACTAAGTCATCCCAGAGTAAACTCTCAGATTTGGTCAGTAGGATATCCACTTGGCCATCATCTTGTACGTTCCAGGTGGTCAACTCACTGTCAACCCTGTTCCTTAGGGTTCCTTCTACAAAGTTCTTCCCTCCATAACTGACTTTAATCTCAAGTGGAGTCACATTGACATGTAGCAGCTTCTTGTCAAAGTTTGGCTCCAGTTTGAGAGTGACGCTGACATCTTCTTCACTCTGAAGCCAAGTGTAGATGATCTTTCTAGGCTCTTCTTTCACTGGTTCCTTGATCTCTTTCTCGGAGTCCAATGTAAACTTAAAAGGGTTGTCAGAAGCAATGTAGAGTGCATTACACCTAGTCTCTATGGCAGCATAGTGTATAATACCTTTCCCTTGAAGTTGTCTGAAGCTGATCTGGTTCCAGTTTTGTCCATCGAAGTTGAATGACACCCATGTTAGCACTGAGTTAAAGTGTTTATCACTTTGTTCCACAGACTGCAACAGGCAGTGCAACACTTGGCTGTTGTCCCTCTCTAGGACCCTCGAGTCTACGATGACGAAGCACTTATCTTCACCGATAATGAGGCTCGAGTTGAGTGTTTGCCACGCTTGTTGTGGATTTGCTCGGTTCCGGTCTCCAGTCCCGATAATGTGCAAGTACCCAGAGCCATCGCTCACGATCGCTAAACTGTCCGAAGGGAACAACAGACACATGTTGAAGTGTCCCGGCTTCCGCTCCACGTTAGTCGGTACTTCATAAACAACATTGCTTTGGAAGGTAGCGTTCGTGTTCTCGAAAGTTACGTGTCTTACTTTTTTCTGGTTATCTATGTAGTAATAGTTGAAAGAGTAGCCCCAGTGATCGAGTATTAGATGATTGTGTAGAGCAAACAGCTTCGCGTGCACGAAAGAGTATTGGACGTCGTCAGGGTAAACTTTATCCACTGGAGATACGAGATCGTGAACGTAATGTGGTAACGTCTGTAAATTCAGCTTATATCCTTCGAATTCGTGATCCAATAAGTGGCGATTTAATCGCAGCTCTACGAGATTAGACGGCATTTTGTATCGTGAATAATACAAATAAAAATGATAACTCTATTGATATCGAGACTCAAGAATACAAGACAACAAAAACAAATCGGCATTCGACGGCGGTCCGGCCGGATCGGATAGTCAGAATACTCAAAATAACTTTGACAATGACAATTATTTTTCAAAATGTGTCAAACGTCACCGCACTTTAGTTGTCTGTGGCATGGATTGTAATGTGCGCGGGAGTGTCAAATTGTCATTTAAAACATTGAGTTATATCGATGGTAGCAAAGTAGAAACGGACATCTACAAAATCGCAACTTTACAGGAGAGCAGATTTAGTTTAAAAGAGGGGTTATTTTGAGAGTTATGGACCGATTAACCTGAAATTTTCTATAATGCTTTCAAATAACCTTCTTTATGAATTGTGTAATAGATTTTATCGCTATATCGTTGTTTTACTTAAATAATGTAGACGTCTTTTTTTACTCTGAAAAAACTTTGACGTAGAAGAAGACATCTGCCTGATAACCGTTTATACGCTGTAATAAAAAAGTGCCCATTTCATTTAAAATATCTAATAAAGTAAGATAATAATCTCCTGTAATACATTTAAAGATATTTAAAGAACATCTAAGCAACATGCAAACAGTATTCTACTTTTTTTGACCAAATTTTGCAGATGTCTGTATTTACTTTGCATTTAACATTTTATACATTATCAATAAATGAGTTAACTACAACTAAACTCCATCTATTACTATCAGTTGAACTCATTTATTTAGTTACCAAATCACGTAAAATATATTTTTTTTAAAATAAAAATGCAATATAATACTATGATTTATTTATTTTTTGAATTTTAACTGATATTTTAATGATTAATTTAAGGTAGAATGCGTTAAACCATTCCAATTCATACTCCAGTGATTATAGCAAGTTACTGCGGAATTCGAGATACCCAGCTGTAAGTCTGTAAATACTTGTATATTGACACCCTAAAAGTTGTCTCAAAACCTACCGATGGTAGGGTGTGCGCAACTATTGAATTTCAAGGTCAAATGTCAAAAAAAAGTGTTTTTCGCGAATATCTGAAAAACGGTGCAATGTAGCAAAAAAAAGTGTATGATGAAATGAAAGCTTATAAAATTCTCTATAACTTTAATTCTATCCACTTTTTCCATATTCCAAACCGTTATTGATCTACACGCTCCAGAAATGTAAAAATTAAGGACCTCGGGCAGGTAACTATGGAGCCTGCCCAATGCTCAACAGTGACATGACTCATGTCATTTGAAAGGTCTTGAAGAGTTGTACAAGTTACTCCTAGACAGTTATATCGAATTCGATGGCCAACTCGGTGTTTTCGACCACCGAAGAATTACCACTGGAGGTGCTGTGGAGCCTGGACGGAATGCTCAACAGTGACATGACTTACGCATTTGAAAGCTCTTACAAGTCACTTTTTGATGGTTATGTCGAAATCGACGCCAAACTCGGTGTTTTCGACCACCGAAGAAAAAACACTAGGTGTATGTGCACTAATGTGCAGTTGACCCTGATCGTATTGCTCAACAGTGACATGACTAATGTCATTTGAAAGCTCTTACAAGTCACTCCTTGACAGTTATATCGAAATCGACGGCCAACTCGGTGTTTTCGACCACCGAAGAATCTACACTGATCGTATTGCTCGACAGTGACATGACACATATCATTTGAAAGCTCATAAAGAGTTTTATAAGTCACTCTTTGATAATTATATCGAAATCGCCGTCCAACTTAGTGTTTTCGACCACGGAAGAATGGAATTGGGCTATGCTATACCGAAGTATCGACCCTGATCCTAATGCTCAACAGTTACATGACCTATGTCATTTGAAAGCTCTTGAAGAGTTGTACGAGTCACTCTGTGACAGTTATATCGAAATCGACCGCCAACGCGGTGTTTTCGACCACCGAAGAATCGACACTGGGTGTATGTGCACTGTTGAGCATTCCGTCCAGGCTCCACAGCACCTCCAGTGGTAATTCTTCGGTGGTCGAAAACACCGAGTTGGCCATCGAATTCGATATAACTGTCTAGGAGTAACTTGTACAACTCTTCAAGACCTTTCAAATGACATGAGTCATGTCACTGTTGAGCATTGGGCAGGCTCCATAGTTACCTGCCCGAGGTCCTTAATTTTTACATTTCTGGAGCGTGTAGATCAATAACGGTTTGGAATATGGAAAAAGTGGATAGAATTAAAGTTATAGAGAATTTTATAAGCTTTCATTTCATCATACACTTTTTTTTGCTACATTGCACCGTTTTTCAGATATTCGCGAAAAACACTTTTTTTTGACTTTTGACCTTGAAATTCAATAGTTGCGCACACCCTACCATCGGTAGGTTTTGAGACAACTTTTAGGGTGTCAATATACAAGTATTTACAGACTTACAGCTGGGTATCTCGAATTCCGCAATTCTTACCTAATTTAAGCTTAAATGACTGCACTATCAATAAAAACGCACGAAAACATACCCGGTACGCGCTAGAATGTGACAACTGACTGATGTCTTTGTTGACGTTTCATTCATCTGTCAAAGCTCCGAAGTAAAGGCGGACAAATTCAAATGTCCGTTTCTACTGCGATGTTTTTTAAAAATCCAGTGTAGATGTCTTCATTTACGTGTCAAATTTTCTTTATTATTTTGAATTTTGAAAAAAATAATAATACAGACTTGTACATAGGATTAATGTAAGCTCATTTTTGTAAAAAAAGCATTTTCGAAAAAATGTAGATGTCCGTTTCTACTTTGCTGCCATCGATATGTACTACGCTCAGAATACAGAAGTACCTACAGAACCCGTGAGCGCGCCTAATACTGTAGCTACTCAAACTAGCCTTAAATAGTGTAGTTTTATGCGCAACCGATCAGTCACTTTGTGACCGTCGGAACGCGCTAACGTGTTTTACCCGTGACCAATTTCACGAAACTATGCCGTCTTGTGTCGTTCCTACCTGTAAAAATGCAGTGGGTCTGAAAAAGAAACAGGAAGGGATCACATTTCACGTGTAAGTATCGCATTTAGGTATCGTCTTATTTAAATATTTAATTATTTTCTCAGATTTCAATTGTCATATAGAGTGATGCGTCAATCTATGTTAGTGTTGCCAATATAAGAGTTTTGATTTACCCTTCTTTTTATTACCTTTTGAGGGATTTAATTCGTTGTAGAATATTAATAAGTAATATAATAAAAATTAACCAACTTGAAAAAAGAAAGTATAAAGCGTAAGTGCGGCTCGTATGTACCTAACCTAACAATCCTATTAAATAGTATGTTAGTCTATAGGTTTCTAAAAAAATTTTTGGTGTGCGTGTGAGGGAGAAGGGGAGAGGGGGAGCGGGTATAAAATTATGTTTCTATATTAGCCATCTAAAATTTTAGCTTCCCTGCTGATGAGGAAAGGAAAGCGGTGTGGACAAAAATTATACAAAGAGCACGGCTGGAACAGTTCTGGAAACCATCGAAGCGAAGCGTAGTTTGCTCGATGCATTTTGACTTAAGTAATTATTCTTTTTTTATGTAACTCTTGTACCTAGCTGTAAGTTTTCCGAATACTTTATAATAAAATAAATAAAAACATATAAAGTTTTTCCATCACCCGTTAAAAGTGTGCAAACATCCACCTTAACACCGTGTTTTATTTAATATACCTATCTATTTCTTGAGATAATCAGGTAGGTACATAGTTATATAGAAAAGGACAATTTTTATTCTATTAACATATTACCTCCAAAACTCCCAAAATTTACCCCAAAAATGGGCAAATAATGCGAGAGCTAACAACACTACGCGGGGGACTTTGTTCTGTTTTTGGACACAGACAGCGTGTAGCTTGTAAATACATTTGAATGCTCCTTCTGGTAGGTACTTCTGTATTCTGAGGTACTACGTAATTTAAAAAGTCAATTTCTATAATCCTCCACCAAAATCAATATAAACAAATGAGAGAATATCGTAAATAATATAATTGTTATGCCGTACGTAAGGAATAATAAATATCGTGATATTCCATTTTCAACAGAAACTCTTCATGTAAGTAAATTATCAGTACCTATAGTACCTACATAAACAAAAGTTTTACCCTGAAGGAAGAACATTTCTAAGTAAATTAGAAATTCCTTATAAATATTATTTATGTATTTTAATTATATCTGTTTCAGAATGATTTGTATATTTATTACAATGTTCAAGACTTGATAATTGAATGTGAAACGAACAAGGATCAAATAAAGAGATGTAGGACCATTGGGATCATACAGAGCCAGTTTATGGAATTTTATATGACTGATGTAAGTACCTACCGACGACGACTACGATATTTTTAATAAATATTAATCGATTAAGGTTAAGAATATCATCCCAGAAAATATACAATTAATAAACATGCTTTATTGTTTATAATCTTCTCTGACTATTGTATGTTTTTGTAAATACAGATGGATTCCACAGGGGTACGAAATGAGGACAAAATCCAGCTATCTTTAGTATACTTCAAAAAATCTCTACCATCAACTGTGGTGCCTTACCCTGTTCAAGTGTTTGGGACGGTACAGTGGAAGTCTAAACCAGTTTTATATGTTAAGATAATACAGGTATTATAAAACGATTTACTGGACTTAGACTTACCTTTTTCATCTTGCATATTATGTAAGAAAGAAATGATCTTCTTACTTATAAAATAAAATGAATTAAGAATATAAACAAATAAAACTATTTATATCTATTTCCTTATTCCCAGGTGTTACCAGTACCAACAGCTATAAGAATTAGAGATATAATGAGTTTGATAAATAAGAACCATTTAGCCAATACCCCTCCACCACAGGAATCAACAGAACTACAGCAGTCGCCAGATCAACAACAAAAGTCAACTTATCGACTACAAGAGTCAACTGATCAACAAAGAACATCAATTGATCAATAATATGCCAGCATGGAATTAGTGTTATCAGAATTATGAAAGGTTACTTTGTAATACAATTAAGATGCCACATAGTTTGACTATACAATAATCTGAAATGAAATATCATTGGAAAGATCGCATATTTATTCAATCTTAAAATAAATACATTATAGTAACATTAAAAATGTGATAAAACTTATAACATTCCATCACCACGCCTCTATATGTTTCAAACACCAGGGGTTCTAAGAGCCTATACTAATTACACTGCCATGGAATGATTAACATGTGGTCCAGTCATTATCAACAATCATTGAAATATTTTACAATTAAATGTGATGCCCGAGGGTGTTGTTGACGGAAAGGGGCAGTTTTTTACATTCTATTTTGTCTGGATTGCCTGGAGTGTTTTGTAACGGTTCAAATATTGGCTAGACCAAAAAGGCTACATCTTTTGTCTAACTCTAGAATATATACCATTCTACGAAATAGTTAAGACATGGCTAGGCTGTATAGTTCTTTGCATTAATATAACAATAATTGTTGATCGAAACTCCGCCCAATTATCTAGATTTTGTAATTTTCATACTCAATTGTACCACTCCTCATAACTATAATAGTATAAAAAATATTGAAAGCAAATAGAGATGAATAAATACATTGGATCAACAATATTTATCACAAAGTTGAACAGTTAAATTAATATTGTATATCTAATCAAAAGTCCGCCATATTCAGAAATAGATATTACTTTATTATCCTTAATATTTATTTGTATGGTGTAAGGTAATAAAGATAATATTAATAAATGTTGAACGATTTCTTTTTGATACCTCAACTTTTAAATTATAACCTCTTCTGGGTATTTTGGGTAAATCTTTACGTGTATAAAGAATACTCATGTACATATTTGCCCTATGTTTAACCAAGGAAGCCATCAGACAAGATTATAAAAAAAAGTAAAATATGCAAACTCATTCATGTTAAATTATATAAAAAATCAACAAAATTAAACAAAACATGTATGTCACAGACCACATAATATATTAAAAAATAAAAAGTAATATCTATGCCCCATATAATTTCAATGTACATGTGTAATAGACTAAACTAAAGAACCCAGAAGTAGAGAACAACCACTAACAGTATGACCCCTGCCGCTGTTGCCTTCACCAGCATGCTCTTGGTGTTCAGGTATGTGGCATCTTTCTTGTATGTTTGAGACATCATCGATAGATTTTGCGTTTTCGTGTCCAGTTCTGAAAAATAATAATTACATAGTTCATAAATATTTTATGAAACAGGACAGACTGAGCTACACCATTAAGTGGTGTGTTCTAGTCTTTATAGAAGCCTGAAGATACTCTACAAGTGCAGTGAGATCTTTAAACCTTTCGTCCATGTTTACACTGTGGGGTTTACAGAATAAATGTATTGTTCTATTAAATTTCTTGAGATTACCTTTTTTAAAACTCAGACTGCGAGATTTAGTTTTTATTGTATCGCGTAAGTACTAGCGTAGTACATATCAGTATTCCACATATTTAACGGAGGGTCCCTCCACAGCATTCTGGCAACTAGAAAATAAGTGAATAAGCAGTGCATACCCGAGAGCACCGCTCCTCTCTTGAGCACATCGTCTATGTTCTGCATCATGACCCGCTGCACGTCGCCGAGCTGCGCGCCCAGCTGCGAGGTGACGCCGCGGCGGGCGCGCGCGCCACCCTCGCTGTACTGCCGCCGCGTGCGCTGCATCCACGTGTCGAACTCGATGAATGTGTACGGACGGGTTACTGTGTTCACCTGCCAAACAAGATGATATACTTATTAAATGTCATACAGAGTGAATTACGAGATCCACACGAAAAAGGGCGTAACTATATGTCGACTCCGATCAACAGAGCCACACAGGGCCGTAGTGCAGCTCGTCACGTAGCGTCGCCGTTCGTCAGTATTCCGTATTTCGGGTATTCCAGGCGGCGTATATTTCATGCAAACATGAACTTCATTAGCACAGTAGTCTGAATTTACTTTAGCACAGTGTGAAATGCGCTCTGGCGCGCTCAGCCGCAGCCCGGTTGGTGGGGATTGTACATAAGACATCAAGAATATTATCACATAATTGTATTACATATATGTGGAGTGAGTGAGGGGCTCATCATTGAAAATAGGTTTATTTATACATAATAGTTTAATCAGTTGCTTCAATTTATACCATTTGAAGTTCATAAATTTCTCAGTAGTACAGTTAGTACATTAATGTTATTTGTGTTCCACAATTAGAACAAAGCTTAATATTTTTTCTTTATGTATTTAGTAAGTATAAAAAATTTATCACTATAAAAATCTGTGTAAAAATTATATTTAACACAAGCCTGTTGGTTGGCACAGTGGCAGTGAGGGTGCTTACTGTGTCAGGGGTTGCGGGTTTGATCCCGGCCAGAGTCAACAATATGTGATATGGTCAATTATATATTCTTATAAATTAATAGCTGACCCAGCAAACCTTGTTCTGACACATAAAAATTAAGGAGTGTTAAAATAGATGTTGTCCAATTCTCAGACCTATCCTATATGCACACAAAATTTCATGAGAATCGGTCAAGTCATTTCAGAGGAGTTTAACTACAAAAACAGCGACAAAAGAATTTTATAATATTAGGTCTGAGTATGTATAATATGTAGTAGTATCAGTTAGTTAGATTCCATATTACAAGCTTCAAGCTTAGTTTGGGTCTAATTTACAGTGTGTGAATTTCTCCGGGTATATTTATTTATTTATATATCTTCTACACCTACCCTCTTTCCGTATTGTTGATAGAACTCTTGTGCGATCTCCTCCAGGTAACTGAATGCTAGTCGTTTACTGTAGTTCCTTTCACACAGGACCAGGTAACAGATGTCTTGCTCAATCAAATAGCTGAGGAAATACCATATACCATGTTACATTTATTAAATAGAACAAAACCTTTATTTATACAACTTTAAAAAGGAGAAGGTTAAAATCAGTTTGTTTAATATTTAATATGATTCATTTCAGCTAGAATTTCATATATGTTTATTAGTCAATATTATTCAGTTAAACCAATAATGCTTTGTCATAGATATGGGTACAGATTGATGATAAATAAAAAAAACAGTAACGCACTAGAGAGTAGGCAGCTATAACAATGATATAACTATCATTACTTCTATGCTGCAAATGGCCTTTTGTGAAAGTAAAGATTGCAGGAACAACACTTAATGTACATACATAACATAAAGCTTATATAAAACGAAACTTATAAAGAAATAAAACTGAACAAGCGTGTCACTCACTGGAAAAGGTAGGGCCCCGTTTCAATGGAACACCGCGATGGCGACTGGGGGCCTAACTTTCTAAACAGCATTTTGGCTTGATTCTGGTACTCGAGTACATTACACCCACTCTGCGAACCAGCACAGCAAAATAAATTACAACAAATCAACATAAATAAATAAATATTTTCTTAATATTAAACATAAGCTTTAGGGATATTTCATGTAAAAATTATAAAGTGAGGAGGTATTTTTCATGCGTAAGGTGAAAATTAAATAATTAGTCATAGTTTTTTAAGTAATTGTCATGTAATTACCGTTTCATCTTCTTGCATAGTAGCGGCCAAAGGCAGGCCGTCTACGACCCGTGCAATCATAGTCATTAACACCATTTTGAAATAATATGAGTCCTTTATCCACTTTAAATAATAAAATATTGAATTATTGTCCGATTCGTCTACTGTTTATCACTTTTTTCTTGTCATTATTTCAATAAAAACCGCAAAAGTAAAAGAAATTGTGAAATTTCGACAGCTGTGAAATAAAATAATACACGTCAATATGTCAAATTGACTGGGAAAATGCACAGACTATAAAGGACCAACACGTCAACACGTCATTACTGTCAAAAATATTTGATTGTTTTTATTTCACTGCACAGATTACAAATATCCAACCGGTAAATTTAAACTCAAAAGATGGCGCTAGGTGTAGATAGATCTCACATAACAATAAAACATTGTGTATGTTTTTATAATTATTTCTAATAGAAATTATATTATTATATAATAGATTTTACAAGGAAAATATATTGGATAACGAAGTTTATTTACTTCACTTTCCATTTAATATAATTTTAAATATGTCCGTTGTAATATGTTTTATTTTAAATTTAAACCAATTAATATATCTTATGTGTATTCATGTGTATGTGTATTCTGCCCGTCCTAACCTACGGTGCCCAGACATGGTCCCTAACAGAGCTGCAGAAGTCTAAACTCAAGATTTGCCAGAGGGCGATGGAACGCAGCATCCTCGGATTCAAACGAATCGATCGAGTGCGAAACTCCACGCTGCGTTCCCTCACCGGCATCACCGACGTCGGTGCCAAAACTGCCCGACTTAAGTGGGAGTGGGCGGGGCACGTGTCGCGGATGCACCCCGAGAGATGGGCCCACATCACCACCCAGTGGGTCCCAGGAGGAGCGCGGCGCCGCGTGCGGCCTAGGAAACGCTGGAGGGACGACATTGTCTCCTTCGACAGCGAGTGGTGGGAGACCGCGAAGGACAGGGAAAGATGGAAGAGTTTGGGGGAGACCTTTGCCCAGCAGTGGGACGATATAGGTTAAAGAAAAAAAAAATATATCTTAACAATAGTCGGTAAAAACATAGAGAGGCAATCGTTTATTTATTGACACAACTACTATAGTATCATCGTTTGCCTTTTAAAATGAGGATTTAGGATATTTTCAGGAGCTTTGCTAGCTGGGGATGTATATTTTCTGCCTCCCATCACTAGGCAGCACTGTGCATTTAGATTTAAAAAAATTAACGGTTAATAGAGTAGTCGTAGCCGTAGTAGCGTAGTCAGCCACGAAATGGGAATAATAAGCTCAATTAGAACTTGGCTACGAAACGGGAATCCATAACGTACAAAGAGAAATGTTTTGTTTAAAACAAAGTATAATTATAGGATCTCCGTCGTCAAATTTTTATATATCTACCGTAGCGCATCTTTTCGAATCGATGCCTGAATTATGGGAAGATTGTTCCTATTTTGTAGCCAGCTAGGAAACGAGAATATATTTCCCTTTTCGTAAACACCATTACTTGATATGTATTACAAACCAAGTAAAAATAAAAATAAATGTTTTTTATTGTGGATATTTTATTAACATTATCATCATGCATCAAATTATGTGCTAACTCATTTACACTTATAACTAACTATACATAGAAAAATAACTTAACTATAGGGAGAAAATACAGTATTTTGTAAAATTAAACAACTAAATTATAATTAAAATATCGGACTTTAAACTGCATACAACTAAAAGCAAAACTATCAAACTAAAGAATCACTGTACCGCACTCTCAGAACGCAAGAGACACAATTTAGTTGAAGCGAAACGAACATCCGACGGATCAAAATGTTAAACAGCAATGAAACATTAAATAAATCGATATCCACAACAATCATACGGCATGAGTTACGTATAATAACGATCGGACATATTATTTATTATTTACCGACGAATAAGATACACCGAAGTAGTAATTAAAACATATTCGTTCAATACCGGGCGCGTGCGCGGGCGCACCCCCTCTCCCCTACCCGAATTCACTAACCTTCTCATTGCTTCCATGCAAAGTATTCGTTTGACCTATCTACAGCGGGGCGGCTGCCCGCCCCTGTGCGCTTCACCGAGCCCTCGACTCCTCGTGACTCCCTCACGACTCCCCCGCGACTCCCCCGCGACTCCCCGCAGCCCCACGGGCCCGCTGCCGATAACATTGATCGTCCCAATTACAATTTCACTCAAATTATGATACTAAGACTAGGCTCAATTTAAAATAATTTTAACAATAACTTCTCGAGGTGCCTTTAAAATTTACATTGAAGATTTTTTTTAAGTACATTTATTATTAATTAGAAACTTTGATTTTTTTTTCAACAACATCAATTCGACTAAAATTATTTTAAACATCTTCCGAGCATTATTTTAAATGCTTGCTCAAACATTCTGCCTAACCCGGTAACTGTCATCTCACATAGCGCTCCGCACACACTAGCCGAATTATAAATTCTGAGAGCGTTCCGCCATCCATCTCGTGGTCCATTCATTACCTACTAATCAATATTTTATAATAAACGATATATTACAATAAAATTTGTAACCTACAGAACGAAATTTCCCTAGAAAGGAAAGCGCCGCCGCGGCGCCGCGCCCGCCGCCCTACCGCGCGCCAGGGGCGGCGCTCGCGCCGACTCACAAATAAATAAGTTAACCTATAGTTATATTTACAAAAGATTGAAACAGAGCCGAAACGAAAGTCACAGATAATTCCAACTAGCTATATATAAAAATACGATTAAAATCCACTTTTTAATAATATATAATTTTAATCACATGAAACGGGCACTGGTTTTGTTCGTTCAAGTTTGGACACTGAGATCGTTTATATCATCGAAGAATACATAGAGTGGTGAGACGGTCTCGGTCCGGCCCTAGCACCCATCACCTCGACTCCTACTCCTAGCTAAGGCTCCTCTGACCCCACAGTCCGGCCGCCGCCGCGCCGCGCTCGCAACTCATTCACTTAGTACCTAATATTTGATATAATTTATGTAGAATATAAAAATATTGCATAATTAGAAAACATGTGAGCGCGAGCGCGCGCGGCGGCGCTAGTCCCCGCCGCGCCGCACGCCGCCGCGGCGCGAGGCGGCTTCGGGCTCGCGGCGGGTACGACTCTAAGCTACACTTAACGACCATCCGATATACACTATCTAGATAAAGTATTATGATTCATTAACATTGGACCACAAATTGTAATTAATTATTAATTATTATTCAGGTAACAAAAAATGGGGCCCGTGCGTCTCTTTGATATATATATATAACACATAACGTAACGGTGACAGTGGAGCGATATGAAGGCTGCCGGGCAGTTACATGCGGGGTGTTATGTCATGAGGCGCGTGGCGACGCGCGACACGTGGCGACGCGGTGAAATGATATGTCTGGCGACCGCGCGAGCCCCGTAGAACATGCCTACTATAAATTTAAATAAACGAAATAAACTAGAACATTTCCACTTAAAACATTTCACTTACATTTAACATTTATTATAATTAACACAATTTAACTCACAAAATATTACTAAACTATCATTTCTATGTCAGTTTCATAAACAGAACGTTGGCAGTATTTTCAGTACGCGAGTAGAATTACACTAAACAAATTCTACTAATCATGCATGTTACGTTCATAACACAAGTAGATAAAGATAATATCATTTGAAACAAATTCGGCTCTTCTCGGTCAGATACAGTTGCACGAACAACTAATAAATATTATCTATATATAATTAATTAATGATATACTCAAAGAGAGAAACTATTAAAATGTAACAACATCCATCGAGTACATAATGAAGCTATTAAAATATAATTATGATAGAACAACGTGACGTGAGGGGTGTCAGTGTGTCTGTCTGCAACAAGGTAAATACGCGATGGCCATGTCAAGCACCAAGAGAGTTCAACTTGAGAGGGTTCGATAAACTTTAGTTACAATATAAACGTTACTATGTAAATATTTGTGTATAATAAACTCTTATTTAGACTATATAATATACTTATTGCATGTAAAAACTGTTCGAATAAATTGTATATCCATATGAATTTGTTTTGCGAAGTTTTGAGGTAGGAAGTTATGTAGTACAGTCGGCGTGCGCGTGCGCGTGCGCAGCGCGCGCGCGCACTCGTGCCATATATCTTTAGAAACGTCTTTACAAACATTTAAAAATTCGTTTCATCAACATTATACAAAACACTCCGACCCATATAACATTAGCAAAGTGAATGTTCCTCTTTCTGAAATACCCTAAATATAAACGTTTGAGCAATCAATTTCGTCTCTCCTATGTTTGTATATATATTAAATTCAATGATAAGTTAATATTAGTTCCATTTGAGAATAGTAATCATTTAAACATTAATAACATTAATTGAAGCGATCCGAGAACATAATGCATGATGATTTGAAAAATAGACTCGTTTACTATCAGTGGAAACAATGCAAGAGCGAACTCGTACGCGACTCTGTATCGGTTACGTATATCCTCGTACTCGTAATGTATAAAGTGAGGCGGCGCCTACGCGAGCGAGCAGTCGATCTCGACGATGTCCTTGGGCACGTCGACGAACTGGTACACGAGGCGCTGGCCGTCCACCTTGGCCAGGATGCCGCGCTGGTAGTAGTAGCGCAGCGCGCGCCCCATGGTCTCGTAGTTCATGTCGGGCTTGTTCTTGTGCAGCCCCCACAGGCGCGACACCGCCTTCGAGTCCACCAGCTTGAACACGCCCTTCTCGCGGTTGGTCCACTTGATGAAGCGCGGGCAGTACTCGCGGTCCTGCAGCAGCTTCAGCAGGAACTCCCACAGGTACGTGGTGGAGCCCTCGCGGCTCTTGCGCTTGACGCCGGGCGCGGGCGGGTGCTCCGGCCGCGGCCTCTTCTTCGGCTTCAGCTTGTTGAGGTAGGGCTGCCGCGTGTAGTCCCCGAAGTCGAACACCGAGTACGGCAGCTCGTCGTGCGCCAGCGGCGGCGGCGCGGGGGCCGCGAAGTGGTGGCCCCCGCCGCCGTACCCGTACGCGCCGTACGCCTCCCGCTCGCCCACGCCGCCCACTGGAAATAACAAACATACTACATTCATACTACTGCTTCAAGCACCTTCTAGTACCTCCAACAAGACTAGTGAGCAGGAGTAATCAGTGGCGGTCGCAGCCACACAATGGTCGACCTCCAGCCGCGCGTTGCCCAACTTGCGACAAAGTTTTGACTATCCGAAGAATTAGCCGGTGTAACAATAACATTTGTGTATTCAACTAATTAGAGCCGCTAACAATTGTGGGATTAGAGACATCCCACGAGATTAGGACAATCTCTGTTTTCATAACTCGATGCACTATTTTAATAATAATATTTGGCAATAATCACATAACAACTATAAATGTATGCGCAATAGGAAACAACACGCGAGGTGCGGCCACAATGTGCGGGGTCGCAGGTCGCAGGCGCGGCTCCGAGCGGCTTCTCATGATATGATTGTTTGGGCACTAGTATTTGATAATAAACATGGTCTAAAAATAATTCGGTGAGATGTTAGATGCGATGGAATAATATGTTAAATTCGCCGTGCGATGGTCGTTATAGACGCGGACGAGAGACGACGGAACAGAGAGAAAATAAAAAATATCAGGTTTGACAGGTGGTAACAGTGCTGCGATGCTGTTGATTCATTGGAATGCTAAAAATACGCCGCGTCTGGACAGATCCCGAGCGGCGCGCGCGGCGCGGCGCACTGCCACACGACACTCGCTCCCGAACCGCTAAATCATTATATTTCCGGCATACTTTAATAGATTTTATATAACCAACACGTGCTACGTCATGTGTTTTAATAAAAGTAAAAAAACAATTGAAATACCATATATTTTCTGACTTTTTAACTAATTTTATACTCGCCACAAGGAAAATAAGAAGAATAGGTATAAGATAAAAATAAAAACAAGTTTTATCATAAAGATGAAGCAGATTCTTCTATTTGTCAATACTGAGCAATATGTTTTAGTATTTTATACTTAGATTGTTTCGGATAATAAGTCGCGGTCGATACTGCTTCAAACCAGATTTGGAGACATTTTTCTAATGTAGCGTATTAGTTTTTTTATGATGTTGAGATACCTATTTCACTTTTGGGACTAACTACCAATTATTTTGCAAACTTTATTGACTTATAAGATTTCTAAAATTAAAAGCTCTCTATAGACGTATCTTATTGTACTCTCCGGCGATAAGTTGATTACAAGAGTTGCGTCAACGTGTACTCGTATCTCGCCGTGACCTCAAACGGCTGCCTCTCAATACTACTGGTAGGTATTTACGTATTTTACCACTTAAAAGAAGTAAAATCTAATATGTAATACTGCAATGTCCCACGGCTGGGTAAAGGCCTCTTATCTCACTGAAGATATCAGTACATTCAGAAGGAATTCTTATTAGGTACTTCATCTACTTCTTTTTAAATGTGTATTAACTAACGAGCGAATAAATTAATACAAACAGTTAATCATAGTGCAGTGTGAAAGGCAAAATAATTGGAGTACTTAATTGTTGAGAAATTGATCAAGTCAATGAGTAATTTTTCAAATGACAAATAATGTCTATTATATTATTTTATTATTCTTATGGTAGTAGGTACATTATATTGTTCACGTCTCATTCGATTGGTTGCATCGTGAATCATGATCGGTTTGTACGGGATTTCCTGAGGAAAATGTTGCAATTAAGTCTGCCATACCATATTACATCTGAGTATTCCTGTGAGCCCGCGCCCACTAGTCACAACTCACAACTCAACAGTACAATGGTTGGTATAAGTAGTATAATTGTGCTATTCTTAGTTTTCCAAACACTTTTCTCTACAGTTTGTAATAATAGTTTATATTGAAAGCCAACCATTTTCGTGACCGTCACAGAGAAGGCACGAACCTAGATATTCCTGGTGGTAAACAATCGCGAGGCCACCCAGAGTTTCCGCCATTTTTTTGTCTAATATTATCTAAGTTGCGTATATTTTCGCGTGCGTTATCAGCGGTCGTCGACCGCGGCGGCGGCACGTGTTCCTTCCTACTGCTTCGTCGGTTCCATTTCCACCACTCGATTGGGTAATCTGACATTAGCGCTCCGTGTAAACCTAAACCTGCGATTGCGCAAATTCCTATTGTTAAGGAGTGTATTGTCTACACATAAGACTTTTTGCAAGTTCCTTTCAATAGACATGCCAGGATCATTAGTCATAACACGGAAGTTAACAGTGCACTTGAAAGTATTTGCTACATTATTAGATTATACATAAATACCTGCGCACAGCAGTTATATCACAATAAAGAAAGGTACATAATTTGCAAGTAACTCAGAAATCAACAGAAAAGTTTGGCGTTCGATATCATATTGAATTACAATTTGAAATGATGGAAAGGTTCGGATTAGAGCGATAGGAGGTATCGTCGATCAGACAACATGTTACGTGTATAATTTGTAGAGATAACAGTATTCCAGTATGTATGTACGAGCCGATATTTACAATTTAATAGCCAGTTGTTCCCGACTTGCAAAAACCCGAGCCTCCGCTGCCTGGGAAGCGAAACGGGGTAAAAAACCATCGTTTTATGCGTCGCCCGGACTATTTATAGCAGCGTGGACGTTCCTACTGGGTGCACTGCAAGATCAAGGTTACTTGTGGCTCTCGAACGGAGTTCGGTATCTATCCCCCAAGGGAAATGGCGAGTCGTTGAAATGGGCGGTGGTGCGGGGCGGGGGCGGGGGGCGACCGGTTGCGCGCGCGCATCCCGCCTCGCAGTAAATGGGTTACCCCACAAACCTCTTGCGATACTAACGCGCTTGTGTTTACAGCGCTGCACGCTCCGCCGCGCCGCGCCTGCCGCCTGCTCCTCACTTGCAATAAATTGTACTTCGCTCGATACAAGAGGAACAATAGATTTTATCGAGAAGCGTTCGTATGCGCTTACGTCAGTAACGCAACAACAACGCGTTGTATCGCGTTATCAGCTTGCAAAAATGTAATCATCTATTTTTGCACAAGATATAAAGAATTAGTTAGATAAGATAGGCCCCTGAAACATTTCCTCAAAGCAACTGAAATTGAGTTACGTGAGCGAGTTTATCTGCGGCCATTTGTTCAGGCGGAAGTGACAGCGCAGTTATTAGTTTGTCGCCGGGATTGCATCGCGCCGTGTATTTATGCAATGAGGTTTTGTTTTTTCAATTATTTAGATTCACGTCGTTCGTTAGAGCAGTGTTGACAATAGGACACACGTCCTGTGCAACCGGAAAGCGGTGTGCGTGTTTCTTAGATTGCGAGTTGGTGCGCGGCGGCGTGCAGTGCGCAGGCAATGACCAGGAAATGACGCCGCCCGGCTGACCTTCACATACACACACAGACACACGCCCGCACACCCGCGCGCCGCGCGCCGCGCTCCCTCCACACAGACGGGATTCGCACCGAACGATGCGTTTGCGCATCATCTAACAACACTGCACCCCGCCGCGCAGTAGCGAAGCGAGCGTAACACGACGAGGAAAAATATCACAAAATACTATCGAGTCAATATAACCCATTTCATTGTTGATAAGCAGATAATTATTAAATGTTTATATAGCACGGTTTGATGTTGAACGATAAACTTTAGATATGGTCAGTTCCCACATTCAAACTATTACAAAAGTTAAACATGTTTTGAAACGTGACCCGTTACTTTTTTTGTACATTTTATCAACAAAACAAGGTGACTTTCGTTTAAATAATAACAATAAGTTCGCAGCATCCGACATCTCCGATAAACTCGTTAAAATAAACATTAAATTATACTTAATCACGTTTATGTAAAAACATGATCGCTTGTGTGGAAATTTGAAAATGGAAACGCTGAAATATTTCAAGATGGCGTAGCGGGCGGCGGGGGCGGGTGGTGTCTATTTTGTGCGCGCGCGCAGGCGGTGAACTAGCACCGAGTTAAGTAAGGTCAGCACAGCGCGCTGCGGCTCTACTGCACTTTATGTAACGGAGCGCAACTCGTAACACAACATAACGCTGCATAACAATTTTATTATTATAACTACTTTTCTATCATTATAACTAATGTACAGTTTGTGACACAACTATCAAAACAAATTAATCTTACATAAACATTATGTTATGACCCTTTAATGATATATTTTACTCGTCATAAATAACCAAAGTGACATAAATAACTTTTTATATGACTTTAAAGAGTACTTGACAACTCTTAACGGAGGTAACAATTTGTAATCTGTATTTAATTAATATCTTGGTATAATGTATAGAATGTGTCAATCTTGGGACACATGTGTGTTTACGAAAGAGAACCTTGGTACGCGAGCGGACGACTGTTTGATCAAATGTCTTCGAGCATGTAGACAAACCTGACATCTGTACGTTGTAAGTGATTTCGAAATTAAAATTAATTGTACATATTACTATCGGTAATAAGCGGTTATTTTCTAATAGGAGTTGGACTCTACATTCTACTTCACTAATGAACATAAATTACTGAAAAAAATACGAGGAATTGTTACAATGAGAACTTAAGTTAACTTTTTCGGCATTAATACTTTTTAAAGTACACGTCCAATAATAAAAATTTAATTAATATGACAATTAAATGAGACAATAATTTTAATATTATGTCCGAACACGGAAGACAAGTTTTGTTTGAAACAATAGCGAAATTATTGCAAAAATTTATTGTAGCTCGTACATCTGTGCAAATTCCACTAAATTATACGAAAACAGGATGTTTCATTGTTGTATTTATCGTATCATATTGTGCAAATTGAACGAATGTTGATGGCGTTACATAATCATTATGTTTGTCAGTACTTAATTAGTGTTCTTTTTTAAACAAAGAGCAAATTTTGATCTCTCAACTGTAATGTTTGATCTCGAACGACGGACGAAACAGGAATTGTTATGTCGCTACATGAGGTCGCTGACACAAATCACAACCAACTACTAGTCAATAGACATAGAGGTGACAGGGGCAACCTTATATACTAGAAACTTATAATCTAGAGTATTCTAGAGTATAGAGGCCTCTGCTATATAGTCAATCAACTTAATATAATAAACTGCTCCCAAATTCATCGCGAGTCAAAGCAACGTGTTCGTTCAAACGCACATTCCGTTTTATGGAGTACACGCGCCAGACGAGCTCATTATCTTAATAGGAAGTTCCTACTTATCACCGCCGTCTCCTACGCACGTTAGGGAACCAAACCCAAATTACATATTAACGACATTTTTAAAAGATTAACAACGTTATGTAATTTACTTTAAACATTTCATGATACGGAATTGAGGTTAGTTTTTATGGTGTACTTAAAG
Organism: Cyclophora albipunctata; assembly: GCA_963082685.1. Taxonomy (NCBI): domain Eukaryota; kingdom Metazoa; phylum Arthropoda; class Insecta; order Lepidoptera; family Geometridae; genus Cyclophora; species Cyclophora albipunctata. The sequence goes on along the minus strand of OY720113.1, from coordinate 497,978 downwards.
CCTACGTTCATCTCACTTTGATCTGATGATTTTCGATGAGATGAGAGGCCTTTGCTCCGCAATGGCTTACATACTTAGAGCCTTAGTGTAGGTATAACAGTTGTTATTCAGTTTTTAGTTTAGTAGGTATATTTGTTTTATCAAGTAAGTTTTTGTAATGATATCTATGTTGCACTTACATATGGCTCTGCCCGCGTAGGGGCATAGATAAAATACTATTTTTATAATATCCAGTGACATTAGTGCCGGGAACACAAGGAGGTGTCTCAATTGGTCGATAACCCTCATCGACCATAGATAATGTTATCGAGTGAAGTTTTTATGCGAACAGTTTGCCGGACACCGTTATCAGTGCATTCGGCCGAAACTTATTTGTTCAGGCTCCGTACCTACTCGTTGAGTAAGGTCAGGCTCGTAGGACGGCGATAGGTCACAAACAGCATCATAACATCTAATTGTATCACTCCATTTATTATGTTAATCATTGTGTACCACTGTGTAGAATTGGTCGAGTTCAAGTTGACGTAACATTGCATAAAATCTTTTGTTCGTTGTATGTGTATGTAGCGCCAAAAAGAAATAATTGTTTAGACTATTATCTTGTATTTTAAAGAAATGTTGTTATTGTACATTATGTAGGTGTAAGACTGTAATGAGTTGGAAACGTGTCGGTTATCGCTAAGTGCGTCTAGGAAGGTGGGTGTAGTAAATAAGCGATTGTTTTTAAATAGATTATTATTAGAAATTGTCTCCATTTCCCAGTTGGCAGTGGCGGCGCTGGGGCGAGTCGCCGGCCATGCCGACTCGGGCGGCCGCTAGTGATGCGCCGCGTGTTGTTTGTTATCGATAATTATTATTGCCGATACGACCTCAAGTCATAGTTTGGGGACGCACCGAAGGTGATCTATACCAGAGTTCGTACACCTCTCCCGCTTACGTAAACCGATACAACTGTTAAAACATATTTTATATATTATTTTAATATTATCAATGTCACCACTGGAGCGTTGAAAGTTTGTTAAATAACGTACCGTGTAGGCATCGCGAATTGTTTATGTTTTATTCACGTACGCTTATTGAATTATTAGTCTATTTTTGGTGAGTTCGCGGATTCGCGGGGTCGAATTACCTGGTTAATATCGTATTCCCCTGGGCTCATCCGAATATTCAAGCGATTCCAATTTTCTTTGATGTGCTCGGGAACAGCTTTTGAACCGAACTTATCAGCATGCAAATAGCTTTCGCCAGGCTGGTGCTCGGTGTCGTGCTAACAGCCGAGTGTGATACTGATGATACTCGGTACGATTCGCGTCACCGTCGGTTTGTCATGAAAGGGTCACATTATAAATGTCGATGTATTATTAGTGAGAGCGCGCAGTGTGGCCGCGGTGTCACTTTGAGGATATGGCTCCTCCGAGACTCGCAGTCACGTTGTCTCGCACGATACATCAACCTTCACTTTTTTAATTTAACTTTTCATATTATTATAATTTCGCTTCTATTTCCACGCATGCTACACGTGATCCGGTGCAATCGTGCCTAGTAAAATATTTTATAGTTCAGCATGATAGTGGAGGTCCTATTACATTACCGAGCGAGTAGCGAACATTGGTAGGTATTTGTGGAGTCGAAGAGTGATTGGTCCAAAATGGCGTCCTGATGCAAGGAAGTGCAGGAATTTGCGAGACGCGTTAGAGGGCGCGCGGGGTGCGGGGTGCGGGGGGCGGGCGCGGGGCGCGGGGAGGGGTGACCTTCGCGCGTTGATGCAATGTCGCCGTGTCATTGACCAGTGCGCCGCGCAAACAGTTGCAGCCACCCGCGCCCCCGCCCCTCGCCCCCGGCTCTATCGCCCCTCCGCATCCACCGCACTGCTCACATTCGCCGGTTTTACGATAATTCTCTCCTTTGAATTTGAAATCCGCATGCTCGCTCGAGGATGAAGTCATTTTCCAGACAAGGACAATGAACACAACACCTTGTTTCGTCCAACTTATATTGAAGCTACTTTTCGTTTAGATATTTTTGGGTAAAATTAAATTGAATTTACTTTTGTACAGAAGTTTTGTTTGTCCGCTCATTGCTCTACCGTGTCTGGTTAATTATCGTTATTTTGCTCATTTCCTGTCCGACACTGAATCATCGCTGCAAAATATGTTATGAGCTAAAAAGAGCTCGTATCTCTGGTATTGCCGACGCCTTTGCCTAACCATTACACGCCTATGCCCAAGTGGAAGTAAAGGCAATAAAACGGAAGGGAATAAAAAGGCTCAAAGCTGCCTATCCAGATAAACTGGAGTCTTCCGTTGCTGGCGCGGCCGGTTCATTAACTTAGAGGAACCGTCCGAGCGATATTTAATAATTGTCTGGCTCATATTAGGTACCTACGTCTCAAGAACGTTTGAGCAATAACTCTATATTAAAGTATATTGACCGTAGAAGGTGCCACATTTGACTTATTATAATGAGTGATTAACATACTATTTAGTCAGAACAAGGACATTTCGTTAGCAACAGAAGGTGTGGTTGTATAGTATAGGAGGCATTCGGACAATCGTCTTCTATAGTGATTCAATTACTATTCCCAAAAACGATACAATCCTTTTATGGATCATTTCTAGCTTTGAATTTAATTATTTACGTTTATATACAAATACCAGATAACAATTGTATGCGCCTGCGCCGGTCGCGTGTTTTGCGCAAATTTTCGGCTTCCGTTCATCTCTAATGCCGATTTCCGTTTATTTTATATCCGGCAGGCAATGTGGCCTGGTTACAGCGGCAATTATCAGCTACTGCATCTGAAACGTACTCAGTAGGCACAAGTTGCATTTGAACCAGATACAAAAATAATTGAGTAGAAATAATGGTGATAAATTAAAACCCGATCGATTGATCATTGGCACCTTGGCCGGTCGGTTGGCGACTATAAATTAAAAAACCAATTACGAAAGAAGTTCGTTCGGCTAAAATAACTTTATTTCCGTTTACGAAATAACCAACTTGTTATGAATAAATAATTACTAGCCTCTAAACTGTTATTATAGCATTTTTGTCATAAAGACGTTAATAAAAAGCGGGTTGAGGGGCGATCACCCGGTCAAGGCTGGCGCTGATTTCCATCTGTTGCCTAACGCGACCCTGACTCCGACCAATCAGGTTGGAACGATTATATTTTTTCACTAAATTATCGATTGGACTTGTCCAATTGTTATCAGCGACACAATGACGGAGATGCCTGAAGGTTCACACGCCGCTGACGCTCACGACGCTCCGCGCCGCGTAACGTATGGACGCGACACTTTTCAGATTCACTTCCAAACGGGAGACGTACTTGTTTATTCCATAGTTCACGTGTCTTATTCAAATGTATAACCTATTTGAAGTGCGTAGTTTCATCTGTTTGGTATTGTAATGGATTCCTGGCGGCGCCCTGAGCAGGTATTCACCGGAATATGAAATGGTGCCCGTACTTGTAGCTACGCGGGCGGAGGATCTGTTTACTGTTTGCGGAGCATCGATTACTCTATCGCGCAACTGTCGCTAATGGTGTACGCTAATTGGGTAATTACAAGGTAAATTCAGAGATATTACGAAAAATGTCCGGTGACTAAAATTAAACGTTCTAAATTCCCACGATGTGTGCGATAGCATTGACAGAGCGGTTCTACTGTTAAATAAAGATACGGTTTTGCAACCGCCGTGTCTCCAGCCAAAGAGGCTATTCCGAGGAATTCGAGTGTTTGGCAGCAGAGCGGAGTGCGCGTAAACACGTCGCTAAATGAGTGTTTATGTGCTGTTATACGAAGTGTCCAGCGCAGGATGCGGCGCGTTGCAGTGCGACGCGGCGTTGCAGCCGTCTATTTATGCAGCGCTATGCGACCTAACACTGACCCGGTTAGGACCGCGACGCATAAACACAAGGATAGCGAGTGGCGCGCGATCACGATCGACGCTCCGATCGACCCGGTTATGGAATTATGCTATTTAGAGAGGCGGTAGGGGCGGCCGTGGTCCGTGAAGGGCGAGCGTTTTGCCGCTCCGACGGGAACCAGCGGATAATTTTAAAACGGCCAGGAAATCATCGAAGCGAGTATATAGGCCGCATGGACGCTCCCTCCCTCGCCTGTTTTTACGCCTATCATAAAACGAGCGTACAGAGTTTCCGGACAAATGGAGCGCCTGAGATTTCTATGCAAAATTGGGTCGCGGCAATTTTCCGAGTTCACGATTCGATACATGGCGGCTATTCCGCGTACTCTGTGTATTTCGGAAAACATTGCGCCACCGGCGACGGGCGTGCGGAGATGCGTTGCGAAATACTGCGCGCAGGAAGCCGCGTGTGGAGCGAACCAGCGAAGGTGACGCACGGCGCTTGCCAGACCCGCAGAGCGCCGTGATTCAACGCAACATTCGATTGTGGTTTGAGGCGTTGTCACAACCAAACGACGAGTAGGTCACGTACGCAACAGGCACTAACGGGGATTTATGGTGAATTCGGGATTGAGTCCTTTCGCTTTCAGCGGCGCGTGCGTCGCGCGCGGCCCGCGCAGCACTCAAGGTCGCGGGCCGTTCAACTCGGATGCGACCGCGGCGTTGCGACACCGAAATATGTAATTGTAGAGGAGTCGAGGCGCGTTTGGCAGCGGCCGCGGCGCGAACTGGGTCGCCGCTGTTGCGCAATCTACTTTTGTACGACAGATGGCGCGCGACGCTTCTTCCTTATACGGCGAGGCTCCACTGTCGTTTAAACAAAGAGGTTGTTTTTTAGAATAACAAAACCACTTGTATAACATTCTCGATATAGAATCTAAACCGCAGCCGTAACTGGTTATGATCGCATACTGTTGCTATTTTGCTCCTCGGACCCTACTCGAGGTACTTAGTTAACCTACTTGAGAATTATTAGCTGCGGGTGACGTCAACGGTTCAATTGTAAGGAAAATGCGACTCACTGGAAACCAATTAGGGAAGGGCTGACGAACTGTAACCCCTTTCCAATTAGACTGTTTTCTTCCAATAAGTATATCAAAAATAGATTAATTATTGACGAGTGTGGACGGTTCTATTTAGTAAACAGCGCCAGATTCCTTTATTCAACGCGAAAAAACATGTTTTCTAGAAAAGTAGAATTCTAGAAAAGTAAAACGTTATCGATACTTTATGATGAATTGGCTGAAAGCGTGTTCTACAGTTTGAAAATTTGTTATTTCCTTATTTAGACTCTCTTAATAAATAAAGATTTCAGGAGGTAACTGGCAATGTTCCGCGGCTGCGCCATAATTTCAGTTGGAATTCCTTATAGTGCACCGTACAAGCTCTCGTGTTTTGATTATATCATAAGTAGTTAGGTACATTTTATTGGTAATAGTGTCATCAGAGTTTTCATTTAAGAAGCGCCTGCAATACCAAGCTAACTGTAAATTGCGTTGAGAATATCGCGTGATGTAAGTGTAATCCTATTTGGAAGTTTGCGAATGTCAATAATAACGTTCCGGTCCCCCAGCGGTCGGTGAGGCGAAAATAGTCGCCAACTATTAATACGAGGCGAGCGCTAGCGCTGCAGCGTGCCCTTGAATTGGGCCGATCACCCCGCGCGCACTCCCGCGCACGCCCCGCGCCGCCCGCCGCCCGCCGCCCGCCGCCCGCCCGCACGCACACACGCGCCGCGTTATCGCGATGCAGCGCTGCAGAATAGACTCGCTGATAATTTTAATTTCAATTTCGTTCGCGAATGTCACATTGACTGTTTACTCCGTGAACTGAATGCTTAAAACAACAATTCGCAACGCACACTTCATTATAATCGAGTGCGTTTCGTTTGGGCGCTGTTTGATTGAGGCCATAAAATCGCCTTTACACTTGTTTTAATATTCCATCTCTATTAGCGATGTGGACACGTTATGAATTTTAACAGACATCAAATTGATCGTTTTTATAAAGTTGACGGATTACGTACATTATCATATCCTGGCAATAACTTCGTGATCTCGTGGCTCGGAGACGGATGTGAATACCTATTGGTACGTGATCACGACGGACAGTTTTAATGTGGGACCGACGAGGGGTGATCGAGGTGCGAGTGAAGTCGAATCGACGGGTTGGAGAAGCTTTTATGTGACAAAAGTAGTTTTATACAGATGGCTAATGTCCAGAATTGGCACGTTAAGAGAGAGATGGGCGAGAGAGCTTTTCTGGAGTCGAGTGTGTGAGAACTTGAGAAGCATGCGATGCGCTAAAGTTTACGGGTGTTTGTGCAACGCGGTGACGCAACGCTGCGCTACCGGAACGCATTCGAGCTCTCGCACACACCAGCATCTCACGCACACCACCTCACGCATCGTGTTCCACAATTTGGCAATTGCCAACATCCAGTCAAGGTTTTTTTTTGTTTTAATTAAGTTGCTAGTATCAAGTTAGACAAGACCTAGATATTACGTCTGGGAACGACCCCGCCTGGTATGTGGGGATCAAACAACTGGATCAAACGAGACGGATAATGTGTTCGTTTTACAATTTTCCCAACAATTGGGCCGCTTTAATGGAATATTTGTTGCTAATAAGAAAATATTTCTGGTAATGGGAGTCTCTTTGTATGTGGAGCACTTGTTTTTCAATTAGAGTTGTGAAGGTGCGAGCGCGGACGCGGCGGAGCGCGAGCCGTCGCTGCTCGGTTCGAGTACGCGAACACAATCAGGTTCTACTGCCGTACTGCCCAATCGAGTAGGAAGGTCGTGTTCGTTTCGCCAGAGGCTGACAATGGCGCCGGCACCGCCGCTCTTGCCCAATATTCACGTTTGCAACACCGAAATTTCGTGTGTGCTATGTTACGGCAATGGTCGATTTACGCCTTCCACGATGTTCCCACCGCGCGATCTACGACGCGGCTTCATTATACGAGGAGAAAGGGCTCGGTGTTGATGAGAAACCACAAACAAACTCGACAAATATATCCCTCATGTAATTACGAGAATTGCATTACGTATATTATTATTTTTATGAGCCTGTAATAAATTGCCCTGATTTTACAGTTATACCTAACATTTGTTTACACAAATAAGTTTATTATTGTAATGTCTGTTTTTCTGAACGCCACTTGAGTCATTGAGGAACGAAGTAACAGAACTAGAACAGTGTCACGCGTTCATTCATTGCTCGGTGTAATAATAATTGTTTTATTCTATTTAGTGCCCGTTATCGGCGGAACCTGCGATGGTTTCCGTGGAGTTGTCCTGTTGCACCGCGGTCGGGCGGCTGACGTCAACTCTTGTTGCGTAAACTTGCACGAATCAAACGTAAATTTACCTTATTCTATCATCACGTAGAACTAAATGATCACGTGCTTCAAATATTACTAAATTGTGTTACTTAATTGAATGCTGCATTCACTTTCCCTACTGTAATATTAATAATATTGAAATTATTTTCTGTTGGTTTTTCCATGAGTTTTGTTAACTTTCCGAAAAAAAACAGACAAGAAAAAAGTATATAACTTTTTCCGTCATTCTACTACAACGAACTTCTTCGACAATTACGTCACTAAATTGCTATCACCACAAAGCATTAGGTCTGTGGTCTAGACATAAAACATTTATAACGACTTAAATGGCCATTATCATCTGTTAATGTTATAAATACTAACGCCAACATTTCCTGTGCCCTATCATTATGCCTGTTATCTTTGACTAAAGAGGTCTGAAATGAGCAAATATTTGTCTATGGAAAAATATTTTTGTAGCCTGTGACAATTTTAAAAAAGGAACTCTACAACGAAGGAAGCCGATTGAGAAAAAAAGTATATTAGTCAAGTGCCCACTAATGATCAAATAGATGATTAATTAAACAACTGGAAAAGTCGTTATTAGTAAAAAACAAAGCTTAGTCATGAAAACAACACACATAGAGTACGGTAGAGCGATACATTAACGTTCAATCGAAAGTATATTTTAATATGCGTCATCGGTAGCGTAAGTACGAGGCGACACACGGTATGAATAACGTATGTTTATACATATTGTAGTTTTTTCTGCATCTTTTATATTAGGATCACTGACCTTGCACAATGTCAAATAGTTGGACGGAGCGAGAGAGCCAGCGCACTGCGATAATAGTCGGTGCAGCTCTGCCAACTTGTTCCGTACAGTTTGATTTGTGTCACGGTGACACTTAACTGGTGCCGGGTTTAGACAGAGAGCCAATCAGAGGACACTATCGCTTTCTTGTTCGAATTTCAATTCAATTGGAAAATGCAAACGTTATCAAATTCTAATGAGCGGAAACACCAAAAGCTCAATAAGTTCGCGTTTGAGCTTTCGTATTACGAATTTGACCTAATAAAACAGTTCCAGATGATTTATCTTTTATAATTTCCACACAAAAAGCTTGAAAAAGATCACAGATTGTTTTCGCAAAGTCTGCCGCATACATATACGTACTTGCATACATTATTATCTGTTTATACTCGAAGAGGTGTAAGAAATAAGGCCAATTGGCCATCAGCCAGTGCAATATAGCGCGAGCCCCCGGAAGTGAATGATAAACTTGCATATATATTTAGATAACGGTGTCATTCAGTGCATGTCTGTTTGTATGTGAAGGAAAACAACAAGAAATTCAGTTTTATTATTAGCGAGAATATTTTTATAGCGATATCCTTTAAAATTATTTGTATTATTGTTGATAAGTTTATTATTTAGATACAGATATAAGGAGAAGGTTTTATAGTAGCGCTATTTTTTAATTGATTTTTGTTCTATTGCCCGTTAAGTAAAGTGGAATTCATATTATTATTGACTTATTGACTTATTCTTATAAGGTGCGGTTAGGCTTTAATGGTTATTAGACCTGAATAAGGTGCCAATAAGTATTTATAACAAAATGAAGATGTAAGCACTAAAACATGCGACGGATACCTACATATATTTTTTAGTTTTTATCATATTTAAATAAGACATTATACAATGGTGTTCGCCAATTAATTAGTATATAATATTGTAATCGAGCCGGCGGGCGAGCCCGAGATGCGTTGGGCGACATTCCCAAATTGCCGCCAAGCTGCGCGCACGCACGGGTCACCTTCCGGGTGGGTTCATTCACTCCCCGGGTCACCTCTACCACAGACAACTATTCTTTACACATAAACAATAATTATGTATTCCATTTTATTTCAATATTTTGCATAGTTAAATCGATTAAATAATCTTCATTATTCGATTTGTCCTTTATTCGTTCTTTCTTTATTATTTTTATTTTAATTGCAGTCGCATGGCGGCTCTGCCATTTTGAATATTCTTTTGTTTCGTTTAATTTTGTTTTGTTCAATTTTGTTTTGGCTGGATTAGACATGATGAAGTGAATTCCATCTCTTTTTTGTTTTTTTATTTATGGTAATATTACAACAATTTTATTAGAAGCTATTCGTATTTCGCATCTTCACCGCTCTAATGCATCTTTTTCTACCTACTGCATCATTTATTAAAAACGAATTATTCTAATTCCACAAGTATAGCAGCTCATTCAGTTCTACATAAATGTCATCAGATCTATATGAGATCTATATCCCAAGAAATAGTCTCTTAATTTCTTAGACCTTTAGGTCTTGACTAGTCTTAACGTAGTGTAGACTCACCAGGCGGCCTGGGATGCGCGGCGGCGTGGTGCTGCAAGGTGGTGGCGATGGGATGGTGCTGGTAGAAGGGCAGGAAGGGCGCGGGGAAGGGCGCGGGGGGCGGAGGCTGCAGCCGCGCCTTCAGCTCCTCCGCGGAGCCCGCGCCCGACGAGGACGACTCCACGTCCGACACGCCGCTGTCCGCCGGCGAGGGGGGGAGGGAACCTGGAACAAAAAACATGTATTAGAGATCAATGCCATACTAGTAGGTTATATTATTACAGTACTGGGTTATAGGAGTCAAGTTGTATTGTTATGTCATACTTAAAGACTTAGAGTGTCTTTAAGTTCTTAATAATACAAATTTAGACTTCTATAATGACTAGATTTACTCTGCATTATTTTAATTTTGTTATTAATCAAACTTAAAAACAAAGATTAGCATTATATTGTTATTAGCTTTAATTTATGTATTCCCTAATTCATGCCCTGATACCGATTGATTGGTTCCAAAACATTATCTTAAGCTTAAACACCTGACTCCTATAACTAATGCATAATAGTAGTTTATGCAACGTCATATAAAGAAGGGTATTAAAACACGAGTGTGAGTTTATGAAACGAGCGCAGCGAGTTTCATAATAGTAACGAGTGTTTTAATACCCGTGTTATATGCAGTTGCATACACTACTTTATCTTCACTATTTAATGCAATTAATCAAACAAAATTTTAAAAACAAAACACATTGCGAAACATTAAATTCACGCGTAGGTACGTGTATTGTCACAGTGAACTTGCCGCCATTAAAATCTAACCAATGAGAGCGCAGCTGCGCGTAGGGCCAATCAGGAGCGAGCGAGATCTTACCAAAGAGTTTTGTGTATGTAGTTTCGACAAAGTTTTCACGTATAACCCAACTATTTTCAAAAGCCAGCCTAATATCAAAATTTTATACAACTAGTATGAGGATTTTGACATAAGGCTCGCCAGGTTAATTGGTCGCGTTATAATGATGTTATAATGTTAAATTATAATGATATTATAACATCATGTGCAATTGCTTAAATTGAGTGTTTTAGTTGTCTGCGCTATAACAGTAGTAATTATAAGTCAAGTATTGGAAACATAAGTAGAATGTTACAACATTAGTGTAGATAAAGTATATTGAACAACGATCTTCAGTACTGGTACGAGTATGCGCTGTGACACTGCTTTCATAAAACTTAAGATGCCGTCATACTGATGCCTCATTATGAATTCGTTGGGATGTGGTCAAAAAAACCGTTAAGCCACGAAACATAAAAACAACACAACACTGTGGTAGAACGATATATATATCTCATGGATTATACTTAAAATGGCACAATGCGACTTGAAAACTGCATAATCAAAAAGAATAACGAACTCTTGCATATAAATTGCATCTTGTTCACATGCAATGTCGTTAGATGTATCTTAAAGGTGCATAAAAGATTGCATTAACCCTATTGTATGCATCTAACGGTCAGCTTCTATTTAACCCTGCACTGCCCACGGTCTAAATGACCGCCGCAGATGCTCTCTCTGCTAATCTCTGCACTTGCAGTCAACCTGCCCGTCTATGTGGGAATGTTAGATGCGCGATTGTTATGCAAAAACGGTGGAATCTTAATTTATGGGTTAATTAATTTCATCTAAGGGTTGACTATTTTTGCATAATAAACGTGTATTATGTTTATGGTCTCACAAGGTATTACTGACCACTAGGTGCAGCGGTCTGGGAACAAGTTAATTGAAGTTACTGAAAATTCGTTATTTAATTATTTAAGATGAATTAAAAATTCACAAGATGAATTAAGTTAAAAATATAATAATTTTAAATAAAGTTGCTAATGTAACAAGAATATTGTCTTGTATACATATTGACTATTGTAGGGTTTCATATTATTATTAGGAAATCAAAGATTACAAAGTAGATTTTTGTAAAGTTTCTCATGTCCGTCCTCCCCCCGACAGTTTGACGGGTAACGGTTGATCCGGCATTTAAATAATATAATCAACAACTAGAAAGCTTTTTATTTATACATTTCCTTCATAGAGCGAGGTATTAAAATGACCATATGACCATTTGACCGGTGTAGGGTGACTGTCGACACTCCATTGTGCGAGTTAACCCTTCAGTGCCGCCTGGGAACTGAGGAACAGGACACCGGTCACTTTGACCATTTAAAAAGATGCCATTTTTTTTGTAAAAGACAATGATAGGTTTTATTGTACGTTCTCTATTCATAGTTTTAATTCATGTAAATATACTTGTTTTCGGTTTAAAAAGAGAGGAATTTGAGAACATCGTTTGTTCTGTATTTTTGAAAGGAATTTTCGTTGCGTCATTTATTGATGAATATATAATTGTTTCGGTAATTATTATTTATGCGAAACAATACAGATTTTTGGAGTTATTATGTGTAATCATCAGTAATGTTTTTCCTCATGAAACAAATGCACACAATGGTAGGAAAAGGAACATTTTAATGTCAGTGTATCATCAGCGCTCATTACTAATATCTACCACGCCCGGCCGGCGCGGCGGTGACGTCCGCACCTCAACGAGGAAACAGGAGTGACATGCTGCGGTCAAGAACTATCTAACTAGAATTAATAAACGCATGAATTGAACGCCTGAGATGTGTATGAGGGATGTTCAGCGTGTTGTTGAGTGATGTTATTTTTGCAAGGTTCCCAGTGTTAAACAAAGAGTAAGTGAACAGGGGGCAGTGGCGGGGTGTGAGGGGCGCGGGGCGGGGGACGGGCAGCACTCGATGACCAACGGCTAGGAACACGGAACCATTGTTGGCAACCCTTTCATCTCACGTATCAAAATAATAATAAATTAACTATAAATAATGACCGCTGGGGTGTCACGCCGAGGGTCCGATCTGGTCTACCGGTCGGCGAGGAATGCGGTCCCATTAGTAAAACATCACAATACTTGTACAAAGATGATTTGGACCCTTCCTTAATCGGACCATCTTTATAAAGTGACCGCTGTCCATATACCATTGTGACGGATTGGCGTTAGACCATAATCCATCGGACGGGTTCGCGACTCGCCAGCTTTTGCATATGAATAATATTATGTACTCATAGTAACGAATGCCCGGCTCCACGTGTATGCGGTAATTTACCGATCAGAGAAATTGTGGCGCAAATCGTCGAGGTTGACCGTAAATCAATTCTAATGTTTGTGACATTTCAGAGCGAACAATAAGCTACACTTTTCAATAATCTGTCTTTAATATTATAGTTCCTTTGTTAACCGAACGGTTGATAAGTCCAGAAAGTACCGCGTTAAGGAAAGAAAATAATAATGTCTAGGTACTCGTAAACAGAATAATCATGTATTTTGTGTGTGTCATGTACTTTCTTATAAGTTACTAGCCAGGTATAAATAGCTTACCTTATCATACTACTCGGAATCTTTAATGTTATTCTTATATTAATACTCGTAGTATTTTTTACCAAATTTCCTGTCTAATTAATATTTGAACAAATCATATTTTATAATATAGTATTAATCAATACATACAAATGTTATGTACGTGAATATATGAAACGTTAAATCGGGCGGTTAACCCTTACAACATCGATTGCGAATCCATACAATACAGCGCACACAATGGGTTGCGCTCGTCCACCCACGCGTGACATTCTAATTTCAAAGTGTCAATAGCTCCGGAAAGCCCGGATGAATTGGACAGAGAGGCAATTATTTATCAGAGAGGGATGCGAGACAAGATTAGCGACTATTGTGACGGATGACGTGGCGATTTCGGTACGCAAGGTGCAATTCAACCCATTTTTGCATAGAAACTGAATGGTTTAGTGAAATGTGCGTATTAGATGCGCAATGTGTGCAACCATCTGCTCTGTTGTTTGGTTAGGACGTTGCGTTTGGTTAGACGGGCCCGAGTGACCCGGTGACGGTATTGTAAGGGTTAAAGCTTTGAAACGCCGAAATATTTTTTCATAAGTTTTGCAAGGTGCATCTTTGAAGATCGATTTTTGTTTAAATATTTGCGCGTTTTTAAATTAGAGCATTAAGTATTTAGTTTGATAGCGTTATACCGAATAGCGATGACAGTACAATAAATTGTATAATCAATATTGGAATTGAGTAGCATGTGGGTACTAGAAGGCAATAAATAATTTAACTAAGTAATGTACCGCCGACCCATAAACATAATGCATTACAAAATGATTCTATTCATCAGCCGGCGCAGCGTGTCGCGGTACTAGTCGCACATTACACAAATGAAACGTTGAACGATGGCTCACTCCATCAATTGTGTCAAAGAATAATGCGAAATTAGAACCCTTTATTTGACCCTTTCGACAAATATTATTTATTGTGCAAGCGGGTCCTCCCCCACACGCGAGATGCGCTGGGGTCCGAGCGGCCCGTGCGCTATTGCATCTGCGACGCAACCACCACCGCACCATCAGGGTTGAGGGAAAGTTACGACTCTACATCAATCACATAAAGGGATGAATTGCGAAATGGATTGAAAATACGAAATTGAAATATCCACAAGTTACATTAACATCTGCCGTTGAAATAAAAGTTATCACAAAGAGAATCTCGTTTGTGAAATATGGATCTGTTTCTAGGTTAAAGGTACCTTTTCTAGAATATAGGTCAGGCTGAATTATCCGGAACCGAGTTACCGAGCCGGGTGAGGGTGTGTGTGTGTGCGTGCGGCGCGGGCGGGCGGCGCGCCGGCGGGCGGGCGGCGGGCCGGGCGGGCGGCGGTCGTGACATTGGGCGGCAGATCAGCTGACGAAGCTATCGATTCTTCGCGGGCACTTCCTCCTTTGTGCTTTATGAATATTTCATATGCCGCTCCTTTCACCTTCACCATAAGTTTTGTTGTGACGGCACTTCGCTAATCACTTTTAGTTTTTCGTAGCCGTTTTATGAGGCGGTAAGTCACACACACACTTGATTCATGTTAAGAAGTGGCACAGCGCGGCTCATTACTATATTAACAAATATAATTAAATCTTTTGCAAAACAGATTTAAAATGCATTAAGAAATGCACTTTATTACTACTTCGTAAAGCTTTATAACGAAGTTTGTTTAAAAGCTTTCGCAAAACTAATTAAAAGCTCTAGAGTAAAGGTAAAAATTGTAAAATGTCAAACAAATAGTCGTTTGGCGGAGCTCGGTACAGGTAACGGGTAAATACGTTACGAGAGCTTTAAGCTCGCTCTGTATCTAGGTCAAACATAAAAGCTGGATCCGAGGACCTTTGCTTTCATATGTGCTTTGTGTTTGAGTTATACATCAACTCCTTGCGTAACAGTTCTCATGTCTATCACAATTACTTGAGTCCCTTTAGTGGAATTACTGAGTATTATATTACTTTAGGTACTCTATATGTAATAACTAAGTTATTTAGTATCAGCCTAGTCCACGTGCTCAAGGTTACCTATACATACAATAATGTGATTAATTTTATTGGTCTCTAATGTAATTTCTATGCTACGAGTACGAGCCCTCTTGTCATGTTTCTATTTTATACTCCTATAGGCTGAAAAATTCCAATTTAGAATTGGATATGTCAGGATAAAACAATTGAAAATCGTTTAAGAGTAGTCGATCACCCAACCAGCCAGCATCTACCGTATCCATACAATACGTGTATAGGTTTCAGATACATCTCTATAGATGATAATAAGACCTATTCTAAGAACATTGTAATCAACATATATACTACACGTCTGTAAGTAGCTTCCTTTAATTTCCGGCTCTATCCGGTAAATAAAGACCCTTCAATGTTTATCGAGGTCTAAGAGACTATATATTACTTTCTAAGTATGTTATACAATCTTTGAGAAGCTTGTGCTTAATACAAAGGATGGCTTATTCATTATTTCGATATTAAATACCTGTTAAGTATGATAAGAGGTGGTTCTATGACTGAATTTTTATTAAGAAGGGTCGGGTAACCACAGTCTTGTCTTTGTAATGTAGCTAAATACGCAACAGTGAATTAAAATGAGAATGAAGTGACACTGGTCCAAACACCAGATAATCTAAACTTGTGTGACTCAAGCGTCATTGACAAAAGATCACCTATTTGGTCTAATATAGACTATGTGGTTCACTATCACCTATGTGTTATAATATCTGTAGGGCGTTCAGCTCACCTGAGTTGGGCTGTGTATAGAGGTGATGCCTGGACGAGGGCGTGGGCGTCAGAAGACCGTGCAGTAACGCCAGGGACCCTCGCGCGCCGAGCGGCAGCCGAGCCGGCTCGCCGTCCACTGTGGACAAACATACGTGTTAAACAACCACATAATTAAGAAATTTATTATATTATATTATTATATGGCAGTTCTATCGTTGGGTAAAGGCCTCTCATCAGCGGTTGCAGGTGTAACAATAAGTAAATAATAAGTCAGATTAGCCTATAATGTCCTACTACCTAGATCTATGCTTAGAAAAATGAAGACATTTTGGTATTATAAAGTAAGCCCGGATTTTCCCACTGCTGGTCCTGGCAAACATTTTTATTTAGCAAGCGTACTACTTGTTAAAATGCATTGCAAATCATGTGACATATTATGTTCATTAAAGTTAGTTAAGCCAAAGAGGTGGAACCAAGTACATGCTTCATGGTTCTTGGTATGACTTCAAATATTATTTGATTTGTAATAAACTATCATGATGATCTGAAAACCTTTTAATTTCGGTAATCGTTACGTATGCTTATTCCTAGTTCGATGTAACAGGACCTATTACGTGTTATCAAAATTAATTGCTACACAACGGCGAGCTATTTCAAAGGTATTAGTAATTCCAAGCAGACTGTTGGAACAGCTCCTAGATCTTCCATCTCAGTTGTTCCTTTGTTCTCCGCCTGTTATCTATCAAACTTAGGTACAACTAGTATATATTATATGTGTAATAAGTTCTATTTATGTACATGTAATTATATTTACATTCATTGTTTGAAATCGTTCTTATTTAAATAAAATTTAAATAAAATCTTATTTAAATATTTCACGAATATTTTAAGACAGTTTGATTTTCGAACACACGATTGTGTTGTATTTCTACTACATTCGCTTTCTTGTCGATTACGAGTCGTCATCGAGTAGATAGCTCCAGACTCCAGACTTCGGTCATAACATAATAAAAGATGGCAGTCACGTGCTAACTCAACGATTAACTGAAAGGTTTTCGATTACATCGTGTTCTCGAGAAATAACCGCAAAATCGATAGTGTATAATATAATCTGGATGTATCGCAGACGGTTCCATGCGGTGACCTTGAGGCGGCCCCCGAATCTCGGCCCGCGGCCCACCTGTTGCCCCCCTGGCAGTGCGCATGTTTGACGCAGAGAGAGGGACGCACATAACTTTCCCTTTCACCCCCAGGTCGAACTGTCTAGACGGAATTTGAACTCTTTAAGGGACCACATGTGGTCGCTATCCGATAGGATCGCCCCCACTATGCAAATTAATAGAATTTTCGTGTTTGAGTGCAACACGCGATGCATGTCGGGGACACGCTCCTTTGAGATTTACTATGGAAGGTACACTTGTTCACACGAAGGAATACTGGACTTTATGCATCAAAATATAAAATGTTAAACAGTGAAGTCTGTAAACGAGCGCACTACATATTATTATACAAAATATTTCACCGCCAGACGATCGCACTGCGGTCGTACCTTGGGTTATGAATCATATTGATTGAATCTACACTTTCATCTAGGACAACGGTTTCTCGTTATTTACATGGTAGTTAATTGTAGCGCCGGGCGAGATGTCTGGCGAGAACTTGTATCGAATTACGAATGCAAAACCTTAAACTGAAACATTCGTGCCAGAAGACATAAAGTATAAACAAAGGGAATATTCCTCGCTGTTATGTCGGAGTAATTCAACTTGTTGTGATAAGCTGATGATGGGGGCATCGTGCATTATTCAGGGGCGGCTGCAGGCGGGGGCGGGCGGCGGGGGGCAGGGGCAACGGACGGACCCAGACGGAACCACTTTAATTTGCAAACGCCATTCGTATGCTATCTCCTTCGGAAATGAAAGGGTGGAAGCAGAAAAACATTATAAGAAAATACATTTTTTGAGTTTATATTGTCTAATGAAATAAGAATATCTACAGCTACGAAGATTTGTATACAGAATCCTTTTAAAATGTAATGAAAGTTGTCAACACAAGATCAAATTCAACATTTCCAAGATTTTTGTCTGAACAGAAGACATAGATCTTAATTTCACCTTCACAAATGGGAAACATTCTGTTCAACAACAACTAATAAAACACAATAGAATACCAAATAGGATTCCCAGTAAACTAGGTATCAATACAACGATATATGTGCTTAGAACGATCCGAGCCGACATTTGAAGATGGAACCCTTATAAATATCAATTTGGGTTACGTGCCGGCAGAAACATATTAGTGCTCAGTAATTCAGTATTCACTGGGATAACTACAAGTGAAGCCTGAATCAAGATCAAACGGTTGACATGGATACCTTTGATTGGGATTCAAGATAACGTTACTCCTTTTAATAAATTACCGGATTGGTTATACAAACTAATATTTGTTTGCTGATTTCAATCTATTAAGTTTGATTATGTAACGATAAACCCATAGACCCGATAGACTAATAAATAGTTTAGATAATATGTGAAACCTAGCCAAAGCCATTGAGTCCACAAGAAAAAGTCCTGAATTACATTTAAAAAACTGTTCTGTATAATTAACTACATAGAAACAAGAACTCTTTTCTCAAGGAGTGGAAAACTCGGTATAATTCAAAGTAAACAAAGCACACCTAGCGCTCACCTACCAGGATTAATCCAACGAACAAATTTCATCAGATAATGAAGCTGAAACCGCAGGGACAGGTCCGCACGACCAAAGAGAGTGAACTTCTAATTTAACCCAAACTTTTACTTTCTACTCCTGAAATATTAAGCGAACTTGCATAAGTTATGCGGGGCGGTCTCCTCCCTGGGGTGAATGCACTACGACTTGGGAGGGGTTTCCAGTTTCCCCCTTCCTACCCCCCTTACTACTGCACTGTTATTTCGTCCGGGAAAATAGAAGCAAAGCAAAGTACAGCGTCGATACGAGGTATACAAAGTGCAACGCACGAATAAAACTCATTCCTTTTGTAGGAAGAGGTGGGGGCGGGGGCGGTCATATGTGCATGTTTTATAGACAAACACCTCCTACCTAGATGCCTCCCTGTTGAATTTCATATGAGAAAATTAAAGTGTTTTAAATGCTTTCGAATACTGCGGCAGACTAGACAGGTACTAGAGTTCTAACATTTAAAAGGGATGAATGTAACATAATATTACATTGAAACTATACTTTTTCATGAACAAATGTTCTGTTTTTTGACCCGTACTTTTTAAAGTGAGATTAAATACGGCGCTAAGTACCTAATACAATAAATAACGTGTGAACAATAAACGCGGAAGTGGAGATCGTTGTCGAACCGACACGTGCTGGTGACGTCACGGCGTGTTATGTAACACGTAATGTCATTCGGAGATCATTATTTCACTTGTTTTAATGAAGACGCTGTTGAAAATAATGTTCAACTGCCCATGTAAATAGGGATTTTATCTAACTGTCTAAAAATAGGGACAATTTACCCATTTTGAGGGTATTTTGGACCTACAAAAGCATTTTATGGAGAAACTAGCAGCGCCCCGCGGTTTTACCCGCGTTGTGCCCGTTCCCGTGGGAATATCGGGAATTTTTATACATAAAAACCTTCCTCTTGAATCACTCTACCTATTACAAAAAACCGCATCAAAATCCGTTGCGTAATTTTAAAGATTTAAGCATACAAACAAACAAACAGACAAAAATAGCGACTTTGTTTTATACTATGTAAGGATGATGTCTGCTTGTTGGTAGTATAAATTAAATTGATTAACCGACTGCTGACAATTTTTGATTTCCATTGTTTGAATGAATTAATTCGGTGTTTCATCATAAAAGACAAAACATTATTATTTAAGCATTTAATAAACGACGATAGATGTATTTAATTTAGTTCTAATAATAATATTCTCGTACTATGTAATGAAGATGCTTTTGCCCAGAAGTGGGACATTACAGGCTTACTCTTACTACTACATTAATTATGTTTCTTTTATTCTTTGGTTGATTATTAGATAACAGACCAATATTTATCTTAGGTTTCCTGTGTATGAGTACGAGTATAAGGTATTTTTAACCTGATTTTCCTTTGAGGTTTCCTCAATGGCCGAAAACAACGCGAGACCAAGTAACTAAATATTATAAACCAAGCTGACACACATATGAAAAACCATACTAAAATTATAGCCTACACATAAATGATGCCTACAAATCAATACCTAGGTATAAGAACCCTGCCAGTCGAATCCAGACCTTAACCCTTTAGCAATAAGACCTCATCCAGATTGACTGATCTCGATCTGACGAGATGTGTGACGTCACCCGTACATCCGGGAAGCCATGCTATTTCGAACCAGTGGCCGATCATTAAGACCCGTGGTCACGTATTAATAGTTCCCAAATACAGGTCTATGTCACTTGGTCATGTGATATGTGTGTTTTGTTCCGTGTGTATCGTTCGAATTGTGAGGATGTAATTTATGAAAACGTACTTTATTTGAGGATATTTAATTTTAAATATGTATTGTGAATAATGAAGTGTGAGTGTTTTGAATATTTATATAACTCCCATTTAAATAATATTTACTTAATTATTTATCTTACTCGTGTCCATTGATTACATTTCATTGTCGTAGAGTCAAAAATAAAATCCAAACAGACATAGATAGCCACATAGACAAAGATAAGTAGATTAAACACTTTTTTGTAAATCCGTTGTAAACAATAGATCCTTGAGTTGTGTTTGTCGTTCGTGTCATGCGCAAGCGCAACTCTGCGCATTTTGATGATTCCTATTGAAATGGTACTTCGAATACCCACAGATTTCATAGTGCATCCAATTCATTTACAATTCATGTGTTCTATTGTATTTGAATTACCGGATTTAAATTTTGCATTTAATGCAATTGAAAAAATCATGACATCCTCTACATTAGTCTATGAATAAATACAAGCGAACTGCATGGTTCAACGTGTAATGATGTCCTAGATGGCTATTTAATGAGAAATTTAACAACTTTAAATATTGTAACATATGAGTAACAAAGTGTGTTTTGGTCCCAAAACAAAAGTATGTTGTTTTTTAAGGTATCAGAAAACAACTTATTAGTAGCATCGTATTAATATTTAAATATTATGCAAAATAACAATAAAACGTCTGATTCAATATTTAATGCAAATTGATGGAAGCGCATGACATTTGCCCAATGTGACTCCGCGCCGCACTTGGGCAAATAAGAGAAAATTATCCAGAACATCACTGCTACTGCAGATGTGGTAGATACATATTAGAGTGCATTCACTGGAATTTGTAATTATCGTATTTATGTTATTGTGTTTGCAAACGATTTGTCACATTTATAAAACTTCTGTTCATGGATGTAAACATAATCTCCTGAATTTCTTCTGTCCATTTACAACTTCTCATAACTGACTGATGGATTTGGAAATACGCACACTACATACCTACATCGAGTGTAAATAGTTTAAATATAATTAAAGTAGTATAAGATACTCTCTGTATTTTAAACTTAAGATGGAATCCCAAAGGGAAAGCGCAAAACTACAAGTACAACAACTTAAAAGTAAAAATATTAAACGGATAAATGCAGCTGTATGAGTACAGTACCAACATGGCGTCGGAAAAGCGCGGGAACTTTCCCTGCGCGGGAAATGTAAGAAAGTGGCCGCGAGACGCCACGCGAAATGGAAACCGCGATTACGTTGATAATACGTTTATCTTGCGGATTTTAATAACTGACTACTTTTCTGACGACGGAAAAGTTAGATGAAGTGTTAAACTGTGAAGTTTACTTTGTTAACTCAGTTTTAATTTAATCTTCGTTCGCCACTGTCTAGCTTTTAAAAAGCCTCCGTAAATGATTTAACAACTAGTAAACAGGGACAAATGTGTTATTAATAAATCATATACACGCGGAATTCAAATTATGGCGACGTTTCAACACCCACGAAAGCCGGTGAAGTACCCGGTGTTATTTAAATTGAGCATAAACAATTCTATATAGGACTAGGAGGATTACCATACTCTATCACTTTCGTAACCATAGTTTCTTCCGGTCGTTTCTTTTTGACACAGAGTTAATATTATGTCATTGTCATTTGAGCTTCGCATCATTTGTCAAGATAGCAAATTAGTGTTGCCAAAAGAGTTACGGATGGTACCTATCTATCTATCCGTAATTGAGAATGATAAGTAACGTTGTATGCTAATGAGGCTGTATTATGGAGTGTTACGCAAACGTCGCGATGTTGTGACTCACGGAGGAAAGGCCGAATCGTGTCAAAGCTTTGTACACGGATTATTGAACGCTGTCCGAATATGCAAGCGTTACGTATGTACCCGGCCAATCTGACACACAGTTAAATATTCAATTGAATTACCGCCTTTATTGCGTGTGTACCAATTTACTAAATTATTGCTCTTTCAAAATGTATTTACGATTAGTATTGCAAGGGGTCCGAGCTGTTTTAGAATGTGTGAAACTGTGGCATTCCAGACACGTAGTTGGCGACCACAACAAGGCGTATAGGTTATATTTATTTGTGTGTGCGGTAAGTAGGTCAGGCGGCGCGAAGGGCGAGATGCGCGGGCTTCCTACGCGATGCAGCCGCACGTACTACAGCGCGGATAGTAACGAGAAACTGCAGCCAACCATCCGGATACGGATCCGGATACTTCGCTGTCCATGAATTAATTGATTGTAATTCAGTTTGCAGTAGACGAATGAATGATACTTTTCTAGTCTATGGAACGGGTGGGTTGTTTTGTCTCTAGTGCCTAGCCTAGAGCGATTATTGTCGTCTGGATTACGATTGACCAATCAGTGATGGGCTCACGCGTATGCATCAAACTGATTGGTGGAGTCGATCCGAACTAGACGATTCCATTTCGCAAGTCCATTGTCTATTAGTCATGTCCTAAAAGCCGGCTGCAGTGTTGCGTTAGAGTTTTTTGGGCCAACCTTGTGGAGGGAAACAACAGGTCTACGTGCAGCCTCGATCGCACGTTAATTCAATCCACGGTCGCGTTATGTGTAAACAAACCTTTACGATTTGTTTTTTCGTGTCTACGACACAGTCTGCACGGTTGCCTCCCGGAAAGATCGGGCCAAGGCTTGCTTTCCTACTAACTGTTTCCCGTTCGATCCGCTCAATAGTACTCCCGATGTATTGTTACAACGTTTCCGGTATAAACAACTCAAATAGGTTGAACGGCTTGATTCATCGTTTATCGAAATCGTGTTGAATTACATTATAAATAATAAAATCTGTTTTGTTTATCGTACACCGCCAGTATTGCATTATTCGAGTCGTCGTGATAAGATGCCACTACGGCCAGATAAAGCACTATCTAGATTACGCATGGCACTCGACGTAGGAAATAAGAAATAGGGACAAGGATATTCGGCTGTAATAGTAATTTTGTTTGTTTCTTCAATTACTACACACGTGTAAGAGGTTGCAACACATTACCGTTCGCTCTAATCGACGTGTAGGAAAGTGTTCGGCTATCAGTGTTGAATTGTGTCATCGAGATGGAAACGGCACGTCACTAGGCCCGCCATGTTGGTTTTGCAGCGCGCGAAAGTGAGATTTAGCGTGAACGGTGCATCGCAGCTCCCTTGACCCGGTTCGAGCGCGCCGCCCGCGTCCCGCGCACTACGATAGTAAACCGAGCACACAGCTAGGTGCCGAGTGCCGCCTCTAGGCGCTACACTCCACTGGTCTACTCGACTGCATTATATCAACATTACTCTACGCTGCACGCACACCACTGCAGCCCACACACGCTCACACGCTCCACACAATATCCAATACACCTACTTGTTAATGGAATAATGGAAATATTTTTCATGGATACGATTACACTTTATCGTATTACGAAATGTTTTCTGCAATTATTAGGTCACGAGCTACTATAGATAAGAATCTATAATTAAAATTATATTGTTGTTATTTCTGTTGCTGCTAAATAGTTGGCTCAGTAATTAGTTTTACGCTAAAATTGGTTAAAATCGGTTTGAGGAAAATAGATTGTTGTTGATGGTCATAGGTAAAGGTACTACTGTCAGCACACAGCATTCAGTTTGTTTGTGTTTGAAGAGCTCAGTCATGGCGTGAGACAGTCATCCGCTCCGTGACGCAATGAATACCTTTCGAGGTTAACAAAAAAACAAACCACTCGAGTAGTTTTGTAATTAAACGATGCATTCAGCAACACAGACACACTATTAATCACAGTGAGATAACAATCGCAGGCCTGTAGTTACGGTTGACCGGTGACATAATTACACAAAACTTCGGTAAGAAAACCGGTAAGTATTACCGGAAACATTTGCCAATCTCTCGATCGCAGGTGGGCGGGGCCTCGCTCGGAGCGCAACAGCGGCGCGCCGCCGCTGGTTTCAACACATGATGCACGCTCAGGAGCGGGCCTTCACTCATTCTACTCGTCAATTAAACATACCAACGTGCGTCCACAAAATGAGACACACTCTTAAGTCATTGGACTAGTTGTTGTTGTCCTGTTACCTATTTACACAACTATCATCATGACCTTAATATGTTTTGATAAACATCTCTATTCAGGGATGAATGTCTCAAAAATGAGTCAAATAATTCGACGTGAAATATTCGTGATGTCGAGTGAAACAGCTGTTTTCCTGTTTACCGCGCTGGGTTGCGCAATCGGAGCGGCCCCGTGCGCCTGCGCAGAGCGATACGCTGTCGCTGTCGCCGGAGGACCGGTTCGGTATCCTTGCTCAAGAACATGCCCGACATGACACGCGCGTGACACACAGATACACTCAAATACAGAATCATTTCGCAACTATGGCTAATTGATAGCTGAACCAAACAGAAAGCTCAGAGGATATTTTCATGTAGAATGATAACACTTCCACGAATTCCGACATCCAAAATCCGGGTTAACGCGAACCGATAACAAACAGTTATAATCCGATTGTCCGGAAACTGTAAAATTCCAGCATTGCGCACGCGCGTCGGGACAAACAAACAAACAATGTAAGGCAAATATGTGTGCATTGTCTGTCTCCTGCTTCCTCTGCCTGTTGTGGTTGAGGCATGCTGCGGCTGCGCACGTAAACAACGCTCATCTTATCGTAGATTTACGACTTTGGACCTAATAAATCCGGTAATCAAAATATGGAGTCATCAATAAAGTGAATACTGTCGAAACTATTGTTTGACCATCTTGATGAGTCGTGTAATGGGTCTTCAAATGAGGTAAACTCTAAGAGGGAAAATAAGAGATAAAGTGTGTGTGTGTGTTGTGGTGAGGGCGGCCGGCTGCGCTCGCGCCGCGCGCCGCCGCCGCGCCCCGGTCGCCGCGAACTCGCGCGACATTGACACACTTATCAGTTTCGTAATCACCGAATGTTTGTACTGATTATTTGTTACTAGCACTACGCTATTCTACTACTCATAGACACAAATAAATTCAGATATAAACTATACTTTCGGCAGTTTTTCAACCTTTAACATCCGTAATTATGTTCCCGTCACTACAACAAAAACTATCGATATTCTTGCGTGATTCTCGCTCTGATATTTTATGTTAATGTATTGAATGTGAAAATGTCAGGGAATTGAAAAGAGTGTATTTTATGTGTGTGTGAAAGAATTTACAAATTACCCTTTCTAGAATAATCGATGTAGGTCATTAGCACCGCGAACGTAAACGTTTAAAAGAGTGCGGAACCAGTAAGTAACGTTTTGTAAGAGCACTACACATACTCGTACATTGTGGGTGTTCAAGGGTGTGCTGTGCGAGTGCTGCGTTGCGTCAGACACATCGCGCGGATTGAGCAACTGTTGTGTTGTAAAAATGCCGGTTTGCCACTTACCCGCCAAAACTGTACACGATTTTTAAACACCACAAAAACTTTGTGTGACTTCACAGTGACAGAACAGTAATTCGAAATTGACATTCAAATGACACGTTAATTAGATAGCTCATTATTCCAATGTTCCATATTTGAATTTGCATTCGTTATGGTTCCAAAACTTGAACAATATTAATGACGAGCAATGTTTTTAATCTGTGCAATTTATTATCCAGCAATATTGATATGTGCCCGTCAAAGTGTCGAGCCGTTCCTAATATTTTTTAAAAGTAGCAATACTCAATTTCCTGTTTATGTGATAGAATGCTGCAATATCCGCTGACGACTATAATTATTAATGTTACAAAAATATTAAAATAACTTTTATTTATTTATTTATTTTGTGTACCTTCTGCAGATAAACTACTGTATTTGAAGGCCCTTTTACAGATTACTAAGAAATGGACAAAGGAAAACATGCATGACAATAACAGGCACCTAAATAATGTTACTTTATTTAACTCTCACTTGTCCTATGACTTATTTTATTAGAATGAGACATCAATCGAAGTGTTTGTCTATTGTAGTGATGTGTAACCACAGATGTATCAATTATAATGTTTGTATATGAGGAAAATCTCTGCTCTCCGCTTTATAAGTGTTCATTCCGAACATGAATGTGGCTAATTGTGTGCGGGTGGGTGGATGCTCGCCGGAAACCGGTCACATCACACATTTGACATCGCTGCTAACAATGATACTAACTACCAGATAATCTGCGACCCATGACGCATCCAGACTGCTGTATTGTTTAAGAATTCATAAATTAATTATTATTACTATCGGTGTACTCCTGCGCAGTTAAAAGCAATAAACTGTCATGTTTAGTGCTAAATGTTCCGAACCGATGACTGTAGGATCTCGTCTCGCTATTGAAGGACTTGGCAATCGACAATGGTCGTACAAAAATTGATTGTTTCCACAGGGTTAAGAGCGAGCGAACAAAGCTGCGACGAGCATTTCGCAATGCAATCCCGCAGTAAACATCTGTGAGATAGACAAAAGCGCATAAATGTACCGTTGCAGAACGTGGAACGCACCCATAAATTCGCAAATAAAACCTTTTTTGTGTCGCAACAAAAAACCGCGAAAATATGCTGCCAATTCATTACACCGAATTGGAGGTTCAAAAAAGGAACCATTTACAGTTAGTTGCTTTTTACGAGGGGGTGTACTCCCGCTACCGGCGGCAGGTAGGACGGTTTTTTAGGTGCACTTAAAAAAATTGGGTTAAAGCATTTATTCTGTGACAGATGAAACGGGCAAGGTGAGCGGTGTATGGTTACGGAAACCCGCGGTTTTTACGCGACCGTATGACCCTATTAACTAGATTTTTTTGGCTCACACATAATCAGTTCACATGTTTTAACGGAACCACATTTTACGTAGCAGAGTGGGTAGTGGGTGAATTAAAAAGTATCGATATCGTAATGATCGATTGAATACGGCGAGTAGTGGGGCCTCGAGTAATAGTGGTCGGGCAGGTCGATTGTTTGTCTTTATGTGTTGTGAAATTTAATAGCCTTGCGTCGCGGTTGAAGGCCGGCCAAAAACTGCGCACGCGGCGGCGCGGCCCCACGCCCCGATGTGCCCGATTTAAAGAGCATTGCACGCATTAATACATGCAGATTAGATAAAAAATACACAAATCAATAGAGTTTGATTTGAGGTATGTTTTCAAACAATAACGCGCGCATGCCCGACACAAAGGATGTTAAATATCTGTTAGGTTGTAAGTGTAAAAAATATGTTAATACATTTATGTGCGAGTAAGGAAGTTGTAAAGTTGTTTATAGTTTATCAATAGACCATCCGTGGACTCGGATGATTCGTTTATTTATTTTGAAAATTCTAAAAACGGATGCGTTCACGTCATTTGAATACTAAAATTGCCTTTTAAAAAATCTAGTCTCTGATCAGAAGGTTACTTGTCCCTCTCACGCGCCCGCGCGCGCCGAATGAGTGAACGGGACGATGTTTGCAGGAAGCTATTCAAAAAAAGAACAACCCTTCCTTAGAGCGTTTCCACATTATCCGATCCGATATCGGTGTCGGACACCGATAGCCGACATCCGATAGCCGATAGACACATGTGCTATTTTCACATATTTCCGATAAAATCGTTCCGATACGGCCATTTGCTCGATAGCTTAGTGCGTGCAGGTCGTCATGGCAGACTATAATAGAAAACTTTATTTGCTGTATCTATTATATTTGAGACGCAAAAAAAGATCTGTCCACAGACAGTATTGGATACATCCCATTGTGGAAGCTAGATATTCAGAGGGAGCATTTTATACTATTTTTAGCAAGCTACAAAACGCACCTAGAAAGTTTTTTAATTATAACAACCAAACTAGTAAACTAGCATCGGGCTCTACGCACACAGAGACAATTTAGATACACGTATAGCACACATGCAAACATTATCGTCCGATGGCTCACGGGCGTCCGATGGTGCCGCCGACATATCGGTGTCGGCTCCGATATCCGATATCGGGCCGGACAATGTGAAAGACAGGTACATATTTCATACATTTTACTTACCCCGATATCGGATCGGCGTCCGATACCGATATCGGATCGGATAATGTGAAACCGCTCTTACCCTTTAGATGCATTCTATTGTTTACTTTATTTAAAAACGGCTCATCGTCGAAACGGCGCCGCGCCAAGTTGAACTGAATGCTACAACACATAAAGCTCAATCCTAATATCAGGAAGCCTTGACATATTATACATGTTAATGGTGAAAGAATTAATATAATTCTAAATCGTTATTTTTTATTATTTGAATTAAGATAGGACAGGTAGCGACCAGTGGCGTGATTGGGGCATAATAATTTGGGGAAAGAGCGAGCCAGCGACATTTCTAAACCAATATAATTATTTGGTTTAGGAGTAATTTATGCAAATATTTGGCGAGTGCGACGACCTTTACCATCTCCGGGTGACTTGTTGGTAACTGAGACTAGTATCTACAGGTTTTACACGAATAGATAAAAAGTTGGAAAATAAGGAAAAAATTAAAAACGGGTCTTATCGAATTCGCTCGCTTGTCTCATTGAGATGTAGGATCATAGACTGTATCGGCGAATCTTTTCATTCAAATGCATCTAACTAAAAGACTCGCACCTCTCTTAATTAAAATGCGTGTCAAAATATTTGAATATACATACGTAAGTATTAACTAATTAATGCTAACGCGGTGATTAGTCACGGGGCTAGTGATGGCCCTGCGAAGAGTGGAGGTACCATTTCTCAGTAGTCGAGTTCGTCGACACTTCCCAGTTTGGTTCTGTACCGAGTACTGATTGACTATGATCATGTTTCAACCATTTTTGTAAAGATATCATTATGCCAAATAAGTTATAATATATTTAAATATGGTTTATCGATTGTTTAACGATGATTACCATAAATAGATCTCGGAGAGGTCGATGACATTCGATCATAGACAACATTCTAGGAAGTTTAAAATTGTAATTAGGCTGTTATTGGCTGTAGTAACCTGATCGAGATGACGCAATAATGGTCAATTTAATAATTTTCATTTAATTTAGTAATGTTCTTTTCACCTTTATCGTTACTTGGTAATTTTGTTAGGTCAATTAGATTGTTTATAAAAGAGGTTTTATATCTGTTTTAAACTTTACCCAGTTTATATGAAGTTTTGTGTGAATTATGTCATTTCGCACGGTTAATTATCGGGTGTCAGTGAACAATTTGACATTTATATGTTGCTCAAAGGAGTTCTGATTTTAAAAATTACATATCTGTACCAAGATTGGCCTAGTTTACTTTCCGACATGTTTACGTTTATGTTATTTTTATAAATGTGAATATATTTTAATACACATACTGAACCTATGTGCGTTTCATAAATAAATTAAGTAACCATGGAATCAAAGAAAGAAGTCGATGAAAAACAAATATTTAAATGATTCAAAGGTCAGAAGGTTGTTAACGAGAATTTTCCACGGCCTTTTGTTGAAAGCTCCTCGGCTATTCGATACAGTATTTGAGATTTGTAATTGGTGTTCCAAATATGAAACGCAACTATTGCTAAAACTTCACCAATTAAAAAGTCGAATTATTTTTAGTCTGTGGTTTCTCACGCTGTCAATGAGACAGGTGACCTCAATCTCGATGTCTCTTCCGTGTTCGCGATGTTCCCATAAGGATGCATCTGCTAATAAATATTGGATATCATAACCTCAGGTGAAATGTTACCTGCGGAAGTGAAAGGTGGGCAAAAAATATCATTTATCGAGAGAGATGCGCGGGCGACGCCGGATGCGTGCGCGTGCAAGACAATGCGAGACCTGATTTGGGAAGGGTTGATTTTATACGAATTTGTTGTGATTCGAAGGTTTTTTTTAGATTTAACTTGATTATAAAATAAAAGTAGTGAACGTATGTATAATGTGTGTAGTACATGATGAAAGTTTAGTATATTATACCAGAATTATTTGCGTAAATAGTTCCTTGATTAATTATGTAATAGTATTTCCTTTCAATATGACGTAAATTAATTACTGATAACATATTGATGCAGGTAATTACTCGTACTGGATTAACTGAATTTACTTTAATTGCCAAACAAAACAAAAAAAATTATACAATTAAGGAAAGGTAATAAAAATTTATATCTACGGACGGAAACACGATCGCTTATTGAATATTAACATTAGATTATAATAGTACACGTGTCATCTTCGTGCTTTTCAGTTTTTAGTAAAAGACAGGTGATTAGAGCGTGGGGGTGAATGTAAATGTCAAATAATACTATATTTATATTAATGGTCGCAAATAAAAAATGTTTTGGGTAAAAGGTAGCAATTGTTGAGTAATGCATGAGAAAATAAGTTTTTCTTTAAGCTATAAGATAATATTTGTAGGAAGAAGAAGATGAAGTGACAGAGATTACTCTACCGCTTTACGTCTAGTATTTAGAACTATCCAAAACATTGGTGAAAATAGTCTGGCGAGAATTCGTTCAAAATTTACGTACTTTTTTATTTTAATTTATTGATAGCATGGTTAAACTCTACCGATTAAGTTAACTCGACCAGAATAATATTTTCAATTACCCTACCAATTAAGTTTATTCTAAATAGTATTTAAATTAGCCCCTACATTGCTGTCATTAACGAAGCTAAATGACTTAAATAAATACAAAAATAAAACGCCAACACCGACAACAAATCCCTATGTCAGCGTTGGTGAAACAATAACAGTTTCATCAATATAGATTCAGCACATTAATAAAGTGCATACGTTAAGTATATAAGTAAGTACATACTTACGTATTTTAATTATGTATTCATATTGTTTTCCGCTTTGTGTCACTGAACTGTTAGTGTGTCAACGTCTTTGCATGCAATTTCACTGCATGTGCATTGTTATTAATTCGATAATTTTGTCGTAAGCAAATGTCGTGAGCTATGTTGAGTTGAAGATGGCAGAAGTAAATTGAAAGAAATATATCTATCTATAATACATATTTATTACTTCTAAAGGCCATCGCAAATAACAGACTAGACTAGTCTTTAGACTGCTTCGTTCCATGCAGACAAGTTTGTCTTTAAATTTAATAACATTAATAAATAGTAATCAATAAATGAATAGTAATATTATTAACTGTTGTTAGAAATGTTTATTCTAACTTTAGTATGCTTAGGCTGTAAAAAACATTAAATTGTCATGTCAATAAAATCTAGATCATCTTAAAGTCAAACAAGTAATATTTGTACTGAAATAATATCTAGAACAACCAACTGATTTCGTTGTAGATAGAGTGTATGGTGTTAAGTATAAGAAGATAATGTTTAGAAGTTTGGACAAGAAATGAGTGAAAAGTAAAAGGAAGTTTACGTACTATCCGTTTGTCAAATAGTACAATAGAAGAATTATTATTCTTCCTAATTATTGTAGAACCGTTTCCTAGTAATAAAAATAACTATTTCAAAAGAATTTAAAAGTTAACTTAATTATAATTCAATGCAACAATTTAGTATTTAGTAGGTAC
Source organism: Cyclophora albipunctata (assembly GCA_963082685.1). Lineage (NCBI taxonomy): Eukaryota > Metazoa > Arthropoda > Insecta > Lepidoptera > Geometridae > Cyclophora > Cyclophora albipunctata. Next base: position 466,224 of record OY720113.1, on the reverse strand, counting down.
AATAATTTAGGAATTCTACTAGTCTAGACTTTATAAAACACTAAATCCAGTATTCAGGAGATGAGTGTCGCATTCTTGCTGAACAATAGCGTATTGTGTTGATTCCACTATATTTATACTACATTATGTCGGCCGGGTTCAGTTTGCGTCAAACTGCACTCATCTAAATACTGTGTTAGGACTGCGGCTTACTACTATTAGTAGAACTAAGACTTATTGGTATAATGATCACTTAATCATAATACAATCAAGCCTTAGTTCTACCACTCTGCGTTAATTTTTAACTAAAGATTGATAGAATGCTTTTCTTGGCACAGCTTTATTCTAATAACTAGCAGCAACCCGTGGTTTTACGCACATTGTGCCAGTTTTCGTCCAAAATTTCGAGATAAAAAGTAGCCTGTAATCTTAGCGTTGAACGAGGCTATCCGTTACAAAAAGAATTGATGAAATCGGATGGGTAGTTTCTAAGATTAAAAACTCTTCAGCTTTATTATATTACTCGTATCTAGTATTTTCCATGTAAGTCCCAAAATCGGAAGAAATCTCCATAGAATATCTTTTATCACATTTGTAAAGGTATCTAGTTAATCTAGAAATTAATTTGTTACCTCTTCATGTAAATACATTTAGATTTACGTAACTTCCAGCCTTTACACAAAGTTGAACATGCATCTATCGTAAGGGTATTAAAAAATTATTGCTTCAAAAAGTTCTTCGAATTACGCCCGCACTTAGAGACGTCACATCTTTCCTTAGTAGAGATTTAATGAGTGATTTTAACATGTAATGTATGAAAAAGTTAAACGTCTACTTAATGCACTTCTCCGAGTGTGGCAGTTAATGTAATGATGATGTTTCTAATCGTTTTGGATAATGCTATTGAAGACACACAAATTTATATTTATAGACTTAATTCATAGTTTTTAAATTGAATTAATTGTTACTTCGTAGATAAGAATAGGGTTTTAAGGTTGATATTTGGGTTATAACATAGTTCAACATTGTAAGGTATCCATTAGAAGCATCGCTTCACATGTTAGAAAGGATATATTAGACTATGATAATATTTGTTGCTACAAACACCTGAATATTAATATTGAGCCCATTTTGTTTTCTGTAAAAATATTTATTTATAAAGCAATAATTGTTGAAGGAAAACCTCGGAAAGTTTTTGTAACAAGAAGTAGTATTACGTGGAAGTTCGTAACCGTTACTTAATTTTTTGTGTTTTATATTATACATTTCAATAAATAAACAAATATTATGTAATACAATAATGAAGTGCAGTTACACAAAGTTTTAAAAACATAAATAAAAAATATTTTAAAGTGGGTACATATTCTCTGTAGCAGCGGTTCAGCTGCGTAGCATTCCGTAGCGCTACGCCGTAGCTCGTAGCAAACGTTCACTTTCTTTTACAGTTTCAGCGGGTTCCAATGAAAGTGGTATGAGTTTCGTTGTATCGGAGTGATGAATGAAATATTACATCAAAATTGATAGCGGCGGTTGGCAACTGATAACGTTGTAATTATGTATGTATTGCGAAAACCGGTGAGGGTATAAATAGTGAAACTTACTGTAACGTTTGATAAGTGATTTCTTGTAGGGTTTGGAGGTGAAGGGCTCCTCGCCGGGACTGAACCGGCCGGCGGAGTCGTCGGACTCGGTGCCGGAGTCGCGGCCGGTGGCCAGGTAGCTCTGGGACTGCGACAGGATGAGCTGGGTCCGCACGAAGTCCGCCGCCTCCGAGAAGGGGTGCCTCGCGAACTCGCACACCGACACTTTGCGAACGGATAAGTCTAACGGAGCGTCCTCCTCACTGTCTTTGGGTAACACCATAACTTTAGTATCCTCGTCGGCGCCGCACTCCTTGGCGTCCTCCTTGGGCTCCTGCTTGTCGCTGCACTCCTGGCGGTCGCCGGCGACTTCCTCGAGCGAGTCCCTCTTGATGTGCACGAAGGGGTACGCCTTCCTGGCGGCGAGCGTTCGCGGCTCCTCGCGCTCGGCCTCAGCCCCGCTGCCCGGTCCCGCTTCCACAGCCATCATCGTTATTACTTATTCGCACCGAACACCATAATAAACACAGTAGTTATGTCACAGGAATGTCGCACTTCGCGCCGCGTCCGTCGGCGTTCGCGTCCAATTGCGGACTGATGTCCCAGTTTCGCCGATGAGTTCCACTGACTCGGTGAGCTCGCTTCGGCCGCCTCCGCCGCCGCTCGGACACTTTCGTTTTCGCCGCGCCGCGTGTGTGCGCCGCGCACACGAGCCGCGCGCTCGTGTGCGTGCCCGCCTCTGTGTGCGCGCCGTCTCTGTGCGCGAAGCTTTTCCCACTTTCGTCTGGGAGCTTTCCTTCGTTTTCCGAGACTAACAGGTTTCTAGAGGTTATTAATTAATGTTACCGACTCGAGTTCTCTTGTGATTATTATGTTCGACTTGTATACTTATTACTTATAGTGGATAACTAATTAAATGTCTAGGGTTGTAGCGATATTTTTATTTGTTTTGTGTTATTTTTTAGAATTGAAACATCTTGAGTTAGAAATGAAATACTGTTGTCCGGACTGTTGTTTTTCTTTACAGAATAGGGTTATCAAAATAGTTATAAGTGACACGTGTTCTACTAGAAAAATAACAAATAGATAATGGTTTGTTATGTGGCGACTTCGGCGAGGGACGATCGCCATTTGCGTAACACCGCGTACACATAATGAGTATTATTTTTTTATCTAACTCGGGGCATTGACCGACTTTAGCGTTGCGCGCGCGCTGCCCACGTGACACACTGGCACAGACCACCTCGAGTTGGCCTCTGCCGCGCCCGACTCTGCGCCTACCTAGAGCCCTTCATACGCTGGTTGTAAATAGATAGGGCACGTTATGAATTCGGAGCCAATGTCATTAGTTCGTCCTAAACAGATAATGATGAGTTTTCACCGCTCCACGTGTAGCGGAGTTATGGCAAGTGTGTGTTTGTGTAATTACGCGAAATGATAAAATGTATTGTACACAGGAAGTGTATTGATAGCGCGCTGTTTGATACACGGCGTATTGGTAACATTACGTTTTAGAGAAAGTTAGTGAATGAATTAACAAAATGTTACACACAACTGTGATGTGTGAGATTATGGTTTTTTTCAGAGACCTAAATTGGTTACCGCGTGATATAGACTTACTTATTACCTACTTGGACACTAAAATGTTAGTACTATCTATTTCAAAATATTTTTCAACATTTTATTCATTATTAAATAACATTAAGAATATCTAATATTATTTTAAGGGGCATCAAAATCTCCTAATTATCAAACAAAACGCTTATCTGTAACGGCTCACAATTATCTGTAAGAATTATAAATAACTTCTAACTATATAAAGATGAAAGGAAAAACAATCGCTAAGAGACGCAAATAATTGTAACACAAACTGAAAAAAAAAAACATTTTGAAATTATAGAGTTAAGTGTAATCCCGGAAAAGTTGATACAATTATTTATGGAAGTGTTTTCGTGTGTATTTACATTATTCATACGATATTGTTCATTTATAAGCGTATGTATATTTATTTAATATATACGTTGTATTTACATTTAGAATAGTAGTCACTAACGTTATTATAAAACGCCAATTATTTAATCCTTTTTAATCAAAGTTTTTGCACGAATAGAATTAATTAATTGATTAAATAACTATCCTTTATACTTATTACTTCTAAGTGGTAACCAACTTCTCACTTATGATTAATCAAGACTCATAAGTGTGACAATATAACAAAATATATGATTCATGGTGTAAAATATATATATTTTGTATGTCACTTATGTACCTATATTATTCAATAACTAACAGCGTTCCGCGGTTTTCCCTGCGTTGTTTTCGGTTTGTTGTTGTAATAACATAATAATATACGTTTCTTTATGTATAAATCTATACAAATCTGTAATATCAAAATGAATCGCTGAATCTGTTGCTAAGCGCATAACTTCAGAAAGACTGCACCAAATTGGATGATTCTTTTTTTAATGTGTTCCTTATTGTCAGGACAAGGTTTTTATATAAGAAAAATAAGGAATAAAAATCTTAAAATTCCCACGGGAACGGGGGCGCTGCGGGTGAAACCGCGGGGCACAGCTAGTAATCTATACAAATAAAAAATTGAAGTGTCTTGCTAAGTGCATATAGGAATACAGATACAGATACAGATACACTGATAGATATACCAAAACAGCATTTTTAAAAAATTTTGTCTGTCTGTCTGTTTGTTCCGGCTAATCTGTGAAATGGCTAGGCCGATTTTGACGAGACTTTCGCTGGCAGATAACTGATGTAATAAGGAGTAACTTAGGCTACTTTTATCCCCAAATTCCCGCGGGAACGGGTACAACGCGGGTAACACTGCGGGGCGCGGCTAGTCCCATATAAAAATAATTATTCAAAACCGATAGGGAGTTCCCGAGACTATCGCGTTCAAACAAACATAAATTAATCTCTTCAGATTTATTATATTAGTGTACTAGCAGTACCCCACGATTTTAACTGCGTTATACCCATTCATGTTGAAATTTTGCCATGAAAAGTAGGCACAACCTTAAATCACTCTATGTGTTGGTGAAAACTCATGCAAATCAGTTCAGTAGTTTTTGAAAAAATAAATTACATACAGACGGATGGCTTTTGGGAGCTCTGTTACTAATATTATAAAGAGGTAAAATTTGTAAGTTTGTTTGTTTGTTTGTATGTTCGAGCTAATGTCAGGAACTACCAGTCCGATTTGAATAATTCTTTTTGTAATAGATAGCCACATTCAACGGGAAGGTTATAGGCTATTTTTCATCCCGAATTTCCTATGGGAACGGGCACAACGCGGATACAACCGCGGGGCGCTGCTAGTGTAAGATATACGCGTATAAATTATACAATATTACTAGCTGCGCCCCGCGGTTTCACTCGCGTTGTTCCCGTTCCCGCGGGAATTTCGGGATGAAAAATAGATGTTGGCCGATTCTCAGACCTACTCAATATGCTCACAAAATTTCATGAGAATCGGTCGTGCCGTTTCGGAGGAGTACGCGAACGAACACTGTGACAAGAGAATTTTATATATAAGATCATATTTATCATAATATACCTAGTTCATATTATCAGAATTATTCGCACGAGTAAACACATGTGATTTATGATAAAAAATGTTAAACCATGGACAACTTAACATAAAGAGTAACATATAACACGAAAAGCTTCTACCTATAGATAATATAATTGCGTAATGATCTTGAGATCGGTTTGGAAGTTTGATACTGAGAATGTCTCATAGAAAAGGAGTCTGAAGAAAAATGTATAAACTAAGCATCTATGTATGATAGCCAAGTAGTTGTTGATATATTTGTCTATGCTATGCTTATCTGTTACACTATTAATAATATTGCTACATCACGATATCTCACATTTTAAAAACACTTCCAAGTGACTGGTAATGAATTAATAAAAAACTATTCCTATGCCAATCTAAGATGGCGTTATCAAGTGGAGGTCGGGTCAAGTGTACTATCAGTGATAGCCCGGGCATCAACCTCACTCACTGTATGGTGTAACACTACCGGGCTCAGATTAACAAACAATGTGATAACTTTAAAATAATAACGATAGCGATATAAAGGCGGATGTAAAAATAAAAAAAACGTTAATTAGTTTTGCGTAGATACAATAAGAAGGCGGTTAGAGTTTGAACCGTAGAGTTTAATGAAAAACAAAAGAAGAACGCAAGCGATTGACCAATTTGACGTGACGTATTGCTCTATGTTGCTTAAAAATGTACCTATTAGACATATTCTCAAAGCCTGTTCCAACTGGGATAACATGGAATACTAATGGGAATATCCAAACGCTTATAACGACCTTTTTAAAGTGATATAAATTCGTCATTTTGATTGCATCAAAGTTAGTCAAATATTTTATTCAGTTTTGACCCAAAAGAGGCTCTTTTGAACGAACTACCCATTCGGAAGAACATCAGCAGAGAAGAATGGGCAAGAAACTCTGCTGGATTTTTAAGATCGTATTAGAATCCTCTTAGATTGGTAAAGAATAGAATAACATGGGAATCATTAACTTGACTTTGAGAAGTAGAGTAACTGCCTCATTCATAGACTTCCATTAAATCGATGATTGACTAATTGACGTTATTTTTCATAAGTCCACCTAGACATCCACCGCTCGTAAACGCGCACACTCCCCAGTACCCGATTAAACTAAAAACAAAACGGACAAACGATTACCACACAAACAAGTACCGACTCGAACTATTAATATTCTGGGTGTTTTCATCCATTTTTGCTATTATAAGGTCAAGTAAAGGACGAACCGACAGACATTAAGTACGTGAGGGAAATCCAAAATATTAGGCATCCTAGACTGGCTAGGTACTCTAGGTGGGAACCGGTTGTATATGGGTGACCTTTCAACTGGGAAGGTCGAACGAGCTGGCTGTTGTTACAACCAGCTGCAAAAATGGGACATATTTTTTTAATGTTATTTATGGCTCTGAGGGTAGAGAAAAGTAAATAGTTTTGAAATGAATAACTTGTTACATGTTTGAAATATTATTTAGGGCGACGTCTCCTGTAAGCATTCATTACTTTATGAATGGGTCAAGCGACGCAATCGATGCAAGCGATGGCGACGCAATCAACGGGTTTATCAAAAATGAACGCGCTTCTTAATTACTACTTAATTTGTGTTCGATAGCAACAACGTATCCCATAGACCCAAAGTTTCCCATAGAAACAGAGACGCGCCTGTTAGAATAAAAAGACTCCGAAATAGGGACCCTGAACGCCACAAAAACTAAGCAATCGAAGAACTCAAAAAGAAAACAGAGGAAGTAACTAGTATTTCTGCATTTTAAACTTGTTCGCCGGTCAAAACTCACCACAAGCAAACGACTGCAAAACGGGAATTGCAAAACACCGACGCTCACACAAACGAAACTTTATCGGAACCCAATAAAGTTTAAATTAAATCACCATTTTGTGAGGCTAAAACAAAATAGCTTAGATCATCAATTCGCGTTCGCTTCCTGCCGCGCCAATCATCTTCATGTGTGAGAGGGACGGGTGTATGGGACCTTGGTCTAGGAGTGAGGGAGACAGCGAAGGAACGATGCACTCGAGATGCGAGCCGGTGCAGATCGCAATGCATTCCGAATATCGTAAAAATATTTTTGCATTTTATTTTGTGCGCGGGAAGAACGGACGTAAACAATATGATAACGAGTGACATAAGGTTTGTGATTATATTTTAAACTAGCAGCGCCCCGCGGTTTTACCCGCGTTGAGTCCATTCCTGTGGGAATTTCGGGATGAAAAATTGCCTGTGTTACTCGTGGATAATGTAGCTTACGAATGGTGAAAGAATTTTTAAAAACGGTCCAGTAGTTTTTGAGCCTATTCATTACAAACAAACAAAGTTTTCCTCTTTATAATATTAGTGTAGATGTCACTCAGATTCCACTAACATATGATAATGTTTCTCCAAATTCTAATAAGCATGGTAGGCAATTTATAATGATTTCTTTAAAATTGGAAATTCCGAAAAAACGTTTTAGGATCATTTGAGCCAATCTATTGCAAAATTCACTATTTTAATCAGATGAACATAAAAATAAGTCGCGTGCACAATTTACTGGATTCACTTACCCAATTGAAAAGATTCCTATAGGAACCATATTAGTAAGTAACTATATACTTTCTCCTTTGTGTAATAAATACGTAAGCATTTTTATAATTTTCCAAAATTTTACAAAACGTCTCGCTCTGCCCAGTTTCCATCGGAAATCAAAACTTTCCGTAATGTATGTAAAGTTTTATGGAGATTCGATTTTAGAGATCTAAATCAATATTTAATCACATTTCCAATTTTGTTAATATTTTAATACACCTAGGTGTCCACATCTAGAGCCGTCCATTAAATTCACACTTAACTAATGGACGTATTCTTCCATACATTAGGTATAATAAGTATGTCAAAATCACTCATTAAATCTCTACTAATGAAGCATTTGCCGTCTCTGAGTACGAGCGTAACAATAGCATTACTAAGAGCCACTCAAATTAGATAATAATAAAGAGGAAAAAACCTATTGCAATTGATATAAATCGGCATGGCGTTTGTATCGACGCAGAGTGCAGTCGACGCTCGATTTCAAGGCTACTTGATGCGCGGGCGCACACACACTCACACACGGCGCTTGCGTAGTGTACATACTAGACCGTAATCTATGGTAATCGCGATGCATTCTGTTTAGTTATTGCTCTATAAAGTCTATGTTTTTAACAGCGACTAAATCGCGATAGCGTGCACTTTTTATTTGGAAATAATATGTATTGACAAATGTCATGTTAACGATACCGCGCCGTGTGTTGATAGCCGTGTTAAAGGTTATATATTTTTAAATACGTAACTGAAAAAACGGGACTCGGGTACGGTTTTTCGTTTATACATAGTTTGCACTAATTTCCTAAGTGTTCCTACTTAACGAAATATGCTGTTTTAATTTGGATGATGAATGAATATTTGCTAACCTTTCAAAGAAATTGATCGTGTATATAATGTCTATGCTATATGACAGCTCCAACACGACTTACACATAAATATTCGAAAAAGAATGTAGATATCCAATTATTCTTTAATCTTGAATAATAATAGGCGGATTTTGTAGTCGCTCTAACAGTTACTCTTTCAAACATCATTTATAAGTTCAATCATCAATAAAGTTAGGAAAAGCAAAGCAATAAGTTATTTTAAAAGCTTTTGTCGAGCTCTGTTTTTTCTTGGGAGAATTATTAATATACCACTAGCGGCCGCCTTCACAAGATTCCAGGATAAAAAGTAGCGAGAAACCTCTCACTTCAATAACTTCATCTGTTGGAGAAAATCGCATGAAAATTCGTTCAGTGGTCGTTGGATTTAGCGCCAACATTCAGACGGAGGCGGGAGACTTTGTAGGAGAGATAAAGGATTGAAATATTGCCAAATATAAAATAATTTTATAGAGACAAACAGTTCTGGATAGCTGTTATCCTACATTTGAATTACCTCCTGTGCTCTTCAATTAGGGCCAGTTGAAACAGTTTATTACCTAGAGCTGCAGCTCCGAGACATACGATTCATAATTATTACCCATTTCTTATTGCCAAACAAACAAAAACAAAACAACGCTATAACAGTTAGCAAGGTATGCGAGAAACTGCATTATATCCGTCCTTGTCTTACACACACATGAAGTAGTTAGACAAGGACAACAACAGTAATGCTAAACAAGGATTAGTTGTAATTGCAATCTATTAACACAGGAAGACAGGTTTTTAAGTTTTTCAACGTTTTTGAATACATTTTTAGAGTCTCATTATGTGTATACTAAATTGCACCTAATATTTGCCGTCTTAAAGGTTATATTAGTTTAAAATAAATAGTATTTTGAGTTGGATTTTTTAATACAAATAATGGGTTAGACAGGATATGTAATGTGTTTGATGTTTAAACTTAGAGATGTGTAATTATTTATTGTAATTCTAGTTTTAAAAAGCTTGTTTGGTGTAGCCGGCAAAGGGAGTTACAATAAAAAATAAGGCAAGTTGACAAGGGAATTAAAAAAAAAGAATTATAGAGTCGAGAGACTCGGGTCTTTGAGAACTATCCTACTCTAAAAACGGTTTTGCAAGTAATATCCTCAAGGGACGCCGGGATGAGGCGTGTATATCGTCATTTAACAATAAATCAATGTTTGTAGATCAATCGGTTTCCAAACACTCACACTTTTAAGTTGAATATCAGCGGTGAGTAGATTATCATTGAATCAGCGATGCAGGGCACTGCACCGCCTCTCCACAAACAAACGAACAAGGATATTGACAAGCAAACATCGTCATATAGATAGATACAAGTGTTTGTCACCTCCAAGGCGAAGCGGTTGCGCAAACGCATTCACTTTAGCTCCTCATAGATAGCCGATGTTTGTTTTGAGTGAATTAATTGTACTTGAGAGATGTTTGTGGCTGAGAAACAATTAAAGTTAGGATGGTATAGGTGTTTAAGAGAGAGGCTATAACAGTAAATGACAAAGTTCTTCTCTGATGGGCGAATGGGCGGAATAAGGACCCCAAAATATGAGGCAAACTGAATAAAACTATTTGAATCATATCTATGAAATATAATAAAATAACGAACTTTTCTACCTTTCTATCAATATTGCCATTTGGTCCCATACGGGAATTTCATAGGGCATAAAAAACAAAAAAAAACTTTGCAAAAAATTCGACCATTTTTTTGTGTGTTACATTTTCAATGTTCAATTAGTGCAGTATTGTGACGGAATACCGCTGCAACCATCTTAATGAAGCGCATCAGTACGACGCGCCGGCGCCCGTCGCGTGCGCGGTATGTGTCGTGTAAAAACCGGCGGCTCTCGAGAACCGCTGATACTCGGCGCGATTAGAGGAATTTTCTCCTAGAAAAATATAGACAGTGAAAACTGTAAACAAACTTGATGATGGAGGGTTGGCAGAGACATTTAATGACAGCAATTGTTTTTTTTAAATATTTTTCGATGATTTTAGCAAAATGATATCAATGATTTGTATTTGTAAAGAGTATGACGATATTGAAACGTTGACAAAACATTAATCATTTAACCAAAATGATTAGTTATCTCAATTTTATTAAAGATAAACAAAAGATAACTATATTAGCCTCAATTCCTTTTAAAATTTGAAAGACTTTTAAAACAAGTAAAACTTAATCCGTGTTCATAAGAACTCATAACGACAAAATGCTTTTGCCCTCTTAAGTTATCAATGCAATGGAAAGGATACACCCAATCATCATTATTTGATCACTAAACCCCAGGAACTTTCATAAAGCGTTGTTTCTGCGCACCGTACTAGTTTTTGCTGAGCCACAGCCGAGTCCAGTGAAATTGAAAGTGGAAACTATACTCAATTATGACATTGTTTTGCGGAGAAAAACGCAACCGTGCGAATGTCAGGGAAACCGTATTGTTCAATAACTAATTAATAATATGGTAGTCGATTGATCACACAGTGACTATGATAGTCACGCCTCGGCGTGTTTGTGTTGGTTATGGTAAACAATCGGAATGAGCGACTGTTTTAAGTTGACATGTGGATGTTACACAGTGTATACACTATATTCGATGTAAGAATTTGGATGTGATCTCACATTTCGGTACTTAATTGAATTGAATTTGTTTTAATTGTTTTGAAATGATAGCTGTCATATTTGAAGATACAGTTATTTGGAAAAGTTTGTATTGTGGCTTTTGACTAGCAGTGGGACGATATAGGTTAAACTAATAAAAAGTTTGCATTACGCATATTATGATTACGGTGGTTGTTAGCGATCAACTATAGCATTGAATTAGAATAGATATCAACGTAAACTTCTGTAACTGACTGTTTATTTCCAATATGGCCGTAAAGTTGGTGTTTCCTGAGGCAAAATATTACACTGTTATATTTGATAAATATTAATTTGAATGTTCCACAGATTACGTCATAATATGAACCCTGTACCAATAAAAGAGTTTAAACCGCCCTTTTACGGAACTTTTACTCATAATTAATTTATTATGCACAGTAAGCTCGAGGCAATTAAATCGAGTAATAAAGTTTAAAACGCAATGATTGAACGCATAAAGGGTTAGCTCCACAGTTAAAAATAACCACGAAATTGTCAAAGTTTATATTACTCTTGTTTTTTGTTGGTTTCCTTATAATGTGAACAATAAATGGTTGTTTGAAACTTAAGTAGCTAGTGGTTGTTTACGTAAATATGTTGGTAACACTTTCGGTTCATGTTGTGTTATTGTGCCGACTGGAATTTGAAAATAAACGAACATCTTTTATGAAACTATATTCAGTGTCTAAAATTATTATTGGTCAAACGAGTTTCTACCTCGAGCCATTTGTTAAAACCGACTGATTTGGTTTCATTTCAAAGAAAGGTTTATAAAAAAGGTTATAAAAATCAAAATGTGTCATCAAAAAACCTGTATAATCGTATGTAACTCAAAGTCCGCCCCGGGGAAGTAGCCGCCCCTATTACCAGCCACCGCTACCCCACAATTTCACTACAATTAGTAGAAAATGCCTGGCGGCCACGAATTCCCAGGATGTCGGCCGGCTAGGCATTTTACAAGGCCTAGCTCAAGGCTGAAGTCTAGACAACACTAGAAATGTAATTATTATTTCACGAAATGTTAGTTCTGCCATAAAAGCGAGCTGAAACTCATGTAAGAACATCACGGGGCTCACGCCGCAGGATTTTCTTGGAAAGTTTAGATTAAAAGCAAAGATCCACTTGGAATAGAATAAATAGTTCGTGTATGAGGTAGACTATTTAGTTTTTGACGTCGAATAATTTACAACGAGTGGCAAACGGGCTTATATTGATAAACCTCTACTTTTAAACAAGTAAAGTATTAATGAATTTTCTAACTGCATGTAAGTCTTTCTCCTAACGAAAAATGGTCCTTGTTTTATTTAAAAAGAAATACATTTTTTTTCAAGACTGAATTAGCTAAATTTTAGGATGCCTATGAAGGAATAGAACGTACAACACTAACTGTCGTACTAAGAGACGTCGTTTAAATCGATCATTGACTAATTGACGTCTTTTTCCAGATGTCACAAATCACTCATTAAGGTCGCATCTAGTAACTCTGAGTGCGACAGTAAGAGTTCTTAATTCAAACGCGAGACAATCAATCAATATAATGATAGACTGTAGACGATAGACTACATAACCGATATAACGATACAATTGCTGGTCAGTAGGGCGTAGATATGAAAGGGAAACGCGCAGTGGAGTAGTGAAGTAAGTAACGCGAGAACTGTACCAAGTTTACTGGCGCAAGTGCAAGCGCCTGCGCAGCGGGGAGACATGAGGTGCGGTAGTGGGGATACGTCGCCAGATATATCGTTGGACATGAATGTGGTTGTAATTACTAGTGTTACTAGTGTACTAGTGTAACCCTTACTTAAGTAGATTGCTTTTTTCTTCGCTGGAGTGAAAATTAAGCTTTAGTTTACTTGTGTTATTATTAATATTTGAACGATAAATAAGAATATTATCATGGGTAACGATGGAAACGAATAAAACGTTTTGGTATTTTTAAAGGTGTGTAAAAACGTCTCTCATGTCTAATGTCAAATGCCTTTTTTATGTTTAAAAGTGAGCCAGTTACTTAACTCTATAAACACACATCTAATTATATTTTACCGATCTAAAGACATATCCCGCGATACAAGCTCGTGTGTATCAACACAATAATGGCAGTTTCCCTCGCGTAGCCAACCGTGCAATTCACTATGCACTTTCTTCCTACACACACAGATAGAATGCATCTCCGCAACATTCACGCACACTAGCGCGCTCACTCAATGAAACGCTATTTGTCTAGCTAGAGAAAGATTATCTAGTAATGTTGGTAAATAAATATTATATAGGGAAAAGAAAGTATATGTAATTGAAAGTTTTCTTTAAAAGCTTCTGGTTGTATTCGATGAAATTGTTTATGTTTTCACGTCCTATCTATGTTGCCAGATTTATCTTTACCACAGTAGTTTCATGTAGATATACTAATGCAACATCGTTCATAGTTAATGTGAAGTAGCGGGCGACATATATTGCTCGTCGGCCTCTGGAGGCAGTTAGGGTGCGTTACGCGGTTATCTCTCCGTAGTGTGGTCATATTGGTCAATTGCGCCCCGCTCCGCTCCGGTTCGCTTCTATGAAAACACACCTTTAGGCCTCTTTCGGGAAACGTGGGGTATTGCGCGGCACGTGTGGCGGCGCGACGCGCGTTCGGATCAAACGTATGGTAATTTATGAGAACGCTCATGTAGAGCAGAAGTGTGATCGCGTTTTATTTTACCGCGTAACCAGCTAGATTCGATTGGGATAGCGTGTTCTCTGACACAAGCTAATATCGAAATCCGTAAAACTGTAACAGACTGTCATTTCATTGATAAACAACGCTTTGTATTTAACCTACATTTAACGGCGTGTAATCGTGAACTTTTAACGAACGTATGTTTCGATAGCCAGCCGTTTGAAACAATCCAAGTCAGTACTTTACATGTTTAGATCTCAATGGCTGTACCGAAGCCTAAAGTTCATCAAGCTTATTTTGAAAGTATGTGATCAGTGTGTCCTTGCGCGTGTTCCCACGGCACGAACACTTGCAGTCACAAGTGGAGCATCTGACGGCTACAGATAGATTCAGTGCAGATTTGAAGCATTATTTGAATGCACTTGTATTGGTGTAGGTGTTGACTCTCATCTGTTCCTAATAACTTCAGCCGTTTGATTTTTTTTCAAAACTTTATCTTCATTGAGATAAGCGGCCTTTGCTTTAGTTTATACTTGGTTTTATCTGATTAAATATGACATAATTTGCAATCGCCATGCCTTTTGAAAGAGGACAGAAGGACGAGAAGTTAGTAACATTATAACAAGTGCTCATACGGGGAATCTAGAAATACATGAGTAAGTAAACACTTTTAGGACGCAGATCTGATGCCCAGCAGTGGGATCGAAGCAAGTAAAGTAAATTACAACTAGATAAATAAGTTATGTAAGTACTTACGGTAAAGACCGGTGTTGATAAAGCCATGCTTATAATAAAGCTTACCTGAAACAGAAACAGTATGATTAAACATCATTAACTAATAAATATACCAATATCTTATTTATTAATAAAACTGTCGGAGTTTAAAGACCGTCTAAAAGCCTCCAACATTGTCAATCGATTGGAACAACTGAGACTGAAAGTTTAATGTGTCCTCCGAAGCACGGCTCAGAAACAAATATATGTATACATAAATAATATGTATAAAAACACACCTAAAAAGTATATATAAAACTTCAAAGTAATCACATAACATATATCCCTATCCATATAAGTAGTAAAGGGAAATATTTTATTCCCGAAAGTATAGATAAAATAATAATTTAATACACGTCTTCAATTTCCGACGTAATCGCAACGAAGACTCGGGTGGTTTCTTCAAACAACTTGTATCTTTCAAATTTCCCACGAAACTGTTCACGCGTGGTTTCGTATCTCTGCCACACTTCAATCCAATTCAACTGATTTAGTAATAGACAATATTAAAATAACATTTGTTTGAACATTTTCATAGACAAAGATTAAGGGTGCGTTTTCATAGAGGACCAATCAAAATGCATTACGAAAAGATTTTCACAATGTCTAAATTCGGTAACGGCGTATTTTGGTTCAACAGGCGTCCACGAGGCGTCCACGAGGCGTCTAAGCTAATTCTAAAGACGAAATTGAAAGTCGCGTGTCGCTTTTTACTAAAAGCTAGCGTTATTTGCAGCTGCTGCAATGCAGCTTGTAATCTCACTCAATTTTAACGATGCTTTAGCTGAACCACGAAGCTTTAGAGTGCGTTACCATTGAAACAGTGTGGAGCTCATTTTTTTATTTTTACCAGTCACAGTGCATTTTGACAGTATCAACACAGTATGGTATCAATGCGTTGTTTAACAACGTCAATGATCTGTGACGTGGAGCCCGATTCACCAGGGCTCCACTCCACTCCGCTTCTAAAGAAACGAACTCTTAGGTCAGTTTTTCGGCTGATTATGTTTTTTTGCTGACGATCAATGTTAGCGTCGAAAAGAGGCGTGTACCCAGCAACGCGACGGGATATTACAGGCTAATACTTTTGACTTTTTTTTTTTTGGATATTCGTAATGATACCCGGTTATTCGGCGGGTCCTGGAAGAAATTACCGGATACCTGGTACCGTGATACCAATTACCCGGTTACCCGGTACACCGAATCATAACCACATTTGTCTCCACAACATCTAACTAGTGTTTGATCGCAAAGCTCATCACATATTTATGAAAATACAAAGAAAAAGTGACACAAAGTAAAACATTATTTGGGTTAAAGAAAGGGCATATAAAAGATTCTGGAAAATTATAAAAATAAATAAATGTATATGTAATGAGGCCCTGAATGTACCGCGCTCAATCAATACTGGGGATGTGCCTCCAATGATTCGCTTGCATAGAGCGTGAAGGGAATTTACATTTCAGTTGAAATATTTTCATGTATTACCACAAGCGAAGGGATTTTCTTCGTACAAAGCATCGTGTGAGTTAGATTAGCCGAGCTTGCAAGTGGATGAAAGAGAATACTGTACAAGTTTGACATGTAAACACCAAGAACATTAAGGCTTCGCAATTATCATACTTTTAAATGGCGCCGACACAGAATCGAAGCCCGGTGTGTGTAGTGTGAATATCCCAAAATGTTCATTATAGGTCCGATCCGGGCCTTACAGCCAACAAGTGGGAACATGCTATAACAGCATGTGAAGAAAAAATCCTTTATAAAGGAATTTAATGCCCCTACAATATGTTTTATTTACCCCGGAATGAGTAACACTCTTGGAGTTCAATAATTTATAGCCTCCTGGATGTGATGTCCTACATCCTGGGTCCCAGGCGGGGTATAACACTGGGAGGAACTGGGATAAGTAACGCGCGGCACAGGAAGATGAATGTACAGAGTGTGTTATGAATATGGGTAGGAACGAATGGAAAATATGGCGGCAGGCTTAATGATTTACTGTCGTACTCAGAAACGTCCAACGATTACTAAGGAGAGGTTCTCGACTGACTTCGGACGTGTAAATGAACATGTAAAAGTGAATTAGATAAATAATTTAATAATATACAAAGCGGGACTATATCACGTTTAAACTTGTATACGATTTATTTATAATATACCCGTGCAAATTCACGCGCGGTTAATTAGGCCCAAAGTAAGCTCTAAGCTTGTATTATGGAATCTAACTCACTGTTACTACTACATATACATACATAAATACTTTATAAGAATATATAATTGACACCCAGACGTCGTCGCCACAACTATGTCTTCACATATTGTTGAATCCGCACGGGAATCGAACCCAACCCGCAATCCAATCCAATGGTCGATCTAGTGGACACAGCTGAGTACAGCAGTAAGTGAAGCAAGAAGAAGATGTTGCGATGTTGAAGATGTTGTTGAGTTGGCGATGTTTATACTAAATGAGTATACGAGCTGAGAGTTTGCATATTCTGAAGAAATGGATATGACTGTAGACGGCGAGTAGAATAGACCACAATACAAACTATTCACATTACTTAACTTCACATAATGTCAATTTATATCGGCAGTACAATGGATCTAAATTAACCAAATTCGAAAAGGGAGGAGATGTTTATTTTGTTTGGTTGTGCGCGAATAAAAGTCCCTTGAGAAATTTAATTTAGCTATAAAAAGTATTCCAAGGCATCGAAACAACGGAAATCATACAGAATTAATAAAATTAAGTTACATTATAACAATTTGTCAGACCGTTGTATGTACGAGACTTGTATTACACGACAGGGCGAAGTGTGAGTGTCCCCCACCCCCTCCCTGGGGGGGCTCGGGGCAGACGGGGGTTAACGCCCCGACCTTCAGACGGGGGTGTCTCGGAAGCTTACACCTTGGAAATCATTTAATGTATTCTAATAAACTTAGCTTACAATATTTATACAACAGGATCAAAGCGACCGACACTGCACACTGGACTCTGAGTGAAATTCACAGTTTAAAATAATAAATGAATATTTTTATAGTTGGGATATTCCGAACTATAATTATTGTAAGTTCGTTTCAAAGCCATTGGTATATATAATGTTGTAAAAATAATATGATGAGTTTTTATCTAAGTACATATATTGACATCTTCCCCACTGTATTGATATTTTCCGTACGATATGCTTTTGTTCCACATTGTCATCGAGTGAACATTTCAACTGGCTAGCTATCATGGTTCATGAGATACAGCATGCTGACACGACTCAGAGTACTCAGAGTGTCGGTTAATGAACGTCTCAGAGTGTGGCAGTTAGTAAAAGGGTTTTCACCCTTTAAACACGGATTATGAGCTATTTAAACTATGAAAATGTACCATAGAGATATTGGTACTCTTCATTGTTGTGTAATATATTCTCCTAGTTTTCCTTTAAAGTAAACAGCCAGTAGCGGCCATGTTAGTTAAACATAAAGTCATTACTTATGTATGTATTCCACACTGTCGACGCGTGTCAGCTTCAAGTCGATCTAGATTCTAGACCCAGGCATTGGATTAGAACCTAGACTGAGAGTGGTTACGATAATCATTGTATGCATGAAACACCGCGCAAATAATCTGTGTACTTAGGTTTATCCTGTTGTTTTCTCCCGTGAGGTTTTAGAATTTAGAGGTTTTACTAGAAGTGGTGTTCAGATAAGCGTGTGATTAATTTGGGTTCAAAATGTGGCCTGTCAGGGGGCCATGGTCGGGTACAGAGACGTCTACTGCATCTAGCGATTTTTTAAATGTTATATTACCTGTTACACTATAATTAGTGTTCTATTAAAAAACTGTAGGTGTCCTTAACGCTGGAGACATCTAAAATTATGTCTTTAGTAATTACAATCCTATCTATATTGGGATTGTGGCTAAGAAAGGCGAAATAGAAAGAGAAATAACACTAGTGATATAATATTTATTGTGATATCAATAATGTAATTGTTATCGTGTCACAGTAGCGCAAAGCTCGTCGCAAAGTTTCTCGCCCTCGACAGGTAGAAGAGATTTTCAGTAATTAAAAGTGATTGAATAACTAATTGACTGATCAATTAAATGTCACTTGGATTTGTGCGGGTTGAGGAAGAAGGAATAAAGTGGGAGGTGACAGGGGGAGGGGAGGTGAGGGACACAAGTAATTACACCCTCGCGGCTTCAAACACAAACAAAATACGTTTCCGGTACTCAAGGCAGAAAGAAGCTCTTTACAAATAGGTTTTTACAGGAAATACTCATAATTAATTTCCGACATAATTTACTTTAGGCTCCTCGCAATATTTACGTACCAAATTATCGGGTTATTATTTTTAGGAACAGAAATTAATATAAGTTATTAGAACTCGTATAAATTTTTCGCGCACATTTATTCCCATATGACCTAAAAATCTAATCAAAACGAGATCAGTATTCGGGTGACGGGTGGTCCCGGGACGCCGCCGCGCTGTCAAACTGTCACCCACGTAACTTGACAGTTCGGAAGCTGTCAACAGTGTCACATCAAATCTTTGCGCGTGCAAAAAATAACCTTTTCGAAGTAGCTGTTAATGAAACGTTTAGCATCGAATTACTTAGTGTTAGTTTATTTATTATTAGATATGGCAAAAAAAGATCCATCGTAAAACTGTAATTTGAAAGATTCTTTGACTTCTGAAGACAACATGAATTATTATTGTAATGAATCAGTAATTATGGTTGCAATTACACAGATTAATAAGTTATGCTAAATTTCCAACAAAATAATAATTACATACACATATAATTACTGGTCTACAGAAGTCACCCCTCCCCTCTGGTCCCACAGAGCTCAACGTAAACTGGCATCTAAAAGCCCAAGAAAGCCAACATCAGCCCTGACATCAAATATGTAGGCATATTCCGGGAATGTCTTGAACTTATCCCGAATGTTTGGGCTATAGCCCTGGGCGAGTACAGAAGACACTTGGGAGGCTCGAGTAACCTGACTTAGGTAATTATTACATAATGTATATATACTGTATAATATACTGGCTGTAAGGAGTTTAAAGAAAGGAGTTTGTATCACTTTTTTTTACTCAAAGAGGACTACGGCGTCGGAGACTAGCGATTTTTTGAAAAAAAAAAGAACACGATTTTATCCTTTTTCATAAAGGTGGGGAAATGCGTTAACGCATGACTCGCATGAGGGACTCGTACGCGGGAGCGCAAATACGCACTAAAACAGCGCCGTTATACGCCAGAGAGCTTGGCGTCGGCCTCAGCATATCCGATCTCCCCAAATACACCCACACTAAGAGATACTATGATCTCAGAATACAGAAGTACCTACAGAACCCGTGAGCGCGCCTAATACTGTAGCTACTCAAACTAGCCTTAAATAGTGTAGTTTTATGCGCAACCGATCAGTCACTTTGTGACCGTCGGAACGCGCTAACGTGTTTTACCCGTGACCAATTTCACGAAACTATGCCGTCTTGTGTCGTTCCTACCCGTAAAAATGCAGTGGGTCTGAAAAAGAAACAGGAAGGGATCACATTTCACGTGTAAGTATCGCATTTAGGTATCGTCTTATTTAAATATTTAATTATTTTCTCAGATTTCAATTGTCATATAGAGTGATGCGTCAATCTATGTTAGTGTTGCCAATATAAGAGTTTTGATTTACCCTTCTTTTTATTACCTTTTGAGGGATTTAATTCGTTGTAGAATATTAATAAGTAATATAATAAAAATTAACCAACTTGAAAAAAGAAAGTATAAAGCGTAAGTGCGGCTCGTATGTACCTAACCTAACAATCCTATTAAATAGTATGTTAGTCTATAGGTTTCTAAAAAAAATTTTTGGTGTGCGTGTGAGGGAGAAGGGGAGAGGGGGAGCGGGTATAAAATTATGTTTCTATATTAGCCATCTTAAATTTTAGCTTCCCTGCTGATGAGGAAAGGAAAGCGGTGTGGACAAAAATTATACAAAGAGCACGGCTGGAAACCATCGAAGCGAAGCGTAGTTTGCTCGATGCATTTTGACTTAAGTAATTATTCTTTTTTTATGTAACTCTTGTACCTAGCTGTAAGTTTTCCGAATACTTTAAAATAAAATAAATAAAAACATATAAAGTTTTTCCATCACCCGTTAAAAGTGTGCAAACATCCACCTTAACACCGTGTTTTATTTAATATACCTATCTATTTCTTGAGATAATCAGGTAGGTACATAGTTATATAGAAAAGGACAATTTTTATTCTATTAACATATTACCTCCAAAACTCCCAAAATTTACCCCAAAAATGGGCAAATAATGCGAGAGCTAACAACACTACGCGGGGGACTTTGTTCTGTTTTTGGACACAGCGTGTAGCTTGTAAATACATTTGAATGCTCCTTCTGGTAGGTACTTCTGTATTCTGAGACTATGATATACTAAGAGATTATATAATTATCATTTTCCAAAAACACCCTAGTTACCGTTTTCGTCATTGCACTTTAGTGGAATGAACTCGATTGTGTTATGTGAATGCAAGTTATGTGTTAAATATTTGTAAACCTCATTTTAATTACATTATTAAAACGAGTGAAGTCAGAAGAATATGTTAGTGTTTCAATATCCTTTTAGATCTCTTTTGTAAGTGTTCAGTTTCTTTATCTAGGTATTAGATTGTGATGTATGGGTCTAGACGAGAGGCCTTATATTACACCCGCGGGTTGTTTCATCTATCAGCCATCTTGATCTCGGTTTAATGTTATATTTATATTGAATAGAGGTAAAATAAAGTTAAATACGGCCTATATTTGTCTGGGAATCAATGATTCAGTCCCTCAAAGTTGTCCGTATTTTGTATGAGAGTTGGGTAGCCGAAGTGGCGTGTCTCTACTAGTGCGAAGTAAATCTCGTCGCGCCGTCCTTCCACAAACATTTTGAAACAATCCCGACACAATCAGCCCCAACCTATTACTTATAGTATTAACAAAACACTGTACATTATTTTAGGACCACATGTATGTACCGTACCTACCGACAACCTATGTACACACGTTATGTATGAACATTTACATAAATTATTATTCCCAAGACTAATTCGTCCTGACCCACCAAGGACGAACGCCGGGAGACCTAAAAGGACCTAGATGCCCGACATCCCAAACTAAACCGTACACCCTAAAATTACAGTCGATTTTATAACGTCTTTTTGCTCAACATACGCCATTACTGTTTAGAACAAAGATAGCTTTGAAAGCGAAATTTATACCTGGATTTGGTGTAATACCAAAATTATCCTTATGCCCTTGTGATAACGTCTGAATTGTAATAGCGGGTCGGGCGACAGGGATGGAGTTATGGGATAGAGTGGGAGGCGAACAGTCCTGATGGTCCGTGACCTATCCTACTGACAAATGTCGAGCCCCGGAACATCGCATTTAACAAGTTGTCTAGACGAGTGCGCGAGTGTGCGTGCGCGGGCGTGCCGACACGCGTGCGTGTGTGTCGCGGCGCAGTGTGCGCGCTGCGGCGGTGTGCGGCTCTCATTCGACGTGCCTTGTAAAAAGTTTCGTGTAAAAGTGTACGTCGCTAGGTTGATGGGCGCTCGAGGGTTGTCCGGGGCGAGCTAGATCCACGTCTCTCTAACCCTTTGTTAGGCCCAGTTCATCGCTCGAGGCGCTTCAATAACTATTTGATTGAGAGCCCTTTCACATCAAGTGCTGGTTAATTTGCCCTAAACGTTTGACGGTCGCTTAATAATATTTCTATTAGGCTTTGACTGACGGGAGTCTTTGTTGAACATGGATTTAGCTTTGTAGAGTTACCTGAGTCTACTACTGAAGTACTACTAGTACTACTTGAAGTAGTACTACTTGAAGCTCATTCAACTTTTATAAATTTAAAGTCCCAAAAAGTTTTAACAATCACCTAGGTTACGATGATATAATTAAACTAGGATACCCAACGGTGTTAGGGCTATCTGTTATCCGATATCCGATAGGGTGTGCCACGTTGCAGCGGCAGCGTAAACGAACAGCGATTTCTTATAATAAAGAACATTACATATTATGTCTCTAACACTAAGATCATGTGTTTTTTTGGAAAGTCGCTTGTCGGTATCACTCACTTAACATGTTACACGGAATATTGCTTAGTTATTATTGTTAACGCAGACAGAACTGATAAATCAATAATGTATAAATAGAGCTATTTAATTCAATAAAGTAAGTTATATTCAATTAAGGAAAACGATAAATGTAGGAAACTTATGTGTTCGGTACGTTACATCCTCAAATCAAAACTTAAATGAATCTTGTAAATCATACTGGATATTTTATAAACATGTGCTCACACTGACTAATTAAATCCCGACATTTAATATGTCAATATCTTATTTCTGACATATTGTAGGTACTAGCCTCGTCTCACGGTATTACCCGCTTAGTACGCTTTCCCGACTCCAGATTTTTAAAAAGATTTTTGATCCTACCCAATCACTGTTTTTTAGGGTTCGGCACCCTTAAAAAGCTTTAAAAAACCCGCTTCTTACGTACGCTTTACAGGGGCAACTAATTACTACATTAGAGGGGTAACAAAGAAACATTACATTGCGCGTATCCCAACACGTACTTGGCCCATATTTTTATGAAAATCATATGAAAATCCACTGGATAGTTTTCATTTTAGCGCGAACATAAACACAGACAGACATAGCGGGGGATTTTGTTTTGTAATACGTAGTAATATGATAAAATATATTATTTTCGGGTATTTATACAATACGTACTTGCAATATATAAAAGAAAAGTTATTAGTTTCTGTCGCTGTTACGTAAGTGTTGTAATAACTCTTTTGTGTTGATAACATGTTGTCTGGCTCGGGAAACTATTTATGTTGACCCCGCAGCGCCCCGTGATTTCACCCCCGAAGTTTATTATATGAAATGCCTTATTTGTTAATCTATACTTAATATTAAGAGGTAGAATTTGTAAGTTTGTTTGTTTGTTTGTATGTTCGAGCTAATCTCAGGAACTACCAGTCCGATTTGAATAATTATTTTTGTAATAGATAGCCACATTCAACGGGAAGGTTATAGGCTATTTTTCCTCTCGAAATATCTACAGGAACGAGCACAACGCGAGTAAAACCGCGGGGCGCTGCTAGTAAAGGATTAAAAGGTCTATTCAATATTAAGAATATAAAGAAACTGATAATCAAATCTAATTAAGATTATGAAAGATAAAGGCGGCTTGCACAAGAACCCTGAAGTCTATTTGGTGCCTAAATATGTTGAATTTGTTTACTAAATATATTTAGGCGGTAAATAAATTTAGGAATGCTTATGCCGCCTTCTCCTAATGTACAACACAAAAAACTTTGTATTTGACTTATTCTAATACAATGTACCGAACCGAATCTCACTTAATTAACTATAGCACATCAGACACAAAAAGGAGAGGATACATAATATACTTCACTATTAATAAATAATTGATCAATATAACGTCTTTCCCAAAAGCTCCGAAATTTTCCAGACGATATTCAATCACAGCAATACTTACACTACGAGTATACATACACTATTATATAAATCAGTACCACACTACTGAAAGTACAGCCTACACACACACAGACATAGAACCACACTATCAGATAGCATAGAGCCCCTAGATTTACATATACACAGCCTGCACACAGACGTAGAGCTTTCCAAATTATTGACTATATTTACAGCCTAAATTCAACGCATACATTGGTGAAATTACGTGGTATTGACAATGTGTATGCGTATATTTAAGTTACGTGCTATTAGTGTGTGTGCGCCGCCCGCCCTATCGCGTTGGTTGCTGCAGGTCGCTGCACTTGGGTTCGTTTGGAGGTGATCCTGGGCGGGAAGACCTCCGCCCGGGCCCTGGGAGTTGGGCAGGAATATTCTGGATTTCAGACTATTTTATTCATAGCTTTATGGTCGGAGATAGGAATTCAGAAGAGCATATTATATGTTTGCTTTTACTAAAAATACGGATGATTTGTATTTATTTAGTTAGGTGTTATTGCTTACTTCATGCTGTTTTTGTGATAGAAGCTTTAGACACATAATCAACAGCTTGAAATATATAAGTAAATTAATTAAGTGTTATCTAGGAGGATGTTATCGCCATACATTATTCGTTATAGACCCAGTAACAGCAACACGTTCAGTTACTTTAGCTTTAGTTTTAAACATGTTTCCTTGAATGCTTCAAAGTTGCATTGTTGTTGGAAACAAGGCATTTTGCAAAGATATCAGATAGCAGATAGAGATAGGTTTTTGGGTAAGCCCGTAAGTATAGTTAACAATATTCAAACTTATAATTAATAATTACCGAAAAAAAAAACTCCACAAAAATAAAACATAAAGTGTCGTACCATAATACGGTTGTAACAATCTGACTAAGGCAAAGACCTCAAAGTACTGTACGTAGGCTTGCCGGGCCCAAGGATACGTCCGGACGATAGGCCGAGGACCGAGGGCGGGCGGGCAATGGTTCAACGCCGGTGCAGGGCGGCGTAGGGCGGACGGCGTTACGTGGCGTGCGCTCACCGCGGGAGCGAGTTTGTGGCGTAATTATTGAACGTCTGAGTGTTCTTATTAGTTGTGTCACGAATTAAGAGGTCTTTTAAATGTAACTAGTAGTTTACATGACGTTATGCATGTTTGAAAAATTGAGAATTTAAAATGTATAAAAGGTTTTATGCGGAACGAATGAATTAATTGATTTGCATCGTCCATGACCGAATTACACTGAAATATCAAGAATGTACCTATTATTCCTTTAGCCATAGATGGTAAACACGTTTGCTCACTTCTGGTCAAAGGGTTGTAATTTGATTTACCACTTTAACTTTCTCTCTTTAACTAACTTCCTCACTCTCCTACCCGGAACAAAGAATGCAACATAATCTTTTTTCGCGCGACGTTCTTAGCGCTCGTGGCGTAGTTTGACTAAGCGATGTTAGCTCATTGCGATTGTTAAGCAACGTGCAGCTCGACCCTACTTGGATGGGTGGCCGATAGTGGCATTTCTATCTGAGCGCTACCGTGCTTCGGAGAGCACGTTAAGAAGTCGGTCCCGGTTGTTTCAATCGTCAGACCGTGTCAGAGGCCTTAAGGCGGTCTAACAACTCCGACACAGGGCTGGCCTACTCGAAATAAATGAATGAATAATCTTTTTTTATATAAAACTAGCAGCGCCCCGCGGTTTTACCCGCGTTGTGCCCGTTCCCGTGGGAATTTCGGGAATTTTTTTACATAAAAACCTTCCTCTTGAATCACTCTACCTATTACAAAAAACCGCATCAAAATCCGTTGCGTAATTTTAAAGATTTAAGCATACAGACAAACAGACAAACAAACACGAAACAGAGACGACTTTATTTTATACTATGTAGTGATGAACTTAAAAAACCAAAACCAACCAAAACCAGGTTCTAAAACTAGTGTCAATGTGAGTGGTACCCATGAAACGTTGCAAGGGTAAGTATCAGAGGGCGCGAGGCTTCCCGCCGGCGCGCCCGGGGCGGGTTGACGGCCGCCCTAGGAAGGACGCGCCGCCCGCCCGGGATGTCGCCGCTTCACTTACTTCATCGCAATAATTATACCCTCTTTCAAGCTCAACTAATTTACATAAAAGCTTCTTGTTGTCACGTTTATTTTTAATAGAGCGCTATCAATTATGAGTTAAGGTTACACTCGATTTGGTTTGGAGGGCACGGTATCTCTGTTACGAGGTTATGAAATGGTTTTGGCGACCGATTAACAACATAAAGGAGGAGTGTGTTCCTCAAGGTGGTATTTCCGTGTTACATAGTTTTCAGAAGGTTTTCATTGCATATATAAGTCTATTTAATGTCTATAGGTATTAATGAGGATACATTTTAAAAACAATTCCTTGAAACCCTAAGTACATTTCTTGGGGTGAGAATCATCACGTCAATAGAAACTTTACTTTCATAAGTTATACTCGTACGAGTATACCGTCTAATTAGTAAATAACAAAAAAACTTCCAGACACCCGACGGTAGGTGAACAAACACAGCCTATCCTCAAAAACAGATGTGTTAGTGAGCTTAGGAAGGCCGGTGAAGGGCGGCGAGTCCTAGGGCGGGCGGCGACCGGGGCGGACGGCTGCCGGGGCGGGCGGCTGCCGGTTCAACAATCTTATGTAACTAGAGGTTACCTGGCTCCGTCTGCACCGAGGGATGTTATGTGCTGACTGTACATAGCGATTTATATCATTTTCGGTTCGGTAACGACTGTACTTCACGTGTTGGAATGGTAATGTGTCTGCGGTGGGTATAATCAGTAATAAGTAACTTTTTGGAAACGTTTTGGTGGTGAATTTAATATTTATTTACTAATATAATAAAGTGGAACAGTTTGTTTAACTGTGTGTTTGTTTAAATACCTTTGTTTATAGGTAATCTTTGGAACTATCAATATGGAATTTAAGATCGAGTGAAAACGTATTTTTGTACTACGAGTAAGAGGACGTCATCTCGAAATTCTGATGGGAACGGGTACGGGGCGAGGCGGGTAAAACCGCGGGGTACTGCGAGTATTGATGGGAATTAAATAAATGATAATATTCATTAGTCAAGCTACTGGATCCTCTTCCTATTGTCCCACTGCTGGGAAAAAATCCCTGGAATATTTCTAATTTAATGAAAACTTAAAATAATTAAGTCAACTATTTTTTCTTTTTTTGTATTCAAGTAACGTCATTTGGTATTAGTTATTTGGGTATGACTTCACAAAACATTTATTATAATATCCTCAATTTCCACGGTTGTATAAACTGCATTGATTCGTAATCGTAACTAACCAAACTAGTCACATAATATGAAGACAAATATTAGTAACATCTAAAAATAAAGTCATAAAATAAAATAAATAACGCCCCCAGTGTACACAGCCACTGGCACAAAGCTAGTTGTAATCTTTTATCTCCGTAGCGAATGTTCAGGGTTCGTCTTCCTAAGGTCTCGTAAAGGTCTGGAGAGAGCAGTGCCCGAGGGCGGGCGGCGCGTCCTCGGGGTTGTTAACCATCCGCCCGCCCAGCCGCGCCCGCCCAGACTTCGAGCTCACCGCATAACGCAAATTATGCAAGTTTTTTAAGGCTGTTTTGTTTATTTTGTTAGGTTTATGAATTATTGTTTGTTTTATGAGTAGACTAGAAATGGACGCGGGTTTACATGAGTTGTTTCCGTTAGCGCCGGGGGATACGGATTAAAAGAAAATGTAGCGTGTGTGTTACCTATGCCTATAGACTGGCAGCTATCTGTGTGAAGATTTTTATCCTGATTTGTTCAGTATTTTGAAGCAACAGAGTAACAGACGTCCACATTAAATATTTGCTAATAGTATTTAGCAGGGAATAAGAAGGCTAGGATTAGTTTGGTACTTTTCAATTCTTTGACGTTTGTAATGTGATTTTAAATAAATAAAGCGCAATACGCTAAATATAATGTTGCTTTCTTGTGAAGTATTCAAAATTATTGTCTTTAAATAAAAATGTGTAGATTATTTATGATAATTGTAATTTTGTATTTTTATGTAAATCTCTATTTCTGAATTGACTTTATTATGTAATTAAAAAACAGCAATAAAATACAGCTCTCTATCCCAAAAAGGAAAAAATCCAAATGAAACCTATTTTCATTTTCATGAACACCACATCGGTAAACAAAAGCTGCGCCACCCCCTCATGCACGAATCACCCACGCTATCAGCCGAATAGGCATGGTTTGAACCGGCCGATGACATGCCGTCTAGAGGTCGCCAGGTGACCGCGGGGACGGCGGGCCGGCACCGCCGGGACTGAGGGATGTTCAGTAAGTAGGTGTTTGTGCAATGAGCAAATATGAAAAAAAATGGAGATATATACGATAAAAACTCTTTTGAATCGCTACGAATTAACTTCAGAGTAGTAGGTTGTAGTCTATTTAAGTACTATTTTATGTATGTTAAAGCCTTATACAGGGACGTAAATTAAATTGAAATAATCTAATTGACGTTATTTTTCATTTCCATTTACATGTCAGACATTATTAATTAACCCCTTGGAATTCTTTGACGTTTCTGAGCACGGAGGTTTGTGTGAGTTGTTTTAAAAAGAGAACGATTTGGACATAAATTAAGAGTTCTTTTATTTCAAATCCGAGTTGTAGTTTTAAAGCAGCAATTAATAGTGTTCTAGTTTTGAATACGAGCTGATATTAAAGAGTCTTGGTGGAGTCAAAAGTGGTCTATGAAATTAAATAAGACATTATATAATTTAAAATGTAATAGAACGTCAAAGAAAGTTCCAGGGCAGAGATTCTGTACACGTGTAGATTTTATACATATTACATGAAAAGGGAAAATTACGGATTCAAAGGCTATTTTCACATTTTCAATTATTTTGAAGTATTTCAAGAATACAAGCTCAAAGAATAACGTTGATCTTTCCCGTCTTACATCTAATAATGCGTTTAACTTTTTTGTCTATCTCTCTTGGTATTCTCTTTGCTTGTCATGTAACATTTGAGTACTTAACGAAACTCTTTTAAACATTAAAGTCTAGGTTTTGCATTCTGTCGTATCTTTTTATGCATTTCCAAGCTTTTTTCATGTAAATACTTAGAGCTTAAAACGTAAACAAGTGTTCTATATGCCACAACACGGGACTTCTATTAACATGTTTATTATTTAGTTTTTAACGTCAGAATTAGGTAATTAACATACAACCATATTGCCTGGATAAACAGACAGAAATAAATATGGATTGAGGTTAATTTTTATGTTTGTGACGTGAAAAATGATGTTACATTTTGTTGTTGTGTTGTTAGTAATATAATGATTAGATTATGGTCTCTGAGCTAGAAGAGTTTGTTTACGTTTTATGCTTCAAACGCTAGACTATGTTAGAAGTCTAGCGGTCTGAACCCTCTCAAAGCTAACATACTCTAAAGCGCAAGACACAGATAGTGCGGGTGCAGTGCGGGCCCGCTGCGGAACCGCAACGGGCCAGTGTGACACCTTTCATATTAATACAAGGAGTACAACGTCACGCGACCCGCAACCGGACCGCTCCGGAACTATGTGTGTCTAACTTTTATTAAGACCCATAAACGGTTTCAATGGGATTTATAAAATATCCTTACCGACAAAGGTCAAAAATTGTACTCCTATACCTTAAGATCATATATCTATCGAATATAAGAACATTGTTTTAATAGATTTCTTGGCTCAGTAGTGTACTGGATATACGCTAATTTATACTTTTTTACAATTGTTCTCATCAACATAGTTAAAATCCGTTTCCATTTAAAAGCCCATAAACAGCTTAAACTACAAGAGCATAGATAATTCAGACAGATCTGTCAATTCCACCTCTTAAATAATTCAGAGGTTAGATTGCACTAAGGGTAGTTGAGCCGGTGTCGAGGGCGGTAATAAGCCGCCCTTCAGACGTCGGGCCAATGCCCTAGGACGTCCTACAGTACCTAGCTACCTATTACCGAACCTGGGCCTGTCGGATGCAGCACGCACACAACCAACCCTGCCGAAATAACTCCAACACAGACAAACAGTTTGACTCAAGTTATACTTCTTATAGAGGGTAGTCTTTGCTTCACAAACACTCTTACTTCGTATTGTTTGTATTAGTGTGCGTGGAAATGTGTTTTGTAGATTTGTGATACGATTTTCGAGTAAAGAACTTTGTTTTTTGTTGGATGAAGTTTTCGTATTGGGCTGGTTCGGATGGCGTGGTTAATTGTAATGTAACGGTTTTATTTTGTTTTTAAATAATATTGACAGTTAAGATTTGCGCATATACAACCAGATACCTTGGAAACGCGTATTGCGGATTTGGTGACCTAACGATTTTTTTTGTTGAAAGTACAAGGAAAAGCTCAAAGAAACTTAAGTAGATTAACGGATTACAAATAACTATATTAAAAAAATATAACGTGAGATCAAAAATTTCAATATAGTATTTTTTTCATTATAAACGTTAAATTATCGGTCCCGGTTGTTTCAATCGTAAGACCATGTCGGAGGCCTTTAGGTGGTCTAAACCTGACCTACTGAAACTTCATTATAATTATTTTAAAATTCTATAACCACTAATAGACACGTCGCGATTCAAGGGAATGGTTTTTGGTTATTTATGTCCTGAAATTCTTGCAGCCACAGGTGCAAAGCGGATTAAAAGAGCACTGCCGTATATGTATTCTAACGTATCAATTTAAATTAAAGATACATTACAGACTTTAGTATCTAAGAGTATACTCTCAGTGCACTACTTAAAATTACAACAGTTACTGTAATGAAGTCTCACTGCAGTGTGAAGGCCTCTCATCTCACTGGAAATACACTGAGGAGGATTAGGAATACTAACATTGCTTGCCACACGAAGGTAAGCTAGGCAAGTGGGGTAAACTGAAGAATAACTCGTTACAGTCGTCAGTGAAGGTTAGTTCCAATCGAACAAATAACGAACACTAACAAATTTAGTAACATGAGCTATCTGTACACGAGATGTTATCGTTACAGAACGTTCTAGACCACGTGACGTCGCACAGATTCACTGAAGACTCACAAGCTAGCGTTTAAAGTTATTATCTGTGTGGTCGACCTTACTCGGGTATCGAACCCGCGGCAAGTGGGTCAATGCAGCACGCGACACTGCTGCGAGTACCACTTGCGCCATCGCGCTACGACCATCTGCGGACGCGGCATTCACTAGCCACGATTTTCGCGGTATTTTTTATTTGTTACCTTAGTTTATGGTGTTGTCTATTGATGTGAGTTGAAGTTATTTTTATATGAATATGGTAATTTGGTTTAATCTTTGTTAGTTACACACGGTGTCAGTAGAGAAGGCAGAGGCTTTGTTATGTTTTATTGTGCAACTTTTTTTATTGAATAAATAGTACTAATAGTATTTGAATGAAAGGCCTTGAATGAAGCAATGTTAAACAAAGTCCGCGTACACTTAACGGACTTTAGTGCGATTTTTATTAACAGTGATTCAAGAGAAATAATTCTGTCCACATTTTGCAATTTTTATCCTATGATACCCACAGGAAACTTACATATTCTTGATTAATAGAAACCAAGCGAAGGCAACTTACTAGGTTTCAATAGAAAAAAGAAGTAAATACATCCAATTAGTTAATAAATACTTAACAAAAGAGTGACGTTGTGAAGCGATGCATTAATTGATTTGCCGTATCCTTTAATTAGCAACTGCATGTAACATTATCCAAAGAAAAACAGTCTGTGGAAGTAAATAATCATAAATAGTTATACAACCGTTATATTTATTTTATATATTTATAGTATAGTATATATTTTTTCTTACATTAAAAAAATAAATAAATCTTTACAAATGATTTTTTGGAGCCAGATTATAAATAGGAAACGCTTCGCTCTTATTTTCGTCTCTTTATTAGACGTTTGAGTGACAAACAAACAACCAAACTACGTGTTGATTAATTCTGATGTGTTTTTAGAAATTTCAGTTTTATAGGTCACGGGCCGCGAGCTTGTGACGTGATTCATATTATAAACTTATAAAATGAAACATATATATTTCGATATAGAACTTGTTTGTCTGTCTAACGTATCTCGGAATTGAGTTTAATTATCTAATCTTATTCAACGGATAGTTTTAGCAATATCATGGAAATTGTTTTTAGTACGTGTGTTGTTTTTGATACGTCACCTGAGTGAAGAATTACTTACTCAATGTATGAATTGAGATTTGATCAACACCTAAATAAACCAATAAAGGAAAAAAAAAACCCCTCGCAGTACGGCGGTATATCCGATATCTATATTAATATAATAAAACTGAGGAGTTTGAATGTTTGTTTGTTTGCACGCGCTCATCTCAGAACTACCAACCCAATTTCAATAAATTATTCTTGTAATTGATACCTACATTCAACGGGAAGGGTATTTTTCATACCAAAATTCCCACGGTGACGGCACAACGCGGGTGAACCCGCGGGGCGCTGATATTTTAAAATATTTCAAAATTATGTTACTGCTTACATATGTGATGTTTTCTTTTCGTCTGCGACGGTTATTGTCTTTGTAAAACAAACTAGTCTATGTTTAATAAAAGCATATTTTTATAATATAGAGCTAGACAGATGTCTGTCTCAACATTGTGATAAATAAATAAGAAAAAGCCTCTGTTTGTCTGTCTGCTCGTTGAATATTCTGAACCAGCTAACTGAAACCGACTCGTCGTAGGCCGGACAGTTATTTTTAGTGTATTTATTGAAGAAGAAGAAGTCTAGGCTCCAATGGAACACTTGATATCCCATTTCTAGATAAGAGTCCATATTTTCGCCCGAAGGTTAGTTCCTACACGGGTACTCTATCAAGGAGGTATTACCGAGGAGTTCCACCATTGTACCTGCGTGGTACCCGTTTCCATATGCATGTTGAAATGAAAACTATTTTAAAATTTCCCCGTCGAATGTGGCTAACCTTTTCAAATATAATTATTCAATGGGAAAAGTGTAATTTCTGAGATTAGCGCGTTTTGACAAACAAAAAACAAACTCTTCATCTTTATTATATCAGTACCGATAGGAATTATGAAGTGAGATTGACCATAAAGAACAGCCTAGTTTCCTTCCTGTAATAATTGTTTATGATCTCTACATTAAAAAATCTATGGTTTCCCATCCATATTACAATTAGGACGACCCATTACGTTTAAAGCAACTCGCTCTTGGCAGTTTTACGTTAAAAAAAAGAGTGCTTTAAAAATGGACATAGTTTTTGAACACTGTATTTTTATAAGAAATACATAGAGAATAGAAATATTTAGCGGAGAAGAATAAAACATTACGTAGATTTACTGAAATATCTTTTATATGGTTGAAATGTGAGTGTAAAGGAATTGTTTTATTTGCTCGTCTGCCGCTCTCGCACATCGTAATGTGTCTATATTTTACTAAAATACATTTCGATGCTTTTGGTTTCTTTTGTAATCTTTTCAACCGACTTCATAAAATGATAAAACTCCCCATAGTCATGTTGAATTGAAACTTCGTTAAGAATACACTTCGCTTTTATTTTCAAAATCAATGAATAAATAACCTTTATCTACACTAATGTTGTAACATTCTACTTATGTTTCCAATACTTGACTTATAATTACTACTGTTATAGCGCAGGCAACTAAAACACTCAATTTAAGCAATTGCACATGATGTTATAATATCCACATCGATATCGTAAAATCTCATTATAACATCATTATAACGCGACCAATTAACCTGGCGAGCCTTATGTCAAAATCCTCATACTAGTTGTATAAAATTTTGATATTAGGCTGGCTTTTGAAAACAGTTGGGTTTTACGTGAAAACTTCGTCGAAACTACTTACACAAAACTCTTTGGTAAGATCTCGCTCGCTCCTGATTGGCTCTACGCGCAGCTGCGCTCTCATTGGTTAGATTTTAATGGCGGCAAGTTCACTGTGACAATACACGTACGCGTGAAAAACTATTGTCAGCTTTTACTCTTGTTGTTTGATTAATTGCATTAGTGAAGATAAAGTAGTGTATGCAACTGCATATAACACGGGTATTAAAACACTCGTTACTATTATGAAACTCGCTGCGCTCGTTTCATAAACTCACACTCGTGTTTTAATACCCTTCCTTATATGACAGTTGCATAAACTACTATTTCAGCTTCATTATATTAGTATTGATTTGTATCTGACGTTTTTCATGTCAATCTATGTTGAAGTCGGTAAAATAACCTCAAGCGTAGACTTGAATTTATTACCTCCACTGTGTTTACTTCAGGTTCAGGTTTATGAACCCTACAGGTTACAGGTTTATGCTAGTGGTACGAAGTAAGAGCCCATTGAGCGGTGATATCTCGGTGCACATCTGACGTACCAAGCGGTGCATTCGTACCATTGCTTATTCATAATAAACTATTGTCTGGTACAGTCGGGGTCTTTACACTTTACTTACAAAATAAAGCGTTAAAATGACATTAGACTTATTTCATAGTTTTTCAACTGTTTTTTATCGATATATTTTGCCAATGAAACTTAAATAACATTCGTTTTTTAAGTAAACAGCGGAAGGTTAACTTTGTTTTTTGATCGAGTTAACTTTGCATTACCATTTAAACGTTTTTCTTTAACTTATCGTATTTTTTCTTAAACTTAATCGTAATATAGTCTAACACATTTTGCTCCGATTGTACTTGTTCTAAGAGCTAGATAGGTCAAAGGTATTGAGGTACTGACAGATAAATAAATAGCTACGTTGAAGATTGAGCTTTCTGTTGCAGGATAGATGCATTAATTGTAAGAAGAAATATGAAAGGTATATTTTTGCGTTATTAGTAGGTAACAAATTTTTACAATTATCATTGTTGCAAAAAGCGGGTGTTGTGTCGAGACAATGGTTATAAAAATGTTTTGTTGGTGGCGGTGATTAGTTCGAATGTAATGTTCTATTTCACTGCTAGATAAATCATCCGTCGTTTAATGAATAAGGAAGATCCGTATTTTTTTCGACGGCGGATTCCCCATTAGAATGAATATGAATGGCGTGTCGTGTACTCATCGGCACCGTCTTCACAAAATAATACAAAGACTGCATACGTGATAATAACTTACGCACGTCTATGATTATAAGTTACTAAATTAGTTTTTTGACAGTGCCTAGAAGTTGTTATGTTGCTACACTGTATTTTTCCCACGAGTACATTTACAAGTTTATCAATTCAATAATAGAGATTTTAAAGTATTCTTCACAGAAAATTAACTCTTTAATAATGAAAACCATTTAACGATCTAATTAAATTCTAATAAATCGTTTTTTGCACACATTTTTTCCACTACTTTACTAAAAGGATCAATCGTGTCACCGGTCTCTGTAAATGCACCTTCTTTTGAGTTTAGACAATCTAAAATAATCTTTATTGGTTTATAAATAGAGTTGACGATAGTTGCATTGGGTTGCCAGGTTAGTTGTGTCGTTGGGTTGTTGTAAGTTGTGCCTTAGCCGATTGTAATAGAGTTGTAGTGAGTTGTGCGGTTGTGTAAGTAGGGCGGCGCGGACGCCTTGAGATACGTATTTACATGATCCGACCTCGCTCGGTCGCTACTCCTTTGGCCTTAGTCGCTAGTAGCATTGCTAACACCGGTTTCCTTCCTCGCTATTATCTATATATTTCCTTTTTTAATGCCGTTAGATTTTAAGACGCAGATGCGCTGAGAGCAAGTGCTGAGTCCCGCTGGCCGAGGCTTTTTAGTACGACGCCCTGGAGGAGTAGAGTTGGGAAGGGGTCGGGTCTTTACTGAGATATTCTGAATGAAGATCTTTGCTGTTGTGAGTAAATTTAGATAGTTTTAAACAGCAGGCAAGCTCACAAAGGAATAACTACACATATGTATACAGTTTTAAAACACAAAGAACTAGGAATACAACTATTTTAATTCTGTTGTTGGTTGTTGAAAATTGAAAACTGTGTGCTCTGTTAAACGCATTCCAACAAAAAGTGAAGTTTTATTGTATTTATTACATTCGAGCGGTTCCGATGGAAATGTTTCGTGGAAGTGACTCCAGTAATTAGGTCAGGCGCACTACGGGAGTCAGTGACGTAACACGTGAACTTTGATATTTGTGCCTGATGCCTCGAGCATTGATTGAATACACAATACCACGAATTGTCGGGAAATATGGCCCGTAAATTTATGCATTATTATAGTCTGTTTTAATTATTTTGGTTCTGAAATTTAAACAATTATGGTAGTAATTTGTGTAATTGAATAGAAATAATGTTTTTGTATGATATTGTATAAGTACTGTTGATATTATTGTTTACAATAAATTGAGTAATTAATGAATTGAGTATTAAAATTATTTTTTATAACACAATTATGACGGTAGGTTTACTAATAATTAATTTAGAGGTAGCTTACCTTTTATATCTAGCTCAATTGTTACTAATCAAAATGGTATCTACAGTATAACTCGTATCTCTTCTACCTGTACCCAATGCTGAGTGCAGGTCTCTTCCAAATCTCTCCAGAGTATAATCTGGATGTGCCTTTCCATAAAACATTTGACAATATTGGTATTACAATGCTACTATTCTACATGGAGTAAAACCATCGAAAATAGTTATATTAAAAAGGTTTTACGTAAACAGACCTATAATTAACTAAGCCTGTTTGGCAAATACAGTCTGTACAGTAACCATAACTAAACTCGGTGATCTATCTCCATTTTCCACCGCTGGAACGAGCTCCCTTGCCACAGCATTACATAGTAAGTTTCCTACATCGCAATATATTATTAACTTTCTGTGAACGTGTGCGAGTCGGTTTACGCAACGGTTGCGCACTCGCCATAGACCTTGCGAACACTCACCGATTACAGAGTTACGATACGAACGAGCGTACACCTTTATATCATTGTTACTAGGCTCCATACTTTTTATATATTTGTTTCTTGTACAGTCTTTTGATGTATGGATGCTTTATTATTGGATGGTTGGGCTTTATTAATGGACTGCCATTTCTATCCATGTTTGTGGATCTAACTAAATTCTACGTATAACTATTGCCCGCCCTTCATTTATAAGAATGTTGGTACATCTGCTATTATTCTTCATAGTCTCACTGACTAGTCTTTAATATTATGTTTTATCAATAGTATAAAAGCTAACTGATTATGGAAATGGGTATTTATGTTCATTTTTGTCACTCCTTGTTATTTCCATTCTTCATCGATAGGTGTCATATCGAAATTCTCTATCTTCGATTTTAAAATTCGGTAATAATGTAATAAAGACAAATATATATACAAATCGGAGGTTAAATTAAACGAAAATAATGAACCAACACTTTGGTAAAAGTAAATTGATTTAAAATGTTGTTTTTACAAAATCAATAAACACTACCGCAGGCGATTCGTTAGCTAATAGAGGCTTACTTTATGCAACGAGCAGTTACAGAATGGAGTAACATTACATCGAGATTAAAGAACGCAACCTGTTTAGTGTATTTACGTTCCAACGCGATGTTTTTTCTTCTTTTCTACGTTTTCGCGAGCTTGCCCCTGAACCAAAATCCCAAAATCAAGAAACTAAACGATGTTTTAAATTAACATCCTGCTAAGGCAAAGTGACATGACATGTTTAACATAGTAACTAGTATTTAAAATTGTGTCTAAATGGCTAGGTTCTGATCTTTAGCACTAGTTCACCTCCAGCGATCTGGGACAGGATGTAGGTTGTGTGTGTATGTGTGTGTTATGTAATCAATTATGTGCGTATGTGAATGTTCGCCGATTTCTGACATATCTAGGTATGTGGCGAATGTTGATCTGAGCCTGTACTGTTCGCAACGTTGATTAATATGTTTGTGGTGTAGGGTTGGCAACGGAAATTCATAATTTGTTTGATCAAGACCAATAAATTGTTAAACTGTTTACGTTGATAGTAAAGTATTAGGCTTATCTAGAAATTAAATTATTGTAAATTTTAATCATACAGTAACAAACAGGTCACTTAACTGTTGCACTCATAATATCCAGTTAATCTTTATCTAGACATACAACGTAACCTCTTTACTGTACCTTTATTCGCAAAATAAATTAATCTGAATCTAATTTCACCTCATTCCATTTGCTATCTATAGATGCAACATATGTACTCGTATGTATGCTTTATCAAAGATCTGAAAAATATTCCGTCCTCATGTCTTCACATCCGTCGAACAAGAAGCAAAACATCGATTCCGTAAATATCATAACTGATAGATAAACACGAAAATGATTTTAAAAGTGTGAGTTAGATACCGGCGCGTCGCCGCGGTTTTCCTCCACGCGAGCCCTGACCTACATCGCGCGCGACGTCATCATCGTGCCAATACTACAGCGAGTAGAGACTCGACTGATACGTCTGTTTGTATCTTTATTGGAGTATACTAGTGCGGCCATCCGGGTGGGCGCGAGTTTCAAAGGATTTTTGGTTGGAGGCGCGCGTTGATGTTTTTTGTATGGGGTTTTTAATTGAAAGTGAATGGCAAGGATACTTTTTGTTTTGAAGTGTGTAAGTGCATAAGTTTGTATTTTTTTTGTTAAAGAGTTATAATATAAGGTATTGAAAAACATAAAATTGTGTACAAAGTATCGTCCTGAATGATTATTATACAGGTCTGACGCGTTGTATGCTCCATCGACTACTGAACTCGACATTATTCACTGCACAAGTAGTGCAATATTACGATCAGACTTGTCTGTTTACACAAATCATCATATATTGGTTCACCACTAATATTACCATGCGTGCCAAAGAACAATAATCACACAGTTGCTAACGGTAGTAAATCAGAGTGAAATAGGGAAATACAACATATACTGACGAAGGTATTTCAATAACTCACTAATAACCCGCGACCAGCTACTCGAACTTACCTGGAACGAAGAGAAAATAATTAGTACTTCAGCTATTTAGGATACGAAAGTAGTTTCGTATTAATAGGCTAGTATTTAGAGTATTTCCTAATAGTTTACTTAACTTAAGGCCTTTCAAATTAAACATTTTCAGTCGTCCATAATGTCCGTATGAATAACAATGGCACATCCGTGCTCGTGGACGGGTAGGTACTACTGTGTACCGCGTAGCTGGACGGGTAAAACAGTTTGAATTGAAAGAGGCCTTATTTCTAAGTTATTAGGAGAATTAGGTAATACATTTTAGTTACGTTTATGGAACGGTATCCAAGCGCTTAGAATATGTAGTCCGTAGGGCTTATATTTTAGCATTGCTCGATTAAGGGTTACACGTAGGTTACCTATGTTTGAATTCGCTTATTTGTTTGTACCCATGACCGGATACTATTCTTAGGTGTAAGATCAGTCCCTGATACAGAGTTTTAGTCAAGAATACAGAGTTTAAGTAAGAGATTGAATAGACATCCAACGGCCGGACTCAGAGATGTCAAATGCTTCCATAGTAGAGATTTATCGGGTGATTTTGACATGTAATGAATGAAACATTCCGTGAATTAGTTAAGTGTTGACTTAATGGACGTCTCAGTGCGGCAGTAAGCCAATCTATCTAGATTTTCCTAGCATGATAGGTAAATAAGAAAAAAGTTTATTTACCTAGTACTCGTATTCATGATTGAAAACAAATGAAGATCAAACTAAAACAAAATTCATAGCAAAACTCAAACACCCAAAATCGTACCCAATAAATCATAATTAACCATCCACGGAAACGTAAAAAACGACCCATTTGCGTTAAATTCCAATAATTAATTCGCGTGAAATTCTGTTCCCTTGTATATTGACACTTGTATTCTGAGGAAGGAATGGATGCAGCTCCAATGAGGCGAGGAACGCAAAAAATGTGATGTAATAATATGAGTGAGCGACACGTGGTGGGCTCGTGGAGACGAACGGTGGCAGGGACGAATGGTTGTGTGGTTCTGTAGGACTTTTGAAGTTGACTATAGAGTATAGATGTTTAGAGAGTGAAGTGCCATGCAGCAGGCCCTATTTTATTTTGAAATTGGAATTGTATGTCAGTGTTAAGTATCATAGGAGTAGTTCATATTGTTTACTATAAATGTTCCTATGTTGACGATCAAAGTCGAAATAACTATAGATATTCGAATAGTAAAGTAAAAGTAAAGTATTGGTCTATAATGTCTCACGGCAACGGCCTCTCATCCACAGTGAGGCAAGTACAGTGAGGAATAGTATTTTCTTTAAATTGCTTTTCTAATTTCTAAATATTTTTATCATATAAGGTACAATTAACTTTCTTACATAATGCCGTACGTTGTTGTAGTTTTTCAATGTAAGTCTTGTTTTATGGACCCCTAAATGAAAGCTATTAATATTTGTTTGTTTTAACTATAATGCCACAGCTCACCACGAGTCCGTGTCACCGTAGTGTCACTTAATAAATGACATGTCACCCGTTACGTTGGGATGGCGCCAAATTCACGCGGGAAAAAAATATGTTTGAGATATTTCAAAGTTTCAAACGATTTTTATAAATGGGGTGGCTCATTTAATTGTCATGTTTGAGGTGGTTTGATTAATTCTAAGGACGTGCAAACTAAAATCTATGATTAATTGCAATTAATTAATATTTCTCTTGTCCAATGTCATTTTGACGTTACGTGACTTTTTCAGGCGAAAAATCGATTTCAAACCAGATTTTTATGAAAACTACCGATATCTAAAAATCAGTTAAAAGAATCAATCTGTAAGTTTGCCCTTTCATATACCAAACGTATTTTGGGATCCGGTAACCGTTAAAAAAAATTAAAACACAGAAAACGTATTGAAAATCTTTTGAAGTCAGTGAAAAACCCGAAATATTTAAAAAAAAGTAATCTTCGGATATCGTGTTGCTATATAAATATTTTAATTGATTTCAAAATGCTCCGAAGCGAGACATGCGCTAAAATTCCTTGTTAAATTTTAATGAGCTGTTAAAATGCACATTTGTTAACGGACGCTAAATTTAAAGGAGATTCTTATTATACACTTGTTCTATTTACTGATTTGGCTACTAGTTATTGCACGCGGGTTAGATTACCTAATTTGATTCAAATTATTTTGAAAAATGATGAGGTTTTAATTCGGAGGTTCGTACCTATTAACTTCGATTATTTTTAAAACTAGGAGATGCTCACGTTGCAATTATTTTTTGTATATTTCAGTCACTGACTTTTAAAGCTTACTAAATCCCGTTACCCATCCTACATATAACACACACCATATATAGTTACACGTAGTTTTAAAAAAAGGTTTATTGCAACTTTTCGTGCACTATGTTACCAATAACTTAAGTTCAGAAAAGAAAAAAGAAAGAGTAAGAGAAAGAGTGCGAGGGAGACAGACCGAGGCCTTTGCCCTGCAACCCCGCGATGACTTCCCGCATTTATTCCTATTTGCGTGATAATGCAAATAGTTCACGTTGGAACTCCATATAATATGAAATTAGAGCAGCGATCTGCAGTCTAACAATGTATCATTCATTAGAACTAATGTAAACAGATCGCTCTAGAAAATTGCAAAATGTTACTTCACTAGAGGCATCTCGGTGATTCGTGAGCAACCAATTGTACTTAATGAGACCATTTCATTGCATTATCTAAAATTATTGGATTTTTTATGTTATGTGTATGAAAGGACTAATAATTATATTTATTTTGAAAAATAATGTATATGTCTATAAACGCTGAGGAGTACGTTTTTGTTGGAAAGCTCTAGTCTCTGAAACTTTCACTACGATTTGAAATTATAGTTACTTTCGAGAGGAAGGTTAGCGAGGTTCCTAGGGTTATATGATATAACTACAACTTGTAGTGGAGAGCTCGGAGTGATATAACTTATATCACTCCGAGCTCTCCACGAAAGAGGGAACATTATAAGATACAAGGCGTATTTAACCAAAGGAAATAATGAACACCTTAGATCCGAAATATTCTTTTTAATTTGATAAACTGTCAACTATCCTGATCAAAAAAAAAAGTAACAGCTTGTTTATGACAATCATTTAGGGTGGATTACACAAGGATTCTGAATAAGATTCAGCGCCTAAATATATTTAAAAAACAAATGACGTTCGTTTTAGATTGTGTTTTATTTAGTGCAAAATAAAATACAATTTTGAATTAAAATCTCTTGTTTCTTAAACACATTTAGGTACTAAACGTTTAAGAGTCCTTATGCAATCCGCTCTTAATATTTAATGTACCTACACAAGTGGCCACATGGGGTAACATTAACACACAAACAAAATCAAGTCTCTAGTATCAATACAATCAGCTTAATAAATCATGCACTTAGCAGGATACGTGGTACATACGATCACTAGTCACTACATGCACACGTGACGCGTGTGTGAGTTTGTCATTGACATAGTATGAGGTTTTTGCTCCAGACTACTACGTAAGACTGTCACTAGAGCTAGCCTGAGTCTAGGCTACACTTGTACCTATATGTTATGAAAGACTGTTAGTGCGCTTTATGTCATAGACTAAACAATATCTGTGAAGTAGAAGCATTTGTCTCTATTAATTCTATTTTAATTATCTTTTATCGTTTTAATACGATAAATATAATTAATTTATTAGTAATAAAAACCTAAAGTGCCCTATTGCAGAGCACCATAATTATGTATTATGTTAGAAAATATATTCTAACTGTAGTGTGTTGATAAATAAAGATTATATAATTATTATTGTCTTTGAGATAGTTGGCTATCTATCTAACTTCTAATAACTGATTATTGAACCTGAGGCTAGATTTTGTGAGTTGAAGATCTGTGTTTTAGTGAAAGAATACCTATTTATATATTTTTTCCAAAAAACACTACTAAACTAACAGTCACCTAGTTTACTATTTACCACAGATAGGTAAACTAAAAACCCGTAAACAACAGAAGAATAAACATTAAGGAAACTAAACTTTATACCGACGTCATAAGAATGATTATAAAACTCTCGGCCCGATACCATTTGTAGGTCATGGGAGTGCGCTTACGCATCGTGAAATAATAGGAGATTCCTGGAAGTCGGTACATTTATTAGTTATTACATGTTGTTCTGCAAATATACGGGATTACCGAGTGATTGGAGCGTATTTCCTCTATGGGTTTGAAAAATAACAATATAGAGTTGAAAGTCTATGCTACGCAAAAAGAAGGACTCTTAGATTTGACCTCTGTGCATCGTACCACCCAAATTGTTTTGATTCAGTTTTTTGCCGTTTGAATCGAAACTGGAAAGGTTTCTTATTGTATGTTCATTAATGAATGATTTCAATTTTAATTGATTTATTAATTCCCTTTATAGTATCAAAGTTTTCTTTGTTGTTTTAAAGGAAATATCTCTGGTGCGGGGTTATACAGTTTTCATATATATGTGTCTTGGATAGTGTAGGTATTTCACTTTATTTACTGCTATTTTTATTACCATTAGCGATGAACTATGAACTTATTTACATGGAATTGTAGAACTTATCTTAAAATGGCATCCAATTCATTGAAGTATTGATATCTCAAGAGATCCATTCAACGTATTATAAAATGTGCATGATCTCCGGTTTCTCTGTCGGACGTCCGTTTCCAAGCGATCATAATTATTGTTCTTATAATACGTAGGTAAGGTGAGTTACACTGACTACACGACACGAACTAACTGACTCATGCGTCGTGGGAAATGAATAGTGTGCACCGCGCTTTATGTGAAGAAAGCTGAAGATGTTAGCAGACGCAGATAATAAATACATGTTTATTATCTGTCCGTCTGTCCACTCGTATTCAAAGTTTATTGGGCGGGTCTGATTAGGATCTGTTTTACTTGGATTTACACTTTCCTGTTCCTCTAGGTCTAGACTTTCAAGTGTCTAAGTAGGTTGCTAATTTCAGTACAGTTTGA
The DNA here is from genome assembly GCA_963082685.1 of Cyclophora albipunctata. Taxonomy (NCBI): domain Eukaryota; kingdom Metazoa; phylum Arthropoda; class Insecta; order Lepidoptera; family Geometridae; genus Cyclophora; species Cyclophora albipunctata. Next base: position 422,053 of record OY720113.1, on the reverse strand, counting down.
AGTGATGTACGTGATTTTGATAAAACTTTTTAAAGCTTTGTCGAAATTGATCATTCACAGTAATTATAAGAAATTATTGTGAAGTTACTATAAGTGTAAAACGCTGGCTAAGATATGATAGATGTCATCCCAAAACAGTATTAAATTAAATTAAAATCAAGCAGTTAAGCTTTGAAACTTAATGTAGACACCTATCTAATCTAACCAATGAAAGATTTACCCTGTACTAATATGTATCAAACTATAAGACCTAGGTTCACAATAAGCTGTTAATCTTAGGGCAGGTCTGTGAGTGGAGTGAGTGGTGACCAAGGTGAAGTGCGCTCGATCAGGCGTACCCGGCGACACGACGCATGCCACACGACCAGACCACACACGGGGAGGTTGCTCTACTAGGAATTATATGGTTTAAGGGTAAGGAGGGTGCTACCACTACATTACCGTGGTGCTGCTACTTTGCCAGCAACGGTTATGGCATCCAACGATTTATTTGAAAAAAGAACATTAATCGAACATTTACTGTGATTTTGTGTGATTGTGTTCCGTTGTCAAAAATGATATCTTCTAATTCAAAATTCTAAAGAGAATGAAAATGCTTAAGGAGAAAAGTTTGTACCTTGCCTATTGAGGATAGTTTAAATAAATTCGAATCTAAATACTTCGTCAACATTGTTTTGGATGCTGTAACACATAACAATGCACCGAACTAAACGATTCAGATAACCTTAATGCAACAGACATTTCACAGAAATAAGTCCAAAAAAATCACTCCAACATTAGCATAAAAGCGTTGCATTTTCCTCGTAGAGCTACATGCCGAGTGCACACACATGCATTTCATGTGACATAACATTGCGCGCACGGCTGTGTGCGCGTGTATGCGCTCGCGCAGTGAAAACGAGGTCAGGGCTGGGAGCGCATGCGTGGGCCCGCGACCGATGCGCGCTCGGGGATTGCGGATGCTTTCCGCGAATGTAACATCACATGTGATCACATCATATGACTGTGGACTTGTACACACACGCATATTTTGGCTTTTGACAACTAGAGAGAGATAAACTTACGAAATGAAATGAAGAATTAAGTTTATGGATTTTCGATAAAAAGAACGAAGTGCCTTTCTACTAAAGTTATACGCTACGTTTGTTCTACGTCTACCGATCATATCAGACCTTATGCTACGTTGCAAAGCTGTGATGGAAAAGCATTGCTATTTCGACAGAGAGGAATGGCCGAGGCGATCTATGCTTTTTAAAAGGACTCTAGGCGCTAGATTATAAAGCTATAAAATTAGTACAACAAATATTATGCAGACTAATTTAGTAGTCAAATGACGTCTACGAAGAGGAAGTTCAGATCCTTCCTTAACCTACTGGCATGGCTACTGCGAATTATATCAATCAATACAAAATGGTTAATATTTTAATTTGGGTCATAGTGACACGCAAACACACCTTGACACCATATTCTGGCATCTCTCAGAATTACACATTTATAGGAAACATGGCGAATCAATTCTTCAAATGTTATTTTCCTTTAGTGACTTTGGTATAGACATAGAAACGGATTATTCGACGCTCATGCCATTATTGTTTCTTCCTATTCGTAATTCTGCACAATATGGATTCCACACATTTGCATTTGATCTCTTTCCTTATTCTTCGCAGTCATTAGTTTTATACAATCCGGTATCTTCCTAGTCGCGATTCTGCACAATATGGATTCCACACATTTGCATTTGATCTCATTCCTTATTCTTCGCAGTCATTAGTTTTATACTATTATAAAAAGGAAACTCTGTTTGTAATGAATAGGCTCAAAAACTACTGGACCGTTTTAAAAAATTCTTTCACCATTCGAAAGCTCCATTATCCACGAGTAACATAGGCTATTTTTCATCCCGAAATTCCCACGGAAACGGGTACAACGCGGGTAAAACCGCGGGGCGCTGCTAATACTATATATACTACTAGCAGCGCCCCGCTGCTTTACCCGTGTTGTGTCCATTCCTGTGGGAATTTCGGGATGAAAAATAGCCTATGTTACTCGTGGATAATGGAGCTTTCGAATGGTGAAAGAATTTTTTAAAACGGTCCAGTAGTTTTTGAGCCTATTCATTACAAACAGAGTTTCCTTTTTATAATAGTATAAAACTAATGACTGCGAAGAATAAGGAATGAGATCAAATGCAAATGTGTGGAATCCATATTGTGCAGAATCGCGACTAGGAAGATACCGGATTGTATAAAACTAATGACTGCGAAGAATAAGGAAAGAGATCAAATGCAAATGTGTGGAATCCATATTGTGCAGAATTACGAATAGGAAGAAACAATAATGGCATGAGCGTCGAATAATCCATAGAAACCTCTTTGCTTCGCTCAGTTTTGGTGACACATTAACTGTAGGTGTACCTATTAGTGGGTTAATTCTAATACTCGTAGTGCTCCAGTAGGTACGTTACTCTATTTTCTAGAGGCAGAAATATCTACCTAGTACATACTTCTACATGATATACTAGCCTCTTAGTAGATAACATAAGTTGTTATCATAACGACTAACTTTCTCATTCTTTCGACTGAATGCAGGTTTCTAAGCTTGTATATACCTACTTTAAAATTTCCTTGTTCATATTGCTATTCTATGCAAACCATCAAGTAAAAAAATCATTCAACAAAATTCGTATATCCATAACTTTAGATAACCATAATTTTGGAATGAAAAATAGCCTATAACGTTCCTGCTGAATGTGGCTATCCATAAATCTAATAGGATTAGTAGTTTCTAAGATTTTAAATAAATGTTGCTTTATTACATTAGTACTTAAGTATAGATGTAAATGAACACGCTCTACCATGAAAAACATTTCTTATTTCTTATAATAGTGAAAGAATCGTTCCATTTCGCATTTTAATAATCTTTGAAAGTTTCCGGCGAGTCGCCAAAGGCGGGTAGTTCCCGAGGGAGAGCTAAGTGCCTCACTATCGGGAACGGCGCGCTTTACAGATTTACGCGAAAAAAGTAGTCGCGCCTAATGGAGTGCGACGAGCTTTTTTGCAATAAACTTTTTTGTGTCGCATAGTGTAGAGATTTGTTTCTAATTTAGGAATATATTATGTAAGTTTGATGTATTAAATAAATGAAGGAAATATGATTAAACAAAAGATATATTCAGAACTAGAATTCTTTTAACTGCGATGCGAAGCTAACGTGATTGCTTGTTACTTTACTCATCTGATTTAACGCAAATTCCTTGCAAGTACGCTTGTATATACTCTTAATAAGTAAACGTAAACCAACAAGATAAATAGTTTGATACACAACACGAGACAGTAGCGATAGGGAAAGCCGCTAGAAATGTCTGCTTTCGCTTCCGGCCGCGGGGGGGCGCCATTACCGCGCGGTGGAAAATAATAATTATATAGCTCCTATTACAATATGTACTACTACAGTGTATATGACTGTATATCTAACAATATAGTTGGGCGCAGACAAAGCAATTTCCTTTTAAATTTCACTCAGATCCTACATGTACCTACATGTAAATAGTGTTGACAAAGTGTTCTCAAAATAAATTAGGTAGGTACTGCATGACGAATGAGAAGGTAATTTCTATGACAACTATAACAAAGGCGTAAATATTATTTTTATACTAATCAAACAAATAACAGCTAATGATGAGGTTAAGATAACAATAAGTATACTAAAATATAATTTTTTAAATTGTTATTTTTAAAATTTCGTTTGCAGAATCTATTTTTTGTAATAAAATTATTAGGTATTATTACTGCTCTCTTCTCAAATCTGATAAGGTTCGTATCTCTCGGTATGCAGGTACAGTTCATTGAATAGTATCATACTTAGTTTAATCAATCATTACGGACCGCTATACATTTTATAACTACAAGTAACATCGAGCGTCAACCGGCTCTCTCTATTAATACCTCAGATCCAAGTGTTTTGAAACTGAACGTTAATCAGAAAAGGTATTACCTAGTGCACCCGTAAAACCAGTGTCGGAACTTTCTCGAACCCGCCGGCCGGATCACTGGTCAAGGTAAAAGCTAGTATTCGCGAAAGGAAAATCATAGCCGGCACTTCCTCGAGCGGAAACCGAAAGTAAAACTCATTATAGTACGGAGAAAACTGCATTCGTTCGGAGTGCATTGCGGTCGCATATAAATTCCACTTTAGATGCAAGTGTAAGTAGCGACATCTATGCAGGACGTAGGTAACTAATTCTAACAGCGCCATCTAGTTAAAATATTAAACACTAAAAGCAATTAGTTCAACAATATTTCAATAGATGTCACTGTTTTGCACGTAGTTAAGCTACTCATCGCTAGATGGCGCTGTTAAAAATAATCACATCACCGCGGAATAATAAAAACTGACCTTTACCTCCACCAGCATCGTGCACCTGCGGCTTCCCGCTGGACACCCGCTGCATCGGAGACACATTGCCGTAGTTCATACTCGTTCCACTGTAATCCGTACTCATCGGCTCCTGCTTGATGCCGCTTGATGTTGCCGACAGTTTCTCCGCGAGCAGAGGGTTTTGGGATGCGATATTGTATCGTCCATTGTTTATAGTATTTGTCACTGCATTATTGATAGCTGTTGTGCCGGAGCGCAGCAGCTGCTGCAGTCTCTGCTGCCCGTTGTTGGGCAGTGTGAGCTGGCCCTGCGGCTGGTAGTAGCCTTGGTGTTGGCTACTCGAAGACGGAGAGCTTATGTTGTTGTTTTCTTCTTGCTATAATCAGGAAAAAATATCCAGTAGGTAATGTAAATAGTTCCTAGTGGATGATCTTTATTATTTAATTACTTCGGTAATGGCTCGTTCATATTAGTTGTTTAGTAATTAGTTAGCAAATTTGGCTGCAAGCCGTATTTGGTAATCAATTAACGTAAACAGGGTAGATATGTATGTCGGCTGCATTCAGCAGCTGAGTGCAACTCGTATTCATTTAGTTAGAGAAACAGTATTTAGGTTGACCGTATTGTATTTAGTTGGTCATTCGTATAAGACCGTCCATGATGATATTTATAAACAAAAACCCAATTTGGTTCTCCGATTCGATAAAGCGAATAATGTGACCAACCTAATGTAAACGAGCCAAAAGTTTGCCTTACATATTGTGAGACGACGGATACTTACCTTTATCTCTATAGGTGGCACTGCGGAAGCGGTGGCGTTGGTCAGATCCGTGAAGAATGTGTCGAAGTTGTCGAAGGCAGTCTCGCCGAGTTGCTTGAGGATGTCGTCGGGGTCGGCGGCCTCAGCGTCGTTGTCGAGCGTCAGCCCGCCCACGATGTTGGTGAGCTCGGCTTGCGACAGCTCACCGAGAGAGGTCGCCATCTGCTGCAGCTGCGCGGCCGCCTGACCGCCCGCCGCCGCTACCGCGTCCTGGAACTGAGCAGTTTCACCATAAGTACCGAAGTAACTTGGAGTATATCGATATGTTTGAGCATTTAACGTTTTCACCTGTAAGCAGTTGGAGAGGTCGACCATTCTGCCCTCCGCATTCTCCGCTGGCCACCATTCATCTTCAATAAAGGGCATCGCCAGCGCCGGTGCCGACGGCGCATACGTCCCCGCCACGTTGTCCCCACTACGCGACGCCAGATGGCGCTAGTCACGGCACAATAAACACAAGCACACGCGAACTATACACAATATATTAAACAGTCATAAAATGTATCTACAATAATAAATTCGTTCAAAATGTTTGGCAGCGTTTTGGACGGACCGTACATTATTCGATGTGTATATTAAATCGCGAACTTTAGGTACTTAATTACGAGAGAACACATTGCGGTATTGTTTGTTTGTGGGTGGTGCTCTCGCCAGGTTATCTCACTCCTCGAACCCCGCTCCTCTTCAACAGCGACCTGAAACATCACAAGGGGTAGGCTTTCACGTCTTTCGAGAGTCGTACTAAGCAAGCAATGATGATGGAGCTACGGCCAGCGAAGTTAAGAGTGGTACGAAACGGCAATATGAACCACTGCTGACATTGCTGACTGTAGTATTATGTGGTTATTTTATTACTTATTTATGATATAGGAATGGATACAGCTGGTAATTGGTACTCATGATTAGGTAAGTCTCGCTAGCAGTTGAGTTACTTAGAGATTAAATTATGTAACGAAAAGTTAGATATAAGTAACATATAGTAACTTTATGTAAATGTGTATATATTACTAATACAATGGACAGGAACAAGCAAAGTAAACATACAAGCATAATTAAATAAAGATGCGAATGACATGAAATGGCTCGGTAAATAGAATATTTGAAATACATAATATGAAGTTATTGCGATACATTAAATAGATAAGTACCCAAAATAAGTACCAACCTCAGCGAAGTCATATTTTCTGCTGAAGGGAGTTATCAAAATCAAGGCGGTCAAAATCGACAAATAGATTAACACCCTGAAAAGGGGCGTTATGTTGAGAATATTGAATAAAACAATACCAGATAAACAAAATTTAGGAACCTGTTATTATCTCCTTAGTTTTAAACATAACAGAATTTACCTTTGACGTTATTAAACTTTTTTATTTTCAAGTACTTAGGTATTCCAAATAATAAGTTTAAGATGGTAAAATGTCTGATCTAACTGGCGTCCACGCCTGATTCACCTGGCAACGTCCCGATGGATGTCGAACCTGCGTCGATACACCATAGATGCAGCGCGCCGCTCAACCACACGCACTTCTGTAACAAATAATACGGCTGTTAGACACTAGATGGCGTTAGTAGTCTTAAAAATTATGCGCTGTTACTTGAGTAGGTTTTGGTTTTATCAGTATACTAGCAGCGCCCCGCGGTTTTACCCGCGTTGTGCCCGTTCCCGTGGGAATTTCGGGAATTTTTTTACATAAAAACCTTCCTCTTGAATCACTCTACCTATTACAAAAAACCGCATCAAAATCCGTTGCGTAATTTTAAAGATTTAAGCATACAGACAGACAAACAGTGTGACAGACACGAAAAAGAGACGACTTTATTTTATACTATGTAGTGATAAAATTGTGGGGTTTTAAGGAATAAGTATATTATTATGTGTTTGCATTGTTTATATACCCTTATACTTATACCCTTTTATATACAAAACATCGTATATTGTTTTTTGTAAATTGTTTCAAAATGGCTTAGTAATATAAGTAAATGTAAACATTGAAATTAACACCTTAAAAAATGTATGACACAACATTATTTAATAAATTCAAACTCTCGTTACACAAGCTTTGTTACAATGACAATGTGCGGAAGAGTGATCGTAGACAAAGCGATGCGCGGGCGCAATGCGAAAAAACAAACGCTCACCGACTCTTTCACTATAATTGCGGCGGCAAAAATAATACTTTTGTTTTCTAAACGTTTCCTAGTGCACTTTCGTCGCTGTTGCATGCCAGTTTTTGTGCGTAATTTTAATAATTACATGGTATTGTTAAGGTGTAAAAATAGAACGCAAGGATAAAAAGCTAATGAGTTTGATTCTATTCTTAGGAAATTAATTTAATTATTGAACTCTTAGGGATTTCGAATTTATTAAAAAATATTACGAAAATATTAGAGGATTTTCATTAATTATTAACATCATCAACATCATCCTACACACGAGTAACTACTCATCAAGTACCTAATGTGAGCTCTTTGAACTAACCTCAGGCATAGTATAAATGAGTAAATGTAATGATTAATGGAAGTTAACTCTATGTTTACCGAGCTGTGAGCTGCATTATTCATTGACTATAAATAACACTTGAAGCAATGAAAATAATTACGCTACGCTCAATCACTGATCATTTTTTCACAAGACTTAATAATGTAAAGGTCGGTGTGATTCACAGGTACGCCACCTAGCATCGAGTAGCAGAAGCTTTATAAATTAATAATTTTGATTAAAAATTTATTACTTTTTACATTAAAATTTTATTAATTTCACATCAAAGTATGATCGACACATGTGATCACCCCGTTTCGTGTATATAAACGTTGTTTTCTTTATATTATTATGGCATTTCCATTCTATCGAGGGATTTATAGTGTTAGGTATTTTATTATCATCAACCTTGGAGATTACTTCCTGCTGCATATTGCTCTGAGGACCTTGCATTGACATGGCATAATTGATCACCCGCTTATTACTTGTTTACTTGATTTTTACAACAATTATTTATTTATTTACTTAACGGATAATACATACGCTACTGTAAGGATTGATGTGAAATTATCACACAAAATATTACAAAATATTGAGAAGTAGATAAAATATGTAAACTATGTTAAATTTTTAATAATAATTTACATAGTTTGCATACAATTTGATTTTAAACGATGGATGGTAGATATAAATCTGGTACTAAACGACTGAAAAATGGAACGTAAATTTACTTTACCGTAACAAATGTCAATGTCAAACATCTGTCAGATGTCAATTGATATGTCGGAGCCAGAGACAGCTGTGCATGTGCAATACATACAATCGGAAGTGTTTATTTTTATTTTGTAATGATATTTTTCTAGTTTTCTTTAATAAAAAGAATGTCTGAAGGTAATAATTCAGACTCTTCTACTTCTGAGTCTGAAGTCAGTGCTTGCAGTAGTAATTTTAACGCTTTGAAGGCGTTGTATTCACCGAAAGTTGAGGTGCCGGTACCAAATGCTCCCGTGTATAATACTTTGGTACAATATGAAGCTGCGTTGGCTCACCAGCACATTGCAGCGGTAGGTGATCACGCAAAGGTCATAAAAGTAGAAGAAGAGAAGGCTAGGAAGAAGACAGAAGAGTTGCAAAGGATAGAGGAGCGGAATAAACAACGGTTCTCCAAGTTTGAAGGTATTTGAGGTTATGTTTACATTTATACACACATAGTCACTTCTCTGTACTTAGTGTGGTTATCGTTGTATGCAATCATTAATAACATACAACTACACCAAGATAGTGAATATTATAGTACTAAATTGTAGAACATACAAACCACTTTGCCGGCTTTAATTATTTGAAATAACTATCTATACTGTGGTCAATGATAGACCTAAGTTTCTAACTTTCTTTGTTTGCATGTTTGTTTGTAAGGGCTTATCTTAGAAACTGTAAATCAGATTTGAATAATTCTTTTTGTAATGGATAGCCTCATTCAACTGGAAGGTCAAAGTTATTTTTCACCCCAAAATTTGCATGGGAATGGGCAAAATGCATGGGTTTTATTCAGTAATCCTACATTTAGTACTAACATCCATGTAGGGTTTGATAATAGCATATTGCAACAGACATGGAGTCCTATATGGTATATAAATTAACATTAAAATGTTGTCTTGGATTTTTATTCTAATACTTTTTATCAGTAATTAATTATGATTAAGTCTCGACTCAACTCGAGAAGAAGAAGATTTGCTCGATTTACTTTAGCCCATGTAGTTTGATATTAGCTTGTTAGTAAGGTAGATAGAAGGCTAATTGTCTTTATGTCCGCCTCTGTAGGAAGATTGTCAACTAGTTTCAGCTTTGTACTTTTGTACTGAAACAACCACTGCTATTTGAGCCATAAGAATGCTATGTGGGTTATGTGACAGAGTCCATCACTCTGCAAAACTAAAACCAACCCCATATCCCGTCTGAGGCTGATGAGCAAGCTATGTTAGCAAAATGATGCAACTCTTATAATTGATACAGTAACTGCCTTATTGATAAACAATATTTAACTTAAACAGTGTTTTGTCTCTCTTGCTCTTTGGCAAATAGCGTATGTCGGAAAGGGACAAACCATTTGATAGCTAAAGTGCTATTATTAAGCGTTTATGAATAAGGCCCTTTATATCTGAAAAATTGGTTTATTAATAAGTATTATGAAAGCAAGTCTTTAATGAATTTAAAATCAATACTACTTTGGAAAAGTAAAGTAATAATATTCATTGACATTCAATATGCCATTGACACTACTTGTGTTACTTATTAATAATTGCCATCATCAAATTAGTTTTTGTAAAATGTGATCTTTTTGATATTCTAAGTAGTTAAGTCTTCCCGTGACCACGAGCGGTGTAATCCACTCGAAACGTCGGGTACGTATTTTAGTAAATACGTTAAATTATCTAACACGATACAGACCCGTTTAATTTAGTATAATGAGTGCAAATCGTGTGAGTTTAAAAAGTTTAGTTAAGTATTTATTATTTTGGCACAATTTTTATTTTCGTAGATTTCTAGTACTCAGCAGTTTGAGGGATCCACCACTTCATTAATTGAGGCATCTTCACTTTTTATCATCATTCTTAAATGAAGTTATAATCTTACTGAGGTTTTTAAACTTTTGGGTATGATTACACACAATTTTTTTTTGCGAAGAATCCCATACTAAATGAAATAGTAACTGTATGAATATGGATGAGCACATATCTCAGACAAACATAATTAATTAAAACCAGTGCATTTAAATATCACTTGACCCAACTATCTACACAGGCAGGGTATCCCATGTAACATCTTATCAGTGAAAACAATAAAGTTTTCGCAGCACCCCATGGTAAATGGTTAGGTCACGCACACGAGGTCAGTCTAGGCCGAGCGATGAACGCGCGCTCTGTGTCACCGGCGGCCGTCGACCTCCCCTCCCCCCTCCCCCGCCCTACGAGCACGAGGCCACCCAAGCTGCACTTGTAGGTGATCGCCAAACCCTCCCGAATGTATTTTTAGTTATTCTCAAGGACTCTAGCGACTACTGATTGGGATTGCCGCGCGGTTGCTGATTCTAATTTTAACTGTTCATTATTGACTGTTGGTACACGTGGTAACCTGTAACTTGGTGCGTAGTTAAGATCTCTTTGCTCCAGTTCATATTTTACTTTAAGCTCCTTGATCTGATCAGTCATGTTAAGATTGACAAAGCTGCATAACCGACGGGTGATAGAGATTTCGCTTTCGGATGTGATTATAAGTATTATAACCTCATAAACAGGTCCTCCAATTTTTTCACTCATTTTACTCCGGATGTATTTTTTAGCAGCCGGTGATGATCTTCCTTGGGTTCCCCTTATTTAGAGATGTATCATGGAGGCACCATCCACCAAATTGACATTCTTCATATTTTGGCGGCAATTCAGTGTCGTCAAAGTAGAAGGGTGAAGTAGAAGTAGAAGTGTCTTCTACTTCTCACTTGTACTTCTATCGATCTATTCCGATCTAATACCAAAAACTAATACCACTTGGTATTACTTTATTTCTGAACTTATTTTCCATTCCCAACGAGTACCACATTGTAAACCAATACCAAAATAAGTTTGAAGGAATAAAGTACAGTCATGTTCAGTAAAATTAAAATGCTTATTTACAACCACTAGTTAATTTTCTCATAATGTTAATTAATGTTAACCGATAACTATGGAACTAGTAAAACAAAAATAACCCTAACCTACCGAATAGTAAGTAATTCGGTAGGTTAGGGTTATTTTTTTTTAGCTGACTGTACTTACAACTAATGTTTTGGTATTCGTTAGGAGTACATTTTTTGTTTAAAAAAACGTGGTACTCGTTGGGAATGAAAAATAAATTCGGAAATAAAGTAATACCAAATGGTATTAGTTTTTGGTATTAGATCGGAATAGATCACTTCTATCAATGTGTCGTATCAAGTGAACTATTGTAGTGTATTGTATGAATTCGTGCATAATCGCAAAGAGTCGACTCATGTCGCATGCCCGTGACCCGGAGCCCGCGCAGCCTTGCTCACATCGCACCGCTTTTTATAATTGTTTACTTCACACTCGCGCCTCTATTAGTACGTTACGTCACCGGTTACTAGTTTGGTCCACGCTTATCTTATCTGGGAATGCTCTTGTTGTTTCGCTTACAGATTTCTCCTCGAGCTATAGCCTCGAGCTCGAGCTATATTTTTTTTAACTTTGGAAAATACGGTAATTGTGTTTATAGTCGAATCATTCTGATTGCAATTAGTGATAACAAGCTGTCGGGGTATTTGGGTGTGAGAGACATTTATCGTCTCGAGATTAACATGTCATTATTTAACTTTTGTATCACACTATTATGATCTACCGAATACCTAGTAACATTACAATGTTAATGTTAATAAGTAGGTTCTGATTTCAGTTATAATAAAGTAAATAAAGGAGGAAGAAATTCAAAAAAATAAGTTCGGTTCAGAACACGCCCGATCGGCGTCGTTATCTCGAACAATGAATAGAATTGTACAAGTTGTCCAACGCGCCGCACGCGCACGGGCGCGCGGTGAGGACACGCAATCGCGTGACAAAATTGCCAATTATTTTCCCGAACGTTTTGACAAAAATGGCACTGGAAAGTGACCGGCCGGCGTCCGCAGAAGGAGAGAGAAGGGTCTTGGTACTGGTGGCAACAACAAGAGAATTCGGGAACTAAACATGTACGAGCAACTAGGGAATGTAACACGTATAAAATCACAGAAAGCTACAACTTAATAAACTTAATATATTTGAGGTAGAAGTAGAATTGATTTAATATTTTACTTAATTAGTATATCATTAGCATTACCAAACACAGTTTCCAGCAATATGGTAGATATGGAACTGATACTAGAAAACTAGCAATACATAGAAGTTAAAGTAGCAATTTTCCTATAGTTTTCTGCCTGATTCAGCTATCTAAGTTGCTGGTCGTACCGCAGTTGTTCTTGTCTGATTCTATTACTGGGTTCTTTTGTGCAATAGTTGCAGTTAATCGCTCGCCCCGATACTCTCCTTTGTATAATTGCCAGCGCATTGTTTTGCAATATTGCAACTCCAGATCTGCGCGCATTTATAGCTAATGAGTTTTATCTGTGAAAGTTCCTTAAACGATACTTGTTTTTGGAAAGTTGTCTTTGATTTGTTAGTTCGCGAGGAATTTCTAAATTGTACTGATAGCGTTAATGGAGACTGTTTATCATCTTTGTTGTAGACATTATGGAGTTAAGTTTTCATCCAGTTTCGTAGTCAGACAGATATAGAAAATTGCGTATAAAATATTAGTATTATATTTTTCTTACCCAATTTCTTAATTAGTAATAAACCAGTCACAGCATTTTCCAAATCACATGGATTTTTCCAAATCCCATGAAATCCATAGCGTACGTCTAACGCATAAATTATCACGTCATCTAGATACGCGATGCAATCTCGAACATAACAACGTCTTGGTTAGACTTTCGCGTGTTCGTTTGTTGCATAACCGCTTTCCACATGAGTGGCCGTCGTGTGGTCTCGCTCGCTCCCTGGAGCGCGGTCATCGACATCCCGAGATTCGCAGCCTAAGTGTTATCTGCAAAAAGTCGCTTTCCAAGACAAGGCGAGCCATCTTTGTTTTAATGGATCATTATGTCACATAAAATTAATTTTGTAAGACGAATGAATTGTTGTGACTGAGATTTATTGTTGAATTTTTACAATCTTCAGTAGGTAGAAGAATATTAAGAGGACAATTTATGATTTAAAATTAAAATTTGTAAGATAATGGCAAATTAAAATGTTTTGTTATTTAGAAAAAAATCTTACTACACATCTCCAAGAATGCGCAAGTAAAGCACTCCTAAATAAATAATTGTTGCGTGTTTCATGTTATCATCACGGTTAGCCACACACGAAGAATGCGCGTGCGCACTCGGTGCATTGCGTTAATGGCGCCTTATATTTTGTTTTTACTATTGTTAATACTCGTTTTTATTAGAGTTTTTGTTGATACTTATTTTTATTAACGACCATTTATTACTTTAATGGATTTTATTTTCGTTTAATTTCGTGTTCTTTTTTTAATCCGTTGGCCATTATTCTTGTACAACGTTATGTGAACACGAAACACAGTCGAGACGGACATAAACTATATCGTGTTGTCACTAGCTCGTAATTTATCGATCTTTTACGCGTAAAACTAAATCAGTACACGTAAAATGTATTAAAGACGTGCGGAACGGAACGCAAACGGAAGTGATGCAACGGAACGCGTTTCGGCGCGCATCTGTGTAAACATGGCGCGCTTTTCTGAATGGCGGCAATGGCGCGGCGTTTCCCGCGCTCGCTCGGGCGACGACCCCGCGCCGCGCGGTCAGCGCCCGGGGATAGTCGAGTGAAAGTAATTCGCGATCGGCCGCATGCGATGCCGAGCCTCCGCGTACCACCGCACCGCCGCGCCGTACCCACACACCTCCACTTGCATACATTTCATCATTCATTAGATCATTAATAATCATTGTTTTATTTTAATTGCTTTAATAATGCTTTTACTTTGTGTTTACACGTAATTTCTATCTTGTTATTCATCATTGAAATGCGTTTAAAGAAACGTTGTAGGACTTCCTTTAACACGGTCGATGTCTTTTAAAGAAATACGTTTATATGCTTCAGTGTATTCTCGTATTTAATATAGATTAAACATGTTGTAGTGTCACTATGATGACGAAAATTGCATAATTTCTAAAACGCATAAAGCAAGGGAAATTTTGGTCAATTAGTTGATCTTACGTGAACCGCTTTCCATTACGAGGGGTGACGTAAGGGCCGCTGTCTTTGCCCTTTTCTTTTGCCTATGAATATTCAGCGAGTAGTTAATCTTGAATATTATCCGTAATATGCGCATATTTATGGAGTAACCTGGCAACGCCCGTTGCTAATGAAGAACCAGATTCGTGTTGATCTCTCGATTTCATTAGCTGCTGTATCTGCGCATAATTTATGTTGCGTTTCTGTCAGTTAATGAATCATATGTATGATTCATACTCAATGTCATTGAGATAACATTTTTAAAGGCTCTGATAAGACTGTTAGAACAGTGCCAAGTCCCGATTAGGAAGAGCATTTTGGATATAAAAACTCGCACGTAATATTATAAAAGTGGTTTGCTGCAGTTGCACAGGTGGCGATAGCATCTGCCCACAGATAATGGCGTTGGATTAATTGTCATAGACATAACAGTTTACTTATAGCCCCAAGATTGTAATATAACAAGATATGTTTGTACTAAGAAACACGCTTACAAATCTAAAGTATTGTGGATACTAAAATGTTCGCAATCTCATATTTGTAAGAGTTCCTTTTGGAAACATTTAAGAAATGAATTTCAAATATGTGCCATTATTTATTTTGATATTTGCATCGGATGAATTATGAATCAAATGCAGTTTCGAGACAGACGGGCTTGTGCAGTGTCATTGCTTCTCGGGGCGACGTACCGCCCCGATTATCTCAGTTCGTTCACGCGTTTGACAGTCACCAACCTAGGTGTCTATGTTATTGACTCCGCGGCCGAACGCTCCACTCGCTCCCAGATTTAAGGGACCACGTGCTTGGTGATTAATGGATCGCCTGAACCCTTTTACACCGAAGATGTCTTTTGTCAACTCATTTTAACGTAGGAAGGAAGATTTATCCTGCTGTTGGCTAAAACGATGA
Source organism: Cyclophora albipunctata (assembly GCA_963082685.1). Taxonomy (NCBI): domain Eukaryota; kingdom Metazoa; phylum Arthropoda; class Insecta; order Lepidoptera; family Geometridae; genus Cyclophora; species Cyclophora albipunctata. Next base: position 406,626 of record OY720113.1, on the reverse strand, counting down.
ACTTATATTAGATTTTGACACTATTGTGACTTGATAAAAGCTTTGATATAGTTCTAACATCAGTAGTAAATGTTTATAAGGATGATGTGTTATTTCTTTCACCTTTCCGATAGTGATAGTCCACAATGTAACTATTATAGTACTGTTTTATTTTAACAGGTGTAATATCTGTGTCGTCGTGATAACGCGCCTCCAGTCCGTTGACATCGCTTCATTGTTATCACGGAACGTCAAAATTAAAAATATTGTTTATAAATCTGTTGTTTTATACAGAGTCGCGTGTTTCGTCATTTTATAGGTTAATGTCTTTACGTTACTTGTTTTACGGGTTCAATCACTGCGTTTCGTCTTCGCAGTTGTTGTTATTACGTCCGTTTCAATATTGTGAATATGGGTGTTCTTCAGAAAATATGCCTTCTTATATGTCCATCTTTATATCTGTATTTGTTTCATTATTTCTGCTTATTCAATTTTTATATATTTTGTCCGCAGTACCAGCCGTAGTGAAGAAGGAGAAACGTGAAAAAAATGTGTTAACTCGCATGGAAAGAACAATTGGCCCGATGCGGGTACTCACTGAATGCGTAGACCAGAGACTAAGGATTAAGGTAAGGAGAGACAATGATCCATCTTATCTCCACGACTTATGAACGAATCTTATATCAGAGTTTCTTTATCTATCGTAATATGACAAGTAATTTCTTAATCTCTTAAGATACTTGATTCGCTTTATAACGGCCATCACGTAATACCGTCGCGTCGTTGGACTTTCCATAGTGATTTGCAGTTTTATATTTATGTTTATGGAGTGACTTGACTTCACTGTGGTTATTATGGTTACTAATTTAGTTATTGATTTTGGAGTTTTCTCTTAAGTATGGGGATTACGTGCATGAATATTCGATCTCGGTTGTTTCTACCAAAAGATACCGACAGATACACTTTAGTTTAGGCGATCTAAAAACTGCGATATTAAGGTTGGACACTTTCTTATGTGAGATGAAATCCATGTTCACTTTACATGTGCAATTTGATTCCCAAACTGGAGCTAATAAAACGGGACACAACCGATTTCGGCCATGTTTAGATTGGGGTGTCATAACTTTGGTGTGGCCCTTTAATGCATCCTTTGTGAGTCGTTGGCAGAACTCCAAGCAGGAACCGCGCCTAGCCAAGCGAGAGCTTTGAGGACTGAAGGCGGCCCACAGCCGAAATAGCAACGCCTTTTCTAGTTTACGTTTGTAGATGCAGATTGTTACTTGTTTCGCCAATGTTTAACGTATCAAAGGAGATAGTTTGTTTGTAGATTCGGCTTTGATAAGCTGCCCACGGTGTTCCAGGGATGTGTGGGAAGGTAAACTTTGAATGGTAGAGACATTTCCGTAAGTAGGTTGCTCCTGTCTCGAGTTACATCGTCCACGTGTGGTTTTGTATCTCAATTCATATTTATTGGGCACAGTTTCTAAGCCACCGTTATCCGAGGGGTTTATGATAGCAAAATGTAGTGCGTTAATTTTCAAGTTTGTAAACCATATTTTGAATATTTAACTTTTTTACGCTAGTACTCTATATTTTTGTAAAAAATTAAAATGAATTATGCAGTTTACTGTACCAGTTAATTACCAATAGCTTAATTGCTATTTTCCGCGTCTTGATAAAAAACCGACCTTGTTTCAAAGGTCTGAGGATAAAGAAAATAATATTGCAGTTATGCAAATTAATGAAATTAACGGAGTGTTTACAAGTTTACACATAGTGCAGTGTGCACGTGAGGCGTCCTGAGTCATGCGCATGCGCACAGTCAGGAAGAGCCTTGCAACTCCTGCGCCGCCGTCCGGCCGCGTCACCCCGCGCCTCTATTATTGGCACAGTTTGCAAATGAACTCACATTGCATCTAGTATGTGTGCATCCACGATAATTTATGTAACAGTCTGTTGCCACAGTGTCAATTCTGTTGCAGGAATAGTTTCAATTATGTTGTGTGCTCGTTTCAATCTATTTGTGTTTGTAATCGGCTCGTGACTAACTGACAATTAACGTTCGGCTTTAGGACCAGATCGATCTTGGTAAGGTGATAAGTCACGTGGTACCGAGTGGCTATTCGATACGTTTCGATGGTGGAACACTAATGGAATACGAAACAATGTACGGAGAGAACCAATCTCTATTTGAATTCACGGTACATGAGAACAGATACCATACATCGTATTAATCCGCCTTTATTGTTTTCAAAATAGATGCCAGATTTATGTGACATTGTATCGGTTTTAAATCCTTTGATGGGCGGTCTGTTGTTGTTTTTATATTCGGCCATTTTTGTTGCCAACTAGGATTACAACAGATCGCTAGTGATTGATACTTTGTTGGCTTTGTTCGGTTCTTGATTGAGGTGGATAGAAATAGGGTTTTGTTTTATAATTTTCAAGGGATTCTTGTTCTTGTTCAAGGGATTCGAAGTTCAGTTTATGAAAAATTAACTTAATTTTCAAAGTAGTTTATGGTTTTTGGGGTATCAACTAACAAAATCACCAAGAATAAAAATACCAGTTGCAATAACTGTAACCATTATTTTCTAAACGTTTCCACATTAGTAAATCGTTTTGACAAAGTTATATTTAAAAACGAACAACAAATATTAAGGACGGAGCTTCGCCTTGAATATTAATTGTTCTCAGGTTTTTGTTAATTAATACTCGCAACGTACTACCATTACTTTTGTATCGAATATGTTTGTTTCCATTTTTATATGTGTCTAAAAATAAAGCTAAGATGCTTTATTTTTAGACAAAGTAAGTCTATTGTCGTACGGTTTGATGGGTAGTCCACGGTAGGTCCCAATAATCGAACTTTAAAAAATCAAGCTTTGAAACTTAAGCAAATACTACTCGTATTTGCTTAAGTTTCAAAGCTTGATTTTTTACATGGCGATGTTAAATAATGTCAAGTTATAATCAGTTTTTTTGCCGCCAAAATATGACATTTGTTTAGGTGAAAAAACTGTCAAATTTTGATCTCCTATTCCATATTGCAGACCGAGTACTCGATATCAATCATTGGGATAAACTATTATAGAAAACGAACTAGTTACTCATATCCGTTGATAGTATTAAAACCCCCAAACAGTAGATGCACATCACGTGACGATCACGTTGTCACCACTCTAGGATCATTCCTTATCGCACCGCTAGCTTAAGGTAAACATATAGAGAAATCTAAGAGGTCATAGGTCGACTAATACATTAGGCCTGCTAGGCCTACTAGTTACCTGCCTCTTAGTGCTGCAAAGAGTTAACTGCTGATGAGGTCAAACAGGCATAATCAAGAAGGTACGAATGAAGCATTCTATATGAGTTAATGGCTCTACTCGTATCTATGGTAATAAAATAAACCTGAAGGGTTTATTGTTTTTATCTACACTAATGTTGTAACATTCTACTTATGTTTCCAATACTTGACTTATAATTACTACTGTTATAGCGCAGACAACAAAACACTCAATTTAAGCAATTTCACATGATGGTATAATATCCACATCAATATCGTAAAATCTCATTATAACATCAATAAAACGCGACCAATTAACCTGGCGAGCCTTATGTCAAAATCCTTATACAAGTTGTATAAAATTGTGATATTAGGCTGGCTTTTGAAAACAGTTGGGTATACGTGAAAACTTCGTCGAAACTACTAAACTTACATACACAAAACTCTTTGGTAAGATCTTGTGCCAATTAAATAAAAAAAGAACAGCGCGCGCTCGCTCCTGATTGGCCCTGCGCGCGCAGCTGCGGTCTCATTGGTTAGATTTTAATGGCGGCAAGTTCACTGTGACAATACACGTACGCGTGAATTTAATGTTTCGCAATGTGTTTTGTTTTTAAAATTTTGTTTGATTAATTGCATTAGTGAAGATAAAGTAGTGTATGCAACTGCATATAACACGGGTATTAAAACACTCGTTACTATTATGAAACTCGCTGCGCTCGTTTCATAAACTCACACTCGTGTTTTAATACCCTTCATTATATGACAGTTGCATAAACTACTATTATGTATGTTCTATGAAAGTGTTTCTGGATTCAGGAACTACCAGTGGAACTTGTTGAAAAAGTATTTTTGATTTTGATATCAACATTTGAGAAAGTTATATTATTTATTTATATACTTTTTATCCCAACAATTTGGGTAAAACCGCTGAAGGTTAATAGTGATTAATTAGGGCAGGAATCAAAATCTATGTACCTTTACTCCTACCGGTTATACCTTGTGGTTAGACGTAAATAACGAAGTTAGAGTTAGATATAAGTCGGATTGACCTTCTACACTCGTTAACCAGACAATGAGATAATTGATATGCGTCGCTTTTAAATGGTAAAACTGAGGTAACGCTGTATATGACTACTACAGACAACACTAGCATTTGTGTAGCTAATATACGAAAACATCAGACCTGTTGGTGTGGCGACGACGTATGACCGTGGCGACAGATAACTGCGAAGTCGCCATGCGATGCTAGACATCCCTATTTAATATAAATTCGACTTGCGATACGTTGGTGTATGTTATTTGTCTGTTACGAGTAGTTTCGAGAGACGCGCTCAAGGCGACGCGACGCGTCGTGTGATCTTGTTTACGCCTCGCAACCTGTTTTTAGATTAGTTCCAACTGAATTGTCAACTAAAATACATTATCTATTACATATTTGTAAACACATTACAATGGATAGACTTTACGTTGGCTAGTGAACTTCAAAGATTTTAGATTTGGGCACGTTCAGCAGTCCGCCGCGGTTGTTTCAATCGTTAGAACATGTCGGGGATCTTTGGGCGGTCTTGAAAGTCCGACCCCTGGGCTGGCCAGTAACCTCGAAATGAAATGATAGAATGAAGCCTTTTGAGTCGTACTTTAATCTTGCCTCGTTGTTGCGCCTCGATGATCGTACACGCTTTCGAGGTAATTGCATAATAATTATAGGAAAGAACTGATGTTATTCCACTTTTAGTATAAAGTATATAAAAATTTGATATTTTGTAATATCCGAGAGTAAAAAATTTCATCTTATACCCCGAATTTCCCACAGGTCGCTTTTATCGGGTGAAACCGCAGTCCGTTACTAGTTAACCTCATATCCAATGAAATAGATACTATCTTGCTGTATTAATTTATTGAATTGATAATGATCCGTATCTCTGGGTAGGAAGGTCGATAGTCGCGCACGCACGAAATGTTGCTGTCGCAGCATGCGCGATGCACGTGTGTGTATGGTTAGCAAATTAAACAGAAACTTAAATTATTTATGAGAGATGATAATTTACGCAAATAATAATATTACTCTACGAGTTGGATCTGTATCCCCTCGCATGCCTCTCAAAAAGACCGGGCTTGTCCCGTGACTCCAAGGAGAAACACTATAATAATAATAATATGTCTTTATTTCAGGCAATAGGACCCATATCACACAATACAATACAATATCATTAATCATTATACATGAAAAATACAAAAATAATAAAAATAAATATATAAGTAGGTAGTTATTAATTATCTACGTATTCCTTTTACTGTTATACCTATTGCTTTTGCTCAACTGCGTATACCAAAAAGAAAGGTTATGTAAGGAATATGTAAAAAAATGCTTTGTAAGATTTTTTACTACTCTACAAATCAAATCGGTAATAAACAGATTATAATGCAATTATTGAATTTTAAGCCAGTCGTTTATTTTTAATTCGGTATTTAAATAAATTAAGTGGCACGTGACGTATTTCGACTTATATGGTATGGATTCGTCATGGTCAATGGTCAGCACAAAAATAGCACCAATAATTTATTTCTAGATTCTTAGTTCCTACGTCACTATCTCAAAAAATGCTCAAACACAGATTCGCACGTCAAAATGTCAAGGATCTCGTACACACGGAGCAGTTGAATGATGTAACACGGCACTCGTGTTACATTTACCGTGAAATTAAACTATTTGACGCTCATTAGCGGTTTTACATAATTGTTAAGGCTATTGTTTTTTGCTGAATTTTGGTAAAATATATGTCAAATATTAATGGATTTTTAGTTATATCAGTGATAATAAAACTACTTATGTAAATTTTGAAGGTAGTTTATATGAATATGCTTCTATAAACACTGGTTGGTTATAAAACTTCAACCAACAACAACTTTAACCAAAAGTGATCCAATATAAATATCTAACATTAAACATGTTTAAAAGTTATTAACTTTTATTTACTTATTAACCAGCTTCAAAGAACAAATTCTCAATCTGACGATATTTGACTTGACTTTTATAAGCACCTTCTCTGCTATCCCTACGCAGGACCTTGTTGTCGTGGTTATCTCATGGCCGCACGCACACAGCGGCGGCGCGTGTGTGTGTACAAGGGCCGGCTAGGACGAGTAGGCCACGACACTTCCTAGTTACACGCCACTTATCTAACAGATCCGAGCGGATCGCCTTGGCGCCAAAATATCAATACTTAATCGATGCTTGTTGGGCTGGTTTTGTTTTTTATTGTTGGTTTTGAATTTGGAGTGCTGTAGTGAGTCAGGTGTTTGGAAAATGGTTTTGTATGATGTTTTAGTTTAGATGATAAGTTATAATAGCGTATACGAAATGTTAAAAGTTTTATGTACATAGCAGTGATGATTAAAATAAAGTAATTGTTCGTAATAATCTTTACTATTTAAATAAAGCTGCAGAGTTTATCTTTTTGTTTAATTGAACACGGTTTTCTATAAAACTTCTATTCTGTTAGTTTTAGAAATAATTATTGTATTGTATCGTATAGATTATTATCCCAAAATTCACACGTTGCTAGTTTGACTATAAAAGCCTCTACGCCCACTAATGATATCAGTACAGTGAGAAAGAAACATGTAGTGACTTTTTTATTATAGATATAATAGTTTTAATATTCTACAATCACGGCACAATTTTGTTGTAATATTTTGTAACATTAGCTCACGGCGGCCGTTGCCAATATTTGCGTTGCGTGTTTATAAGTGCTGCATTACTTGCAGTAGGAAGCAGGTAAAAACTAAATAATTGTCTTTGTCTTAGTATTTTAATAAACTAGCCAATGTCAGTTTTTATTAATAAATAATCCATAATCAATTTAATTCAAATGAGGTGTGTTTTTGTTCGCATATTTTAAATTGAGTTTTTAGTTTTTTTGCTAACAGTACGCCGAGCGGTTCACCCCGAAATGTGCGCTAACGCAAGGCCGTCTACTATCGAAGTGCGCTCAAAAAATTACCTCCGCGTACGGTGCAGTCGAATGTATTGAGCACTTGTTGTTGGCATATTGTTCAAAAAAGATCTGACAAAATATACAACGCTGGCAGGCCCCGCCGTTTCCTGTGTCACGCCTGTTCCCGTGGGGATTTCGGGATAAAAAGTACCCTATAACTTTCCTCTTGAATGTGACTATCTAATACAAAAATAATCATTCGAATTCGTTATTCCAGATAGGTATTAAAAAATAAAACAATTTAACCTCTTCAGCTTTCTCATATAAGCTAAGATACAAGAGATATAAATGTACGGCGGGATCGCATAAAAGTAGTAAATCAAAGCGATAATATTTTACCAGTGCTACTAATTCCTGCCATGTAAGGCGATGAGTAAGAATCACATGAATTATATCTCCTAAGCGCGATTGATGATGATTTATAGCGCAGTGTAACCGATACCATAATGGTAATGGCGTCGCAATCTCGCCATCTTTGAAAACTGTCCGTTTTCACGAGCGCCCTTCAGCCGGCCCACGGGGTGGCGTGGGCGGTACCAAACAGACATATAAAAATATTTAAGCGCTAATTTATGGACTGGAGTAGATCAAGTCGCTTTGTTGGCTGCATGACTAAGTTAATTCTTTAAGCTCACTCTTAGTTAAGGTGGAGAATGAAAACTAAAAGGAACTTTAAGTTGTAAACTTTTCTCATTTTTAACCTAAGTTTCCTTAGTTGGTACATTTTGTTTAAATTCAATAGTGTAGTGGCAATGCTGTAGTTCTTTGTTTGCATGATGTTTGCCACTTTTCTTTGTGTCCAATCTTCTATGACTCTACCTAAAAATCCGCTCGCATAAATGGGTGATTTGGTAATCTTTCAATGGCGAAAAATTAAACTAATTTTCTATACGTTCCTTTGTCTAGTCAAGCTGTAATTTTACCTAAAAAGCAGTAGGAGCATTTCATGTGATGTTTTTATTCCTAACAAAACGCTATATATATACCTGTTGTACAATTAAGTATGACCATCTATTTAGCAGTGAATTTTGTGTCATAAAAGAAATGATGAAAAGAAATATAAGTACTTACATCTCGCTACCAGCCGTGTCGCGAAATCAGACCGAACACGTTCATATTCGTCGCGCCATACCTGAAACAAAAACAATTTAATGAACCACACATCACAACTAGGGCTCGCATAAATAACACAAGACACATCATCTACTACAGTTAACTTTGAGAAATTGTCCACGATTAATTATAATGTCTGGATGTGTTTGCCAAATCGCGTGTTACGAGTTTTTTCTGGGCGTAATTTGGGTAATGGGACATGTGGAATAGTTCCAGAATAGTTGTCAGTTACACTCATCAGAATGGTGCGTTCGGATCTGCGAGTACTTGTAACAAAGATGAATAAGATCTCCACCGAAACATCCCAAAGGCTTCAATAGTTAAAACCTAACAATGGTTTAATTAAACATCTACAAAAGGTATCAAATGGAAACAATGTTAATATATCAAAGTTATCAACGAGGCCGAACATCAAAAGCAACGCACACCTAGCGTAACAATTTTATTATTTCAATAGTATTTTTTTCAAGTACGCAACAGGCAAAGGTATGATGCATTCGGCCTCGCTGGTAAACAGACGCTAGATAGCGCTAGACAAAGACGGCGCGAGGTCATGAGCGTAGCCTTGCGCGGGTGCGCGCGCGCACGCTTCCGCCTGTCGACGACGCACGCCGCGCGCCGCGCACGCGAGCCCCGCATTCGATGCTCGACCACCGAACGAACAACACCTCCCTCAACTTACGTTATAATTAATACATTGTTATTGGTAGAGCATTCGTTTACTACTCATATTTTCCTCGTTGCGTAAATTCATCACATTTGATTGATTGTTATTGGAACTAAATTCAATTGTAATTATGGTGCAAGCAATCGGGTAATTGTTAAGGTCAATCGTAACAGCTGTAATTGATAGACAATAAACCTTACGAAACAAACGAGTTCCTATGGAAAAAACTTGTAAGGTTTTCTGTCGGTTGTGGCTTCCTTGTTAAAAGCTATTATGTCGGTGGTAGGAGCTTACAAATGGCTCATACATAATCATTAATGGTTCATCTGCCTACGCAACTGCGTCGCGGATTCATTACGCGGCTGGCACCGGTCGGTGTGGGAACAAAGAGTGTACAGTTAATGAATGCAGTAGTTTCACTTGTATCTCGCCCGCGCCGTCAGCTGCGCCGGTTGGCCAATAGATCTGAGCTGCCGCTTGAATACTGATTGCGTGTCCGAAATGGTTACGTGGATTCACTCTCGATTTCCATTCGGTTGCGGACTCGCAGTTTCTTTTATCAATAGATCTTTTCACGGCTCTCGAGATAATGTGATAATGTGACCTAATGCGTACGGCAAACGATATTCTATCTTGTTGCAACGTTGTGTTCTTTACCAATATTGTAAATGTTAAAATTATTACGTTTGCTTACTAGGTTTATTATCGTTTTCACGGTTTCTTTGATGATGTCATTAAAAGGATGGGGTCTAAGATTAGTTATAGCGGTTATAAGGCGATGGTAAAATCTCTTCTTTCGAATAAGTTTGACGTCATAAACCTTCTTTGATAACCTTTTTTGAAGGTTTTCGAGAAACATTGAACCTCCTTGGTGTCGGTAGAGAAATCGTGATATGTCATCTCTCGTCTTCCAGTTGGCCTCGCTTGATGACGCCGATCTCTTTGAGCTGGCACTAGACAGGACGACTTTATGCAATAACTGTTATATGTAATGACCAGCCAATTAGACAGGATATCATTTTGCACAGCGTCAGTAATTATAAGTGCCGTTTCATCAAGTTCCAATGTTGTATCTAAGAAGAAAATAAGTACAGTAATTTGCAAATCACGACATCCCATTTCCACATTAAGCGTTGTAAAACTTACAACGTTTATACATAGTTAAACTGTTATAATAATACATAATGACGATCATTATCATAGAGTAAATTGAGATCAATGACAGATCGCGAAACGTTACGCAAATCGCGTCACAAATTACGCGGTTGGGTCTTTGTTGTGGAGCGGTGTCGACCTCGCGAGCCGCTGTCACGGCCGCGGCCGCTTCCTGCATGCGCATGCGCTTGCGATAGTGCACCGGCAGCATGCGGGTCGGGGCATGTGCCAACACTGACCCGGCGCCACCACGACTCAACTCGCTTATCATACACGTGACCAGTCATTTATATAGCTTATAAATAGTGATGATCCCAGTACAGATCCTTGAGGCACTCCACTTAGATTATAATTGTATAATTATTAGATTATAATTGTTTAGTATAATTTACTTGGTTGTAAAACGTTATGTTAATATTATTTATACTTTCATATCTACTAACTAATAGACTGGTTGAGTGTGTGCGTAAGTTGTAAATGTTATATGACTAAAGTCGATCTGTAAAATTACGCTTATTATGTATATAGAAACAATATAAAAAGCTTCAGTAAAATCGTTTTATGTAATACCCGTAGTTTCTTTATCTCACTTTTGTTATAAATAAGCCAGGCCTTGTCACTGTAGAGATAATTTTGTCTGGTTATAATAAATACCGCGGCGGTGATGACAGGTATGTTTGTTAATTATTTTTATTAAGGAAAATAACTATAGTTCTGTGATACTTGGTGCGTGGGTGACACACAAAGATAATGATAGAGGAAGTCAAAACAGTTCCTCCAAAGAATTGAAATTAATAAGATATCTAGATGAAGTCACCGCGACGCTACGAACAAAAATAATCAATTAGCAGGTTTGTATCAGCCATTTATTACCGAAACGAAATATCCTAAATGAAGTGAATGCTTGCAGCCGCATTCGTGCTTTCGACAAGGACATCCGGATGTAGTTATATGTATGCGCATGAAAACCAATTAATAACAATATTTTGAAAATAACTATCAAAATTTATAGTTATTTTCTATTTCCTTATTATTCAGTTCAACTGCGGAACATTCTATTGGATTAGCAATATCTTAAATTTTTATTGTAACGATAATTAAATCCTTAATCATGCAGATAAGGATCACATGGAAAATTACTATAAAGACAAAAGATGTTACAACCTTTTTAATAATACTACTTTATTTTAATATATTACAATCATGACTTTAATTAGAGATGATGTCGTATAAATCAACGATATTATTCAATCGGCCTCCAAGACGGAGGATCTAAAACTTATCTGGCGGCCGTCAAAGCGTACAATGTCACCGTGGTACCGCGCGGGTACTATAGAAAAAATATTCCACTCAAATAGACGGTCCACCTCGACCTTTACCCAGTGACTCGGGACCGAGACCTTGCTACTGATTCACTTATCACTTTATCAATGTGTTTGTTGGTTTTTATTTATCGTTTGATAAAGGGCCTGCCCTTGCCCGCGCCGGCCGAGGCCGCTCCTCTATGTTCCGGTATTTTTTCGAGCCACAAATTTTCTGCACGATTTGACGTTCCGATACCGTTTCCTGGACGTGATGCACTCGATGCAATTGTCTATTGACCTTGAAATGGTGTCGGTACACTTCTTACTAGTGCCTTCCTGATTTTTTTCCAGTCGGAAATGTCATCACGATAATAGTCGATAATAGTCCACCAGCCGATTTCGGCCACGGCGACTAATTCTACGCACTGGGAACACGTTAGAGCACCGTCTCTGTAGTTGTAAATGAAAGCCACTTGTTGTGGGGCTTTCAGACGATCACGCTTGGCATCCAGCTCAGTACGCCGATGCAATCCGAAGCTATGCACTTTGTTTTTGACGCGTGATTTCCAATCAGCACGATTGGATGTCAACTCCTACCAATGAGAAGAGTCTATGTCACATGCCTTCATGTAGCGCTTGAGCACATCGTTATACCGCAGGATTTGTCCGCCATGCTTTCGCTTGCCTACCTGTAGTTCACCGTAAAAGATGCTCTTAGCGACCCTTTCATCAGACATTCGCCTCACATGGCCGCACCAACCAAGTTCTCTCCTCATGAGGTACGATTCAATGCCACCTATATTGGCTCGTCTCAAAACTTCACTTCACCGACTGCATCACCGATACTACAATAATAAATATAAAAATTGAATGAATCATTGTGCTGAGGGTCTTAATGAATCAGTTGACTCGATCTATAGATTGTTTTCACAAGATACTGATCATTACATTATGTTCTCATAACATTCCTTTTATCTGTTTTCTTTATTTATAAATCTTCTGAACAAGGTTACTAATGAATTAGATCTATGTATGAATGTGCCCATTGATTGTAATGTTAGCGCCAAACTAAGTTGCCTGTTCACTTCTATTCATAAATGTTTGAAATTGTCAGACGTTTGCTTTGTTATGTAACTAAGCCGTTAGATTTGTATATATTTGAATTATAATTTAGAAAATGCGGGATATTATGACTAAAATTAAGATAAATAAGGAACAATAGAGTTTGTTGACGTCGAACAAACAACGGGAGCTCTTAAAATAAAGGCTCAAAGACCTCGTGTACAAAAACTGCGTGTTATTGACACGAGTGACACGCCGTGCCATGTATCACCGTGCGGATGGATTCTGCGCACAACGCGCCGACTCCACTCCCAATAAAATCCGTTTATGAAGCGGATCGCTCGAGTGCATCACGTGGCAAATTGCTTCAATGCAAAAACCGTTCGTTTGTTGCGTTGGTTTGTTTTCCTCGAAGGTCAAGAGCTGGTGTAAAAAGTACGGAAGTCGCGGCCTCGCTGAATTGAATAACAAAGATTTAATTTTGTTCCGAAATCTAATTAAGAATTTGACCTTCTGCTTTGGCTAAGGTCTAGAGCTTAAGATTGCACAATAATTATGTAAAAAATGTGCACTGTTTCTCTATTAGTCATACAAAACATGAACTAGTTAGAATATGTTGGTCACACATTACGCTCAAATAATGTAAGTCTTCGAAAGTCTGTGTAAGTGTGTCAAAGTTATGGTCAAACACAAAAAAGGTCGAGCGCACACGTAACGTTGAGTAACTTCTTCCGTTTAGAGTTAAAAACAATAGCATCGAGTGACGCAGGTGTCCGTGACTGGCTCGCCGAAATCGAGAGTGGCTGCAATCTGGAGCGAGTGACGTGCCTCTCTTACACCGGAACGTAACGCCTCGCGATGCATGCACTTGTATGCAAATGCTTGTTGATGATAACGGTGTGAATGTTGTTTGAGAAGACGGAAGCACCGTATTGTTAGTATCATGTGATAATTTTACAGATTTTTGCGCCATGCTTTGTTTCATTTCATTCATTCAGTCAGGTAACAGGCATTTGCAACTAATATCAAGACTTTGTGCACCGACATACCGAATTATTGCAATACGTTAAGAAGATTGATAACACTTCCTTATAGTAATGACTGCATCATTGCTCAATACCCCCCGCCGTTCGATGGTATCAGATATAATCCATAATTAATCAGAAATAAACCTCGTTTACAAATCGTTTTCATAAATTACGTCAACATTTCTGCATCAGGAGCTTGCAAACAACTTTCATCCGATGTCAATCGTCCCCAACCTACTCCAACTGGCCTGCACCGACGCGTCTATAAACACACCGTTTTATTATCCAGTAATACCAGTAACAGTAACTGGTAACACGCGAGCAAATACTAATCATATTATCATACCTTCACCTTAGCTACCGCGCTACGCTTCCGTGTGGCGCGTCAACGTTCACTTTCACTGCGACGTGGGCGCCTCCGATGCAAACTGCACTTTAAACGACTGACAGTAAAGCACACTTCGCCGCAGTCCTCATGTCCACATTTTTACAAAGTCCAGTTTGGTCACGTTCAGAATTGGAATCAAATGCAAGCGTCTAAAGTGTATAATGGTTTGGACGGTGCGCGGGGAGCCGGCCTCCTCAAGGCCGCACGTACGTCGCTAGTGTTTACTTTCTCTAGCGGTCAATGGTCACCGCTTTGGGAGTTTGTTTGAGATTGTTTTTGGAGAGTGTTCAAGGTCGGTCGTCTCTCAATGAGTGGCAGGTCGGCGAGCGGCCTGGAGCGCCGCGGGACCGCCTCGCTACGAATAATCAGGTGCTCATTCATATCCGACGTAAAGTTAAATGTGCTCACGACTTCTCGTCTATTCAATTGCACCGAACGCATCTTCCGGAAAATCTAAACTACTACCTTCGTTTTTAAATCGGATTATGCCCATAATTGACATTATCTAGTCACAAAAATAAGTCACCTTAAATGACGCCATATAATATGAGGTAATGTCAAAGTAAGGATAACTAGTATTAAAGTTCGAACCGACCTTTATCCGCTCTGTTTCTGCTACATTAGCCTTATGTTGACCTATATAATGCTAAATAACTCCGTTCGCCATTGAACTTTTGATTGTAAAAATAGGTCATGTTGTATCAAGGATTATTTTAATATTGTTTTGGATAATGTTACATTATTGATAGGCTGCGTGTGACCTCCGGCGGACCTCCGGCCAAGGATCAGGATTATATTTGGATTTATTACTCATATTGACGTTTATGTGTAGATGAAACAGCTACAAGCATCTGATGTTTAGATTAACCTTAGAGTTGAGTTAATGAAGATTTATTTAGTTAAGAAAATCAATGTCAAATATAGATGTTATATCAGATGTGAATAAATCTTTAAGAATCATCATTTACTTATGTAACAAATATTGCTATTACCTGTTCGATATAATTTAATACAGTTGATTGGCAAGTCTAGTAAATAAACAAAATATTTATTTATATCGTGAAGAGAAACCGACGGCCGAGGTAAAGTTTTGCATTAGACATTTGTTTACTTTCACTTGGCGCGGCTCGGGCTCAGTAATTACCTGGATTGTGCACTTTTGATCGCTCTCCGATAACTACTGTTGCCATGCGAGAGTTACGTAACTTACTAGTTCTAGAACGATGGAAGAGTTATCATCTTGTTCTGGAGATATGGAAGAATTATCACCTTGTTCTAGAATTGAAGAATGACCGTTACATTATGAAATCTGTCCTTATTGCATCATTTTCAGTGAAATGAGATGCCTTTGTCTTGCATTGAGACATTGCAGGCTGATACTTCTCTTTATCAAAAATATTAGGTTATCCTACTTTAATTGATGATGCTCGTGATGGCAACAGATTTAAATTAATTGGTTCTATTTTACAGAACATAAGAATCGATGCCAAAATCGATATTAAAATAACCATCACGTGATGAATTATCGTCTCCATTTTTCTTTTAAGTCTCTGCAAAACTTATACACGTGTCATTTATTACTTGAGTTCGGTATTTATTTTATTAGCGTTTGGGTGTTGACTGGCAATTATCTAGCTAGCCTTAAGCCACAATAAACAAGAAATCAGTAACTCTAGGAGTGCAGTATGCACCGGCAAAGTGAAAGGAAAAAGTCGCAAGACTTGACTACAAAAGGTTATTCTGCAAAGGTCGTATTCTCGAGGTACCCAAATGACAGCACGGGAAAATATCCACCACCGGACCACGATGACAATGTATTTTTACCACCAAGGCCAACATTCATATTACCGAGAAGTTCCCCGTAAGCTTACATGATAAAATCAATATTGACGTATATGGGATGGTACGTTCAAGAAAATTCAGATAAAATTGAATTTACCCATTGCTTACATTTTATAATGATACTAGCAGCGCCCCGCGCTTAATTTTACCCTCTCTGTGCCCGTTCCTGAGGAAATTTCGGGATGAACCTTCCCGTTAAATGTTGCTATCCATTACAAAAAGTGAATTATTTAAATCTAATGGTTAGTTTCAGATGAGCGCGTTCAAACAAACTCAAAGCAAACTCTTCTGCTTTATTATATCAGTATATGGTGATTCTGTAAAAAACAGTTGTATTTCTCAAATGTATTTCTATGTGTGTCGAGATTTCATTAAATGGTAAAGTAAGTAAGTAAGTAAGTAACGGTGAAAATGTTATCGTTTTAAGCCAGTAAAGTATAATTTCCCTTTAATTACATAATTGTTAATCGCCATAAATAAAAAACCTTCACAATATGCCGGCAGATAGTATCTCAGATCATTAGAATAACTCG
Organism: Cyclophora albipunctata; assembly: GCA_963082685.1. Classification (NCBI taxonomy): domain Eukaryota; kingdom Metazoa; phylum Arthropoda; class Insecta; order Lepidoptera; family Geometridae; genus Cyclophora; species Cyclophora albipunctata. The sequence continues at coordinate 390,268 of OY720113.1, read as the reverse complement.
AATTTCCCTACTAATTAAGATAGACAATGTGTGATTGCGAACAATGCAAAGGATGTTCTCTACGCTCATTGTTCATTTCATTGCCGAATTTCGGAACTGGTGCCGCGTTTAATGCCGCGTCTAGCCTTTACCTAGTAAACTTCACGGCTCCAACCTCGCGCGTTACGAAACCTAAGGATTTTCCTTCCGCCCGGCTCACGGTGCATCGGTAATTGTTATGCCGTGCCCGCTCTTTTGTAACTAACGTAATATATCAACCCGACCGCTCGCCGATACTCGAACAACTTGTTGTTTTTGCCCACGTAACTTGTGCGTTGTTGCAGCATTGAAGATAAGTGGAGAATTATCCTTATTACTAAAGAAAATCGTTAGAAATAGACACCCTTTCCTTACACAGTATTAGCAGTTGAATTATCAAGACACTTAACTATAAATAGCACTTGAATAAAACAACAGCCTACAGTAACACCTATTGAATTTATGATCATATCTCGTTATTGTAATCTAAATAACAAAGTGGATAAATCAAAGACAAAAACAGAGTCGTTGCAGTGGAACCAACAATGGAAGTGAAGGAAACTGCAATCGTAACAAACAACAATATCGGCGGCGAGCGCGGCGCGGCGCGGCGCGGAGCCTCTCATAATAACGAGGAGGTGGTGCCCGTTATCAATAGGAAGCGCGGTGATATCGAGAATAAACTGTCATGGTCGAAGACATTTGGCTCGCTGTTCCCAAGGCGAAGGGCGCTAATGCCGACCACCATTAATAATTATTACACAACCAACTATTTCGGGACTATCTCTGATATTGTTGGCGAAATGCAAGGAATCCATTGGCACAGATATCCGCGCGCACTTCCGAATACTAATGGGATTGGTTTAGTATCCACTTAGCTGGACTCCACTCCGGTTTTGAAGGTTTTCGTTATTGGATTAGCCGGGGTTATGACGTCATTCAGATTTGACCACTTGATCGCCTCTCGATAAGATGGCTCCACCACATCATGTACAAATATGTGTTCATTCCACATGCCAATTTGTTTGGCACTAATTGAGTGTCGTGTTTGTTTATCAACATGATCTCTCGAAGGCCAGGGCTAACCCAAAAGTGTCTTGACTTCCGATTTCTTCTATTCCCTTAGCTAGATCACTAATCTTCTTTGAATTGCTGATGTTATCTAGTCACGAAACTGTCTCCTGTCGCTTGTATGAATTGTATGTAGTGCATCATTTTAATACCGTAGGTCGTGGGTGTACGTCGTAGTTACGTGGATCCCTTGTACCTGTTTGGTGCACTTGGTGCAATTGATCTCTTCCCCACGGGCCATGATTGCTAAATTGCCTCAATGCTCTTCCTACAATGTATTCCCACATTTACGTCAGTAATCTCCACCGCTTTGATACTATCCTGGTACCATCATTACAGAGGCAGTCATTTACACACAAGGCACACAAGGCACACTTGAAGGCGACGGTTATAGTCGTTCTGAAAATTACACTTATATAAATATAATATAAAATATATTTATTACTTTAAATAGGTACAATATATATTAACAGTGGCTGGAGCCTCCTTGCAACAAAGAAATTAAATTATTATAACTAAAATTATAAGTAAATGTGCAATCTATGCAAGTTCTCTGATGTTGATGAAGTACATTAAGAATTATACACTCATTTAGCATTTATTTCTAAGAACAAGTATTATTCAGAATAGGTACTCATAAATTATAGAGGCTATGTCTTTATAACCATAAAATCAAGCGAAACTTTCCATTAAAAGACACTCACGTAATACTAACTATAAGAAACTGTAATAAGTATCATTTAGTAAGAGTATTAAAAGTTAGAACTGTTGTACACTATAAAGCTGAAGCAATTAAATAGATTGCAATGACAATCAATCGGTGGTTTTAAATATTTATCTTATGTCGCGAACCATGCGTGGTGCATGAGTTGCATCTGATCCGCAAATAGCAGGTGTGTGTGACAATGACGTCACAGCCGTCAGCGGAGCACTGCCCTCGGCCGCCGGCCTTGGTCTCGGAGCAACTTTCAACCCGGAAACATCAGCTCCAATATTGACGCTTACACCGCTGACATTGTCTCATTTATTCACCTCACCCATATTTGGTGCACGATTCTCGTATAAATGGGTCGCTCCGTTCGAACGCCATCTCACAGTTTTAATGGGATGCTTAAATTACTTATTTGGCCTTGAGGGTTGTGAGACTAATGAGGTGTCGAGACCTTGCTGTGAAGCTGTATCAATCAGCTTGCTTTTAAGGTACACCTCGTTTTATTAAAATCCAAAGCAATCTGTTCATATGTAAGGTTCCAACCAGCTGTCAATTGTAATCGAGCGCATCCATTACGAGGATCTGAATTTTTATAAGAGGTTCAATGATAAAGGGTACAGAACAGACCACCTTAAACCCTCAAAGGAAAATCCAAAAAGTTTCCATACACACTGTGCGTGTTTAAAAGCAGTCCGGGGACCTTGGCAAGACACTTACGAATTGAATCGGCCTCAGTCGAGGTCACGCTGCCTTCCGTCATGACCGTGTATGTGTGTGTCGGCGTGTGCGTCTGTGTGCTCATGTTGAGTCGTAAACAGTATAGGTTAATTTTTAAACTGTTGCCCTTGATAAAGATTAGTCTATGGAAAATCGATTTTCCTTGTAAATGTGGGTTGAACGTTTTAAAGAATAATTAAATGTAGCGTTTGGTTGTTTAACAAGATCTTCTGGCAACTTTTATTTAGTAATTACTTATTCTGAAAGTTTAAAAATACTTACCAAATGGGAGAGCAGGATCTTATATCAAAGAAGGAAGCAAAAGTTTCGATTGAACACATTTGGTGAACACCACAATAATATCCGAGTCATTCACTGCCACTGCACTTATCCTGAAACAAAAAGAAAGAACATTTAATAAAAGCCAAATTTCCGATTTCCAGGTAACATTTTATAGACAATCTAAATAATATTTAACTATAGTTTCTTTCATCACCACGCCATCAAAATTATTTCATAAATAAACTTCTGGCGATAAAAAATTCAGTTGTACTACGACCATTTCCTAGGAGAATCTAGCTTGTAGAGTGAACATGCGCTGTCCGTTATAATTACATCTGCGAGTGTCCCGAGTACCAGACTTGCAGCTATTTCTAATGTTGCAACAATGTCTTCGTCCTAGTCATAAACATCGGTGGGTTTATCTACAACCATCTGCGCGCCATCGTGTTGCCTTGTCTCTGGTGATTGCGCTGATTTGTGTTATGTTTCGCGTTATTTAACCGATAGATATTCATTATTTGATAAAGAGAGTTTCCCCATAACATTGTTCGATTTTAGTTAAGCCTCTTTGAATGTTGTGTACACACTTTATTGTTTACTACGTTTACGGATACACATCGTGTTCGCTTTAACTTTAAGAATGAAGTAGTTACAGCTTTCTATGAGTGCCTTTTCTTTGGCGTAAGTGTTAGCAATAGGATCATAACACACTATTTGCCATGCTTTCTGTCTATGCCCCTTATAAGAACTATATAGGTCTATTTTTAATTGCATATTACTGTGTCCCATAATTTGGTTGATTTGTTCAGGTAATAACCCGCAATGCCACCGGCATCAGAGGTGAACTCCACGCAACATTGGTGGCATTTGACAAACAGTGGAACTTGGCCCTCACTGACGTTCTAGAAATATGGCAGAAGAAACACGTCAAGAAAAGAAAAGTGCCTCCTGGATTGGGTAAGACAGCAGCTTCTTAATTATGGTTGTAAAAGTATCATATTACGCTCCGGCTAGTCTCTACCTGTATGTAAATGCTGAATTTAATCGCTAAAGAAAGTGTTGCTAGATTTTAATTGCCTTTAGATTATGTTTTATGATTCTGTGCAAAAAGATTTATTTCAACTAGAAAATATGATCCGTGTATCACTCAGTCCAATTAATCCTTGTCGAAAAACTTGTGGCCTTTAGTGAGTTAATAATTTCAATAAAAGTTCAATACGACTTTGTTATCGAATGCTAATTACAGACTTAATTAAATGTAAGTTCCGCTTTCGTTGAACTTGACATTTTGGTAATACTCGTATTACCTTGATTGGTTTGCAATTTCAACTATTCATTATTTGAATAATTTATTTCCTACTTTTTCATTCAAATACGTGTTGCGTAACTAGGGGAAATAAGGTTTTCTTTTGTCATCAGGTACTCCCGTGCCAATAGGTTCGGCAGCAAAAATATCTCCAGTCCCAGTGGTGACGGAAACACCTATTAGGAAAGGTGTATTAGAATGCACCAGGCATCTACCACAAGTGCTAGTACGCGGGGAACACGTAGTTTTAATCAACGTAGTCGAACGATGATCTCTTTGCCAACTATGTGCTCCTGGTACTTCTGATAAAAACTCATATATAAAGACGGAATCTTTTCAGTCCCTAGTACGCTTGCTATCTCATTCTGGCAATCTCGTAATATTTGTAAGTGAAACAAAACATTTTATTAGATACAAGACTGGTTTATGATGCGGTTGTGTAATGGAACGGTGACCGATAACCTCTATACGTGTTATGTGCGCCTGGTACTGGGTAAGTGGATAGGGTCGCGTTTTGCTTAAATTTTCCTACATTTTCTTATTTTCGTAATCATGTATGTGGGTATTTTTGTGCAAGAAATCATTTTCTTTTATTTTTTGAATGTTTAATTTCTCAAACACAGTAATTGTCAGAGAAAAAAACACAAAAACAAATCTGTAACAATGGGTTGTTTTGCATCGAATTTTGTTGGAGACGTGAGAAAGTTTCGCTTCGAATATTTAGACTGTAAGGTACTTGCGAGTAACTTGATTAATTATAATAATGTTATGTTTAAAGATGATACTCTTAAGGCAATAAAAATACTTGCTCGTTAGTTGAGTTTCCTTTATTACCGCTGCGTTGATAGAAAAGAAAATAATTGTAAGAATTCTTTTAGCAGACTAGTGTGGGAGACACGTAATTAATTATGGCGGATAACTTTCACGGTGTTTTTCCTTTGACTATATTTTAGGACACGGTTAAAATGTTCAGAGAAGAGTTGACAAAATATTAACGAACGTAAGCTTACCTATCAGATTAAATAAATAAATGTAAGGTAGCGTAAATTGGTCTAATTAAAAACATTAAAATGCTATAAAGAATAGTAAACTATTGAGCGTGGAAGAGTGTTAAACGTCTATCCTTACAAACATACACGAACATTTACAAATATTAGTAGTAAATTAACTTATACATAGGTTTTTATTCGCACAGCTAGTGATGCCAACTCTACCAATCCAATCGCACACGAGATAGCAACGCATTAACACAAACATAAAGCTATTGCATTATAAAACTAGTTAATAAAGTATAATCGATATAAAAACGCACATTAATCAGCCGATTCCCGTATTAAATAACCCGGAAGGTGGGCATTGTTGCGTTTTCCCGGGCATTTTCCCGCGGCCATTGCCCGCCGTGACCGTAAGACCGTCGACCCCTCTACGCGGCTAACTTTACAATTCAGATGACAGGTCACGGCCTCAACAAACAAACAATTTTTCCACAAACAATTTCTCGTTCTAGAACTAATTTGTTTTTGATTTTTGCTAGGTATTCTTTTTGTAAGGACTGTGGTTGGGAACAGATCTTAGTAGGGATTCGCAGTTGGAAATTGGCCTTCGAGAAACCGGAATATATTTAATTATTTGTTAAGTTGTGGCCGAGCAAGTCCCACAAGAGAGAGTTATCCCTGTAACATTTCACTACAGGACAAAAACATTATACGAAACAAATAGACTTTGAAGTGCGAGTATATGTTATATGACTAAATTGATTTAACATTGACAAGAGCCTAATTTTATAAAAGTAGAATTTACTCTCCTACTAAGTGTTGATCGCCAGACGAAACAATTTTAAACCAAAAACAATCCAGTCGGACATAACAATTCAAAAAAGTACGCAAAACCAAAGAATTCTCCAAAACTAACTGTTACATCTATATTTAAAATCAATTTTCTTTAATGGAGTTTGTATGTATTTAGATGTGTGTGAGACATCGGTCTATTTGTGTGATTGATGGGCGGTCGCGGGGCGGGCGGGCGCGTTGGGCGGATGCCAATACCACGCGTGGGCATACACAATGTGCACTAGGTAGCTACGCAATATGTATGAGTAACTTCTAGTGAACTCTAGTGGTTAGTCCAGTTTAACACATGTTTGTGATAACTGTTGATTGTAAAAAAATCATTGTTAATATGGATCATTCGGAATTAGCCTCGTTTTAATAAAACTATATTTTAATATCTGACCATAAATGAAGTTATGTCCGAACAAAATCTAGAAGCGTGTTCACTCCTTTTAGCAATTTTCATGACACAGACTGTTTTAAAGGTAGTCAATTATGTGATGTACTCAACTACAACGTATAAGAAATACATTGGAAGATTATCTCACTCATCTTTACAGATGATTGAATGAGAATTTACTCATGTATCTCATCTCAATACCCACCTATTGGTCTTCGCTGCAGTCGAGTAAACACTATAGACTTGTGTATTAGATTTTAGTAAAATTAAAAAAGTTAGAAGAAGCAGTTAGTTGGGTTAGTTTTTCAGTTTGTAGCTATGTTTTATCTGAAAAGATTAAAATTTGGTCAAGTACACATTTCAGAGAATATCCGTGGATTTACTAAGTTGATGTGACAAAAATAAATTCAGTTTTATAGCAATTTCCAATGAAAGAAACTTCACAAGGACTAAAAGTACATTTTCAGCGCGATACTGATATTGCGAAGTATTTTTCCACTAGACAGGAATGTTCCAAGTTTACCCAACCTTGCCGATGTCAAAATAAATAGTATTTTTATATATTTCGACCGATACCGCTATAGAACGCGGAAATGATTCATTTAATAACAAACTGTTTGTTTGTTGATTCACGGCTGTGTGTAAATATATTTGGATTTGGCGACCTTGTTATTACTAATTAGCATTCAATACGAGATAGAGTAAGCTACTTCGAAAATACTATGTTTTTATATTCTTTGCGCCTTTACATGTTAACTTAAATATTACGTAACGAGACAATCATATTATATTAAACACTTTTCTCTTAGGGCGGATTGTACAATCTTTCTTAATTTTATTTGGCGCCTAAATATATTTAATACACAAATGATGATCGTTTCAAATGGTGTTCTATTGGGTCCAATATAAAATACAATTTTGAACGAACAGCTTGTGTTTGCTTAACATATTTAGGTAGATTGACGAACTCTTGTGCAAGCCACCGTTAATAAAGGTAAAAGTTTTGTTTTTTTGCTTGAACGCGCTAATATGGAACGCCCATATTGAAAAACTATGGAAGAGTAAGGTTTTAGACTAGATCAGACTCATCGTCTACAGATAGACTTCTTATCCCGAAATTCCAAAACGGACGGGGACATCGCGGGTAAACACTACTAAGTATATATTTTTCCAAGTATTATGTAACGGGTATATAACTGAAATAAATATATAGATGCAGTTTCGGGGCGGTTCCAGAGCGGTGCGCTAGCGCATGTATAAATAACTCGCGTTACGCAACGGGGACGATGCACCGCGCCGGGCCCGATTACACCACGCGGCTAAACTGCAGTTAACTGGCTGATAGATATCTTGAGTTTTGTATTTGTATATGGGGTAGGTATGGTGTTATGTAAGTGTACAATGGTGTGATAGTGTATTTTTTCAAAATTATTTTGAAATTATTGAGGAATGGTAAGTATAGACATGAATTGTTGCACATTCTATTTGGTTGACTAAAGTCAAAAAAATATCCGACGAATCTATTTTAAAAGTTGGTTAAAATAAGCATGGCAATATCACGGCTATCGAATATCAGTTTACAAATACAGATTAAAACATTGACAAGTAAAACAACTAACCACATCAACAAGTCAAGATCAGAACGAAGTGCGAATAGCATAAAATATACATTTATAGTCATAATTATTGTTAAAAGAGTTCGAGTAAGGCTAACGAGTCGGCTTCCGCGTCGGCCTACAGTGTTTGTGATACATCGCGGCTCAATGTCGACCACTCTGACCAGCCTTCGTTTTAAACTTGAGTTCGCACAAAATACTCCTTTAACTCTGACAAGCTTCAAGAAGGTTCTTACCAAAAAGATTTTGGTGATCTTTTGGTGAGTCAAGTATAATTAAGGTTACTTTGATCAAAAATAAATCTCCTACTGATTTAAGATGAGCTAAAAATCTCGCATATATGTAAAGTATTAACATGTAATGTTGATTACATGCTGGGCAATACTTCTCATCTCACAGTGAAGATTTTTTATATTTCTGTGTAATATTTCAGTTAGTGTAAAAGTTATTAATAAAAATAAACAAAGATATAGAATGAATGGCATATGAACGCTGTTGTTTACTCAATATTCCATAAGAAAGACTTTATAAATCAGCAAATAGCTTTAATGAAGGTGAATCTATATGACTCTATTGTGTTAAAGTCACGCGAGACAGCTAATGTATTGTGTCAATACACTGAAAGGATTCTATAAACTTCAATTTATAACATTACGAAAAGAAACACTGATACTACACATATCCATCATACATATTGTTGCTACAGTCAGTATAAGAATTTATTCTCTTACTAATTTAAATTTGATTTAAAATGTATTATGGCCGATCCATCCGAAAACGGTTCACTCTATAGACGAAAAAAGCTATCATTCAAATCTTAGTCTACTGAACTCTATTGGAGGATTTGTCTTTGGTTGGATATCAGCTCACATTCTAAATTCGATAAGAAAAAAAATGTTAATTTTATTGATTGTGGATCTTAAGTTCAAACTTTATTGGCCGATAAACGACGCATGGTACAACCGGCCCTCCGCGCTTTACTCTTTTTGTATTCGTTCTTGCATCTAAGCCGAGCTGAATGTGACCTATTTACCGCAAATAGCAGCGGCCGGGACTCGAACCCGCCACGTGCCGGCGGATTCTCTAACGACCGTTTGGATTAGGAAATGTTTATGTTAACATTATGTAATTTCGGAATTTTGCTCGTTTAAACTTTTCTCTATTTTATGGTAGTAATTTTGAAGTTATGTTTGTTTTAGGATTATCAATTTTGATTTTATATGTTTATTTTCTAAGAATTTGCTTTTGCTCTAAAGAGGTTTGTGTTTTAACATTTTTACTCTTTAGTTGCTACAGTAAATTCGAGTAGATTAGTAGCAACTTCAACGGTTTATTTTAGTTATCTTCTCTTCACATATACAGAGATGTCTTTTAACGAACAACACCACCTGATAGCCCTGCTTGTCTTAGACTTATTTGATTGCCTTAACTGCCTTCAATACACGCATAAGTTTGAGACTGCTGATAGGCATCCGACTTGGTCGTGCGCACCATTTTTTCCTATATCATCCATTTACAATACAAACCCTAAAAAATACGTGTATAGAACGTTTAGGCACTGTGATGAAGCCCTATTCTCCTCACTGTATATATCTTAAGTGACGAGGGTCACACATTATTGCCAACTACTTTTCTCACCGCCATCAAAGCAGTCGTATCCAGATTTAATACGGAGAGGAGGGCGGAAATCCATCCGTTGTTTCTTTAGAGGTTTCTTTACTATTAAAAGGTACAGATTGAACCTGAATTTAATATCTACATCTTCCATCACACATTACTCAGATACCAGGGATGATTAATAACCTAGTCGAATGTCGAAGTCTAAATTCTACATCACCAGAGATATGCATATGCAGTATGCTTATTACATCGAGTGGTATCTAAGGCCATGACCACTACCCCCCAAATTCATCCATAAATACAAAGGACTCTATTTTCCGTCGCTCGTCTGTCGGCGGCCTAACACCGGCGCGTGCGCTCGTGACAAGCTGCTTTCACCCGCGCTTCCTACCATTGATACACACGACATGCGATTATAATGCACTTTTTGTCATTCTATCGCGAATACTACGGAGAAAGGAATCATTGTGCCGAACAAAAACTAACTTATTATTACTTACTATGTTACGTATTGTGTTCATGTTAATTAGAAATTAATAATGTTTTTTTATAATTGTAATTGACGATGTTTAAATATTTTCCTATTTCGATTAAAAATACCTTACTCCGACCGGACCGAGAATTAAATTCGACGTGTATTCTATCTTACTTACTACATCTTTCTATACGTAGAGTCTAGTAGAGCATACTCTGCAGAGAGCTAAACTAGATACTCATCAATTCAGAAGTATTCGCTAATCGCATTGTCATACAATTTAATAGCGCTTGATAAATGCAGTCGTTATGTCAGTCCCACCGAAGTTTACCTAGTCATAGTCTAAGCTTTCACAAGCGGTTAGCTCCGAGCTTTCTTTTATAAATATTTATAAAAGCTCTGCTAAATGCGGAGCTATGAGCTAAAGAAGCAATAAAGGGAAATAAGGGCGGCATTGTTCTTGAACAAAAGCTCGTTAGAGTCGCGGACGCATTCCTAGATGAATTACAACTACTTAACAACTGTTGGCTCCTCGCTCGAGTCCATTTCTCCGACCGCTCGCGTTATCTCCCATCTCTCCAAACCGCTTGCAATAAAGACGAAAACGCAAAAGTTAAACCTAATAGACGTTAGAGACTTGCATGCGCGAGCGCAGTGAAAGTACTTTCGCGCGCTCGTTGCCCCGGTCGTCGAACTTGGCGCGCGAGCGGGACGGCGCGCTCTCCCAGACCAGGACAGGTATACTTTTCTGAGGAAAGCTGCGAAAAGCGATCGGGTGGCGGGTTTGTGCGAAAGTGAGTACACCAGGAAATCGCCGGCGTCGTAAACTCGATGTTAAACCATTTTTATGAGTTCACATTTACGATAACTATAAAAGGTTTATGCACTATTATTTTTCCGCGGTGGACGATCGGTTTTCGGCGCGGACCCGGTTTAATACGTTTATCGAACGCTTTCCGAGGAAATTATGTTCAGTGATGTGAGCCTTCAGATATTGGAAGGAAAATTCTAACTCTACATGTAAAATATGTTTCTTATTCAGTATGTTTAATGTCAAGAACACTCAACATTGCATTATAACTACATACGTACGTAAATATCCTCGATACTTAAATACTAATTAAAATGATGAAACAAAAACGCAATCTTAAAGAATCTGTATGTTCTGTATGTTTCTGTTCCATAAGTTAGAGTTGAACTCGAAGGAGTAATTATTTTAAAGTAAGGTGTATAAGCGGCCATTGTGGAGCGGGTGATTAAAACCTACAACATTAATTGTTCTGCGAGAGAAAGTTAATGTGCGCGTGAGCAGGCGACGCGCCTAATGTCTTCCGCGGTGGCTGAACCCGCGCGCGCCGCTGCAGATATTGTGTTACGTAACATGGAGGGTCGATTTTCTGGAAGTGGAAATTGTAATAATAGAGTACAGGAGTCCGTGGTGATGCGTCGCCACGGGAAGTAACACAGTAAGTCGTCCTGCGCCCCAGGAAGTATAGTACTCACACTCAATCGGTCGGGTAGTCCGCCACGTGACTATCACGTGACATTCACATACGTTTTGGAAGTAAACAATCCTTGTATTGAATGCGCAATGCTTGCCTCTCTATCTATAGGGGCTGTAAGCATAACACCTTTCACATTACTACGAGTACATAGTATAAAACAAAGTCGGTTTCCGCTGTCAGTCAGTCCCTATGTATGCTTAGATCTTTAAAACTACACAACGGATATTGACGTGGATTTTTAAAATAAATAGAGTGATTCAAGAGGAAGTTATAAATGTATAAAAATTCTCGAAATTCCCACGGGAACGGGCACACCGCGGGTACAACCGCGGGGCGCTGCTAGATAATAATAGAAATCTATGAATGTGCTAAAATAAATACATATTGACTTAACTATATAGTCATGAATAATTAACAATACTAAAGATTTATTCGACACCAGCTAAAGCATTACATATTTTAAAGCAGCATTACATTGAATAACAATTTCTTGCTCTGAAATAAACTCCAATGTTCAGTAGTAAAAGTAAACAAACAATAGTGATATCTTAGTTTATTACATTCAGGAATTATATGAATAGTTGAACCGAGCTGCGTAGTGAGATGTCGTGTTACAACCAGCGCTGATACGCAGTGGTACTCGTATCGTAGTAGCCTTGAGCCCCCTCCCCCTACCCTCACCCCCACCCACCCCTTCCACCCCCTATCGATCCACAGTACTAGCGTAGGCTTTGTTACTGCCAAATAGATTGTCGAGTACAGTTTTTTGATCTACGAATCCTAAGGGTAACGTCCCTTGAAGGAGTTCAACTCGAAAGGAGACACGAGAAAACAGTTGGTCGGAAAATCAAAGATAAATGACAGAGAATGTAAACGATTAGAGATACCGCTTCGACGAGACACATGTCTCTATATCGAGTTATCAAATATAAGTTGCGGCAAACGGAACGACGTGTATCAAAAGAAAATGTGACATTAATAAATTTTCCTCAGATTTGTGAACCGCTCCGGCTTCGCTTCGTGAAATATTTTTTTATATCGAATCCTTCCTACATTTGAAGCCTTATTTATACCCTTAGGAACAAATACGTAATAACTTTTATCAGGGATATTCGGAGAATCTTCTTTTTCGTCGAGAGAATAAAATTTTCAATCGATTTGTCATTTATAAAAGAATAATTGTCAATTCAATTACACGCTTAATAGACTTTATCTTTTAACAACTCTTTACTCATTTAATACAGTAACTTACAATTAATAGTTATTAGTCTTAAATATCCCACTGCTGGGCAAAGGCGTCTTATCTCAATGAAGATATTATTATATTTACAGTAAAGATGAAGTGAACTTGACTACACGTAATACAATTTCCCCCGCTTATATTAGTATGGATTTAAATAATTAAAGCATCTGAAGTTGCTTAAACGAGACGCTTTATAAAATACTAGCCGCGCCCCGAGGTTCCCCGCGTTGTACCCGTTCCTGCGGGAATGTCGGGATATTTTATTCTGATGTATATCCTTTATTACTGTAAAGTTTCATCCAAATCCGTTCAGTAGTTTTTGCGTGAAAGATTAACAAACATAGGTTCACCCATACATCCATCCTCACAAACTTTCGCATTTATAATATAAGTAACATACATTAAAATGCAACTAAGCCCAACTTTCTAGGAAGCTCGCTGATGATCTCCAACGAGTGAAAATGACATCTGAACTGAATCAGGAAATTACGTCACATATCGTTTGTATTGCTGCAGCTCGTCAAATAGTGCTATATTGCTCAATAGTAATATGTTTATGACGTTGTTATATAAATACTAATATTGCACTAATTGGTGCCTGATCAGTACCTAGTAATTGAGAACCGACTATACTTAAAGTAAGTATGAGGCTATAATATTGCCACTGGGCTGAGGCCTCAATTGTGTACGTCCTTATTCAGAATTAGCTAGTCTAATCTACTGATAACAATGTAAATGGAGCACCAAATTGAAGGTAGTACGGTGGTTCATGAAGGCATCGCCGAAGTTCGCTGCAGTGCACTCAAACTGTTGGGTCGATACCAGATATAGTTTCCGGCCCGACCTGACAACCGCTCGACAACAAACACTTTACATTACAACTACAACTCCACTGTAAGTGGAAAAGGTACAAGAATTAATACTAATGTGCTTTTTTTACTGTAAGTTCAATCATTCAATGTATGATGGAAAGTTAATTCTTAATGTAACGTTATGTTACTTGGAGTAGGTTAGTGGCCATCACTGCTGTCGAAGTTTTTAGTGCTTAACATTTTGATGCACTGACCGTAAACGGAAGCTCTAATAGGTTAGTTGCCAACTCCGGTGTAGAGCTTTTAGAAACGTCGAAACTTTAAAGGCTTCCGACATGATTGAAACGTACGGGACCGACAGCTTAACGTGTAAAATAATAATAAATATAAAGTGGTAACTTCCTGTGAGAACTGTTCCTTGTATTGAAATGAAATGAAATTAATTTATTTGTTCAAGTCGGGTAAACCATAAACTAGTAGAGGATATAAAATAGTATTTATTGGAACACGCCGCTAATAAATACTACAAACAATTCAATTCCTCCCTCCCCCGTGTTATTCTCATTGAACCGCCCCCGCCCAGCGCCGCCCGCCCTACGCGCCCACCGCTCAAATACGTACAACGTTAACTACGTTTTATATCTGACTACGTAATAAAAATATGAAGGAAATTCGGTGTTAATATAAAAGTTTTATAACAAAAGTAAAAACCAGAAAGATTTTGCTATATTTACTGAAAAATATAGTAAAAAGTTATCTCAAATTATCTAAATTATTATTAAAAATAGAATTAGTATACGAAAAATACTTCAAAAGATTCATATACAAATGGTTACCGCAGCCACAAAACATAGAATAAAAAATAGCGTGCAAATACATGAGAGTATTCTTAAGTTACCGCCACCTGACATAATCCATTTCCTGTGCGAACACCAATCCCTAAACGATTTACAAAGAAACCCAAGGCCAAGACGTTTCCTTTCAAAATTTATCAAATGAAACTCTCGTTATATCTTAAATCGGTGTAAGTCGTTTCCTTATCATTTGCCTAAACATTCAATAAAACAACAAAATAAATTGCGCACTTTCTAAGACATCTAATTTTCCCAAACTCTTGATATTTAAGACCGTTCTAAATTATTTCAGACTAAATTAATAAAGCAAATCTTAAAAATAAGAAACCTTTCTGTAATTTCAAAGATTTATATTTCTAGGCTACGAAAGTCGTAGCAGAGCTACGAAATTGCTACGCGCTACGAGATGTTGCTACGGTGACCTATTTACATCTCCTTTGAATTTTTGAAGAAAAATAGTAAATTTTTCATTTGAATTATTGTTCAGGAAGAATGTAGTTTTGAAATGTAATGTTGACTGCGATGATTTTACATTTTTGAAAAATTATGATCTTGTTATGTGTTGTTGTGTTGGATTAAAGGAATCGATATTATGTCAAAGAGTGCAACATTGTATCTAATTTTGTACGTTGTATGTAATAACGTCTTAGTTAAGATGTTATGTTTAAAATAAAAGTTATAACGTGTAGACAAGGTGGACATTAATAACAGCGATAATATCCTTTCAATCGACGACAGTTAAATAAATGTAAAAGCAATTAAAATGGAATCCAATTACTCTTTATAACCAAGTAATGTAACGGTTATCATCGGTTATGAATCGAAAGTATTAAAAATTCATAAATAGAATGTTTACAACGTATCGCGGGGAAGTTCCACTTTCAAATTCACTTTTTACCGCTGACGTGTTCACCTTGGGACCGTAGCAAAAGTGATGTGCATCAAACGACGCTCAATACCGACTTACCGGTATTTACGGTTTTGAAATAATTTTGAAATGAAAGTGTCAAAATGTAATAAATGTATGTAGTTGTGGTAGTGTGTGTGTGTGGTTATTTTTAAAGTGGTAACGAGTGACCTTAGTTTATGAATGTAGTGCCAATGCCAGTGTAACTAGGTCTATGTCAGTCGGTCTGGCCTCAGTAGCGTCGCTAGTGCCGCGCGCTGCCTCACCACGTATTCCGACCTTATTTGGAACTTTTCTCGGGGTCACTACGGGGTTTCGGAGATTTTTATCAATCAATTCTGACTTGACAATTGGACCGATCAATCATATTGACATGTATTTTTAATTAGGAACCGTATAGGTATTGAAATATGCATTATAAGATCTATATTTTAAATTAAAAGTTAAATAAATTCGTGAACAATATAAAATAATTGATTAAACTTCAAATTACTTCCATTTATTTACCAAACACAGTTGTATCTTGACTACAAACGCAGTAGTACTCGGCCGTGAGGGTAACCTTGCTGCCGTCCCGCTCGCACCCGCCACTCGGGCGTGAGTCTGTCTCGCTCTAATACTACACTACCGGATTCCTAGTGCGTGCGTCGCAGTTCATAGCATTGCTTTAAATTGATTTTGTTTAATATTTGAGGTCAGCATTTCAAGTTAATATCAAAACAAATGCATTCTATATAGTTTAATAAAATACTTTTTAAATAAATCTATTACAATTTTGATACACAATTTGTTTGGTCTAATTTGTTTTTTCAGGACGTAGGTTACATCAATAAAACCGACCACAAAGCTAAGATTTACCTACATTGCCACTAAGCAACCTTATTAAACCTATTATGTTGTCAGTTTCTCAAAAAGCTTGCACTCTTTGCATTTAACTAAACAACATAATTACCAACATACAGATAAAAATCTTAGCCCTATAATTAAAACCAATCATTTTGTTAAGTTGGCTAATTTAATAATAAGGCAGCGAACTTAAATTTTGAAAGATATTTATTATTTTAATTACCAATAAGGCTTGAGACACATGATTTGCGTTGCTAACTCTAATTGTGTACAAGTAGGTCAGTATTGTGAAATGTCATTATTTAGAGAACAGTGCACACTTGGCGTTGTTTGTGTCGCAATGTGTAAGTGCCCTAATAACGATTTGATGGCGAAGCAACTATGGATATTGTTATTGTGAACATTGTTCGATATATATTTATTTAATTATAACAGTATTTTAAAGCGAAAAGTAACCAACAGTAACTTATGAAACAATATGTTATTCATTTCCTTCACCTGCTACATGTTAGGTAAACAAAGGTATAAAACATACTATATATGTACGACCAAACTAACACATGAAGCAGGCAGAAATGTATTCTCTGTAACGGAAAATTAGGGACATGTTTGTCAGCATTTTTTCAAATTATTTAGGTATATGATGAATTTTGCTCTATTAATAATTCTTTCCATCCTACAATTTCACCACCCGCCATGTTTACTAAAGCCCCAATCAGGTCATATCGTTGCGTACGCGCAGTTAATTCGATGACGCGTTTAATGATAGGTCTCAGCGGCCTCAAACCGAACTGTGTAATTATTGTCTATTCGGAGTGCAATCGAAACGAGATGGATTGTCAAGGTCGTATTAGTCGACTCGCAACCAAACATAAATAATAACCAATGGGTTTTAGATATAGCCTTTTTCGTTACGTTGGCCATACCCGAACAATTAGATAAAAACTATCGAAATTATTCTGGAAATAGAACCGTTTTTGTCATCCTTTTCCCTTCTCTAGAACGATCACATGATAAGATACTGTGTGTTGATTGGTCGCATATTTGAAGTTCTAATTTTCCACCAATCAACGCGCTGCGTTTCCTTGAAAATGTCACGTAGTATCAATAACAGCGTTATTGTGTCAGTTTGTTCGTTAACCCAAACCCACGGGTTTTCTATTACTCTATGTACTTGTTCAAATAAGGATAGTTGATTATCTAAGAAAGGACATACGGAGGCGTGAGTCATCACATGGTGCACAAGTAGAGGCGACTTTAAGACATTTAGAACAGTTTTCTTTTATTTTTACGTTTTCATTTTACCCCAGATCAATTCCTACGCAAAAATCACAATGGATTTTATATAAATTAATATAGCCAGAACAGATTTCGTTTGAACAGATTTCGCCAGGAATCCTCAACCAGGCTTACTTAACTTCGTAAAAACGTTCATTATAACTAGGTTAGACGATATACAGGGTGATTACGGGGTCGAGGAGCAAGAAAGAAGCATTTAACTTACTAACACTCTCCTAAGCATCACGATAGGTTAGGACTAACAGTACACCAGCGACTTATTTTAGTCAGCAAAAAAAAAACTGCGATAATTCGAGATCATGGTCACCCTACTATTTCCCAAGAAAACTTATGTCAAGTATGTAATATTAAAAGTAGGGTGACCACACATTTTGAGTCAATAATAATTTTTAAATAAAAATACGTAAATAACGAATCATCTTTGTTTAAATTAAAATAAATACAGGTAGCATCGCAATCATTTATTTACTGAGTCAGAAAAAAATGGTTGGGATCACGACCCCGAAATCACCCTGTATAAGAGTAATCCTTAGTCCTCGTCTCCCGTTCTATTTCCATGTGTGCCAAAGTCTAGAAGACTATAGTTTAAACTATGGTATTATTTGTTTACATTTTTAAGACAATATTTCATTCTGATTAACTTCTTTAACGAATAACCCACTTCACGGCTGATACTAGATCATCGGAAAGCCTATTCTTTCGTATACTTAAATAATTTGTCGAAATTAGTCAATATACTCCCTTATAGTTTAGATATAGGCTCATTCTGACTCGAACCTAAACGTAGGTATTTAAATCACCACCAATGACTTCACTGACGTGTTAAAAATTCAATAAAATGTATTGAAACATGTTCAATGTTGACGAGTAGGTCTCACTGTTTGACTCGGGTCGTCTCCACGAAGGAGGCTGCATCATTGACCATGATTCTCATCTATTGATATAACAGTTTCTCAACTATTACGAGTGTTCGCACACACACGATAGTTTTGCAACGTGCGCCGCCGCGGCCTTGTCGGCTACCAAGGCCAGTCACACCTACCGATATTTATGACCATTATTATTCAAATAAATATCACAAATTCAAGTGTACAGTCATGAGCAATGAAATGTATACACGGGCAGATTTGCAAATAAATGTATACTCTGAAAATTTCAAAAACATATAGCCACTTAACAATTCATACTATATAACCACCCGAGTTTCTCACAATAATGTATACATTTTTGGCAAAAATATGTACACAGGTTCTTTTTCAGATATTTGTATACACGATCACATGCAAAAATATGTACACAGGTTCTTTTTCAGATATTTGTATACACGATCACATGCAAAAATATGTATCCATTATGAATTTCAATAATATGTAAACGATATTATTTCATAACGATGTAAACAATAGTATTTCATTATAATGTATGCACTTTATAAACGGTAGCAGTTTTCACTATTTTGACAAATCGGTATTAAATTTCAATACTAAGTACACAAATGTAATTTTCCAATTCATGTAAACATTCATTTTTGTCTTTTAAATATAGTTAAGAAGGTGCGTTCAAAATAGCCTCTTTGGGGTTGCCCCAAAGAGGCTGAGAAACTGAAAAAAAAATATGACTTTGATTTTGATAGTTTATAATAATTCTTTTGTTTTTTAAATTATTCAAAATTAAGGTATTGATTATTGTGAACGTAGACGTGACGTAGACAGAGAATAATACTATTCTTTATCTACGTTTGTGAAGGACAGTATAACAATGTCGAGTAATAACAATTTGTCGTACCGGATTTCGGCACATGAAAAACATAAAATTATCGTTTTAAAAGAGCAGGGGTACTCAGTTAGCGAAAACAGTTGGGTTATACGTGAAAACTTCGTCGAAACTACTAAACTTACATACACAAAACTCTTTGGTAAGATCTCGCTCGCTCCTGATTGGCCCTACGCGCAGCTGCGCTCTCATTGGTTAGATTTTAATGGCGGCAAGTTCACTCACTGTGACAATACACGTACGTGTGAAAAACTATTGTCAGCTTTTACTCTTGTTGTTTGATTAATTGCATTAGTGAAGATAAAGTAGTGTATGCAACTGCATATAACACGGGTATTAAAACACTCGTTACTATTATGAAACTCGCTGCGCTCGTTTCATAAACGACAGTTGCATAAACTACTATTACAGATTTGACTAGTCCGTTCTTAATTTAAATAATGAAATGAAACTGTCATGAATATTAATTTTGGTTTTAAGATTTAAATGTTTATAGCTAAAGACAATGCACAATTGCACACACACATTAATACAAACACATCTTGCATTTGACTGGATTGATAATTTCACCTTATGACGTAAGCTACGTTGTGGCTCAATAGTTTACAAGTTTTGTTACAATATTATCTGTAAGGATGAGGCGATGTTTCGAATCCCACGGAGCGGCCCAATTTTTATTTTTTTTTTATTTACGAACTGTTGAGCGAAGTTACGTATTGTTTGCTGGTTTGGAGAAAAAAAGTCAATATGAAATAAAAATATATTTCGATCATTTTGTTTTTTATTTGTTACCTACTTAAATAATTATATATATATACTAGCAGCGCCCCGCGGTTTTACCCGCGTTGTGCCCGTTCCCGTGGGAATTTCGGGATTTTTTTTACATAAATACCTTCCTCTTGAATCACTCTACCTATTACAAAAAACCGCATCAAAATCCGTTGCGTAATTTTAAAGATTTAAGCATACAGACAGACAAACAGACACGAAAAAGTGACGACTTTATTGTATACTATGTAGTGATTTATTTTCTTAGTAAATATTTACGAGCATATTCAAATTTTATTGTAAAATTACTAATAACAAAACAAAAAGTATCAGGTTGCTGGGGTTCGATCCCACAAGATCTATGCTTAGCGTGATATCAGTAGACCCATTGTCGAACTGGCTACGCACTACCTTACGTCATACCTGAAATTTTTGCATTACGTGCTAAACGCTTGCGCTGCGGTGAACATCGCAAGCATCACTACATATTATAAAATAAAGTCGCTATTTTTGTCTGTCTGTTTGTTTGTTTGTCTGTATGCTTAAATACATATTTACAATTACGCAACGGATTTTGATGCGGTTTTTTGTAATAGGTAGAGTGATTCAAGAGGAAGCTTTTTATGTAAAAAAAAATCCCGAAATTCCCACGGGAACGGGCACAACACGGGTAAAACCGCGGGGCGCTGCTAGTTGAGAATAAAAAACAAACTAGTGTAATCAGCGACTCGCACCGACCACACATTCAACAACAACATAAACAAAAACATCTTGACTTTGTTTGCGCAAATAAATATTTTATTTCATTTCACTATCGACGGCCACCCATCACATTCATGATCGCGACAACCGTTGCTTAACATTCACTATCGACGGCCACCTATCACATTCATGATCGCGACAACCGTTGCTTAACACTCAATATCGACGACGAAGACCCTTGCTTAACATTCAAGATCGACGGCCACCCATCATATTCATAATCGCGACAACCGTTGCTTAACATTCAATAGCAAATCGTCGTTACTTACTTTTCGTCTTAATTTTTTCCGTCTAGCCCCCTTTCGCAACGATACGCGATAAGGAACTTCGTTCCAATATTGTTTACATGAATTGGAAAATTACATTTGTGTACTTAGTATTGAAATTTAATACCGATTTGTCAAAATAGTGAAAACTGCTACCGTTTATAAAGTGCATACATTATAATGAAATACTATTGTTTACATCGTTATGAAATAATATCGTTTACATATTATTGAAATTCATAATGGATACATATTTTTGCATGTGATCGTGTATACAAATATCTGAAAAAGAACCTGTGTACATATTTTTGCATGTGATCGTGTATACAAATATCTGAAAAAGAACCTGTGTACATATTTTTGCCAAAAATGTATACATTATTGTGAGAAACTCGGGTGGTTATATAGTATGAATTGTTAAGTGGCTATATGTTTTTGAAATTTTCAGAGTATACATTTATTTGCAAATCTGCCCGTGTATACATTTCATTGCTCATGACTGTACATACACCCTTATACTTTGTCACAGATATGTAGACTTTATTTCGCGCTGACGTCAAATACTTTGACATTTACTGAAAAGCCCGGTGAACAAAAAATAAATTGTCTCTACTTTTGACAGTGAAATACTGTAAATTCGCGTTTTATCACTGTACGATAGTTTAAAATGTATCTGAAATGTTAAATAAATAAATTAGCCACGTACTTACGCTTATTAGTCATTTCGTGCTATTTAAGCTCGAAGGTCGCCGTGAGTAATGTTTATAATTTAACAATCATTATGATAAAGATTTGATCGTACGATCGAAAGATCATACGATTTTGTGTCCTATCTATTTACTTGAAATATTTAAGATTGGAACATTTCTCCGGCCCGATGAGGTTAACTAATTATCGAATGTAGTTTTTGTTATGTTTTTAGTTCGTTAACTTAAAATTAAAATCTGTTTGAATCCGTTATCCGTTAATTCCGAAATATCGAACCGCCCGCATCATTGGTAAGCCCACAGTAATAAATTACCTAACTCTCATCTTTGACATTGTCATTTGACCATGAAGAAAGATTGTCAGTAATTAGCTCAGACAATTTTGGGTGATAAAATGATTTTCGCAGACTGATAAAACAATGCAAATATTTTGAGAGCGTGCTGTTTCCAGTGGTGTGTGGAGACCTTGGGGGCGCCGGCGGCGGCCCTCGAATCAATTTATTTAAACTTCACCTAGTGCTCTTGACACACTTTGCTCGATTACGCTGCGCCCGCGCCGCCCGCGCCCGCCGCCGCCGCCCGCCGCTCTTTCCGACAGATTATTTTTCGGCGTTGCGCTAAAAAATAGTGAAGATTATCGCTGAATTAAGGTCAATAATATTGGGTCAATCGTTGCGAATAGACTCGTTCATCGGCCAAATGGATTCGGCGAGAGTTACGCACCTTACGTAAGCAGTTTGTTTGACCGCGCATTACAATAGCGATTGTGTTTGTTGTTCTGGAGATTTTTGGAACACGTCTGATTAACTGCGCATGCGCGTTTTTACGTTTAATTGAAAGCTTTAATCACCCTTAAAAGCATAAGTAACGAAGACAAAAAATATGAATTAAAAAACGAATTGATACAACGAAGGCGGAAAGAACGGACGCCCAGAACCAAGCAAGGCCAGTTAGCCAAGGTCTTCTCGGCGATAACATACGAAATGAGCCTCTATTATTTGGGTGGTAGAGTCGGTTGCTGCGTGGCGCGGTCGGATGCAAAACAATGAGGCTGGTAGTTCAACATTTTCAGTAATAGGTTGAGATCAAGGCTGTTTGGTGATCACTTTTGGTGCTGCGATGTCTTGACGCTTGAGAGTTGAGACCATGCGGGGATAATACACTTGAGTCAACACAAACATCTTCTATTGTCTGTGGAACGAGGCAACCACCAGGTTTATTATAAAGTTTATTAAAAAGTGTTTTTAAGAATATACTTAAGTACCACCAATTTGTCTAAATTCTAAAAATAAAATAAAATATTAGAGCGGGCTACTATAATGCACTAATACCTCATTGAGCCCACATCTTTACATATTATTAAACAAATGTGTCGTACAATGTCATATTTATTCAGCTTCCTATTTTTATTTGGGTTACCGTTGATTTACTTGTATTATTACGAATTATACCGATATATACGATTAGCTAACTAGGGCGCGCACAAATAACTTGTGATTATTCAGATAAATTGAATTTTATTTTGGGAACTCTACGCAAAACAGAACAAATCATAGACAAAAATCTCATTTGTCCTCAAGAAAATACGAGTTGTATTACAAATTTTGAATTAAGAAGTTGTTTTGACAGCCATTTAGAAAATAAAATGAGTTCTTAATCGTTTTATAGGCCATTAGATAACATTTTAAAAGCTCTCCCGCCACAAAAAGCCCACAGGTCCTTTACAAATACAAATATTCATTACTAGTCTAAGCACGAAGCAATTTAGGAAGTAAATTATCAGACTATCTCTCGGCAGCTGCCGAGTCCCACTATCAAACTGGGCCAAGGTCCCCTTTTCCGCCAGCCACCATAACTAGACCCTTCATACACTAGACATGTTAACATTAACGGGTCAAGTTAATCTGGCGACATAACAATTTGGTAGTGACAGAGTATCGAAGAGTATTTTGCAGTGTTGTGAGTTACATTGCGCGGTAAGCAGGTGTTATTGGTGTGGGAAGCGGTGTGGGATGCGCAATGGTTACGTTCGTAATGTCAATGTCATATGACGTTAGCTTTGATGACAGGTTATTACAAGAAAAATACTCTTTTTAATAAGTTTTGAGTTTGAAACAAAACCGGCTGTACATTATTCTTAATTCATTTTTTAAATAAGGAACTATACAATGTCAAATATAAATTGTCACATAAAGAAGCCTTAGATTATTTATAGCTTTTTAACAACCGCAATAAAACAGCTACGTTTTAAAGGGTTATTCCAACTCTTTCTCTTAACTATAGGGTAGTTTTGGTCATTGTCTTAAAAAGGTAACTTTCACCGAGAACAATGGGAAAGAACGGAGTATGTATTGTCTCGTTTTTTATTTTTTATTGATAAAGCGGGAGTTTTTACAACGATTGGTCCTTTATTTAAAATCGTTATTCACTTTTTTAATTTTAAAAAGTTTTGTGTTTATGAAGTTCCGTTTAAATGTTTGATTATAGAATGTGAATGATTTGAGGACATTTGAGGTAGGTAGTAATTATGTTCTGTCGTCCACCGCAGTAATGTCGGCTGTTTCTAAGGAACAGATAAATAGAAAGATAACACTATCTGGTACACTATCGCGATTTTATCTTTGGTTTAAACTTGATTATTTTCAAATCTATACCAACCTTTTAGCAGATTATTTACACAAAAAGGAGGTTAAAATATAACAAGGTTTTATTTTTTCTAGTCAATTTTTCTCATTCATCTCTTTCACTGTTGTTTCTCCCTTTCCGACTTTTCCTATTTCAAGGGAAATGTTTCATTTCGTTCAACCTACAAGAGGTTTCGAATTCAAAATCGTTCGAATGTAGCCAGATTGCGAGAATAAATTCTCTTTGGAATCCATTCGCAACGACTGCAGTCATTCAGCCAAGCTAGTGGATCGATGTCGGCGATTATCCCTATTATCCCAGTTCTTCTGGTTGCCATGGCAACGCGGCCGGCCTTGATAACAACTGCCATATTTCGTGATCACACATAGCTTTATTTTTAGTATCTCTCTTATTAACACAAATGAACATTTTGCGACAATAAATATATATTTTTTTATCCTTTATTATTCATATAGACATGTAATTATAGTTTATTTTCTGAACTAAACTAACTTGAGTAATATAATGTAAAAGAGAACTTAATTTAAGTTTTACCTACTTGGAATAATAAAAAGCTTCCCTAAAGTTACGGACCTGTTTCCGGAGGCCGCGCCTCATCCGAGACTTCATTGCGCTGAAACTTAGATAACATTTTCTGGACCCTTTATAAATACAAATTAGTCCCAAGAAATGTTCACTCAGTGTAGCGTCCAAAATATAAAAATAGACACAGCCATTTGTAAAAACCTCGTTATTTATTATCGGCGAGTGATTCGCGTATTTATCTGGGTGTTATTTTTCGTTCGGCGCGGGCGCATCGCTACAATCTATGTCAAGGAGAACCCAATTTTATTAGAAAAAAAATTCGCGAACCTTGACGCATCAGATTAGAAGTAGCGCTGGCCGGCACTTATTTATTCTGCTACATGTGTTTGGGGTAAAAATAGGTTTTATGTACTTTTTATTTTGGACGAAGGTCTGCATTTTAGGTTATTGTCGTAACTGGTGACCATGGAGCGAGCATCGAGATATGCGAAAGGGAGCAGCGTGCAGAGTAAACATACACAATTTAAGAAAAGGAACGTGCTGTACAATACATGGAGTAAAGTTTAACTTAGGAAAATAATATAGCGTCACTATGTTATTATTCAGAGCTACACGTGTGAGAAACATTTAATAATTTATTACTAAGTTTTAATTATAAAAGCAAACCATTGACCCCAATTTTCCCCACAGCCAAGAGGTCACTTGATAACTCGTCTATAAACTTTATCGAAAACGGTTTAGTCTCAGGGTCGTTGCTCTTACAGATACTATTATTAAAAATCACTTTCTTTACCCGCGGCAGGCAAGTGGTGGTCACGCCTAGCCCCAGGAGGATTGGGCGTGATCACCAGCCTCACCTTTGCCCTGAGTATGTGAGTTTGAGGACGTTAGTTGTAACTCTGGTGTCGTAGTTTTTACACCCCCTAAAGGCCTCCGACATAATTTAACGTGTCCTCCGAAACGCTGTAGCGCTCAGGTAGAAATGCCACTATCGGCCACCCATCCAAGTAGGGGTCGAGCTGCACGTTGCTTAACAATCACAATGACCTAACATCGCTTAATCAAACTTAGCCACGAGCGCAAGTGCTCTGCAGTGGTATATTACAAGGCTTACTGCAGCTTGTTAACTTTTTTCCGCTAATGAAATACCCGGGAAGACTAATAGTAAAGCATTTTTAAGTTTTTCAAGTCTGCGGTGTCATAGATAACTCAATACTACACTTAAAAAATAATAACTTCATCAAGTGTTCATTTAGTATCGGAACCCTCAAGTAACCATTACATAACATTATTAACGTAACCGCCGATTAAAAAGCCTTGTCTATGATTAGTCGTAATATGAGGTTTTAACATAAAATATTAATAGTCGATGGGTTTCGATGCCATCAATCAATCGGCCATTGAACTTTATTAACTAATGCCACTTGAAAATGGAATCATAGTCTTCATTGATACCTAGTGTACATAGCTCTGAAGTAGGTGCATACATTCGTTTAATATACTCGTATGTAAGTAACTGTTTAGTTCAGGAAGGAATATATTATGATGTTTTTGTTAAAGAGACCACACCCAGTAAAGTTTTCGGCCATTTTAACTTATATCTACTATGTTACCTCATTATTGCCTTAAATCGTGAAATAATAAAATAAGTTAAAAATGTAAACATTAGACATTTTCTGCGGCTGTGACGTTCTAAGTTTGAAATGTGACTTTCACTTTCGATCGGTGCGGGCGCGGTGAATGCACGGCTAAGGCACTCGCTGCATTCTGCCAATGCAAAGATGCATGTTAGCATACTGCGTCTTCGGGTCCGACCACAGCGTATATTGACTTATGTTACTCTACAATCTATAGTTTGATAAATAAAAAATGTTACATTTTACAGCTGCGTAAAAAGTCGTTTACTGATTGATGACTTTGGATTATTTAATTTCCATTGATGATGAAGATAACTTGTTATTTTATTGGATATTTCGGTTCCGTATCTTTAACAACTACCTACGCCCATAATAATGTTTAACTAGGTACTTATATTAACATTAAGACAACTCTTGCTAAAATGAACACGAGGCATCCAATTATTAAGTCATTAGTTACTTAATTTTCTTCAAAAATCATGCAAAAACATCGCGTGTACTTGTAAAATTGTCCAATTTTTCATTCTCAATAAATAGTAATAAAGTAACAAATCATTTGACGCTTATTTTGTTAATATTGTAATGACTTTCGTTTCTGTATCGATAGCTATAAGCTCGTAAATGTTCGGATATCATGTTAGGTCCATAGACGAGATGCTTTCACTTTTAATATATTTTTACGATTATTAAAAGAGAATTTATTAGCCTGTTTAGTATGCGGTAAACAGATTTATTTTATTGAAATGATGATTATTTACAAATGTTAAGTGGGAAGTGAAAATATGGCATTTATAATGTTTGTGTAAGAACGTTGGGCGCCACGCTGCAATAATTATATTCTATGTTTATTCATACTTGGATATTATCTTCCCTTTTAGTTTACCCTTATTCACACTCGCCATTCTAATATATATTATTGTGAAACAACTATTAAGATACGTTGAATAGTATTTAAGTGTACAATGAATTAAAAAAACATAATCTATGCAACCATAAACAATTTTAACTTTATAAAATTTTACGACTGGTCTAGTCTTTGACTAACCACAGAGTACTAATAAAAGTCGCATTCTCTTCGCATAGGTTTATACAAGCAGTTAAAAGAAGTAAGGAAGGCAAGTTGTTAATAGTTATTTTAATAGAGTTGGATCCCATAGAATGATATTTTCATTTATTTTTATTGGAAGCGTGTGCCCATTAATGGGACGAAATATTATAATTCAAAGTGAGGAGTGTAGTAGGTTAAGGAAAAATTAAATGCCTCGTTTCGTAGAGACGCTCCTCTTACTTGAGGCAAGAAGTTAGAATTATACCAGGGAAGTAACTTATGCTAAAGATAAGGAAGTCCTATTGGCCTAAATGCTGACACTAAACGACTTGACAGATTAACATGACAAATGTGTTCAACCTTGATTAACGCACGATACTTTATCCTTATATATGTATGTTACAGTCAAAACTCATAACCGGTCAAAACTAATTTTGGCTACAAAAATCACGCAAACAGTTTTGATCGATACCAGCAGTTAAAAATAGTTTTGACTGCAAAAACCAGCCAATAGTAGTTTTTCTTAAAACTTAAAATTAAAACTATCAGTGTCTATAGAGTTGTAAATTCTAGAAGAAGGTACTTCAATATTTTTGAAATAAAAGGACTTTGACAAACGTCTTTAATTAACACCGCTTTCGACTGCGAAAATCATTCAAAATTGTTTTTAGTGAAGGGCATCGGTCAAAACTATTTTGTCAGATTTTTCCAGTCAAAAATGGTTTCGACTGGTTATGAGTTTTGACTGTAACATATACAAGAATATGACCACGTGACTATCACGTGACATTCTGTTATTATATTATGACAAAAAGCGAAATTATTTGAATAATTTACAAGTAAAACATGTGTGACATTGCGTCTTCTGTGACCACGGTTCCAGTAAAAGGGCCGAAACGTCGGATAAAAATGTAAAATTAAAACCGAAGTGTATCGTAAACGTCGTTTCAATTCAAAATGTGTAACATTGTTAGATTATAGCATCTACTATTCATGAGATACATATTATTAGACAACTCTTATGTGTCGGCGTATTTACATTATTTGATTCTTAATTTACATTGAAATGATAAAAGCTGTTATGCGATGCGATAGTGTCTTGATCTTAACTCGACTTATGTATATTAATCGATGAAACAAAAGCGATATTAAGATTTCTTTGTTACGTGATTATGAATTTTAATTATTTATCCTAAGGTTTCATTTTGTAATTTATAGTTTTCTAGATAGATATAGGGTGCCATTACGCAGCGATAGCGATGATGAACTTAGCTCTTACATTACAATTTACTGTTCCACCGTAGCACCCCCCATTTAGAAAAAAATAACAAATACATCTTCCGAAAAGGTCAACCTGTCAAAGTTATTCGATAAACAAACTTTATCTGATAAATCAGCTCTTAACATAAAGCTATAACATTGGTTTTCAATCAATGAATCTTATAATTATCTACATCACACGAATTACTACGAGTATATCCAGTACAAATAATTGATGTGTAGCTCGTGTAGAGATAGGGTCTCTATCAGGGTAACCTTGCTCGTATCAACCGACTCTATATCTATGAATTGTAATAGTAATAGACTACAGAGCTAGAACATCGCGGAAATACAGTTTATCTATCAAGGACTTAATAATAATATTAATTTGTTTGTCACTCCATTCCATTATTCATTAAGGTTACTGCATTTGTTACTATAATTTTGATGAATAATAATCAACGCTTCGCCATTTTTATGAGATTAAATTATAAAAAAAAACAATGGTTTCATTACAATTAAAATTTTGAATTTGGAAGCTTTTCAACTCAACGCCTTGTAAATGCGACCTTACCTGAAACTTAACTTCATTTGAATTTGGAATCTTTTAATCCTTAGAGAACTTTAAAGCTTCTTCAAAGCTTTTTAACAATTACATAGATATTGTTATCAATGAGTTTTTGAATTACATGTATGTGAGAGGTATCAAATCAACGTATTAAAATAACAAACCTATACATCTATACATACAATAATATTAATGACGTTGATAATCAAAGCTCTTGATAAAATTATTGCAGCAGCATATTAATTAATGAGAACCAATAATAAACTAAATACATAAGCAAGTTGAGGGCAGTATGTATTAGAACCATATTTCAATTGATGCATTGTGCAGTACAAATTGTTTCTTTTACCGAAGAAGGAACAATAAGGGAGAGCCCAATACAAAACAAAGTGTATTATCTAATGATCAATAAATTACGCCTATTGGTGTTAAAATACAATGTGTATTTAGTTGGTACTGCGCAGTTGCAGACGCTTGATAAAATTCAGCAAGGTCGCAGTCGTTTTGCCGCCAAAAATTATGAAGTGTTATGTCAACTTTTGTTTCAAGGTTCAGCGATTCTTTGACAGTTAGTTATCTTTATGTTATTTTTTACTTTTTATATGTTTAAGATTTTGGGTTTAGTTCAAAAAAAGTATAATTTAAAAAAAAACTTAAAATGATAAGGAGTTATTTTTTTTAAGTTTGTGTTTCTGTACTGAAATCTGCAATGTCTTCAGAAGGTGGCTCTGCAGTGGACCTTTCAGGTTATTTCTCAAGTTTGACGGACTACTTAACTACTAATTGAAAAGTTGTTTTGAATAGCATTCTGTCTTGAATAAAATATTAATTTAATTTTTACAATTGTTGGTTCAGAGTTCTATTAAATGAATCAGTGAAAATGTGGTCCTTGACAAACCTCAGATATAATCTTAAATTGTGCATGTTTATGTCGATGAGATGTTTGTCTAGTTAGATTAAAGCGCAAAAAAACAAAAATATCCGTTTCATTGAATCACGTTATCTTGTCGTATTTTTGACTAATTCAAGGTAAAACTCCGATACTCATACGCACCTAGTTTATCATTTATTATCGCAATAATTTTCTCTGTTTATTTTGCTAATGTTTTTACAGCAAAATAATAATTAATTGTGGTAAATACAACGTATTATTTTATTATTATTTGACGTATTGTTGTCTCAGTCAGGGTCATCAATCGTTAATTAATAATTAGCGACTACCCCAACACGTGTCGAGACGCGCGAGAAACTAACGAAAAAGTAATTAAATTGCTGAAAAACCGTAATAATCCTAGTACTTACAGAGTCCAAAACGCAATCCAAATGTTGCACAGATAGTCCACATTCACACATATACAATAGAATTCAATGTAACGATTTGTTTGGAGCACTGTCACTGTGTCACTGCGGCCCGTGTCGTGTGCGCGCGTCCGCTGCGCTCGCTCGCCTCCGAGTCACTGAACTGCCTCCGCGCGCCGCCCGCTCGCGCGCCCGCTCCTCCGACACCGCCGCATATATTTTTATTACTCCCAAATAGTGTTATCATTGTCAAACCCTGAAATGGTTGTGGATTTAAGAAATTAGGTCAAGCGGTTAGCGGCGCCGCGCTCCGCTGATTGAGCGGTATTCCTCATTTCATAGACTTGTATTACCGACTCTGCCAAAATTAAGGAATTCGGATGTTTTCCGTTGAGTTGTGTCATTTTTCATTTTCATAAGTGGGGTGAGATTGTCATTAATATATTCGCGCTTGAAATAAACAATGAACCTATTCTACTGCTTTAATAGTCTTATTTTCAGGAAAAGTTTTCTTTGATTTTCTTGGAACCAGGAGCTTAAAGCTCATTATGTTTTCATACCACATACTGGTTATTTCTGCTTTCGGAACATATTCAGATAATTATTCAAACCTAAAATGTAATTAGCTCATTAAATACACAGTAATTGTTGGCAGTCCATTCTGTTTCACGTTGCACTGCCGGCAGGGCGGGCGGGAAGGAAGATAGGATAAGATATTTCAGATAGGACATTCCGTTATTTTACTTGGAAAAAGAACTCTAACAGTAAATACATACTTATACTACTTGCCAAATTAAACTACTATTGACCAAAGCAAACAACAGATTCTTTCACCTTCAGCCATCAAAAGTTCAATTGAATAAGATCAAGAGATCGAAGCCTTCCGCTGAACATCCTCCTTTCAGGACGTCAGACTGACGGCGCCTCAAACGGAGCCGACGTTTAATTTACAGGATACTCGGGAAATCCACCCTCACGAACTTTGGAGGACGTGTCATTAAGGAATCGC
Organism: Cyclophora albipunctata; assembly: GCA_963082685.1. NCBI lineage: Eukaryota > Metazoa > Arthropoda > Insecta > Lepidoptera > Geometridae > Cyclophora > Cyclophora albipunctata. The sequence goes on along the minus strand of OY720113.1, from coordinate 358,488 downwards.
CGTAATTAATATTTGGGCACTTCAAACGACTCTTTGTAGTCATATATTGTCTGTTAGAGGTTCTCTTTGTTTGTCATTCAGTTCCACGCCTCGCGTCATGCCCCAGGCTTCGCTCGGGTACTGCTGAGCCTGTAATTGGGTCAAAAGGCCACTAAAACAATGGTCATGTGCACCATAAATTCTCCAAACGACATGTAGGAGCTCTATCATTGAATAAATCATCACATTAAATTAGTTTTGAATAAAATACATACCGCCCACAAATTAAATTCCAATTAAAATGTATATCACAGGCGAGTGCAGGCGAGGACAGCCGAGCGCAGCCGAGTGCGGCCGGAGATGGCCGACGGTGGCCGAGGCGGCCCGACGGCTGGCGGCCGCCGGCGAGGCCGCGGGAAGCGCGTCACTCAAGGCAACATCTTTTCCCGCCTCACTACGTCACCTTCTGTATTGTTGTTGTAATTAGACGGAAACACAACACTACACACTCACTGTTCGTCTACAGATCTTCGAAAGTAATACCGTGTCACAGGTCAGCGACAATCTTCGAAGGCGCTCGCAAGTCTCAAACTCAAAAGTCGGAAATGCAGATAGGAAAACGCACCTCACGGAATAATGAGCAATGAATGTTAATTAAAACAATAATTAAATCAAGGATTTATGTTGATTGATTTATTCCGTATTATTGTTCACTGATAATAAGTATTCATACTAACCGGATTAACTGAATATTTCTATAGAAAACTTTTATTATGGACGAAAGCTTCAAAATTATTCCTAAGAAATCTCAAATTGTCTAATTTGACACCTGTCAAAATTACAAAATAAAGCTCGCCGTACATGAATCGAATGGTAATAATTGTCAAATTCAAAGTGCGAACAGTGAAGTGCAAATTACGAAAGTTTATCGCACTGAGAGCCTTGACAAAGGTCGTCGTGGAAGGTCAAAATTTGAGGACAAGTGCCGCCTCACGCGGCGGAGAGGTCGCCAAACACCAACGTGCTTATTATACTATTTCTGGGTATCAAAAATGGCTATTATGTACGTCGGTGTGGCTTAACATCGCCTTAAGCAACTTGACCTGCACCGTGTTGCTATGAGCAGATATCGTTTATCGGTTACGAAAAATTGAGCGACAGAATAAGTGGGAATATTCTGCTTATTGGGTAGCTTCATTTTAAAGTTCACATTTCAAACGCATAAAATGTGTCTCAGCCCTTTCGTTCAAAAGCGATTACAAGCCATTCCGTTCCCAAGTCCTTTAGCAACCATCAGCAAACAGCGCTTCAGCTAGCAAAAGGCATTGGCCATCTTCTCCTCATATCATCAAAAATATAATGGTAAATAAGTATACATAAAATTATTACTTTTCCTGAACAATATTTTCCATACTAATAGTTTGTCAGCAATAGGGCAGCATGAGACCTCCTTTCTCTGAGCTTTTCAGCGATTATGAGCAACCAGCTATTCCATACCGTGGTTCCACCCGCGATCCAGTAGAAGGCGCTAGTGTGAAACTTTTGTTGGTCGCACTTACGCTATTTTCCAAGATTTAGTATAGGGTCGCGCGCGCCACGACATTTTGTTGAGCAAAGAGGAAAAATCTTTCTCTTTACAAAATTAGTATTGATTACCAGACAGTTAAATAGACAATAATCGCTATTATAAAAACTCCTTCCTACTTTGTGGTATACAATTCCCATAGTGTTAGTAAGGTAGAGTATCTATGACCGCGTCCCGCTTGCGCAAGCGCATGCGCTGCGGTCCCGCTGCGGCGCGCGGCGGTGACGTTGCATCTGCAATCCGCTTCTGTGCTACTTACTAGCTGTGGTAGCCGGGTGTGGATATTATTCATGGAGATATTTGATTCTTTATGTTAAGGCATAAGCTGCCACACTCAAAGACGTCCATTAAACCGACACTTAAGTAATTGACAAAATTTTCATACATTACATGAAGCATTCGACGTCTCTGAGTAGGGCGTGACGCTTCTTCGGTATTGGTTTTCTTTTGGATTGAAAACAAAAGCATATCTGTGTTTTTTAATTGAATGCGATATTTAAAATGTTAGTGGCGAATTTTCCGTCCCCTTGTATAGATAAGATTTGTTTTCAGCAAGTTATACGCAGTTGTTTTATACAACAGTAAATAAAGTATTCATTGCGATTGCGATTGTTTACCTCCGAAATGTATTATTACCCAAAATCTTTTTCGCGTCCACTTGGTGCATTTCCATCACTATCTCGTTACTTAGCCTGCTGCGGTGTCTAGGTACCGGCGGAGCGCTAGGTAACCTAAGTTCTAGACTTTCACTCCCCTCTCACATTGCGATCAGACCCGTATTACGCAATACAGACAAACAAACGATTATTGTTACATTATTTAAACTTAAGATTACTTCATTCACGATTTATGTTTGCGTTTTAGCTCGAACATTGATTAGCTCCTTATCTATTGTTGGTAGTTATTGTAGAAAGCTTTTGTTGATAATATAATGGCTAAAATCACAGGTTTTGGTTTAAGGTATTGCCTTGGATCATGCCGAGACACGGTTCGTCACATAAGTATTTATTTGACCATGTTTCACATTTTCGAAATCATGCGAGATGCGTCTCATATGTATTTGAAATATGTAACCATATATTTGACTTGTATCGCAAGGCAGAGCTTGCATATAAAACATACGCTAAACTTTTTTACTTATAAATACTTAATCTCTTTAATTCTTCAAAGAACACTTTTCTATCAGTTAATTGTCATTATTTGTCTTCCTCTCTCTTTCTCTCTCTCTCTCTCTCTCTCTCTATCTCTCTCTCTCTCTATCCATCTATAAAGAGTGTAAAATGATAGCGGAGAACAGATAGAAATAGAAAAACTCCATCGACAAGAGCCTAGCTCTAAGTTTAAGTGAGAAATTATCCTCTTTCCTGCAATACTATAAATATTAAACGTTTGGGGACTTACTCCTGGTTACATTGCAGTAGTACTTAGGTACTTCGTAGTAGTCAGGACTCGACCACCGCATATCAATGAATCCTCGCGAGACGCGCTGGGTGCCGTTGCCAGCCAATTAATAATCATGATTCCAATACTTCATTTAAATTAATAAAGAAAATATTCAAAGTAAAAGTGACCGCTGTGAGCGTAAATTTTAATTAACACGTGAGACGTAATCTGAATATCGCACGACAATTTGACGCCGAGTGTAATCGAAAGAAGATCTATCGAAAGTTAAGAGTTTACAGTTTCGATTTGAACATGTTTGTAGAGAAAATGTTTGGAAGCTCTTAATTAATTGGTGGAGATAATTTTAGTATCTGTTTGGTTGATGAAACAACGGAAAAGCGAAGTATTTACTGCGTAATTTCTATCTCGTGGATGAAACATTGTGTGTCGTTGCCGGCGATCTCAATAGAAGTACATAGTCGTATTGAGCTTGCAAACTCGAAGCTTTTAAACTTAGGTATCTAACGGACGCCCTACAAAATCATAAGATAATGTCTTGGTCTACTAAGGTCGAACAGTAAAACATTCGATAGTAATTGATTTAGAGCAAGCACCAAACTATACAACTCATTAACATTCGATCGATTGGCCACCAAAAGAATTCCATTCACAAACCACTTGACTACAAAAACTCAGTATTATCTAACAGCGCAATCGTAAAAAGCTCTATTACGCTGCGCATTATTTCGATATAATCTACATGGAGTTTTCTTCGCACACACACCGGTGTATCTGTGCTTGTGTGCGTTGCGCGTACGCTTACATAATCTGGGCGAGAGTGCATTCACTCGGGGCGGAGGAGGGCTCGCGGGGGCGGGAAATGCATCAATGCACTAACACACGCACATACGAAAAAACTACAAAACAACTACAGATTAACTCGATCGAAATGAGATTAATTATCGTAAGTATTCGGCCTTAGCTTACTTTGTAGTAAATTGTAGATAACTATCGGTCTTCTTTTCGGTTGCCAACACAATATTGGTGAAGATAGTTAGATGGTCAGTTATAAGTAAGTTTTTGAACACTCTACGCCAAAAGAGGAGTGATACAGGCTTCACGGATATGTGAGTTTTTTAGCTATTTCAGTCTTCAGTCTGTCACTCTATGTGAGGCAGTATTTTTGACGAAAGCTTTGAAAGAGCTTATTTTAAGAAGTGGTATTAGTAATCTTATACTAGCCAAACACCTGGAAAGTATCAAAACATGTTCTCAACTAAATGCTGCATGAGATATTGCCCTCTTCAAACGTTTAGTCAAACGTATAGATGTTTTAGTGACAGAAATCAAACATGTATTCCCACAAATGAGACTAAACCCGAGTATAAACGCATTGAAACGCGGTTCTCGCAACACTCCCTCTTAGTACAAACATCACAATTTTCATTTCAAAATAGAATTCCCTTTGTTCCCGCTGGCGAGCTCGCCTAGACTCTAGGGCTTATAGGAGTCTAGTATTTATTAAAGCCTAGGTCTTACATGTTTCATTCTAAATATGTGGATGAGCGTATATTATCATATTACATACTATGCCGGGAAAGATGATCTTGATGGTATCACAGAAAAGGTGATTAAGGGTGGGTTGTTTCAAACCCCATTTAGCAATGTCAATCTATCCTAGTTTTCAGAATACAATATTTGCCCCGAAGTAATTGATAGCTGCCATTCCCTACTTTGTTCAATATACTAAGATTAAGAAGACATTTCAGTCTTCTAAATAGGATACTACTATTTTCTCATTTTGGGACATTTCAACTACACCCTGAGTGGTGTAACCGTATCAGAATATAGAGTCCACCAGGCAGGATAGTGGGAAGTGAAGCTTAGACTGGCACCACGGTATAGCCACAGAGGTGACTAGCATTTTTTAAAGGTTTATGTTTTGAGATCAGATCACCAACCTGCTTTAGGCAAGCATGGTAATAACGCCTAATTCACCTCACTGTATTGAGATGTTCAGTGAGGTGAGAGGGCCAGTTAGCCCAGTTAGCCAGCCTAGTCAGCCCAGTGGGACATAACAGGCAATACTTTACTGTATTTTAAGTAATCGCTAATAAACATTTAATTTGTATCGTATAGACACTGCAGAACCTTCAACCCTTGAAGCCTTCGTTACATACTGATATTGGCTCATAGTGGGATAAAAGTGAGGGTAGTGGTCGGGGGCAGCCCTCGGTTCATTTTCCATAAGAAAGCCGCGCCGGCCGCCATCGCTGCTTCCGTGATATACAGGGTGAAGGCACGGCGGTTGGAATCGTATGAGAAAGTTAGTCAGGTTTTCCATGATCACTTGAATAGGCGCTAATTTAATTCAGAAAGGTTTGCCAATGGGGCTCAAGTTATGTTTAAACGAGCTTGCTGCTTGTAAACTCACTCTGCAGACTGCTTAAATACAACGCGACGCGACGTGCTAACTATCAAGTGGTTCAATAAATAATTTTTTAAACTGTACGAAAGGGAAAACAGAAAAAACGCAAACAAACGAAGTTTTTTACGGCTTTGCTAATAATCGTTATCTGTAGAACAGATCAGAAGAAGCACAGCTTTTGCCACTGTATCCATCATCAAACTACACTCTATGCAAAATATCAGCATCACCCCGTACGAACTGAAAGCGCATTGTGTGCGTGTGTGCGCGCATCGTACGCGTCTCTAGACACACCAACACACGCTCACTTTCACTAGGCAAACTATTCGTAGGGCGGGCGCACAATGGGCGGCATTTTCATGTATTAAATTTTCAAACTATATTATTATTAATACAAATCACAAAATAAAATAAGTATCTTCGAGATGTGCGAATTCTTAGAGCGATGAGTTATTTATATAAGTCTACTAGCAGCGCCCCGCGGTTTTACCCGCGTTGTGCCCGTTCCCGTGGGAATTTCGGGAATTGTTTCACATAAAAACCTTCCTCTTGAATCACTCTACCTATTACAAAAAACCGCATCAAAATCCGTTGCGTAATTTTAAAGATTTAAGCATACAGACAAACAGACACGAAACAGAGACGACTTTATTTTATACTATGTAGTGATATTTCTCATCAGAACTCTGAAACTAACTGTCCGATTTTAATAATTGAAACAGGTATACAAAGAAACATAATTAACCTTGATTGTAGAGCCATTTATTTCGATGTAGATTCATATCATCATATTAATATCATCAACTTAAAATTACACTCCTTTTTTAACGAATTAATTTTAACTAAAAACGGTTATTGTGGCTTAACTATAATAGTTAGACATATGCCCTCGCGAACTTATTTGTTTGCAATAATATGTACTTTGATTGTGTAGAACATTGTTTTTGTGTATCATCAATAGATTTTTAGTAGCGCACGCCAATAACCAATTTTTTTAGGCATGTTTTTCATACCTTGGGTTACATATACCCGCGTTGTGCCCGTTTCCGTGGGAATTTCGGGAATTTTTATACATATAAACCTTCCTCTTGAATCACTCTATCTCTTAAAAAAAACTGCATCAAAATCCGTTGCGTAGTTTTAGAAATCTAAGCATACAGACAAACAGACAAACAGACACAAAACAGAGACGACTTTATTTTATACTATGTAGTGATGATGTCTATGTCTTTTCACAGTCTCTACTCTTACTCTATTTAAGCAGATATTTCTAAAAACCATGACATATTTATTTTGTAGACTTATAAAGTTGGTTATTATTAAAGTTTAGTCGAAAAAGATTTTGCCGATCGAGTTGATTAATGTAATCGATTATTTACGAGTATTAACCGTTTTTCATTAACCGCATTGTTCTATAATCGTAATGAATAGGTATTATATAACTTTCTTGTTTATTATATTGTTTTGTTTGGCTCGTAGATATCGTCTCCTAGACGAGTCTCCGCTGTGGACGCGCGCTAGCGGCTGTATTAGAGGTGCGGTGGTGTGCGTGCCGCGAGATTGCATCCTGCGCGTGTGTGCATCTAATGCATCGCGACGGTATCGCTATAGAGATGGGTGTCTAACGCTTTTCTAACACATTATATTAAGAACTCTTAATTAAAAGCGGTACAGAACCAAGATAGCGGGTAAATCATAATATAACCAACACAAGTCCATCAAAAGGTCACTAATGTTGTTTTTTATGGTTTTCAATGTGAGTATTGAACTTTCTTTTTCACCCCCGACGCAAAGGAGGTACTGTTTCGAAATTCGAATTTATTACTTGAAGATGTTCGATTTGTAGTGATGTGTATACAGATGCCGTACGTTCGTAATGCAGTGATATGATGTATCATCTCCATAGGATCCCGTGTGTAGTGCGTGCGGCGCGGGGCGGGGGCGGGGGCACAATGCGCAAAGACGTTCGTTGCTCCCGCGCCGGTCATCGACTCTTTCACCGGCGCGCGCGCACGCGACCCGCCACTTTCCCGACCCGACACCGCCACACAACATGCCAATTATTGCGAAAAATATATAGTAGCTTTTATTTCAAAACTGGATATGGATATAAACATATACCTTTGTATATCAAAAGTGGCTGTGGCTATCAAAATTAAAATCCTTTCTCACCATTTTATTTCCAATTTGGGTAAGATGATGATAAGATACGAGTCCAGTTTCGAGAGATCATCTTGTGCTCAGTCTGACCAATCAAATTGACAACTGGAAATACTTATTATTTGATTGAGGGTCGGAACTAAGTTGGAGGCATTTCAACTGAATGGGATCTTTTGAGCTGAGGCTGAGAGTATACTAACTAATACTCATTAATAACACCCGCTTGGTTTTTGAAGTCATATTATTCAAAAATCAGTTCATAAAAATCCGTCAGCCCTACTTTGGGAAAATTTGACAAAATTTCAAACCGGAGCATCTTGTAAACTGGCTCAACCCAATGTTACGAGACGCCTTAACTAAAAATCTTATTATCTGTAATATCCCACTGCTGGGCAAAGACATCTCATCTCATCGAAGATATCAGTAAGGAGGTACAGTAAGGAGGATGTCGTAATCACCATATGTACTTGCCTACTGCGGGTTGGTCATAAAAACACGAGCCATGTTTTATAAGTAAATAGAAACAAGTGTCGCTCAACCCGGGAATTCAATCCCGGGAACCCGGGAACCCGGGAGACCCGGAGACCCCAGACGCCCAAGAACCTAACATATCTTGAGAATGATCTCTTTTCTTTGAAATAACTCTAGTAGAGATTACATCAATCTGCATATCTCGCGACAATTTGCTACTCAGATTATGATCGGAACGATCTAAAGAAAGTTAAAATTATTCAAGTTCATTCGCTTGATTTTGCGCCCCTCTACCATCTTCATTCGTTCTTGATAATATCTTGATAAAATTAAAAAGTAAAGTAGACATCCTTTTTAGGGTTCCGTAGCCAAATGGCAAAAACGGAACCCTTATAGATTCGTCATGTCTGTCTGTCTGTCTGTCCGTCCGTCTGTCTGTCTGTCTGTCCGTATGTCACAGCCTTTTTTCTCCGAAACTATAAGAGCTATGTTGTTGAAACTTAGTGTGTAGATGTATTCTGTGAACCGCATTAATATTTTCACACTAAAATAGAAAAAAAATAAAATTTTAGGGGGGTCTCCCATACTTAGAAATGAAAAAAATATTTTTTTTTTCATCAAACCCATACGTGTGGGGTATCTATGGATAGGTCTTCAAAAATGGTATTGAGGTTTCTAATATCATTTTTTTCTAAACTGAATAGTTTGCGCGAGAGACTCTTCCAAAGTGGTAAAATGTGTGTCCCCCCCCCCCCCTGTAACTTCTAAAATAAGAGAATGATAAAACTAAAAAAAATATATGATGTACATAACAATGTAATCTAACACCGAAAATTGGTTTGAACGAGGTCTAGTTAGTAGTTTTTTTTTTACGACATAAATCGTAAACCGTAAAAAAATACTGATTATTCATTCAATAACTCAAATGTAAATAAAAAAACATTTATTTCAAGAACTTCTTTATTATGTTACTCGCTGCTACGGAACCCTTCATGGGCGAGTCCGACTCGCACTTGTTATTACATTTACCTACACACAAAAGTAATTTCAATAAAAGACAAAAATACAAGTAAATTCTGTCTCATATAATTATTTACTTAAAACTGTGTATAGTGTTATTATATAGTGTTAACATATATATAGAATATATGTTAATAGAGATACAATATAAAATTAATTTAATAAACAAATCTTTGGAAAGTCGTTGTCTGAACTAACATCACTAGCGCCCTCTACGGAGAGCTTCGGCACTCCGTAAAGGTCACTCCACGATATAATAGCATTGTCATTCAGCAACCGGAACTTCAATAAAAATCAACACTTTAAATTTTGCCACTTTTAATTCTGTTTCTTAATTTCCTTATTGTGTTCTGTATTGTTTTAATGCATAGTTTATTGAAGTCTTAAGGTTTACTAAAAGCTTTTTTGCTTGACCTTATATTAAATGTATGAGATTTAAAAATAAACCGAGAACAATGTAGCAAACGCAGTAAATTGAATAACTGCTTCGTTTTTCAGGGCCACAACTGAATATTTGTTAACAATGCAGGTACAATATATCATGGCGCAGTCGAAATGCTCGAACACCTACGTAATACTTTGAAAGAAATGCGTAAAATATATAATTTTTACTTTTGAAATAGTTACTTAAATCCGAGCTAATTAAATCAAATCTACACGAAATACAACATTTTAACAAGTTATAAAACACTAACATTAATATTAAACACATCGGGGGCTATAATTAAGAATTACTTTCGCTTTTTCATAGCGTTAAAACTCGAATTCAACATTGTTTTATGTGAATCAAAGTCTCTCGTGTACAGTGGCCTTTCTCTCAAAAGTGACAGTGACCGGTGACGTGACGTCGTGACGTCACCGAGGAAAATGGCCGCCATATACGTCACGTACGTTTACTACGTGCGGGAAATTTGTAAAAGATGGATTATCGGATATCATTTTCAAAGTTTGTGATATATCTACATTTATTGTTGCTTTCAACAATTATATTGCAGATTATTTTTTATTTGAATAGATCTGAAAATGTTACGCAATATTTCGAAATGACTTTTTATCCCCTTTTTTGTTCAAAACGACTTCAGGCTCAGACCATGGCTTCAAACAAAAGATTCAGAAATGACATTGGAACTTATGAAAAAGAAATCTAGAAAAAAGTAGTTAAAATAAAAGAGATTTAGGTGTTTTTTCGCAGCAGATCTAGGTCGCAATTGTAAAGACTTTGATCTTTGTGTGCTTGTGAACTGCGGTTTCACTGGAACAAACTTTGTCTTTTAAATACTGAGCAGGTGGCGAAGTACGTATACGAATTAATGTGGTGTGAAGAATTGAAGATGTTTTATTAAATATTTTGCACGGTCCCGCACTCACATAAAATATCGTATATTATGCTATCTATTGTGACTACTGTCGTTTTGTTTGTTTACACCCCATTATCCATGAACTTATCCGAATTTTTAAAAAAATTTACCATGATATACAATTAAGCGGAAGTTTATAACTGCTTTTTATCAGATAATTTTCACGGGAATAGGTAAACCAGCACGGCTAGTTAAATAATTAGCTCTAACATCATTAACATATTAAACGAGTCTACTTAAATTTAAATAAAACAATTACAGAGAATATCCTCGCGCAGCCTTCGGCGGGTTACATTGAAATCGGTTGAGCAATGTTCATTATGACGTTAGGGTTGCCAGCGAACAAATGACGGTTCTATTAATCAAAATTTTGACATTTGAATACAAGTTATGCTTTCGGAGGTTTTAGTTCAGCAAACTACGTAGTGCGCGTAGACGTTACCGGATACGTTGCTTTACTATTGTTGTTTTCAAGTGACTTCTAAAGTCAAAATAGTTTCTTAGTCGTATGTTTCTTGCTTGTTATATTAGTCATTAGTTGGTCATGAATGAATTTGAAAAATCCTGCGGAATAATAAAGGAGTAAGCCTGTATAATGTTCTATTTTTAAACAATTAAAAAAGGCCTGTTGGTAGTCAGGCTGTCCAGTTCAAAGTGAGAGTGAATTCCCGAAAAAGACACATACTTTTAGTTACGTTAGCATGGGAGCCGTTTCAACATACATTTGAAAAACACCCAGCCTCATTATGAACGATTACTAAAAAAAGTAGTAAGTTCGATTATGTTAGTGGCCAACCCTGGTGCCGGAGTTTTTAAAAGGCCTCCGAAATTGTCTATCGATGTAAAAAACCGGGACCGACAATATTACGTGACCCCCGAAGCACGGTAACACTCAGATAAAATTGCCACTAACTGCGAACCAAGAGGTAGGAGCCGAGCTGCACGTTGCTTAACAATCGGAACGAGCTAATTTCCCTTGGTCAAACTAAGCCACATACATATAACTAACCAATTAACAATATATTCAGCGCCTACTTATGACTAGTGTCCATTTTGAAACTCTTATGAAACCTTCTTTTGACAATTGTCAAAGCATCTCACGCAACCTTGGAGGTTAAAAGAGAGACGTATCTTAGAATAAGAGAAAATATTCGTGGCCTATTACGCCTATCAACGATGCCTAGGGTGATCAAAATCATGTGGGTATTAAACTGTAAGACAATCAAAATTACAATCATTTCAGAAACTCGTTTTATGTCCGTACTACTAGAGTCAAATACTTACTTAGAAGAGATTTGTGTAGTGTGTCAAAAAGTGTGATTTCAATTAGCTAAGTGTCCATTTAATGGACACATTTAGACTTCATACCATTCCGATCCCATTCAATAGCCCATCTCATTCCAAAATCAGTATTCAAATATGAATCAACTCTGATTTCGGGATAACAAACTTGGCCATCCAATACAAACATATTTTTGAAAAAGACTAGTTGCTCCTGAGAGTCCTGAGACTGGCGCGTTCAAACAAGCATCAAAACACTGAAAGTCTTCCGCTTCAGCAGTTCTTAAGCAAAGTCTAAAAGCAACTCGATAGCAGATTGTGGACCAAAGAGACGTTACCCGGACCGACCGTTATTCCTAGGAAGTACCAAAATGAAAATAAATACTCGTGAAATCGTAGTAACATCCCTTTTTTGTTTTATACATGTATCTGTTAAAATGTATTGCGATTTATTTTTCAAATATAAAATGTATTGATTTTAATTTTATTTTTATTATTTAATATTGAACGACTCCGCATTTAAATATGTTGTTATATTTTGCTGAATATTAAATAAAAACTAATCATATTTTAATATTAAAAATATTTGAATCGATATATAAATCAACGTAGGTTGTCACACGTTGTCCGCGCGGTGCGCGTGCGCGTGCGCCGCGCCGTGACCTCAATCATTGGCCATTTTGTTTTATTTAATGTATCAATATTAATTAATTTATTCTCAAATATACTCTATAATATTAATATAACTGCGTACATCCCTATGTATGTATTATACTTTTGTTAGTTTGTTTTTATTTTTGAGAACCCCTACATTTTTCATGTGTTACTGTTAACGAGTCATTGCAATAAATAAGTAGGTCAACACAATTGGTAAGTACGTATTTGAAGAAACACCAAAATAGTATTTGTAATGATATAAACGTTCTCCTTGAAACTCCGCGCTCTAAGGTTCAACAGATCATAAAAATATACATACTCGTACTGTATTTAAATTACTATTATCAGATTGTAAGGATCGTTAGTAATTTTTAAAAGTTAATTACATTTTAGTGGTTACCTCGAGCACCGTCGACACAAGTGTGAGTTTGATTGTTTCAGTTAAAATATCTAATTATACATATTATAGGGAAGGTCAGAGAGTCATTGTTTCAAGCTATGAATACGTAGAGACCAGATAGATATTGTGAATAGCATTGGTTAGTTCTGGTTGTGTGAAAAACTGGCCCAGCGAGGTCGCCACATCACTACCACCGGAGCCGAGCTCACATGAGCGCGGAGTACTCGCATGAGCCTCCGGTGAGGCCGGCCGACTTCACCTCAGATTAGACTGTCAGTTACCTACCTCCAACCGCAATGAAGTCATACGTCATCTACACACGGTTACTGCATGGGAGATACTCACCGACACCCGAACCGATCCGCATCAGCACGGCCACCACTGGCTGAACCCAATCGACTCAGCTATTCGAGAATACAAATGTAATTTATCATCCTAAATTATAAATGATAAAAACCTCCAACTAATTCAGCATTAACGACCGAAGGCCGCCACACATCAATATTTATTTATTAGGTAACTAGCCAAGTGGCCGTATGTATGTAACGCCCATTGCGCGGTTTTGCGCGACCTAAAAAAGTTGCATACCTCAAATTTTGACAGCGCGCGAAAACGTTACTAATGCACAAAATGGCGGCACGATGAGCCGGAGGTGTTGCGCAAATGTGCGAACGTAAGTTCTGCTCGGTGTATTATTTATTGATTGTTGGAAAACAATGGCGGGCGCTCGTGGCAGTGAGTCAGTGGGTCAAGGGTGGGCTGGCCTAGTTACCGACCGCCTTGCGCCGAAATTCGCGGCACTTTGCGGACTCAATAGTTGCTAGCCTCATCCACTAGAGAGGGGCTCCGCGCTGTTTTGCAAAATATATTTGCATGTTTGATATTTTAATGATTTAATTAGATATTATTTAGTTATTAATTCCTTAAACTAACCTACATAGAAGGTCAGTTAATCGTGGTTTTTTTTTTTAATTGGTATTGATGTGTTAATAAATTATCTATCGCGGTCATTAATTAATTGGTAATGGTGAGTTGACAGGGAAAGTGTATCGGTCGGCAGGCCGCAGGCCCGTGCGAGTGCAGCTTGTAGGTCAGAGCGGCATATCCTCGAAATATGACCGCCAACGAATATAGGCCACCTGTCAAGGTCCCGCACCTTATCATTTTGATTATATAATTCGTGAATTAAAGTAAAACTTTGCACTCGTTACGGTTTGTTAAGTAAACATTTGGATTTCTTTTTGTTTGATTTATTAAAAGGAAGTAGAGTTGTGTGCGTTATTAATTAAACTGCACCAAGTATCTAGGGGAAGGGTTTACCTCAGAACATGCTGCAAATCAATTTAAAGTAGTTTTTGGTTAGCTAGCTTTAGTCCAAGTGATACCTCCTCATAAGTATCTGATACTTTTTAATGTCAACGTTGACTTATCAACTCTATCTACACTAAGAATATATAAAGATTAGGGTTCACACATAAAACTACGAGCCCTGTATGATATACCTTGGTGGATAACAAGCACTATGTAAGTAGAATATACATACTACCTTCGTATATAAAAGTAATTAATTTAAGTCTAAATAGATAATGAATGTAGTATAATTAAGCAACTTCCAATGGATCTGAGAAGGTCGGGATATTCTGCCTTGGTTCTGAGTACTAAACTATAGTATCACTATTATTTAAATACATACCTACTTAGGTTGTTTTATTTCAACTACTTAAAATGTATCGTGCAGCTCGCCTAATTAGATGGATGGACGATAGTGGCATTTCTGTCTGAGCGCTACCGTGCCTATAGTACTTGTCAGACTCTGTCAGAGGCCTTTAGGCACTCTAAAAACTTCGTCATCCGGGTTGGCCGAACTTACTTAAAAGTATTATAAGTTTTATTTACAATATTATAATGCACCTTCCGTCAAAACATATTGAATGTTGTTCTAAACAAACTGTATTAAAATATTAGGAAGGTAGGTACCGTCAACCTTCTATTTAGATAATATATATTTGAATATGTAAAGTTTAGAATTCCTTTAAATAAATGTATAAACTTTCACTATTAAAACCATAAACAAGCAAATTTTTACATTGATGAATTCGAACAGTAATGTCCCATCACTAGCCGCCCACTGGCATTGAGGCGTCACCTTACGTAAACCAAGTTTAAGGTCGCCTAGATACAACCTCCTAGGTAATGTGGTGTTAAACGTGCTTATCTCGCGCCACTCGCTTACTACACCTACACGACACGACATACAGAGTTACCTTTACAAATTGGGAGATTAATGAGCTTTCAAAAAGATTTAGAGCGCACACGAAGTGGGTAGGCCTCGGAGGGAGTTACGAAGTATCAGTTATATGTTTTATATAAAGAGCAACTTTTGAAATTTAAGAATTTGACAAGAGCACTTTGCATTTTATATGATGTTTCGGCACATTTTGAGGAGTTGTTTAGGAACTTTTAATTTTTAGTATTTTCAGTTCTATTAGCAGCCGCTTCTTTCCATTTGTGTCGCTCAGCGCCTCTAGCGGACACTAATATGAACTAACTGGGCATGGCTAATGATTGTATTCAAATAAACACACTCTTGTATTTATAATAAGTACATGAACATGTATTCGATATACTTGTTTTAATATTTGACCTTATTTACGAAACGAAACAAGTTACAGCTACAAGTGTGGTGTGAATGGAATGCGGGTAGGTAGTGCAGCATAATATAATATAGGTGACAATGTCGAGAGCGTGGCCCGAGGGGACCGCACTCTGCGGCGCGAGGACGGGCTTAATGTCACGTACCGATGCCCAAATAACTAGCATACGCCCACAAAATGATATTTAATACCAACCTGATGCAAACCACCGCTTTTACTGCCCTTGAATATACATAATGACAGCAAAAACACCTCATGGCTTCACTACGCCGATATGGCAGTAATTAACCACATCTGAATCACTTCAAGGTGAATTAATTTAATGTATTTTAGTGCCAAAACTGTACAGTTTTGCAACTGCGCAGTAAAAAAGGTAAATTTTATTATACTCAATCGTTACTCATTTTCGAACAACGCCATCTGTTGTTGAGTAGCGATACTAAAAGTAGGTGTCTAGGCAATACTATTGATACAACTCTTTTATGCGTTAATTATCATAGAACAATACACAGTGAAAATGGATGACCCCGACAAAAATTTAATCAGTGTTCTTTGTCTGGGACCGAAAGGCTCGGGTAAAACTACATTGTTGAAGAAGCTGCAGGACGCCGAAGGTATAGACTACACCTACAGCCCTGTGCCAACGATAGGCACAAACATCTACGATGTTCATTACCTAAACAAACATGGAAAAAAGCAAATGTTGACCATAAGGGAAATAGGAGGTGAAATGGCAACCTTATGGAGAAATTATTTGGAAGGAATTGAAAAAGTAAGTGTGTGGAATAATCTTTACTTTAAAATAACTTCTTTGTTATTAAAGGTTTCTCAATCCTTGATAATATTTTGATAGAATTTTCATGATTGCAAGGTATTTTAGGACTAATGTAGATTTTTTATTTTCAGGTAATTTACGTAGTAGACACCTCAAATCTGTGTCAAATCTCGGCAGCTGCAGTTCTACTTTACACTTTATTAGCAGAACCAAAACTGAAAAATGCAAAAGTAAGTGTTAATTGTTCTCATTACGATTACATTTTTCAATATTATGTTTATTAAGTTAGAGTTTATAAATAATTAAATTATTGCTTCAGTCACTATAAATTAGATGTCTTCATTCGTAGCCACCAGATGTCACTACTGGTCACTACTAAACTTTTTATAACATTTTTTGTCCTAAGTACTATGTATTGTTTACATTCTAAAATAAATTATTTACTTTCAGTTTATGTTGGTGCTAACAAAAATGGATGCAGCTTACAGACAAATGCGCAATGAAGCGTTATTGATGTTGCAGTACGCTAGACTGAAAGCAGAACTTAAGAATGCACCAAAGTTACTCGAAGCCTCACCCCTTACTGGAACAGGCATTGATGAGTTAAAAGCGTTCTTGGCGGAGTCTTCGAAACCCAAAGCAGTTACCATGAAAGTTATGTAGATTATCCATTGGCATTATTAAATTATACAGTGTTAATTAGTAAAATTATAATTTTCCGTGTAACGAAAAATCATTTCAGAAAATTCCAATCGGCTCCGTAATATTTATAGCATAAACCTTCTTTCCTTATCTTTGGTCGTAAAAACATATTTTATCTTTCGTTTTCATTACTGCAATAATGCTTAAAGTCATGCATGGTACTTTTACAAGTACTGTCAAATTATTTGACAATTGACATTGACAAAAAATTAAAAAATCGCAGAATTTTTATTTCTGTTCTGTTACGCTTTGTTATTGTTTACATTGCTTATTTGGAAAAAGTCGTGAAAATTGTGTGAAACATTGATTTATTTTAACTATGGATGTTTCTAAACTATGTCGGGGTTGTATGAAAGAAGTAGCATCATGGGAAAAGGAGAATTTCTACACGAAAGCTGTAGAAATGTTTTGCTTCTGCACCAATATCAGAGTACGTATTTTCCTAGAGTTTTTAGAAAATATGCAGCCTTGTTTCGGTTGAAAACATGTTCAGGCTTCTCCTGCCAAATCAGTCAAAGGGGAGATAATGTAACGCCAGATAAATTGTTTGTTTTTCTGTAACGTTCAATTATTGGAATAGATTTCGATACAACAATTAATCGAATAAGAATCTTATGGAAATATGTAATAAATAAAAGCATTTAGCTTTTCATTACGTGTAGACCTAGCTTTAAGTCTGTGTTTTAGTGATTGATATCTGTACACTACTAATATAATAAAGCTGAAGAGTTTGTCTGTTGGAACATGCTAATCTTAGAAACTACCTATCCAATTTGAATAATTCTTTTTGAAGTGGATAGCCACATTCACCGGGAGGTTATAAGCTATTTTTCATCCCGAAATTTCCACAGGAACAGACTCAAAGGGCACTGCTAGTTTTAAATAATATAGCAGCACCCCGCGGTTTTACCCGTGTACCCGTTCCCGTGGGAATTTCAGGATGAAAAGTAGCCTATAACCTTTCCGTTGAATGTGGCTATCCATTACAAAAATATTTTTTAAATCGGACCAGTAGTTCCTGAGATTAGCGCGTTCAAACAAACTCTGAAGCTTTATAAATTAGTATAGATTAAACTTTTGCTAATGTATTATGGATCAATTTGATACCTTTTTAATATTATCAGATGATTTCAATTGACTTAATAAATCGAGAGAACTGTGATGCAATAGAGTTAATGCAATAACTAATTCAACTTTACAGATAACAGACGAAGACAGGCTTCCAAAGCAGTTCTGTTATGATTGCATCATCAAGATAGAGTCCTCGTATACATTCATCACTGAAGCCCAGAAAGTTAATGTATCGTTAAAGAACATCATCTCCAGGAACACCAGCGTGATCGTCCAGCCGGAACCAAAGACTACAGACATGAAACTGACACTCCCAGACTACAAAATATGCAGTGTCATAGAAAATGATAATAGACAATACAATAGTCTACAAAAAGAAAATGAAACAGATAATGTTATCGAGGAGGAAATTACTGATGATGTAGCAAATAAAGTTGATAATCAATTGGTTATGATTAAGGAGAATAGTGAAATAAGTTGTTCGGAATGTAATAAAACTTTTGTGTCTAAGACATGGTTTGAGAAGCACATGCAGAATGTACATAAAGGCTTGAAGTATAACTGCACACATTGTCCTAAGAGTAAGTATGTAAGTTCATTAATGTACTTTCAGATCAAGTCTTGAAACACTGGCACAATGTGCCTGCGAAAGGTGCCTTTCGAACAGAGGTTTGCTATGCTATACTACTTTAATACTTTGAATATTACTGATAAATATGAAACATAGCATAGTGTAGCTTGTGGTAAGGTACCCAATGATCAAAAAGATTTTCATAATTTTACTTGAGTCAATTACCTTTTGCTAATATCCACTGTTAATGCCATTTCAGAATTCTCCCGCCCATCACAGCTGGCAGACCACATGCTATCTCACTCTGATGAGCGCAAGTTCGCTTGTAGCACTTGCGGTAAGCGCTTTAAGCGACAGAAGCAGTTGTCGGTGCACGTGCGAGCGCACAAGGATGTGAGGCCGTTTACTTGTGATTTGTGTTCAGCGAGGTATGTACAAAACTATATAACCTGGGGGATTATCAATTGTGTATCAATGGAATCTCTATTGTATCTCGATTATTTTAGTATAAAGTTTGGTATTCTGCATGGCTCAAAATGTGCCAAAGTATTCTTGATTCAATTGACATTCCAATGGTATGCAATTGATTTGTAGCTAGGTAGATTGCTTAATTTCTAGTTTTACTAAACCTTCATTGAAACATGCTTTTATGTAGAACTAACCCTTTCCAGATTTAAAAGTAAGAGCATCCTGAAGAGCCACCTGCGAGTGCACGCCAATGACAAGCCATTCTTGTGTTCTTTCTGCGGATGGAGCTTTGCTCATGGTATTAACAAACACTGCTTTCATTTCCCACTATTATTTATAGCAATTCTTTTTTAATTGAAACCGCATTTCGATATAGTTTACTTTGATCTGACGATTGAAGAAGTAAGACTATTTAAAAGCAAATATCCTACTATGAAAGTATATTTAGAAAATTATTATTAAACAATGTTTATCTGTAAATTACGTAGTTATTTTCAAGTCAAAATGAATAGTATTTGCATAACACCTATATGCAATCTTGTCTAACACTAGGAGCTTGCAGCGCATTTGTAGGCGTTGTGCTCATCTATAAAAGAAAGTCGTGTTAGTTACATTTATAAATAAAAATGAATCGCTGATTGTGTTGCTAAGCGCACATCTCAGAATCTTCCAATTGGATTCGAATAGGTAATTGTTTCGCTGCTAGTTTTGAATATTGTCATAGATATAATTTTTCACTAAAAGCCTATTCTTCCCCAGCGGGTAACCTGAAGGTGCACATGCGGCTGCACACGGGCGAAAAGCCGTTCGCGTGCGCGTGCGGGTTCCGCGCCGCCGCCGCCTCCAACCTGCGGCGCCACCAGCGCGCGCACGCGCCGCAGCGCTCGCACCTCTGCAACCACTGCGGCAAGGGATTCAATGATGCCAGCAATTTGGTTAATTTCCTTTTTATATGAAACCATTTTCTATTCAAACAGGGAAAAAACTAAGTTTATCTTGGTTCATTGTTGCCTGTCGTGTCCATTAAGCTTCGTTCAATGAACGTTCGACTCGAACAGAAGTTCAGTTGGCGCAAGGCAAAATATGTCAGATCTAGATCAGCTGATATTAATCCTTACTGCCGCGCTAGCCAAACGATACGTGTGGCTGCCGCGCGTACCAAAGCAGATAACACGTGGATTTGCCACGCGAAACGTGTAGGCAATATTCATTAATAATTAGTTTCGCTCAATGCTCGCTCTGCTGACCTGCTCTCCATGCCCTGTTAGATGTACTACATTTGATGCAATCACTAGCCAAAATCTGACTGGGACACATA
The DNA here is from genome assembly GCA_963082685.1 of Cyclophora albipunctata. Classification (NCBI taxonomy): domain Eukaryota; kingdom Metazoa; phylum Arthropoda; class Insecta; order Lepidoptera; family Geometridae; genus Cyclophora; species Cyclophora albipunctata. The sequence continues at coordinate 338,207 of OY720113.1, read as the reverse complement.
AAGAAGAAGCTCAATTCTCTGGTTAGCTAAGGTTTGCTCTGTACGTCTCTCTCTCTGTAACATGCGTCCCCGGCAGGCGCGGCACCGGCGCACGCACACGGGCGCGCTGCCGTACTGGTGCGGCTCGTGCGGCGCGCGCTTCGCCGACAGCTGGAAGCGCAGCTCGCACCTGATGCGCGCGCACCGCCACACGCTGGCCGACCTGCCGCGCCTCCGCCCCGACCGCCGCCTCGCCGCCCACTCCTGAACTACTTACGGTTCGACTACTTGGAGATATGTTTCTGCCGTTTTAGTTAGTAACTACGATGTTTCCGTGAGTTTGCTGACGTAATCTGGACGCTAATATAAGTATATGCTAGCTAAGTTAAGACGTTGTAAATTGCCATTAATTAATGTAAAAATATCTTCATCTGTCTGTTTTGTGTTGTGATAGACCTCAACATAGGTTGAATTAATGAACGAAGTATACATATACCAAAGTATTGTATTCTAGTCATATTTTATTACAAGTATCTAGTCTTATGTCAAGCGCTACTAATTAAATAAAACTACAATTATTGTAAAATACATTTATTTTTTTCCTATTACAATCTAAAGCTCATAAATTGTTGGCCAATACTACAACACATAATATTTAGCATATTGGAATAAAACAAGTACTATTTTCTTGTAAATTAACCGCTGAAGAATTTGGGGTATTCATTTTAAAAAGCACCATTCGCACCAAATGGCCTCCGAATTACTTCTATCTGCTCTCAGAGCGACATCAAATATTTAAACATTAATATTAATTTGTCTTATTACAACTATACTTTAAACATAAGGGCTCTTGGAAGAAGGATCACAACTAGAGAACTTGGAAATAGTTTATACATTTTTTAAATGATTTTTGTCCTAATAGTGCGACAAAATACGATTTGTGTATCTTCGACAATTTTCATTTGCTTTAACTTTAATTATCTACAATCGTACAGGGCCCTCGCCCACGTCAATATTTGTAGTTGACACAGTATGGTTAAGTCCACTGTGTTAGTCTCGACCAAAATATACATTGCCGAATATTAATATTGTTTTTAATTTCCCTGTAATGCCATTCAATGTGGACTCACCCGCACCATGCATTTGTGAAATTATATTCAATTTCCTTAACTTGAGGCATAACATAATTATATGATTAGATTAGACAACAATATTATACATTTTTAATGAATCTACAAGATTTTCAATAAAAGTATGGAAGTTGTGATTACAATATTGTCGCTACATCTTATAACAGTGTATAATAAAGATCCTATCATGAAACATTAAAAGCAACATTTAACTATATAAATATGTTTGTTTATTTGAAGACTCCGCTCAGCATAAAGAATTTAAAACTGTAAACGTTCTTGAAACTAGTACTTTACAATGAACATGAATATAGAAATTCAGTCAGAGTAAGAAACATGGAGCTAGAGTTCAGGGTAAACATTACATCTAGTTTTGTACAATTATGTTTCAGATTGATAGTTCACCAAGGAAGTTCCGTTGCTGTGCTCCAGTACTTTCATAAACTAACCAATGTGATCTAACTATCTATTGCGAAGACTTGTTCTACTTCAAAAGTTCACATCAGTTGGTTGTCTTTTCGATCACTTTACCATTGAATAAGAGATTCAAGAGTAACGCCAAGTGATTGCCATTCTTTGTGCTGATCAATGGGCTCACAATGAGACAATATATGAAGTTCGTTCCAGAGTACATGTGTGTAGCGAGTTCAGACGGTGAGCTGCACGTTCTGCACGATGTTGGTCCATTCCACCTTGCTGGGCACCAAGTAGAACGCCGGCGCCACCTTCTGACCGCACGGACACTTGCAGCCTGCGGGACGAGACATGGCATTTAAGAAGAAAATCTTTAACGGATCAGAGGAATTTTAACCAAAGAGAAAAAGATTGTGTAATCATCTATAAGTCCTACTAGAGAAAAGTGAATAGCAATATTTAAGTCTCCTTATTTGTGAGATTAAACATGTGCTTTGTATTATCAGGTGTCCTGCCATGTTATCTATTTTTAACCTTTCCGTTAGGAATTAAAAACCTTCATCTTGAATGTGGTTCCAATTCAACAATATTTATTGATTGAATTAAGAGATAGTTTTAGCCTCGAATAGAAAGGAAGATGAAAAAGCAGTATTTGATTACCCATAAGCCAGTTGAAGCTGCCGATCTTGTTCTGGCACTTGGGGCAGTGCAGCTTGCCGTCGGGGCGCGAGCTGACGCCGCCCATCCACTGCAGCGGCTCCACGAACCACATCGCGCGGCACAGCGGCTCCGCCGAGTCCGCCGCGCAGATATCTGCGTCCACCAGGTTCTGTTCCGTGTAGCCGTCTAGTAGCTGGAATGTTATGTTCATGTTATGGTTAATGTTAGGTACGTAGTATTTGGAGTTGTATGGTGAGGAACGATGTAGGGGGTAAGTTGTATGTGTGTATGTTTGTTTGTGGTGATAGAAACATTGGCCGTAACAAATGTATGTAGCATAATTTATGGATAAGGTATAAAGTATAAAGAACCCTATGCGTAGGCGTTTAAGGGTAGTCTGCGTAGAGTCCAGCCCGTGGACGCGTCACCTGTTCGTCGGGGCTGTCGCGCGCGGCGAGCGCGGCGAGTCTCTGCAGCAGCAGGTCGCCGCCGCCGCCCGCGCACGAGCGCTCCGCCGGCACGCTCGCCACCGGCCGGGACACTGCCGTGTACACATACATCAGATACTTTTTAAATTAATGGCTAAAGCAACTGAAGCTTTCCACGGTCTTCATCAGAGAGACCCAGTCAACGACTTATGCCAGTCGTTTATGATTTCATAATCTGTATGAGTGTGATCACCTTTCCTGGCGCGGTCAAGCCTGACGTCCCTGGGCACGTGCGGCAGCAGGTTGTGCCGCGCGGCCAGCACGCGGCGGCAGCGCCGGCAGCGCAGCGCGCGCGCCGCCGGCCGCTCGCGCGCCACGCCCGGGTCCGCCCGCACCAGCTCCGAGAACGACTGCGGCAGGATCTTCACTGCAACAGCCCCAACTCATCATACAGACTCACCGCTAACCACTTCCTGGACATTACCTGGACGCAACTATACATAAGCCATGACACTTTAGGCTTTGATCTTGACTACAAATGTCCAATTGTGAATATAGAGCCAATAACTAAGCTCTCTGACTTCAAGATACAACTTCCTGGTACATTTAAAATTCCTTCTACTTTAAACTAAAAAAAAGATTAGCATAATCAACAAAACATCATGTAAATAAGGAACGAATTATTAGAATGGCCCAATAACATTTTAAAGTCAATTATGTGAAAATTGGATAACATCATCAATGTAACAAGCAAATAAGAGCTGTTATTGCACTCTTATCCCCGTGTTACATTGAGGATGCTATAAGAGAGATCATGAAACAATTACCTAAACCCTAAATAAAACTGCCCTTCACCTTGTTTGAGCTTCTGGCCGGCCATCTTGAGACGAAACTGCTTGAACCGAGGGTCCTCTTTGTTGATGACGTAGCCCATGTGTCCAAACAGCTTCAGCTGGGCAATGAACCCCAGGTTAGGCCCAATGAACCTCCTCTTAGACTTGACTAAGGAGAATGCATCATCAAAGCAGAAGCCATACTTCTCCATGATGTATGCTATCACTACTGCTGCTGAACGGGATACTCCAAAGTAACTGAAATGATGATTTATAAAAAATATCTATTACAATACAAACAACAGTACCCACCAGCTATAACCAAACCAATGCTCTATCAAATCCCAAGGGATTTGATAAGTCTTATCCAAGGATAAGACTAGATTTTTGGGATAAAAGAAGTTCTTGTGAATTAATAGGTCTAATAGTGAATTATGCATGAAAATCAATTGAGGAGTTGGTTAATTTTACAGTAACAGACACAGATATAGGTAGGTCAGTTATAAGCTCTAAAAGTTTACCCAAGGTCAGTTCAAACTCACCAATGAACTAGAACAGTGCCATCACTATCTATCGCTTGTTTAATGTACTTGTTGGTCTCCGGGAGCTGGGATATCAAGTCTTCTTTAGGGACATCGGCCACTGAAATATAAAATAAATATACCCGGACAAATTCACTCACGGTTAATTAGACCCAAACTGAGCTATGAGCTTGTAATATGGAATCTAACTAACTGATACTACTACATATACATACACAAATACTTTATAAGAATAGGTATATAAATTAATTCATAACAGAGGAGAAAGAGTCACATCTTGTTACCTTAACCTCGGTGTAACATTAGCTACATTCTTTTATTAATGTTTGTACTTTTTTCGTATTGCATGATACTCACATTTAACAAACCTAAAATCAAAGTGTCCCCTGTCGAGGATACTGCGAGGAAGAGGCACCACATCCACTGTGAGGACATGAGTGATCTCCAGGCGCTTCAGGGTCTCGTAGTCTCTCGCACAGGCTAAGTTACCTGCACATTAAGACAAACATACATGCCTTCAGTGCCGAAATATGTTATTAAACAATTAAATAGAGTTTTTGAGAATTACTTTTTCATACATATGGAACGGTCCTACGTACCTAAATATAGGCCATCGTCGATGTAATCAACACTGATGTCCAAATTATCATCATGAAAATCGTCCTGCGAATCTGAAGCATGGATCACAACATCCGCCACTTGTTTCGACATTTTATCCAGCGAAGTAAAGGTTATAAAATGAAAGTAAATCGGTCACGCACTACAGTCCCGCTTCATTTACAAGATTTAGGCTCACTAGCATGAAAAAGTATTGTTTCCGTATTTTAAACAAAATTATACCAATCTGGAACTGGAAACAACAACTGGAAAATCAATACTTTTGTGACATTCTCACACAGTGTGATAGTGTGATATTGACATATTTATGAGATTTGATTCCGTTTTTCGAGTATCTAAGTTTTAAACCATTTTAACAACAATTTGTGTTTAATCAAACAAAAATAAGACGAGAACTACCAAACGGTATGTATTTAAATTTAGAGCATTTTAATTTTTAACTTTAAAGATCAATAATTTAGTTAGATTTTTTTTATTATATTTTATATCTCCCGCGTTTTTTTCTGTCAAACTAACTGATAAGTGATAATAGTGACATTGACGTTAGTGAATTCTTACTGACATTACACAAAAAACGTCAGTAATTGGAAAAGACGACCATGGATGTATATTATGCACTGACCTCTCTATAATAATACAATACTAATTAATGTTTTTACCTCCACGACTCAAGTGTTTTCATACTACCCACATTTCAATATACTCGTAGTTTTGCTGACATTAACTTTGTCAGTAATAAGCTTTCTTCAGAATTTGTTTAACAAACACGTGGAAAATTATTTATAAAAAGTATGAATCATAATTAATTTAAACGATGTACGTGCATCACGGAAACTTCAGAAAGATACAATGTGTACTTCATTTCGTTAAAATTTTCGCTTTATTTCAGACTGCCATTGTATAGGTCTGGTTTTGTAATAGCTGGTAGCACGGTAGCACGAACAATAGGTAGCAAGTAGGTTTCTCCATGGAGTCACGGGCCACGCACGGCATTTTTTCGCGGAAATACCTACAAATCATTCATGTAGATACATGACAAAATTACACATACTTCAGTAGGTTATTAGTAAAGTACGGTACCTATCTATACAAATGTTATAAAGAGGTGACATTTATTTGCTCAGAATACAGAATAACCAGAACCCGTGAGCGCGCATAATACTGTAGCTACTCAAACTAGCCTTAAATAGTGTAGTTTGATGCGCAACCGATCAGTCACTTTGTGACCGTCGGAACGCGCTAACGTGTTTTACCCGTGACCAATTTCACGAAACTATGCCGTCTTGTGTCATTCCTACCTGTAAAAATGCTGTGGGTCTGAAAAAGAAACAGGATGGGATCACATTTCACGTGTAAGTATCGCATTTAGGTATCGTCTTATTTAAATATTTAATTATTTTCTCAGATTTCAATTGTCATAGAGAGTGATGCGTCAATCTATGCTAGTGTTGCCAATATAAGAGTTTTGATTTACCCTTCTTTTTATTACCTTTTGAGGGCTTTAATTCGTTGTAGAATATTAATAAGTAATATAATAAAAAATAACCAACTTGAAAAAAGAAAGTATAAAGCGTAAGTGCGGCTCCTATGTACCTAACCTAACAATCCTATTAAATAGTAAGTATGTTAGTCTATAGGATTTCTAAACAAATTTTTGGTGTGCGTGTGAGGTAGAAGGGGAGAGGGGGAGCGGGTATAAAATTATGTTTCTATATTAGCCATCTTAGATAGTGAAAAATTGTAATTGGCCCTAAGTTATTATTCTTTTTTTATGTAACTCTTGTACGGTCAGCCAAATATGTGGTCTACCACCCTACGGTTGAGATTCATTTGAACGTCATGAAACAACAAGGTCAATTTTAAACGTCATAACATAATTGTGCATAGAAAAGTCAACCTTAGCGATCGTTACATCTCGCAGAAACTTTTGTCAAAAGTGGTAGACCACTTTCTTGGCCGACCGTACCTAGCTGTAAGTTTTCCGAATACTTTAAAATAAAATAAAATAAAATAAAAATATATAATTTTTCCATCACCCGATAAAAGTGTGCAAACATCCACCTTAACACCGTGTTTTATTTAATATACCTATCTATTTCTTGAGATAATCAGGTAGGTACATAGTTATAAAGAAAAGGACAATTTTTATTCTATTATCATATTACCTCCGAAACTCCCAAAATTTACCCCAAAAATGGGCAAATAATGCGAGAGCTAACAACACTACGCGAGGGACTTTGTTCTGTTTTTGGACACAGCGTGTAGCTTGTAGGTAAATACATTTGAATGCTACATCTAGTACTTTCTATAATCTAAGTTTATTTGTTTGTTTGTATGTTCGAGCTTATCTCGGGAATAACCAGCCCGCTTATTGAATAATTCTTTTTGCAATGAATAGCCACATTTAACGGGAAGGTTAAAGGCTATTTTTTCAAGGCCAAAATTCGGGATCGAGCACAACGCGGGTAAAACCGCGGTATGCTGCTAGTTTACAATATTAAATGATATCGGGAGTGGATAGGTATATACTTATTTATATACATGAAGTGAGTAGGCTCCGGGCTCCGGGCACTAACCTACTCTAACTTAGGTATACTTACTTTTTTAGTAGGCACTGTAGGTCTTTAGTTATTCTAGGAAAAAATAAATAACCTACTTATTTATGTATTTCAATGTTCTGTATTTGCATACAAACAAAAATATTTGTATAATGAAGAGAGAAATGACACTGTAGCCAGCGATAGGTACTTCCCATGTACTTCCTTTGTTCGCCGTCACAAATATGTTAACGAAACGTTATAGAGAAAGTAGGCATAAACAATTCTGCTTACCTTGGTAACCTAAATAGGACCTAATAGTATTACAAAAGACAAATTAAAATAATGGAACTGTTTTTCATAACACCTTATTCGATCATTGACTGAACATCTATTCGGTCACAATAGCCGGAAATATTACGTCACGAAAATGCGGACGAATTGACAGCCCTCTTTCTGATGTCGGCTAAACACCGTCGAAACCCGACTAACATTCTATATAGCCAATAAAATCAAACTTTCTACATAAAGTTATGTATTTTTGCATATCATTGCTCCTAGTGAGTCGACCATCACTGTATTGTATAACAGTATGATTCGACTGTCTTGGTCCGTTTGCGCAACGCGTCACGTGGTCGCGACAATTAGCCGTTTCAACATCTTCAACATTGACCTATGCTATGGTTTCAGAGCCCAGTTGGTGGACGGTTATTATCTCGTTACCCAATTTTTAATTAAAAAAACTAGGTAGGTGGATTTAGGTTGTAATTAGTGTAAACTGTAAAATCTGTTAATTAATAAACATGAGTTTACAACCATGTTACAGCGAACATTATTTAAGTCTGCAGTGCAAGATATTGATCTATCTGCTTTGTTTGTTTTCTAGATGGGGAACGATACCATCGAATTAATGTATTTTGTTCGAGAAATCTATTTTTTTCGTGCAATAAAGTAGTTATGTATGCATGTAATTTCAAAAAGGTCAGTGGTCCCTGGTGTCGGAGGTTTTTAGACCGCCTAGAGGCCTCCGACACGGTCTGACGATTGAAAGCCCCGGGACCGACTGCTTGTCGGGCCCTCCGGAGTACGGCAGGGCCGTTAGTAGCAATGTAGATAGGTAATGATGGTTATATTTATAGGTAACTAGCAGCGCCCCGCGGTTTTACCCGCGTTGTGCCCGTTCCCGTGGGAATTTCGGGAATTTTTTACATAAAAACCTTCCTCTTGAATCACTCTACCTACTCGTATTACAAAAAACCGCATCAAAATCCGTTGCGTAATTTTAAAGATTTAAGCATAGAGACAAACAGACACGAAACAGAGACGACTTTATTTTATACTATGTAGTGATTATTTGTGTTAGATTAATAGGTAATTATTTGTGTTATGTATAAGGATTCTTTGTTAAGTTTAGTCTTTGTCGTTGTTGTGTGACAGCACGTTCAGCCCTCTATTGTGTACCGTTGCTTAACGCCGACCGATCGGTGTCAATAGGCGAGGTCCACACTCCGCGTGATGTAAACGAACCTTTGGACCCGCGCCGCTAACCTTGGACTCTGCCTTATGTAACGAGAGTTATTAGCCGAGCAGTACGCCCCGTCATATAGAATGGTATTCGTACGTGGGGGTTTCCACTAATTTCCTAAAAGTTGCTAAATATTTCGAGATACTGCTTATTATGAATTTGAGTTATGAGTAATGTTGGAATTTAAACTTTATATTTTTTAGTTTCGTCAATGTTGGGTAACGTTGCACGGGCTCTGCTAACCGCCGGTGACTCGACACATATCAGTTTAACGGCTAAATACTTTTTAGGATTCCGTAGGGGTAAAACAAAAACAAATAACTAAGACAGTCCGTCTGTCTGTCCATCACCAGGCCGTATCTCAAAACTCTGTAAACCGTGATAGCTAGACTCGTGCGATTTCACAGTCTGTTGCCGCTACCGCTACGACTATACGAAAAACAATATAAAATAAATATTTCAAGGAGGCTCCTATACAACAATCATGATTCTTTGCCGTCATTTTTAAATAGTACGGAACCCTTCGTGCGCGAGTCGGACTCGCATTTGGCCAGTTCTTTTTTAAGATTCTGCTCATCAATGAAACGGAAATTGAAAAGAGACAAACCGAAGGACAGGTTCTTAATTTTGTCGTTTTTTATGTATGTACTGACACCGATTACTTATCTTGAAATATTTTGATGATGCTTGATGCTGACGCTGAGTATTTTATTTCACTATTATCAAGTATTTCTATACTCACTTACTAACTACTTGCTCACTTGTTGAGAGATTTGTTGCACTCTTACAACACATTAATGAGCATTTTTACGCAGTGTAAAAGCACCAGTAAGTATTATTGCCTAATACTTATTATTACTTAAAGTAGAAAGAAAGATACAAATTACCGGTAATAGCCGGCTATTAGTCCCACAATATCGGCGCGCGGCGGATCAGAGTGACGGCTGCAGCTGCATTGAGGGCACACACTTTCAGACTCACTCGTTTCGACTATCTTTCTTAATCACACCAAATTGGGAACAACATGTTACGTCACGAGTACTTTCGTAGCACGCGCTTACCTAGCTGCCATTACCTTCACTGCACACGATAAACCACTTTATCTTAATTTTATTAAGGTATATTTTAAGTCCGTGGTGTTCGACTGCATTGCTGCAATATGAGGAAAATGGCGATGTTCTGATTTGTGTATGAAACCTGAAATGTGACGCCACGATCTAATACAGATATATCTGTAGTGGCAATAAACTTCGTGCCGCAATCGGCGAAGATTGTAAATCGGTTAATCCTATGTCGAGACTAAGCCACAACACACACGACACATACCCTCAGACACGTACTCTAGGTAAACGTAAATCGTTAGGCACCTGCACAGCAGAGCACAGCTAAGATACACGTCAAAACAAAGGGTTTGACTTGGGGTTCTCTTCTCTGGAGGCTTGCCTCTATTTCTATATGAATAATAGTGATAAAATATAGAAAATATGCTGTCTTTAAGGTTCTTAGTCCTTAGGCAGTGCTCTATTTTCCTACAAACCTTTGTGATCAATTTTCAATGTATCTTTGATATACATGTATACTAATATATCAAAGTGCTTTATAAATCTAAAGTAGGTAAATAATTAGTAGGTATGTCATTCAATGACTTAAAAATTAGGTAAGCTTTTGATCGCTAACAACTTTCAGAATGTACTGTTTGTATAATATGGCAATGGCGTCCCTATTTTTATTATATTACACTTAATACAAAAAACCTTGCCTCGCTAAAATTCAAGTCAAGACGTTTCTGTATATTCCTTAATGAAACTTCCACCACCGACAACCTCACTTAATTCACCTTCAAGCTACCTATTACCTAAATGGATTTCAAGTAATTCTAGTGTCAGTAGCCGGCCATTCCCCGGCGCGTCGCCATTATGGTACAATACTTATAATCACATAGGAAGTGCTCCTGCACCATAGACACTGAAGCCTCGCTCCAATGGCTCCTCGGTGGCTACGCAACTCGTAGAAAGTTGATTACTTGATGATAAAGCGTATGTACCTTCATGTACACAATTATATGCACATTTATAAAAAGAGAGAATATGAAATATGGTATCCTTTGTCAGTAGCGGGGTTATTTCCGGGGTTATAGACGTATGACCAACCAATTAATTTGACGCGATAATCTTTGATGGATTCGTTGCGAATAAACAAAACGCGAACGTTTTCTAACCCAAGTACCACTGTATTCAAGCAGTTACTTTTTTTGTATAGGTACTTGTATAATCTGAAATTAGTTTCTAAGTCAACCTAACCTTATATATATCATATGTATATCAATAACTTTACTCAGCGAAAAACCGACTCCAACATAGATATTTAAGAGAACTATCACCATTTTCATGTCGGTATATTTGAATATTGAACCATTCCACTGGCATAGGTACCCAAGGTATTTTTTCAATCAGCTTAGTACACCAACATTTACAAAACATATGCACCAGTTAAGACGTCCTCCTGTTTTTACAGTTGGTCAAAAACAACCTCTAAGCTTGAATGTTGTGCAAGCGAAGCATTTTATTAGTACCCCTGGGCTACTGATCCACTTTCGAGCTCATTTTATTGTTGTAATATAGTGTAATACAATAAGTACATGCCCACTTTCAGCGTAGTTCGCGGTCATCCATTTTTGCTCGAAGAATAAGAGGTGTGTTTGGTATTTTAGGGTGTGCCAGGGACTGTCTGTATGTCTGGCATCTAGTGACTTTGTGAGGTTTCCTTCTTCAGAGATGAGTAATTCTTGTTCGTTTGAGATCTAAACAAGTTTGTTCAAGTAAAAAGTTCAGACACTAAGGTAAGGTAGTAAAAATAAATAACATTTGTACAATTTGGCACGTATCATTAGTAAGTGGTCGACCGCAGAGGTTTCTGCTTGTATCTCAATATAATGAGATCTTTATTGTGCCCTTATTTACAGACGAGGTTCTTCCTCGTATTGTTCAGTATTGCTGTTGCGCCTGCAATGCGACATCTTTGATTATGTTTTTGTATACGTTCATTAATTCGGTTAGTGTAGTACCTTACTAAAAAAAGTACTACAAGGTGCTCCTTATGACGGACGCCATTTCAATACAATTTCTGTGTTTAATCTATGGTAGGACCTTTAGTTCCACCAAATCGTCCTATTAATACTAAACTGTGTACTGAACACGGGAAACTGTTGTTATCCGACATTTATTGATGTTGTCCCTTGAGTTCCTTTCTTCCATTTATTCGTTTTGTATCAGTCCCTCATAGAAGTTTTGTAAAATCTAAATAAGGTTTCATCATTTTCTCTGCGAAGAACCTACTCGTATCTAAAACTTAACTAAAGGTACACAGGGACACATTACACCACAACGTAACATAATAGGCAATAAAAACGCCATTATTAGTGGATCTCACATTGGATGCTCCAATTAATTTGTCGTAAAAACTAAGAAGCGAAGGTACCGTGTGAACGAAGAGCACTCCCAATTATATAAGGCACAATAGTATCGGAATGTACAATACGTAATTAATGGTGGGACTGGGAGTCAGGCAGATCTCACGCGCGAGAAAGTGAAGAGTTTCGTGTGATTTATTGGCAGGATAGAGTTTGAAGTACCAACATGCTGTAGGCAAGAGTGAAGGCGGTGCCACAGTGCAAGTGAGGCGAAAGACTAATTAAAATACACACACCCGGAAAAACTCAATACCAATAGGGGAACAGATAAAACATTAAGGAGGTGAATAAATTTCGAATTGTCCCCTTACCGATATCAGGTGACAGATCAAACTGTTTTGTCCGATCTGTCACTCCAGGGGGACCAAACAGGGTGACAGATCGGAATAATTCCAATTCCCGACACAGTAAGCTCTCTCACATGCCACTGTGCCAACGGAGGGAGCTTTTTCATAGAAGCAGAGCGGACCGGACCGCATGACGACTAGTAAATGCTTAACAATGACATTTTGGCAATTTCAATGCGTTGTGATTAATCAGCTGAGCTCCGCAATTCTCCGTTCCGCTTTTGTAGAAACGCAAGCTGATCCACTCGTCACCGTCATCATTGTTTTGATAATAATTCCTTCCAAGTGTTAAGACTGCTGAAACTTTTCTGAACTATCTATTTAAAAAATCGATACTTCACTTCCATTTTCCACATACAAAAGTGAAGCTAAATAATTTGTCTTTATTATTCGACACTCATTTAATTGCTGCGCTGTGTGTGCCCTGGCGGTTTGGTTGTAAGGAGTTACGTAAAAGTTTTATTATGTTCGTTCAATGGAGTGCTCGCGATCACGTAACCACGTAGGGCCACATGACGTGATGGGACTAGGACCATTATAATTGACTAACAACAAGTCTAGATTCTACAATTTAACCGCGGTACTGTCAGAGTTGCATTGCTAGGAGTATGGGGTTGTTTGTATTGCAGTAGTCAAGCTGATGAATGGTGTATAACCTGCGTTGTTAATAAATAAATATTTACAGGACAAATTCACACACGACTAATTAGACCCAAACTAACTCTAAAATTGTATTGTGGACACTAATAAACTGATCCAATATAATCCCATTTTTAAAAGCATTAGGAAACGAACTGTATCGATATGAAACCTTTAATAGGTAATATCCGAGAGAGAGCTCCTTGCCGGCTCCCTTCGTGAGAAATAGGCGTTACGGCATCAGCGTCAATTAAGAAATTATTAAACAGATCCGGTTAGGACTTATTCAGTACGTCATAAAAGATGGGTTTCCTTTAAAATGTATAATCAATAAACCCATTCCTAAACGAACCGCGACAGTCCGGTCGAGTGGTCGAGTACACTCGATAACATTGTTATGTCACGCGGTATTTCCTTTCCTTTGCGAAGATACATTTCATATAGGTTATAGGATGAGTTACTTGATACTTATGTCATATTGGACCTAGTGTAAAGCTGCGTACAGAAGAAGGTATGTAAGTATACTGCTCCGACTATCTGGTACAGCGGATCTGAGCGCTACCGTGCTTCGGAGTGTACGTTAAGCAGTTGGTCCCGGTTGTTTCTATCGATAGATCAAATCGGAGGCCTTTAGGCGGTTTAGAAACTCCGGGTTGACCGCTAACCTACTCGATCTTAGCCCCATTTTTGGTGGATTTCGATGCAAATCGATGTTGACTTCGCACATTGCACAGAATCTTAGCACCGGTTCCCAGCGTTGACATTGTTGATTGGCGCTGGTGGAACAACGCAGGCTTTCTGTATGAAGTTAACTTACTGAATAGTGCCTGTAGAGATACAGAACTGTATACTGCTACAGTCTGCGTAGTACAACGGCTACTTACCACAGTTCTTACTGACCCTTGCCTCGAGTACCTTGGCTTGGGTGATTTTTGGTTTACTGCCTTCTTTGAATTACGAACGCCGCAGTTTGACCGGATGTAATTGTATAAATAAACTGTGAAAATAAAAAAGGCCAAATAATTGACTTGAAATATGATTACTTTGTTATCTAAGAAAGGTTAAGCTGCTTCAGTGGCCCTGAATTTCACGAACTGAAAGCTTTGTCCTGTTTAGGTAGGCCTTTAATATAACTCACATAAAATATACCATGAAATATGCACAAGTCGAATATGTACATTAAATGTTAAAAAAGGCAAACACATATTGATCAATATCGTTATGTATTGGATATGAGTAGAGATCTATACTTGTATTGTGTGTATTGGGAGTAGTAGAACATGGGGAGTGCGAGGCGCTCTCCGCCCTACGAGGGTGAGGCGGCGCGGCGGGCCGGCGCGGCGGCGCGGCGCTCACCTGCGCGCGCGCATGCCGCAGTGAAAGTGCCGCCATACCTTCGTAACGCCGTTATGTCACAGCCTGCGAGCGCGCCGCACCGACTCAGTCGCGCCACGACTATGCCGCCGCGCGCGCACCTTTGACACCAACCATAACACACGAACAAAAAAACATTCGAAACTCGAACTAGTGCTGCCAGTATGTGCCAGTGAAAATACGATATTATATTTTTGCACATAATTTTTCAAAAATGTCTCCTTTAGTGATCATTTTATTATGTGCGTCGGTCGCGTGGAGTGCGGAACCACCCTCGGATGGGGGCGCTGGGGCGGCGCGAGAAGAGCGGCTGCGCAGCGGGCTCATCAACGCGTTCCAGAACATCAAGCAGGGCTCCGCCCGCGGCGGGCTGGACGATGAGGGCAGCCTCACGGCGGACCTGATCGCATCCCGCGCGCGCGCGCCGCCCACCACCGAGGACGCCTTCGACCTGTTCGCCGAGGACGGCTGGGCCTTCCCCGAGTTCACTGCGCAGGGCGACCGCGCGCGCTCCTCCACCGAGAAGTCGCACAACGTGCAGCACATCGTCAAGACGACCAAACTCGACAAGACCACCTCCAGGCCTGCCAAGGACAACAACGTCCTGAGCAAGCTAAGCGACTCCATCCGGAGCACGGTGAACGAGTCGCGGCAGGCGCTGCGCCGCGACAGTGCCAACTACACGGAGCTGATGGGCATCGAGACCATGCTGCGCGTGTTCGACGCCGACATCCTCGTGTCGCAGTGGGCCGCGCTGCAGCGCAACATGTCAGGCGCCTGCCGCGACGAGCTCGACGAGTACGTGCTGGGCCTGCAGGACCGCAAGCTCTGGGCGCTTAAGAGTGAGTACCCTCCGCCCATTGATACATCTCTCGCACCCCATTGCGTAATGGCGCACCAAACTTAATACATATTCGTATTGTGCTTCGTATAATTTATTCTGAACTGCATTAAATAATTTCACAAGATCACGTTATGTAAAATTAGAAATCGGAATGTATAAACATGCTGGTGTTAGGACATGAGCTCGGAGTCTGCGTTGCCCAACGGCGCGGCGGCTGCAGCCCGCCGCGGCTGACTCACGCCCTGCCCGAGCTCGTTACTCAATATTTACCAGAAAAATAACACTCACCATGATTGTCAAACAGTTTCTAGTTATTTGACGAATTAACCTATGATTCCTGCGTAAGCTTTTATAAATGTTTTTTACCTTCGCAACAAACGCAAGTGCGCTCAAAGCTCATCACAAAAGTAGAATAATTTCGTTTAAAACCCAGTAGCCTACTTGCTGGTCTGAAAGAAAATGAACAAAAAGGTAAAAAGCGGAATTTCCTCGGAGGCGAGGAACCTTTTTGTTTGTCGTCCAGATGTGGGTCAGCCCGACGCTATTTACTCTTTCTTTGCAGCCAGTCCGTATCGGTTGCGTAACTATTTGACGCCGAAAATTAAAATGTAGGCCGCGGCGAGCAAAAAAAGCAAAACTTTACTTGCACAATACACTTTATGCGGTCAAACTTGAATAACAGACGGTTTTTTGGCTTGTTTTGGCCAAATTTCGACTGGGAGACCCGAATTAGGTAAATTATGTGAGTGAGAACAATGCTTTTTACCACCCACAATTTGTATGATTTCGTTATCAACTATTTTTTACGTACCATGGCATACAACGTGACCGGTAAAATTATATTTCCCAAACTATTTCACAGATACTTAGGTAGTCATGCGAATATCTTTATGTAAGGTGTCAATTAACTTGGCCTTGATTTTCACTTCACACTTATATTTATCTAAGTATAAAAAATAACTATTTTACAACTCCTTTGCTGATAAAAGAAGAATCTCGATCTATATGAAATCATTAATACATGAGCCCGAAGCCGCCTCCTGCCTCGCAACAGACAATACAAATACTGCCTTCAGGTCCACATCCTCAACTATTTTTTCTTCTTCACTCATAAATTCCTACGTCTCTATTTGTAGAGTTAAATAAACAAAACACGATCTATAGCGTTAAGTGCCTCGCGTTTATTTGCGATCCTCCGCACACAGGCACTGCGCATCATTTGTGTATATTTCCGCGTGAATAGTTTTAATTTAATTCGTAGACACATAGTAATTACTATGCTTGTGATTACGTGGATAGATAGGTTAAATGTTTGGATTGAGCTAGTTTTTAAGCCACGAGTCAACGAAAGGTAAACCAATTTAAAAACGAGTAAAGTCCTTTTCAATATGTTAAACAATAGAACGGTGTTTTTGAAATAAGATAAACTAAGAGTTAGGTATGAACTAACAGCAGTTAGTGTTGAAGTCAGCACGTAGCGGCTATGAGGCACCAGGCTGTAATGCCATGCAAGAGTTCTTTCACTTTTAATGTCGGTATGTTAATTGATATTTTCTAAAACATTTCCGAAATATTTATTACTTTCTATTGCGTAGTCACAAAAAACGCTTGTTTCACAACTTAAATGATAACTACTGTTACTTAGCGTAAAGTTTTGTTTACATAAGTAAAATGTCTTTACCTGCGGTCCTAAGAGGTAGAGAACAAAGTCAAGTTTCTCTGGCAATATAAATTCTTCTTCTTCTTATCGAGTGGATGGTCGACCTGACCAATCCTGGTGTCAGAGTTATTGAGCCGCCAAAGGCCTCTGACATGGCTCACGTAACGACTACTATCCGTAGAAAGTAACCGGGACCGACGGCTTAACGTGCCCTCCGAAGCACGGAATCATCTTACTTTTCGGGCAATCAGGTGATTCAGCCTGCAATGCCCTAACCAAACTGAGGACAGTCTCACAAAGTGATTTTTGAGAGATATCCCCACCGGGAATCGAACCCGGAACCTCCGGATCGTGAGCCTCTAGACCACGGAGGCTGTTTATGTTTTGAGGAATATAAATTAGCGTTGCTGCTTAACTCTACCACTTACTCTCCTTATGTAGTAAAAGCTTAAAATATATATGTTTTTTTGATAAATTCGACGCCATTTTGAAAACAGCCTTTTCATTCCGTTGTCTATGAACCATGTCTATACAGAGACAGGACAATCTCTTGCTCTATATTCGTTCATTTTAAATGTATCGTAGGTCGCACGGTTGAGATCTTTATTATGGGCGTAATAAATGTAAATAAAATAAAAGAAAGGCCGAGTATTGATATTCAAAGTGCATCCTCTGTACGTACAGCCAGTGGCAAAAGATTCAGAAGCAATCCAGTCTCAACTTGGAAAGATTGTAAATGCTTTGATCACAAGCTGTCAAACTCAAGTATTTTAATTAATATATGCAAATAAACTTATTTTTAATATTTTAGCTAAAAAATTAAGGTACTTACTGCTTAGGTACGTACAGCTTTCTTCTTAAAAAATTAAGGTAAGTACTAAATAATTTATTTAATACTCATGGGAATAACACTGATAATAATATATTGTTGACTCCATAAATATAATTTTTATTTTATCTATGTATTTTCCATAAAAACAAAGGTAAACACTACCTGACTTCACATAATTCCACAGAGCTGTTGCGGCTGCCTGTACGAACCACAGAGTGTTTGCGTATTTGCCTCACGCACTCGAGGCTTTATGTTAAACTTATAATTTCGGAAACCACGTCTTTAGAAAGATCCGGCTTCAGTGAAATTACAAGTTGTAACTAGCTAAGTGTTTACCAATTTCCCGTTTCCCGCCAGCAAATAGAAAAGTTATCGTTTATATAATTCAATCAATTTGTGTCCAGTACATTAGTAATAAACAATCGATCAGGATAATAAAGTTAGGAGTGAAAGTCAATTTCTTAGTTATGTTAATCATTTAAGTACGACTTGACACTTATTTTATCTTCACCTAACTTAAAGACCTTACAACGCTCGTTTGCTCAAAATTAATTCCTTTCATTGTACTCTCAGAAGTTTTTATTGTAGAATTAATCATTCTAGTACATACCTATCAAACCATCTCTGTTGTTAAATATACCAAAGAAGGTTCACTTAATTACACCAAAAAATACCATTTCCAAATTTAATAAACTACCAAAGTAATAATTACTCTGTGATTATTTTTGTCCATAGCCAACCTTTAAAATGTCACGCACGCAATCTTCATCAATGTGGCCCGTTTCCGATGCCTCCCCAATAATAAAACATAATAATTACCCATCATTCTCCGCTCCCAAATAAGCCGAGATCCAAGGCGGTGACATTGGACCAAGTTGACGACCTGGCGTTCGAATGCATTTTAAATTATTTTATTTTTTACGGTGGTAACGTGTGCCTCAGGTAATAATCATGATACTGAAGGTGGAATAGATTCCACTTTAAAGTTTAATTACCTTACGAAATATGTTAATATATTTTAAGTTGTTTATCCTGATTTACTTGACGGAAAACTATGCCTATGTTTTTATCAAAAAAAGTAAACACCGAACCACCCATTACTGCAAGAAGCTAATGGTTACTATCACGCAGTTAACTTATACACATTATATGTATTAACAAATACACTACAAAAAATGCATGACGTAATATTTATATTTAAAATATTATAATAACCTCAATTTACGAAAGTTTTCATTGAAACCCACTTTTATTTATATTCGTTTTGTTGAGAGGACCATTTGCTCAGTTACATAAGTTCAGCACTAACCAGGTGACCTCTGTGCCGGTTGTTTTGACCAGAAGGCTTCGTCCGGAATAATGACCTACAAGAGTCCTGAGATTAGCATTCACAGACGCGTGTGAGGAAATTACTTAATCTATTAATATTTAATGATTATTACTCTTGACCTAGGAACAAACACAAAAAAAATGCAAATAATGTTATTGATGACATTTACCGGTAAATCCTAAATATGTGTTTTGACAGTGATTTCTTTTTGGATGTCGATAATTGACGGAAAAGAAGGAGTGTTGTTAGGTGTCAACTATTCTATTGACTGGATTTATCTTGTTGTTCTCATTGGTGCCAGTCGTAATATGTTTGATATCAAACAGCGATGTCCACGATGTCCACGTTGCCCCACCCGCGGCTGACCTTCGGAAAAATAACATTTCATAATACAGCTCGGTTTCCTAACGCTTATGTAAGGCGCGCTCACCGTTTCATTTAATATTATGCATTTTTAAATTACTATTATTTGTTAGTGGATTTTTCCTTTAGAAATGTTAACATTTAAAAAATGCAATCAATATTCACTTAGAGAATTTTATAATAAAACAGTCGTTTCAAAAGAAAATGGTTATTTATCGTTTCGCAATAAGTATGTACTTAAAAACATAAATTATGAAAACAATAAGATAAAAATTGTCGTTGCCATGAAGAACCACTTTTTTTATCGCCCTCCACAATTACCAGTGAATGTAATTTTCCCGTCTCAATTAGGCAACCCTGACATTTATTTTTGGGGAAAAAGTTACCTGTCAATGTCATCCTTTATTGAACTTTACTTTATTATTTACATGATATTTTAAATTAAGAACATACTTTTTGTATTTACACATGAATTTAATATATCATTTACAACATTTTGTTAGTGGCAAGTCAAGTGCCAAAAGCAACAAGTGTTTATTTTACTTTTTTTTACTATTAATTGAAACGTACGTTAATGACATTATTATTTATTTAAACGGGAACTTACGTACGACGGATACTACTGTCGAGAGTTCCTCGACACGTTTCGGCCACATACGGTGGCCTTCATCAGGAGGTGGGTGAAGCGCTCGCGACAGCGTCAGTGCGGGGAGAGACGCTGTCGCGAGCGCTTCACCCACCTCCTGATGAAGGCCACCGTATGTGGCCGAAACGTGTCGAGGAACTCTCGACAGTAGTATCCGTCGTACGTAAGTTCCCGTTTAAATAAATAATAATGTTTATTTTACGTCAAATCTTATATCGAAATAATTAATTTAATCAAGATTCCGTTCCAAACAAGAACTGTTCGTTCTTGTTTGGATTGCAATTAAAATTAAAACAAACTTATGTAACACACTTAAAACACAATTATTTTGCCCGTATAAATACGAGTAACGTAGTATACACATTACAACACATTACACATGTGTGTATAACTTTTATCTCGCGGAACGAAAATTATAACAATAGGTCTGAGTCGGCAGAATTAAGACGTTACTGGCAACTCCGGGAGAGCGGAACGATTGAATTTTACTTCCCTACATGACAGGCATGACAGCTTAACCAACAACCAACAAAGTCTCTGCGTCGTAAAATATTTGGGTTTACTTGTAAATAAAACAAATACAAAACCATTAAATAAAGTACCTATGTATGTATGTACATATTTCTAGCAAAGCAATATTTAAATATTTACAGAAACACGTTCGTTTGTTTTATTTTTATTATATTTGGTTGTAATTTTTGTATTAAAATTAATATTGGAATTGAAACAAGTCAAATATTTGAAGTTAAGTTTAAACATTATCCGCATACAATCGATAAATGAAATTCGATTCTGCCGCAGGTCATTCTAAAATTAAGCAAACTGAAATAAAAAAAAATAATTTAAAAAAAATTGTCATCCTGATGATTTTATGAATTAAACACAGATACTTCTTTTCCTATCCTTTGGATTGTTCGGGACTATAAATACAAGTTAATAATTAAATTAGATATTGTAATTAGTTAAGTGTTAAATTTCATTCACTTAACACCTTAACCGAAGCTGTGTCTTAATAGTTGTCGTAAGCATTGTCATAGAAATGACTTCACAATGCCGTGAAGTAACACTCGTTAGCAGTCCACTGACCCACTCGCCAATGAAGATATTAGATAGTTAATATAAGCACTAGGTCCATCTGGGCATTAAGTGGCGTGCAACAATAGGACTCCCACGAACAAATTGCCGCGCACAAGAGAATGGGAAGCTTCGCTGCCTCCGTGCTAATTACATACTGATATTCGATGGCTGTGGAGGAAACTGTTTGTTCATATTAATAGCTGTATAATGTAGCTGTCATTACCTTGTTGGTACTTAGTTATTTAATATTAGGGTTTATTGAATAATTGAGTTTTTACCGATTCTTACCTAGTGCTGTTGTTCCAAATTGTGGCATTTGATGTTTTAGTAGAGGCTTTATTGGCGCGTATAACTAACGCGTGTAATGAACAGTTGTGGCCTCCATTTAGATAAGAAGCTCAATATATGGAGTCCTTCCCTCCAAATAATCTCAGTCCACCATAACCCTTGATTAAACCAGATTGAAGCCTCTTCACAAAGATCTTGGATGCACTCGTGTAACTATCGACACGTCCTACATTAATACTACTCGACATTTGAATTTATTTATTTATTTATTTATTTATTAGGTGACACAACAAATTACAATCGTTCACATACTATGGAACTATACTATGAATGAGGTTCTTTGATAAAACAAAGCTTAAGTTTTTATCTAAGTGTTCTGAAATAACATCGCTTAAAGGAGCTTTTAACAATAAGCATTTTTTATTCTCCAACTTACATATATAGGAATGTATATTACTTATTAGTATTATACCTGATCTATTTTAAGATCTTATCCTAGTATATCTACTCGAGCACACGTCCGAGTCGATGGAGTCGGTACCGCACGGCGAAGTGTTACATGCGCCCGCTCACGTAACACCCGGTGGAAAGTGAAACACATCCTGTATCACCAGTTGTGACGCAGACAAGGTTGCTACCTGGATGCACTGGTTCTGAATGTGTCATGTGAGGAATGTGGAGGCAAGATTCGTAGGACATTGTCTCAATAAGATTTAGTGTATAGATGAAAAGATGTGATGGAAACAAAGCCCATTTTTACATTCTTAATTCAAATGAGAAATGAATATGCTTATTTTTACTTCATAACCTCAATCGGTTGTTCATGACTAAAAATCGTTATTAAAGGCCCTTGTCCGGCTGCAGTCTTCTTAACTAAATACACTGTTCGTATAAAACATAAAAACGTATTGTTCTTAACACTTATAACGAGTGATGTGTTCACTAGAAAAGATTAGCAATATCTTGTCTACGTCCTCATTGTTTTTCTTACATGTTATATTCAGCTTATGCTCGTTAATGTCAGTTAACAATAAGATCCATTGCGGATATCCTACGTCTTAAGTAGTTTGAGGCCCATTGACCGTTTTCTACAGTCATTGATGCGATCCTCATACAACACCGTCAATGTACGCCATTCATTACTGAACAATCAGACACAGTTGCGTCATACATATCACGAGATGAGCGTGATTTGACAAACGCTAGCAATAAGAACTCCTATTTAGTTTATATTTAGGAAGGAATTTGTATTGTATTGGAGATGTTATATGTGGTGTGTTTGTAGTATTATTTAACACGCCATATGTATTTATTCAAGATTAGATGGCTGCATTTCAAACTTAATCCTTCGGCTTGAAAAGCCTCTCAAACATTAAGAACTCTATGGTGACTTTTCTTGTGTGTCGGCCTCTAGAGGGAGCGACCGTCGACTTTAAAATGATTTGTCTATTATCTGGCTCTGTACCACACTTGCTTTAAAATTATTTGTCGCTTATCTGGCAAGGGTTGTGTCGGTATGTTAAACTTCACATAGGCTGTTTGTGACAGTAATAACGCTCTACAGAACCAAATAGCCCACTTTATACGGTCACCTTATCGCGCGTTCTCAGCGTCCAGGATCGCTCATCGGAATGCTTGTACGAGCCATCGTGCGCGAGTACCTTTCTACTAACGTTCTTTTGCAGACGAATGCTATTTCACGTGCGATAAAGTGACTTTGTGAAGGTAGTTAATCACACTCACTGATGTATTTGATCATTCTCATACATACTCCTTCGACTATTTCACACATTATACACATGTCTAGAAACCTCTATATAGTAGGTTTTATTCCGACTGACATTTGTCAACAAATTGTTTCTGTAAAGCCATTAACTCGATCTAAATTGCAAGTTCGTGTCAACAGGTCTGTATCTCGAGCCCGGTTCCGACGTTGGTACACACAACTTGTGTGCCAATCTCCACATTTTGTAGCAACTCCTAATTATACTGCATTCGAATAGTCTGGCTACTTTGTGTAGGAGGCATTCCTGATGAGGTACTCCTATAGATCACCTCTAGAAATGCAAGACGTTGTTTGTGCTGAAATGTCTATAAATGTAATACATAACTTTATACTTTATGAGAGTGCGTTGTTCGCAAGATTGAGTAACTAATTAAAATATTCAAAATATAAATAGGATTTTTCTCCATTCTCCACAAAATTGTACAAAAGTGAGAAACCGATCGTCACGAAGTTTATACCGAGTATAACATCACTCATTAAATGAAAAAAAATGGGGTAAAGGTGTCGGGCGAGCGCGTTGATGTCTTTTCATCGTAAAAATTTATATTTAAAGATTTCCAACTTCTTCTTCCTCAATATTTCCCTTGAACTTGAAATCTATTTATGTGATTTGTCTCAATGTTTGTATAATTATTTAAGTTCGCAATAACTAAAATATTATTTGATTTATTCATTATAAGGAAGCGTAACTTCCTTTTAGAAGAAAATATATTAACGTGCTCATGGTAAATGTGTTAATTGAAGCATGAACTTTGATTTTCTCATGTGTCTTGATAACATTTGTCTTGATTTTAAAAGGCCTCGTAGTCACACACTTTATTTTTTTAATAAAACGCGAATCCAAACTAATAATTATAAATTAGAAAGTTGAGATAACCCGAGCTTGTCAGTAGGTCGTGCCGTGTTAGACAAGGACGCACTGACCCAATGATCCACAAGTGCGACAGAGATAGTCGCGTCACATAACGTTTGCGTAACCACACGGTTTGATGACCGAATTTAATCATTTTACGCGATTTATGAGATTACTGCGGTCCAAGTGAGCAACTTGTAGTTGTAGCGCGATATTAAGAGATTGAAGAGTGATGCCACGGGCCATCTGTGTGGTTCAGGCAATCTTACAATGTCTGCGCTCTTCTCTTCTAGAAAGCTGGAATTGCTCTTGGACAAGCCCGTTGGCACGGAGGCATGTGAGCGCTTACTGTGTCAATAGATGCAGGTTCGATTCCCGCCCGGTGTCAACAATATGTGCAGAAATAGTTGTTGGCCATGATATCTGGGTATCAATTATATATTCATATAAAGAATAATTTCGGTTAGTTTGATTCCATAATACAAGTTTAGAGGTTTAATTAACTGTGTGTGATTTGTACGGGTGTATATTTATTTTATTTATCATTAGTCTATCAGTAACACAGACAATAAGAACTCGACAATTAACTGACGTTATTTTTCATACATCAGACGCCAAATAGGGGAATCATCTGACGTGTTCGAGACGGGGGTGAGATCTCGGGTATGTCCACAGTGCTGGAGCATTCGAGAGCCAACGCAAAGGTGAACTCTCTTGTGAAAGACAAATTTGTTGACGACACATCACATACCTCCTTTTGGGAACTCTCCGGCCTCAAGACGAACCCTTACAGATAAGCAAATCTAGAGAGAAAACATACTTAATACCATAGAGAACCGTCAGACTATATCGGAGGCATTTAGGCGGTCTAAAAACTCCAGGGTTGTCCACTAATCCACGCGAACTTACTTACGTACCATAGACAAATATCGCACTATTAAATAAATAACTTCTTTCGTAAACACAAGCCGCCCGGCGCATAGACAACTGTAATTTGTTTCATAATGATCGGTTCTCGGTCCGACCAGTCCAAATCACATGTTAAGCGATCTCATTAGGTAATGTTATGTTTTCATAAATTGCCGTATTTCATTTCGTAAGATGACGTACGCTTACTTGTATGTGAGTTTAACCAACTTCAAATTAAGGAGTTTTGTTATTAATCATATTTTTGTCGGGTGAATGTCAAGGCTGCAATATATGAGCTTGTTTTGAAATGAAACAATTACTGTTAAGTAAGTTTACATAAATAAGTTATTGTCTATGGTTAGGTGCATTTCCACCGGACCTATCCTACTGCTGTCCTACACTACGTGTGATGCGATTGGTGAACTCTAAAGTAAGCATATGAAAGCTCATTTGGAAAGGCACCCTCAATCTGTAATACATATCCGTCTGTCATCAGTAGTGGATTAGTCGGTTCTGCAACTGATAATCATGGTACGCATATAATCAAATTAACTATAATGCAATTTACGAGTGTAAATCGTGACTTTGTTCTTGTTTATGAATTGTGACTTTCAAAGGTATATTATTTAAAAACAAAAGCAATATAAATATTGCACAGTACAAAGGTGGGAGCTGACTAAAAGCGCTGACACCTGAGGTCAGGTTTTGAGGTTACATTACATTTAGTGCAAAGTTATTACCGGAGTTACCGCATGGTACATATTACATGACACGTTTATAATGCCAATTGAGACATCGTGTAATGAGGTTTAGTTTCAAGGTGAACCATCTCTGGTCAGATGGTGTTACTGAAGCATAAATGTAAATATTTTGTCTATGCTTCAGGTGGGTAATGTTGTAGATATGCCGTAGGATAATCTCATTGAGTTGTAAAGTATAATTATGACCATAAAATAAAGTGCATGGTTTTTATGTACCGTAAAAGGACTTTATATTAAACCGCACCGTACCGTAGATGGTAGTCCATAGAGATGTAGTCATATTCGTAGAAGTGAAGAAGTTAAGTGTGTCTATGGTTGTAGGTGATGGAAACAAATGAATAAATGACATTGTGAAATTAACAATGTGTTGCTTGAAGGACTTTTTACTTGATTGGTCCTAGTGTAGCCCTCATCGGAACTCTCGGTTAGGTATTTCTATTGAACAGTAATTTATCTTCGGATTTGTTTTTTTCATCTTTCATATTGTCTTACTTGGTATTTTGGCCCCGACACAACATTTCATTTATGTAGTTTGATTTATTATTATACATTTTACCATAATTTATAAAAGCTAGTTTTATCTGGGTTTCAGTTGTTTATGTTACGTTACCCCGCTGGTTGTTCCCTTGTTCTCGGTTGTCTATCCACAGACAATGTTCACTTCCTCACTCATTACATCCGAGTGAAAGCAGGATCAAGTCTGCCCACTACAATGGAAGCCCCTATTGCAAAAGGCTTAAGGACCACAATTGTATAACAGTATTGTAAGTTTAACAACTTTCATAAATCTTATTACTATAACCATAGGTGCGATAATGAGGTTTATAAATACATACACTTGACTCCTATTACTAAAGAATAAGGTTTATATTTGCAAAACAATTCAACCTGTTCGTTTTTGTCGAGTCCAGTGACATGATAATATCGTTTATGACCATTGTTTTAAATGCTATTATCGCGCGGCACCGCTACTACGTGTGGTCATCTAATTAGCTAGTGGGTACTGATCAATTTGTACTCTTGCTTTCTTTTCCATGTTTACTTAAAGTTGAAGTTTATTGATCGCAATCACACCGTGATAGTCCACGTGACTCGGACACATTCTGATGCGCAAAGTTACATTTTGATAAACGTTAACATTGCGTGACTTGTCAAGCATGCTAACTCACTCAAGGCGTCCATTAAGTCGCCATAACTCATTGACGTAAATTTTCATACTGAAGAATTATTTGACGTATGTGTAGAGCTTGCGCATTTTAATGAAAAATTGAATATGCAAGACTTTGTCCTTCAGCTGCCGAGTCGCGTCGGATCTTGTGAACCGGAGAAAACAGTAACTCTAATAATTTCAAGTCACCCAAACCCTTGTCTCATCCCTAAGGAATGTCAGTCAATATTGTATAGTCAGAGCCCGTGCCGTGGTGCCGTGGCCCACATTCCCCGGCCAGTGGTTTTGTTACCCCACGATAAAGTCATTAAAATGTCTATCGTTGTCGACCTTGAAGAGTTACGTAGCCACCTACGCTACTTACCTACGTAGAACTGTTATCTAATACGTGCTGATATTGTATTATTTTGTTTAAAATTGGGAAATATCGATCGAAAATTGACAAAAATATAACAAAATTCTTCAGAATTAGTACATACTTACTTTCCCTCAAGGAGGTATTGTTTTGACTCAACCCTGACCCTTTCCGTTGTTAAATGACACAACAATCAAGCATCGATTGTGTTCTTTGAGATCCTAATTTGCTAATACGAGGTCAGAAATGGTATTATTGGATAACTGTAACTGGGCATTCCAGTTGGAAGAATTGTTATCATTGATTTAGAAGTCAATCATTGTAATGTAATAAAGAGTAGTGTGAATATAACGACCAGTGCATAACTCCTTGTAGCAGGACGTATCGCCCGGCATCGTCTAAGCCTTCCAGAGAAAGTGAAGTGTTTGTTACGTAAGGACCGGGCGCAAGCCACGGGCGCCACTGGTTCGAGATCGCCACCGCACGCCACCACACGACACTAACGCGACTACACGTCACCGTAAGCCACCCCATACCACCCCACGCCACCCCTCTACATTCCATCACACGCCACCACATGTCATCACATGCCACCACACGCCACCTCATGCCATCACACGCCACCACATGCCTCCATACGCCACCACGCGCCACCACACGCTACCGCACGCCACCACAAGCCACCATACGCCACCACACGCCGCCAAATTTTAATGCTATCACATGCCACCACAAGCCTCTATACGTCACCACGCGCCACCATCCGCCACCACACGCCACGACACACGTACACACTCCATTGTTAGCCTCATCTTCCTGCATTGTATATTTAATGATAATTTTGTAATCATTTTGCTTACTTTGTTTATCAACTTTGCATGTGTAAGTACTTTCGTGCTACAAGCTACACTGTTCTTTGACCCGGTGCCGGTCAAAATTCGAACTAACTGCCCCCAAACATTTGTCTTCATTCTGAGACAGTCTACGCTTACGACAACGAAACCCTCTCAACGGACTGGATAAGGCTGTATAATTTTAGCCAGGGCTGGATTTAGAGCCTCGGAGGCTCTAGACACCTGGCATGTAGAAGCCACTAGGCCTCTCCGACTAGGTTATTGTACATATCTGTAAAGCACTGAGTCTTTCCCCAAACGGAGCCCTTTTGCCTCTAGGTGAAACCTGGAATTATTCAGGAATATCATAGACTTGGTACCCGCTCTCTTTGTATAACTTGTACATCTAGACACACACGTCCGATATCGCTTATACCGACATTACACGTTATGACACTCAGTGAAAATGGCTCCGCCGCCTTACTCGACCCGCGATAATGACAGTCACGTGTTTACTTCCGATCACTCTCGATTCCGTTCGTGTTGTATCGATGTTATGCAAAGCGGTTGTTTGTAGGGCTCGTAGATACTTTACATTAACATCGCGGTATACCTACGTCTAGACTGTGCGGTAGGCACACTATTTGTGATATTTAGGTCCCTGTTATATCTAATCAATATTACACATACATATTTACTTACAAGAAAAATAAGTATCTAGTATTACTGCGATATAGAAGTATCATGAGCCTATATTTCATTCTCAACATATGACCACGGTTTAGGAAAATAGAACGACATCAAATCATATATTTCACAATAATAATGTAGGCCATTAAAGTGCATCAGTGTAATGCTCCTCGAGCCCTCGTGTTGAAACCAGCATTGGCCAATGTACGCCAGATGCATGCAAAGTGGTACCGGCGCGCGCCGCGGGTGCAGGGGAGCGCTTGCGACACACTGACCCACACCGGTCCATTTGTCTGTCCACCACCACACGTTATTGTGGACATCATAACGTGATTTATTTACCTTTTCCTTTACACTTCCTGCAGTTGGGCAACATTAGCTAAGCTTTGGAATTGCTTTTTGCATACCTGTAATACTTGGCCAACTTAATGTTGAAAGCGCACAAAAGCTTGCGTAGGTAAAACTAACACTGTCCAGTCTATAGAATTTGTACTCATACACTCCTTTATTTCGGAATAAGTAACAGACAATTATAATGCCATTATGTATTGCAATCGGCAGGTACTTAATACTTAATTATAATATCGTAATGTTAAAGAATTTACCCCAAACAAGTTATAAAGACGATCAAATAGTAGTGGGTCCTGAACGAATGTCGAGTACACTCCAGTCGCTATAAACATGCATTACGTAACGAGACCGCTAGCCAGAGAATGTATGGCCTTTGTTGTTTGTCTATGATAGATTACACCAATTAAGTATACTCGTAGTCGGATAAATAAAGCCATGATCAAAGTATAAATATTGCTAATCTAGCGAATATTGTATAAATTGTGATAAAATAACTTTGTTGAGCAAGTTTATAAATATTTTAATTAAACTTTCTTTGATAAGGTTTATAAGATAGATTGAATTAACTAGAAGGATGGAGTTCGCTGACCGCCAAAGTTCGCGACCTTGGCATAGATAACAGAGCTAATCTATATCTGTGGCCGAACAATACTCTGTCAAATGTCATTGTTTACTTTGAACTTGAATTTTTGTAGCTGAATTTCGGCAACAAAAAAACAGCCTTAAAAATAAAGATAAAATTTTAATGCTATTCTGTACTATGCATGCGAGTCTTTCATTTAATTAAAATAAGTTGTGTTCGGATTAAAGTGAACTAATATACACGAGTATGAATATATTAGTGAAATAAAATATGATATTTAATGTTCAAGGCGTTTGTTACGACACCCGCGCGCGGCGGTCGAACTTTGAGGAAGGTCGGCGACTTTTATTTTTGTTTTATGAGGAAATGGATATCAAGCGCATGCGCTACACGGATTATATTTAATGTATACTTAACATAAGTATAACTAAGTGATGGTCATTATATAAGCACAATAACATCTAAATAAGCATTGCATAAGTTTAATTCGTAAAAACAAAACTCGATAAAATGAATTAGAAGTTCGAATACTTATTAAAGTTGATTGACTTGATTTACATTAGAAATAATTGGAGTTTCTCTCATACGGATTAAAAGACTTGGGAACATTGACCTGCTATAAATCGTTGGTAAATAAATAGTTGATGTGTGGACAAGAGTATAAACTTCTGTCCCACTACTGGACAAAAGCCTCTATCATTCACAGGCTATTTGTGAACGACAAGTATAATATGAGGCGATCATTACAACAATTAATTTATTGACTTCACGGAAATGATAATAATAAAAAAGCAGTCCACCTCCGGCGTAGCGGGTGGCGATTACATTCGGTCGCCGTGAACCCGGTCCGAGGTTCAACTCCGGCTTGCACAATTTATTGATGACTCGCAGTTCAAGGGAGATCGATGAGACTTCAAAATGTTAATTCATTTAATTACTTCGTGTTTTTGAAGGAGAGCGAGATTTTTATTTAATGAATTTTGTATCGGCTCGTTTCAATCAATTCTGTTCAAGTATTTTGATATAAATAAATCTTTCAATACCTGAAGTAAAAAAAATACCCACCGAATTGAGAACCTTCTCCTTCGGTTTTTGAAGTCGGGTAAAAAATATCGTTATTGCTTTGTTTAACCCTTTGTACATCAAAGTAATTATTTAGATTTTATGGTGGTTTTACTGACAAAAATGAAGTTTCGCTTTTCTTCCATTTTCGTGTAGGAAACCTTGTCTTTATTAAACGTGTTGTGGCTTTATGAAAGAACCCATGAATTATAAATGTGATAGATTTGTAATTTATTGAATATCCATTTAAGTGAATGAATTATAATGTCCATAGAATTGTGATGTATTGTTGTATGTATTGAATATTACCAAAAAATGTTCAAGAACCTATTAATAGTAATGAAATGCAGAACTTATATTGTTAATAGCTCGGAAGAGCGTAGCACATACTGACTTCACTATTTCGTGGTTAATAGTCATAGTCAATTTGTCATTGTGACATTACTAATATAAAATCGATTGTTTCTTAACTCGTATGCCTTAACTATAGACGACGCATGTTTATAATACTTTAACACCTACATAATGTAAAACCCATGTTTACGAGACTAAATGAATTTGAAATGGAACAGTAATTATATCGTACCGTGTTGTTGCAGTGGAGGACGCGAGCGGGCGCTACACGTCGATGTTCTACTGGGGCAACAACTACTGGACCGGCTCCGCCGAGCTGTGCCAGGTGCTCAACGAGCAGCACACGCCCGCCAAGATCAGGAACAGTGAGTACCTTCCGAATAACACTCGAGTAGCGACAACATGACGCACATGCGAAGACAATATATCTTTTAATCTGTATTATCTTTGATCTTTTTTCTATAATAATATAATAAAGAGGTAATTTATCTATACTAATATTATAAAGCTGAAGAGTTTGTTTTGTTTGTTTGTTTAAACGCGCTAATCTCAGAAACTACTGAACCGATTTGAATAATTCTTTCACTGTTAGATAGTCTATTTATCGAGGAAGGCTATAGGCTACATTTTATCCCGGATTTCCTACGGGAACGGGCACAACGCGGGTAAAACCGCGGGGCGCTGCTAGTTTAATATATTAGTGAATTATCAATCCGATTCAAATAATTATTTTTGTATTGGACTTTCAACGGAAGGGTTATAATCTTTCCAATCTCTTTATTTTTATCTCTATATAATTATTTTGCGTACCATGTGGCTTCGACCACATTGTGTTATTTAGTCATTTGTAATATTTGATGACTGGCACTTAAAGGTCTCAAAACAAGACAAAGAAACAACTCTATCAAATGCAGGAACTATCATGACAATTAATAGTCCTTGGCTTTGATGGTTGTATCGTTTTTCCAATTGAATCAAATTAATAAAGTTGTTACTTAATAGATTTCTGTCTTATCTGCCTGTCCATCACATAACTAAGACAATACCAATAGATACGTTGCTGTGTGTCGTGTGACGCCGCGCTCACTTCTCAAGGTTTATGTAACGCCCCGTTACGTTACTCTAAATAATGTTCAGACAACTTGTAATCGTATCTCTGTTAATGTTCCAACATTGGCAGCTGACTTATGAGTTTTCATTGTCTGACAAGTTCTAAGAATGGTTAAGGCCGTAGAATTATTTTGTACATTTTGCAGTATGTCAGTAATGTGAACAAAATGCGAAAGCTTAAAAAATACCAATTGTGCCTTGTCTTGCGAAAAATCGTCACAAACACAATCGCAAACGTTTTTAAATAATTATTTTAGATATTACAATGAACAATTTAATTGATGTCCAGAATACGTATCAGTTTCAAACACGACATTCAATTATATTTGCAATTCGCCGACCACTTTCACAATATAATTTCTCTGTTTCCAATATTATTACTATTGAGAAATACTAAATAGCGGGCGTTGTGGCGCGACACGCAATTTGTCCGCAGTATTTGTATATTGATATCGAAATAGTACTAGTTTACTTCTATATATGTTCAATATATAAATAAATAGTAAATAAATAAATCAAATTACGACTAAAAAGGAATTTAAGTGGGAAAACGCTGCGAACAAAATGGCATCGCGCGTTGATGTCTTTTGTATGGCGGCTGTCTTCGCGTAGAGATTGCATGACGCACGCACTTACACTGTGCACTTACACAGACGCATACACTGTGTCCAATACTTATCCAATTTCGTAATAGATACACATAGCGTCTTGCGACACCGTTATTATTGTGTGAAACTGTTAATTTGCATGGAATTATTAAATTGTTTTGGACAATTAATTTCGCTTTGTTGTGACACATCTTTATGTTATAAAATTATATTTTCCGTATTGTTATTGTGTAAGTTAGGTTTACTTAATCATTAGTGTGAGTAACATTAAACCAAGGACGTTCTTTGTCCTGTAAAGGTTGTGTTCGCACAATGAAGGCGTAATTACTACTTTGGTAACTGTCTAACTATGATAACCATTAGGTACAATCAGTGCCATTATCTGTTAGCTATTGCTGAATATTTGCTACGAAACTGGTCTAGAATTTCGTAGTTGTATGTTAAATCGCTAGTCCAGAGATTGATAAATCTTATAAGTAATTGATTATCGCCTTAATTAATAGTTATAAAATTAAATCAATGTTTCCTACATGAATGGGGCCGATGTTGGCATATTCTATCTGAGCGCTACCGTGCTTCGAAAAGCACCAAACTGTGCATCCCGGTCGATTCAATCGTTACACCATGTAGGAGCTAGTTGGAATGTTATACACTCTGACACCCAGTAGACCTACTTCAATTTATATTACGTAATGTGCTATTCCAGGGTAAAAAGAAATAAATTATGGCCTAAAGTCGATTACTTATACAATGATCTTGATTCATACTAAGTGGATGTCAAATTAATTGCATTATAAACGAATACTGTCCAATGTCGATCCCAAATTATGATTGTATATCAACACACACACTTATGTAATCGAGTTACTGTGTATTCCAGAGAGCAGCGGGTCGCAGATCTTCAGCGAGTGGCGGCAGGACGTGTCCATGTCGGGGTCGGGCCCGCCCTTCGAGACAGCCTTCTACAACGTGCGCATGAGCGTCGCCTCCGCGCTGCCCGAGATCATCAAGACGGTCAGTACCATTGCGGGACCTTGCAGAGGGCGCTCGGCAGAACATTAATGCAGCTCCTGTTGTATCATCACTCGTAGCCCTATTGCCCATGATGTTTACTACTAAGATGTACTTATACATAATAATATCAGGGCGTTTCCCTTTAAGAAGTAGGTTTATTAAAATGAACCGAACTCGTAAAGCCATGTTTCAAAAAAGCTTTTACTAACCCCATTAGCCCTAATTCCCATAAACTACGAGTATATTAGCGGCCTTAACGTTGCGTCCTATTTGACCACTATCCTTAAACCATCTCAATCATAATTATACTATTATTATTGGGTCGCGGGTCCGGTCACACCCGGACAAATCACAGACGATTAATAAGACCCAAAGTAAAATATTTCCCCCTAAGTAACCCGTTACTCGGACCGCAGCGGCGCACGCTGTACCTGGGCGTGTGCCTGCCCGCGTCGTGCTCGCGCGCCGCGGTGGGCGCGCTGGTGGGCGGCGCGCGCGCCCCGCTGCTGGCGCAGGAGGTGGTCTCCGTGCGCTCGCCGCAGCACGGCGGCTACAACTTCGTCAACGACACCACGTTCCAGGTGTTGCTGTGAGTTTGCTTTATGTTGCCTTATACACTTTTGTAATAGTTATTTTATTACCTTGATAACTTGATAAACTGAAACCGTGGACTAAAACTATAAGAAACTGGCAACTTGATAAATAAGGTATTGATGTTGACTTCAGCTCGAATCTGACAGTACCCGAAGGATATTAATCTGACATTACTATTACTAGGGATTCACTTTAGTATGATTTATTATAATTAAAGTATGATAACCTCTATGTCGATATGGATCGTATACTTATTCTAAATATTAATGAAGCATTTTTGAGAATATCCCACATATTCTCTATATACTGTCGTCTTATAATTGTCTAATATCATTAGACAATTATAAGACGCCATTCCAGAGAGAATGTTTTCGAATTGCGAAACTTCTTAATAAAACATAACGTCTACCTATAATGGTTATTATTAGCTACACTATAAATTATTGATTAGAAACATGGCGTAAAGTTGTAACTGGCCACTTAAGATGTCAATGACCGAGTGGTGGCACAATGGCCGTCGGTCGTTCCCTGGAGGAGCGTTATATAACGCGGTGTCGACACGCGCGGAGAACGCAGTCAAATGTCATGAGGAGCGGAATGTGGACACACTGTGTACACAAGCCTTTATTTACTTTACGTTAAGAGATGTTGATAAAGATTTACTGCAGGCATTCTTTGAATCTCGGAAGTCCTCCGAAGTTGTTACTTTGCTATTTTCCCCTGTCATAACTCCCATCGCGCCGCAGTGCCATGACGGTGCTGGTGTCCGTCCTGCTGGTGTCCGCCACGGTGTACGACGTGCGCCTGTCGCGCGCGGTGCGCCGCCGCCGCCGCCGCGCCGCCAACATCGCCGCGCGCCCCACCGACCTCAAGCTGCAGATCAATTCCTTGGATGACATCACTGTGGCTAATGGTAACGGTTAATTTTATTTCTATTAGAGTCTGAACTTGAGCAAATAG
The DNA here is from genome assembly GCA_963082685.1 of Cyclophora albipunctata. Taxonomy (NCBI): domain Eukaryota; kingdom Metazoa; phylum Arthropoda; class Insecta; order Lepidoptera; family Geometridae; genus Cyclophora; species Cyclophora albipunctata. The sequence continues at coordinate 302,681 of OY720113.1, read as the reverse complement.
TCTGAAGGTCTACAAAAGTCCTAAAGTTTCGACCGTTTTCTATGAGAGCGCACGAGACGTCTCTCATGATTTATCCGACTGATCCAAAAGTCTGTTTTTTTAAGTTGGGTTATAAATACTAAATTCCAAATTCTCATGATAATAATAGTATATGGAAAAATTGAGTCAAAATTAAATTCTATGCAAAGTTTAATGGCAGAGGACTTTCTTTTAATTTTGGTTACCTAAAGTGTGCCTAAAGTCCAGTCGAGTAACTCCGAATAACCTCCTTAACTTTTTTAATCACGACTTTGTCTTATTATATATTTTTTGTTAATGTCTATCAGGTAAATCGATCTACAACGTGAACAACAACATCGCCATCAACTCGAACACGTCCGAGGAGCGGCTCACTGGGGAGACCTCCTCCACCAACACCGACGACGAACTCAAACTTAGTAAGTACTGCCCTGAGAGATCAGACTCGACAGGACTCTTAGGATGTCTCTCTACCAGACCTGTGCCGTACGTCACATATTATAAAACAAGTTCCTTTTGTTAACAGTAAACTCAAAAACTACTCAACGAATTTTCATACAATTTTACTTAACGAAGGAATTCACAAGGAGAGTTTTGGGCTACTTTTCATTCCAAAACACCCACATAAATAGACACAACGTGGATAAAACCGCAGACACAACGAGGACACTGTTAGTACAACAGAACCCTTCGTGTAATTATTTTGGCCCATGTACGTAACACAAAGCCCCTCGCAGGCGTGTGGGCGGAGCTGCTGCTGTCGTTCTCGGTGAAGGCCAACGTGCAGCAGATCTTCGAGCAGGCCGTGGGCGCCGACACCGTGCCCGTCGTGCACGGGCTGCGCTCGCTCTCCATGGTCTGGGTCATCTTCGGGCACACCTGCATCGTCGTCTTCAAGGTGAGCACACAGCGACCAGTCTGCTCCCTTTGGTGTACTACAATCGTCTATTCTTGTTACTTCTATGAGTACTACGAGTAGGTAGAAGTGAGAGTTTGTGCTTTGCTTGATGTGAAACTTCTAAAAGACTTCCATTTGTCGGATTCGCATTTTTAACAGTCCGAATGGCAGAACTTTCTATGATGAGACTATTCAAACTTGTCGGAATCTGATGCACCCATTTGAACGAAGCGCTGTCAAGAGAAACCAGCCTGTTACTGGCTCCACTGGATTCACATAACCCAAGCGCACAAGACGAGTGCCAAACGTGATATATTTTAAAAATAAACTATTTGAATACTTACAATGATTGTTTCAGTACGCTGACAACACAGCGCTGCGAGCCATCTTAGAGAAGAGCTTCTGGTTCCAACTGATCATTAGCGCCGTCTACAGTGTCGACACGTTCTTCTGTCTCGGGTAACTTTCACTAAATGTAAATACGTACCATAGATAGAAACCACCCCTCGGTAGGACACAGATGGCACCAGCAGGCGATTCACAAATATAATCTGCCGTCACCCCCTCACCGCTCACTGTCACACCAATATTCGTAAACTGCCCGCTCGCAGTCTGTGGAATGGTACCTTAATTCATTAAACCGTAAGAAGTAACTAAAGATGCTTACGGAACAATATTTTAATCGTTAAATGTGTGAACAAATTGAATTAATATTGTCTATCCTTTCTCAGAGGCATGTTGGTAGCGTTCCTGTTCCTGCGCACCAACGCTAAGGGCAAGCTGGACCGGCTCACAAAGGGTCGCCGGAAGATCACCGCCGGCACGCTGCAGTTCCTCGGACTCATGGGGTATCGGTTCGCGAGGTGAGACGGCTATAGACTACTACTGTGTAAAGAAATCTTGCCATTGTAGGGTTATGTTATGTCAGATACCTACATCTTGATGTTGTCACAAGAGTATTGATGTCCTTTTAGAAGCTTATATACAACTTAAGTTCTCTTAGTTTACGTAATTACTATGAATACAGAGTGTCACGTAAATAGAAGTACACAGGGGGGGGTCATAGCCATAGGATATTTTGTTGTTATAAGGACGCTCTAATTTATTTTACAAACAGGTAGAGCTATTGAAAGACTGGGATATATTGATACTTACAACTATTCGGTACAGCACATTTGATTTTTCATAAGAAAGCCATTGTTAAGGTCTATTTCCTTGGTACAGGTTGACAGTCCCGTACCTGTTCATGCTGGGCGTGGTGGAGGTGACGATGAAGTGGTTCGCGCACAACGCGGTGTTCGAGCCGCCGGCCAACGACCACGAGACCTGCCCGCAGTTCTGGTGGAGGAACCTGCTCTACATCAACACCCTCTTCCCGGTCGAGCAGATGGTAAAACATTTAAATTATTTATCGAAATGCTTCGGAATGATTTTGCTTCTTATCCTATTAACTTGATAATAGCCCTTACATTGCAGTTGAGTAAACTCACATGGGCTAAACATACCGCCGTCTTCTTAAGAGCCTATCGTGCCCCACTGCAGGTTAAAGGTTCTCTACTCCCTTTCCATGATTCGCGATCTGTGTGACAGATTGCCAATCTAGAAGATAAACCGCCCAGACGAGCCCTACAGGTCGCGACTCGCGACAGGCACGCCTGCCGCGCCTTTGATCTTACCGACTTCCGATAGATCGATCGGGCGACATCAGGCCACATCGGATGCGACGGCTCCCATGAACTTCTGATGGTTCCTCACTAAAATAATTTGATAATGATGTGTTTGTTTCAGTGCATGTTATGGAGTTGGTACTTATCAGACGACACACAGTTCTACGCAGTTGGGGCTATTTTACTTATATTATCTACTAGGTAAATACCTACTTAATCAAACATTATGTTCATTACTTTGTTCGTGCTCTATCATTACATACATATATTTACAGTACAGAACTCTAAAAAGACGCTCCGTTCGCTGTGGACCTCAAAACGATGTTATCTCTTAAAAAGCTATTGGTCCCAAAAAGCTATCTGATAAAAAAGGCTTTTGGTCCTAAAAAGCCTCACATCATAAAGTAGGATGAACCCAAAGAAGCCGTCAAGTCGACCACTAATCACGTGACGAATATCCGCAGCCACTTCAAGGTGTCCGCGGTGCTGTCGTGCGTCTTCTTCGTGTCGTCGCTGCTGACCACGGGCTACGTGTCGTGGAGCACGGAGCACATCCCCAACAGCGAGGACCCGTTCACGCAGTTCGACAAGATCTACGACAAGCCGTGGACGCGCCTCGGGCCCTACCTCGTGGGCATGCTCACCGGCTGGATCCTCTTCAAGACCGACCTCAAGATCAACATGAGTCGGGTATGGGATACTTTCCAATTTACAATCCTTCAATTAGATAAACATAAATCCAAAAAAATGAGGCATACATATGGCACCTTACTGAGAACCAGCTGTGGACAGAAAAAAGTTATCCTGCTAATTGGGAGCTCCTTTGAACGGTCTCCAATATGTTTTTGAGTCTTTTCATGTTGGATTTTTGTCTTGATGTGTTTTGTTTGTATTGTATATTGAGTGTAACACAAAGATATTGGTATTTGTAGTTGTGGGCGTGGGTGGGGTGGGCGCTGTGCGGCGGCGTGCTGCTGTTCCTGATCTTCGGGCTGTACCAGGCGGAGCTGGGCGTGGCGGCGGCGGCGGCCTACTCCGCGCTGTCGCACTCGCTGTGGGCCGCCTGCGTGGGCTGGGTCATCGTGGCCTGCTCCTCCGGCCACGGGGGTAACCACTGCTCCGCTTACGGACCTCCTCATTATTGTTGAAATTATTCTGATTGAATCCTGTATGCTCAGTCACACACACTGTGCGTGAATGAGCACTAGGCTATTTTTTATTTAATCTGGCCTTGAAGAAGTTCTATTGAGCGTACCGTCATTTAGAAGAACTTCTTCTTCTTCTTCTTATCGAGTGGATGGTCAACCTGAACAATCCTCGTGACAGAGTTATTGAGCCGCCAAAGGCCTCTGACATGGCTCATGTAACGACTACTATCCGTAGAAAGTAACCGGGACCGACGGCTTAACGTGCCCTCCGAAGCACGGAATCATCTTACTTTTCGGGCAATCAGGTGATTCAGCCTGCAATGCCCCAACCAAACTGAGGACAGTCTCACAAAGTGATTTTTGTGAGATATCCTCACCGGGAATCGAACCCGGAACCTCCGGACCGTGAGCCGAGCGCTCAAACCACTAGACCACGGAGGCCGTTAGAAGAACTAATATGAAGTCATCCGCTATGTCCTCCTTGGACTCAATGAGATGTGTTTTAATAACCTAAGTTGTTGTGGCAGGCTGGGTGCACGAGCTGCTGTCGGCGCCGATCCTGTACCCGTTCTCGCGGCTGACGTACTGCACGTACCTGGTGCACCCCGTGGTGCTGCGCTACGTCGCCATGCACCTCACGCACCCCATACACTTGGGGGAGCTGCTCGTGGTGAGTACCGCCCCTTGCTGGAGGGGCGTAATAATCAGGGTCATTCGTTAATTAGGGGTTCTAAGAGGAAAAAAATACTATAGTGTTAGTTTGTTAACGTTTCAATATCAATAAATGAAGCCATGTATGTTAAAACATGAATAATGCAATGTCCCCAGTTCGTGTTGTTCCTGGGCCTGACCGCGATCTCGTTCTTCATCGCGCTGGTGATCTCCGTGGCCTTCGAAGCGCCCATGGTGAGCATGCTGAAGATCCTCTCGCCGCAGCGAAAGCCGCACCGCGTCTGAAGGGAGACCCGCTGGTGACTTGAGTGATGGGCTACAGCCTTACGAATGAATGGATGGAGTGCTGTCATGGAGGAAGAAGAACAAGTACAATGATTCAATACAAAACACAGCCATTTTAATTTATAGTCTATGTCCAGGCAAAATACAAAATCTTAAATGTCTTATTAAAAAAATAGCTGAGCTATATTCCGATTTATCGAAAAATACTCAATAGAAGATGTGATCTTCTCCAATGCATGTTTTTATTATGTTCGATTAGTTGATCCTGACTCCATGGTAAAGATCCTTAAAAATAATAAAGCACTGTATGTTTATCTCTTTCCCACAAACACTAGAAGGAAAGAGACGGAACATATTCGGATGAGTTCTAATTTATAAGCACTAGTTAAATGTACAAAGATTTGTTGTAAGCTCCGAAAGTTGTAATTACTCGACTGATGAAAAATTGATGATAGTCATTTTGTAATGGGATTAGTATGAATGTCGTGATGGGAAAATGAATTTACTTAATTATTGAATATTGATTATGTAACAAGTTGCTTACGGCGATATCTGTTTTGGTATGTTTTGTCCCTTTTGTATAGCAGTATTATGTTATTCAAATATGTATTGTGTAAAAGAGACGGAAATATAAAAGCAACATAAATTGTGTATCAAATAATGTAAATTAAAATTAACTATAAATTAATGTACTTAAGTAAACGTTAAGGGATGCATGTTATTCGGTAGTATCATTCTGGATCATTCTCACTGGGTCACTGGACATCATTCCCGTGGACTATTGACACTTCTTTTCTCAAAGTTCCATTAGACTTGGCAAAAAACAAATGTTCTCACTAGTTCCACCAGACATAAATAGATACATTACAACAACAAAAACGATAATAACCATTTATTAATTTGAAAATCATATAGGGTATTATGAGTAGGTACCTTAATTATTCCTCAACAAGTAAAGCGAAGAGGTTTCTACATATGTGTATGTCTAAACCTCACACATCTACGACACACGCACACATCTAACGTCATGCGCACACATCTACGAAAAAAATAAATAATTAGGTTAGGGACAACCTCTTGGTGAATTCGCCTGGTACTTTGCCATAAATAAAGATAGTTCTGTTTAAACATTTGTCAAAATAACGAAGCATTTATTATTGAATTCTGTTCGCCTGGTATTGCAATGCGTAAAATAACAATTTAATCAGCTGAATTTATTTTTTAAATTATAACTTGATGGATTATACAGCCTCTTAATTATGTTCGCCTAGTACCTAACTACTTCGGAATGATTATTTAATTTATGTTGTTTTTTTATTCATTCATTGCCAAGTCTCATGAACTATTGAGAGTAAAATTCTCAATTGCTCCATTAACATTATCTATTGGACCTGGGTGAGAAATCGTTGTGGTCGAGATATTTTATTGTACATAATTTAAATTAAGAATGTGATATGTCATTATTTGTTAAAAAAGCTTTTAAAAATAGAACCACGGAAATCAATAGACAACCAATATGTTCACAAATTACATTTATTATTATTATTATGTACATAATGTTACCTTAATGTAAATAGGATGTAAATAATATTGTAAGTTTATACAAATATAATAAATATTTTAATACAACATATTGTTTTTTTTAAACTTATCTTCATATTACAAACATTTACTTTCGATTTTATTTAAATTCGTAATTAAACCTACAGTAACTTTTTGTGTCAAAAATTCTGTCCGAGTTACTTCACAGACGATATTATAAAAGGCAATATAATATTATGTGAAATAATCATTTTAATGTACTCTTATGTTCCTTTACAACAAATTAACCTACAGTAACCATCAGACCTCTCTTTGGCTCCGCTGCTGACTCTCACCACTAGTCTTAACTTCATAACACCTCCGTGGTCGTCACTTCACTGGTGCCACCTCCCGGCTCCGTCTAACTTTAGTTTGTTGCATTGCATACAAACTAAACTTACTCATACTCCTACCCAACTAACTCCATACTCCTAACGTAATTACTGCTACCTCCATGGTCCTAACTTTTCCACTGCTACTTCCATGATCCTAACTTTTCTACTCCATGGTTATTACGTTGATGCTGACTCCGAGAGTCTCCGGAGTAGAGCACAGACCGGCATCTCTATGAGGAGGGCGAGGAACAGCGCCGCCACGAAGCTCATGAAGGTAACCCAGACGAAGTATTGACTCTGGAGATCATGAACATGTGATGAACATATTGGGATGGATATCGGTAAAGGTCGACATGCTTGTATGTCATTTCAATATTTTGTAGGGCCTGCATGTACCTAACAATAAATTACTGGAATAGTTAATGACTTATAAAAAACCCAAATAGTTTTTCCAATTATATTTAATAAAAAGGTCATTGACCCGGATGGTGTTTCAGAGGTTACCAATAAAAAGGTCAGTGACCCAGATTACTAGTACGAGTATTTCCTAATATTACCAAGAAAGGTCGTTGACCCGTATAGTATTTCGTGGGTTATTATCAAAAAGGTCACTGACCCGGGTGGTTTAGTTTCATGTGTTCTGTACATTAGTAGTCACTAGTGAGATACTCACGATACAAACGAGGTCGGAGCAGAGCGGACGGTCGGGCAGCAGCAGCAGCCGCACGAGAACCGCCTGCGCCAGTAGCGCGCAGCCGCTCAGCCGGCTCAACCACACCCAACTGCACAGCTTGCGGAGCGAGCCTGGCCATCACATACACTTATCATTTCACTTACAACGTACCAATTTTATGAGAGAATTTTAGAATAGAAGGTAGGAAGGAGTAGGGCCACGTGGTGATTACGACTTTTAGTTCTCACCGTCAATATATCTTTCGGGAAATCTAAGGCCTTTGGCATATTACAGGCTAATGCCACTACTACGACTACTACATTAATATCGAATATAGTTCGAGAGCTTGTAACCCTAAATCATACCGGAGTACTTAGTGGAGACGACGAGCGCGGGCCAGACGAGCGCGGCGGCCCAGGCGGCGTGCAGCCACGCGCCGGCCCACGCGGCCGCCGCGCGCGGCGCCGCCAGCGACGACGCCGCCAGCGACAGCGAGCCCGTCCACAGCAGGCGCGACATCAGCTGCGCCGGGGGGGACACGTGTGTTAAACTAAGGTATCATGCCGGGCATTGCTGCGCGTGCTTGCCTCTGACTGGTGTTGGTACACTATGTCGGACAGGAAGTGACGATTGTAACGAAGGGACTTTTACAGTCAGTTTCTTGCTTACACGCCCAGTTAAACTTGGCTGGTCATATTATTATTATGCGGTAACTACGCTAGTATAGTAAATACGCTAAGAAACATTCAGAAAGCTCAGGCTAGTAAAATAAAAATGGTAATACGTAAACTGTCCTAATCGCTAACTTAAGAAAAATCCTCCATTTGATATCATCAAACATTCACTGTGAGCAGTAATAACTAAGCTTTGATGACAGTGGTCTAGTTGTGGCTATAATTACCGCGCTATAACTGACAAATTGTACAATTTGTCTTCTAGCGGGTGAAGCCTTGGTACCTTGGTGACAGCCCGCGAGTGCGCCCCCGCGTGCACGAGGCGGCCGGCGAGCGCGCCCGCCGCGTACGGCGCCACGCGCGCCCAGCCGCGCGCCACCAGCCGCGCGTACAGCGCGAACGACGAGCGGCTGACCGCGAGCGGGGGAGAACGACATGGGTACAAATACGGTTCTCAACTGGTTTATAATCTTTTTGGTAGAGCTACAAGTACACTTCTTCCCTTTGTTAAAGTAAGTAAAATTTGGTTGAAATCCACCTGGCATTTTTGGAACGAAGTTCCTTATCGCGCGTTGCGAAAGGGGGCTAGACGGAAAAAAAGGTAACGACACTTTTTAGGCCAGAGAGGGACAGACAGAGAAACTTGCGCATGCCAGAGAGAGACAGACAGAGAAACATGCGCGAGAGAGACAGACAGAGAAACTTGCGCACGCCAGAGAGAGATCTCTGTCTGTCTCTCTCTCTCTCTCTCTTATAGAAAGCAAGCTAGATATTTTCGTTTCGTCTTTCTATTTCGCATTGAACAGTGTGGTGTCGCGACGATTATTTTTGTTGATAATAAATAAACTTCGTTCCATCCGGGTGTCCCTTGACACCTCTCAAGTTTATTTATCAGAAAAAATATCATGTCTTGGAAGTTAATTTGTCCTCCATCTAACTTTCGCCAGATTAACCCAGAGACTTGCATACTCACTAGACATGTTCCTCCACGATGGCCTCGCTGACGTCCGCGGCGACGGCGGCGAGCGCCAGGCTGGCGCTGAGTGCGGCGACGAGGCGCGAGCGCGCCGCCCCCGCGCCGCCCGGGCCCGCGCCCGCGCCGCCCGGGCCCGCGCCCCGCGCCGCGCCCGCCGCGCCGCTCGCCACGCACGCTAGCGCGCCCACCGCGTGCAGCTGCGTCTCCGTCGACAGGAACCACGAGATTTGGAGACACTGGGATTAATTATGTGGATGAGATTACAGATAGATTAGGGAAGACATAACAATGCTGAAAAGAACCTCCGCCTTCGGTGTTTGAAGTCGGTTAAAAAAAACAAAGAATGACACGCAACATTTAATAAAGGTAACATTTAATAAGGTCTCTACAAATATGAAACCTCTAAACCTCGTCATTAAACTTTCCTATGATATCTAAGTATATGAAGCACTGTTCATAGAGGTGATGTGGGCTCGTGATCTCACCTGCTCGTGGTCGGGGTACGCGTTGGTGACGTAGAGCGCGTTCCGCCACCAGTAGAGGTCGCACGCGGCGTGGTCGGCGTCGGGCAGCACCAGCGGGCGCGTGGCGCGCGCCCAGCGCGCCGCCGCGCCGCCCGCCGCCGCCGCCCACAGGTACACGGGCAACACTCTACGAGTACACAACAACACACAAACACACTTAAGGTATAAAATACAATGGCAATTATTTAACAGACTTATTAAAAGTTGGAGACTTGGTATTATTACTTATTAAGCGTAACCCTATCGAATGATGTCTTCAATAAAAAAACTATACCTGAAATTGGTCATTGACCCCGATGGTCTTAAGATGTTTTAATAAAAAGGTCAGTGAGCTCGATTACCAGCTTAAGATTTCGAATAAAAAGTTCAGTGAACGATAATTAACTTGACATTTGAATAAAAAGGTTAGTGACCCCGATGGCCAACTTACAGCCTGGCCACGGGACATTCGCCGTTGCGAATATTTGCGCGGTGCGAACGCCGAAGCGTCTAGCGACTGAAATAAACGCATAGCAATGTACTTACGAGTATCAAGCCACACGCAACGGCGACCGGCGAAGCGACCGGCGAATTGTACCGAGCGAATCGCGCGGGCGACTTGCGGCGCGGCGGGCGAGTAACAAGCCACGGAGTCGAGCCGCAGTCGCGGCGAATAGTGCAGTAATCAAATGAGTTAAGTTGTTGTTGATGAAGACATTTCGCTGTCACTTCCTTACTGGTCGCGGCGGCGAACGCGACTGCCCGTGGCCTGCAAACGGTGCCGCGCATATGGTCGCTACGCGCGCCGCTTCGCCGTTCGCGCCGCCCGATCTCCGTGGCGAGCCCGTAAAACTCAGGAGACGACATCGACGTAAGAACGAAGTGGATGATAATAATTAGGAAGGCTGACCCCACCAAGAGACACAAAGCCAAGGAGAGAAAGAGAGTGAGAAATCTGTAAGTAAGAGATTTGTGCAATTTTTAAGTAAGTGATCTGTAAGTGGAATACCGGATGACCCTGTTGGTGATGAAGCAGACGAACTGCATGACGTTCCCGCAGGCGCCGCCGAAGCTGACCAGCTCGCGCACGCTGTACCGACTCTTCAGGTAGAACAGGTGGTGGGCGCTGATCAGCCCGCTGCGGATACACGGGGCAAAGGGGTTGGTTGAGTGAGTTGAGTGTCAATAGGATCTCGATCAAATACTTTGATGAAACAAAACAATTAGTGACAAGATGTAATGTAACATGTTCTTATTAGAAACAAGATGTTGGAATCAAATGAGTGTCATTTGATTCTCAATAGTTCAGAGGCGGTCTGCTAACAAAATGTGTCAACCACGTAACATATCATGTAATCGATTAACCATTGAGACTCAATTCATACACTTTAAAGTATCATGTAACAATCTAATCTATACTAATATTATAAAGCTGAAGAGTTTGTTTTGTTTGTTTGTTTGTTTGTTTAAACGCGCTAATCTCAGAAACTACTGAACCGATTTGAATAATTCTTTCACTGTTAGATAGTCTATTTATCGAGGAAGGCTATAGGCTACATTTTATCCCGGATTTCCTACGGGAACGGGTACAACGCGGGTAAAACCGCGGGGCGCTGCTAGTCATGAATATCCGACTCCATCAATATTAACAAATAGCATTGACCGGATAAATACAGTTGGATAATCATATTTCAGAGAAATAAAGTATGATAATAACGGACCTTACAAAGAAAAGCGTATCAAACGCAATCGTTCCCGTTGCCACAATGTAATACACATCTTCCCGCTTGTTCAGATCTCCAGAATTACCTGAAATAGTAAATACAATAGTAACATTTGAAGAAGAAGGAGTTGTATTGTTCAAGACAGATCCTTCAAAGGGATGGAGAGATGATTTCGATTCGAAAGACTCCCCTAATTTGGCCCAGAACAAAGATGCTTGACAATTGCATGTTATTTAAAAAGATTGACTAATGACTACCCACTCGAAGCATAACTGGCGACGACAGCGACGTGCACAAAGATGATCCAGAGCGTAGCGAATATCTTGAGCACGTGCACGGTCGCCAGGTCCTTGTTGGCGGTGTTCTTGTTGAAGATCCGGCGCAGGTTGTAGGTGAGCGAGAAACAGAGCAGCAGCTTGCACGGGAACGTATTGCGCTTGTCCCGGGTGCTGAGGCTGGCGAAGGAGCTGTACTGGAGGCGCGGACACGCGGCCGTGCTGGCCGGCCGCCGCCCGGCCGGGCACTGCCGCCTGTACTTGCCGCAGCGGGTGCAGCTCGCCGCCGCGCGCTCCACGCGGGCGTCCAGGCCGAGCGGCGCCGCGCTCTTCTTGGCGCCGCCGTCCGGCCCCGCCTCCACGTTCATCAGCTCGATGTGCTTCCTCTTCAGTTCGTCCACTAGCGACAGCTCGTTGCTCTGCTTGGGCAGGTCGAAACTCATCGACTTTTTGGAGTAGGGGAAGCATTTGAAAAGGTTAAGATCTACTATTGTGGCGATGACGGCGAGCGTGAGGAGCATTAACGTGACGGAGATGACGATGAGTGCTCCGGTGTCTTGGAAGAAGTCGTAGGAGCCGTCGATCTGTCGCACGTCCTTGAGCGCGGTGCGGCGCGGGACGGTCCGGTTGGAGCGCAGGTTGTCGTTCAGGGACACCGACAGGCTGACGATGGACTCCACGTCGTCGGCCGAGCACGAGCGCGGCAGACACACGCCCAGCGTGATGTCGTACCACTGGAGACATAACCATACATTGAAGATGTGAGGCCCGAAAACACGTAGAGTTCATGAGCGTGTTGTCTTGGTACCTTGTACATGGTGAACCGCGTGATGTTGACCCGCAGCTGCAGTGCGGAGTAGAGCAGCGCGTACGGCGGGCGATGCTCGGCCGCCAGTAGCCGCTGCATCACCTCGTCCTGCATCACCCAGCGCCACTCCTCCTCCTCTACACATCACCACAAACATCCATGTCAAAACAAGTCAATAATAAAACTACATTTTTCATTCATTGTTATTGTGTTGGTCTTTTGGCGGCAACAAAGATCGATAGCCATAAGAACATTATAGACACTTTAATATACTATCACATCACATACCACACCAGAGAAGATTTTATAAGAAAAACTCTCAAATGGCAACAATCGAAAACATCTATAACATACAAAAGACATCAACGCGCTCCCGTAGCGTTCGTAGTGAAAGAGCGAATGAGTCATTGAATAAGCTTTGGCTAATAATGATCTTCGATTTACAAGTTTACACTTTCCGAGGACACAGGTTTGCATTGCAGTTTCTGTTTTGTATTGTAGAATGACTCACCGGAGCCGAAATACTTCTCCCTGTTGAGTAAGGAGCTGATGTAGTCGTTGCTGCGCAGCGCCGTCAGCGTCTCGTTGTGCCCGAACTCCAGGAAGTCGTCCGACTGGACACAACAATTGAAGCAAGTCACTTACTACTTAAGTGTATTTTGTTATCTAGACGAGTCGGTACTAACCATTTGCAGGCATTGTCGTTTAGAGCCGAGCCAGTAGCGCTCGCCAGCAAACAGCGCCGATGGATAACGACCCGACGCGTCCGCAACTGACAAAAGATTATGTTGAAAAATATATTTCTGATCTAAGAGAAGGCATCAGTGTAAACAAGCCTTCATTTGAGTACGTAATTTTACAAAAACTCTATCAAAATCGTTCAAGCGCGCGGTCTAGCTGCGGTAATAAAACGCAAAGCATGCAAAATGCATTAATTAAGTATGTTGTATGCAAAACTCATAAGCTCCGCTACATCCACTGAACTCTCTCCCATTTTGTCGGGAAACTTCTGTATTTATTGAGTTACAAACCACTGCCTACTGGTCTAGTAGATACGAGTACATACCTACATTATTAATGTTAACCTATAGGACCAGTTTAGATTTCTATGATTAAGACAGCTCTTATTGATAGCCACTTTTCCCACTCACCTCCCATCGTCTTAACTGTTAATTTGACATGCCTTTGACTTCTGCCCTTCCTCTCCTTACTTCTATCAATCCTCTATTTAATTATTTTAAATTACGTTATTATCAATTGTATGTTAGGTTTAAAGATCTTTATTCTCATAAAACATACAGTTCATTTAAAATGAGATACAGATAACAATATAATAAATATTTGTAATACACCTCTGGTGCTTAGGGTTAGTAACATAGGTAAGTGATGAAATTAATAAAATGTATATAAACTAAAGTGTTAGTTAGTTCAATATGGTTAGTAAGTACATGGCTCGCTCCTGAACTACCCTACAGATTGGCAATATGTAATTTTAATTTATTTTTAAATACGCTAACACTATGACACTCCTTGATGTCATTTGGTAATTTATTAAATAATTGGACTCCTTCGAATAAAATGGATTTTTTCCCGTAATTAGTTCTTGGTATGATAAGTTTAAATTTGTGTTTATTTCTTAAGTTATGTTTGGTGATTTTCTTTTCCAATGTAATATTAGTTTTGATTTTATTGGTAGTTATGTTTTTTATTAAGATGCAAGTTTTATATTGATATATGTAGTTGTTTTATGTTGAACAGTTTAGTCTTTTTATACAAATCTTTTGTTGGCGTATTGTAATTAGGTATAATGAAATAATACTTTAATAATTTTGTTTTGAATTCTTTGTAGTGATTGAAGATAAGTGGTTGCAGCTGACCCCCAGATTTCTATTAAGTATTCCAAATGTAATTTTACTAGTGAATTGTAAATTATTGTTTTTACTTTTTCCGGTATGCAGTTGTTTACTTTACGAAAAGCTCCTAAAGTTGAAGTTAATTTTGACTTTATTTTTTCAATATGTGATTTCCATGTCATTTTGTCGTCTATTATTAATCCTAAGTATTTTTCTTGATACGATCTTTTTATTAACTCTTTGTTTATAGTGAGGGGTAAGAACTCTGGAATTGGTTTATTTTTAGCAGTTATTATCATAAATGAGGTTTTTGTTGTGTAATGGTCAATAGATTATAGAGTAGCCATTGATTTAGTGTGTCTAAATCTGCTTGAGCATCAGCGATAAGGTCTTGGAGAGAATTACCAAAATAAAAGAGGCAAGTATCATCCGCGTAAAGTGTTAGATGTCCTTTTAGACCTATTTTGTTAATATTATTTACATAAATTAGGAACAGGAGTGGTCCCAGGATTGATCCTTGGGGAATTCCAAAATCGCTCAAATTTTCTTCAGAACTAGATGTATTATCAATTTTTACACTTTGACGTCTATTGTGCAAATACGATTCAAACATCTTCAGAGCAATACCATCAATACCAATCTCTTTTAACTTCAATATTAGCTTTTTAACACTCACTGTATCTATATGTTTATATATGTTTAATAACGTATCAATATCGCACGTCCAATACAGAAAGTACTACTATGAGTTGAGTATTACCGAGTACACACCTAGTCTATAAACAATAAAACAGGCGCCAGAGGCAGCGCCGTTATCTGCTCGATACGTACCTATGTAGTTAGAAACTAACGGCGCGATCGCACGGTGCGATACAATAACAGACTAATAATTATACCCAGCATTATTAAGTATAAACCAATAAAAACTACCATGTTTAATTGTTTGAGCGAAGAACAGAAATCGTCTAAGAATTGTCTACACTCCGCATTGAGTGCAACATTCATTTAGTAACATCAGACAAAAAGGTGATGATTCCCACGCCGATTTCGGCGACGGTGACCGTTCTCAATTTAAATTCCGTTTTGATGCGCCCTCACATGACTGATATAGCCGATTTTAGCATTGAATGTTCTGGAGCAGCTGCAGCAGGTGAGGACGCCGTTAACGTAGTTGAAGATGATGTTTGATGGCGGTTTACTTTTATGATGTTCTCTTTTTTTGTCAAGATCTCGCCTTCGCTGTTCTTCAAACTCTTGGACATGTTTGTGAACTTTATGTCGCCATTCTGGTCGGTTGGCAGCTTGCTGCTCCCATGTATTGGGCTCTATCCCACACCCCTTCATATGCCTCTTAAGCACATCTTTATACCTCAGAAACTGGCCGCCGCGGTTACGCTTACCGTTTTTGAGTTCTGAGTAAAAGATGCGCTTTCCCACCCTTTCTTCGGGCATACGGGATAAATGTCCACACCATCGCAGCTGCCTCCGCATGAGGTACGCTTCAATACCGCACACATTCGCTTGCCTGAGAACATCGGTGTTCCTCACCCGGTCGGACCATTTAATGTTCATTATATCACGAAGACATTTAAGGTGGAATCGGTCTAGGGAACGAATGTGGCGACGATATAGACACCATGTCTCTGCCGCGTACAAAATGTTAGGCAGGACAATCGCTAGGTACACTTTGATTTTTGTTTGCAACTTAATGTCATGAGACCGGAATACCTTAACGCGCAGTTTCCCGAACGCTGCCGAAGCAGCACCAATCCTGCTATTTATTTCCAGGTCAAGGTCACCTTTAGATGTTACGGTGCTTCCAAGGTACTTGAACTTATTCGCCTGATTCAGAGTTGACCCGTTGAGCTGTATATTCAGAGGCACTTGATGTTCGCAGCCGGTAGTCATTACTTCAGTTTTGGTCACACTGATTTTTAGACCGAATCTACAGCACATCGAGTTGAAGTTGGACATTAACTCTTGCAGACCTTCAGGTGAAGTTGCTAGAAAACAAATATCATCTGCATACATAATCTCCGTAATTAGTTCGAGGGAAACCTTAGTAAGCGCCCTTAACCTTGCTAAATTAAAGATGCCTCCATCCGTCCGAAAACGGATGTGGACTCCCTCTATATTCGTCTTTAAAGTTTCCCTAACGACTACAGCAAAAAAGATGGCAAATAATGTAGGCGCCAGCACACATCCCTGTTTAACACCACAGGTGACGGAGAAAAACTCTGATTGATCGCCATTAGATGTTACACAGCAAGTCATGCAGTCGTGCAGGAGTCTTATCAATCGCACGAATTTGTCTGTGCAACCAAATTTTGATAAAATTATCCAAAGAACCTCGCGAGGAATACTATCAAAGGCTTTTTCCAAATCAACGAAGCATAGAAACAAAAGTTGGAATTGCTCTTTGCTCTTTTCTTGAAGTTGGCGAATAGAAAAGATTGCTTCGCTTGTACCTCTGGCAGGCCTAAATCCGAACTGAGTCTCAGGTAAAAGTTCTTCGGATAATTTTAACAACCGATTAAGCAGTATTCTGGCAAATATCTTTCCGGTGGTCGAGAGTAAAGATATGCCGCGGTAAGAGTTACAGTCCGCGCGGTCTCCCTTATTTTTGTATAGGGAACAAATAACTGATTTTCGGAAGCTTGAGGGTACTAGTTCTTCCGACCACATCTCCGAAAACAGCTGCCACAGGATCTTGTGTAGCTCCTCTCCACCGTACTTGATAAGCTCTCCAGGGAGGTTGTCTACCCCTACTGCCTTGTTGTTCTGTTGGGCTTTGATGGCTTTTACAACCTCATCTAAAGTAAGTGGTTCGTCCAATTCTGATGCTTTGGGATGGTCAGGCAGCGATTTGACAAAATCTATATCAGCTGCTCGATCCACGTTGAGTAAACAGTTAAAATGTTCAGCCCAGCGGGTTAGCACATCATCCTTATTCGATAGGAGCGAGCCGTCCGACGACTTCAATGGCACATTTTTACGAGAAGAGGTTCCTATCAACTTCCGAACCTCACCAAAAAAAGCTCCAAGCTGGTTCGTATCTGCAAGCTTCTGAATTCGACAGATCTTATCTAACCACCACTTATCTTTTGTTGCACGGGCAAGCTTTCTTAAGTCAGATGCACTTTTGTTGACTTTGTCAGACAGGGATGGTTTTGTCCGAGTGTTGTGGTCTCGGTTTTGTAAGACCTTACGGTGAGCGGTGATTGCATCGGTTAGTACTTTGTTATTTTCGTCAAACCAGTCTTCATGGGTTCTGAGCTGTACGCCCAGAGCTTCTGTTGCTGCTTCAATAATATTAGTAGCAAGGGAGTTGTATTTTGATTCTATAATGCTGTCTGTAGTGTAATTTTCAACCAGTTTATTATTTAGGGCTTGAATGTACCGTGTTTGAGATACTTTATGTTGAAGGTTTTGAATACTAAGATGTGGGGATTTTGGTATGGTTTTTCTGCGAGGTTGGTAGAGCTGTAATCTTAATTTGATAAGTACTAACCGATGGTCGGTCCAACAATTGGCACCACGCATTACACGTGTAACCATAACCTGGGAGATATCGCGCTGTCGTACGATTGCAAAGTCGATCAAATGCCAGTGCTTAGACCTCGGGTGCATCCATGTTGTTTTGTATATCATCGGAAGTCTAAACATGGTATTAGTAATAGACAGTTCAAACTGTGAGCACAGGGACAGAAGCAGCTGGCCATTACTGTTCATATTTCCAACACCATGTCTGCCCAGCACCCGAGGCCAAGCCTCAAAGTCTTTTCCTACCCGAGAGTTAAAGTCACCGAGCAATAGGATCTGTTCACTCCAAGGAATCTTCAACAGTGTTTGTGAAAGTTCTTCATAAAATTTGTCTTTAACATCGTCGCTATTGTTTAATGTTGGAGCATATATACTGATAATGTTTAAATGATTCTTACTATTCAAGGAAATCCTCAGAGTCATTACGCGATCAGAAATTCCAATCGGATGGTATGTCAGTTTAGAAACTATACAGTTTTTGATGGCAAATCCCACGCCGGATCGTCTTGGCTCAGTTATGGGTGTCCCTTTCCAAAAGAACGTGTATCCGCCACCTCTTTCTACTAACTCGCCTTCGTCCGCTAGATGGGTTTCACTGAGAGCCGCGATATCCACATCGTAGCGGCCGAGCTCTCGAGCAACGACGGCGGTTTTACGTTCCGGGCATGCGTTACCGTCACGGTCCAGTAAGGTGCGCACATTCCATGCACCGAAGGTCATGTTTCTGGTGTTATTAGGTTTTTTAATAATTTTGCTGTGTCTTCGACCACGAAATAACGGATGCGTAGGCAGCCGTGGTTACTACCTCCCGTAAAATAGTGGGGCGAGCATTTTTTTAGGGCACCTTTTCTAGCCCCCTCCCTGGTTGAACAGGGAAAGCAGCGCTTCCCTAAATAGGGCTGCTTTGTCACCCTGGGTGCTGCCGAATTCACTTTGTCTCCCCTTGTTCAAAGCAAAAACGACCACGGTGTGTTCTCACACCCCCAGGGCCGCATGTGTGCAGGCCTCAGACAAAGCTCAGTTTGCATCACCAACTGAACCTCTCTACCTCGGCCCGCCGCCACAAGACTTGGCACAAAATCGGAGTCCAGTAAGGGAAACGGTCAAATACGCAGAATATATTACAGTGCTCAGACGTACGCGCAAACGCAAAAGCACTCCCTCGTCCAACCTCTCTTGATCCGATGGAACGGAGACCGCTACGACCGGAGAGAGGCCAGATGCAGCAGTTTGGCTAACAATAACGAGACCTCTATTGTCACCTTTAGGCCGTCCTGCAATTGCCTGAGTGTCTTGCCATCGAAGATGGATTGCTCAGAGCCAAGACAACACATCCGGGAGGTAGCCGACAGAGCTCGGGTGATGTTGTTTCCGAGCCCCCTCCTCCAGGTTTAGCCCACGAGCCGACGTGGTTACCGGGGTGTGGCCGCTGAATAAACAGCTACTTGGAGCCACTAGAGGAGAGTTTGTGGACTATTGACGAATTATTTCGCACCATGTCACCTTTGCAGGTCGACTGACTGACATGAGTGCAACGCGAATAATCCACTACACCCCTGACAAAAAGGTAGTCATGCAACGATATTATGATTGTCACATGCCACTCGATAATATTTCATGAAATATTAAATAAATAATTCGAGCGTGGAGAGACACGCAATAATTAATGATTATTTATTAAATTAATGATTAGAATCGCTGCGACAGCAGCAGTAACAATGGACGCTGGACGAGACATGCGCACACGCAACCGGTGAACTTGCAGAGCGTTCACATGAGAAAGTTGCGCAATAGATACGTGATCGAAAGTATCATTGCCATGTTTATATGATAATTTTGATTCTGATTAATTAAATTCAATTAGCGGTGTCTATTCTCATTTATTAAGAAACAATTTAACTTACTGTCAAGACTTGAAGGTACAGAGAGGTATGTAGGTTGCCTGGCCTGAATTTATAGGTTTTACTATCTTGTTAATTTTACAGGGTGCTTATTGTAAGTAGGTATGTGTTTAAGAAGTTAACATTGGTGACGATTTGTTAACAAAAGCTGAAATAACTAAAATCAGACCTAAGTAGTTTTACTAGTGTTTATATTCGCCTTGCCTAGTCCGTTATCAAACTGTGTGCTTGCGAATCGAGGCTCCACTTACCGTCGTAGGCCCAGGCGCGGCCCTCGGCCAGCTCTCTGAAGAACACGGAGACGTCGCTCCAGCACTCCGGCTCCAGCAGCAGATGCACTCCATTCCTGATCTTGGGCCACGCCACGCTCAGGAAGCTCGGGTCATACACAGTGAATAGGTTCTCGAACTCGCCGCCGCTCCCGCGCCGCCACGACCGCACGCTCAAATCCTTCTTCAAACTATCAACGTATTGGCGCTCGTAATTTTGACATTTCACCATCGATAGGAACAATACGACACAGTATGCCCGTAACATTGTTATTACATTATTTTCTCCCGTTATTATTGATGCAGCGAGACGCGTGTGAACGCGGCGCGAGCTCCGAGTAAACACTCACGCATCGTCAATATAGATCATTAACTAGCAGAAAAAGAGAACTAAGTATGTTCTCGGTAAAACAAATTGCAATTATAACGCTACGAATTAACGCCATTTGTACACTCCAACGATATCGCTTTATGATTACCTATTTAATACACATTTATGCAAATTATTAATCGCTTACCAGTCAATATTAGAAATAAGTATTTTCGATAAGATAAATGTTCGAATCTTAATAGTAAATAATAATACCTATAATGTGGGTAGACCAAGAGAAGACTACTACAGCTAAAATGCAAGACTGCCTAGGTCAAGCTCCATCTATTGATGAATAGCAGAATTTGCTATGGGGCAGTTTTCCTAATTAAACGAACTGAGTCTCTTTCGTTAGAATAGATATAAACATGCTTATACATATTATGTAGAGGCAGTGCCCCGCAGATTTACCTGCGTTGTACCATTTAATTTTGGCATTAAAAGTATGTAGTCTCAATACTTCATCCTGATTCACTATGTATGTAAGCGAAACCCCATGAAAATCCATAAAGTAGTTTTTGAGAAAATCAACTACATAAACACAGTTGGGGGCTTCCGGCTTCTCTTATAAATAGGGATACACAATTTATTAGAGAAAGCCGAATAAATTGTGTCATTAGATAAAATATATCATGGTATATCGGAGCCGATACACACGATTACACTACCATTTAGTGGCGTATAATTTATGATTACTGACTATTCACTATACTCTATTTATACCAACAATATTGTATCATCGCGGCAATAACGGTAATTTGATAATTCAGCTAACTGAAATGGTATTGTAATAACATTATTTCTATGATGATTCAGTAATATTGGTATTGTAGAATCGGGAATGGCTACCAAGGCATGATAAAACTAAAATAAAACAACCAACTGTTAGTAATTAATACATTTATTACCTGTCAAAAAGACAATAGCTTACAATTATTTTATTTTCATGTACTTAGTAAATACAATTAGCTAGATTTATTATAATCTGATACTGTGTCACTGTAGTAGTCTCTGTACTCTGTAGGGACGCGCTCACACACACACATAGAACATAGGACGACGAAACGCACGTTATTTCAAATCTGGACCTTAATTACTTTACATTACGGTTACATTTGCCGGAGTCGTTTGTTTGGCCGCTGTCCGTCCATGAAGCCACCCTGTAAAAACACACGCATGTTAACATCAAGTCACACACAACGTGTGCAAACTGTGCTCAAGCTTTACTGGTATCACTACCAAGTTCTTAGAGACACACACTTGTAAAGAACCCAACACCTTTAAAATTATTATCCCTGAGAAACCATAGTAAATTGAATGAAAAAGTGTAACATTGGCCTGACACAAAGGTTTATAAGTATATTTTCATGGAAAAAAACATTTACCATTAATGTTGGCTAAATTAGCTTAAATAAAAGTAATGCCTATTCAACTCTAAAATTACCAAATCATGTCATATTTTACAAAATATGACAATAGTTTAAGGAAGAATAATATAAAGAAACATAAATGAGCCACGAAACCCGGTCTGGCAGTAAGACGAGTAAAGCTTGCACAGTGAGTGTATAGCACGGTGCGCGTTACCTGGCCGCCTCGTGCTCTACGGGTAACTCTGAAAAGAATGCACAGAATGCGTTAACGGCAAAGAGAGCAGAGGCCCGTCGCGGTTACATCACACTTCGTTAATGTACTGCATTTCTTTGCACATCTTTCTATGCACTCGTTTCTTATTTACGGATGCGTCTTTACATGCAAAATGTATAACAAGCAAACAAAAAATAATGCAAAAAAATACAGTTGAATTAAAACAAAATGAAGCGCAGTCAAGTCAATGATGGTTAGTAAAATGTTGCAGTCAATGAACATGTCCCTAGTCATCGACTACAACGTAAAATGTTAGGATACTGGGTTAACATTGTATGGACACCCAACAAATGAAACAGATACAAATGTAGCTAAACAAAAAATATGTCTTACAATCAAACAATGAGAGCAACGTTAATTGAAATCAAACACCTGGGATGGCAACTACAAAACAGATGCAAAATAAAAGCTATACAATAGGCAGATGGAAATAAACAGAAACATATTTTAGGTTACATTTGTACAACCACTTAAGTCAACTATGTACACAAGACAACATTAATGTCACCAAACATCCGTTTGATGCGGGTAATGATCAAGATGTGGTATGGTTGTGTATAGTTACCGGGCGGCCCATGAACGGCTGCGGCGGGATGTACGTGTTGACGGGGGCGAAGCCGCCGCGCGGGAAGGCCCCGCCGCGACCGCCGAAGCCGCCGCGACCACGACCACCTGCACACATTCATACAGCTGTTATACTTACCTTGTTTATATTGATTTTTTACACGTAATAACATAGATGAAGTACAAACTTATATTCAAACCATATGGGGTCTGGTTCCACTCATTATATGAATACTAACAAATTATAAGTGCAAATGTGTTGGTATAAATATATAATCTTCATTCTCCACGCCCAAGGGGCTTAACTGATTTTAATGAATTTTAGCATACAAAAAGGATTATGCCTTGACATAGGATAGAAACTTAAAAGACGTGGGATCAAGCACTCTGCTGGTAAAACTGTGGGGAAAACATACTATAGTATAAAGTATGATCAGTGCAATCTTCACCTTCGTGAACGTTAACATTATACAACGGACCTCTGAAGTTGCCCCGCGCGTTGAAGGCGCCGCCGCCGCGCGGGCGGAACGAGTTGTTGCGGTTGGCGTTGGGGCTCGTCGTCGTGTTCGCGTTCGGGTTGCGGTTCTGTTGCTGCGAGTGCTGCCGCTTGTTCTGTGGGGTCGTTATGTAGTGTTTCATTAGTACATTGGTCAGTCAGTTTCCCTAGGGCAGTAGTAGTTAGACAAATAAAGCTGCTAATGACGAGACTTTTATGATTGAAGTTAAGTTGTGGACCCATTCTGTCCACATAAACAGAAGTGCCTTCTGTGTTAGATCAGGAGGCCCAAAACATGATGATAATAATCTGCAATGATAACTGGACTGCTCCAGCGAACTGACACATATAGTGCTTATACCTGATTCAGGACTGAGGATAGTTTTCAAAAATCCTATGCCTATATGGTAAGTGTATGTACCTTGTTGGAGTTAGCGTTGTGCGCCTTCTGCTCGTCGTCGTCGCGGTACTTGGAGACGGTGACGAGGAACCCGTTGATGCGCAGCTCGCGGTCCAGCTTCAGGGCCTTCTCCACCGACTCCTTGTCGTTGAATGTCACTCGCACTGCACACAAACATGCAACCAATTAGTACACCACGCATAGTTCCACTACGGCTTGAGGTCACTTGTAAGGTTCTTAAGCTGACTGGACGCGACATTAAAACTAATTACTTATACATATATGACTAGGAGCGCCCCGCGGTTTTACCTGCGTTGTACCCGTTCCTTTGGGAATTTGAGTATTAAAAGTAGCCTATACCGGCTTCCTGTTGAATGTATCCCATTACGAAAATAATTTATCAAATCAGTAGTTCCCGAGATTACCGCGTTCACACAAACAAACAAACTCTGCAGCTTTATAATATTAGTATAGATATAAAAATGAATGTTGGAGATCATCAAATATATTTTGTTTATGCGTCGTAAAGTTAAACTAATAAACTTCCGACGTTTGATCTGGTCGCGATAAATTATTGATCATTATAAAAAGGACTCTTCAAATTTTATGGAGTTATTACCAGAAGGGAATATAAACTTTACTGGTCTAAAAATTTTAGAAAAGCAAACTCCATTCTTTAATATATAAAATATGTTGCACATGTAGTGGATGCTAACTAATAAATAATCACAATAGGCAATATATTATTTGTATTGTTTATTACAAGTAGTGTTTGCACTAGTATTGTCTTGTCGCACACCTCCATGAAGTTAATAATAGGACATTAATTAATTATATCTGGTGATCAATTATTTTTATCTATTAATTAAAGTGTAAAATTGTATATTGCATACATAATGTGCCTATGATAATGGCACTTTAGTACTTTGTCAAATTATTTGTAAATGTTTTTGGAAGGTGTTGCAAGAGTTGGAAGCGGGCTTTTAGAACTCTTAACATTAGTCATGGAAAATACAATTTTCATTGAGTGAAGATGGACCTTAGCTAACATACGTGTAGTGTAGGGTAGGGTATGGTGTGGACTCACATATCTTGTACTTGGTCTTGCTGAACTCGTGTATGTGCGCGACGTCGCCGCAGTGCGTGAACAGCAGGCGCACGTAGTCCGTGGAGGCCTCGTAGGGCACGCCCACGAGCACGGCGCTGTCGGCGCGCGGCTCCGCGCCCAGCGCCAGCGCGCGGCCCTCCACCAGCCGCCCGCCCTCCGCCAGCGCCTGCAACGCGCACGTCTCACTCCGCACACACGCACACCCGCACACGGCGTGCACCCGCACCCGCACCCGCTCACACACTATCTCTTATACATCCTGCATACATTGCTGTACGCTTCCCTATATCTGTCTTGGTCATTTTACTTAAGGTGTTGATACGTTAAAATAACATGAACATGTAAATTGATTAATTCACACCTTTACAGTCATATAAAGGTCAATATTGGGGAATATTCTGAATGTGAACTGGGCTATACAAGATATTTTACAAATATCAGTATCCCATGTTTATGTTACACATACATATTCGAACATAATGTTTATATTATAACTCAAATACAGGAAATGGGTACCTGGTTAGAATTTATAGCAGAAAAGTTTCATAATAATTGTATACTTTACCACATATATCATGTTTTCCCGAAATCATATAATTTGCAATGGATGAGAAAACATAAGACATATTTTTACATAAAAATCAAATAACTACACACAGATTAAAATAACATGGATAATGTACAAGTAACAGAGACTGAAATGGAATATTGTCAGTTTTCTGTATCCATTGCAAGAGGAACACACCTGCCTGTGAGAACACAACACAAACAATGTTTATCAGCTGATCATCTACACGCTTTATTGCTTGTCTCAGAATTTAGATGTAAACCATAATGTATATACAATGGAGCCACTAATGCGTGCACTCACATAGACGACCAGCCTGTTCAAACATTCAAATAGTCGTTCTGACTCAGGAAAGGTATAATTTACATTACAATTTGGAAAAACAACATTTTAGCCTCAAGTACTAACAGCCTTTCAGGCGCTAAATACTACAAAGTGGCTTTTTAATTAATAAAATAAAATAATGTTAATTAAACTTTAGTTTACCTTGTCCACAGACTCTTTGTTTTTGAATTCGATAATTGCCGATAATGTCGGAGTTGTGGTCAGTTCTGTTACAAGGATTGGACCACGTCTAAAAACAAAGAAAAATGTCTTTTGTTAATACTCCGTGCTGGCGGCATCATACTGTTCAGGGCATACAGCTTCAAGAACAGATGTAAAGTTACAATTCAACATTTAAAACAGATTGATAAAGTTAACAAGGAATTCAGGTACTGATATTTGAATGTTGGTAAAAATATTAGACACAATCAGAGTCCAATGCATACAATGGAGACTCACTTGACATTGACGATCTCTCCGTGTTTCGAGAAGAGTTCCTTGAGCTTCTCCTGGTAGTCGAAGAGGTAGCTGGAAGGCAGGTTCTCGACCAGCAGCTTGCCGGTCTCCACCTTGTCCTCCTTCTTGTCGTCGGCGCCGTCGTCCTGGTCGGGCTCGGGCGCGTCCCCGTCCCCGTCGGCGGCGGGCTCGGGCTCCGCGTCGCCGGCGGGCGCGTCCTCGACCTGCTCCATGGGCTCGGCGTCCCCGTTGTTGTCGTCGGCCGCCGCCTCCGCCGCCTCGGGCACCTCCTCTGCGGGCGCTTGTTGCGGCTCCTCGGCCTGCGCCGCAGCCTTCCCTCTAGCCGGCTGATTTCTGCCACCGCGACCTCTCTTTTGAGCGACCATTCTGATTATCAAGCTGTGAAACAACGTAACGCTCAAATTTCATTGACCCATCTCGGCGTCTCGGGTACATTTCCCGCCATGTCTATTTCGTAGTAGGTATAAAACTTATTACAGCTCACTTCTTGGCGCCTATTTCTATATTTCAAGGACGCAAGTTTGTTACCCGCGAAACAGGTGATTACGTATTTACGGGATTAATAATTAATAAAATTTAATCGCGAACAGAATTTGGGTGTGAATAAACTTTAGTAACGGTAAAAACATCATAGCGAATTATCCACGCCATGGTGCATAGTTTTGGCGAATGGAAAATTCACGAACTCCGCAAGCTAAACTTTGCATAGAACTGATTAGCACACATACACTTTCAAAACATTCATCAAAATACATAGAAACACACTTACCGATTAAGTTTTTATGGATAAAATCAATGTTAGTATAATTAATCACGAAATGACGCCAACTAAAAGCAATAATAACACGAAACCGGCATCACGCAAGCGCATCCGCCATATTAAAATTTGAGGTTACTGATATTGCCATACTTTAAAAAATCCATTGACGTCATAATTGGGGATACCGTATTTTAAAACAAAATGTTATTAACCGATAGATCTATACTAATATTATAAAGCTGAAGAGTTTGTTTTGTTTGTTTGTTTGTTTGTTTGTTTGTTTGTTTGTTTGTTTAAACGCGCTAATCTCAGAAACTACTGAACCGATTTGAATAATTCTTTCACTGTTAGATAGTCTATTTATCGAGGAAGGCTATAGGCTACATTTTATCCCGAAATTCCCACGGGAACGGGCACAACGCGGGTAAAACCGCGGGGCGCTGCTAGTTTCCGATAACACAAATACAAATTACAAGTAATGTACATATGTATACAACTTATTGATATAAAAAATCTGTACCTATTTAACGCCAATTTTAATCTTTTCTCACCCAATAGAGGCAACTATAATTATGCTGCTGGTGTACGAGTAACGCACGGATATAACGAAAATTGGGGATTTCATAGAAATCCAGTTATGAACATCTTATTGATATCATAATGCTGATGGATGGACGGACGAAAACTACCTAAAAATAAAAATTGCTTAAAAACTTAGGTATCTGATTTTCAACTTAGATAACTGAAGGATTTGCCGTTCTGTATATTGTCGGTCTCTATATATTTTGTATAGAAATGCAAAACAATATTTTCTTCTTTCTCGGTGATCACGCAGTCAAATGCCGCTGTTTGCCCTGCCCGCATCGCTGACCGGTTCCCCTGCCCGGACCGCTGACCGTCTGCCCTGACGGGAACGCTGACTGATTGCCCGGACCGACAATGTTGTTCACACATAATGCGGGCAGTGTTCACTTTGACCTTGTTTCGTGGTCTGTGCTTTGACCTGACCGCTAACCGCAGAACAGATCCAGTGTGGCAAATCCACACTGTTCTGTTCACAAGTTCACTTAATTTAATACAAGTTCACTTATTATAAAACATGGAAATTCTAAGCAAAATGAAACAAAAATAAATTATTCCAATGAATTTTAATTGCATTATTCCAACACAGCATCGCTAATAATTTTATGCAGCTAGGTACACAATTTATAGAGTAATAATGGGTGCTTTAATATATCGTTCTCTTTAACTAATTTATCCGTGCAAGTTTTTAACACTAATAATGTTGTGCTCAAAATTTTATTTCCTTAACAGCGTGTAATAACTATAAGCTCCTTTCAAAATCTGAAACAAAAAACATCAACACATTTATTTTGATTCATGGAAATAATATAAAATGAGGCCTACATAGACGTGTTGACAATTGATACAAAATTATAATGCTAGCGTTGTCACATAAAAACACCCTATGCCGCGGTACCCGCGACCATGACGTGACAACAGACACGCCCACCTACTTGAACCGTGACTGCTGTGATGGTTAGTGTGAAATGGTTATTTTTTAATAAGCTAGGTAGGTACTTCATCATTACCGTGATAAAGGTGGGCAGCGTGAGACTGGTGAAGGGCCCAGCTGTAAATATACTTTGAATACGGAGCTGTCCGGACAGGATTAGCAAATCCTTTCTCTGATGTGTTGTTGCATTCCACCATTCACTGTCATAAGGTCCCAGCATTAAATTTTGACTCTGGAAATGCAAAATAGAGTTCAACATCATTTATAAGAATGGGTACCTACACCATACGACGTATTTAATTATATTGTAAATTCGTGCCTTTGTTTCTATTTTAGAGCAAAATTTGGTGAAATAAGCAGATATAATTATGTCTATACCTATAATCTATAATGATCTGATCTTTCTTACATTAATACAGTAATCTTCCGTGGATCTAATAATATTATAACGGCACTTACTCTTATCAAAACATCATTGCTGTGCCAACAGAATACGAAAAGTTGGGCGATGCCGAATATCAGGTATTCAGCCAGCAGAAGTTTCTGGCCAGCAATCGTCGCAGACTGATAATAGAAAGAATTCGACAAACAAGAAGAAACATACGTAATTTAATTACAGATAATATTTAATGTATCTCTAATTTCTGATTAGCATTCTAGGTACTTCCTACTAATATTATAAATGCGAAAGTTTTTGAGGATGCTCTTACACGCAAAAAAATACTGAACGGATTTAGATGCAACTTTTCTGTAGTAGGACTATTTTAGTTCCGATGTACTTTATAGTTAGTTTTTCTTTAAGTTTTGTGATTAAAACTGCGGAAATTGAGTAGGTAGGAACTCACAGTGAGCTGATAAGCACTCGCGCACAGCATCAGCGAGCACATCACCATGTAGAAGAACATGACCGGCGACAGCACCGAGTTGAACATCCTCGAGTATCTGGAAGCGTAACGCGCCGGAGTACAAGCATCAATTCAGTAGGGCGGGCCATCCTAATTACTATTTTGTATGTTTTGAAACAAGTTCAATTGGTAATAGTTCCGCGCTGGGAACCGGGCACTCCAAAAATATATCGATGTTACTCGATATCGACATTTCTTCACTCTTGCATCAATGATGGATAATGTATTGAAGTTAAAGTGACGTACTCTGGTAAAGAGATCTAAATTTTTTTAAAAGTCTTGTTTGTAAGGTAATAAAATAAATACACTTGAATACGGAAAGCCTAACACAGATTAAGCATAAAAACTATTAGCGATTTATTTGGTGGAACCCATGAATAATGCAAAGACTTGGAATAGGTACTTATATATTATGCGTGCATGTTTTCGTACAGGCACACATCAGGCACATTATTAATTCCTTGATTTTTCAAAGTTTCTATTTAAGGTAAGTCTTTGGTAATCGTTTGAGATTATAATAGTTTCCGATTCCATAGTCTTCATAGACATTTCAAACGAACCCTTGGTACGAGCCTACGAAGTAGCCTATTTATAGAAAAGTTAGTCCTATTACTTGAACATTTTGAATTGCGATAGTTTTAGTTTTATAAAACAAGTTGCTAACCCGTAACTATTCTCATAAACTTTTCTAACGATTATTTAACATAGTATTATTCTATCACTCACATAAATGACTTTGTAAGTACATAAGAACCTACTAATAAATACTGTAGATAGACATTATGTATCGATCGTATATTGAAGTAGAGATTGTCCAAGCTGAAATGACACGCCCCACCTCCGCATTTACGCACACTAGCAAATTTTAAATATGGACGCAATACACATAAACATGCAATTATAATTGGTCGTTCAGTTGCCGTACTCGCCGTACTCGCTAAGAAGTGCAATTCTCGGATTTGTTGTCCAACTAGTTTAGTTGATCGTGAACGCGCGAGAGGAGAGGACGTCTTGTTTCATACAAAGTGACGGCGCTGCTCCATAGAGCGAGCATTTTCGGATTTATCACCCGACTAGTCGGCCGACATGTGCACATAGAAATCAATAATTGGCGCTCCCACACAGATGAAGTGCCGCTATTAATATTTACACTCACACATCTAAATAAAGTAATTAAGTAGTGGGGCGCGTCATTTCAGCTTAGACAATCTCTAACTATATAGACAAAAACTAAGTATGTATCTACGACTAATGTCACTTCAAAAGTTTTAGGTAGGCCATCACCTAGTTACCTACCAGAAAAGTGTGGACGAAAATATTGCGGGAAAATACCTTCGTCTGATCTCATTTCCCAAATTAAGAATGTGCTCGCGCAAACAATAATAATGATGGATTTTAAATACACACAATCAATAGTAATACTAATTAAAATCACTATTAACACATAAGTGTGTTGCATAAACCACAAATGGTTAAAAGCTTAAAAGCCAATAATATTACTTTCCACTTACTTTAAGAGGCCGACGTGTATCTGATGTAGTTCCTGCACTGTGTTCGCTGGACTGCCAGACTTCGTTAAAAACATTTTTTTGCACCTGTCCTTAAGCAAGTCAATTTTACCTCCAAAATACACCATAATTACACAAATACTGCTGTCATAAGCACCCATGATGGACGCTCCATAGGCACAAAGGAGCGTGTGCCACACAATCGTTATGTAACACCCCGGGGAACGATTCTTATCGAAAGGCATCCACGAGCTGAAAATATGAAGAAATGGCTCCGTGCCGTTCCTGTAATTTTCTCTTAAGGTTGCTGACGATAAGTAAATCATTAATGGTTGAAAAATGGTAGTCAAAAAAGTAGTAAATACCAAGCCCCAGTAAAAATATGTAAGGCGACGGCAGTAAGCCGTGTTTTCATTCAAAATCAGTGTTCTATCCTTGTCTGAATTTTTCCTTTCAAAAATATCAGATTCTGTAACATACTGGATTATGTCTTTCCACTTTCTTTGCCAAAATACAAAAGTGTTGACTTTGACGATGCACACCACACTCAACATTGATATTTTTAAATTAGTTAAGACGAGATCCAAGTCGGACCGGATGACGTACAGCTCCATGTACTGCGTGATCACGAAACATGTGACGATTTCGTGAATGAGTATTGTGAGTGCTTTTGCAAATATATTTTCTGGTAAAATTAACCCTGTTTTCTTCAAAATCCAATAACTTGGACCGAGCAAGGGCTTATTGCTGTCTTCTAGACCGCGGAGAAATGACCGAATCATTGTGATGGCTACTGATGTCGAAACTAAAGTATTTGAAAAAACTGTAAGTGTCGTATTTTATACCGATCCTTTGACGCTTTTTGTTGTGGGAGCATACTTATTTATTCATTCTTAGCTGAACCACTGTCAGCGATCCATACCACTATTAGTTTCACCCTATGTTTTACAGATTTAATAATACTTTTTCCGGTTTTATCAAGACAATTCAAAATAATTCTATACAGTTCCAGTAACTACTGTAATTTTTTTACTGGATAATTTCTTCGAAAATCTGACATTTATATTTAATAACGAAGATTTCCTAAGCCTAAGTGAGCTCTTTACGTACCTTGTAAAGTATGTAAATATTATTCATAAAAAAGCTTAGGTACCCATAATAATTTTTTTAAATGAAAATTGTATTAATTTATTACGTTCCAAATTGATTCCTCTGTACTATGTCTTTCTTGTAAGCCAATTTCTCAAAGTAAGCATCAAGTTAAATAAAGGCAGCCCATTCCTCATGTCTCTTGTCGGTGAGTCAGAGTGTGATGCAGACTTCTCCTACTCCGGTTCAGTGCGAGCTCCCATAACATCTCTTTATACGACATTACACCCATTTTCCTTTATCTGGTTCATATAATTACTGTTCTAGGCCTTCCTCTAGCCATACAATTCAATACATATTATGAAACAACAACCTATACGTTATGTCTTACATTTTTAAATGGTTTAATGTTGAAAAAATAATATTATATTCCAGGCAGGAAAGTATCTTGATAAGTATTTTACGAAAAAATATCTGACCTTTTCCATGTTTATCTCTACAAAAGTCGAAAAAGTTTTGTATTTTTTATAAATAATAATCACTTTTTATTATTTATTTAAACGGGAACTTACGTACGACGGAGACTACTGTCGAGAGTTCCTCGACACGTTTCGGCCACATACGGTGGCCTTCATCAGGAGGTGGGTGAAGCGCTCGCGACAGCGTCTCTCCCCGCACTCAGTGCGGGGAGAGTTCCCGCTTAAATAAATAATAATGACATTATCGTACGTTTCAATTAATAGTAAAATAATCACTTTTGTATAGATGTAGGTATATAATAACTACCTACTTATGTAAATATTATGCCATTTTATCGACATTACATTATGTTGTTCATATGAACACAACACTATCATGATGTCAATATACATTTCGATATTATTTTGTGTTTGGTGAAACCTCTAATTTAAATGTCTCAATTATATTAGTCAAGTGTGGGCGGGCCAGCGACACGCGGAGCGCGCCCCTTTTTTAATAAATAAATGATGAACCCATCACAGGGCCCCGTAGCATGTTATTATCGTGTCTCTCATTTTTTAATTTTATCACTTGGGTCCGTAGGGGCCGTCTTATAACTTTTTTATAATTTTTTAGGTACCTATGTAACTAGTATGTACAAAAAAAAAACTGTCCCTAAAAATCCTGTAAGTATGTCGTAATCCTGATCCTGTATCCTGTGCGTTAATCGTGTCCTAAATATCGATAAATTATTTATCTAAGTACCTAGGTATTACCACAGTATTACCGACAAGTCCATTGAGACGTCTCGGTGACAATTAAATGTACCTACATATATTCCTTAGTATTTGTGTATGTGTATGTAGTAGTATATCAGTGAGTTGGATTCCATAATACAAGCTCCAGAGCTTACTTGTCTACTAAACCTTGTGTGAATTTGTCTACGTATATTATATTATTATAGTGTTTCTCTTTGGAGTCACGGGACAAGCCCGGTCTTTTTGAGAGGCATGCGAGGGGATATTCTACAGATCCAACTCCTAGAAGCCCTTTGAAGATGTTTAATGAAATGGATTACAACTGCAAGGACACATTCCCGACCACATAAGTACAACATGTCCCGGAATGTGCACCCGCAGAAGTAGGATAGGAACTATTGCAAGAAATGAAAGACACTTTCACACTTGCAGTAAGTAACCATGGCATTTGTATATCGATGTGAAATAAGAGAAGTATTTTATTTACTCCATCTATATGAGGTCGAGTGACGAGTCTTAACATTTGTTGATTTCATTCATTTATTGTTTGTAAACTAAAAAGTTCCTATTTCGTATATGTATTTTTAATTTTTACGTAACTAAATGTTATGCGTTAAATGTATATTATTAACTAGCAGCGCCCCGCGGTTTTACCCGCGTTGTGCCCGTTCCCGTGGGAATTTCGGGAATTTTTATACATATAAACCTTCCTCTTGAATCACTCTACCTATTACAAAAAACCGCATCAAAATCCGTTGCGTAATTTTAAAGATTTAAGCATACAGACAAACAAACAGACAAAAGTAGCGACTTTGTTTTATACTTATGTAGTGACTATGTAGTGATGATGTAATATAATATTTACATGTATATAATCAATATAGTTTGTACAATGTATATAATCAATATATCCATTTTACGTATTTTTTTTTCGTCATATATATACAATAATTTTTTATATTTAATTTTTTATATTTTTTATATTATAAGATTAAACTGAGGCCAGTTACTAATCTCTCGACGGCCAGTTACTGAAATGAGTGGTCCGTTACCACAGTCCGTTACTGATTAAAAAGGATTGCTTTTTATTTTATAAAATTGTATGTACCTAGTTAAAATAATGTTTCATTTTACCACAGAGCATCGAAACACCGCGCTCTCCTAGACTCCTAGCGCGGTGTTTCGGTGCTCTGTGCATTTTACATTTAAAACCCTGAATAACTTAAAAAAGTATACACAATATACATCGTAAACCGGTGTTATTTGGGAGTCCGGGTGCTATTCGGGCCACTCAATTTTTTTTGACAATATTGTCTAATAATAGGAAAATAAAATGTATCCTGGCGAATACTACATTTATCGACGGTTCCGACAATTCCACATTTAAGCTTATATTGGCATCCGCAATGTACAAAAAACGTAAAAAATTATGTTTCTTAATAAAAATGGTTTAACCGTTTTCGCGTGGGGTATAAAGTTTTTGTTATTTTTTTAATAAAAAAATCTTCATATTTTTATAAAATCCAAACAATAGGTGTTGATAGTCACAAGCGGTAAGATTGATATCTAGAATTCATACACATAAGTATTGACAAGTAGTATTTTATTTTATTATTTGTTTAAACGGGACGTACGACGGAGGTTACTGTCGAGAGGATGTGACCGAAACGTATTCCTCAATACGTTTCGGTCACATCCTGTGCATATTATTTACACTTTTACAACTTTTTGAATCTTTATATCTCAAAAAGAGTGGCTCGTGGGAAAAAAGTGTTGATATATTTTTTTTAGATAATTTTATGATCTATAATTTTGCCTCGGGTATTTTTATGATAAAACTTACCGTCTCGCTGAAAATCGTGAAAAATTTTTACCTTTGACCTTAAATAAAATAAAATCCATTCAGGGGAAAGATGGGGAACTTTCAAATTTTATTTTTAAACAATTTTACTGATTTTCAGCTTGGGAATTTATATAGCTTTACTCTTATTTTTTGGTCTAATTTGACCAGACTATGTCTTGCTGTGTGCTTGCTTGTTGTGTTGGTGTTTTCTGTAGTTTGTGTATTTGTTGTTATCTGTAGTAATTTGCGTGGATTTGTAATAAAATAAATATTTTCGGAATACCACTGAATACAACTGAATAGGTACTTTTATTTCAACACCAATCAAATTCACGAGTGAGTACAAGAAGGTACAATACATATACGGCCGGTTGCACCAAAACTTTCATTTTACGAATTCGTAAAAAGTAACGTAAAAAGTAAACGTATAATGTAAAACATTGTTGCACCACGTTTTAGCGATACGTTTTACGCTTACAATATACTATTACTTTTTACGGAGGTCAAACCCTGCTCATAACGTAAAAGTATAAGATTTTGACAAGTTAAAAAGAGTATGTAATAAAACTGACGTTTGTTTGCTTTCTTAAT
The DNA here is from genome assembly GCA_963082685.1 of Cyclophora albipunctata. Taxonomy (NCBI): domain Eukaryota; kingdom Metazoa; phylum Arthropoda; class Insecta; order Lepidoptera; family Geometridae; genus Cyclophora; species Cyclophora albipunctata. The sequence goes on along the minus strand of OY720113.1, from coordinate 267,498 downwards.
TTGTTTTGGTTTGGAGGTTATAAAACGCATTTATAGAACGTTCTATTAGAAATCACGATAAATAAATTACCTAGATGTCTTCTACAAGTTCTGGTAGTGACAGTGAAATTATTCAATATTTCACTCGACATCGTAAAAGAACAAATATAAGAGTAGACCAATTACTCGTGGAAGACGGTGATTTTTTATGCCCATATTGAATCAGCAAAACCACGGCTCATTACATTTGCAGATGCATTGAACATGAAGTTCGATCCAATACTCCAAGGTCTGTTTCAGTTTCAACTTATTGCAGGGAACTGTTTCACATCGGAATGAATAGGTACTTAATCGCCACAGTTCCTGGTAGGTACGAACAGTAATACCTACAACCACTGTTTTTGGAAGTAGTAATTGTTGCTACTGCTGTTTTATATAACATCTGTAGAGACCTAAATGAAGCATGGACCTATGAAGATTCAGATTTACCCATAGTTGAAGAACCTGAACCATTTCATGAAACATCAACAAGAAATGGAGTGACTGCACGGAATAACCTTGTGAGGGACTTTTTTACCAATTGAAATATTAATAAAGTAAAAAATGTAAAAAATGTAAGGTTGCACCAAAATTTTAGTTTTTATACGAATTCAGTTATACGTTTTACGTTATACTATAACGTCATTATTACGAATTCGTAAAAGTACGTTGCACCAAAAAAATATGTGTCAAAGTATCCGTATATTTACTTGCTACCCAAATAAAGCGTTAATTCTACTATTTTACCTTAGTAGTTTTTAACTACCATGGTAGATTTTATTTTACATGTGGTAAGACATGATAACTAGTGTCAACAGCGTCAGTGGGTGACAGCTATGTACGTTTTTAGTATTTTGTTAAATTTTTTATAAGTTGTATTTGGGTTTTGATGAATATTGGTGATAATTTGCCGCAAATAACTGATAAATTAACAGTGATTGAAAATGTTTATTATTAGAGTGATATAAGGACTTTCGTATTACTCCAAAATCGCACTAACAATACCTACATAGCTTGAACGAATCAATTCATCCTAGCTACTTATTTACCATTAATGGGAAATTTAATTTAATCACAATGAGTTGAGTTTGCTGAATGACTTGATTAAAAAATATAAGCACATACTTTTAAAGAAACAGGTCAAGTTACTCCAAAACAAATAGAGGATGCATGGCAGCTCATAAATGTTGAATTTAATAGCACTCCTGCATGTTCAGTTAGCAGGAGCGTAACTCAGTTAAAAATAAATGGGATTACATGAAAAGGAATGCCAAAAAGGATGTAGCTGCCTATAAAAAAGCCCATAGGCAAACTGGCGGTGGCAAAGGTCCTGCTCCATTGGATGACACAACTGCCATTCTACTAGACACAGTTCGCGAATCTGTCGAAGGTGTACCATCAAGGTTTGATAGTGATAACACCATCTCAGGGAATATAGCGGTCTTGAATAATGAAAGTATACGAAGAACATTTTGAGATTGTCACTAAAACTTCGAACGACCAGCAAAATAAATATACACCAAAAAATTACAAAACTGATGTTGCTTTCTGCTTTTTCATTCAACCATTGCATTTTCTTATCTGCCAAAGCAATAAATGTTTGAGTTTAAAATAAAACTATGTTTTATTTCATCATACTTTTTAATATCACGAAATCCTGATATATGAATCACATTAAAATGCATTACATTTTTTACTTTATTAATATTTCAATTGGTAAAAAAGTCCCTCACAAGGTTATTCCGTGCAGTCATTCCATTTCTTGTTGAGGTTTCATGAAATGGTTCAGGTTTTTCAGCTATGGGTAAATCTGAATCTTCATAGGTCCATGCTTCATTTAGGTCTCTACAGATGTTATATAAAACAGCAGTAGCAACAATTACTGCTTCCATATTTTTTCTGTGTATAAGAATTTACTAACCTGGTGACTGTATGGGGATATGTGTACAGTCTATAGCACCTATGACCCTTGGAAATTGGGCAATTCTATAAAAGTCATTACAGACCTCAGAAATTTCATCCATGTCACGAGGCATGTATATATATATCAAGGTGCTAAAGCTGCTATAGCCCGAGACACTCTGTGTATTGCACGACAAACACTAGCTATATGTATTCTGTTGATGTCACCGACAACTTGCTGCATGGAGCAGGTGGCATAAAACCGCAATGCAATTAGTAATTGATTCGATAACGGCATAAAAAATAACCGTCTTCCATGAGTAATTGGTCTACTCTTATATTTGTTCTTCTACGATGTCGAGTGAAATATTGAATAATTTCAATGTCACTATCAGAACTTGTAGAAGACATCTAGGTAATTTACTTATCGTGATTTCTAATAGAACGTTCTTTATATGCGTTTTATAAATAAAATAACCTCCAAACCAAAACAAATTAAGAAAGCAAACAAACGTCAGTTTTATTACATACTCTTTTTAACTTGTCAAAATCTTATACTTTTACGTTATGAGCAGGGTTTGACCTCCGTAAAAAGTAATAGTATATTGTAAGCGTAAAACGTATCGCTAAAACGTGGTGCAACAATGTTTTACATTATACTAGGCATGGAAATTATTGCTATTTTTATTTCACGATCACGTGGTGAAATTATATTTTTTTATCACTGTTATATCACGCGCTATAAATCACGACCGTTATTTTTTATTAGTGACGATTATTGTCACAGCAGGTATATTTTTTCCGTCTGTTACATGTCGCTGCGATAGTGAATTTTTGTCCCACTAAATTTTAACCTGACAGCTGTCAGTCTGGCGTCCGTAAACGCAGCTCGGACTTCTGAGTCACCGGCGATGATTTGTTGACAATTATTTTTTTCAATGAACTTTCCCTCATACTTTGCAGGCTTGGGACTGTCAATGCTTAATCAAATTACATTGGTGTATTTAGAAGTTCATTGAATCAACTAACTTCTCATTTCACCGCGTCCGGCGTCGTGAACTCGTGACGTGATACCTACTCGTGATTTCAACATTATAAACTGTTCTAGTTCCTAATAAATCTTACCTTCTTTAAAATAAGACTCATTATTATTTGAAGTGTTCGTAACTCAGCGATCGAGAACGTAAACAAAAACCTACAGATAAACTAAAGCCTAATTGCGCTTGAAATAAGATGCAATTTCACCTGGTGACGCGGTGTCGCCCAAGTGTTGTTGTTAGTTTTGTCTCTTTCGCACGATGGAATTCTGGTGGTGCGGCACGCGGCACGCGTTATAATGTAACAGACGGTATCGATGCATATAACTGGCGTGACACGTGATTTGATTTATCACGAGTGAAATAACCAGTGATGCGTGAAATGTTCCATGCCTACATTATACGTTTACTTTATACGTTACTTTTTACGAATTCGTAACATGAAAGTTTTGGTGCAACCGGCCCTATGATTATCCTTGTTATTTCTGTTGTATTTTGTTATTATATACATAGAGTAGTAATAATATACATGGAACTAAAATTTGATTAAAATTTTCCCTTCATTCTAAGATTATCCTTGTTATTTCTGTTGTATTTTGTTATTATATACTAACGGCCGGTTGCACCAAAACTTTCATGTTACGAATTCGTAAAAAGTAACGTATAAAGTAAACGTATAATGTAAAACATTGTTGCACCACGTTTTAGCGATACGTTTTACGCTTACAATATACTATTACTTTTTACGGAGGTCAAACCCTGCTCATAACGTAAAAGTATAAGATTTTGACAAGTTAAAAAGAGTATGTAATAAAACTGACGTTTGTTTGCTTTCTTAATTTGTTTTGGTTTGGAGGTTATTTTATTTATAAAACGCACTTATAGAACGTTCTATTAGAAATCACGATAAATAAATTACCTAGATGTCTTCTACAAGTTCTGATAGTGACAGTGAAATTATTCAATATTTCACTCGACATCGTAGAAGAACAAATATAAGAGTAGACCAATTACTCATGGAAGACAGTTATTTTTTATGCCGTTATCGAATCAATTACTAATTGCATTGCGGTTTTATGCCACCTGCTCCATGCAGCAAGTTGTCGGTGACATCAACAGAATACATATAGCTAGTGTTTGTCGTGCAATACACAGAGTGTCTCGGGCTATAGCAGCATTAGCACCTTGATATATATACATGCCTCGTGACATGGATGAAATTTCTGAGGTCTGTAATGACTTTTATAGAATTGCCCAATTTCCAAGGTTCATAGGTGCTATAGACTGTACACATATCCCCATACAGTCACCAGGTTAGTAAATTCTTATACACAGAAAAAATATGGAAGCAGTAATTGTTGCTACTGCTGTTTTATATAACATCTGTAGAGACCTAAATGAAGCATGGACCTATGAAGATTCAGATTTACCCATAGCTGAAAAACCTGAACCATTCCATGAAACCTCAACAAGAAATGGAGTGACTGCACGGAATAACCTTGTGAGGGACTTTTTTACCAATTGAAATATTAATAAAGTAAAAAATTTAATGCATTTTAATGTGATTCATATATCAGGATTTCGTGATATTAAAAAGTATGATGAAATAAAACATAGTTTTATTTTAAACTCAAACATTTATTGCTTTGGCAGATAAGAAAATGCAATGGTTGAATGAAAAAGCAGAAAGCAACATCAGTTTTGTAATTTTTTGGTGTATATATATTTTGCTGGTCGTTGGAAGTTTTAGTGACAATCTCAAAATGTTCTTCGTATACTTTCATTATTCAAGACCGCTATATTCCCTGAGATGGTGTTATCACTATCAAACCTTGATGGTACACCTTCGACAGATTCGTGTCTGACTGTGTCTAGTAGAATGGCAGTTGTGTCATCCAATGGAGCAGGACCTTTGCCACCGCCAGTTTGCCTATGGGCTTTTTTATAGGCAGCTACATCCTTTTTGGCATTCCTTTTCATGTAATTCCCTTTTTTTGTAACTGAGTTACGCTCCTGCTAACTGAACATGCAGGAGTGCTATTAAATTCAACATTTATGAGCTGCCATGCATCCTCTATTTGTTTTGGAGTAACTTGACCTGTTTTTTTATTTAAAAGTATGTGCTTATATTTTTTAATCAAGTCATTCAGCAAACTCAACTCATTGTGATTAAATTAAATTTCCCATTAATGGTAAATAAGTAGCTAGGATGAATTGATTCGTTCAAGCTATGTAGGTATTGTTAGTGCGATTTTGGAGTAATACCAAAGTCCTTATATCATTCTATTAATAAACATTTTCAATCACTGTTAATTTATCAGTTATTTGCGGCAAATTATCACCAATATTCATCAAAACCCAAATACAACTTATAAAAAATTAACAAAATACAAAATACTAAAAACGTACATAGCTGTCACCCACTGACGCTGTTGACACTAGTTATCATGTCTTACCACATGTAAAATAAAATCTACCATGGTAGTTAAAAACTACTAAGGTAAAATAGTAGAATTAACGCTTTATTTGGGTAGCAAGTAAATATACGGATACTTTGACACATATTTTTTTGGTGCAACGTACTTTTACGAATTCGTAATAATGACGGTATAGTATAACGTAAAACGTATAACTGAATTCGTATAAAAACTAAAATTTTGGTGCAACCGGCCAATAGAGTAGTAATAATATACATGGAACTAAAATTTGATTAAAATTTTCCCTTCATTCTAAGATTATCCTTGTTATTTCTGTTGTATTTTGTTATTATATACATAGAGTAGTAATAATATACATGGAACTAAAATTTGATTAAAATTTTCCCTTCATTCTAAGATTATCCTTGTTATTTCTGTTGTATTTTGTTATTATTGTTGTATATTGTTTTATTAAGTTTTTAATTTGACAAAAATATGGAGCCTCAGCTAGGCTCCTCGACAGTAAAACATAGTTTGTCGCCATCTAAAAAAAGACCGCGGATAGCTCTTAGCAGGTAATGATTATGAACGTGTATAAGAAGACCTGACAACAGAGTCCTGGCCAAAAAACGAATGACTCAGATTCAGAATCTGAACTGAATATCTCTTCGGATAGTTAATAAATTGATGTAATGAACTTGCAGTGTTTTTAATGTCCTAATTTTGAATAAAATATCTTCATAATGTTTTTTATTGTTGTGTTAAGTACTTAAATAATAAACACAAGCCTTAAAAGTTCATACAGAAATATTTAATATTTTTTATAATTTTTTATTATTAATTATAATTTTTAATTATTAATATTTTTAAATGAAATTACCCGAGTTCGCACATCTGACCTCCTACTCCTACATTGACAGTGACAAATCTTGACATAACTTTGTTTACAAAAAAAAATTGGGATTTTTTCATATTTACTTGCTCGGCGACATCAACGCCACAGATCAACACCTTGTGATGACATTGACATTCACTAAAGATAGTCAGACTAATTCATTCATTCAATATTCAGACATATGCTGTGGACATAAGTATGTGCGATTAGTAGGTATCAAGGCGATATAAACATAACCTAAAAATAAAAAATCAAGGGAGGCAGGCAGGTCAGATTTTTATAAAAAGTAATTTGATTAAATTCCAACGTTGACTGGATATGTTTATCATATCTACCTTCGAGGAATAGAAGTGATCTGAGATGAAGCTGTGAACGGGTTTCACATGAGTTAGTAGAATTAGAATAACTCGAATTGTAATTCAACATAAATATGAAGTCAAAATCTTTGAATTTAGGTAACGAAACAGCTGTAAAATTGAACCCTAACATGTCATATGATTTCATTAATTATTATCAAAGTGCTGCGGAGGCCAAAACTCCCCAGAAAAAATTAAAACAAGATAAACAAAACAATGACATGAAATCTGAACCCCACAGACGTAATAAACAAACCAAACAAGCAATGCACCTGACGCAGATAAATATCGACGGGCCTGGCTGCGCGTCCACCTCGGGCTCGGGCACTCCTCTCATGGAGTCCGCGGCGAGCTCCACTCCGCTCGCCATTCGGAAGCCCGACAAGGCCAAGTCCATCATCAAGAGCAGCGCCGCCGCCGCCGCCGCAGCCGCAGCCGCAGCCGCCGGAGACGCGCCGGAGACTACCTCCAAGCCTAAGAAACGCAACAAGTCGGTCAGTTTCTTGCTTGAAGACACAGACAAGGTAGCTGTTAAGAAAAATAAATCCAATATGTCAATGGATGCGGATATTCCTTCATCAAAAGAGAAATTTAAAAAAAATGATACAGAAAAGAAACATAAAAAATATTACTATGCTGAAAAGGAGAACAAAGTAAAGAAAGAAAAGAAATTCATTGATGAAGCTAACACCCTCTTGGACAAGAACAAAGGAGTGTCTGATGAGGCCCAGAGTGTCAAGTCGGAGAGCAGCCACGACAAGAAGAAGAGGAAACACTCCAAGAGATCCAAGAAACTAGAGGACCAACAACCTGACACGAAACCCATGGAGTCTATGGAATTAGATGTCTCTGAAAAGAAGAAAATGAGAGAAACTAAGTCACAGCCAGAGAATGATAATGAATATGATGAACCAGCAGCCAAATTACGGAAGAAGGAGATAAAAGTTATTGCCAAAGATTTGGAGAACCTCAGCATCGGAGACAACCCAAGCAATGTACAGAACCTCTCCAACTTATTAGATGACATGTCAGTTGTTGACAAAGACAAACGAAAGAAACTCAAGAAAAAGAAAGATAAAAAGAGTAAGGAAAAGAAAGATAAGGATGACACCAAGAGTTCCGAGGAGAAGAAAAAGTGGAAGAAGAAGAGGTGGAACAAGGATAAGCGTGAGACGCACGAGAAACCGAGCACCTGCGTGATTGTGGACGGGCTCCCGCCGAGTGTGCTGCTCACTTACAAGAAGTTGCTCACCGACCACTTCTCAAAGTGTGGCCTGCTGAGGAATGTGGGGTAAGGGTTGCTCACATTACACTCATATATTTTTATATCAATACTTTTCTATGATTCTAGAAGTAATAATAAGATAATATAAAAAATGTTCTTTTATGATTTTCCAGAGTAGCAGAGATGTGTCCCACAGAAAGATCACAGCGGACATTTTCGACAACTATTTATTTTGACAATGAAGAGGCAGTTACTAAGGTATTATTATACACTAATACATTTTACTTATTAACAAGTTACTTACGATATAATTATAGGACGAAATATTTACCTTCAACATTCCAGGCCTTAGAATCGGACAAGACATGCGTAGAAGGAGTGGAGCTGAGGGTGAAGCGCGCGCTGCCGCCGGCAGACACGACGGCGGTGGTGCGCAGCTACGGGCTGCTCTCGGAGCAGAGCATCGGCGCGGCCTTCGGCGCTGCGGGACACATCCGCGTCGTCAGGATACCCGCCAAGGGGAAGAAGGCCATCAGTATGTATTTCACTCTTAACTTGCCTAAGGCAGGTAAAATTGTCGGACCTGGTAATTCCATCATGCATCGAGACCTTGTCGGAGGCTAGTGTAGGCTGTAGTTTAAAAACAAAAAGGAATTTTTAAAAATTTACACGACCCGTTGCTGAAAAAGTTATCAGCTTCCCTTGTGTAAAAGATATTTTTTCTCGTATTATAGAAATAGAAAATAGAAACATTTATTCAGACAATCACACAACAAAAAGAAAACTACAGATAGAACATACATTGAACAATTACATGAACAGAAATACTGTGTGAGATCTGAACAGGCCTCGTCTCAGCGTAAGGCCGCCACCGACGTGTGACGCTGGCAGCGCTGATTTTCAGACGAGGTCTAGAGGTCTAGAGAAAGTAGGGTAGAGGTAGAGAGAAAAACACGAAAGTGGGAACTCTCGACAACCTTCCAACACTCCTCCTAGAGGTGGGACTTTTAGTATGCTACCCGCTTGGGTCCCAGCTCACGCAATCTACACCACCTTTTTCACCATATTTTTATTAGTCTAATTAGCATAATTTTAATGATTGTTTGTATAATTTCAGCTACTGCTTTCATTGAATTCGATGGCCCCGAGGCAGTAGAGAGGGCGATAGAAATAGTTTCGACTCCCGAACCTTTTAGAATTAATGGGAAGAAAATTTACATTTCCAAGTTCAAGGACCGAAAGAATAAAGACAAATCCAGTGAAGTGGACGCGAACGACGGCGACCACGGCGCGCCGCCGGGGACCCAGAACTGATGACGGAGTTGGAGATGATGAGCCGCCCGCAAGTGTTTGATTGATGCCAATCTTTAGCATTACTCAATTTATAAAGATATCCTCAAAATATTAATAATCTGCCAAGTACTATAATTATGATCTAAGTTACCAATACCATACTGTGTACAAATATAATCACATTCCCTAGAATGGCGCTCGGATGATATTACGATATCTTTGCAGCCCAGTTTACATTAGTTGAATGATGAATCTATGATCTGATGAATCCAGCACTTAACTGTAGTACTTCGAAGTACTAACTCTACCACTTGATCTTCGAATATAAATTGGCTTTTATTATATAATACAAAGGCCTATTTATTACATAAAAAAGGGCTTTTAATGATGTTTAAAATAATTACATATCTTTTGTATAGTAGGCAGCGTTTTATACGTATAATATTGATTGGGTGGAGATTTGATTGTACTTGAGAATAAATATTTGATAATTAATATATTTTTATTTAACCCTTTTTACATGCTGGCTGAATAGCTGAATGTCACAAATTCTTCACAGTTCATATTACTAGTGAACCGGTGGTCTGGTTGACCCAGTGGATTCATATTAGTGAATAGCCACACGTGACAACTTAATACAGGTTTCCTAAACCTGTTAATGAAAATTCAAAAATTAAACTTAATATAAAAAAAACTTGGCAGCAAAAACTATGTTTCCGCCCGGGATCGAACCGGGGGCCTTCTGCGTGTTAGGCAGATGTGATAACCGCTACACCACGGAAACTCATTGTGAGGGAGCTAAAATTATGTAATGTACTACGAAAGAAAACACAAGAATAATAAAACGGTATCCTAATACCAAATTTGAATTACTACATTTACGGATACACTTCGGTTTTATCTAAGTTTAAATTCAAAAAGAGTAGTGTTCGCTTAAACTTAAGACTGGTTTCTTAAGTTAAAGGGAAGACTACTCATTTGATAATACCAAGTTTATAAAAGGTAAAACAGAATAAAAATCAACGTGTATACTTAAATTAATCAATAATTTATTGTATCCTTAAAACAATTGTTATGCGTTAAATTAATTATACTGTATACACAATGTTCTCGTTCCAGCGTTAAGCTAAAATAATTACAATTAATTATTTACAATAATTTTAAAATAAATAATTTCGTCGTGATTACACCGGGTCCTGCAAATAATACTTGAACTCATCATACACTCGACACCAACACTGTGCTCTCGTAATATTTGTGTTATACAAAAATATTTCATCACAAAAATAACTTTACAGTGTATCCGTGGCAAGGGCCTTTCCTGGCAGTTACAAGGTCAATTGACTGAAGGGCTACGTCGTCGTCAAACGACATTCAACTAGCGGCATCAGTGGTGAGAGCGATGAGCCGGGAGCCCGCCGTCTCTCATCACCGACACCCACGGTGAACTGCCAGTCGGGATCGGTTCCTTTGTTTTAGATAATGTAATGATTACACGTAATTGCATTTTATATATGGAACAGAGTTTTACAAACATACATAATTTATTTAAATTTAATTACCTATTTCAGAAAGGATTATGCAACTTTAATCACAAAGAACGCAGCGCGACCGACTCGCGACGTGCGAGTCGTCGAGCGCACACGGGAAATGAAATAGTACAAAATAATAGTTAAATAAATCACAACATTTCCGCGCTCCGCGGGCACAAACCGAAGGCACAAAACGAGGTGAGCGGGCGCGGGCGGCATTATAACAGGTCGTCGTGCGCCGGCTGCGGGAACCCGTGGAAGGCGGCCAGCGCCGGGAACGCGGCGTCGGGGTCGAAGTGCAGCGCGGGCGACGGCGGCGCCAGCGGCGGCGGCGGCTCCAGCGCGCGCCGCAGCGCCGGCTCCGACGCCGAGCGCGTGATCTTGGGCAGCGCGCGCAGCAGCGCCTCCAGCGCCGCCAGGATCTGCCGGAAGTGCGGGCGCGCGTCGCGCCGCGCCGCCGCGCACTGCAGCAGCAGCCGGCGCAGCGCCGCCGGGCAGTCGCGCCGCAGCCGCGCCACGTCGGGCCGCAGCAGGCCGCGCCCCACCAGCCACAGGATCTGGTCCTTGTTGTTGTACTCGGCGTACGGCAGCTCGCCGGCCGTCAGCTCGTACAGCACGATGCCGTACGCGTACACGTCGGAGCGGAACGAGTAGGGCGACGGCTCCTCCATGCGGATCACCTCGGGCGCCATCCACAGGATGGAGCCGCTGGGCTGCTGGCGCGCGCCGCCCGCCGCGCCGCCCTCCGACCACCGCACCTTGGCGGTCGCCAGCCCGAAGTCGCCGATCTTCACCGACCAGTCGTCGCGCAGGAAGATGTTGTTCGACTTGAGGTCCCTGCGGGCGGAGGGGCGGGGGCGGTGAGGGCGGTCAGTGGGCCGTGGGGCCGGGCCGGAGCCGCGCACTCACCTGTGGATGATGTTCTTGGCGTGCAGGTAGTCCATGCCCTGCGCCGTCTGCTGCGCGACGCCGATCAGGTAGAACATGGGGAAGGGCGTCTCGAGCACGTGCAGGTGCTGGTACAGCGACGAGCCCTCGCACCACTGCGTCACGATGGCCAGCGACGGCTTCGACACGCACCCCATGAACAGCAGGATGTTGCAGTGCCGCGTCTTGCGCAGCACCGCCACCTGCCACACACAACGATCATGTAGCTCCCTGTTCAGCGCTCGCTCCGCGCGGATGCTGCGCGCCGTACCTCGTTCTTGAAGGCCTGCAGTTGCGCGGGCGTGGGCGTCTTCACGTTGAGCGTTTTCACCGCTACGGGGCCGTGCCAATGCGCCTTGTACACGGTCCCGAAACTGCCCGAACCTGGGGCATACGCAAATTTTATTAGCAATCAACAATCTACATTACTGTATGCCCATGAAGGGTAGTAAAGTATCGATAGAGAAGTTGTATTGTGTGCGTACCGATGCGCGGCCCGATGAGTATCTCGTCGGCGTGTATGACCCAGTCGTCGTAGCTCTCGCGCGCCGCCAGCGCGTGCTTCCACGACTCGTCGGCCGAGCGCGCGCGCGCGCGCCGCGGCCGCAGCGTGCCCGTGGGGGACGCCTGCCACACGTACAGTTACACACGTTACGACACACACGTACACACGTTCCGACACGACCTCCAACTCTACGTTACACCAAACGACCAAGTGCTCGAATGAATCGATTCGAATCCAATCAAAATGAAACTGAAGTTAGAAATCAAAGTGATTTTATATCCCTCTGCTGCTGTCTTTACAGAGATTATTAGATTATTCAAATGTTATTAAAGTATTTTTGCTCTAACTTGCGCTTACAGCTTGCCCACGCTAGTCTACAGTACAGAGAGGAGGGTGAGTGTCACCTGTGTGCTCTGGCTGTGTTGTTCGCCGCTCTTGTCTTTGTCCTCCTTGTTGTGTCGGGTGGAGGTGAGGTAGTTCGACGACTGCGGCGAGTTGTTGCATTGCTGAAACATCAATTTTCAATATATGCTCTTTTGTTTTGTCTAATTGAGTTGTCATAAATTGCGTGCTGCATGTATGTTTCCTAAAATCCCAAATCCTATTACTAGAAATCGCCTACTAGACATGCGGGTTTCACCGCTAGTATACAGAGTGAAGGCAGGAGGACGTTGTCTGTCGGGCTAACCGTCACCTCGAATATGTGTGATATAGAGCGAGTAAACCTCCGGGAGCCGGGACTGAGTTATAAGGCAGGGCTGGGTGTACTGACGTGGTACTTGCGCTGGTGGTCGGCGAGCGTGGCGGGCCGCTGCACCATGTTGATGCACACGTTGGGCGCCGAGCTGGAGCGGTCCTGCTGGTTCAGCGAGCGCGGGTGCGGCTGTCTGCACACATCACACCAAATCATTCATTTTAATTTCTTCACTTCTGCTGACACACACAACTATAAAACTGTCGACTCGACAGAGCAGCGGCTTAAACTACGGTAAAATGCTATGTCTATGAATACGCTGCGACGCCGCCGTACATACAAGGGTGACCCTTGTATGTAATTAATGTAATTTGATATTAATGAAATAAAAATTATACTGTGATGTTCTGCTTCCTCATATAAAAAAACATTGATTTATGAATATTGAATACTGACTTGTTCTGTTCCCTGTTGATCATGTGGTGGTATCCGAAGTGCGGTGGAAAGTGCAGGATACCGGCCTGCGTCTCCGGGTTCTGCGCCAGCAGCGCCGCGTAGTACGTGTCCGTCATACGGACCTGCACATAATACACTATTACAGATATGCAACCAAGCTTCATAATTATGCTAATCATTAATCTGCTATCATTCCATGCTCTTCGATAATCTAGGATAAAATCGATTCATACTGATACAAATGGTAGCCACATTTAAAGGCTTTTTTTTCTGCCGATATAACAATGCGGGTAATACCGCAGGACACTGCTATATAAGACTATGATAAATGCTGACCTGGTGACAGATGCTGGGCACCTTGTCGGCGCAGCGCTGGTGGAACTTGAAGTTGCACTGCGTGCAGTAGAAGCCGTTGAACAGCAGGCGCCGGCAGCACTCGCAGAACGCGAGCGTGAAGAAAGTCTTGCGCGTGTACTGGTGCGACATGTGCGACATGATGGGCAGCTTGTCCAGCGTGCGCACCGTCACCTGACACACACACACTTATTATAAGTACTTCTTATCTCTTAATTTCCAGAGAGTGTTCCTCTGAAACATTAAATCCCCCACCTCCAGAATCATACTCTCTCTGTAAAGCCTGTAACCTCTCAAATGCCTCTCACTCATCTCACTGAGATGATGAGGATTCGGTGTAATTAATCACCATATTTGCATAATATTTGCCTACTCAAGGTTGGAGCATACATGCTTTTACATATATAATTCGAATTAAATGAATGAGTTATAATTTTGTGGATTCCCATTCAAGAAGTGTGAGAAAGAGTTTAAATATAAATAAGTATGTATGTATTATGATGACCTTCAACCTCAGAGGATCTCTAGGGTTCTTGTATTTTCTATTTTTTCTTACAATAGTTAAAATTCAAACCAATATGGCTGATTTTCTAACTACAGACAACTTCTTCCATTGAAGAAAACTGTTCAATGATGGGGTAAGAACGGAAAGATATCACTAAACCTTTTTCTCAGAAGGGATCCTCTTAGACAATCAATGCGATAAGAGAAAAAACCGGCCATGTGCGAGTTGGACTCGCAGACAAAGGGTTCCATACCATTACCTATAAAAAAATATTAGTATTGAGCAAGAAACCGTAAAAAAATCACGTTTGTTGTATGGGAGCCCCCCTTGAATATTTGCTTTATCTTATTTTTAGTATTTGTTATTATAGCGACAATAGAAATACATCATCTGTGAAAATTTCAAGTGTCTTGCTATCACCGTTCTTGAGACAGACAGACGGAGCGAAGTCTCAGTAATAAGGTCCCGTTTTTACCCTTTGGGTAAAAACTAAAAATCAAAAAATAAAACCTTGAAAGCTTTTGTCGATATTTGTTATGCCGGCTGTACACTCTCAATGAGACAGGGTGATATGTATAGATGGGTGCTAGTATATACATGGGGCTCTCGTCATATCTCGCTCTCTCGCGCCTCGCCTCGGTCGATCTCGCACGCTTGTCGGTTTTTTGTGGCCGAGTCAAAGGATCTTGTTCGGTCTCGCGAGGAAAACGAGAGCAAGCATGAACACACTCGTCATAAACATACTTTTATATTGTTTAGCATTTTTATTTATGGTTAAGCATATACGATATTTTTTTGCATGGCACCAAGGATATACCTATTTAGTAAGACCAAGATAATATTTTATTTGATAACATACTTGTATAAAACATAACATATATATATTTGTTAATATTAATTAAACATGTATTTAAATGATGTTTTAATGACATCGAAAAGTTTTAGCATAATTGTACCCCAAACAGCAGCAGCAATTACTACATCCATTACTGCAGGAATCTACAGTACTTATCGCGAGTTTACAGGTATGCTCTTGTCGAGAGCCTCAATCACCAGCCGAGAATCTCAGCGAGAGTGTACAGCCGGCATTAAATAGTAATATTAAATTCGTAACCAATTATTCTACCTTAAACTCCATTAAATCCCGTTTTAAATATGTTATTATTAAGACATTGAAGTAGGACTATGGTACTGCAGCCCAAAGGAATATTGGTGGCTGTGTTATTATTGGCTCTTAGGAAGTGCACTTGCTACACTCCAATACTAAATAAGTGATTTGAATTCTAAATGCAGCAGATGACATCTCTAATTAACCATCTGGTACATACTGGTTCAGAAGCTGGTCAAAGTATTGCTTATCATCATGTCACAAGAAACAAGCAACATTCTTGTATACTTGTATCGGTAATATTGTTTGTTTGTTATGCAGTGTTTAAGCTATGTATGTAATAAATGAGTGAAGACAGACCTCCTCGGCGTCAATGAGCGTAATGTCGATGTCCCAGGGAATGACCTGGTTGTAGCCCGTGCGCACCACCTCGCACATCTCGCACGTCAGGTTCCGCAGCTTCAGCGCCTTCGAGAGCGCATCCCGCAGCGTGACGCCCTCCTTCACCTGCACGCTCGTGCGCTGCTGATTCGGCAGGTGGGCTCTAAGAAACACCTTCGGCTGCCGCGTAAGAGTATCGAATTTTTTAGAGTCATCCTGCAAAGAACACTCTTCACTTCTATCCGGCGACTCTTGCAACAATTCACGTAAAGTCCGTTCCCTAAGCTCTAAATTATGCAACTTAGACGTCAACTCATGATATTCCGTTAAATAAAGCGACGGCGGATGCTGAAAACCAGCAAATTTTGCGTTCAGCGCGTCAATGTTTTCACGAGTTACGTTTATGATACTTTGAATGTTCCTAATTTCATACGTGGGATCCGCTACATCGTCACTGTCGGTGGATGTCGACATGTTATCACTGTTGAGAGATAAAGCAGGTATATTTCCATTAATTTTTCTTGAACAATTTTCTTTCTCTCTAGTAACTGCCATTTCTTTCCTTCCTTAGTTTTTTTTAATTTCCTGCGCACACACTCGCCGCGCAAGACATTTTCGTATCAATCTATCCACAGATTATTTTATATGGAATAAAAACGTAGACAGAGGATAGGAGGAATAAAAATAATTTACATTTGTTCAGTTCACTCATTCTAAACATGTATACCACAGACCAGGAAACTAAAGAATGTATACTCCACCCACACTCCACTGTTTATTGACAAACAGACTGTAAGAGCGTTTCCACATTATCCGATCCGATATCGGTGTCGGACGCCGATAGCCGATAGACACCATGTGCTATTTTCACATATTTCCGATAAAATCGTTCCGATACGGCCATTTTCTCGATAGCGGGCAGGTCATCATGGCAGACTTAATAGAAAACTTTATTTGCTGTATCTATTATATTTGAGACGCAAAAAAAGATCTGTCCACAGACAGTATTGGATACATCCCATTGTGGAAGCTAGATATTCAGAGGGAGCATTTTATACTATTTTTAGCAAGCTACAAAATGCACCTAGAAAGTTTTTTAATTATGACAACCAAACTAGTAAACTAGCATCGGGCTCTACGCACACAGAGACAATTTAGATACACGTATAGCACACATACAAACATTATCGTCCGATGGCTCACGGGCGTCCGATGGTGCCGCCAGCATATCGGTGTCGGCTCCGATATCCGATATCGGGCCGGACAATATGAAAGACAGGTACATATTTCATACATTTTACTTTCCCCGATATCGGATCGGGCGTCCGATATCGGTGTCGGACACCGATAGCCGACAGACAGCATCGGGCTCTACGCACACAGAGACAATTTAGATACACGTATAGCACACATACAAACATTATCGTCCGATGGCTCACGGGCGTCCGATGGTGCCGCCAGCATATCGGTGTCGGCTCCGATATCCGATATCGGGCCGGACAATATGAAAGACAGGTACATATTTCATACATTTTACTTTCCCCGATATCGGATCGGGCGTCCGATATCGGTGTCGGACACCGATAGCCGACAGACACCATGTGCTATTTTCACATATTTCCGATAAAATCGTTCCGATACGGCCATTTGCTCGATAGCTTAGTGCATGCAGGTCATCATGGCAGACTATAATAGAAAACTTTATTTGCTGTATCTATTATATTTGAGACGCAAAAAAAGATCTGTCCACAGACAGTATTGGATAAATCCCATTGTGGAAGCTAGATATTCAGAGGGAGCATTTTATACTATTTTTAGCAAGCTACAAAACGCACCTAGAAAGTTTTTTAATTATGACAACCAAACTAGTAAACTAGCATCGGGCTCTACGCACACAGAGACAATTTAGATACACGTATAGCACACATACAAACATTATCGTCCGATGGCTCACGGGCGTCCGATGGTGCCGCCCGCATATCGGTGTCGGCTCCGATATCCGATATCGGGCCGGACAATATGAAAGACAGGTACATATTTCATACATTTGACTTACCCCGATATCGGATCGGCGTCCGGCACCGATATCGGATCGGATAATGTGGAAACGCTCTAGACTATATTTCCAAATCGTGGATCATAGAATGTGTAGTTAGAACCAAGGAAGATGCATTCATTTGAATTTGGGATGGGGTTGCATAATGACAACCAATGCCTTTGCTCATGCCTTTGTATATATACAATGAAACACAGAAATTGATTTCATAAATAATGAACATTTTTTTTATTTTTTGTACATTTCATAAATAATGCACTTTTCATTTATATTTTTACCTTAAATTATGGTACTTAGAGTAAATTCTTGTATTTTAGACCAGTTCAAAGTCGTCTCTCTGTAACAAAAATATGAATTGTTTACAATACAGTATATCAAATCTATATATATACTTCTATAATAAGATAAACTTTGTAAATTTGTTTTTTTTTGTATGTTCGAGCTTATCTCGGGATTTACCAGCGCGATTTGAATAATTCTTATGTATTGCAATGATTAGCCACATTCAATAGGATGGTTATAGGCTATTTTTCAACTAGAAATTCTCATGGGAATGGGCACAACGCAGGTCAAACTGCATAATTAAATAAAAGGATAACATCTAGTCTAGTACCTTCATCATTATCATTATGATTAGAACAAACTCTAATAATACCAAGAGTGTTATTTTTCTATTTCCCTATGCTAATCATGAATCCTTATTATTTATTTGAGTAGCAATGGGCATTACGAAATAAATACAATGAACAAGAACAAAATATTTAACATTAAAATAATAGAAAAGCATACCAGTTCATTATATTCCATGACATGTTTCCTGATGGCCGACCCATCAACCCATGTGACAAAATCTTCCAGTGCCCGGGTGACCAAAAATGCAGGGTCTTTCACAACCTCAGGTCCAATCCTTATGTGACCTTGCTCTATAAATTGTGTTGCTTTTTTTATACTCTCGGCCATTTTATCTATGATAAAAACACACTTTAGTATTCCAATGCACAGCTAAGCAAGTGACATTTACACTAATATAATAAAGAAAAAAGTTTATGTTTTGTTTGTATGAACGCATTTATCACAGAAAATACCTATCCGATTTTAATTATTTTTTTGTAATAGATAACCATATTCAATGGGAAGTTTATGGTCAAATATTATCCCGAAATTCCCACGGGGACAGGCCCAACGCGGATAAAACCGCGGGGAGCTGCTATTATATTTATATGTAGCATTGTCCTCACTTCTGACCATGACGGCGGGCAGTCGCCGCCTGCAGAAGGCGCTGGCGGACACGGCGGAGGCGAGCTCCAGGTCCCAGCGCGTCGGGATCAGCCCCATTTGGTACAGTTTCTCCAACAGGCGAGCGCTTGACTCTGTCCGGAACTCATTGTTTGCGGCTAAATCCTTTATCTTATTTGCTAATTCTCGAATTTGTCGGGATAGCTTATTGTATCTAAAATTATTAAATGGAGGTTAAATTAGAAATAAAATAAAGAAATAACGTAATATGTTTTGTAAACCTTTTCTTACTTTGTATAATCCTCACGTTTTTGAATGAAATATTTTTTCATAACTTTCACTTCATGTAAATTATTGTCCACTTTCCATGATATGAAATCAACTTTTTTGAGTAGTTTCTGCTCATGGAATTTAAGTTTCCGTACCATTTTAAGAAATCTCTTTTTCACGAAATTCCTGGTCTGTGATCCTCCTAACCACCAACTCTTTAGTTTCTTGGTCTGTGCACCAACTAACCAAGACCTGCCCTGCCTGTGCCTGTCAAGTCAAGCACAGACCAGGCTGTCAAGTGTCAGATGGTGTCCACAGACCAGGAAACTAAAGAATGGTGTCAGACACAGTCAGTGTCAGATGGAAAATTGGAAACAGACAACAGAGAATGAGAGAACATCGGAGAACATAGAACAAGAACATAGACCACGAACCAGAGAAACGTGAATTAATTAATTCAACCCTCTATTCTCCGTCTACGAATTCAACCTCGGACCAAGAATCTTGGTCCGAGAATTCAACGAACAAGAGGTTTCTATAATCTTTGACTGCGAATGATTTGAATGATTACTTACTTGATAAAAATACAACCACAGGTAAAATATAAATATTGACATTTGCCGCGCTTTCTTTAATTACAGGCATGGATTTAATAATCTTTAATATTAAAATGAATCGCTGAATCTGTAGCTAAGCGCATAACTTCAGAACGACTGCACCAATAAATACAATAAACAAGAACAAAATATTTAATATTAAAATAATATAAAAAGCATACCTACCAGTTCATTATTAAATAACTTTTGATATATGTACTTAGCAATGAACCCAATTATGATTTAGATAGTGAAAAATCTTAATGAAATTAGTTTTTGCTTCTTGACCGTTTTCATAAACCCAATTGGTTACCCTAATTAGAAAGGGATACAGGGCTCTCTATGACTTCTTTGTCATGGACGTTTTTTTCGAAAGTCCATAATCCAGTTTGAAGATAAAGTCCTTTATTACCGTAGACGGAGACCTCTATTCTCTCTCCGTCTACGTTTATTACAGGTTCCAGACTTTATTTCTGTGCTGTTGGTGGTTGTTACCGTTTGTATATTAAATCCATGTTGTTATCTGTGGTTGTCACAGACAGTGACAGTGGCAGTCAGACTAACTAATATCCGTAACAGCTGTTATCTGTGGCTGTTATTTTGTGTTTTTTATCACAAAATAATTTATATTACATATAGTCCTAAACCTGTTTGTTTGTAATGTTTTGTGTTTAATTATGTCTCGCTCTAAAGACGGCAGTGTTTTTAAAAGATTTGCTACTGAATATGACCCGATCAAGATTGGTTCAATCGATGGTTCGTTATTTAATTAAATTTGTTCGTGATGGACGATATCCGTGCCTCTGCGCAGAAAAATCAATTATTGATACGTTATCTCAGGTACAGACAAGGAGCCCCACGACCGAGCTCTTATGCGCGCTGTAAACTCCGATTATGTACCAAATAAACAAGTCAGAGGTGATCCCTATAAAACATTATTTATTGGCCGATTAAACCCACGGACAACACAGGTAAATATTGCATGAATCATATTATTATTTGTTTATATGGTATCCAGAATTAGCTAATATATTATTTGTAGGACACACTAAAAGGGGCGTTCTCAAAGTTTGGCACAATTGTACATTGTCGTGTTGTAAAAGATATAGTCACCGGAAAGTCTAAGAGATATGGCTTTATAGAGTTTGAGAGCAGAATGGAAGCTGACCAAGCATTATACGGCATGAGGACAGAGGAGGTAGACCGGTCGCAGATCATCATAGAGCTGGAGGCCGAGAGGAGGCTTCGGGGGTGGAAGCCGCGGCGACTCGGGGGCGGGTTCGGCGGCAAGAAGGAGTCTGGGCAACTTCGGTTTGGCTGCATCGACAGACCGTTCAGGAAACCAATAAATTTGAGGAGAAATAACGAAGAATCTAACTGGTAGTTACAATCATAATAAACTGATACAAAGACTGATTTTATAATTTAAAATAAATAGCAAAATAAACAAGTTTGTTTTATTGAATCACTTTAATACATCAAATAATTTAGTCACAGACCCACACACAATCTAATAGGCCATGGCATGTCTTGCTTGTCACAATAATGAAGTAAAATAATGTGTAAATGGTGCAGGAGAATACGCTCTTGGTGTAAAGCTTTCACCAGACTTGAACGATGCCTCTCACTTTTACAATGTCTGGCCTTAGGAGTATTTGTACCAATGTTGGCTTTACTCGTGTTACATTTACATGCTTGTGCTCACCCTGTGCCCCCCTTGCCTGTTCTCGAGACTGAAGAGTGTACTTGGAAACCTGGAGTGCCCACTGCGTCGTCGAAAGTGTATTTCGAACACGATAATACGACAAAGACCAAGGAAGTCGGCGCTCCCGAAATCGGGGGCTCGGTAAAACAACAAAAATCAACTACATCAGTGTTTGTATTGGCAAACCTTACCGACGGAGGGTACGCCTTAAAACCGGAGACTACGACGAAGCGAGCGCACGGGAGTGGGCACGAGGGTGGTGACGGCGACGAGGACCCGTTGGCGCCGTTCGGGCGCGACGAACCCGCGGAGGCCGCTAGCGAGCGCCAGCGCGCCATCCTGCTCGCGCTTGTGAAGATGAAGCCGCCGCACGAGGTGGTGTTCGGCTGCACGCTCACCGCCGTGTCGCGCTACTGGGCGCTCACCACCGCCTCGTGCGTGGAGGCCGTCGAGGAGACCGACTCGCTCGACTCGTACGCCATGATGGAGGACTACGACACGGACCGCTCGCGCACGCACGCTGTGGCCGACCTGCGCGTGCACCCCGCCTACTCGGAAACCAACCGCTCGTACGACGCGGCGGCGCTGCGCAGCGCCGATAGCCTGCTGCGCGGCGGCCTCCGTCCCGCTCGCTTCGCGCACGCGCTGCACGCGGCGCTGCTGGCGCCCGGCGACCGGGTGCAAGTGCTTACCTTCGGGCCCTTCAGGTGAGTGTGGGCGCGCCGCCGTGGCCGCCGTCGGCGCCCGGCGGAGCGCTGATGACCGGTTGTGCAGGGGCGCGGGCGCGGCGCGCGCGGTGAGCGCGGCCGCGCTGGGCGTGCTGCCGCGCGGCGCGTGCGCGGCGGCGGCGGGCGGCGCGCTGCGGCACCTGTGGGCGGCGCGGCGCGAGAGCGCGGCGGGCTGCGGCTCGGCGGCGCGCTGCGCGGGCGCGGCGGCGGGCGGCGCGGCGCCGTGCGCGCCGTGCGGCGGGTCGCCGCTGGTGCTGCGCGAGTGGCTGCTGGCGCTGGCGCCGCACGACGCGCCCTGCGGCGACGCCTGCGACCCGTTCCTCTTCGTCCCGCTGACGGTCGTCAAGCCCTGGCTTGACTCCTTCATCCGCGTCGAATAAAGTAACTCGTCCTCAAACCTCTGATCTAAACTCCTCTATCACTCGATTATTCAGTTTTATGTTGCTATCCGGACAGCCGGTTATCGCACGCTAATCGAAATGGAGTCATCGCCTACATGCTTATTTATATTTCGATCCGAAATCTTATATTAATCTTATATTCACTTTACTTAGAGGTAGGGTAGGGTTTACCTCCGCAATCGATAACAAGCAGTTTAACGACTACTGTCGTACTTCTGCTGTCGTACTTCTGTCACTAGGTTGTAACTAACTTTCCAATTGCTTTCCAAAGAGAACAAATAACAACACCAATGATATGTCACGTATTTGTAATGTATTCCCTACAGCTAGGATGTCAGTTGTGACGAGTGCCGTGTGTGGTCTCGTGAGGTCTAGTGTGGTCTGTCGTAGTGGGAGGCGTGTAACTGTAACCGTAGTGCCGAGATGTGTGGTGGGGGTGTGTGGTAGCGTGTGATGTGCGACAACAAGCCGCTGCTGGTGTTGTCACTGCTGATGGCGCTGTTCGTGGCGGGCGCGCTCGGCGTCGCCACCGTCAAGATCTGCAGCGCCGCCGGGCTCATCAAGTTCAACGAAGAACCCGAGTCTGACACTTGATTATATATTGTGTACCGAATTTAAACCCTTGTTTTAATACAATGAAACGACGAGTAAGCATAACGTAAACATTTTATTTAAATATTCCACAGATTGAAATCATTATAATACATTTGGAAATTCATATAATTATCGACGAGGTGTCCCAATATACAGATACACGGCGGAGGCCCGCGTGCTATAACGTACTATACAATATATCTTTACACAAGGGCGCATTATACAGACCCGCGGGCGCGCCGCGGCTTCATATTCATACCGCACTTGATATTAACACTAAACATAAATAAAACATTCCAATACTTAATACATTATTTCAAACCCAATAGCATGATTTAATCAAAAGAATAGGATCCAATTAAATAATTTTCTAATACCATATTATACCAAACCTAGTAATAAAACTAAAGAATCAAAAGTCAAGAAGATACAATCAAGAATTAGAAAATAAATCGAGTACAAATGTAACATTACGGAATACATTCGATGGAATATAATATACACGCCTCTAATATGACGATAGTGTATGGTGTAACAATGCGGGCTACCGATACCAATGTTTGTTGTGTTAGCGCTCGTGGCGACCTCGAATGTCTTTTCTACATAATATTAACTATTAACGTATTTGAGTACAGTTACAATGTGTGTGGAGTGCTCTAACCTACTATTACTAATACTATTAAATATCAAAGAGCCAGTCTGACACCAAGTCCATGATATAAAGTATCTCACTCGTAACTTTATTTATCTATCTATATGAACAAATAAAACATCTGAATCGTCCAGTGACGAGTGACTTATAACATAACATTAAATGTGGAAGACGTGAGTTCATTGCGTGGGTCGGCTCCCTTATGTTATGTTGAAAATTCACTCGTCAAAGCAACCTGATAACTATTATATCCTAGTCAAAATGAAATGATAGGCGGTCGCGGTCGGGTCCGCCGCCGCGGCCGGCTGGCCACTAACCAATCATAAATGAAGATAAATGTGGCCACCGGCCAGCCCCAGTGTCGGCACTATTTAAAATGTTAATTAGATAGAAAACAGAAGTCTTAAGAAATGGCCACAAACGGAGAGATCGAATATCGAAGAAGCTGCCAATTTAATTTAATTTATATATAAGTTTTAGAAAGAAACATAACGTAATTTATATTGATGGAGGTTATTGGAAGATATCATAGCTTAATAGCATATTGCCATCTCCGTCTGTCTGCGACTAAGCCTGTTCGAGTGAGAGAGAGAGAGGATCACATCCCAGAATTGTAGGAGCCGTCGTCCAAAGGAACACCCTGGAACACACAAAGTATTTGTTATCATATCACGAGAGGCGCTGACCTCTGGTTATTATTACTAGTAATATCGTTCAATGTCAAGTTACCTCAGGTACTAGTGTCCGTTTGGTATATTGTCTGCGTCCTGAGTGCGTGCAACAAGACATAATAACATAGTATTTAACTTTATGTTAAATTCGATATCGACTGCGTAATTGGAACAAGGAGAAGAACAAGGCATGTTGTTTATGGAGTGGAGGGGTAGCAGTATCGTACCTGTACGGGCGCCGGCACGAAGTAGTTGTTGGAGGGCGGCGGCGGCGCCAGCGGCGCGAGCGGCGCCGCGCCCCCCGCCGCCCCCGCGCCGCCCGGGTTCAGCACGTCCACGTACGACTTCTTTATGTCTGCAACCGCACACAGTTCAACGTGCTAAATAACAGTGGCTACACTTTAACGGTCAACATGAATGCCCATTATTGGCGATAAAAACGGCATTGAATTTACTTCAATTCAGGCAAGATGGACGTCGACAGAGCTCTATATTTCATGAGTGTAAATTTATATTATTTGACTTTATTGAATCATTATCGAATAAAGTAAAGTAAAGTAATTACTTTGTCGTTACTCCACTCTGTGTCGTCCACTAAACATGATAATTTGACAATGGCATTAACAATGCCGTTTGACAAAAATGCCGTTTGGCATTGTGAATGCCATTGTCAAATTATCACGTTTAGTCGTGGCTACACCAATGGTTAACGTCCATTATCGCGATAATTAATGGCATTTCTCGTTAGGGTGGCCCGGGCAATAAAAAGAAAGCTAGATATTTTCGTTTCGTCTTTCTATTTCGCATTGAACAGTGTGGTGTCGCGACGATTATTTTTGTTGATAATAAATAAACTTCGTTCCATCCGGGTGTCCCTTGACACCTCTCAAGTTTTTTATTATCACTATTTGACACTGTAGGTTATATATAATACTCATCAAAAATAGATTGAACGAGTGTTACTCACGTCTTCCTTTCTGCATTTTGAATATATTGGAGACTGGTGCGGTGGGCGGCGCGGCGCCCGGCGCGGCCTGCAGCGGCGGCGACGCGGACCTGCAAATGAAACGAGTATTACTATAAAATGCATGCATGGTGTGGGTGACGGCCCGCGGCATACTGTATGCTAGCTAGGGATTGTCTCTCTAGTAGGTATGAACATTCTAGCGGCACCCCACTGTTTCAACTGGTGCAAAACTTTCTTGACAATGTTTACCAAATAAAAGCTAGACAGAATTTTCATACTATTGATGGAGGAAGTTAGTAATGGTGGTGACCTATTAATGAGCGGCGCGAGGTCCTGGCTCTTGGGCGGCGGCGGCGGCGGCTGCTCGCCTTGCGCGCTGTCGCCGTCCAGGTTGCGCCACCGCTTGTTCTCTTCGTCCCACACGATCTGTACACATTTTAGAAAATATACTTTATAACTTTTGTAATATTATCTTTTTTAAATAATCCTAACAACATAATAGGTACAGTAAACCGGAGTTATTCGGGACATTTTTTTGTACAAAATGTTATTTCTCGGCAATGGTTGCATGTACGAATGCTAGATTTCAATCTAATAATGGTATCACTTGTGATCAACACCTAGGGAATATCAAAAAATGTGCAGGCATTTCTTAGGAAATAGCATTTATACAGGGTGTATCATTTAAATCGGTCAGAATGGGAAAGTCTCAAACTATAAGACATACGAAAATCTGTTCTTAGGAACCATGTCATCGATTTTAATAAAAAGAAAAACTGCATACATATAACACATTTACAAAAAACCAGTACTCAGCTC
Source organism: Cyclophora albipunctata (assembly GCA_963082685.1). NCBI lineage: Eukaryota > Metazoa > Arthropoda > Insecta > Lepidoptera > Geometridae > Cyclophora > Cyclophora albipunctata. The sequence continues at coordinate 241,198 of OY720113.1, read as the reverse complement.
GGGAATCGAACCCGGTTGTTTTGAAAAAAAAAAAAAAAAAAATTTATGTTTTTTCAAAACAACTGGATATAAAAAAATCAATAAAATGCATTGATTTCACATACTTTAATTTATTTTAGTAGGTTTTCGAAGTGACCACCGTTACAATATTCAACAAGAATACCTAAAAATAAATTAAAGTATGTGAACAAACAAACTCACAACACACGACGTCAAAATTAAAATCCCCTCTTTTCTAATAATAGATAATCTATCTCGTTCTTTTGTATGAAATCTAAGAAGGACAACGATCTGCCGCCAAGCCAATCACCGCCTATCGTGTCACTTTGAACGTATGGACTTGTCGGTCTATCTTTGTATCCTGGTCTCTGGCATGCCATCATGACCTTCCTTCACATCAAAAGAAAAAAAAGTTTCCCGCTTTTTTTAAAAGTTTTTCTATTCCATTTTAAAACTGTTTGTTGTAAAACTGTTTGTTTATTTTATAGTAAAGTGAATAATTTTCATTGTGAAATCTACAACAATTACAACGAACCCACTCTACAATCAGCCAGCATCTATTAGAATTGTAAGGTAGGAAAATCCCTTGAAATTTAACAATTTACACAATTTCTAGAGCTTGCATATTCGAGTTAAGTTTATCTACACTAATATTATAAAAAGGAAAGATTTGTTTATTTGTTTGTTTGCATTGAATAGGCTCCGAAACTACTTGACCGATTCGAAAAATTCTTTCACTGTTGGGACAGCGAGAAGGAGCTACACTATCTCCGGTGAACATAGGCTATAATAAATTTTCAAAAAAGTTAGGGATCCATGCATAATATGTTACGGCTAAAGGTGAGTGTGAACATAAACTTAAGATTATCCGGCTAAACTTAGGTTTATCTTCGAGGAGGTGTTAATGTTAGTTTCTTCTGTCTTTAGCCGGCAAAACTATGCCAATAGCCGCGTACCCACCTAGCGCACGGGCTCGCGAGCCAGCCATCATATCGTGTATATTCAGCTGCAGCTATTTTCCTAGCTTCGCGCGCGAGCCAAAACATAACCGTACCCACCTAACACACAGCGCTCACCGAGGCACCTTTGAGCGCGTCAAGTTTACCGACAACAGATGGCTCGGGGCCGAGCCGTGCTCAGCCGAGCAAACGCGCGCCCGAGGCAGCCCGAGGCACGTCCACACCAGCCGAGCATTTGGCTCGCGAGCATTTGGCGCCTGTGCGCTAGGTGGGTACGGTTATGTTTTGGCTGGCGCGCGAAGCTAGGAAAATAGCTGCAGCTGAATATGTATACACGACTAATGATGGCTCAGCCTGCCTCGCGAGGCGGCCTCGTGTAAATTGAACAAAACTACTGAGGCTGGCTCGCGAGCCTGTGCGCTAGGTGGGTACGCGGCTAATACAGTGTCGACGGAGCTCCGCTCAGCGGGGCTCATATATCGGCCTTATTTTGTTTTGTAAACATAGCCTAACCTACGGTTGTCGATTGTGGGTATGGGTATTTAACAATATCGAACTTTAGCTGTTTCTCGAAGATAAACCTAAGTTTAGCCGGCTAATCTTAAGTTTATGTTCACACCCACCTTTAGCCGTAACATATATACTTGCGGGAAGATACGGTATGTTTTATTGCGAACTTCCCCACATGAAAATTTTGATTATGTATATACTCGCCAGACACACGGTATGTTTTAACCCGAATTTCCCACATGAAATCTTGATAAACCGAAGCGAGGGCGGGTCGCTAGTTATATTAGGAAAAGAAACGAAATAAATAGTCAGGTTCGCTTTACAAATGTACGACAGGGAAGTTATAATGATGATGAGTAAACATGCGGTTTGTTACGTCACGACACAATAAGTGCACATCAAGCTTCAATAAAAAGACCGATACAGTAGTTATCATTTATTTTGAACAAACTAGCAGTTTATATTATCAAATATAATACAATACATAAATATAATATAGCCAAGTACAATTAGTATTACTTGTACACATGTTTTACAGAGTTTATTTTCAAAATAAATTACATAAACAAAATAATATAAACGTATACGTTTTTAACAATCCATGGAAATATATTCCTTACTAGTGCTTGCTAGCTATATAATCTATTCTATCAAAGCAAACTAGCAATCACAACCTATCTAATCACAACCGGACTACACAAAACTCTCATGTTCTGAAAACGGTGCCATCTGTTTGGATACAACTAGCTGACCTCATGTTTCGTAGACTAGGTTAGTATTCTAACAAAGTATACCTAATATGGCTACCGGACAATACTTTGTACTGTGTGTAAAAACGTGTTTTATCATGTTTTTTATTGAAATAGGTTGATATTATATATATAATTTCACCTATTCCTTATCACTGTACTGATATAACTCACTGTAACATATTCAGAAAGTGAGAGATACTTAGAGACTGAGAGACTTACCGGTTAATACTTTTTATTGAATAACAATACAACAACACAGCTGAATATGTAGAATTTTATCAACAGTTTAAATAGGAACTGACCAGTAACTAGCCCCTTAAGCATTTTCATAACATTGACACTTGAATTATGTCAAAATAAGTTATGGAAATGGAAAAAAAACAACCTATTCTTAAAGCTTAGGGGGCGTCCATAAATTACGTGAGGTGTTTTTTTAAATTTTCTGCCCCTCCCTCCCCCCCTGGTGAGATGTCGTGAGATTTTATTCAACCCCCTCCCCCATCCCCGAATCTCACGTGAGATTTTTCCAAATGTGAGTTTCTTACGTAAACGCGTTGGATTGTGGTGGTTTGACAGTCAGTAAATGTATAACGTCGAAGTATGAATAAAATTATTTTCTTTCGAACGAATTAGTAAATGATCTTAATCGTACTACGATTACGCTTAAGATTAAATCTTAAGCATGTACAATCTGGATTAAATAGACCAAAATACTTAGTATAATTTTTTTTTGTTTCAATCAGAAAAAAAATTGCGTGATATTTGCCGAGACCCCCCCTCTCTCCAACGTAAGATTAGATGAGATTTGACTCGACCCCCTCCCCCCCTTAAACACCTCACGTAATTTATGGATGCCCCCTTAGTGAAAAGGCAATTATTTTATACGCTAACTAGCGACCCGCGGACGCTTCGCTTCGGTCAATCGAGATTTCATGTAGGATATTTGGGATAAAACATAGCGTGTCTCCTGCGAGTATTATATTGCTCGTGCATCCCCGCGCCTGACCCGCGCGCAGTAGGTATAACAGCCCGCCCACGATCTAACATTACTATTTTGTGTATTTCTCACTATAACTCCGAAACTAAGTGTCCAATTTTAATAATTTAAAGATGTATTTAAAGTTACATAATTAACCTTGATTGTAGAGACTTAACTTAAAACGGTTAATTAGCCTTATCTATAATGATATATATCCTCGCTGGATAAATTGTAGGCAATAATAAGTACATTAAATATGTAGAACATTGTTTTTACGTATCATCAATAGATTTAGCCACGCCAATAACTGTTTTTAGGCATGTTTTTCATACCTTGGATTACATTATTGCAATTTGAGTACGGATCCCTATTTAACAAAAAATAATACATAGCATATGTATGTCCGTACGTAGGGGAAATAATTTAGCCTCTTTATATTATTAGTATAGACAGATAGCGAACTTAAAATACTTCTTTTATTTGAAATCGATAAAGTACCAAGTCACTGAAAGTGGCCAGCTACTAGTCGTTGCCCCTATTTACTAGGAGGAGGTTCTCATTTAGTTTAGAGCAGAGTGGGCGGTCCCCGTGTGTTAGCGTGCGGGCGTGTGTTGGTGTGAGTGTGTGTGTGCGTGTGACTCACGGTGGGGTTCTTGTCGTCGGGCAGGATCATCTGGTTGGGCGCGCGCAGCGACAGCTTGGTGAGGATGCCGCCGAGCCACCCGCCTTTGCCTTTCTCCCCCTTGCCGTTCTCCTCTTTAGACTTGCCGTCTGATTTATTTGATTGCTTCGAGTCGGGATCGGCTTCCTGTTGCTGTAACGTGAATATAACAATTAGATTATACCTGGCTGGTAGCATGCAGTAAATGAGAGACAACATTAAGGTACAAAGTTTCCTAGCTCGACTTTTTTGATTGAAGTTATATTTGCGTGATGCTACAACAATCAGAATATAGTATGATTTCCACGCCGCGTATTCAGAGAATTTTACAGGGAACCTGGCTCTCCCAAAACAGTTCGCTACATAGGTACCAGTATGAATGTAGAGTAGGCATATAGAATAGCAATCAAAACTTGGAATGGCAATATGATGTGTTACCTGGGCGTGGGCGAGGCCGGGGCGGGGGTCGTCGCGCGCGCCCGGCAGCGTGATGGCGGGCCGCGCCTCCTCGCCGCCCGCGCTCTGATACAACCACACCACAGTTATTCACTAGCCTGCTATTGTCTACCAACAGGACTATAAATGTTTACAACGTTTCTTACGCAAAATGCAGTCACATGACAGCAAATGATCTCGATTCATATCGTTGTTCCTACACTATTTAGTATTTACTTTTATTGCCGAAATAATTATATTCCAGTCTAGACTCCGTTTCATACGAACTCCAGTCAACCTTGTGTCGGCATCAAATGTCGTAATTATAACTATTGGGTTTAAATAAAACGTCGACAACATTAGTTTACAACGTTTATTAGTACCGTTCAAGGCAGTGACTACAAAGCTACATTCGGTTAGCCGTTAACGACACGAGGCTAAAACATCAAATAAATAGATTCAAGTGGTAACGCGCAAAATAAATATTTAAAATCAGATCAACAATGTATCACAGTATCAGTGAAGGAGCAGATAGATGCGCTAGGTGAGGGGCACGGGCTCGTCGATCTCAAAGGTGTGCGGGCGCGCCAGCGAGTAGTGCGCGTGCGGCGCGCGGCGCGGCGCCGGCCCGCGCGCCGCCGGCTCGTCCGGCGGGAACGAGCGCGCGCCGCGCCGCTCCAGCGCCGCCTCGAACCGGCGCAGGCTGGCCGCCACCGCGGCGCGCAGCGGCCGCGCGCCGCCCGCGCCCGCGCCCGGCGCCGCCTCGCGCACCGGCGTCGGCTCGTCGATGGGGTAGGTGCCGCCGAACACGAGCGGGCGCAGCTCGCCGCGCGCGCGCCGCGCCGCCCACACCTGCACCGCGCTGCGCAGCGCGCGGCCCAGCGCCGCCGGCGGGGCGGCGGCGGGGGCGGCGGGCGGCGGCGCGGCGCGCGGGGGGCCCCCGCGGCGCCGGCGCAGCGTGCCCCCGGCGCGCGCCTGCCCGCGCACCAACACCGTTAGCACTCACTCCGCGGCGTCAACAGTATAATAAAATTCGGTTTCCGAAGCGGTGGGGAAACAATACGCGGGAGGAACAACGGCACGATTGATCCGAATCGATACGGAAAACGAATGAATGGAGTCAAGTCGAAAGGGGACTCACCTCGCCGTAGGAGTACTGGTCCATCTGCCAGTAGTCGGTGTAGGAGTGTTGGGGCGGCTGCGAGTCGTCGGGCGGCGGCGGCGCCCACTGGTCGTACGAGTAGCTGGCGGGCGCGGCGTCCGCCTCGGGCGGCGGCGCGGGCGCGGGCGCGGGCGCGGGCGCGGGCGCGGGCGGGTAGTAGGCCGAGTAGTCGGGCGGCGGCTCGGGGTCCGCGTACGACTGCGCCGCGACCGGCTGGTACTGCTGCTGTTGCTGCTGGAGCGCCTGAAACAATAAAAACACATCGGATGTAATAATATCTCCAACTCTATGCATCGTGTCACGGTCGATATCAATTGTGCACGTACCTGTTGCTCCCCCCACGAGTACTGGTGCTGCGGCGTGTACTGCTGATGTTGCGGGGTCGAGTGCAACGACGCCTCCGCCTGCACACACACGTGCGCACACACATGTTAAACATATACACTCGGGCAAATATCATATCATAAACACTCAAGTCATAAGTTAAGGTATTTAGTTAATGCTTTCGATGAAATAGGGATGATTCACGAGTAAAAAAGAGAGAAATAGTCATGAACATTTATAAAAATCATAATAATAAGAAATCACTGGGATTTAATATTCGAGAGTTGATTAATACTTCACCTCTGAAATGGTGCATGCAACATTTGTCATAATAAAAAAATAATTTAAAAAAGAAATCCAATATTAAAAAAAAATAAGTATCCATATAATGTTAGTTATCTACCCAACGGCATGAACGAACATAAATAATAGTCATCGTAGCCATTCAATTGTCAATGTGTATAAGCCAACACGAAGCAACGTTTATGTATCGCATTAGTAGCCGTAACGTACCTGTGGGCCGTGCGCGAGCGCCTGCACGCGCCGCAGCCAGTCGGGGCGCGGCTCGTCTATGTGGGCGGGCGGCGCGTCGCGCGGGCGCAGGCGCTCGGCCAGCAGGGCGGCGGCGCGCGCCAGCGCCGGCGTCGCGCGCGCGCCCATCGCGCCCGACACCAGCGCGCGCGCGCACGACTCCACGTACGACAGGGCGCGCGCGTACTCGCCGCAGTCGCACAGACGAGTCGCCAGTATCATCTTGTAAACCTGGAACGATACGACGATAACTTAAGCGAGGTACCCGTACCACCGAGTATGACTAATATCCTAATATGAGTAAAATATATAAAAAACTTGAGACGTGTCAAGGGACACCCGGATGGAACGAAGTTTATTTATAAGAGAGAGAGAGAGAGAGAGAGACAGACAGATAAACAGCAAGTTTCTCTGTCTGTCTCTCTCGCGCATGTTTCTCTGTCTGTCTCTCTCTGGCGTGCGCAAGTTTCTCTGTCTGTCCCTCTCTGGCCTAAAAAATGTCGTTACCATTTTTTCCGTCTAGCCCCCTTTCGCAACGCGCGATAAGAAACTTCGTTCCAAGATTATAAAATGTATTATTGACATATTATTGTATTTTATGTATCCACTTAATCTCTGAAAGGACCTTAAGTTAACGAACGATAGAAACAAAACAGAAAAAGCGGCCTAGTGCGAGTCTCTCGCGCAAACTAAAAATAAATGATATTAGAAGCCCCAACATCATGTTTGAAGACCTATCCATCTACGTAATTTTTGAGGTCCACCAATATACTTTTTTTTTGTGTGTCAACCTTAATGCGGTTCACAGCATACATCTACTTACCAAGTTTCAACAGTATTGGTCTTATAGTTTCGGAAACAAGTGGCTGTGACATACGGACGGACAAACAGACAGACAGACATGACGAATCTATAAGGGTTCAGTTTTTTGCCATTTGGCTACGGAACCCTTTAAAAAGTATTCCACGGTTACCTGCAGATCCGGGATGATATAGTCCTCGGCGAGCGAGCGCGCGTACTCGTATATTTCCGTGGCCAGTATGGCGCGCGTGGTGGCGAACGAGGCCAGCGTCGAGGCGCGCGGCTCGGCCAGCAGCAGCGACAGGCGCGGCGCCCGCGCGCTCGCCGCGCCCGCGCCCGCGCCCGCGCCCGCGCCCGCGCCCGCGCCCGCGCCCGCGCCCGCGCCCGCGCCCGCGCCCGCGCCCGCGCCCAGCGGCGCCAGCGCGTGCGGCGCGAACGCCGTGCCCGCGCACACGTAGCACACCTGCGCGCTGTACACCAGCCCGCGCGACGACAGGCTGTCGCCTGCGCACCACCACACACACAATCAACCTCGAGTTAGCGGACTATTCCACTCTCAGTAACACCACAGTGCCTAAAGGCATAATAGAAGTGAACATGGAAGAATACCGTTAAGGATGTGTCGGTAAATGTTGTACCCTATGCATACACACTCATATGGCACACATTCACAACAAATAACATTCTATTGCACACATGAACACCCACGTAAAGCGTTCAAGTTATCACGAGGTACGTACCGAGCTGCACGAGCGCCTTGTTCTCCTGGTCGGGGCGGTGCGGCGAGTTGGCGAGCAGCACGGCGGCGTGCGGCCGCCAGTCGCCCCACTTCTCTTCCGACACGCACTGGAAATAAAATCAATACACTTGGATGAAACGCACATGTATATGTATAAACATACGTATAACTCCAAGTCGGAACTAATTTATTTCAATATTTTACTATTTGTCTCTACGTTGTAAGGTCACTAAACCTTCCACGTCAAAATAACCATGCCCATGAGCGCACGTTTATATTGCCGTCACGCGGACCGGGAACGCATTGAAGTATATTATTATGAGCGAGTGTCAAAGACATAACAAATCACGCTGCGACGTGTGATCCCTGTATGTCGGTCATGAGAACACAGAGGTAGTGTGTGTGTGTGTGTGTGTGTGTGTGTGTGTGTGTGTGTGTGTGTGTGTGTGTGTGTGTGTGTGTGTGTGTGCGGGCGGTGTTACCGTGAGTGCGGGCGGGTGCGTGTTGTGCAGCATGGCCAGCAGCGTGTGCGTGGGGTCGGTGGGCGCCAGCGCGCGCAGGAAGCGCGCCGCCACCGCGCGCGCCGCGCCGCCCGCCCCGCCCGCGCCGCCCGCCCCGCCCGCGCCGCCCGCCCCGCCCGCGCCGCCCGCCCCGCCCGCGCCGCCCGCCCCGCCCGCGCCGCCCGCCCCTCCCGCGCCGCCCGCCAGCGCCCACGCGTGCCCCCACAGCCCCGCCGACATCGCCCACTCTGCAACACATCACGATATTATATCGTATTCTTCCCGCTACGAACGGTTACGAACGGGCTACGTAATAGGTAACTACGTAGCTTTACTAGCGGTGCCTCACTCTCGGATTTTTTGTTGACTTTTACCCATTCCCCCCGCTACGAGAAGTACAGCCCGTAGCAGATGTAGCAGCACCGTAGCAATGACGCAATGGTCTGCTCCGCGCTAAGAAGACGAGCTTCTCCAATTTACTATTGATAATGTGCAGTGTTCTTACCGAGCGCCTCCTGCCTGTTGCCGTATATCAAATATTCCCGCAGCTTGTCTAAAGCCTCTGCCTCGCTCACAGCTTTCGCCGGCTCCTCATCTACTGAACGATATGTATGGTTAGTAATGATATAATTATCCGAAACTTGATGATTTGACATCACATAATGTCAAAATTGTAACGAATGTACTTTATATAAGTATGAAACGTACACGAGTAGTCGACGAGTGCGTCGGAAGTCGCCTCGTGTTCCGTATTCTCCTCTGCGGAGCCCGACATGGACGACTCACGTCGGGAATCTGAAACGGGTAATCAAAAAGTTAAAATAATAATTAATGCAGATATTTTATGTTTCTAAAATCTTATTTTTGTAAAAAACATGGAAATAATTTCTTGACGGTGCCTTCAGTTCTTGTCCGTCCAATACGTTAGGGGCGTCGAAATCTGGTTTGTTTAGCTTTATCCAGTGTGGTCGCGCTCTACTGCGTGTGAACGTAGTACTACCGTTGTTCGAAGACTTGCTGGACGTCGGCTTGTATTCGTATTCGCGCGCGTTCTTCATGAGCAGCTCCGCGATGTCCGACCCGACCACCACCTGCAACCGAGGACGATTACCTCACTAGAGCTCGCTATGAGTCCAAACACCGTTGTTGCTAGAGCCAGGTGCTTGGCCCTGCTAGGGTAGGCTTTATCAAGGGAATCATAATGTTGTGGGAAAGGATGATGGGGAGGTCGAGCCTGCAGGCGCCTGTGGGTGGGCTGCGCGGGTGGCTCACCCCGTTCTGGCGCAGCAGCAGCGCCAGCAGGTCCCACAGCAGCGCGTAGCCGGCCGCGTCGCGCGCCGCCTCGCGCCGCGCCGCGCCCGCGCGCGCGCCGCAGTACGCGATCACGCTCTTCTTGTGACTCACGCCTGCACGACACACGCTCACTATAACACTCTTTGTTAATGCAGATGGTGGTTCAACGGAAACTACTTTAAATTGCTTTAATAGGCGTGATGACTCATTTCAAAATCTCTTCTATGATATTCAGAAGTATCCATTATGTCTAACATATATCATAATTCAGTAGAAAATTAAGGTTTTTGTGCAATAAAAGTACAGTTAGTGTCATGGCGTCTTCATTACGTCACGTATCAGCAAAAATGCAGAGATCGCGTATACGTATACGTATACGTATACGTATACGTATACGTATACGCTTAAACGAAACAAAAACGTTTGCTGAGACGTGACGTAATTTCTCTGATTGGTGTTTAAGCTATCATGGCGGATTGTTGAATTTCGTAGATTTATTTTAACAAATACATTATTAATGTCGACATTAAATAAGAGAATAAATACATTTTTCAAAATCTTTGAATCCTATTTCATTAGATCAGAAGATATTGTGGCGATACTGGATTACTGTCACCCGCCTATTAAAGGCAAGCTTCTCGGAAATATGACAAATTCAACTGTTAGTATGACGTAGCTTTTCAATTGTAATTAAACTAAGATCCGAATAGAATACTACACGTTACATCGGCGATAGTATAATCTCTCTCTCTCTTTCGTCCATAATGTAATATGTCCATTGTGATTGTAAAATCTCTCGACACATAAATGTCGACCACAAACACCTAGAAATTGAATTTACTTAGTTTGAACTAGAATTAAAGAGAGGCCGTCCACGACATGTGGCGTCGCGGCGGCGGGTACCTTTGAGGCAGGGCCCGGGCGAGTGGAGCAGGTCGCGGCGCGCGGGGTCGCGGCGCGCGGCCGCGCCCGGCGCCAGCAGCCGCACGGCGCCGCCCGCCGCCAGCACGAGCGCGTGCCCGCCCAGCGACGCCTGCCACACAACCGCCTGCACTTACCACCACCGAACCGAACACTGCGCGCCCCTCATCATAAAGTTAATCGCAACAAAACATCATGCTTCACGAGTATTCACAAGATTCCTCGCAAAGTGTGCTGAAATTGACGAAATACGATTGCGTAGAATCTCCATTCACTTCGCGCAACGTGTTTTCTGGTTAGTCAGGGCGTCGAAATCGGACCTGTTCGTCAGAACTTTCGTTCTCGAAACTGAAGCTGACTCTGTGAGGACTATTTCAGTTAACATTGAAAGTGGTGTCATAGAATGCTGGAATGTAATAATATAATGTGTTGGTGAACGTTACCTTAACGTGCGCAGTGGAGTATCTGAAAGGCGTCATTCGCTCGGAGCGCACCGTCGACTCATCCAGCTGTAGATTCAGCGATGCATCCGTGGCCAACTCTCTGTAGACACCAATAAAGTAATCAGTATAGTATTAAATAATAGTAACACATATTACACGAGACAAAGAGTAATATACATTGATTAACGTTGCATTCCCACAACCAGCGAGCGCAAACAAGATACCAAAACAAGCATTACAAACATTCATGCCGGTGATTTACAGAAAATATTTAAACATTCAGTTTTTCACGTGCTGAGGTCCAGCTATAACAGACAACAATAATAGTTCACTTAAGGAACTCAAGGGAGGGTACAGAGTGCGTGAACCGAAGCGATTTCTTCAAAAACTAAATGAGGGTGCTCAGGGAGAAAACATATGAAAAGTCCTGACGGCTGGGAGGCGAGGCGAAGGGGGGGTGACAAGGAATCAATTTCGGGTTATTCGCCAATATCTCAAAAACGGTGCAATATAACAAAAAAAAATTGTAGGCCAACTCGGTGTTTTCGACCACCGAAGAATCGACCCCCCCCCCCCTCCCTCCACCTCGCCTCCTAGACGTCAGAACTTTTAGTATGTTTTCTCCCTAAGCACCCTCAATAAGTTTTTGAAGAAATCGGTTAGGTTCCCCTCACGCACTCCATAACTACTTTATTAATTGAACTATAACACAATTTTAATGAGCACGAGACATCTCAACTTCAATGTACTGTAAAGGCACTGATAGACTTGAGCATTTACTTTGTAACAGAACATCGAGCATTCGCCGTTTTTAGGGTTCCGTAGCCAAATGGCAAAAACGGAACCCTTATAGATTCGTCATGTCTGTCTGTCTGTCTGTCTGTCCGTCCGTCTGTCTGTCTGTCTGTCCGTATGTCACAGCCTTTTTTCTCCGAAACTATAAGAGCTATGTTGTTGAAACTTAGTGTGTAGATGTATTCTGTGAACCGCATTAATATTTTCACACTAAAATAGAAAAAAAATAAAATTTTAGGGGGGTCTCCCATACTTAGAAATGAAAAAAATATTTTTTTTTTCATCAAACCCATACGTGTGGGGTATCTATGGATAGGTCTTCAAAAATGGTATTGAGGTTTCTAATATCATTTTTTTCTAAACTGAATAGTTTGCGCGAGAGACTCTTCCAAAGTGGTAAAATGTGTGTCCCCCCCCCCCCCTGTAACTTCTAAAATAAGAGAATGATAAAACTAAAAAAAATATATGATGTACATAACAATGTAATCTAACACCGAAAATTGGTTTGAACGAGGTCTAGTTAGTAGTTTTTTTTTTACGACATAAATCGTAAACCGCAAAAAAATACTGATTATTCATTCAATAACTCAAATGTAAATAAAAAAACATTTATTTTAATAAACATTAATCTTATGCATAAACCCTGAACCATTATTTTCTTATAATAAATCTGTAATCTGTAATACTTATACACCATGAGTAGAAATTATAAGTCGCGCCAGGGTTTGTGAGGTCGTTAATCGATCACAACCCACACGCTAAGTAAGTAAGTAGTAGTAAGTACAACGAACTTCAAGAACTTCTTTATTATGTTACTCGCTGCTACGGAACCCTTCATGGGCGAGTCCGACTCGCACTTGGCCGCTTTTTATATTTGTGTGTCGCGTGTGCTGCATTTTGTGAAGCTTGGCTCGGCAAAAAGGTCAAAGCAATGCTCGCTAGAATACTCGCCAGAACGCTCGATAGAATGCTCGCTAAAATGATATTGTATATTTCTGTGATGTAACATTCGCACAAATGCTCATCAAGTGAATACTTAAGTTTATCAGCACCATAAGATGAAAGACTGTTATGAACACAATGAGCTAATACTATATCTACAGAACAGTGTTAACGACTACGGCATAAAGCCAGCCAGAAGACCGTAAGTTTCCTACAAGAGTGAAGGTTGCCATGTCATTGAATTCGTTAAGCCGACGCTACACATTGGGTTACCGTGTAGAAATCTATTTGGCGTGTGTTGGGAGTGTTGTATTATGGTTCAGATATCAAAATATAATTATCAATTTGTTGGCCACTAACCTGCGAATATGTTAACATCAATATTTATACCCAATAGACTGATCCAACGATTTGGCCCAACGTGTAAAGCGGGCATAACACAGAGTATTAACAAATAGATGTTTTGTTAGCGATATGTTGTACCTGTCGGAGAGGTCGGTGCGCAGCGAGGCGGCGTCGCGCAGCGAGCCCGAGCCGCGCGCGAACCTGCACGCAACCACACGCCCTACACTACACGCACAGACCAAGCTCGCCACGCAATGGCCAATGTGTAAAGCGAACGCTATTCTCAACTATTCCCCTAACTGTGTATCACTTCTTTTGCATACAGAACAGAACTTTCAATATATTAGTTATCTTTTCATTTGACTCAATATTCAAAAACTTGATTCATCACAATACTGATCGGTATCTTCGGTTCGCTGTAGTGGCATGTAGGACACTACTTTATATTCAATAGTTTTTTTAACTTTCACGGTTCGAACACATTACCATCTTATACGTAAACAATCGTTAAATTCGTTGGATTGGAAGACAATAAACTTTCAATTCGGCAGGCAAGAGAAGCGACATCGATTCGTATAATGTATTGTATTTACAGCGATTAAAACCAAAAGGCGGTAAGCATCACACCTCGTCATATTGGAAACCTTGACATGAAACCAATGAGTAGTAGTTCACACTTTGATGGGGATGAACTAAGTGATTCGTAGACCGATGACTTGCGTGTTAATGGTGGGTGATGGCATCTCGATGCATCAATGTATAATGCGATGTTGCATTCAACTTACGTGGACTCCACGCATTGCAGTGTGTACAATGGATACAGTACAGGTACACGGTCCGAAAAGGTTAAGACAACGACCTTGGCACGCTGCCGGATGATCGGATAGCTTTTGCAAACTTTACATTGGTAGAGTGATAGAGAAATAGGAAACTAGTTAAGACTATCCATCGACTATCTCCTTTCTGTTCGGAGGTCAATAAGTAACTGTACGGTTGGGCAGTGTACTGTAGATTGTGTATTTACAATATCCACCGAGTCAGTGGGCGCGTGGGTCAACTCACGGGTCGGTCCCCTTGAGGCCGGCGGCGCTGGAGCGGCCCGAGTGCACGGAGCTGCGCTCCTCGCGGCCCGAGTACTCGTACGACGCCGCACCTGCGGGTATAATACAATCGCTCTAACTCGTACTCGTATATTACTGTAATATTCATTTCTAAAGACTACGCAACATGGTTTCGCTCGATGTCGCAGGAGTATTGTTACACACTACAAATTTGCTATAAACAAGACGTGCTGGGTGTTCATGATATCAGTTTGCTTAAGTTGGAAAGTACCGTCGGTGTAGTGCGAGGCGTGTCCCATGAGCTGCTTGTAGAGCAGCATGTAGGCGGCGGGGTCGGAGCGCCGCAGCTGCTCGTAGTACGAGTACTGCTGCTGCGCCAGGTACCCGCCGCCGCCCGCGTACCCGCCGTACCCTGCACACAGACATACCGGTTCCGTTATACAATATACTTGCCAGAAGGTTAGTCGAGTCAGACACGTTGACCGAACTAGATACTCCGACAGCAGTATGGCAAGAAGAATAGAAAAAAACAAGTGGGATATATAATTAGTTTCACGAAGCCTTGTTATCAAAACCAGCCTCAAATTGTAAAAGGATATTACTTGGTTGTAAAAGCGTAGAAGCGGCGCGGAAAGGGGCGGCGCTTAATTGACCAATCACAACACAGCACATTGAAATTGCCAAAATCTCTTCGTAATTATTGTGATGCCTCAAAAGCCACAAAAAAATGATAACAGGCCCATAGATAGGTCGTAGTGTGTAGGTGGAGGGGAGTAGTGATGGTAGTGATGCGGTCGGGCGCTTACCGTCGTAGTAGTGTTCGGCGCGCGGGCGCCGCTCGCGAGCGTCCAGCGAGTCCTCGTCCGTGGCGTCGCGCGCCGGCGAGTACTGCTCGCCTGACACAACACACACACCTCAGTCACTGTTCTCACTTAACTATTCCACTAATTGAACATTTTCAGATGCTGGGGGAGGGAGGGAACCTCCAACCACATGCGCCCACTTACGCATGCGAGGACCTGTGGTAACCGCTCATTAACAACCAAGATTGAGTATACTATTCACATTAGAGCTCATCGACGATGGTTTCCTACCTACACCTAGTGGCCGATGTGAACTCAACGGGAATGTTGCTTCGTGCAACTCGGCCAGTTCATGGATGCACATGAAGGACACGGTAAATTCCGCTCCAGTTGATGCAATCGTTGAAACGTGTTGGGGCATTTTGGGGATCTAAAACACCGACACCAGGGGGGACCTCTACTCAACAAGAAATACCGCAATCCATCATCCAAAACGAGATTAAAAGAGTGAAAGAGATGATACAAACGTTCTCCAACGTTCAATCATCAAGGATTAAACTATGGATCATGTCATCGATAGATGTACCCAGTAGTTGGAACGAAGTTCCTTATCGCGCGATGCGAAAGGGGGCTAGACGGAAAAAAAGGTAACGACCCTTTTTAGGCCAGAGAGGGACAGACCGAGAAACTTGCGCACGCCAGAGAGAGACAGACAGAGAAACTTGCGCACGCTAGAGAGAGAGAGAGAGAGAGAGAAACATGCGCACGCCAGAGAGAGACAGAGTCTCTCTCTGGCGTGCACATGTTTCTCAGTCTGTCTCTCTCTCTCTCTCTCTCTCTTATAGAATGCAAGCTAGATATTTTCGTTTCGTCTTTCTATTTCGCATTGAACAGTGTGGTGTCGCGACGATTATTTTTGTTGATAATAAATAAACTTCGTTCCATCCGGGTGTCCCTTGACACCTCTCAAGTTTTTATTTATCAGCGAGACGCCATCATGCGTATCACAAAAGATGCGTCGGCGCCGTCATGCCACTCACGAGTGGTTAGTATCAAACGGATAGCTTGTCGCAACACAGACAGAACACATTCCACACGTCAGATACCACCGATACCAGCCGCCAGCTCGTCAATCAAACGATAGCGATTGCTTATCCTCTCGCAGTTGGAATTAAACAACCTTAGGGGACATGAATAAGGTTGATTGTAGGACTCAAAACTGATCATATTTTCAACGTTTTCAATATGCTAGGTGTAATCGAAAGATTATCAAGATTATTAATTGTCCTTGGTATTTTCGTGTTGCAGACCTTTCCTCTTTTTAAAATGTTGAAATTAGGTGGAGCACTGATTAGTATGTTTGGGAAGAAATTGTGTTTACAATTTCACAAATGAAGAATTGAATATAAATACATAAATACACAGAAAAACATGCCAGTATTATAAAATATGTACACATTATGATAGTTATTGTGTGCGAGTGTGATGTGACGCCATACGTGTGGGGTGACACGGCACTCAAGTTTTATGTTGTACCTTCACTTTTACTATCACTAGTTTTTGCATCTCTCGAGAATGTCACTGCAAAATAAATGAAATAACTCAGTAGGTTAGTTAATTAATAAAGATAATAAACATTGTTATGGTCCAAACAATAACACTTTCATAATAGCTAAATAACACGCGTACATTCGTAGGATAGTGAGTAATGTAATGTGATGTTTCACTACATACTGGTGGGGTGGGGAGAGAAATTGTAAGAATTTCATTGTAAGAAATAAGAAGCAGCTGACATTGAAGATGTGTATGTGGGAAATGTCAATTTATATATATATAAAGTGCAGCTGTCGGAATACATGGATACATAGTAGAATATAAAGTGAGATAAATGATGATTAGTCAGTGTGTGTATGTGTGAATACAGTGTGGCTGTGGGTTGGTGTGGACGAGTGGAATACCTCTGCGGCGGTGGTGGTCGCGGTCGCGGCGCAGGTTGCCGTGCTTGCGCGCCGGGTCGATGTCGCGGTAGCGGCGCTCGTACTCGTCGCGCTCGCGCCCCGCGCGCTCCGAGCGCCGCGAGCGCTCGCCCGCCGCGCGCCGCGGCCGCTCGCGCTCGTCACGCGGCGGCTTCCACCCGTACGAGCCCTCCCTGTAGCTTCTGCAATAATACACAACAGTTGATGTTCCTCCTGGCTAGATGTCCTTCGAGTATGCATAGGATTGAGTCATATTTGTAGATGGCGTACCTCCGTTCTCTCTCCCGGTCGCTGTAGCAGTCGGTGTCCTCGGTGTCGTAGCGGCGGCTGCGCGCGGAGCGGCGGTGCCGGCGCGCGTCGGGACTGAGGTCGCGGTCGCGTGGCTCGCGGCGCTCCTTGTCCCGCCGCTCGCTGCGCTCGTACTTGCGGTCGCCGCGCGAATAGCGGCCCTCGCGCTCGCGCTCGCGGTCCGGCTCGCGCGACGACTTGTGGCGCTCCTTGTCGCGGCGCGGCGAGTTGGCGTAGGCGCGCTCGCGGTCCGATTCGTCCGGCGTGGACGTGACGCGCGTCAGCGAGTGACGGCGCGACGCGGCCGGCGGCAGCGCCGGCGACGCGGGCAGCTCGGAGCGGTCGGCGGCGTCCGCCGCGTCCAGCGCCGCGCCCTCCAGCGTCTGATCGCGGGAGTAGGCGAGCTCGCCGGACGACACGGCGCTCAGGTCCTGCAGGTTCTCGCCCTCCATGTTGCCGTCGCGGCACTCCTGCGCCGCGTCGCCGGGCGGCTGGTAGTCGGCGCCGTCGACGTTGTGCGCGCGCAGGGCGGCCGCGCCCTCCCGGTGCGCGGGGTAGTCGCGGTCCAGGCCCGTGACCACGCGCGCCTCGGGCCCGGCCGCGTAGCCGGGGCCCGGGTACTGCGCGTACTCGTGGGCCTCGCCGGGCACCAGGCGGTCGAGGCCGACGGGGCGGCGGTCGGGGCGCAGCGCGGCGGGCTGCACGTAGTTGTCGGGCGTCTGCTGGCCGTCGGGCTGGCGGTAGGGGCGCGCGCCGTCCGTGGGCTGTCCGTCGATGAGGCGGTCGCGGTAGTCGTCGGCGGGCGGCGGGTAGGCGCGGCCGGCCTCCGTGTGCTGGCCCGGCACCATGCGGGCCAGGCCCGGCGGCGGCTCGTCGCCCGACATGTTGTGCGGCGCGTACTCGGCCTCGTGCTGGCCCACGCCGAGGCGGCGCGGGCCGCGCGTGAAGTCCGTGTTCTCGCCGTAGTCGCCGCCCGACAGGTGCGCCGTCTGCAAGTATTCGTTCCTGTCGTTCTGCGGCGCCACCTCCAAGTTATCGGGCATCGGTTGCGGGGCCACGACCGGCCGGTACGCGGACACGTGCGGCTGGTCGGGCCGCTCGGAGTTGTCCGGGGTCGTTTCCAAGTTCGCCTCGAAGCCGACGGGCGTTCTGGTTTGCTGTGATATTTTGTTTACGACGGCCGGTGAGGACAGGCTCGAGCTCGGCGTCGGAGCCGGGAACGGCTGCGGCGGCGTTACCCCCGATGGGGGCGCAGATATTTTATTCGATTTATGGGAAAACGGAGCCGCACTTTTAAACGGATTTTGCGAGTTGGAAGGGTGATAGTTAGGAGGAGGTGCCCCGACGGCCATCGGCTGCGGAGGTTGGGGCAAAGCGGACGGCGGCGGAACAGCCAGCAGAGCAGCCGACGGGGCGGAAGACGGAGGCAGCGAGGCCGACGGCGGCCGCAGCGGGGCGGCCGGCGCGGCGGCCAACGGAGGCGCCGTGGGCGGCGACGGGGGCGCCGACGGGCCCGCGGGGGCGGGGGGCGGCACGCTGGCGGAAGGGGCGGGCGGCGGGGGCTGCATCATCATGTTATCGACTTGTCTATTGGCCTCCAAATTGTCATGCACTTGAATATTATCTGTGAAGGCTTGTTCATAATTTCCTATACTCATTTCCTGAAGCGAGTTAGTCAGTTCATCATGACTCCCTCTCCTGCTAGTACTGAAATCTCCCTCCACCAGTGTGGGCTCATCCGAGTGCTTTGTCCACTCATTGTTTTGTGTATAATTATCATCAAACCCTGATTGATTGTTGAAGTTAGAATTGTCTGTGTTGGGCCCTGGACTACTTGAATTTCTAGATTGATTATCACTTCTGTAGGTCCCTTCAGAGTGTGTGTGGGGGCCATCACTTGACTCCTGAGACATTTGTGACTCTATTGACCACTGAGGAGTTAAATTGTCCAAGTGGAATCTCTTTCCTGCAGCCAAATTGGGTAACCGCTCCTTTACCACATCCCTATCATTCAAAGTCCTCACTTCCTCAGTTGTGGCTTGAGATATATTGCTCACGTTGCTGGAAACATTAGACTCTGTAGTAAAATTGTTTTCTATTATGTTTGTAGGCAAAACTGGTGGTTCCTTGGGATCCTGTTTTATTGGTTGATTGACAGGTGGATGTGCATTTCCTTCTTTCTTGTCATCCATGGACCAGTTCCAGCTGTCAGCGGTGGTGAAGCTCTCTGCTATAACATTGGCGTTATTGAATGACTGCTCCTGAGCTATGGCCACTTGTGGCATGTTCTGAGTCTTTTGTGCTTGTTTGGCGGATTCCTCCCAGCCCCAGTCCCAGTTGTCCTCCCATGCATCATTTGTGGGAGCATTCTGTGTATAATTCTGTGGGGGTTGATTCTGCTGATAGTAGTTCTGTTGGTAGTTCTGCTGAGGATGTTGTTGTGGGTATCCAGCAGTAGCGTAGTTCTGATTATACTGGTTGGGTTGCTGGTAGAACTGGTTGGCATTGGCTGCATACTCTACGGGATAGCCCTGTGGCTGACTGGGCGGGTACTGCTGCTGCTGCCCGTACTGCTGCTGCTGCTGCTGAGCAGGCATCTGCCAGAACTGCTGCTGAGGGGCATTACCGGTCACCCCTTGGTAATTAGGATGATACATATTTTGTTGGTTTCCAACATTCTGAAATGATAAAAATAATAATAAATACAGGTATGATTAGGAACCGAGTATTAGTACAGCTGTCTCTTACAAATAATGTCAACTTTGGTTAGTTAATTTTAAAACGCACCAGACGTGCACACAATCAGCAACTCAAGGACAGGTTATTATATTTACACAATGCTGATTTAATTGGTTTTGAAAATTTACTACATTTATCATAAATATGTATGTATATTGGCAGCCATATGTTCCAAAAACACAAGTCTTTTGCAATGATCAACTCTATCTTTATCTTTTGGGCAATTATTCTGTTTCGTATAGAAAAAGTTAAATAATGCAAAAGATGACTGTTTACATATTGTTTATCAATCATATGACAATGGTATCGGAGCAGCAGAGTAGGACCACGTCATTGTTTACGTCCGTGCGCGGACTTGTATAACCTGAGCCTTACCTGAGCTTGCGGCTGGGGAGCGGCGTAGGGCTGCGCCGCGGGCCCCGCGCCGCCCTGTCCCTGCTTCATCCACGACATTTGGGCTAACACCGCTTACGTAACATTCGCGAGGGGCTCACATATGTTTGCGCCGAGCTAAAAGCCTCGTCACTAACATCGACAGAACCACTAACACACAACACTTTCACTTTTTCATTAACACCAAACTCAGACGGCACTTTAGCTTGTATATTTATAAAACTATTTTAAGAACGGGTGTTTTACACAGGTTTGATTTATTTGCGTCAATTTCAGAATTTTATTTTAGATAGCAATAGAATTTGTTGACAGCAGTCCATCGATCGAACGAAGGTGCCCTGTTGGCAGGTTATCGCCAACAGTCAGCCAATCGCCGTTTTTCTAAATAGTGCTGTTATATTACTGTCATTCTGACAGCTGTTTCCATCATTCGTGTTTCTCTGCTATGGAATTAGTATGTAGGTACTGTGTACCTTTAGTTTCCTGGTCTGTGCTGTGTACAACTAGTACATACTAATTCCATGTTCTCTGAAGTTCTGTCAACATTTTGTTGTAAATTTTTTGACATTTGCTATGAAAACACTATGAAAAACTAGAGAAGTCACTCACTTCAAACAAGCTTCGTGAGAGATTCGCACCGGGGCGGGATCTTGTGTTCATTTAGTCGATGGCCTGGCCAGCTCTGGCCAGAACTACATGTGTTAGGCCCATCGCAGACGACAGACTATCCGTGACGCACTTTTTAGTCTGTGAAAATAGAACCTATGTAATTATATGCAGTAACGCACACGACGCGCAAAAATCCGCGACAATCCGCGACCGAATTTTTGTGCGCCGCAGACTCGATCGCACAAAAAGTCTGTCGTCTGCGATGGGCCTTACAGCTATTGTTTTTTCAAATAAAATATGCCTTCATGTGCATTGCGTTATTGCAAAAACACTTTAAGAAACACAAATAGAAGTAAAGGAGTGACCTTTCACTCACAGGTATAATTTTCTACTCCGAAAACAATTTTAAATAAATATTTAAAAATAAATATTTTTACATCAACAAACGGTCATATTACAAAGAGTATATGAGATATGAGATACAGAGTGGACACTATCGACGAGCATTGATAAATTCCTAATTCCGATTGATATTATACATCAACCATCTTTTTATATTAACCGACTTCAAAAAGGAGGTTTGTTCGACCCTAAGTTTTAAAAACATAGTTCTATTTTTTGTCTGCCATTTCTCGGAAACTATTGATCCGATTTGGGCGGGATTTTTTTAAAATGGGTATTTTATATAATTATGGTAAAATGCTCCATACTCTTAAAAAGCTTCAAAAACGAGGCTATGCATTTTCGTTTGATTATTATTTGATTGAGTATGTAAACAAGGGCTTTCACTAAACGTTTTCAAAAAACAACGGACTTGAAAAAAATCTTTGACATTAAAGGGATGCCCCAGGAATGGATCTATTACTTTCGACTCCAATTAAAAGTCAAGCATTTATATTACCAGTCTGAGTTAATAGTGTTTTATATTATTTTTTTTATTTAATTATTTTTTTCATTTGTCTGAAAAAGGTTTCCTCGGCAGTTTCATGAAACAAGAGAAAGATGGATTCGATTTGTCAAAAAAATTACAAATGCTCTAGTCGCTCCTATGATTTTCAAAAGTTTCTCTCCATTTCACTGGGATGCCATCATGAGATACCTCAAAATATCTTCAAAAAAAAAACATGAAAATCGGTTCATATAGTTACAACGGATTATACATCCGCGAGCGCACAAAAAAACTCGTGTATATACGGACAAATTGAGAAACTTCCTCCTTTTTAAGTCGGTTAAAAAACCTTTTGCTATTATTCTTCATTTACTTTTTTGTTTGTTAAATAAAAATAAAAATTTACTTCTGAGATTATTGAAAAAAATACTAGGTACATATTTCTACTAAGAGTCCGGTCTACGATGATTTTTATAATCTCTATTGTTAAATTCCGAGTAATGTCATTCAACTAGACCTATCCGTCAATGACATTAGAAAAATCTCTTCACGATTTTTGTTCGACGTAGCCTCTCTATAATTAATCTCTATAATTATAGTACGTAGTACATATAACTCAATGATGAAAAACACAAAAAGCCTAACGCAAAAAGCAAACAGCAATACCATGGATTTAATAGCAAAAAACTTGAAAGGTGTTAAGGGACACCCGGATGCCCTGACCTCTACAGTGATGTAGTCAGTGATCTGTGTCAGTGATCATGATTGTGGTCTGTGGATTGGTGATCTGACTTTGAAAACAGGAAAACAGAGATTGAACTTGTGGAGCACAGACTATGGAGTGCAATGGGAGTAGGGTTGCCAGATAAAAAAATCGAAATTCCGGAGTAAATTCCGGACATTTGATAAACATTCCTGACATTCTTGTAAATATAATATTAATGACGGCGCGAGGCGTCAGTGTTTCGTTTGTTTTTACTTAATGGGAACCCAATGGTCAAAAGAAAGGAACAGACTTTCTGTAGAATCTGTCAAGTCGATTCTATTGACGCAGTATAATTTAAAAAAATTAAATTGCGAAATGTTCTACAGAACTATTATTAAAGATTCGGAAGTGTTGAAAAACATTTCTAGGAGCACTAAAGATCAGTAAAATTATTAAAATGAATAACATATAATGTTGATTGTTACCTTATTTTGAAATAAAAATATTTGACTTATATTTTTTTATTTCACTCTTTAATTAAATTTTAGAAATTCCGGACGGTTTAGGATTCCCTCCGCATTCCGGACAACGACCTATATTACCGGACATGTCCGGAAAATTCCGGACGTATGGCAACCCTAAATGGGAGTGCATTATTTTGTCTATGACAATGAATTGATTTGATTTGTGTTGTGTGACATTTACTTGATTTACTTCATATCAAGTGATATCAACTGTGGATATCAATGTCAAAGAAGCAAGTTTCTGTTTAATTTAATTTCTGTTGTTTCTTCCAGTTTATTCTGTTTTGCCAAGATTCAAGGTTTATCGTGTTTTACTTTCTTGTTTTGTTTAATTTAATATTATATGAATCAATTTATGTGGTATGGCTAAAAGAGCTAATCCTTACACAGAGGATTTCATACCCCAAAGTAAGATCCATGTAGGTCTGAAGCAGTACAATAACAGCAATGACCGACTGAAGCAAGTTTACGGTACATATTATCTAAGTAAATAATCTTTAATTTATCAAATTATTTTATCTGTATTTCTTATATTTAGTTATATTGCAGAGAAAACTCTCGAGCTTCTATTTAAAGGTGCTAAAAAAGTCACTGAAGAACCATGCCCCTTGAATAATAATGACTTGAACTTTATTAAGAAAGATAAAATGAAGCAACTGTTTATTGGTAAAGATGGTTCTCTCCTTCATTCTGGAAGTGTGGTAAGATTGAATATGTTATAAGACCATACATTTATCATACATTTTCTTTTATAACTACTTCTACAGTCTAATAATAATATGCAACCTTCTACTTTTGGAGGGTAGTTAGTCTAAATTGTAGAAGTTATTTTCTGTTAGTTCTTATTTTGTCTTCATATTTTTTAAGGTGGTAAACAGTAAAGAAAATAGTAAGAGATGTTGTGAAAGAGAAATGGAGAGTCGGTGCGAGTTCTGTGAGTGTGGATTGTGTGCGCACTGCAGGGTGGCATGCGGCGCGTGCGACGGCGGGCACTGCGGCGCCTGCACGCGCGCGCGCCCCGACGGCGCCGACCTCTGCCTCTCGTGCTACCCGTGATCTCAACCACTAATAGAAATAAGTTATTTTCACACTCATACAAGTTGATTAGAAAAATATTCCCTAGGTTATTAAACTACTAACACATAAGCTGTAATTTACACTAAAAACTGTAGTTGGTAATACATATTTAAGTAAGAAATAAAATAATACAATTATAATATTTCATTCAGATTTATTTTAAATCCCACCTAACACAACTTAAGAAATTCACTGAATATGTCACTACAAAAAAAAAGCAAACCAAATCCAAAGTTAAATCTTACATCTATAACCATAGCTCAAGCCACAGTATTCGTAAGGAGATCACCAGCTGGGCATGGCTCCGGCTGTGAGGTGATATCCACAATACACAAGTCCTCTAATATCTCTAATCTTTCCTAGTCCCACCATCAAACATGGTGATAGATGTGTTAATGTTGATTGTTGATGTAACTTCTGGATCAGATCATGTGTATTGTACAATGTACACACATTAAACATGTAAAGCAATAAATAAATCGACTAATCGACAATAAAACATACAATTTCTTAAGCTGAGCGACTTATTGCTTATGTAGAAAAAATTCAGCACCTAAAAGTACCCTCATCCATTCATAAATATATGATAAATCGCGCATTTATTTAGAAAATAAATACTATTTCCTTTCAATACGAGTCACATAAGATACAAACC
This sequence comes from Cyclophora albipunctata, assembly GCA_963082685.1. Lineage (NCBI taxonomy): Eukaryota > Metazoa > Arthropoda > Insecta > Lepidoptera > Geometridae > Cyclophora > Cyclophora albipunctata. The sequence continues at coordinate 216,386 of OY720113.1, read as the reverse complement.
AGCTCATTTGCTGGCAACTAATTTATATTTAGTTAAATCGACCACAATATGTAGTAGAATAGCACACACCACAGGTAACTGACCAAGAGCCCTCTTACTGATCTAATAAAGTCTTTATTCTTATACAATAGTGCCTCGTAGAGTGCAGGCCCGCGCCTCCCGCGTCTCGCACACTCTCGCTCTCCACTCACAGAGGACGATTACCACACAAATCATTATCCCTCATGTGCGCAACGGGACCGGCAACAATAAACAATACTCACAATTGGTAATTATTTCGTTGTAAATGATAATGAATAACTGTTAACTACCATTATATCGATTGTCATGGTATCTAGAACATACGGCCACAGATGGTCCCCGAGTGTGCATAAACCTTACAACTTAATGAATAACATTTTGAATAAAATATAGAGAACGATAACAATGGTTAAACAAACAAACTGTTATGTGGTCGCTTCTGTGCGGTCGTAGCGGGGCGTCGCGTCGTGTCGGAGGGCGCGGGGGCGCGGGCGTGTTCCCGGCCTACGCGAACAGGTACCGGTAGAGCACCGTGGCCGCCAGCCCCAGCACCAGCGGCGTCAGCCATGAGCCCCACGCGCTGCACACACACACAACTGCTCACCAATTCACCACAACACAATAACCCTGATAGGTACGTCATGATTCTGTACGATTTTATGTAATATCCAGACAGACTGCTCCAAACTAGATATAGGTGTATTCCGATATAACTTTCTATTAGGATGTACTGTACATCACAAGTCCGTTTTGGAGGAGTCATGCTGTGATTCGGTTCTATATGACTTGGGAAGATCAGTAGACCAGGGAGATGCGTCGATGAGTATTATGTTACGGAGTAGGATTTATTCAGGATACACATATGGCATAACTAGTAGGAGGTGTTATGTTATTCTTTACTAAGTACATACTTACATAGTTTATTGGGTACCATAAGTACCTACCGCTCTATTGAGCATTGTTGTGAAATAGAGAAATAATGGACACGTGTTTGTTAGGGCTGTGAACAACTAGAGCCATATTATACTCGTAATATACGCATATTAAGAACAGTTTAGAGACCCATTTGTAAAATGTTGTTTTTTGAAAAGTAGAATTCATATGATATATAACAACTAATCGGTTTTAGCGACGATAATCTTTACTCAAGTTAGGTTTCGTAGATAGGTACTAAGAAAATATAACCGTTTAGTGCGACTCCGGTTTAAGCGACCAACTGCTTATAGCGACCATTATTTATGATAATACGTCCGGTTAAAACGACACACGCGCAATGTTTTGTTTCACAGTTCGTATTCGTCACCTGTTATGACAAGTTCATAAAGCTCGACAAAATGAGTTCAGTGAAGCGAAAGTGTTTTACAATTGAAGAAAAAAGTGCAATATTACATCGATTGGAAGCCGGCGAATCAAATGCAACCCTCGCAAAGGAGTTTGGCCTATCTCATTCTACAACATCCACAATAAAAAAAGAATAAAGATAAGATTGAGCCGCTATTTAATGCCAATGTTTTGAAATGCAAACGTGTAAGGACGTCTACTCATGAGCAGGTGGATAAGGCATTGTTACAGAGGTTCAAACTTCAGCGCGACCGGGGAATACCTGTTAATGGACACTTGCTACAAGAGAAAGCAAACTTTTTTGCTAGACAGTTAGACATGCAAAATTTCACGTGTCACATTATTTGTATTTGTATTATTATCACTACATAGTATAAAACAAAGTCGCTATTTTTGTCTGTTTGTTTGTCTGTATGCTTAAATCTTTAAAATTACGCAACGGATTTTGATGCGGTTTTTTGTAATAGGTAGAGTGATTCAAGAGGAAGGTTTTTATGTAAAAAAATTCCCGAAATTCGCACGGGAACGGGCACAACGCGGGTAAAACCGCGGGGCGCTGCTAGTAGTACATATTTGTATTACAGTACATTATGTACCTATGTTTGTAATTTGTAATGTTTAAGAACTATCTAGGACTAAATAGGAAAATCAAAATTATATTATAATAATATGTAAGTATTCGTAAGTTATGTATGTATGTACAAGTTAAGTTATGTATGTACTTAAGAAATAATCCGTCCGTTTTGTGCGTCGTCCGGTTAGTACGACATAGACATAGTATCGCCGGTCCCTTGAAGGTCGTTATATCCGGTTTCTACTGTATTTCATTTGGTAGCTTTAAATTGATGAATCTTAAAATAAAATAATGTTTATTTAATAATCTTTCATTTGACACCCTATTTAAGTAAATCGGTCCAGTATTTATCTAGACCGCACAATAGAATAGGCCCGACCGCCATCTTTCCTAGCGTCATATGCATGCACTGCGCACAGTCGATATTTCGCAGTTGGCGTGGGCGCACATATGCAAAACATAATGGCGGACGATATCGATGTAGATTTATTTATTTAGTTAGTGCAAGCTCATCCAGTGCTCTGGGATTAGACAAAGCCAAAATGTCCTGTTTCTTTTTTTATTCCGTCGTCTTAGCAACTACAAGAGAAAAAGTCTCACGATCCATATCCAGACAAGCAAGTGTGCGCAGGATAACTACGAAATATCGACTTGCGGTGCATCGTTCGCGGCGCCGTCCACGGCACCGTGCTGCGACACGACGTCGTATCGTGTCACGGTGCGGCGCCGTACCGTTTTACGGCGACGGTGCCGTATCCGTGGTGATGGGATCACGCCCTCATATGCACCCACACTGGTGATACTGGTTTTATTTACTGGTATTAAAGCTAATAATGAGTTCTTATTCGGAGACAATGAACTTATGTGTGAGTGCGTTTTTATCTTTGGCATGTGTCCACCGGCTGCAGGGATAATACAAATTGGTAAATGATACTCATTTTCTCAGTGGTTTTTAATATTATGAAAAAGAAGAAACGCTTGCGGTCGCTTTGATTGAGCCTTTGAGAGCTTTGAGCTAATTTTATCGTGTCTTCGTTGTCGTTGTAAGTCGCGGGCGTCGCGGCGTCTTTCTACGGAGTCGGAGTCGTAAAGCTGGCCTAATAAATTGACATTAGAAATGTTGATGATGTGATAAATTATGCGCGAGTATCGAATAAATGTGGCCCTACAATACATACAATTATTTTCTAGCTAATTTATATTAAATGAAGTTTAACAATTAATTTGGCATGAGTTTTCTAGTTAAGACGTAGAACGAATAGGTATAATTCCCACTGTCGATTATTGACAGGTAATGTGAGGTGTGAGGTAAACGCCCGGCGGCGCGCGGCGTGTCGCGCCACTCGGAGCACTAACTACTTACGTGTATTTATAAGTTGATCCTTGACTCGCGCCGCGTCTTTTTATTATTTTCTTGTAAGTTCAAGGCTCTACTGTGAAGTACTTAATATATCACACACCTCTATTATCCATTTGTCCCGCCGCCTTCAGGCAGTATCATCTAGGATAGTCTTCGTCTGAGTCATTTGGAAAGGGGAAATTGGTTAAAAAAATCTAAATAGTACTGACTAGTCCATTCTTATTCCATCTAGCTCTAAATTTCTAGTCACACTCACATTCTCTATATCTCTGAGCGTATGTCAGTTTTTTAGTAATGTAGCTAAATAAAAAGCTAATCTAGGAGCGAGTGCATTGATGTAATAAATAATAATATAGAATCATAAACCAAAAGTAAAACTAAAAGCACATGGGTCCGTGTAAACAGAAAGGGTCACAAAGGTGGATGATATCAAACACACGGTAAGTATTGGTTGCATGTAATTTATTGACAAAAAAGTATAAGTAATATATTTAGTATCCATCTAACAGGTAAATATAGCATAACATAACGTTGCGTTACTTGTGACTAACGAGCACCACGTATTATTGCATTACACTAATTAGGGTAACGTTACACTTAAGAAGCAAAGTTATTCTTACAACTATTGGAATATATCTTCAGAGATCTACATAAGCATATTCATTATTATTCTAGATAAAAGCGAAATTACAGATCACAATTTTTAAACAATATTTTTTGGTCTAATTTTAAGCACAAGATGAGCAAATAATTATATTGTTTACACAGAGCCATGTGCCGGGCGCCGCTCACCCGCGCGCACCTTCTCTCTACCATCACTATCGATGCATGTGAGAGCCTCGCTCATACGCAGAATACCGAAACATCATGGGGTGCGTCGTCGTCAATGAATGACTACCCGCCGCCGCGGCGCCGGCGCCGGCGCGCGGACGACTCACCGCTGCACTACGAGACCGCCTTCAAACATATTAGCTACCACCGAAACAATACCAATATCCCGCTGGTTCCATACAGATCATTATAATATTCGAGATACACATCGCGTACAATTAAACTGCCATGTTGCCAGGACAATGTAACAGTCGTATGGCCATGAACGAGTACATTTAAGTCGGTATTTGAAGTCGGTCGGTCCCTAGCAAAACTATGTAAGTGATGTTTCAGTGTAAAATATAAAAATGACTAAATATAAATCACAAAATACAATACATGTTTAAGTGAGATGACTTCATGTCTAAAAGCTACGGTACGGTACGCGGTACAGGATGAGGGCTGGGACTGTAGGACACTTGGGGCATCTAGTCGTTACACAATACGAGAGATCTACGCCGACTCGAGTATTATTAGATGTTATTATGCAAATAATAACATCTAATAATACTCGAGAGTTATTATGCAAATAATATATGTATATCTTAATCTACACTACATTTATTTATGTTTGATAATTTACAAGAGTCCAAAACATTGGCCTTGTTTAAGTTACCAGCTCTGTATAAATACTTAAATACTGATGTTTTGAGGAACAATAATTCGAATAGCCAAAAATACAACCACGAGATGCCGGAGACGGTGCTGTTTTTGTAATAATATAATTAAATTATTCATTACGTTATTTTTGGAAATGCGAATGTCCGCATTATTACGTGATAAGATAAGCTTGACATTGAACCACCGCATTCATAAATATGAGGAGACGCGGCCTCGCGCGCTATGTCACCTGGTGGCGACTGGCGTGGACGGTGAAGAAAAACAACTTGCCAATCCTTCACGAGCCCTCGACAACTGTTCCTCACAACTCACTGCTATCCCGGTAAGGGGCGATTTTGACTTACAATAGGTATAGGAGGAGTCTTTTTTGACGTAAACAGCTCAGTTATGTTGGTATTAATAAAAAAATCAAGATTTCGACCTCTTGGCATGTGTGCGTTAACCTCCATATTGAATTAATGGTTCCAACATTCAGATTTTCTCTATCTGATATAAATTCTTAACCGCTTATTGTATGACAAAGTGTTTATGAGAAGTATGTCTAAAGACTAAACATTTTTGCACATTTCTAGCGTTCACTATTATTCTATATATAAATGTAATAAATAAAAAGTAACAAATGTTTTTATAAATATTATCATACGCAAGCTATACACGGCGGCTTTTTAAAATCGGTCAACAATCAACACGGGCAAGTCTGCAACTACAAGAGATACGAAGGTTTTTTATTAAACCGAGACAAAAAACGCGACTCCTTCACCTAGTACAAGGCAGAAGTACTTTATCTGCATTTACCAACAAATTATGAGTACACGGGGCACGACAATAATGAATTGTTACTTTCAATACTAGTTTTAGAATGCTCCTTTGGAATTTGGAATAGCTAATGGAAATATAAACGCATCAAGGAAGACGTAAAGGTATACCGGGAAGGATGAACTATATGGAGTGGCGTGTGCGGTGCGGGTGGTGTGGTGTGGTGTGGCGATGGTGGAGGAATCTAAGAGATGACGCACTTGCCCTGCTCCTGCGGCGTGTCGTTGCTCCACTGCGGCGCGAAGGCGCTCTTAGTGGCGACGCGGTCCGCCTCCACCAGCTCGCCCACCTTGTACTTCTTCATCAGCGCCCTGCGGGACATGTTACAATTCAATCATTACTGTTGGAGCTTTTCAGTCAGGGTTTTACTACGGTGACCGATCCAGCGTCGATCGATGGCGGAATGGATTAGTCGACATGGATCGGTTTCTGTACCTTAGTTTAAAGATAAACTATCTATCGACGCCGATTAATGCATTGCACCATTTTTAGATAGATGCCGTCGATCGACGAATGATCGTTTGACAGAGTGCTGTTCGTCTGTATTAATATGTAACGACGCGGTCTGTAATGTTATGAAGACCTTCATGGCTTTTACAGGAATTGCTAAATATACGGTTACTGCAGCCAGAGGAGCAGTAGATACAATATGGTGTTATTAAATGGACATCGCGTCACGCCACGAGACTGCATACTACATCTACTGTTAATAGACAGGCAACAGAATTCTGAACAAGTGATCAATTCATAAAGTAAATGGTGAATGTCCCTCCGATTCGTCCACTTCTTCTGTCGTAGTCGCGTGTCACGCTATGTCGGCCCTTACTGTTAACGGTTGAATCACGCTGCATTCAAATTGATTATCTGTAGCCAGTGATTTATTATCCGTCTACTGCAAACAACTATTTTTTGTTTGCAACATGTCTTTCAAATAATGGTAGGTCGTATTCACATTTAAAACCAATTTTAGTTTATTTATATTTTTAAACTTATCAAGCATAACGAGTTGTTAAAGAATATTGCTACCCTAACCCTAATTAATATTGTAATTAGATGGAGTCGAATTAACCCAATTTCATTACAATAGCAGTCCCGCCCGTCCCGTGGAACAGTGCAAAGGTCATACCTACTCATGCTGGGCCATTGTATGGAGCAATGTAGAGGAGGGCAGGACCGTGACTGTGACTCAGCGTCACCGGCCAGCCCTCAACCCTAGAGTGCGGCCCGCCGGCGCCGGCGCCCCACCACTACTCGGTAATATGAACTACTACACACTTTGTGACACGCACATCATGATAACAACTCAAGTCTAGTTATTATAAAGCAATGTAGACTTCAAAGAAACACCCCTAGTCGGATTTATAACACCCCACTGCGGAAATATGTATAAAGTAATAACATGAAACATCACAAGTCGCCACAATCGATAGCGATTCAATTAACAGGTGGATTGATAACATAACATGACAAATGAGACACCTCATTTGTCATGTTATGTTATGATATGACCCACGACTGACTGACCCGCGACGTGACTCAAGAACACACAAAGGCAACACAAGAAGAACACAAAATAATAATACTTGATTCGTTTTTTAGTTATCACATGAGCAGTTCGCGCTCAGGATATGAGGCCTTGAATTATTTTTCAAATGTTACCTTAGCGTATCTATTTGTCCAAAAATCCTAATACCTTGTTAGTTGTTACTACCTAAGTCACCTTATATACTTATTATATACTTTTTTGGACGGAGATGAACATTTATTGTTGCATGTTATTTTGAAGCCGCTAAAAAGACAGACAAAGACAACACTGCGTGGGAGTAGTGCCCGTGTAAACACTAGGGCTGGTAGGAAGATGCGGGTGATTTGTGTAGGCGGCGTGTACGTGTCGCGCGGGCGTGTGGGTGTGGTGTGCGCGTGGTACCTGGCGTCCGAACTGTGGCTGACGTCCTCGAAGGCCTCGGTGCCGTCCTTACCGGCCAGCTCCAGCAGCACCTCCTCGCCTCCCGGGTGCTGCCACAAATCACAACTCAACATCAACATTATGTACTCAACAGGGTAGAAAATTAGAAATATAATAAACATACATGAAATAGGTTTTCGTTGACGTACTATTTTGCTGAAATGAGAGTGATTTTACAAGGCAGGTAGGTATGGTATGATAACTTATCTTACCATAACCTACGGTATATTGTATATTGTAATTATATACACATCTAACCAATAGTAGTTAGTCAGTTGAAGAAGACCAATAGTTAGGTGGGCCAATATTGGTGTAGGAGTTTTAAGATCGATTTGGAGACGACGACGTGCAAGAAAAATCAACAATTTAACGTTGCCCCAAGTGAAGCACTGGCCGCGCAGCACGGCGCGGCCGCTTGAACGTTCTCGATGACAACACCATTCAACTGGAGCACGCGCGCCGCCACGTGATCGTGACGAATCTCATTAAATTATTAATTAGCCTAAATATATTTAAGACCATCCTGAGTACGCAAGTGATAAATTGATAATAAATGATGTGCTTCGTAAAGTTAATTAAGTACAAAACAAGATTATGAATCGCAATCAGTTCTCAGCCAACTAGCGAGGCTGAACTTTGAACTCGTGCGAGCGAAGTGCCACTCTGTGCCGACCATCGAGTTATATGTATGTACTAACGACTCAATTATTCCCTAGCTAAGTAAATTACCATCTTATGGATCGAATAATATGCAATACAGTAAACAGAACGTTTATAGATGTTGAATAACATATTATTGTTTGCACATATTTTTAGTTAATTACAAAGGTCTGTATGTAGGTAACAACATTATATTTCAAAGTCAAAGCCATAAACGAGACAGAGCCGAAAGGCGAGAGGTCAAGAACAAAACGTCACTATATATATACATACAAAATACAAAATACAACTGCGATACAAGTGAGTTCGCTGAGTAGGCAGCACGGTTGCTGTCTGAGAACGTCTCCGTGTACTACAACACGAGATCGATCGATCGCAGATGAGGAATGCGGCCGGAATCCGGAGCCCTTCGGCATCCAATATGCGAGCCGGCCGCGCGCCGACACATCTCGTTCATGACTTTATTAAAATAGTCACGTTCCCTCCATGGATCCGCATCTTACAACCTTTATTAGATCTACGCGATTATAATATACTAGCCGCGCCCCGCGGCGTTACCCGCGTTGTACACGTTCCCGCAGGAATTTATGGATACAATTATAACCTATAAGTAAAACCTAAAAGTATAACCTACATTACTGTAAAGTTTCATCCAAATGCGTTCAGTAGTTTTTACGTGAAAGAGCAACAAACATACATCCATCCTCACAAACTTTCGCATTTATAATATTAAGTAGGATTATTATAGTGTTTCTCCTCGGAGTCACGGACAAGCCCGGTCCTTTTGAGAGGCATGCGAGGGGACACAGATCCAACTCGCAGAGGCCACGAGGAGATGTTTAATGTAATGGATTACAACTGCAGGGACACACTCCCGACCACATCAGTACAACATGTCCGGGAATGTGTACCTGCAGAAGTAGGGACTATTGTAAGTAAAAATGAAAGAAAAAGACTGGGCTATGGAAATGAAGGTTGGTCTGGAAATGGGATATTGCAAAGAGGTCGGCACCTGCCATAACAAGTGGTAAACAAGTTATCGGCGGCAGGCTGTGGCTCGCCGCCCCGTTGGATGGGCCCCCCGAAACAGCCGACGTAGAGACGGCAAGGGGGCAACATGGGCGTGGGCGACTCGGGGGTGTAGAGGTGTGCTGCGCTTTCTCTAAACGTTACTCGCGGCGTTATGCTCTTTAACACTTCCACCCCCGGATCACACAGTCGATAACGGCTGTGCGGATTATTATATTACTAGCAGCGCCCCGCGGTTTTACCCGCGTTGTGCCCGTTCCCGTGGGAATTTCGGGAATTTTTTTACATAAAAACCTTCCTCTTGAATCACTCTACCTATAACAAAAATCCGCATCAAAATCCGTTGCGTAATTTTAAAGATTTAAGCATACAGACAAACAAACAGATAAAAATAGCGACTTTGTTTTATACTATGTAGTGATTATAGTAAGAAGGATAGGATAGGATACATAAATGCGTCGCCCCTTTTTATATTTTGATGATCCTACCGACTCTATTCCTAATTCCAAGACAATCCAAATGACTGAAGGAAATGTGAAAAAACACAGATCGGATAAGAGATATTAGTATTACTCATGTAATATTCATCGTCACATCCAGCCGAGACGTCAGTTGAATTGATTGCACTGCAGATTGTACTACAGACAGAGGACGGGGGCGCGCCATTTGCGAATATACATAATATTGAGTTTAAAAGGGCCATTTCTGCAATGTAAAACTCTCAGCCTTAGAAGTCCACAGAAAGGAGAATCATAGATCTGTAATAGTTAGTTCCCAGTGAATATATCCTTTTGCTAAGACTGTGAGGTTGTGTGCGGTAGCTGGTGTATTTATTGGGGGGTGTTTAATGAATGGACGCGGACAGGTGTCCCTCGCGTGACGCGACGCCGGAATGACCTGTCACGCTCGTGGGCCATCATTACTGCATCTAACTATTTAATAGAAAGTGTCACATTTCCTTTACACAATCTTATGTGGTCATGTGGTATAGAGAAGTCTATTATCGCGTCCGTCCATCAGAATGTTTCCGCCAGTCTCAATTTGCAAAATTGCAGAATAGAGTTTTTCACTAACAGATAGAGTATTTGAAGACCATGATTTCTGGCAAATTGTGTTCCAATTGTTCAACAGATCAGACCGACGCGAAGTGAAGCGTTACTCTAAGTTACATTATAAACGGGAAATGCTGGCTGACAGTTTATTGCTTCTGACCTCAGGATTGTCAAGTGATATTGATTCAATTTGGTATGGAGATAATTGATGCCAAATATGGAGATAAGGTCCAACAAACAAAGGCAAATATTTATCTTGAAATTCTTGGGAGAATAGTACTAGGTATCTAGTGGGTAGGGAGAATAGTTTACAATGGAATTTACTGTGAGTATAAACTATGAGTGTGTTTAAGTACACAATGTACCACCATGTTTGCAACATGGTTTGCTTGACTTAGGATCTGAGACCACAATTTCAAATTTAATATCTTCCAAATTAATGGTACTTTGACTATGTAGCTGGTTGCAAATCAATAAGTGGAAACAAATGGGTATGTGGACCAACTTCTCTTCCAGCACCATCTCAATAGATACTTAACCTCCCAACTAGCACATTGGACAATAATGAATAATTACAAAGTAATATTTACCACATAATTGATGCAAGTAGGATGTTATACATTGTATTAATTTAGTGAACACATTACAACATGCCTAACAAGTAACATGTTACAGTGTTGCAAACTCCGACCTCATTTACAACACAATTAAATCCACTTATTGTTATAGACAAAGACAGAGATCACTCACCAACTGTAAGGAGCCGACAAGTTAACAATGTATCACTAGTTTTTATCAAACCTAAATTTCCAAGTAAAGAATTGATAACACTGCAATTATTAGCACAGATACCTATGAGTTACAGGGAACAATAACCTTCATAATTTAACATAAATTAACATATGTTATTCAGATAACCTATATTACTGTAAAGTTTCATCGAAATCCGTCCAGTAGTTTTTGTGTGAAAGAGTAATAAACATACATCCATCCTCACAAACTTTCGCATTTATAATTATTAGTAGGATTGAGAAGAGGCCTGAGGGAAAAAATACGCATTTATGCACTTTATAAGTAAGAGCTACTGAAACCACATGTAGCGAACAATATTAACATTAATGACAGTTTACTATTCTAACCAATCAAGCACCTCCATTATCTCTTCGCCCTGCGCCTAGGCCTATCTTGTACCTAGGGTTGCCAGGCGTCCGGATAAAGCATAGGACATAGGTAGGCTTTTTGACTGTATATCCGGCTAAAATAAACAGTGTCCGGTTTGCCCGGCTTTAGTTAGGCTTTTTAAATTTCACAAACAAGTGAGCACCGAGCGTGGCCAAGCACTGAGACTGATTTGGCATTAGATTTTATTCATTACTAGCAACGCCCGCTGTTTTACCTGCCTTGTACCATTCCTGTGGGAATTTCAGGATGATAAGTAGCCTATAACCTTCTCGTTGAATGTGGCTATCCATTACAAAAATATGTTTTCAAGTAAGACCAGTTCCTGAGTGTACTATATGGGATTTTAGGTATCGGTGTAAATGACAACACAGATTAATCAGACCATGCGCCTACTCGTGCGGCGTCCGGGCAGAGAGTGCGCGCGAGTCCCTCTCGCCGCATCCTCTCCCCGCACGCCCCTCCAGCAACCGCGCGTATTTATTTATTACATATATATTATATACTACATCTGCCTTTTACAAAATGAAAAGAAAAGAAAAGAAAAGAAATCACCTTATAAGTTACAAGTAATTATACATTACAAAAGCTTATCAATCAGGTTATCTTAGCTAAATTTAGACTGTTTATAATCAAAGTTATTATTATTATATTAAGCCTGGGAAAGCTTATTTATCGTAACACAGACTACATTTTATCCTCGACAACCTTATCGGCAACGTCACTGGGACCTTCGTCTGGACAAACTTTCCACTCTCCTTCAACACGTTTCAAATGTACTACGTTTCTCCGTAGTCTTTGTCCGCTATTGTTGTTTTCTAGTTCAACGTCACCACCATTCTTAGATAGAACAGTATGTGGTGTACTATCAAACATGGGTGTAAGCTTATTCTCTTTTGTCATGTTTTTGACGTAAACCTTTTCTCCAACTTCAATAGCGGACTCGACTGCCTGTCTTTTCCTGTCTGCGTACTCTTTCCCTTTTGCTTTCATTTCTGTATCTTTATCCCTTATTTCTGAGTCAACGTCTGCATATTCGACATCTATAACAGAAGGCAGCTTATCTCTAAATACACGCCGGTAAAAAAGTTCAGCAGGTGATTTACCTGTAACGGAATGGGGAGTGCTATTGTACATAATTAAATATTGCAACAAGTCATCTTGCCAATTAGATTTTTGACTTTGGCTGATTTGTAATCTTTTTAAAATATCTCGATTCTGTCTTTCAACCTCGCCGTTTTGTTGAGGCCAATACGGAACACTATGGAAGAGTCGGATACCGAATTCATTACAAAAATTTACAAATGCTGCACTGGTGAACTGTCGACCGTTATCAGCAGTAATACTCAGTGGCACACCAGTCCGTGAAAATATTTCTTTTAGGGTGTTAATAGTGTATAAAGAATCTATTGTTTTAGTAATTTTTACTTCTTTATAACGACTAAAATAATCTACTATAACGAAGAGGTAATGCCCACTCGGTAAGGGTCCTAGGAAATCAATGGCAACATCAATCCAAGGTTGAATTGGTAGTTGCCGCCTACGCATGGGGTTTGGAGGGTTTGGTGCAGAGACCAAAGTGCAACCTTTACAAGCTCTTACGTAACGCTCTGCATCTGCATCGATTTTAGGCCACCACACTTTCGTACGCAGTCGCATTTTCATAGCTACTATTCCAGGATGACCTTCGTGAGCAGCGGCAAGGACTCGTGGTCGCAGTTCTAAAGGGATAACAATTTTATTACCCCTTAAAAGTAAATTGTCTTGAAAACATAACTCGTGTTCAAAGACCTTGTAATTGTTGACACTTTGATCCCAGTTATTTTGGTAAACTCCATTCCTGACTAACTGTAACTCACGGTCTCCCTGGGAAACCTGCTTAAGTTTGCTAAGTGATATCGCCATAGGGCGAAATTGATCTATTACCAAATTAAGATATTGTTCATCATCGAATGGCTGTGGTGGTTGAGCACTAGAGCATAGTCGTGATATCGAGTCTGCTATGTTTTTCTTTCCCGGACTGTAAACTATTTTAAAGTTATATGACTGTAAACGAAGAACCCAACGTTCTATTCGAGCACAAGGTTTTGAATTGTGGCCAAATATAACTTCCAAGGGCTTATGATCACTTACTAACTCGAAACTGTCCTTACCAAACAAATATATATTAAAATGCTCTACAGCCCAGACCAAAGCCAGAGCTTCTTTCTCGGTCTGGCAATAACGTTTTTCTCGATCTGTTAAACTTTTGTTACCATACGCAATTATACGAGGCCTGGACGCATCATGCTGAATTAATACTGCCCCTAACCCTACAGGACTAGCGTCAGAAAAAACTTGAGTTCTATCTTTTGGATCATAGTAACCTAACGATGTAATTTGGGTCATTGCTCGTTTTAAACAGCCAAACGCTTCCCTTTGACGTTTTTGCCAGTAAGATGTGATATTGGCACCCTTACCTAGTTTTAATTTCAACAAATCTCGCAATGGCTCAGTCCATGTCGCTAGATTAGGTATCCATTTACCTACGTAATTAACTAGCCCTAAAAAACTCTGAACTTCTTCAACAACTGTAGGTTCCCGAAATGACTCGATTGACTTTACATATTTATCAAGTGGCTTTATCCCTTCAGGAGACAATTTGTGACCAAGAAACTCGATACATTTTGCCCCATAACAACATTTAGATTCATTAAGTAATACATTGTTGTCTTGTAATACTTTCAGAACCTTTGTAAGTCTAGTTTCGTGTTCAACATCATCACCTCCAAAGACAACGATATCATCAATGAAGTTTACGACTCCATCGCAGCCCAAAAGAATTCTTTCCAAATGTTTTTGGAAACATTCCGGTGCGGTAGTGACACCAAACATAAGACGTTTATATCTGAATAGACCCAGACTGCAAATGAAAGTTGTAATATGCCTGCTATCCTCGCTTAATTCTAATTGGTGAAATGAATTTTTTAAATCTAATTTTGTAAATACTTTAGCATTACGAAACTTTGGTATTAACTGCTCCATAGTGGGTAAAGGATGTTTCTCTCTAATGATAGCCCGGTTGGCTTGCCTCATGTCGACACAAATTCGAATATCTCCATCCGCCTTTAGAACGGGTACTAGAGGAGAAATCCAACATGATGGTCCATTAACAGGCTCTATAATATCTGCGTCGACAAGCTCTTGAATTTTTTTATTAATTTTAGATTCTAGTGGAATAGGAACCCTACGACAAGGTTGAGAGACAGGTTTGATTGTGTCGTCTATTGGAATATGAATTTGAACATCCTTAATTTTAGGAAACATACCTTTTATCGAATTTACTTCTAACCCCAATTTCAAAACACCTAGTTTAAGTGCAGTATCTTTTCCGAGCAGATTCCTAGTACCATTTTCAATTACGTAAAAAGTTTCTTTCTCTAATTTGGACCCATTGTTTATCATCACATTTGAATCAAAACATCCTAGCACTACTAGTGGTTTTTTGCTGCCATAAGCCATGAAGTTTTTGCTAGGACTCCTTACTTGATTTCCAACCCGAACCCCTTGAGACTTAAGAATTCCCCAAGTAACATCAGTAATGATATTACATTTACTGCCTGAATCTATAAGCATTTCAATTTGTACGCCTCCAATCGAACATGCAATGGACTCATCATTATCAATGTGAAAAATGTAATCTACCCTTTCGTGGTACGAGTTTGATTTAAACTTTTTGGTTGTGTTAGCGGTTGAGCTCGAAGAATCACTTTTACGTTTCATAGCTCGGGTTCTACAAAATTTCCGAAAATGGCCAACAAATCCGCACTTTAGACACTTTTTGTCTATTGCTCCGCATTGCTTACTATTACTGGGGTGATTTCCCCCACAACGAGAACATGAGGTGAAATTCAAATTTGTTTTTGAATGCCTTATCTGATTTAATGGCAAATCTTTACTATGCCCCGGAGCATCGAAATTATGAAGTTGTCGTTGAACCATTTCTAAGCTGTTTGCTTCAAAGACAATTTTGTCAAGGGTAACATCATCTCCAAGAGTTAAAATTCTCTTCCGCAGTTCGACTGACTCGCATTTTTCAGTTATCTGATCAATTAAATTCTCTTCTGGCGAGGTAAATGTGCACTTCGAACACTGATGTCGGAGTCTAACCAGAAATTTTTCAAATTTCTCCCCAACATCTTGTTTGATCAACCTAAAGAGATGACGTTCAAAAATGCGGCTTTGTTTGGGTGAAAAGTATTTATCTAATTTCCTGATTGTAGCTTTAAACTCGTCCTCGTCATCAGTTGCTGTATCTGGTAAATTGTAATAAATTTCTTGCAAAGGTAACCCCCCCATATGCAAGAGGGTTGCCTTCCTAGCCTCAGGAGCCGTTACATTCGAAGCTGTGAGATATAGTTCCAAACCGCGCTTCCACTTTTCCCAACGAATCCCCATTGAAACTGCTTCACCTTCACAATCAAGGGACTCCATAGGCGGTACATGTGTCATGGTTAGGGACTATCTGTAACAAGCATTATTCCCTTTTGTGTTGTAATAACTATAGATACCGTTCTAATTTCATAGAACTATCTCTTAAAACATGTAGATACCGTTCTAATTTCATAGAACTATCTTTTATATACATATATATATATATAGATACACTTCTAATTCCATAGAATTATCTCTTTAAAAAATATTGATACCGTTCTAATTTTATAGAACTATCTCTTTAAAAATTATAAGTAGATACCGTTCTAATTTTATAGAACTATCTCTTTAAAAATTATAAGTAGATACCGTTCTAATTTTATAGAACTATCTCTTTGAAAATTATAAGTAGATACCGTTCTAATTTTATAGAACTATCTCTTTGAAAATTATAAGTAGATACCGTTCTAATTTTATAGAACTATCTCTTTAAAAATTATAAGTAGATACCGTTCTAATTTTATAGAACTATCTCTTTGAAAATTATAAGTAGATACCGTTCTAATTTTATAGAACTATCTCTTTGAAAATTATAAGTAGATACCGTTCTAATTTTATAGAACTATCTCTTTGAAAATTACAGATACCGCTCTAATTTCATAGAACTATCTCTGGATAAAGCAATTATACTCGTATGGCCTGTTTTTGTTGTCAAAATAACGTTCCAAAAGACTTGCCTTAAAATCTTATATAATAAATGCAGATAATCAATTTAAGGTCCACAATATTAATGTACCACAATTTAAATTTCTGTGAATTGAACTGTTAATTGAAAAAAATATATTGATAAACACAAAAAATACTTTAATATATCATTCGTAAAAGCAGGTAGGCGCCCGCCAGCACGGCGACAAACACATTACCGGTTTGGAACAATAGATGCACATCGAACTGATAAGGAGTATCGCACCCGGACCGAAGTTATGAAAAAATAACAACTATGTATTTATCAATTAAGATCTTTTGAGAATGCAATATTCGTATATCTAACTTCTAAGAAATATATTAGGTTAATAACGAAATAACTGATGTTTTGACAACAAGGCAAGTCAATCTTTTCTTTATCACTTTTTTTTAAATTTATTTACATACCTTTTATGATTTTAGTCGCTAGCAGGGTCGCCACTTGTACTATATGGGATTTTAGGTATCGGTGTAAATGACAACACAGATTAATCAGACCATGCGCCTACTCGTGCGGCGTCCGGGCAGAGAGTGCGCGCGAGTCCCTCTCGCCGCATCCTCTCCCCGCACGCCCCTCCAGCAACCGCGCGTATTTATTTATTACATATATATTATATACTACACTGAGATTAGTGTGTTTAAACAAACCAACAAACTCTGCAGCTTTATAATATTAGTATTATCAAATCTTACTTTTAATTATCAAATCTTACTTTTAAACATGAAAAAAAAAAATAACCCTAACCTACCGAATAGTAAGTAATTCGGTAGGTTAGGGTTATTTTTTTTTTTTCACTCGAATTTAGCAAGATTTATGATAATAATAAAAAAAGCTTGATATATATATATTATTAATACTGAGACAAAATCGTCGATAATGTAGGGTGTCCAGTCTTTCTGCCCAAATGTCTGTCCAGCTATTGGGTATGGCGACCTGGCAACCCTACTTGTACCAGTACAAATATACTCCTTTGTCGAAATTATTATTTGAATGCATGACGAGTCATGATAATGAAATAATTAATGCAGTGAATGTATGGAGGGTTGGTGGTGCGTACGTACAGCCGCGTTGTACTCACCTCGAGCAGGAACGACGTCACGTCGTACACAGAGTTGTGTATGATGAGCACGGCGTCCTCGCGGGAACTCCGAGACTTCAGCTCCTCCCGCGTGAACAGCGTCACACTCTCGCCTTGCACCTGTTGCTCCATCCTATCCTAATTTACTGCTTTGCAATGTTAAAAGAGACGCAACAATTTCTTATGGTTAGAGTTGAGATCAGGTATATTATATCACGTACGCAATTTGGTTATTGTTAGTTGTTACCGAGGATTATTGCCTACGTATTTCTTTGATATTATCAATTAAACGGACTACCGAGATACAGGCGTGCAGCGGGCTTGTGTATTCAAGAATTATTGAGATATTGGGCACTTGACTTGAGAAAAATAAAGTAAATAAATTGGAGTGACTGACACAGACAAAGAACAGATTCTGACAACGTGTTGACAACTTGTTTCTTGGTCTGTGTTGACAACTGACAACTGACTGACCACAGACCAGGAAACACTGAAACAGTGACTGACTGACTCACACAATACCAAGGACTTGTTTATTAAATCTATGCACAATATACACGCTTTACAATCTCTGTCTGGTCCATAGATGTAGGAGCGAAAAAATTCTAAATCTATGGTCTGGTCTGTGCCTGGTCAGTTTAGGCCCATCTCGTAGCCAGATTTGGTAGCATAGCTACGAAATGAGAAAAGTGTTTTCCCATCTTGTAGCTAGCTACTAAATGGGAACGATCTATTCGGTAAGTTAGGGTTTTTTTTTTTTACTAGTTAAAATCCTAAATCTTGGACTTTCGAATTCCTATTTCGTAGCCAGCTTCGAATCGGGATTATTTCTCCCATTTGGAAGCTAGCTACCAAATCTGGCTACGAGATGGGCCTAAACCGCCTGGTCTGGTCATGTTTCGTGGTCTGTGGTCTGTGCATAGTCTGTGGCGTGCGTGTCGTCTGTGCTTCCCATAAGTTTCTTGGTCTGTGCTTCCCATGTTCACAGGATGACAGAACTGACCACAGACTAGGAAACTAACCACCTGTGCTGACCACCACAGACCATGCTGACCATCTGTGCTGACCACCACAGACCAGGAAACAAGCTGACCACCACCTGACCACTGCTGGCCACCTGTGCTGGCCACGACTGTCTTGACTGATGTGACATGACTACAGACTCTTGTTTCATGGTCTGTGCACAGACAGACTCCTACAGACAGACATTCGTACTGTACTGACCATGGATTTAATAGTATACACTGAACTAGCTGCGCCCCGCGGTTTCACCCGCTTTGTACCCGTTTCCGCGGGAGTTTCGGGATGATAAATAGATGTTGTCCGATTCGAAGGCCTACCCGATATGTACTTACACAAAATTTCATGAGAATCGGTCGAGCCGTTTCAGAGGAGTTCAACCACGGTACCCGTTCCCGCGGGAATTTCGGGATGAAAAATAGACGTTGTCCGATTCTCAGGCCAACCCGATATGCACACAAAATTTCATGAGAATCGGTCGAGCCTTTTCAGAGGAGTTCAACTACGGTACCCGTTCCCGCGGGAATTTCGGGATAAAAAATAGACGTTGTCAGATTCTCAGGCCTACCCGATATGTACACAAAATTTCATGAGAACGGTCGAGCCGTTTCAGAGGAGTTCAATTACGCACAACGTGACACGAGAATTTTATATAATAGAAGATTAAACTCAATCACATGGTGAGAAGTCAATTTTACTTAATCGAACCAAAGAGAGAAAACGTTTTATTTAATTATCCCAACTCAGTTGGAATAAACTACATGCTGAAGTTTGCAGACTGTGAATTCAGATTCATCATATTGGGTATTTCAGATCGAGCTTCGGAAATTAACAAGTTTTCCATAATGATAACTTAATAAATGCTCTTTCAGACTTTTTCTAAGGTGTTAACCAGCACTACATGCTCTAATCTGTACTAATATTATAAAGAGGTAAAATTTGTAAGTTTGTTTGTTTGTATGTTTGAGGTAATCTCAGGAATTATCAGTTCCATTTGAATAATTCTTTTTGTAATAGATAGCCAGATTCAACGGGAAGGTTATAGGCTATTTTTCATTTCGCGGGTAAAACCGCGGGGCGCTGCTAATTAATCTATATAATAAAAATGAATTGCTGTTCGTTAGTCTGCTTAAAACTCGAGAACGGCTGAACCGATTTGGCTAATTTTGGTCTTGAAATATTCATGAAAGTCTAGGGAAGGTTTAAACGGTAAGCATTGACTGAATAAATGCGGGTGAAACCGCAAGGCACAGCTAGTCTATATAATAAAAATGAATTGCTGTTCGTTAGTCTGCTTAAAACTCGAGAACGGCTGAACCGATTTGGCTAATTTTGGTCTTGAAATATTCATGAAAGTCCAGGGAAGGTTTAAAAGGTAAGCAGTGACGGAATAAATGCGGGTGCAACCGCAGGGCACAGCTAGTAATATAATAAATCTAATATAATGCTGCAGTTTTGTTTGATAGTCTCAGGAACTACCGGTTTCATTTGAAAAAATATTGACATGTTGGAGAGTCCACTTGTCGAGGAAGGCTATAGGCTATTTTTCATTTCGAAATTCTTACAGGAATGGGCACAACGCGGGTAAAACCGCAGAGCACTGCTAGTTAAGGTAATAAGGGACAATCTTGCACATAGTTTTCAAAGGCCTGCTGTAATTCTAAGACCAAACAGTAAAATACTCTGTGTAAACTAAGTTTATTAATGCCTACTCTCTAACTAAAATTAAATAATAGCTATGTGGTATTGCTAAACTCTAACATTGGTAGCTTCTTGTACTTCCTTTAATTTGTGAGTGCCATCACAAAAAGGCCTGAGTTTAGTCTGCTTACAGTTACATAGCCAGTAATCTTTTGTTTTCTCCACAGTGAACCGAATTGGCCTGAAACATAGTTAAATGCATAATGTTACACAAGTATTTTATCCATTTAGTAATGAATACAACAATCCAACACATCCACTGAGATACAACAATGCAGACTATTAAATGTGATTACCTTTGTGCAATTTTCAAATAGATGTCTTTATGAGTTCCATCACAGAGTGGCTGCGACTTGGACCGCCCACAGAGACACCAGTGATAAGTTTTGCCTGCTTGAAGGGTTACTTTGAAAGGCTTTCTGTCATACACAACACCATTGTCCTTCTGATGTGCTGCTGAGTATACATTCTCTAAAGGATTTTTTGGTACTTCAGGTTTTGGTGGTTTACTTACATAATTTACCTTAAACATAAAAATGTATTTAATGCAACTTTATACAACACTCATAATACTATAACCTAAGTAAAGTTGTATTACCGTCCCAATTTGCCTAATAGTAAATGTACGAGTAAATTTTCTAGTGAACATTTTATTTATAGTTGGTACAAAACACAACAATTATAAAGAGAACAAGAACAAGATTGGATTTTTTTTTTACAGAAAACTCGGCACCATTATTGTGGTTTACACCTTTGGATTATTTTATGTAGTATTATTGGATGGATGAAATTCGATGAAATTCACATGAAATTCATTTTTTTTTTTTTTTTTTTTTGTTTTATAATTTGGCATCACATGGTATGTATTTGCCAATGTCAAGTTAGGGAAACGTCATCGATTTATAATCGTATACGCGAGTAAATTTTAGGATTCCGCGTCACGCCGTTGAGGTTAAAACAGTGTCAGTGGGATTGTTTTTGTTATTATAGTGTTTTGTGGTTTATTTAAGGATTTACCGTGCAGATTTATTGTATCGTCCTACTAACAACTTAAGTGTTTACTACTAACTTTGATATTTGGTAAGTGCAATATGGATATAATGCTCCCAGACCCGCCTCCCAAACCGCCTGATATTGCTCCTTGTCTTACTACTTCTACGGAATGCCAAGCTATTGGTAACAAAAGACGCATGGAGGTTGACGAATCTATGCCCCAATCGCACAAAAAAACCATAACTGATCCGGACTTAGCGTCAGCTTCGTTGCAAACTGTTTACCTTCATCCAGAGATGGTTTTAGGTATTAAAGCTTACAAAAACACCGATATTGGACCTTTTAAAGTTATTGTCTCTCGCACCGAAGAAGATCTGTCTGCCGGAACTACCATCAGACCAATTAAATTTGGCCAATTCCTCCATTATAACAAGATCACCAACATATGTAAAGACGGTATTAAAAGAATGGGTAGGAATAAAATATCGGTTGAATTCTGCTCAGCCGATGATGCTAACAAATTTATTGGCAATCCCTTAGTTGCCCAACACAAATATTCTGCTTCTATCCCCTCTTACAACATCTCTCGCATGGGAGTTGTACGTGATGTCCCAGTAGATATTTCTATGCAGGAGTTTGTTGAGACTTTAATCCTTCCCCATGGCTGTGGTTTTGTTTTAAAAGCTCGTCGCATCAATAAAAAAAAACAAAATGAGGGTAAAATTGAATGGGTCCCAACTCAAACTGTAGTGATCACATTTCACGGCCAAGTCCTCCCATCCCATGTTTATTCTTTTAATACCTCCCTTCCCGTTGACATCTACACATACCCTACCATCCAGTGTAACAACTGCTGCAGGTTTGGACATATTGCGGCACAGTGCAGATCAAAGCCTCGCTGTTACAAATGCTCTCAACCACACACAGGAAACAGCTGCGATGTAATAGAATGCAATGCCACCTGCCTTCACTGCTCTGGTAGACATTTTGCCACTAATAAGATTTGCCCCGAACATGACCGCCAAAAATCTATAAAAGTTGTAATGTCCAAGGAATCTATCTCATACGAGGAAGCATCCACCCACTTTCCCAAAGTCACCCGTTCCTATTCAGAGATGGCGGCCCGTGAACGTCCATCTACATCATCTTTTATACAGTACAACCCTCCAACCCCTCTCCCTAGCAACTCCACTCACTCCTACCGGAAAACAGTATTTATTAACCCGAAACCCAAAGTTCCTCTTGGTAAAAGCTTTGATGCCTCAGCCCATCAAGCTATTACTGCTACCGAGAAGTCCTCACTCCCTAATGGCTGTGCCTTAAACGGTCAAACCTCCAACCCAGAAAACTCCCAAGAAAATATCATACAACTATTGATAACTATGCTTATTCAACTCCTATCGCAAAACCAAATCTCCTTACCGTCCCACGTTGCCCAACAACTATCCCAACTCATCCCTACCACCAGTCATGGCTCCAACAACCGTCCTTCAATGGAACTGCGGGAGCATCAGACCGAAAAGGCCTGATCTATACTCCCTTCTTAACAAATACTCACCATCGGTAGCGGCCATCTCGGAGACTTGGCTGGTCCCTGGATCCAAGTTTAGGATCCCGGGCTACGCTTGTCTGCGGGATGACCGTGCTGATGGATACGCTGGTTGTGCCCTTTTTATTAAAAGGTCACTTATCTACTCCCAAATCCCATTTCCTTTTCAATCCCCCTTCCTCAATATAGTCGCTGCCAGAATTCTGAATATTTCCTTTGTTTCTTTGTATATTCCCCATCCAAATTCTTCGCTCATCCCCGATATTCTCGCTCTTCTTTCCTCTGTTCCCAGTCCCGTGGTTGTGATGGGCGACTTTAATGCTCACCACAGGTCATGGGGGTCTCATAGAGATGATCTGTTTGCTCTGTCATTGATGGAAATTTTTGACGAGTTAATTAAAATTAAAAATTAAAATAGTTTATTAGGAACAAAAAAGATATGACAAAAATAACAATAAGAAACGATGACGCCCACAAAAGCAGAGCTTGGGCGCAAGCATCATCGCCCACCACCGGAACATAAGACTAGGTTCCATAATACAAAGAGTAACTTAATTGCTATTGAATTTAAATATAATAAAAAAAAAAATATAATAGTGTTAATACCTGTGTGTGTGTGTGTGTGTGTGTGTGTGTGTGTGTGTGTGTGTGTGTGTGTGTGTGTGTGTGTGTGTGAGTGTTTTGTGTGGGTGTGTGTGTGAATGTGTGTTGGTGTGTGTGTGGGTGTGTGTGTGTTCTTCTAACTAACAACTTGAAGCAATTCTTCGGTATCATCGTATTTCAATGAGAGCAGCCATGTGAGACATTTTGCTTTACATTGATATCGAGTTAATGGGTAAATATTTAACTGCCGATTTGCTCTATTATAGAGCCTTGGACTAATGTAAAAGTAGTGACTACCCGCTACAGCAGATCGAAAAGTCAATGTAGGGCACACCATACCTGAACGACGCTTGGAATTCGACCGGTCTACAAAGTAAAGTTCTGTGTGTTTTTTGGCAATAGTTTGTAGAATGAAGAGCTGTCTAACGGAGAGCACCTGCCAAAGTGAGTACAAATCAGTAGTCGGAAAACGGCGAGGTTTTCCAGCGATTACTTTGAGAAGTGCACGCTGAGCTCTCTCAAGGCGTAGCAAAAGGGACTTAGCACAACCTCCCCATGACGTTATACAATAATTTAGTAAAGACTGGGCAAGAGCAAAATAAACATTTTTTAAATATTGGAAGTCAACAATACTTCTCAGAGATCTAAATATGTAAATGAGTTTACGCAAGAAACATATGTATTGCAAATGATGGCTCCCCGACTCGCCGCGCTCGCCCCTCTCAAGACCCTAGAAGCGCTGTAGATCTCACGGTCACTTCGCCCTCCATCTCTACTCGTATCTCCTGGCGTACTCTTCCAAATACCCATGGTAGCGACCATTTCCCTATCCTAATTTCTCTCCCCAATAGTGTTGTTCCACAAGTAAATCGTTCCCCTCTCCTAAAATATAGATTGTCTGGTGCAAATTGGAACTCCTTCTCTTCCTCCTTAAACCAAAGTCTCCAATCTCTTCCCCCCATTAATGCTGACAATGCACTGAGATGTTATGACCTCTTTGTTGAGGCTTTGATATCTAGTGCTGACACCAACATTCCTATCAAAACAGACCAAAATTCCCGCATTTCCGTTCCCTGGTGGGACTCCGAATGCTCCTCCGTAGTCCGTGAGAGAGATGAGTCTGAGCTGTCGTACAACACCTGCATGACCAACGAGAATTTTTCGGCCTATCAGAGAGCAGCTGCTAAATATAGACTGACCCTCTCTACTAAAAAGCGAACCGGTTGGCACAAATACTGCGAGAACCTATCCCCCAGAACCCCGGCATCTACTGTCTGGAAAAATATTAAAAAATTTAGAGGTTCTCAGACAGACAACTCAATCCCTTCAAATGACCCTGCCCCATGGATCGAGTCCTTTTGTGACAGGATAGCTCCCCCTTCAGTGCCTGACAAAGACTCCCTCCCCCCCGATCCTTATTACATCTCTTCTTGCGACCAATTTAGTTCCCATTTCTCCCTCTCTGAACTTCAACTTGCCCTTGACGGACGTACTGACACAACACCAGGCAGTGATGGCATCCCGTATTCCTTCATAATTAATGCTCCAGACGAATTCAAATCGTACTTCCTCAACCTCTGCAACACCTTTTTTGATTACGGCATCATTCCAGAGTCATGGAAATCTCAAATTATCATCCCTGTCCTGAAACCCGGTAAAGACCCCGCAAACTCCTCTAATTATAGACCAATAGCCTTGTCCTCTGTTCTTTGCAAAATTATGGAACATATGATCAAAAACCGAATTGAATGGTATGTGGAGAGCAAGTCCGTCCTGGGTAGTTCTCAGTACGGTTTCAGAAAGGGTAAGTGCACCCTCGACAATCTCAGCATTCTTACGACCGAAATAAGAACCGCCTTTCTTAAAAAAGAATATCTGATCGGTGTGTTCCTAGATGTGGAGGCTGCGTATGATAACGTCCTGTTTCCGATACTCAGGAGTATACTCATCCAGCTGAATATCCCAGAGAAGCTGGTCAGATTCATTATCGCCCTTCTGTCTCACCGTAAAGTCTCGGTCCGTGCATCAGGTCTGAACATTCTTAGGATGATCTGGAAGGGTCTTCCTCAAGGGTCAGTTTTGAGTCCTATCCTATACGGCCTGTACACCAGCGGTCTGGAACGTTCAGTCGAACCTTATTGCCAGACCTTACAGTTTGTCGACGATTTGGCTCTCTACATATCATCTCAATCCATCGATAACGCTCTTTGCAACCTGTCTACGGCTTTAAATAATTTAAACACTTGGTTATCAGATCACGGCCTGTCTCTTTCCGCCCCGAAGAGTAAATTGGTAATTTTCACCAAAAAACGTTCTGTCCCGCAAATTAACTTGCATTTAGGGGATGAAGTAATCCCGCA
The DNA here is from genome assembly GCA_963082685.1 of Cyclophora albipunctata. Lineage (NCBI taxonomy): Eukaryota > Metazoa > Arthropoda > Insecta > Lepidoptera > Geometridae > Cyclophora > Cyclophora albipunctata. The sequence continues at coordinate 190,435 of OY720113.1, read as the reverse complement.
GGTTACTTCAGTCAAATTCTTAGGCATTTATCTCGATTCTAGATTGACAGGCTCCCCTCACTGCGATTACGTGGTCCAAAAATGTGAAAGAAACATTAACGCCCTTCGCGCACTTTCGGGTGTGTGGTGGGGCTCACATCCGGTGACTCAAAGGTTATTGTACAACGCAATAATCCGCAGCCACTTGGATTATGGAACTTCTGTTTTGGATCCCGGTAATAAAACTGCTTTCAACAAATTAGATCGAATTCAGTCAAAATGTCTTCGGATTATACTTGGAGCGATGAAATCCTCTCCTATTAACGCTATGCAGGTAGAGTGTGTAGAGCCGCCGCTATCCATTCGTCGACAACAATTGGCTGACAATTATTTTTTCAAATTATTACATCTTTCTAACCATAGACTGCTAGACAAATTAAAATTACTTACCGATTTGTACGATTCCCAGAATTCATCAAGCTCGCTGGTTCCTTGTCTAGTAACTAGTTATAAGAAATATCTCCGCCTACCATACCCTGTCAATCAGAGTCTTACCCATCCAATATACTCTACTACCTTTGAATCATTAATATACCAACCCAAAGTTATCTTGAACTTTGGTATAGATAAACTAACCATAGAACCCAACAATTATTTTAACTCTAAAATTTCATCAGAATTTCATGACTTTCTCTTGTTGTTTACTGACGCTTCGAAGTTCTCGGACAGTAGTCCAGTTGGCACAGCTGTTTGGGTTCCAAAATACAAAATAGTCCTCAGCCATAGATGTCCGGAACTCGCGTCCGTATTCACAGGTGAATCCATAGCCATTTTAGAAGCTTTAAAATTTATTTTATCCCATAACGTCCCCAAAGCAGTAATTTTTTCCGATTCTAAAAGTTGTCTCCAATCCATTGTGTCGAATCCTTTCCGGTCAAAAAACAGATTCCCTCCGATCCTTAAAATCCGTGAAACTTTGTATCAGTGCAGCCAACAGAATCTAGACGTCATCCTAATTTGGATCCCAGGCCATTGTGGCATATTAGGAAACGAAGCTGCAGATGCCTACGCCAAACAATCGGTTTCTCTTGGCTTACCTGACCACCTCTCACTGTACCCTTACGACCTGACCCCTTTGGCTAAACAGTCTTTCCTAAATTCTTGGACTATAGCCTGGAACTTGTCAAGAAATTTAAAGGGTGGATGGTTTAGCAGAATTCAGCCGACTATACCATCTAAACCATGGTTTGCGAAGTACAAGATGGTAAACAAACGCTTAACCTCCACGATCTGTCGGTTGCGCCTAGGCCACACTTGTTCCCCAGCCCACCTTGCTAAACTCCGGATCCGGGATCATTCTCTTTGTGAGTGTGGTCTAGAGGACGGAACATTAGACCACATTTTCTTCAACTGCCCCCGTCAACGCTATTCCCTGTACAGTTCCCTCCCCGATGATATCCCCCGTCCTACCTCCATTCAGTGTCTTCTGTCCACTCTTCCTTCCTCTTTAAATATAATATGTAAATATATAAATACTAATAAACTAAAACTGTAATATATATAAATAAATATTTCTTGTATATCCCCACTTGTCGTTGTGTTATGTGCAGTCTCTATATTAATGTTTTTTGTGTTATATTTGTAGTGTATATGTACATATTTGTGTTTGTCTTGTTTTAGGTTAAAATCTGCTTGGATTATTCATACTCCACCGATTAATCCAACATTTACCGAACAACAATCCCCATCTTGTTTACGCCAAACGAGCACACTGACACTGGCGGAATTGCGACGTAATGTCAGCAGAAGCCATCAAACAAAAATTGAATTGAATTGAGTAAATTTTACACTTAAATAAATAAATACATATATACGTATAACACTGGTATGTGGTCAGTGGTTTAATATGTATTTAATAAAAATTAAGTAAGAACGGAGTAAACTAAATTAATTAAATACCTACTTAATTAATAAATTATTTAAATACCTACTTATAATTTTATATTATTTTTACATATGAAATTAGAGATAATATTATAAACAAGAGCGTTACTATTATATAGAAGAGAATTAATGTTTGTGGGAAAAGGAATAGGGATGGATAGTAGGTCATTGTAAAAGGAGGCACGGTCAAATTTAGGGCATGAGAAGAATATGTGGTCCAAGTCCCCAAAGTCATGGCCACATTCACATTGAGGACTATCAATAATGTGAAACCTTGCGAGATGTGCAGGACATGTTGTATGTCCCAAACGCATTCGTATTAGAATTGTTGTGGTAATCTTGCTCAGTTTTATGAGTGCGAACCATGGTTTTCTAGTGAGCTGCGGTTGTATTGAAAAATAATTTTTACCTTTTGTTTGACTATTTTGAGCCCAAATTGTCTCCCAGGATTCCTGTAGATACAATTTGGGAAGAGCAGCTAAATCGTGTATATAATTTTTAAAGGGATGATGGTCTCCATACGCCACTGCCTCATTGGCAAGTTTATCAGCTTTTTCATTGCCTTTGATGCCACAATGACTGGGTATCCAGATAAATTTAATGGAATAATCATTATTTGAACACAAGAGTAATTTACGTCGAGCCTCGATGATTAACGGTAAGTGTGGCTTCGATTTAAAAGGATATCTGGAAAGAGCTTGCAGGCTACTTAAAGAATCACTTATTACTAGAGCATTCTTTAGTTTGGCAATTAGAATATATTCAATAGCTTTAACGATGCCAAGACATTCACCAGTAAAAACTGATGTTTCTTTGGGGCATTTAATTTTCTGCACAATATTGTATTGTGAATGATAAACGCCTACTCCTACGTGTTTATTTGAGGAATGTTTGGATGCATCTGTATAAATATGATGCCAATCTGGCCAATTCTCGTTTACTATAGAATTAAAATGTGCATTTGCGCTATCGTCATCTTTGCTAATGTTTAAAGAGATGATATCAGGTTTGTGAATCAAACACTCGTATGGACAGTTAAAAATATCAAGTTTTGGTGATCGGTGTGTTGGAGCGTTTACAGCTTTATATTTATGATAACTTTTAAGTAGGCAAGGTAATGGCTTATGATTCCAATAATTAGATGATTGACGGATTTCATCTAGTTGTTGAAGTTTTGTAATTAATAGATTATTGCTGAATTGTAAATTTCTGTAAAACATACGATCTGATAAATATTGACGTCTCAAATAAAGTGGAGGGTCGCCACATTCCACACGTAATGCATTTAAAGGACTAGATCTCATAGCACCTGAGATAATTCTCAGAGCCTTTGATTGTATGGCATCTAACTTCTTCAAACCACTAACGCTACAAGGCTCCAATAAGAAAGTACCATAATCAAGAATACTTCTTATAAGAGCATTGTAGAGAAGCTTTAAAGAAAAGGGATGAGCACCCCACCAAACCCCAGAAAGACATCTTAGGAGATTTAGACGCTTTTCGCATTTCGCAACAATAAAATCACAATGTGGTATGCCAGTTAATTTTGAATCTAAAAATACACCCAGATATTTCACTTGATTTTTAATCGGTATTATGTTTTCATCGTAATAAACTATTACTGGAGGAGGTATTCGTTGTCGTGTAAACAAGACTACTGGGCCCCAAGTCTGCTATTTTTTATAAACTCGTCATTCCAACACGACCCCATTGTCATTTTGCCAAAAATTCGTAGTCTGCTAATTCATAATGGTCGGTCAGTGGTCGGTCAGTGGTCTCGTAATAGAATTGTAATAGAATGACATAGTCGTGCTGCCATTATTATAAAACCCGTTGGTAGAAATGATTTTCGAAAAACTACTACTAAACTTGAACATTTATTCATGCTAGATTTTAATAAGATATATTTTTACATAGGATTTATTAGTGTTATAAACAATCTGAAGTAGTAAGAAGTCCCTAAATAGCAATAAACTTAAAAGAAAAATAACTCAATAATCTTTTATTAGCTGTCTAAATCAAATGTGACATAGTAATGTCATATTTGACTTTGACACAACTGCCGCCGGTTATCGGTTTTGTTTTAAATGTATATTTTTCAAAATATTTCATGAGACTTTGAGAGACTGCGACGAAATGTCAGCAGAGGCCATCAAACAAAAATTGAATTGAATTGACTTTGAGAGTATTATCCAAAGAATATTACTACTCTCCGCTTGCTACACCGGCCCCGCGCGCTCTGCGTGGCGCAAAAACAACACGCGCCGACCGTTTTTTTTTGGCCGGCGCGCGCTTCGACTTCTGGCACTTAGAAGCTATTTACGACTTAACTCATTGTAATTAGACCCTACTTGTGTTGGTATTTTTTGTTATGGCTGAAATGGTGCTTTGAATGACACATAATTTATAAGAGTGCGAAGCAATATTATGAAATAACATAGTTCAGAACATACAACTTAGTAAAAGTTATACCATTATGTACAAAATGATATTTTATTTAAAAATTGCGGGGTAAACTATGGTTTAGGTTATTTAAATATTTCAATAGATACCATGTCAAGCAAAAAAAATTGAAACACAACATTCCATCACACAAAAATATTTATTTACAAGCTTTTAAAACTAATACAATATTTGTTTGTATCGCGCGGGTTTGTTCTCGCTGACGCATAATTATATTTTTATACAAATCTTACATGGATAGTTAAAAAGTTGTTCAATACGCCTATGCAACGCTCCACTGTATTGCGTGCAGTTACATGTTTTACATAATAATTATGTTGTGGTGTCCCATCTACAGTATTGAGGATTGGGGTCATCATTGTTTTTCTTAGTGGATACCCACTGTCACCTGAAAATTATAATCATTTTACAAACAAACACTAATACATGAACATGATAAAGTTCTTAGGATTTTCATCCAACAAAAATATTGTATTACCTAATAAAAATACTTGTTCATTCGTATTTTCCGATATTTGTCTTAAGTGGTGACTGATTGGATGACCCTGCCATACTGTGGGATCATGTGCAGAGCCTGGGTTGCTTGCGTCCACACATAAAATATTTAAATCAGCATCACAAATCTGTAAATGAATTACATATTATGTATTTTGGCATTACCTATATTATATTAATTGGGCAATAGGTAGGTAGACATTTCTACTTTCTACCCAATACTTACTATCATAACATTAAGGGAATGGAAGCCCTTTCTGTTATAATATCGCTCCTCATGTATGTGCGGCCTTAATATAGCTACATGGGTGCCATCAATGCAACCGAGGACGCCAGGAAACTCAAATTTCTGATAGAACCTGAAAGTATTAGTAACTAAATAATTCTGTTTAGGTAAAACAGGTAATATAAACAACACAATCCGGGTATATCTCATTTCTCACTTAGCTTTAATAATATTCCTTTCATCAGATTGTGTAGGCCATTTAATATATTTGTGATACAGTTTATTTAATGCCTCCGTTACTTGGTTAATGGCCCGTGACACAGTTTTTTGGGAAACATTATGGAGGGCACTCTGTCCAATCAAAGTTTGGTAAGACCCTGATGCATAAAATGCAAGTGCAATTAGAATCTGCAATATAAAATTTAACATTACCATTAATCAATATAACATTTCGTGTTTATGTAAGTGTAGCTAAAGCTTTTTATGGAATAATTAATCAATGTCAAGTTCAGTTTACTCACCTTCATTTCTGTCGATACGCAATTGTTTCGACGCGGCCTGGCGATAAGGGGGACGAGTTCTTCAACTAACCCCCTTACTGAGTCCTTCCCAAGACGAAACGTTTTCACAAATTCCGCCTCGGGAATATCAATAAAGGGGTCCGTATTCATTCTCGACAAGCGACGGGCTCGACGACGTCTTTTGCGTTCCTCCGTCCTTCTTTCTCTAGCATCCACTGCGTTAGCTAACTCAAGAATATTGAGTCGTAGTGAATACATGACCGTAATTCCACGTAATAAATAAATCAACACTACCTATTTACAAACCGCGAACACACACTTTTCTACCGCGTCATGAATCAAATGCAATGATTGCACAATGATGTCATAGTGGTAGATCACTGATCAAAGGAACTGTCAAAAGTTTAGCAGACTACCGCTTATGTCAGTCATTCATTTGTCATTATGTACGAGACTACCATTTTATGCCATTTCTTTCAATGGAGTGTCAGTGGTCGACCATTGGAAAGTCACAATGACGCCATTGTAATAGTAGACTACGAAACTTGTCAAAATCAACAATTTTGAAATCAATGATAGACCATTCTGACACTATTGTAATAGCAGACTTGAGGCCCTGAGCTTTTATCTACTGACAATTCTAAACCATTTTCATTCATCCAATGTTTAAAGTGATTCAAAGCATTGGTGAGTTGGGAACATAATATATCCACAGATGAACCAGCAATATATACAACAATATCGTCAACATATTTTAAAATGGTCGCTAGGCCAGGTATACATGTTTCAATGTCATATGTATAGATGTTAAATAATATTGAACTAAGTACCGATCCCTGTGGTATACCTTTCCATAACAGTCTTAATAAGCCACGTGCTTGGTCTAATTTTATTGATCTACCTGACAAGAGATTAAAGATAAACCTGATTAATATTTCTGGAACTTTGAGTGCAGTGAGTTTAAGTTTGAGAATGAGAAGGAGGACATTATCATAGGCAGATTGTAAATCTAAAAAAACTGCTAAAAGTGATTCATTTTTGGTGAATGCCAATCGTATGTCTGTTGTCAGTGTACCTATGTTATCTAATGTACTTTTTCCTTTGCGAAAACCGTACTGAGTTTCAGGCAGAACAGCATGATTTTCAATAAACCATTCAAGACGGTTTTTTACTAAATTTTCGGCAATTTTTGTAATTACAGAAGACAAGGCAATAGGGCGATATGATGATGCATTATTTGGTGGTTTTCCGGGTTTTAACAGGGGTAAGATAATCTGACATTTCCAAGAGTCGGGAACTATTCCTGTAGTCATAGCTCTATTAATTATGTCTAAGTATGATGAAAGAGAATTATCACTGAGATTTATTAGAAATGAGTATGGAATACCATCTTCTCCCGGAGCAGAGTCTTTTACTGCCGATAGAACACCCTTCAATTCTTGTATCGTGAACGGTGAATTTAATGTATACTGATCAATTATAGGTGGAGAAATACTATTAATAAAATGTGTCTGTTGAGGAACTGTGGCAGGAGCTAGACTATCTAAGAAATTATTATTTAAATGTGAAGGTAGGGGAGTAAAAGTTGTTTCGCTAATGCCGTTTCTAAATCTTCTGATATTACGCCAAACTATACTAGGGTTAATATCAGGAGAGATGGACAGGCAATAGCGACGCCAACCTTGGAATTTTTTCTGTTTTAGTAATTTAGCGGTCTCTTTCATTATATCCATTACAGAATTGAAATTTTCTTCAGTCATGTTCGTATTATAAATAAGTTCAGCACTTTTTCTTTTCTTTACTGCTTCAGAGCATTCTTTATCCCACCAAGGAGGAGAAGGAATGCCGTTAAATGTTGATTTTTGTGGGAATACTTCGTCAGCAGCATGTGTGAGAATTTTAATAAACGTATTCGAGTCTATAATATTTGATCTATTAAAGTAATCTAATAGTTTTTCGTCTACTTTTGATTTAAAACTCTCCCATAGATTACTATTGCTTATTTTATATTTCATACGCGGTTTTCGTAAAGGAATTGGAGATGCATTAATGATTGTTGAAGAAATTATTATTGGAAAATGATCACTGCCATGAGTTAATGGTAATACTTCCCATAATAAAGAAGAAGCCAGATTTGGTGTGCATATGGACAAATCAATTGCACTTAAGTTTTCAGAAGGAGCTGTACGTCTAGTAGGGACGCCCGAGTTCAAAACGCATAGGTTATGACTGTCTAATATATCTAATAACAAATCACCAGTATGTGACGTTATGGAACTACCCCATGATATGTGATGTGAATTAAAGTCTCCTAATAATAAAAAAGGCTTAGGAAGAAGGAGAAGAAGATTATTTATATGTTGAAATACTAAAGCGGAAGGAGAAGCTATATATATTGAAGCAACACATATGTTATTAATCTGTGCCGCTACTACGGAAAAATCATCATATTTGGGAAGTTGAAGGGTCGAGTAAGAGATGGTATTTCCGATGAGTAGGGCAGCTCCGCCGTACCCATCAGTTCTATCATCCCTTAAACATGAAAATCCGTGGATTTTAAAAGGAGAACCAGGCTTAAGCCAGGTCTCCGAAAGTGCTAATACACAGATTTTAAATTTCTTAATTATATATAAAATTTCATGCTTTTTATGGATTGCACTTCGGCAATTCCATTGTATTATTGAATGGAATGGTATCATTATTTATTGGGGATTTGTACATGTTTATAATAGGTGCAACGTTGGACGGTATGGTAATGTTATTCTGAGATAAGGCTTCAATAAGAATTTTTATTATATCAGCTGTTGACATGCTATTTGGGCTGTTAAGTTCATCGCTGAAGCCGCACCCGTCTTTTAGAGAGGGCATTTTAAAGTCATTAATTATTTTATTGTGTGCTATTTGGTCGTACCCTGTGTTTAAATTTGGGGCAGGGCGACGGTTGGTAAAAACAGTTTTTTTGTATGATAAAGAAGTATTAGTCTGGCGTGGACTAGGTAAGTTTTGACGAGGGTGCACAGTTTTCGTAGGACTAGTATTTACAACGTCGGCGTATGATTTTGAAACGGGGGGATGTGATTTAGCAGCTTCACCGTAAGAAACATTGTTTTCTGCCATGTTGATTTTTATTTGCTTTTGTCTATGGTATTCGGGACATGATTTACTAATAGCTGTATGTGATCCTGAACACATACAGCAATGCAAGAATTCCTCGTCTACTTCGCAGGATTCACCTGTATGGCCTCCCCCACATCGATAGCAACGAGGCTTAGAGCGGCACTGTGTTTTGGTGTGTCCATATCGAGTGCAATTATAACATTGGATGGTCGGGTAATAGTAAATTTGGACAGGTAATGAGTTATAACAGATAAAAATACGATTTGGTAATACCTGACCATCGAATGTTATAATTGTATTTTGTGTCGGTGTCCATTTAGGATTACCATCTACTACTGTTTTGTAATTAATACGCCTAACCTTGATAATTTTCCCGCAGCCGTCGGGAACGGAGGTGTTTTCGATTATCTCTTCTGGTGTCCACTCTGAGGGTACACCGCGTACCACTCCCATTCGTGTTATATTAAATGATGGTATAAATGCTTTTAACTTGTTTGACTGTAATTTATTGTGCAATGTAAAATTATTGGCATCATTATAGTTACTAAATGCAAGTGATATCCTGTTTCTTCCTATTCTTTTCACTGAACCATTGATTATATTTTTAATATCATTACATTTCAAGAACTTGCCAAAGACAACTGGGTGGAGTGTGGAGCCATCATTTGGAGATATTTGCTCACGTTGAACATGAACAATAAATGGAGCAATATCATTTTTATCATATTTAGTTCTCGCAATGACCTGGGGACCTGGACTTACTTGAGTTGCTGAAGCAAGCTGACTGGATGTGGATGGGGTTTCTGGAATAGGAATGTTTATGGTATTACAAGTGTTATCACTATTATTCTCCTCATCTGTGCAGCTACAGCCGACAGTTTTGCCATCTACTGCTAACGCATGCTTCCTTTTTTTTTTATTGCAATGTTTGCAAATTTTGTTTTTCCTACCTCTCTTTAAGTTAGTTTTATGGGTCAGAGAACCATCCGTATCGCTTTCATTCGATATTGTTACAAAATTGGATGCCGGGGGGGCCATGCCCCCCGGGTCCATCAAGTCGGGCGGCTCGTTCATATATATATGTATTTAAAAACTTACCGATTGACGTATGTAAGTAATTAAAGTAAATATATAAATATTAAGTGTGTAATATATGAAAATACAAAACCACTGAACACTAATTTAAACAAATTGCAATAAAATTAATTTAAATCAGAATTTAAAATCGACCGCCTATTTCGACGTTTCCCGCGCTTTTTTTTTTAGTCCTGAAATTCATTCATCCAATGAATTTGGTTGGTTGATTTTGAATCAAGATTTGAATGAATCTTGTAATTTTTTTGACAATGACTTGATAATGCGTTACATGACAGTAATAAACTGACAGACGGGTACGATCCGAGACGGTGGGGTCTGTGGTGGTTAGTGGTTAGGTTAGTGGTGGTTAGCTGTGGTGGTTAGTGTCATGCTGTGGTGTCATGTCAGTGTCGGACGGATGCACGTGTTATGCTGTGGTCTCTGGTGTTACCAAGAACTTTATTTATATTCAAGGTGTTAGATTGAAGTCGAAAAAGCGCGGGAAACGTCGAAATAGGCGGTCGATTTTAAATTCTGATTTAAATTAATTTTATTGCAATTTGTTTAAATTAGTGTTCAGTGGTTTTGTATTTTCATATCGTACCTTCGGTAAGACAAGGGCGTAATTGCCAAAAATTCTCAAAATGACTTAAGTATGTCAATGCGCTTTAAAAACAGCCTTTTATCTGGAAGAACAAAGTCGTTGACTAAGTTCAGTCTCATTTCGACAGAGGGCTATAGTGTCTTTGTCACATTGGTGCGTTATTTTAAACATATTGGCGTGACAAAATCTCATTGGTCAGTTGCGGCGTCACCCCCGCTCGGAGCCGTTGTGTGTTGGAGCGTCAAAGTCGTTAAGGTAAATATGCCTTTTTTTGTTTGAGATTCTGGAACGACAAAGTCACATTTACTGTATTTATGCCTAATAAATGAACAAACATTTGGAGGAACAAAGTCATTACAGCAATTGTGCCTTTGTGTGTCCAATATGTAAACATTTCGTAATCTTTAATACAAATCTGACTTTGTCATTCCAATTGCTGTAGTATTTAAGTAAACTTAATAACATTTAAGACTTTGTCATTCCAATTCCGTGAATCTTTCTTATTTCGACGACGGTTAAAAAGAAAAAGGATTATTATATTATTCTATGAATTAAGAAATTAACTTATTATATTTACACAAAATGAAATTATTATTACTTTTTTAGAACAAAATGGACTCCCGAAGTAGAAAAATTTTAAGTATGCTTTTTGATAATCAAACTAATACACAGACCAAAGCTACTAATGAGCCTCGCATTGATGATTATTCAAAAAACACCTGCGTTGAAAAAAAAAATTACAATGAAGCAGTAACTACACCAAAGATTAATTCATTAACGGGTAAGTATCAAAATTGTTTTATTTTGTCTGACCATAGACTATTTAAATAAACTTTCATTTAAAATGAATGATTTGAATAAATTGATATTATTTTTAGATTCTTCGACTACAACAATGGTTGAGAATTGGCTAGAAAATAATAACTTTGAAAATCAGAAACCTCCACAGTCAAACATTGAGATTCTAGAAACGGCAAATACACCCATGATAATTGTGTCTGGTATTAATGACATAGTTGTTGAGGAATGCATAGACAGTAATGACCACAATAATCAGAATTCTACATTAGTGGACAATGATATTTCGGAGGCAGCAAACCCACCTATTACAAATACAACCTCAGGTATGAATGCGAAACCAATATTTTATTGATCTGGTATATTATTAACTAGTTGCGCCTAATTCCTAAATCCTAATTCAAACCATCAAACAAACATGAATTTAAAAAACTATACATTTTGTTCTACTACTTTTACTTACAAGTAGGTACTTACAGACTTTTTGTCCTCTCTTCCTGTATTATTATAAGTATGATATTCTAATTGACAAATTCAATTATTTCAAAGGCAAAATACTATTTAAGTAATATTTCTTTTGACTCAGGTAATAAGGGTTCCGATTCTTCAAATAATGGAGATTTTTCACCATCAGAAGGTTCAGAATATAAGCCTCCAGGTCACCGTGCAAGGCAAATTGTACGCAGCAACACATCTTCCCGAACTAAAACCTTGTCCAGTTCTTCTAGTTCTAACAGCAGCTCATCTAGTTCGAGTAGTAGCTCTTCTAGTTCCAGCAGCAGCTCTTCTAGTTCCAGCAGCAGATCTCCTGAGCATGCTAATATTACGGCCGACTTGGGAATCAATGAAGTAGTTGAACCAGAACCAGCTGTCAGTAATAAAAAACGGTCAAGGAAACGACAAAAAAATGAGAATGAATGGAAACAGGTCATAGCAAAGCGTTTAAAAAACAGTGGCCAAGAGTATTTAACAAAAAGAGGAAAAGTTATTCCAGCAAAATCAATTCTTCCTTCTTGCACTGACAAATGCCGTCTTTCGTGCTCCTCTAAAATTTCTTCTGAAAAGAGAAATAATATTTTTAATTCCTACTGGGAACTGGGAACCCATCAAAGACAAAGAGATTTTCTTGCCTCTTGTGTCAAACAAATTCAACCTGCAACCCGAAGGGTTAAAATTACTGTGAACAACACCAGTTCTAAGGCACCAAGAAAACCAAATTCGAGTTACTACTTTATAGTAGATGGAAAAGAAACTAGGGTCTGTAAGACATTTTTGCTAAACACATTGGCTATTGGTGAAAAAACTTTACGAAATGTAATTGAAAACATATTATCTAATAATGCCTTACATATGAGTGCCGCTGACAGGCGTGGAAAACATGGCAATAATTGTAAAATAGATGACGAAGTTATAAAATCAGTTCATGAGCACATTAATTCGATTCCAAGAATGGAGAGTCACTATTTGAGAGCGAATACAACCAGGGAGTACATTGATGGAAGCCTGACTATAGCTGAGCTCCATCGCAGTTATCAAAGTCTAAGACAAGCAGCTGGCAGACCAGCCGTGAATTATGATGCTTATCATCGTATTTTTAACAATGATTTTAATATTGGCTTATTTATACCTCGAAAGGATCAGTGCGATGAATGTGAAGCATATAAAAATGCTGTCGACAAAGAACCATTGTTTGTTAAGCATCAATTACACCTGGAAGAAAAAAGTCTGGCCCGATTAGAACTTGAAAAGGACATTGAACAATGCAAGCAGATAGGTTCAAATGATATAGTAGCCATATTCGACCTGCAGGCGGTCTTACCATGTCCTATTGGCCAATCGTCAGCTTTCTTTTATAAGTCAAAACTTAACTGCTATAATTTTACCGTATGTGTTGCTATTGTTTGAAGTATTAACTTAATATAACAAAAAATATTCTTGACCTGAAATAATAATTCATTTTCTTTAAGGTTTCAAATATAAAAGACGATAAAACATTATGCTTTTTCTGGCACGAAGGTCTAGCAAGACGTGGAGCTAATGAAATAGGAACATGCCTGTACAAGTTTTTGGAAGAAATTTCTAATGAACAGCCCGATAAAGATATTATATTCTACTCTGATAATTGCTGCGGCCAACAAAAAAATAAGTGAGTACCTATCTTACACCACACATTATATTTTTAATCACCTTTTTATTACTTTGATTATCGTAATTTGAATATTTTTTATGTAAATGTCAACTTAAATTTCAGATTTGTTTTTGGAATGTATTATTATGCTGTTAATACATTGGCCATTAAATCGATTACCCAAAAATTCCTGATTAGAGGACACACCCAAAACAAAGCTGACGCGGTACATTCCGTCATTGAGAAGAGCATTAAACGAGCTAAGAAAGCAGGACCGATATACTGTCCAGCCGAATATATAAGTCTCATCAAAAATGCGAAAAAACGCGGCAACAACTTTACTGTCAAAGAAATGAACTTTGATTCATTTTTTAATTTGAAGCTGTTATCTGAAGAAATCAACTTAAATCTAAACAAGGATCTTGAAAGAAATAATATTAAATTATCTGAAGTGAAAGTCATAAAATTTACAAAAAGTTCAGAGACATACCAATTCAGAAACAGCTTTAAAACAGTCATTTGTACCGAAGCGAATGTCAAAATAGGTCGGAATGGTAATAGAAAACAATTAAAAGACATTGAATTAAGTGTTCTATACACAGAAAAGTTGCCTATACCCGATCGGAAAAAAGAAGACATTCGTCAACTGATTGTTTCAAATATTGTTCCGAAATATTATGAACAATTTTACAATGGTTTATTTTAATTTTTTTTCGAAAGGTTTTAAGTTTTGTTATGTATGGTATAGACAGTTTTCTTCAAAGTAACATAAGTACCTAGGTACCTACCTAGTTGATTGTTTTTGTTTCTATATTTTATGTGATGTTAACTTTAGAACAAGCTATTTTAATTCCAAAGACAGTACTGAATATCACAGATTTATGATAATATAGATAGTATAAGTATATTGTTGAATTTAGCCGTCCTATTTCTCATTTTTAAGTATAACTAAAATACTTTTTCTAGTGATTTTTATTACTTTAGCATTATACGTTCCTAAAATACTGTAATAATAGGTAAATAAACGATTTTTTATTATAAAATAGTATTATTTTCATGTCATACACCATGGAATAAACGTGTTTGACTAGGGTCATAATTACAAAATTATTTACACCTTGGTGCAAAAAGGGCATAATTGTACATCAAAAATATTGTTACTTTAAATATAATAATAATGGTAAATAATTTACTCCTGTAAAGAACATACCTAAATTTATAAATGTGCAAGGGATATTTCGCATTAAAAAAAAGTTTAACTTAGGTCCTTTATAGGAAGAATAATGAGATATGGTTCTGAAAAAAAATTGAAATGTCTCTAGTGAAAACTTTGAAATGTGTAAGTTATGCCCTTGTCTTACCGAAGGTACGATATATTACACACTTAATATTTATATATTTACTATAATTACTTACATACGTCAATCGGTAAGTTTTTAAATACATATATTTATGAACGAGCCGCCCGACTTGATGGACCCGGGGGGCATGGCCCCCCCGGCATCCAATTTTGTAACAATATCAAACGAAAGCGATACGGATGGTTCTCTGACCCATAAAACTAACTTAAAGAGAGGTAGGAAAAACAAAATTTGCAAACATTGCAATAAAAAAAAAAGGAAGCATGCGTTAGCAGTAGATGGCAAAACTGTCGGCTGTAGCTGCACAGATGAGGAGAATAATAGTGATAACACTTGTAATACCATAAACATTCCTATTCCAGAAACCCCATCCACATCCAGTCAGCTTGCTTCAGCAACTCAAGTAAGTCCAGGTCCCCAGGTCATTGCGAGAACTAAATATGATAAAAATGATATTGCTCCATTTATTGTTCATGTTCAACGTGAGCAAATATCTCCAAATGATGGCTCCACACTCCACCCTGTTGTCTTTGGCAAGTTCTTGAAATGTAATGATATTAAAAATATAATCAATGGTTCAGTAAAAAGAATAGGAAGAAACAGGATATCACTTGCATTTAGTAACTATAATGATGCCAATAATTTTACATTGCACAATAAATTACAGTCAAACAAGTTAAAAGCATTTATACCATCATTTAATATAACACGAATGGGAGTGGTACGCGGTGTACCCTCAGAGTGGACACCAGAAGAGATAATCGAAAACACCTCCGTTCCCGACGGCTGCGGGAAAATTATCAAGGTTAGGCGTATTAATTACAAAACAGTAGTAGATGGTAATCCTAAATGGACACCGACACAAAATACAATTATAACATTCGATGGTCAGGTATTACCAAATCGTATTTTTATCTGTTATAACTCATTACCTGTCCAAATTTACTATTACCCGACCATCCAATGTTATAATTGCACTCGATATGGACACACCAAAACACAGTGCCGCTCTAAGCCTCGTTGCTATCGATGTGGGGGAGGCCATACAGGTGAATCCTGCGAAGTAGACGAGGAATTCTTGCATTGCTGTATGTGTTCAGGATCACATACAGCTATTAGTAAATCATGTCCCGAATACCATAGACAAAAGCAAATAAAAATAAACATGGCAGAAAACAATGTTTCTTACGGTGAAGCTGCTAAATCACATCCCCCCGTTTCAAAATCATACGCCGACGTTGTAAATACTAGTCCTACGAAAACTGTGCACCCTCGTCAAAACTTACCTAGTCCACGCCAGACTAATACTTCTATATCATACAAAAAAACTGTTTTTACCAACCGTCGCTCTGCCCCAAATTTAAACACAGGGTACGACCAAATAGCACACAATAAAATAATTAATGACTTTAAAATGCCCTCTCCAAAAGACGGGTGCGGCTTCAGCGATGAACTTAACAGCCCAAATAGCATGTCAACAGCTGATATAATAAAAATTCTTATTGAAACCTTATCTCAGAATAACATTACCATACCGTCCAACGTTGCACCTATTATAAACATGTACAAATCCCCAATAAATAATGATACCATTCCATTCAATAATACAATGGAATTGCCGAAGTGCAATCCATAAAAAGCATGAAATTTTATATATAATTAAGAAATTTAAAATCTGTGTATTAGCACTTTCGGAGACCTGGCTTAAGCCTGGTTCTCCTTTTAAAATCCACGGATTTTCATGTTTAAGGGATGATAGAACTGATGGGTACGGCGGAGCTGCCCTACTCATCGGAAATACCATCTCTTACTCGACCCTTCAACTTCCCAAATATGATGATTTTTCCGTAGTAGCGGCACAGATTAATAACATATGTGTTGCTTCAATATATATAGCTTCTCCTTCCGCTTTAGTATTTCAACATATAAATAATCTTCTTCTCCTTCTTCCTAAGCCTTTTTTATTATTAGGAGACTTTAATTCACATCACATATCATGGGGTAGTTCCATAACGTCACATACTGGTGATTTGTTATTAGATATATTAGACAGTCATAACCTATGCGTTTTGAACTCGGGCGTCCCTACTAGACGTACAGCTCCTTCTGAAAACTTAAGTGCAATTGATTTGTCCATATGCACACCAAATCTGGCTTCTTCTTTATTATGGGAAGTATTACCATTAACTCATGGCAGTGATCATTTTCCAATAATAATTTCTTCAACAATCATTAATGCATCTCCAATTCCTTTACGAAAACCGCGTATGAAATATAAAATAAGCAATAGTAATCTATGGGAGAGTTTTAAATCAAAAGTAGACGAAAAACTATTAGATTACTTTAATAGATCAAATATTATAGACTCGAATACGTTTATTAAAATTCTCACACATGCTGCTGACGAAGTATTCCCACAAAAATCAACATTTAACGGCATTCCTTCTCCTCCTTGGTGGGATAAAGAATGCTCTGAAGCAGTAAAAAAAAGAAAAAGTGCTGAACTTATTTATAATACGAACATGACTGAAGAAAATTTCAATTCTGTAATGGATATAATGAAAGAGACCGCTAAATTACTAAAACAGAAAAAATTCCAAGGTTGGCGTCGCTATTGCCTGTCCATCTCTCCTGATATTAACCCTAGTATAGTTTGGCGTAATATCAGAAGATTTAGAAACGGCATTAGCGAAACAACTTTTACTCCCCTACCTTCACATTTAAATAATAATTTCTTAGATAGTCTAGCTCCTGCCACAGTTCCTCAACAGACACATTTTATTAATAGTATTTCTCCACCTATAATTGATCAGTATACATTAAATTCACCGTTCACGATACAAGAATTGAAGGGTGTTCTATCGGCAGTAAAAGACTCTGCTCCGGGAGAAGATGGTATTCCATACTCATTTCTAATAAATCTCAGTGATAATTCTCTTTCATCATACTTAGACATAATTAATAGAGCTATGACTACAGGAATAGTTCCCGACTCTTGGAAATGTCAGATTATCTTACCCCTGTTAAAACCCGGAAAACCACCAAATAATGCATCATCATATCGCCCTATTGCCCTGTCTTCTGTAATTACAAAAATTGCCGAGAATTTAGTAAAAAACCGTCTTGAATGGTTTATTGAAAATCATGCTGTTCTGCCTGAAACTCAGTACGGTTTTCGCAAAGGAAAAAGTACATTAGATAACATAGGTACACTGACAACAGACATACGATTGGCATTCACCAAAAATGAATCACTTTTAGCAGTTTTTTTAGATTTACAATCTGCCTATGATAATGTCCTCCTTCTCATTCTCAAACTTAAACTCACTGCACTCAAAGTTCCAGAAATATTAATCAGGTTTATCTTTAATCTCTTGTCAGGTAGATCAATAAAATTAGACCAAGCACGTGGCTTATTAAGACTGTTATGGAAAGGTATACCACAGGGATCGGTACTTAGTTCAATATTATTTAACATCTATACATATGACATTGAAACATGTATACCTGGCCTAGCGACCATTTTAAAATATGTTGACGATATTGTAGTATATATTGCTGGTTCATCTGTGGATATATTATGTTCCCAACTCACCAATGCTTTGAATCACTTTAAACATTGGATGAATGAAAATGGTTTAGAATTGTCAGTAGATAAAAGCTCAGTAGTCTTGTTTACACGACAACGAATACCTCCTCCAGTAATAGTTTATTACGATGAAAACATAATACCGATTAAAAATCAAGTGAAATATCTGGGTGTATTTTTAGATTCAAAATTAACTGGCATACCACATTGTGATTTTATTGTTGCGAAATGCGAAAAGCGTCTAAATCTCCTAAGATGTCTTTCTGGGGTTTGGTGGGGTGCTCATCCCTTTTCTTTAAAGCTTCTCTACAATGCTCTTATAAGAAGTATTCTTGATTATGGTACTTTCTTATTGGAGCCTTGTAGCGTTAGTGGTTTGAAGAAGTTAGATGCCATACAATCAAAGGCTCTGAGAATTATCTCAGGTGCTATGAGATCTAGTCCTTTAAATGCATTACGTGTGGAATGTGGCGACCCTCCACTTTATTTGAGACGTCAATATTTATCAGATCGTATGTTTTACAGAAATTTACAATTCAGCAATAATCTATTAATTACAAAACTTCAGCAACTAGATGAAATCCGTCAATCATCTAATTATTGGAATCATAAGCCATTACCTTGCCTACTTAAAAGTTATCATAAATATAAAGCTGTAAACGCACCAACACACCGATCACCAAAACTTGATATTTTTAACTGTCCATACGAGTGTTTGATTCACAAACCTGATATCATCTCTTTAAACATTAGCAAAGATGACGCTAGCGCCAATGCACATTTTAATTCTATAGTAAACGAGAATTGGCCAGATTGGCATCATATTTATACAGATGCATCCAAACATTCCTCAGATAAACACGTAGGAGTAGGCGTTTATCATTCACAATACAATATTGTGCAGAAAATTAAATGCCCCAAAGAAACATCAGTTTTTACTGGTGAATGTCTTGGCATCGTTAAAGCTATTGAATATATTCTAATTGCCAAACTAAAGAATGCTCTAGTAATAAGTGATTCTTTAAGTAGCCTGCAAGCTCTTTCCAGATATCCTTTTAAATCGAAGCCACACTTACCGTTAATCATCGAGGCTCGACGTAAATTACTCTTGTGTTCAAATAATGATTATTCCATTAAATTTATCTGGATACCCAGTCATTGTGGCATCAAAGGCAATGAAAAAGCTGATAAACTTGCCAATGAGGCAGTGGCGTATGGAGACCATCATCCCTTTAAAAATTATATACACGATTTAGCTGCTCTTCCCAAATTGTATCTACAGGAATCCTGGGAGACAATTTGGGCTCAAAATAGTCAAACAAAAGGTAAAAATTATTTTTCAATACAACCGCAGCTCACTAGAAAACCATGGTTCGCACTCATAAAACTGAGCAAGATTACCACAACAATTCTAATACGAATGCGTTTGGGACATACAACATGTCCTGCACATCTTGCAAGGTTTCACATTATTGATAGTCCTCAATGTGAATGTGGCCATGACTTTGGGGACTTGGACCACATATTCTTCTCATGCCCTAAATTTGACCGTGCCTCCTTTTACAATGACCTACTATCCATCCCTATTCCTTTTCCCACAAACATTAATTCTCTTCTATATAATAGTAACGCTCTTGTTTATAATATTATCTCTAATTTCATATGTAAAAATAATATAAAATTATAAGTAGGTATTTAAATAATTTATTAATTAAGTATTTAATTAATTTAGTTTACTCCGTTCTTACTTAATTTTTATTAAATACATATTAAACCACTGACCACATACCAGTGTTATACGTATATATGTATTTATTTATTTAAGTGTAAAATTTACTCGCGTATACGATTATAAATCGATGACGTTTCCCTAACTTGACATTGGCAAATACATACCATGTGATGCCAAATTATAAAACAAAAAAAAAAAAAAAAGGTGTTAGATACGCACAGACCACAAAGCAGAAGTGTTATTTGGTTTGGTTTTATCAGTGGGTTTTATGTATGTGGTGTCTCTGGTTTGTGGTGGTGTTGCTGTAGTGTTAGTTATTGCGTCGACACCTGTGGTCGACACGGGCACCACACGGTCACCCAAAATTCTGTTTTTTGCCAACATTTTTTAAAATCTTTCTGCAGCTCTGGTTTGTGGTCTGTTTCTTGTGTCTCACGGTTCTTTCTTTCTTCTATTAACGTTTTTGTTTGTTGGTTATGTTATTGACACAGACCACGAACCAAGTTAAATTTATTATTTCTTTAGTATTATTTCGTTAAATGCTACGAGCCACACGAGCGTCCAGCAGCCCCAACTGAACAAGTATTGTGATTAGCATAATGCTATGAAAGATAATATGTCTAGAATAAGAGGAATAGAAGTCAAGGTACAAAAGGAAGTGTTACAGACACGTAACTACGGTCTCAATGAAATACTCAAAAGGAAAAATGATGATCGTTCATCAGAATCAAAAGAAGATGCAGAAAGTAAGATGAAACACTTGAATAATAAATATGTATGTTTAATTTGATAACAACAGTAATATTGTAGATTGTTTAGTGTTAACGTTTGGTACTGTTGTCAGGAAACCAAATTACCGAGTTGCTACAGAAGCTACCAAAGTTGGATAGAATATTCGAAGTGCACCGTAAAATAGGCGAGGGCACGTTCAGCTCGGTGTACCTGGGCTCGCTGCGCGCGCACGCGACGCTGGGCGGCGCGCACAAGCCGTGGTTCGCGCTCAAGCACCTCGTGCCCACGGCGCACCCGGCGCGCGTCGAGCACGAGCTCCGCTGCCTGCAGGACATGGGGTCGCGCACTTTTCTATTTACACACACTCACATTATTACAACACTCCAATATCACCTAACACTATCTATACTATACATGTTGGGAGCCTCTGACATACAGCGGGATCTCTTTCTCTAATCTAACATACATAGAATAAAAATACCTCACTATATAACAATATTTTGTTTTTTTTAACATTTTGTTTAATCTTGCAGGGGTAAAGACTATGTGATAGGAGTAGATCTTTGCCTTCGACACTTGGATACCATTGTGTTTGTGATGCCTTACATACCACATAGGAAATTCTCAGTAAGTCCATGTATTTTCAACATTTAGATTCATTTAAGATTAGATCAAAGGTATTTTTATTTTTTTCTGACTTAAATCATTCAGGAATATGTGGGTGAAATGGATGCTGAAGAAGTCCGTCAGTATATGCGGGCCCTGTTGACTGCACTGCGTCATGTGCACTCATTTGGTGTCATTCATCGCGATGTAAAACCAAGCAATTTTCTCTATGACAGAGATAACAGAAGGTGAAAAGGATGATCATTACATTATCAGACTTTGCCCCGTATAATATGGTTTTAAATTTGTTGAGAATGTGTCAGGTACCTGCTGGTGGACTTCGGGTTGGCGCAGCGGCTCAGTCCCAGCGAGGAGCCTCCACCCGCGTCGACCGCCGCAAAGCGCGCACGCGAGCCCGACGACGACGCGCCCGATGCTAAACGCGCCGCGCTCGATCTCAGCGTACCGTCGCGCAGCCGCGGGCCTGCCGCCGCCACCCCGGCCGCACACCTTGCGCAGCCCAGGGTGCTGCTGCCCAAGGTAAACTGTTTCTCGAGCACTCGGAACACGAAGTTCATTCAATTATGGCACACTAACATTTCTTTTGTATCAGAGCATGATGGAGGGGGGTGGTAGCGGGTGCGTGTGCCGCGGCGTGGGCGGCGTGTGCGGATGGTGCGCGCGGCTGGCGGGCGCCCGCGCGCCGCGCGCCGGCACTCAGGGCTACCGCCCGCCCGAAGTGCTGCTGAAGGTGGGCGCGCAGGGCACGGCCGTGGACGTGTGGGCGGCGGGCGTGGTGCTCGCCAGCGCGCTCACGGCGCGGTACCCATTCTTCCGCGCTGGCGACGACGTGACGGCACTGGCTGAGTTGGCTGATCTGTTGGGCACGCGGGCGCTGGCGCGCGCCGCCGCTGCGCTGGGCCGGCGCCTGGTGGCGTCGCAGCCGCGCCGCGGCCTGTGCCTGCGAAAGCTGGCGCGCCGCCTGCGCGGTGCCCCGCCGCTGCCGTCGCCGGCGGGCACGCCGCCCTGCACGCGCTGCTCGCTGCCGCCGGCCGCCTGCCTGTGCCGCGACGACGCACGTAACGTGAGTATCGGAGTGAGCTCGGCGCCGCTTCACGTTCCCGTGTGACACGTGTGTGTGTCGCAGGTGGAGGAGTTTGAGCCGGGCGTGTCGGTGGCGGGTTTCCCGGACGCCGCCTTCTCGCTGGCGGCGCGGCTGCTGGCGGCGGACCCGCGCCGCCGCCTCACAGCCGACGAGGCACTGCGACATCCATTTCTGGCTGAATAACCTATCATACTTTTTACCTGAACCAACTTTAAGTTGGTTTGATAAGTATTATATTTATTTGATTTTAAAAACCAGGAGATGGTTGTGGTCACTGTTTTTGTTCTTTATAAAAATAAATTAAGGTGTTGATTTGATTTTAAACCAGGGGAGTTATAGGTGTCAAGTTTTTACATAAGATAAAAAAAAATTATACTCGAATTACTTTACAAAAGGTCTGAATAATTTATGCTGTGATGAGCTAGACCAAACATAAGACTGACATTATATACACAATTTTAAAATTGCAATGATAATGCATAATATTTGGTACCAATAACTTTCCTTCCTAAAAATAAACCGGAACTGGCTGCTGGTTGTCGAGTCAAACAGAAGTTTCCATGTATACCATTGTTGATTAGTAAATAAAGAAGATCTCATGTTAAAGTTAAGTTATGAGTACAAAGTAGGTTAATGTAGAGACTGTGCTGCTCACTGGTGGTGCTCTCTCAACTTCCATTGTCTCTGAGATAGACTTGTTGAAGTGCCTTGATTCTTGTGTAATAACAAGCTATTAAACCTCTATTTATTAAACATGTGTTTTTTTCAAAACCTGAGTTTCCTGAATCAAAACAATAAAAGATAGATGTAGTTAAAAACATTGCTTTACTTAAAAGTTAATTCATTAAGCAGTCTTGATGATGTCCCATATCTATACTGTTAGCAGCCGTCATCCTCGACTCTCATTCATGTGCTACCATCCCGCAACTCATCCAGACACATTTACAAAGGTTGCTTTAAAGCATGATTCAAAGCTAAAAATAACAGCTTATGCATAATATTATAAAACATAAATTAATTTTATAAATTTTTCCAAAAGTTTGGTGTCTGTTGGAGCCTTCGCTCAAAGTTCTGGTACCATGTGTGGAGTGTATTGAGTGGGATGTAGGAGACGCCGGGCGTAGGAGTCATCTGGTCCTGCGTCACTGAGAAGGACGCCACGAAGTTCACCAGGTTCTCCAGCATCTTCTGAGCAAATGTCACATAAGAGTTTGTTTGTTGAGCCTGGAACAAGTATTCATTACTTCAAGTTACATGTATAATACCTAGATACAGTCTTAGTATAAACATTATGAAAACATTCTTATTAATGATACTTAATGCGAGTGAACCCGCAGGACTACTCACCACAGAAGAGGCCAGTAGTTGAACATTAGTTTCAGGTTCAATTGAAATGCCAATTTGCGCATCGTGACATATTTGCTGCTGACCAAATGCACTCATGAACTTGTTTTCAGCTGCGAACATAAATAAAACACTGGCGGCCTTATTCATTGATGTTTCATTATTAAAAGTTCTTTAGCTATTAAATGGTTTGTCCCTTTCACACATATGCTATTTGCCAACGAGTAAAAGAGGCAAAACACTTTAAAGCAGTATTTTAGTTAAGGAGTGTTTATGAATAAGGTGGTTAATGTTCAAGACAAACAAAGCGTGATAAGATAGGAACATAGGTAGCCAATTATATTTGGAAAATACTCACTAGTTAATTCATGGAGCTTTTTCAAATTGGATATTTTAAATATAGCAGATGGTTTGATATTAGATATGTGCCCGAGGAGCTGCCAGTTGGGCGGCGCAGCGGGGTCCGGCCAGCTCCAGTAGACCATGCCCACGGTGCCGGGCGGCAGCGGCGCCAGCCCCGTCAGGAACACCACCGCGTGGTTGATCGAGTCTGCCTCTGTGATCGTCGATAGGAACCGCGTCTCCGACACCTGGCTGAAGTCTGTCTGCACCTGCAGCACAAACAACCAACGACACACTCCAAATATACACTACGAAACTCGAATAAACAAATACATTTAACATTATCTATACTGACCAAACGCCCTGAAACTATTAACCCGAACACGTTAGACATATTGTTAATATATTATGTCGAATTTTATAAACATTTCATTCAAATTTTATGAATTTCTTTCTAGAAAGAAGACGGTCAGACAGTCGGCTTTTGTCTCTCTGTAGCACACAGGCCAGGCCATACATACATGTAAATAAAACTGTGTCACTGTCAATGTCAAACTAATTGGCAACCATGGAATTAGTATGTTTATCTACACTAATGTTGTAACATTCTACTTATGTTTCCAATACTTGACTTATAATTACTACTGTTATAGCGCAGACAACAAAACACTCAATTTAAGCAATTTCACATGATGGTATAATATCCACATCGATATCGTAAAATCTCATTATAACATAAATAAAACGCGACCAATTAACCTGGCGAGCCTTATATCAAAATCCTCATACAAGTTGTATAAAATTTTGATATTAGGCTGGCTTTTGAAAACAGTTGGGTTATACGTGAAAACTTGGTCGAAACTACTAAACTTACATACACAAAACTCTTTGGTAAGATCTGCTCCTGATGGGCCCTGCGCGCGCAGCTGCGCTCTCATTGGTTAGATTTTAATGGCGGCAAGTTCACTGCATGGACTTATTATTATTATATTGATTATAATAATAAGTCCATGGCTAGAGCTCAGTCCAGATTATAATAATAAGTCCATGGTTCACTGTGACAATACACGTACGCGTGAAAAACTATTGTCAGCTTTTACTCTTGTTGTTTGATTAATTGCATTAGTGAAGATAAAGTAGTGTATGCAACTGCATATAACACGGGTATTAAAACACTCGTTACTATTATGAAACTCGCTGCGCTCGTATCATAAACTCACACTCGTGTTTTAATACCCTTCATTACATGACAGTTGCATAAACTACTATTACGTAGTATAAACTAATTCCAAGTTCTATCAAACTAAAAATTTAATTGAATTAATTCCATGTTGGCAATCCAAATGAACGTAAAATTATATTCCTGTCCTTGGAAGATGTAATCGTATAATGCGAACACACCTTCCTAGGTACGAAGCATCGAAGCGTCTGTAAATTAATTCTGTATCGTTTGGGTCATCGAATTGGCCAACCAAACCCTTCGCCTTCGGGCCCTAATTCAGGATTCGTTTTATTGGCAATAATATTTCAATGAATGAGTTTACACATGCATTCGGTTTCAACTTTCAAGACACGGCAAAAAAACCGAATCTTGCTGAAGTTGACATCCGATTTTGCGACTACAAACCGATCCGATCGTACTGCAAAATGTCAGATCCGGACTGATCCGGTGCAGTGGTATACTTAGCGCATTCAATACATGCGTTCATACGATACACGCAGTGCAAGATGTGCTGTGTGTAAAAACCGAATGTTGTATTCACATGCCCAAACACAAGGTTACTGCTGTAAACCGTTGAGGAGTTCCCTTAACTATCCTTCGTCTTCATCATTTGACGGTTCTATCATCAGATCCACTCCAGAATTTCATCACATTGCTTTAAAATCGAAAAATTTACAAACGCACCAGTCGCCTCTACGATTTTCGAAAGTTCCCCTAGATTTAACTGGGATGCCATCATCAAATTCTGGTTTCCTCACCATGGGACCACCCTCGGAATATCTCCTTTACAACAATATTCATCAAAATCGGTTCATGAACATCGAAGTCATCTGCGCACACATCATTATTTAAAGAAAAAGAATATTAAACGCTCAGTTTAACCGTTAAAAAAGAACGTAAAGAAGAAAAAAATGAACATATATACATAGTCCAACTAAAGAACAACTCAAAGGAGAGTATAGAGTGCGTGAGAGGGTACAGGGAGGGGTATAGGGAGAGGGTAGTGTTTATTCTTCGGTGGTCGAAAACACCGAGTTGGGCGTTGATTTCGATATAATTATCAAAAAGTGACTTGTAAGAGCTTTCAAATGACGTCATGTCACTGTTGAGCATTCCGCCCAGGCTCCACAGCACCTCCAGTGGTAATTCTTCGGTGGTCGAAAACACCGAGTTGGCCGTCGAATTCGATATAACTGTCTAGAAGTAACTTGTACAACTCTTCAAGGTCTTTCAAATGACATAGGTCATGTCACTGTTGAGCATTGGGGCAGGCTCCATAGTTACCTGCCCGAGGTCCTTAATTTTTACATTTCTTGGGCGTGTAGTTCAATAACGGTTGGGAATATGGAATAAGAAGTTATAGAGCATTTTATAAGCTTTCATTTCATCATACACTTTTTTTTGCTACATTGCACCGTTTTTGAGATATTCGCGAATAACCTAAAATTGAGACCTTTGTCACCTCCCTCCGGCGCACCTCCTAGACGTCATTAGTATGTTTTTTCCCTGAGCACCCTGAATACGTTTCTGAAGAAATCGCTTAGGTACCCTCTCACGCACTCTATAACTTCTTTATCGATTGGACTAACATTTTCACTCGCGTTCCGCGCTCGCTCTCAGTCTATATAATTGAGTTATATGTATTAGTACATAGGTATTATACCTCAATGGTCTACATAACTTTTATTACTATTTAGGTCCGTTCCGCGATGCAATAGATGACGCTAGGGTGAGAATGTTATAGATCGCGTTTACGTTTTTTTTACGGTCTGGCTGTATTTTGACTGCGGTAGGCTTCGATCAACTATTATTGATCGAAGGCGGTAGGTCAACTTCGAACCGCCGAACGGTGTATGTGGGGTCGAAAATCAGCACGAAATCCGGACTAACGTCCCGTATTAAATGCTTACTATAATATAACTATTTGGCAAAAATAAACAAATTTTGTACCTACTTAAACTCATTAGGATAGTTATCCACTTAGGACTTAGGCGCAGCTGCCCCTCTAGCGACGCACCTCACCCATGCCAATAGGGAGGTATAAACCAATTTTGATGAAATTCATGTTATGAACATATCTTCAGGAATACAAGAAAAAATAACACTACACAGCATGTAACATAATATTTATTTGGAATCAAACAACAAATCCCGTCAAATAATGTTATTAAAGGAACTAGCACCCGATACGCGTTTAAATAAATAAGTTAGAGCCTATTAAAATACTTTGTGTTAATTATTATTATAACAATATTAATACAATCTTGAGACGTAAGAAAATAAAAGCTTAAATGCAGAATGAATGAAAGAGAGCAGAGATAAAGTAGGTTAGTATAAAATAAAGTAGATAAATATAATTTGAAGATAAGCATAAAGCAAATACTGTTTGTGTGATAACTCGAGTAGTGCGGCGAGGCGGGCGCGGGCGGCGCCGCGGCGGGCCGGCCACGCGACTATTAGTGTTATCCATAATTTACATTTAAAAATAATTACATCATTTTAAGTTATTCAATAGATGAATCTCATTATTCCTAGAGCCCAATGTACCCAGCAGGTATGTACTACATTATAAGATAATTTTTAATATACTGTATATCTAGAACGGTAGTAAACTACTGTGAATTACATTGATGTAGATAATTATTTGTATTCAACAATAATGGTAATTCATAAACGTAACAACATAAACAACTACTGTGTATCTTTTGATCTAGACTAGACAGATCTCAATACATCATCATCTAATCTACTCTAAAGCCTAAACAAGTATGTATCACCTAATATTAATTTATTGTACTGATATTTTTATGTATATAATATTTGCGAGTTAGCTCCTCGATTTGAAGCACATTACATAAGTTGATTGAGAGTCGGCAAACGAATGATATTGTCGGGTCGGAGGGCGTCGAGGGCGCGCGCGTCTAGTCCCTCATGTATGGGTAGTCGATGTCCTTGAGCGGTACGAAGGTCTCCTTGATGCTCTGGGGCGAGGTCCAGCGCATCACGTAGTTTGGTCCGCCCGCCTTGTCGTTGGTGCCGGACATGCGCCCGCCGCCGAACGGCTGCTGGCCCACCACCGACCCGGTCGACTTGTCGTTCAGGTAAAAGTTACCAGCGGTCATCTTGAGCTCCTCCAGCGCCGTCTGCAGGAACTTGCCGTCCTTCGCGAACACGGCACCGGTGAGCGCGAATCGCGTCGAAGACCCCACTGTCGACAGCATCTTCAACGCGTCCCGGTCCTCGTACACGTACAGCGACAACACTGGGCCGAAGATCTCCTCGGTCATCAGCTTGTCGTGGGGATCTGTAGTCTCGATGATAGTCGGCTGTACAAAGTATCCCTTGCTGCTGTCATACTCCCCACCTCCCAATATTTTGGTTTTGTTGCTCTTTTTAGCATGCTCAATATAGCCAGTAATTCTAGCAAAAGCCTTATCGTCAATCACTGCTGCGGTAAACACTGAAAAATCTGAGGGATCTCCAATTTTGAGTTTCGCCCTTTCCTCCAGCAGCCCTCGCTTGATGGGTTCGTAAAGTGACCTGGGCACATACATCCTTGAGCAGGCTGAGCACTTTTGACCACAGTACTCAAAAGCTGATCGAATTGTTCCTGTAACCACAGACTGAACATCAGCTGAAGGATGGACAAAGTGGTAATTCTTGCCGCCACACTCACCAATCAATCTTGGATAATTACGATAAAGATTAAGGTTCTTCCCAACCTCGTTCCACAACCAGTTGAAGGTGGGTACAGAACCAGTGAAGTTCACACCGGCCAGATGTGGGGAAGTAGTTATGGTGCGCCCAAATGTCGGCCCATCAGCTGGGACAAAGTTAACAACTCCATCGGGAAGCCCTGCTTCTCTCATGATGTTGAAGATACGCCAGTTAGAGAGCAGTGCTGTGTCAGATGGCTTCCACACCACGCCGTTACCCATCAGAGCAGGGGTGTAAGCCAAGTTGCCTCCTATAGCTGTGAAATTAAATGGACTGATAGCTGCAATGAAGCCATCTATGCCTCGGAACCTGAGGGAGTTACGGGTAATGGAAGGCTCTTCTGAAATCGGCTGATACTTTGAGCTCTCTTTTAAGAAGAAAATGTTAAATCTAAAAAAGTCAATTAGTTCAGCTGCAGAATCGATCTCTGCTTGAATAGCAGACTTGGACTGGCCGAGCATGGTGGCGGCGTTGAGGCGCTGGCGGTGCGCGCCCGCCATCAGGTCCGCGGCGGTGTTCCAGATGCGAATTCGCTCCTCGAGCGGCGTGCGGTCCCATTTCGTCTGCGCTTCTACCGACACCTTGATAGCTTTCTGGATTGTCTTTTCGCTAGCGTAATAGAATTTGGCGATCTTCTTGGAGTGATCGTGTGGCATCACCTGGTACCGGGGCTCGCCGTCCTTGATGTTCTCGCCGCCGATGACGATGGGCACCTCCTCGGTGACGGCGGCGGCGCGCTTCAGCTCCTGCGCCAGGTCGGCGCGCTCAGCGCTGCCACCGCGGTATCCCAGCACCGGCTCGTTCTGGACACCGAAATCTTTGAACTTTGGCAACTCCACGATGCTCGCCATCGAGCGGTCCAGGGACCGCCCGCTGCGCACGGTTCTCGACAAAGCGTTCAACATGTTAACTAGGAGATTGACTTGATCAGTATTAATCAGCTGATGGCCCGGGATACGACGCGTCAACTGTCGAGGTCGAGAAAATTAGCGATTAGGAGGCACGGCGTCGAAAACTTGTTACGTAAACCCGAAGGCGCGGCGACAGCGCTACTGAATTGCGACAAAATCCAAGACGAGATGCTCTTGACGTAGCTTTATTATGTGAACAATGCGATGACCTTCACAATTTCACATTTTACGCTACAAGTTAAAATCCAATTCAATTGAAACTGCAGTATAATTTTAGGTAGGAATTATCGCAACTAATTCTTGAGACACTGGATTGTATTAACATAGTTAGTATACTAATTAGTATCAG
Source organism: Cyclophora albipunctata (assembly GCA_963082685.1). Taxonomy (NCBI): domain Eukaryota; kingdom Metazoa; phylum Arthropoda; class Insecta; order Lepidoptera; family Geometridae; genus Cyclophora; species Cyclophora albipunctata. The sequence goes on along the minus strand of OY720113.1, from coordinate 160,073 downwards.
ATCAGTCACGAAGTGTAATTCAATTCTCGTTTTATACACCGTTGATCTTTGTTTTTATCATTTATTTTTATTTTACCATTACAAAGGAAGATCGATCGAGCTCTTTCCGATTTTTCAGAAGGTAATATTTTGGCTAGTTGCAGTTGCTACATCTGTCAGATGATGAAAAAAAATTGGCAAATCTTGAGCTTTATCCCATTCTAATGAAACTGGTTTATAACTTTTTCTCGCTCTAACTAAAGACGCTTACACCAAATATTCATATCGAAGAAAAGGACAGCTTTATAAATACTCTGTAAATACATACTTTTAAATGTTCATGCAATGCACTATGCAATGTATTTCTTTCTCGCTTTCACTATTTTATTGATTGAGTTGAGGTTGAGTGAGACGTGTGTGAGACGAACTAGGAGAGGGATGGAGGGAGGTGAGTGAGCGTGCGTGACGTGCGTGACGTGCGTGACAGCGAAAGCAGGTCACTGCAGTGCAAGCATCTTCCTTCTGTTTTGTATGCCTCCATGTCGAAGCTCGTATTTAATGTGTAGGTAGCTAAATGCTTTCAGACAGAATACCTGTATAGTTAGCCAACTGTTAGCTGAAAGGTTACTTACATTTTCAGAGTGTAGTATTTTACGAATCCAAAATAATGGAACTACACACATGCTCATTACTAGCTAATAGTCAGCTTATAAGCATGCTTAATAGAATTACGCTTTGCAGAGTGTACAATGTACATAATTACAACAATGTACATAATTATGTGCTACTAATAAGCATGAGCCAAGGCAAGGCATGATCATTTGAGTTGTTCATATCAAACATCCACGGAGTTGATACTAGTCTGTTTCCTGGTGTGCGTGGTCTGCTTATAAGCAAAGATGTTCAAACGTGCTACATACCTATTATAAAACTAGCAGCACCCCGCGGTTTTACCCGCGTTGTACCCGTTCCCGTGGGAATTTCGGGATGAAAAATAGCCTATAACCTTCCCGTTGAATGTGGCTATCTATTTTAAAAAAGAATTATTCAAATCGGGCTGATAATTCCTGAGATTACCTCGAACATACAAACAAACAAACAAACTTACAAATTTTACCTCTATATAATATTAGTATAGATATCCGCAAAAACGAATGGTCGTGGAGGTAGGATAGGAGTAGCACAGATGAAATAGACATGGAATGGCACCATTAAAGGCCGATCCGCACACAACAGTGGCGACACGTGACGGAGAGTTCCGTACCGTACCGTTCCGTGACGTGCTATTCATACATGTCAGTACCGACGCAGTGAATTTTAGTACTTTCAATCAACTTTTCGTCGTCCATCTTGAAATACCTACTGCGACCGTGTCAGGCAAAATATTGTCCGATAGAAATTCACGTCGGATCACGGCGAGCGTCGGCAGTGTCGGCACAGCACTGACAGCACTGAACGTCACTGTCACTGTGTCGAGTCGAGTACGGATAGCGTCCTTTAGTTTCTTGGTCTGTGTAGCGTCGTACAAAATGTATGCTACACGTCGTGGCTACACGTAGATAGAGAAAAGTATTATATGCGCCCCGCGGTTTCACCCGCGTTGTACCCGTTCCCGCGGGAATTTCGGGATAAAAAATAGACGTTGGCCGATTCTCAGACCTACTCAATATGCTCACAAAATTTCATGAGAATCGGTCGAGCCGTTTCGGAGGAGTACGCGAACGAACACTGTGACACGAGAATTTTATATATAAGAAGATATATAAAATTGTTATAAAAAACTCTTAATTGCAAGAGTGAGATGACACATTTGGCAAAATGTGTATGTGTGAGCAGGACATAGCATAAATTTTCTATCTCTATTTGCCTATTTGCGTATCGGTTTTTTGTGGTTTGCCTTTGGTTTGCCATCACTTGTCATGATGGCAATCAATTTATCAAACTGTAATACGGGCTTTACACTCGCGCTTCGTCCCTCGCCTCGTGGCTCGCCTCGTCCCTCGTGCGAGGCTCGTGTTGATCGATGGTAAATGAGTTGCCTGTTTACACTCGCGTGCCGAGTTCAGTCGTCTTTGAGCTAGCAATAATGGAGGACGTCGAAGTCTTAGCAGCAACAAGTTTGTGCGTACTGGGCATATACTGCTACGTCACTAATTTAAATAAAAGGAAAGTACTAAAGAAACGGCGGCGGCGCCCAAGAAGATGGTGGATGATATCGATTCATCGCAATAGAACCCTGTAAGTGTGTTAATGCCTACGGAGCTTCTGCTTCTTCCTGAATTGCATTATGCAATATGTAGTATAGTTATATTTAATGCTTCTCTTTTAAATTTCAGGCAAAGTATGGAACAAATGTTTCAAGAAATGCTGAATGAAGATTCTGGCGAGTTTCAGAATTTTTGCCGAATGTCACCAAATGATTTTGATTTTCTGCTAAGCAAAGTAGAACCTTTGATTAAAAAGCAAAAGACTAGACTCAGAATACCCATCCCAGCAAAAGTGCGCGGGACGCTGCTAGTACTTTTTGGCTGTTCTTGTGGCATTTATGTTTAGGGTCCCAAATTATTCGTTCTTTTTGAAATAGTTCTATGAACTTAAATGTTTCGTCTTGCGACCAATCCATTATACGATTACTGCGTTTTTTTAAAACTAAACAAACACAACCTGCGCGGCACGATGTAGAAGCCAGGATGAAGCGGGAGGGCGAATGTAAACATCCACTCGCGTGCGACGCGAGGTCCTTTGATGGTCCTTTGACTCGTGCCCCAAAAACCGCTCCGGACGCGAGCGCCGCGAGTGACGAGGCGAGGGACGAGGCGAGCTACGAGCGTCTATTTACACTCGCACCTCGCCCCTCGCCTCGTCCCTCGCCTCGCGACTCGTACGCGAATGTAAATGAGGTATAAAAGTCGTAGTGAACGAAATCAACCAAACATAAGCTTTCATCGGTAAGTAGCATTTTTTACCTATTACAGCAAGTGAATCAAATAAATATTGTACTCAAGACAATTTTGTGTCAATATTAAGCGAAATTTATTGATAATTTCATCTAAAAATACGATATATTCCTAACTTGATTTATGTACTAACCGACCAAAGTGGGAGACATTTTATGTTAGGTTGATAGCTATGTTACTTTACTTCGTGTCATTTGTAAATAGTCGGATAATAACTTGACGGGGATACCAGCACTTAATTATTTTTACCCCTGAACATATTTAATTTTTACTTTTTTTTTAGATTATTAATAATAATTTTTATTTAATATTTACGGTAGTTGTACATAAGTATTTGTTATAAATACAGACCTATTTTTTGTTATGTTTCAGACACAAGAAATATTACCTATGGTGGCAGCGCCGGAAGTTGAGATGAGTCCTCGTAAAAATAAGTTAATTAGGAAATTGGAAAAGAAGACAATATTATGCGATAACGTAAAAACTGGATTTGTAGGCTTTCTAATTTGTGTTAAAAGTGTAATTTATTTGTACGAAACTCAAGTGATAAATAATAACCTTCAGTTTTTAAGCACTTACAAACTAAGTCAAGATCACTTGTAGTATTTTTTTAGTGCCATTAGAGCCAAAGGAGGGTTTAACAACAACCTTCTGCTAGACAATTAAAGTCGGCATTTAAAAGAATGTTAGTTCATGGGGAAATGAAACACATTACGTCAGGAAATTGTATTCCGTTACAACATATTAATATTTAACATTGACCAAACCAGAAATAGCAATTAGGATGATTGATAATGTCGCCGAAAGTAGTAATTCAGAATATTTTGATGAAGTTTTAATGAAGGATCACGCTTATTTAAGGCCCTTCGCACATGGAGCTACTCAAAAAGAACTAGTCACAAACTTAAATTACTAACGAGTTGCCTGAGCGTCACAGCCCATACATGTTCTATGGAGGTTCACACACGACGCGACTAGTTACTAACTGGTCAGTAACGCGTTAGCAACCGATCACGCGCGACGCGTCGTACCGGTCTCCACGCTACTGGTTTCCCAAGTTTCTTTGTTTTTTGTGATAAAAATGAATGAAAAATGTAAACAGAAATAACAGAAGTGACTGAAACCTTACAACTTGAGTAGCGTTGTGTGCGAGATACAATTTGTAACTGGTTTGTAATCGTAATTACTGATTAGTTCAGTCATTTTTGAGTAGCTCCATGTGCGAAGGGCCTAACTGTTCCAAGTCTATTGACGGAATTTTCTAAACATGTAAGGTTCTTCGCACATGGAGCTACTCTAAAAGAACTAGTCACAAACTTAAATTACTAACGAGTTTCCTGAGCGTCACAGCCCATACATGTTCTATGGAGGTTTGCACACGACGCGACTAGTTACTAACTGGTCAGTAACGCGTTAGCAACCGATCACGCGCGACGCGTCGTACCGGTCTCCACGCTACTGGTTTCCCAAGTTTCTTTGTTTTTTATGATAAAAAAATGTAAACAGAAATAACAGAAGTGACTGAAACCTTACAACTTGAGTAGCGTCGTGTGCGAGATACAATTTGTAACTGGTTTGTAATCGTAATTACTGATTAGTTCAGTCATTTTTGAGTAGCTCCATGTGTGAAGGGCCTAATAGTTAGTATATATTGCTGGATTTGTCGTTAGCAAACTGAAAAAAGAGCTTCAGTGCGAGGAATGTGTGTCTGCTATTATATAAGATACTAAATATGCCAGTCTTTTTGTCCTTTTGAAATATCAATAGTCACAAATTACATAAAGTATGCGTTTCACAGTTTTTAACAACGAAAATATTTTGACACCACTGTTTGTTTGCCATCAATGACCAGTGATGGAACCATTTTATTATGTATATCTTCTGTATTTCTATTTTATTATGTATTTTGTCATTCAAGGTTATGATTAAACTATACTTGATCCACACAATGATTTTTTTTGCATCTAAAATTATATCACATCTATAATACGCGCGCGAACTGAATTCTTTCAGGGCCTGTGACTAAGCGCGTAAATAAATGTGTTAATTAAGATTTGTCTAAATATACTATTGAGCTGAAAATAAATTTATACCGTAGTATAAATTATAATAAAATTAGAATTACAACTCATTTGTTTTCACGCTTCACCTTCACCCCGGCCGCATTCAGTATTCGCTCTGATCCTGTTTTTATTTATAACCGACTTCCAAAAGGAGGAGGTTATCAATTCGTCGGAACCTTTTTTTAAATTTTCAAGTACATATCAAAACGTTATAAATACCCCGCCCCTTGAAAGTCTAATGACAATAATTAATTGAATGACTACGTAGTAGACCGTACAAACAAAATAATAAAGTACCAGATTACCCACACGATGGGGTAAAATCTAAGTATGGCAATATTATGTACTTATGTCAAACTATCGCTATCTCATACTGCATACGCTGAGGACTCGTCTACCTCCCTCAGAATACAGAACCTACAGAACCCGTGAGCGCGCCTAATACTGTAGCTACTCAAACTAGCCTTAAATAGTGTAGTTTTATGCGCAACCGATCAGTCACTTTGTGACCGTCGGAACGCGCTAACGTGTTTTACCCGTGACCAATTTCACGAAACTATGCCGTCTTGTGTCGTTCCTACCTGTAAAAATGCAGTGGGTCTGAAAAAGAAACAGGAAGGGATCACATTTCACGTGTAAGTATCGCATTTAGGTATCGTCTTATTTAAATATTTAATTATTTTCTCAGATTTCAATTGTCATATAGAGTGATGCGTCAATCTATGTTAGTGTTGCCTATATAAGAGTTTTGATTTACCCTTCTTTTTATTACCTTTTGAGGGATTTAATTCGTTGTAGAATATTAATAAGTAATATAATAAAAATTAACCAACTTGAAAAAAGAAAGTATAAAGCGTAAGTGCGGCTCGTATGTACCTAACCTAACAATCCTATTAAACAGTATGTTAGTCTATAGGTTTCTAAAAAAATTTTTGGTGTGCGTGTGAGGGAGAAGGGGAGAGGGGGAGCGGGTATAAAATTATGTTTCTATATTAGCCATCTTAAATTTTAGCTTCCCTGCTGATGAGGAAAGGAAAGCGGTGTGGACAAAAATTATACAAAGAGCACGGCTGGAACAGTTCTGGAAACCATCGAAGCGAAGCGTAGTTTGCTCGATGCATTTTGACTTAAGTAATTATTCTTTTTTTATGTAACTCTTGTACCTAGCTGTAAGTTTTCCGAATACTTTAAAATAAAATAAATAAAAACATATAAAGTTTTTCCATCACCCGTTAAAAGTGTGCAAACATCCACCTTAACACCGTGTTTTATTTAATATACCTATCTATTTCTTGAGATAATCAGGTAGGTACATAGTTATATAGAAAAGGACAATTTTTATTCTATTAACATATTACCTCCAAAACTCCCAAAATTTACCCCAAAAATGGGCAAATAATGCGAGAGCTAACAACACTACGCGGGGGACTTTGTTCTGTTTTTGGACACAGCGTGTAGCTTGTAAATACATTTGAATGCTCCTTCTGGTAGGTACTTCTGTATTCTGAGCTACCTCCTATCCTCTGTCTACGCTACAATATCATTTTTCACTGACACTGATGGATACGTTACTGATCGGCACGTGTCGCCACTGTGCTGGCACTGTTGTGTGCGGATAGGCCTTTATTCATTTGCTAGTCTGGCGCCAAAATCGAAAATAATATTTTTGCTTTGCTGGGTGCAGCCACGGTAATACTATCCTACAGTAATCCAACTCCATATAAACGGCCGAAATGCGAGTTATACCTACGCGCTTCGACCGTGGTACACTCCTGGTACTGTGCTTTTTGCGTTAGACAGAGACAGACAGAGAAACATGCGCACGCCAGAGAGGGACGCCGCAGGCGTGCGCATGGTTCTCTGTCTGCCTATCTGGCGTGCACATGTTTCTCTGTCTGTCTCTCTCTCTCTCTCTCTCATGTAGAAAGCAAGCCAGATATTTTCGTTTCGTCTTTCTATTTCGCATTGAACAGTGTGGTGTCGCGACGATTATTTTTGTTGATCTATCTATCTATATATATAAATAAAAATAAATTGCTGTTCGTTAGTCTGCTTTAAACTCGAGAACGGCTGAACCGATTTGGCTAATATTGGTCTTGAAATATTCATGAAAGTCTAGGGAAGGTTTAAACGGTAAGCATTGACTGAATAAATGCGGGTGAAACCGCAGGGCACAGCTAGTTAATAATAAATGTTGTTTTCTTCGAAAGCTTCAGCGAAAGTCGAGCTTGTTATCAATATCAGTGTCATTACCTGCGCCTGTTCACCAGCCTATGGTCTAATTTGTCATCATGGCCCGCGAGCCGGGCGGGTGGAGGGTTAGGAGACGCCGTCAAACCCTTTTAGTATATAGTTAGTTATACTAAGTTATTACTTAGTTGAAATAAATACAATAGTTGAAATCGAGTAGGTCACCCTTAAAAATAAAAAGTGTGAATAGCGGTAAGTTTTACCCATCAAAAACATTCTGTAAAAAACTAGCCAAGTCTCGATGGAGCTGCTTGTTTATCTCTAAAAAGTAATGAAATCTAGAAAAAGTCGTGCCAAGTGTAAGGTTCCTTACCGCGATTTCTTTATTATTTATAGTTAATGTTGTGTGACTTGACACTTTACTTGAAACGTGGGCTTATTGATTTATATTAATAGAAATTTAAATTAGAAGATGTGTCACTATGCTGGTTTTTTGCAATGACAGTCGACCAATAGTAGAAGGGGGCATTACCATATTTCTAATACAGCTGAGACCAGCTGAGGGTTCTTCATCGGATACTTCAGACCTTCGATTTTTGAAATTAAATGAAGCGGCCCACCCAGTTGAATATTTTTTGTAAAGGCGGTATATGTCGATATCTACACTTCTACACTAATATATTATTATAAAGAGGAAAACTTTGTTTGTAATGAATAGGCTCAAAAACTAATGGACCGTTTTTAAAAATTCTTTCACCATTCGAAAGCTACCCACGAGTAACATAGGCTATTGGAACGAAGTTCCTTATCGCGCGTTGCGAAAGGGGGCTAGACGGAAAAAATGGTAACTGTCTCTCTCTCTCTCTTATAGAAAGCAAGCTAGATATTTTCGTTTCGTCTTTCTATTTCGCATTGAACAGTGTGGTGTCGCGACGATTATTTTTGTTGTTAATAAATAAGCTTCGTTCCATCCGGGTGTCCATTGACACGTCTCAAGTTTTTTTTTCAAAATTTGCGATTTTTTTTAACGTCGTGGGGGGTCGTTGGACTTATAAATCTCGATTTTCTAACTAATCCCGGTAGAGGATTCACCGCCATCTTATTTTAAGTTATTTTTTTTAGTTTTTCTGAAATAACTCGTTAATTTTCAACTTTAGAGCAAAAATTACAGTATGCAAAGTTGCTGGAAATTTAATTTCTCACAAGTTTGGTCAGTATCATTTATACGCTAGGATCAATATTTGAAGAGTTATACTATCAAGTTTATCAAAAAAATCGTAATGAAAACAAGTATGTAATATACAATGTAACCTGTAATATACAACCCAAAACATAATAGTAGTTTATGCAACTGTCATATAAAGAAGTACTATTAAACTCACTCTCGTGTTTTAATACCCGTGTTATATGCAGTAGCATACTCTACTTTATCTTCACTAATGCAATTAATCAAACAAAATTTTAAAAACAAAACACATTGCGAAACATTAAATTCACGCGTACGTGTATTGTCACAGTGAACTTGCCGCCATTAAAATCTAACCAATGAGAGCGCAGCTGCGCGCGCAGGGCCGCAGGGCGCGGTGTTATAATGAGATTTTACGATATCGATGTGGATATTATAACATCATGTGCAATTGCTTAAATTGAGTGTTTTAGTTGTCTGCGCTATAACAGTAGTAATTATAAGTCAAGTATTGGAAACATAAGTAGAATGTTACAACATTAGTGTAGATAAATAATTTTAAGTAAACTTTTACGTGCATATTACAAATTATTTAAGTGTTCAACACGACTCCATTCCATCTGTAGTTCTTAAAAAAGAAACGAAACGAAAGGAAAGTAAACACGGGAATAAAATACTTTATTTGTAGGTCGTTAAGGTTGATTTCACACTAAATGTTATATTTATTGCATATCATAATATATTGAATTTTATACTTTATTGCTAGGTGTCATGGTTGTAATTAGGTTGAAATTCGAACTGTTTTAAAACTTTTTTGTCAGTTCGGTAGTAAACAAAATAAGCGTTCACACGTCATCCACGCGGACAGTATTTAGCTTTGATTTTGTACGTGACCCGATATCTAGTTGTGTATTGTTGATCGAAGTTAATTATCAATTAAAAAGTTTTGAAAGTAAATAAAAGAGTGCACTATAATGTGTATTAGTTTATTGCCATTAATCATAACTATGATAACCTAACGTAATGCAGAGGGCGGCTCTCCGCCGCCCGCCGTTATAATTTGTACCCAGCGAGAGGATAGTTTCGCTTCTCATGAACCGGAACTTAAATGCCGTTCTGCCCGGAGGCGCGACTCGATGAATACAACGAAACATCCATGTATAGTTGCAGTCACATTCAACCATCTTTTAAAATAAAATGTCATATAATAATTTAATTACAGTAATAATTGGTTCAATTCGTCAGTTATGTATGATGAATATTCCCGACGTCGCGTCTCCGTCTCCTTCACAATACAAAATAATTATAGTCTAAACAATATTCAATAATAATCCAATAAGTCAGCGAACACAGAATGCTGGCGAGTACATTTCGCATACTGTATTACAAATGAGCAAGTAACAGGGGGCGATGCGCGCATCGGCCTTGACGCGAGACGAGGGACACTCGGGCGCGGCACGGCCGGGACACGCGCGGGACACTCGGGCGGGGCACGGCCGGGACACGCGCGGGACACTCGGGCGGGGCACGGCCGGGACACGCGCGGGACACTCGGGCGGGGCACGGCCGGGACACGCGCGGGACACTCGGGCGGGGCACGGCCGGGACACGCGCGGGACACTCGGGCGGGGCACGGCCGGGACACGCGCGGGACACTCGGGCGGGGCACGGCCGGGACACGCGCGGGACACTCGGGCGGGGCACGGCCGGGACACGCGCGGGACACTCGGGCGGGGCACGGCCGGGACACGCGCGGGACACTCGGGCGGGGCACGGCCGGGACACGCGCGGGACACTCGGGCGGGGCACGGCCGGGACACGCGCGGGACACTCGGGCGGGGCACGGCCGGGACACGCGCGGGACACTCGGGCGGGGCACGGCCGGGACACGCGCGGGACACTCGGGCGGGGCACGGCCGGGACACGCGCGGGACACTCACTACAACTAGGCATTGGCAAGGCGGGCCGGCGAGGCGCGCGCGGCGACACTCGCCCGCCGCTAACATAATAATTACATGATATAAGAATACGATACAATACCTACCTACCTACGTCGCATCATCGACTCCACCCGGATTACATTCAGTACAAAATGTGTATAAAACCTTACAGTAAATATCAGTACGACGAGGAATGACTTTCGAGGAATGAGTATAAAGTATGAATTCATCGTCCACGTGTATCATGAGGGGCGCTGACTAGAAGAGCAGGTCGGTGGCGAGCGCGCGCGCCTCGCTCCACGACTTGGCGGCGTCGGCGGCGCACGGCCGCGCGTCCGCCGCGCCGTCGCCGCCGCCCGGCCGCGCGTCCGCCGCGCCGTCGCCGCCGCCCGGCCGCGCGTCCGCCGCGCCGTCGCCCGCGCCCGCCGCCGGCTCGGGCGCGGGCTGCGGCTGCAGGCCCAGCGGCGGGGGCGCGCCGCCGCTGCTCTTGCACGGGGTGTACCGACTCAGCGCCGCCGAAGCTGCAACACAGACAACACAAATCACCTACAGACAAACTAACCGCGTTGAACTGAGCCGAATAGCAGGTGCCATTTGAGCATACTACTACATACTACATCTCAAAACACGCAAAAAACTGTAATATTGTTTACAAATGATCGAGTTTCTAGATCGAGTTTCGTAGCACCGCGACTACCACACGCTACATGGTGCCGAGGAGTAGAGCGAGACCAAAACGACAGTCAATGGAAATTATATTTATATTAGAGACAAACAAAACACGCAAAGAATGAATCTCGCTCTACCCTATAAGTCTGCTGGCGGCCTTGCTGCTATTATACCTATAGATATCACATGCGTGTACAGATTGGTTCGATAGAGTACGAGAGCGGATGTGGTCCCGTATCACACGAAGGACTCGCGCGCGACTCGCGACTCGCCGACCAGCATCAGCACGGTGCTCGGCCGACACACATTCCGGTTGGTGATCGTCGCTATTGGATAGGGAAATTAAGGTTACTCGTCCGAGAGTAGGCTACATATAAGTAATTAGTGATATAATCGAAGGTCATGCGATAAGGCTATAGTTACCGATATGCGTGTTGTCGGCGAGCGCGGGGGCGGGGGCGGGGGCGGGCGGCGGCGCGGGCGACTCCTCGCACAGCGACGTCTCCGAGGGGTACTCGAACGTGCGCGTCAGCGAGTCGTCGAACTGCAGCTTCAGCTGGAAACAAGCACACAACGTTATCGTAACACCCACATGTCATGATGTCAGACATGCACCGCAACCGCTATCTTTGGTACGGAGTGAAACAAAAAAATAAAAAAGGCTGTGACATACGGACAGACGGACAGACAGACATGACGAATCTATAAGGGTTCCGTTTTTGCCATTTGGCTACGGAACCCTAAAAATTAAGTTTTGGTGTGGTCTTCTATTCCACATGATCAAGTCAGATATTTAAAGAACTGACCCGAAAATTTAACGAGTCCTCTAAAATCAGAAGAGCCAGGGTAGAAATGCTAGAATCGGCTATCAGGTTGGCCGATAGTAGAAGTAGCAGTGTAAGCGCTGAACGTAGCTTACCATACAATCAACCCGCGAGAGTCCACTGGGCATATGCCTTCCGCCTCCCGTTATAGCGACCCTGAACCGCCCCCATACAAAACAAAACACAGATTAGTCGTGAAACGTATATCGTCCAGTGGTGGCGGAGGTCCCCCAGTCAAGGTGTGCTAGTGGTAACGAAGTATCGCGGTCACCTTGGCCTGGCGCTCGCGGTCGCGGCGCGCCGGCATGCAGGAGCGCCCGTTGATGAGCACGTTGTCGTTGACGAAGCGCACGCGGCACGGCTCCTCCGCGCCCGCCTCCTCCTCGTCCGACTCGCCCGCCGCCCCCGCCGCCCCGGCCAGCACCACGATGCCGCTCTCGCCCGCCTGCAACTCGCAACATTATTCATATTACCATCAATCAAACAATTCATGTGTCATATTGTGAAGTGGAACGGAGGGTATTATTGGCAGAACTACAAAGGCATGTGGATCAAAGTTGTCATATTATTTTATCTAATTAATTGTTTATCTTCATTGTAAGCGAATTACGAGTACTATTACCTATCTTGCATTATAACGGTATGGTATCAGCTCGTAGGATTCATTGATTCATGTTGGAATGTCATTTGTGTAAGTACAAGTCATACTTGTCATCCCATTTTAGTCGGAATGGTGTTTTATCAATCGGTATGCGGTAATCTATTATTTGATGACCGTTCTCATACGATTAGTTAATATCTTATCGGTTGGGGACAATTACTGGAAATAATCCGAGTAGTCACAATTATATTATGTACCCAACCCATTAGACTTTATTTTGTCCCACCTATTACATATCTCACTATAATATGCTACTATGTTATTCGCGAGTACCTACATCCACACATAACACGATACTAATAACAAACAAACAAAATGTTTCTTCTCACTTTTAATATCTACTTATTGACCGGTTAATACTAGATGAGATCGGCGGTTTCGCCTGCGTTCAACGAATACAGACAGAGATATAATAATATGTTCGGTTAGTAGTTCGAGCACCATGAGTTACAATGTAAATGATAAGCAATGTAACGTGCGTGGCTTAAGAAGGAAACATCTACACTAATATTATAAAATTTTAAAGAGGAAAACTTTGTTTGTTTGGTTGTAATGAATAGGCTCAAAAACTACTGGACCGTTTTTAAAACTTCTTTCACCATTCGAAAGCTACATTATCCACGAGTAACATAGGCTATTTTTCATCCCGAAATTCCCACAGGAATGGACACAACGCGGGTAAAACCGCGGGGCGCTGCTATAACTAAATAATTAGGTAAATGAAGTCAATATGGTGAGTGTTGATAGTGGCGCGGCGGGGCGGTGATGTGACGTGAGTGTGAGTGGAGCGCCGGCGGCGGGCGCGCGGCCCGCAATGAACTTGTGACGTTCAAGGCCGGCGCGGGGCGCGGGCCGCGGGCCGCGGCTCCCCTTCACTGCGCGAGACCAGTTTCAATCTCCACCGAATACTATCGATTTTGTAGTCGAAAGAGAAATGCCACATCTGTATCGTAAATAATTTTATCTACACTAATGTTGTAACATTCTACTTATGATTCCAATACTTGACTTATAATTACTACTGTTATAGCACAGACAACTAAAACACTCAATTTAAGCAATTGCACATGATGTTATAATATCATTATAATTTAACATTATAACATCATTATAACGCGACCAATTAACCTGGCGAGCCTTATGTCAAAATCCTCATACTAGTTGTATAAAATTTTGATATTAGGCTGGCTTTTGAAAATAGTTGGGTTATACGTGAAAACTTCGTCGAAACTACATACACAAAACTCTTTGGTAAGATCTCGCTCGCTCCTGATTGGCCCTACGCGCAGCTGCGCTCTCATTGGTTAGATTTTAACCGATTCATTGCTGATGGCACGACAGGCGTGTCATCAATTGTTTTAACTTATGGCTTATGACACGAGAGGCGTGTCATTTTTTCATCGGTTGTAACAGCCTCAAATTAAGTTTTAGAAGGGTCTGCCCAGGACAAAACTATCAAGTTTTTCCACGAAAATCTAGTCTGTTGTATTAGTTTCCGGATATTGTGTGAATTTCGAGGTTGCAGGGGTTGTCAACCTTTTTAAATTTACATTGAATTATTTTTTAACGTTGCTGATGGCACGACAGGCGTGTCATCAATTGTGTTAACTTATGGCTTATGACACGAGAAAAAATATGGAAGGCACTTGATCAATTTTTTGATCAGCAATTTCTGTGCATGTACCACTGTCCTCAAACTTCTTTTGAGGCTTGAAAGTTCCATCATCTGAGTATGATTGTGAATTTTGTTCAAAAATATAATTCATCGTTTCTTCTTCATTTTCACATTGAGTCTCATCATTGTCATAGTCTTCTGTTTCCGGAATGTATTTGCGTTTTCGTGTCGATTCTAAAATAAGACTGTACCGTCTTCGCGGTATTTCGTAATGCACGTTTCTAAACTGCTCCACCGACCTGGAATTTGAACCAATGGGAGCACGTCTTTTTCTATGACGTGCAGCGCTCGCATTGGTTAACACAGACAGCCTGGCGGGAACAACACCTCGCCACTTCCGCACACGTTAAAAAACATGGCGAATGGTGGTTCATCTTAAAATCTATAAAATTCGTTTTCCCTATGCAAATTCGAGCTTCTTCATTATATACGTCATCAAAGCGGCGCCGCTGAAGGACTTAAACTGTGGTGTGTGTGGTGTGTCGTGCGCATTCCAAGGAAGGACCTAAACTGGACATTCCACGAGACCGCAGAAGGCAAGTCAGGTGCGTAGCGTCTTATTATCCTGTTTGTTCAAAGCCTAGAGAGCTGGGGTTCTTTAGAAACGTGCAGACAGATATATTAAATACCTAATATCAATCGTCTGAACAAAATGTTGAAAAATCATACAAAGACAGTCAATTTAACAAACAATCTGAATATTTAATTTTATGCACTTCCGACAGCTATGACGAGCTACAAACTAATCTTGTCCATTAATTGTAATTATTTAAATTATAAGCAAGATATCCCACTCAAATGTTACCTTCCCCACGAATTATTTTTTGTAAATAAATAAACCCTAAGTCGGAATATTTTTTTGTAGAAATAAGTTTAAAAGTTAAAACAACACAAAAGGTTTGAAACACCTGATAAACCGTGAAAACGCAAGAAAAACATGTGGTTTATATACATGGCTGATGGCACAATAGGCGTGCCATCAACTTCTATGGCGCTTGACACGCCAGTCGTGTCATAGAAAATTTGTTCACAGCCACGGCGAAAAGTTTTAAAAAATGGGTGCCGCAATGAATCGGTTAATGGCGGCAAGTTCACTGTGACAATACACGTACCTACGCGTGAATTTAATGTTTCGCAATGTGTTTTGTTTTTAAAATTTTGTTTGATTAATTGCATTAAATAGTGAAGATAAAGTAGTGTATGCAACTGCATATAACACGGGTATTAAAACACTCGTTACTATTATGAAACTCGCTGCGCTCGTTTCATAAACTCACACTCGTGTTTTAATACCCTTCTTTATATGACGTTGCATAAACTACTAATATAATCGATGGGCGAGCCGTCGCCGCTCGTGGAGGCGCGCCCGCGCCGGCGGAGCACTTCACCCTGCGGGCTCGGTCCTGAGGCTCCCCCCGCGGAATGCAGTCGACAAAACTAGTACAATGACGCAAGGAGCGCATTTCATAAACAGGTACGAGGCAGCAGCATGGAGCCAACCCGAGGAATCCGGTCCGGCTCTGCGGTCGCCACCGGACTGTCGACCAACAGTGCCGATCAATAACATTTGTACACTAGCTACTTACAATTACAATTTACACCACTCAATAAGGTTCCTTTGCTTTTAGTAATACTGAAGTTGTGAGACGAGCACATTGTTAGTATATAGTGATCTGCACTGGTATTCCAGTTGTATTATCTATGAAGCACACCTCATAGTACACACATACAAGTATAATGAAAGTAAACCTATAAAGATGTTCTGCTAGTTTGTTGGATTGATTAGACTCAATCCGTGTTGTCAATAATGAATAGAATGTAATCCAAATAGAACGGGTTGTTGTGTATGGCGGTACCACAGGCGGTACGGGCGCGCGGCATACGACGCCGATAGCGGCTATCAGCCGAGTGACGCATCATCGACACAAACTAACTGGTCACATATTTGCGCACAATACTAGTAAATTGTTAAATTTAATTTCAGTTAGGTAGAAGTGTTAGTGCAGTGGTTACACTTCACCTCACTGACGAACATGGACATGAGCAACACCTTCAGCAGTTCAACGAAAGTTCAAGCCATCAAAACGAGCTGTTGTGAGATGTGTAGGATGACACGCAGGGCTTATTACATAATCTGTATATTACCCACAGGAACCTATGCGACGACTTTTTAACGGAAAAAACGATTGATTTATATGTATAACTAGCAGGGTCCCGCGGTCTACCCGCGTTGTGCCCGTTCCCGTGGGAATATCAATACATCAATCAATATCAATACATCAATCAATCAATACATATAATAAAACTGGCCAAGTGCGAGTCGGAATCGCGCACGGAGGGTTCGGTACATTAAAAAACGGCAAAAAAACACGTTTGTTGTATGGGAGCCCCCTTGAATATTTGTTGTTATAGCGGCAATAGTAATACATCATCTGTGAAAATTTCAACTGTCTAGCTATTACCGTACGCACAACACCTCAGGGAGCAGGGGTGGCTGAAAATCAGCGCTGCCCGGGGTGTCTCGCCCTGGGCAGCAGGCAGCAGGTGCTGGCCATCACCTTTTGCTGTAATTTATAAGTATTATGTCCTCCCTCCCGTATGTTTAACCGCGGCGCACTGCTAGTTATATAATAAAGCCGAAGAGTTCGTTTGATTGTACGCGCTCAGCTCAAGAGACTACCAATACGATTTGAATACTTATTTATGTAGTGGTTAGCTACATGTAACGGAAAGATTATAGGCGATTTTCTATGTCGAAACTCCCACGGAAACGGGCATAATCCGGCCGTATGTTAGTATGTACACTATTTATTATAGTTAGTGATGAATTTAATATGTGCTTATTTATTGAATACAACTTGTAATTAAATTCATGTCAATCGGGTCGGGAGTCAATAAGGAAAAGTGAACAGTATTGAGTCATGGCCCGAGACCGAGACCGCAAGCGTAAACAAAGCGCAAGTAACTTGACCATAGAGCGATGTAATACAAACTCGAGCCGGCCCCGGCGCGCGGCGCCCGCGGCACAGCCCGCGGCGTCACGTCCTAACGAACGGATTACACTTTAAGCCTCGCTATCGATATTAACACCTTCATATCGGCTTAAAATATGGCTATTATTGTTTTATTATAAGTAGCCAGCATTCAGTCAATAACATCACGTCTACGATAACTTGGTAACGGAGGGTTTTCGGATCATCATCCATTTATTGACACCGCAGGAGAGACAGCATTATATTCTGTTTTAGTAGAATAAACACTTGAACGGATCGGGAACACCGACCCGCCCGGGCACTGGCCCCAACTTGTCTTTATTTAGCTAACTGTATTTTACTGAATCCTTTTGGATGGTGAAACAGTTCCTACAGCGCGGCGGCATGCGGTCGAGTTCCCTTTCTCAACGTCCTGTAGCAAGTTCAAGGTTGTGCCGCTAGGGTAAAGTGCGCTCTCCGGAGGAAGGAAATTGATGATACTTGTGTGGTGATTGTTGTGAGGGGAATGCATCATCATGCACAGAAGAGGCAGTGGGGCGACACGTGCGGCGCACGCGCACGTGCTCGGTATCGCGCCGCGCCTCGTGTGCCGCCCAACATGTTATTGATCGTTAACACGCCTCGATTCAGACGTTGCTTCGATAATTATTTGAGGAAACGTCTATGTAACAAAAGTGTAGCTTGTTTCAATAAAAAGATATCTCGAAATACGTTGGTGAATCATTGGTATACGAGTATTGGTTAGCGGAGTAATGCAGATGAGTCAGCGTCAATTAGCGGCGGAGGAGCGACCCCTCGCGAGGGTAGCGCTGTCTCGCCGGCTCACCTCTCCTATCGATCGGTACGGAACAATGTTTGTTACCGCTTTCTGCTTCTAATGCGAGATCTGATGGAGCACGGGAGAATATCTTCAAAGTAGGGACTTAACTAGTAAGAAGAGTGTAACATTACCACTTCCGTGTGCCCGCTCGCTCAGACGTCGGGGTCCTCCAGTGATACTTCCTACGAACCTCCCACTATTATTCGATCATTGTATTTTAATATTTCCTTTTAAGATTCAATGCTGTTCTGGTACACGATATGTGGAAGTTATTTAGGGTCCTTAACAAATAATGATGATAGTTGAATGTAACGAGCGTCGCGGCAGGATACGACGATGGCCACTTTCATTGAATCGGGTGCCGCTGGCACTTCCAAGTGCGTCGGGTAGCAGGTGGAGTCACGTCGCGGCGGCCGGGCCGACCTCGCCGCGGCATGCCTAATTATCATAAAATTTTGTTAAAATAAGCGTACGCTTTGAGCGAGAAGAGAAAGTAACAGATTTGTATTCGGTGCCAAACGAGCCCGTCGGCCGCCGCCGGCGACCGGCGCGTGCGCTCCCGGGCCCGGCGTGCGGCTGACGGCGGACAGGAGCCGCCGCGTGAGCCGCGCGCCGCGTTACGATATATAACAACTACACGTCAACTCGACTTAATGGAAATGCAATGTAACGGTTTCTAACAAACGGCCGCCTCCATCCTAACGGACTCGTTGCTTCTAATTAGTCGAGTCACAATTATTGCTTGAATCTCTCCAACATTTCACTTCTGCTACTATGAATAATCGATCCGTTATTATTCGAGGGTATCGTTTTGGATGAACCGTACTCTCCTGAACCGGAAAGTTTGACTGCAACTGGTCCACTCGAAAGGAAGTAATTTATCAGTTGATCGATTTGTAGCGGCGATTATGAGCGTTTCGATGATAATGGGTTTATTGATATTACCAGTGGTGGCTTAAGACCTAAATTAATTGTGGGCAAGATTAATTCTCTGGCAAAAAATTAAAAAAAAAAGTTTTGGGCGCCTTCGCGGCTTTTAAGTAATGCATAAATTTTCGAAGCGCGAGGCCCCCGGGGTCGCGAGGCCCACGTCGCCCACGCCTTACACCGCCACTGGATATTACGATCCGACAGGTGCAGAGCGACGCTGAGATCAATGGAATCATACAAGCACCACAGACAATACAATTTACATTAGTGCTCTGTTGATGAGACGGCGTAAATGTATGACTGTGTCGGGCGCGGCGGCGTG
Organism: Cyclophora albipunctata; assembly: GCA_963082685.1. NCBI lineage: Eukaryota > Metazoa > Arthropoda > Insecta > Lepidoptera > Geometridae > Cyclophora > Cyclophora albipunctata. Next base: position 140,864 of record OY720113.1, on the reverse strand, counting down.
AGCTGCTTTTTGTTATGAGTTCAAGTTTAAACACTCACATTACTTCAATAAACCTAATTTCCGGTGCGCGCATAAACAGCGCGGCGAATAGCCAGTTAGAGAAATTATAACGCGAGCTGTTTGAATACATTATCAAGGCAGAACATCACTGTCCGCTGTCCGCTGCCTGCTGCCTCTGTCGTGCATACCTACTCGGTAGAGCCACATGCACGGGACCGACACATTCTGTCAATAGGTATGCTCCCGCGGAGGCCGCAATACTAATACTCATGTATCTGATACAGACTATCACACTGATAAAGTTCATCATATTGCTTCTGTCCCTCTAAATAAAACATTCAAATATGTGTCAAGCTCGTTGGCACAGTGGCATGTAAGAGCGCTTCCTTCCTGTGTCGGGGGTAGTGGGTTCGATTCCCGCCCGGTGCCATCAATACGTGCAGACAGTCGTCGGCGACGATATCTGAGTCCAATTATCTATATAAATAAAAATGAATCACCGAAATGTTCATACAAATAGGATTTTTTTTTTAATGTGTTTGTTGCAGCAAATATTAAAATATATATATAGAGGCACGAAGTTCGCTGGTCAGCCAGTATATTCAATTCATATAAAGTGTTTGTGTAAGTATAGGTAATAGTATCAGTTTGTTGGGTCCGTAATACAAGTTTAGTTTGGCTCTATTAAACCGTGGGTGAATTTGTCCTGTAAATAGTATTTATTTAAGTGAAACTGTGAGGTTAAGCACAGGGAGTGACCCTAGAGCTAGAGCTCCAGACTTGATTATGTAGATACATAACTGGCAATGTATACTTATGCGTTAATAAATGTATCTTCCGTTAAATCGTGGTGTGTTTCGCAACAGCCGCGGCGGAGGCGCGGGCTGCGTCTCGCGCGCTCCACTTACAATCATTAGCGAGATCGATGGACTGTCTGTCTGAGCGCGAGCACGCTGCCAATTAACATGTGCACCGGAACATGTCAACAGTGTCGGACAAACACGCGTGGCGTGTGACGCGCGGCGCGAGACGCGTGACGCGTGACGCGGTTCGGCGCGGCGCGGCCGGAGCGCGGCGTCACCCGACCACTCCACACGTCTTCCCTGACGAACCTCCAAAGTTCCATCCGAACATTTTGATCTCAAAAGTTCCATCACAAATATCTGGAACCGTTATTTGTTCGTATATGGAGCGAGTGAGTAGTGCACCTAACGCGCATGGATATGAGGCCGCACCCGGCGACGCCGGATCCCGCTTCGCGCCGCGGACCAGGTACCATTGTACAATTCCAACCGGTCAGCACTATTAGCTAGCTGCATACCATTTCGTTATTGAGTCTGGCCCAATATAATGTGGCGAGTGCAGCGCCGCGGGGGCGCTATACAGTGAGGCCTCACGTTTATCATACGTTTGTTTATCGTGGATATGGCGAGTGTATCTGATACCGTTATCACTTAATGTGCTCAACTAAGCTGGTCGGCGATACCCGCGAAGGACGGCCGCCGGCCGGGCCGAGGGGGCCGAGCGGGCCGCGTCGCTCGAACAATACAAGTTGGGCGCGGCCTTTCCCAGGCCATTGACGGTGTGGCGTAGCGTAGCGTAGTAAAAGTTAAGCGACTTTATAAAGAACAATATTTCAATGATTTTCAGATAACCTTAGCGGTATCTCGTCCCAGATCTCGATGATCCCCGAGTGCGCGGCGGCGGGCGGTGCTGGACCTCAGAATGCCTTCCTCAATTTTTGCTAACTCGAGCAGATCCCTCGCTGCAGCTCACTACCGACTAACACGTCGTCATTCTACATAATGAATAGCATATTTATACAAAACAACTAAAACGGAAAGGTGAGCGCATTCATTAGTTGCGTAACGCGATGCTGACGACGACGCCGCCTCGGCGCTGCGGGCCCGACAGGACCGATCACGTTATTTTGTCACATACCTACTCGGCTACTTATATTTGTTATTAAACTCATGTTGTATAAGAGGAGGCTAACAGGGTTCTAGTACAAGCAGTTCTCGTTATCATCGCGACACCTCCCGCGGGAAGGGTGACGGGCCGCCCGCCGCGGGGACGCGCTCCGGTGAAAGTAATTACACAATCCTCGCATTTAGCTTCGCCTTGCCTCATCCATCATTCATTATGCACAAGTTATTTAATCTCCAGATGATAGCCCCCGATAAAGATATCACTCGTAACAACTTAGAAGGTGTTTTGGTTACATTTAATTAACATAGAAATACTAAAATGTTGTCTCTTTGGAAGTTAGATATAAAATTAGATAATGCTAGAAAAGTAAAAGTAGCTAGAAAAGATAATGAAAATACATAAATGCTGTCGTGAATGAGTGATGGAACACACACAGCCCAAGCCGCTGATTGTAGAGACCTTTAGAGAGATTGAGAGTAGAGAGAGAGAGTAGAGATTGTAAGATTTTCCGAAATACCTATTCCTCCAAAAGGGTGAAAAGGGGGACAACGTTTGTATGGGACAATGTGATTGCTTGGTCGAATCTACTTCCAATTTTGCCTAAACATTCTTATACAGAGCTTAGGAGACGTACCTTAATGAAATTAACACCAACGGGGTTAAAAAAAGAATTATTAACGTAAAAACACGACGTCGCGGGCAACTGCTAGTTCTCTAATAATATTGTAAGGTGTTTGCCGGTATTTTTGTCGCAATGCTATTAGCTTTAGGCGTTCAATATGTGCAAGGCCCTCCAAGGATATTACGTTGTCTCGGTGGGTCCTTTTATGCTCCACTAGTGAAGAATAGCAGTGAGAGAGTCTGATACCATCAGTCTGTAAATGACCAGTGTATATGATAATAACTGAGGGAGACAACATTCCCAAGGCCGCAGTATCGCGTCCCTGACGGAGATTAGGGCCGCTAGACGTTATGGTAAGTTGATTAGTCGCGATGTCGCGAGTGACGAGTCGGGCGGCCGCCGGCCGGCCGCGTGCCTCGCCGACGAGAGCTCTCTCCGCCACTCATGGGAATTACACTTTTTAGGCAACACCCGTGTATTGTGAGCCGCACGCAGAGCGCGCGCGTTTTCCCGATAGAAAGCGTTCACATTAGTTTAATTGGTAATAATTAAACATGCGTGTTTCCGCGAGACACGTCACATGGTTTTTTGCATCCACTGAAGTGACAGCATCAGGGAAGCGGCGCGATGGCGGCCGGGGCTTATCACACGACACAGCGGGCAATTTCCGCTACTCTCAGTGGAGAGGATTTCAAATACCTCTGATATCTTATCTGTTATTAAACGAGTACGTCAATGTTACACAAACGTAATGCTCCCTTTATTTACAGTTCTTTTAAGTTGATGTTTCTGCAACACGTCCACCAGACAGAAGATGCTTTTTATTTGGACCGAGCGGCGAGCGGGTCGCGCGCTGCGGGTTGATGATATTATTATACTTACAAGTTGCGTTTGAAACACAGATTAAAAAACTAAAGGGAATGGTAGTGCGAGTGGTACTAATATTAATTTGTGCTCTAATCGATTGCGCCGGACGGCGCGGGCGGGCCTCAGTGAAAGTGATCCGGTGGACACCGCGCGAGCATTGCGTTCGAATACTTTTATTATAACTACGCGTGGGTCCGATTCAATACGGGACTATTGAACTCTCACCGACTTTATGGAATCTGGTCACATTGCATTACAAATGAGGTGGCTAAGAGCGTCGCGTGTCGCGTGTCGCGTGTCGTGACGCGACGGTAACCAGAGTGCGAAACCCGCCGGGGCAGGGCTCGGTTTGTTGACATCGTGGTCACGGGCGGCCGCATCAACACGAGCGACAAACGGTGCGAACAAATTCAGCCTCCAACATAATATGGAGATTACAACTATGTAATTCAATGGTGGAAACATAGGAACAAAAGTATGTTCTAAGATTCACCATACTTATAAATAAAGTGACTAAACCAAACCTGTCATCGGCATTACAGGAGGAGTACGTAGTTGAGATGTATGTGTTGCAACTCAAATAATAGGTGGAATGAAATGGGAAGGAGAGTAAACAGATGAGTAGCCGGGCGGCGAGGAGTCGGGCCTCACCTTGAACTTGGGGCGGCGCGGGCCGCGCAGCACGATGCCGTCGTTCTCGATGTAGTCGGGCACCGCCGCGCGGCCCGAGAAGTTGAACACCACCGAGGTGGCGGCGGGCGCGTCGGGGCGCGCGCGCCCGCCCGCGCGCAGCCACGCCGGCCGCGCGCCGGCCGCGCCCCGCGCGCCGCCCGCCTCCACGCGCGCCAGCGCCGCGCCTGTCCACGCGCGCCGCACGCCGCCCGCGCCCAGGCGCGCCTCCGCCAGCGGCTCCGGCGTCGAGTGCCCGTTCACCTGCGCCGCCCCGCGTGCCGGCGACGCCTTCTCGGGCGCCGGCGCGGGCGGCGGCGGCGAGTCGCCGCGCGGGGGCAACGGCCGGATCACACCGACTCGTCGGCCCGCGCGCGCCGCCAGCACCGGATTGGTGGCCGACAGCGGCGGCAGGTGTGACGCGGCGCGCGGGCTCTCGAACATGTAGCGCATCGTGCAGCCCGCGCGGGCGATACCCTCTAGGGCGGCGCGGGACACGCGGCGCTCACCCGCCTCGTCGAGCTCGTCCCCGGCCGGCGCGGGGGCCGCCGGGGGCGAGGGGGCCGGCCGCGGGGCCAGCGCCGGCCTCGCCGCCATCGCCGGGGGGGATTGCGGCCGAACGGTCCCCAGCGGAGCCGCCGCCGGAAACGACGGCGGAGACGCAGCGCGGGAAGACGCCGCTACCGGCGGGGAGGGAGGAGCGAGGAGCGCTGGCTCGGTCGGGACTAGGGAGCCGCAAGGGAGCACAGAGGGGGAGAGGGGGGGTGGCTCAGGCGAGGAGCGAGCGGGAGGACACGGGGCCACGGGTGAGGGCGGGGGCGACAGGGGAGCCGGAGCGTCGAGCGCTGGGGGCACCGGGGACTGCGTTGGCGGCGGCGTGGTGGGCAGCGGCGGCGGCGAGCGCGCCTGCGGACTCGGCGAGCGCGGCTCGGGCGTGACGCTGCGGCGCGTCTCCAGGCCGCGCAGCACGGCCGACACGCGCGCGGCGGGCGGCTGGCGGCGCGGCGGCGCGCTCTCGAATTTGCGCAGCGTGGAGCGCACCACGTCGGGCGGCGGGCGCTCGGCGTCGCGCAGCAGCGGCGCGGGGCGGCGCGGGGGGCGCGCGGCGCGGGGCGGGCCGCGCGCCGGCGGCGGCGATGGGGACGGCGGCGGCAGCTCCTCGCGAGAGTCTAGCCGGCTGAGTGCGTCGACGGAGCGCGCGCGCTTGACGGAGTCGCGGCGCGGATGCGCGGGAGGCGCGGGCGGCGGCGCGGCTAAAGAGAGCGGGCGCGGGCGCGCGGGCGGCTGCGGGCGCGGCGCGGGCGGCGGCCGCTCGTCCAGCAGGTGCTCGAGCGAGGCGGCGCGGCGCAGCACGGAGGGCCGGCGGCGCGGCGCGTCGCGGAGCGCCAGGCTCAGATAGCGCGACTTGAGCCTCTTGACGATGCCGGGCCCGTAGCGCAGCTCTTCGTCTTCGGCGGGCGCGGGCGGCGGCGGCGGCGCGCACGCCGCGGCGCCGCGTCGCGCCGCGCGCCGCTGCAGCACCTCGCGCTTCCATTGCGGCAGGGCTCCGTTGGACATGCCTAACCAGAAAATTGATTCTTTCACCTTCTACCACTATTGATTTACATCTTTATGAAAAAAAAAACCAGCAACTTTGTTCCATTACCCATAACTTTTTAAAACTTAGCACATTCAAACACCGCGAGGCGTACGTTTTATCAAAAATGCTTCAACTTTGTTAGTGTGTTTTCTGTGACGGAACCCTTCGTGCGCGAGTCCGACTCGCACTTGGCCGGTTTTTTTTAAATAATTAATACATACATACTTAGGTACTTTAAGGTTGAGTTTTTTAATTTAGTGTTAACTTTTTGAAGGGAATTTAAGTTTTTGTGTCGGGGGTTTTTTAAATTTTGAATTTAATTTTTTGGATGTGTGTAGTATGTTACTCTTTCACGAAAAAACGGCTGGACGGATTTGGATGGAAATTTACAGTTGTACATCAGAATAACACATGGGATAAATTGTATCCCCAAATTCCCGCGGGAACGGGCACAACGCGGGTGACACCGCGGAGCGCGGCTAGTTCGTTCATAAATGTACGGGCTCACCGGCTCACCGTGAGGCTCCCATATTCACAACAGATTTATTTTATGCAGCTCTCAGTCTGACGACTGCCTGAAAACCCATTTACGGCACAAGCCTCGCAATGTTTAAATGCACTTTGATAACATCGTTAACTTATAAATTGAGAATAATTTGTACAAGCATCACTCACCGAAGTCCTGGGAGGACTCCAGGATGGTCTCCACCATCATCTTGAGGCCGCAGCGATCCAAAGCCACTGACACAATAGAAGCATTCGTATCATAACAAGCATTAGTATACAAATATGTCACATTCACTCTACATGATAAACATAATTACAACTACTTACAAACTACAAGCTAATTTAACAAAAGACATTACTTATTATTAATTTAGTTAAAATGTGACATTTTCAACAAACTATAATTTTTTGCAAAGTTATCGCACAATCAACCAAGCTCTGACCGCGGAGGAAGAGGGATTCAACTTTTTAACTGAAATGAAAATGCAGCATTGACCAGGGTCGATAATTAATTACTTAGGGCCTTAGGGTGTCACTACACCTACTTGCTACTAACATTATATAAATGCGAAATTTGTGAGGACGTATGTTTGTAACTCTTTCACGAAAAAACTACTGGACGGATTTGGTTGAAAAAATATGTATGTATGTAATATTTCCAGAACTGCCCAGTTTTCCTATATGTTAGTCTATATGAAACGCCTACGCCTGAAACCTCCTCACTGTACTGATATCTTCAGTGAGACGAGAGGCCTTTGCCCAACAGTGGGACATTACAGGCTAATACTTTTTTTTTTGTCTATATGAGCATCTGAAAAAAAGTACCAAATTTAAAAGTGTATGTATACTTTCCGCTGTCTGTCTGTCCCTATATGTATGCTTAGATCTTTAAAACTACGCAACGGATTTTGATACATTTTTTTAAATAGATAGAGTTATTCAATATGTAGGTTTCTAAGTATAAAAATTCCCCAAATTTCCACGGGAACGGGCACAACGCGGGTAAAACCGCGGGGCCCTGCTAGTATACAATATAACTAATAAGTATTTATTTTGATTTATCTTTACATATTATATAAAGTCCCCAAAAACTGAGTAATTGTATGAAATTGATTGTTTCAATAAGTACTGAATGTAGTGACATGCTGTTTTCACTAACGTACAGAGTAATTCAAGAGCTTTTCCACAAACCTATGTTTGTGGCTACTTTTCATGGCCAAATTTCCACACGAACGGGTACAACATGGGTAAATTCGCGGGGCACTGCTATTGAAACGAGTATAGATGACCTATTGGCTACATTTACCTTGACCTGTTACCGAGATTGCTGGTAGACATAGGTTATTGGGCCCATTCATACATGTGTGTCACACAGTCAGCACTCAGCAGTGCACGGCTTCATGGACTCAACTGATTGGTGATAGTGAAATGAGGAAGTAGGTATCTCTGATAATCATAAGAATATGTAAATCAAATCATTTGATAATATCACAATATTTCCTTCTTTCACATCTCAATATTGTATTTGTAATATAAAAAATATTATAAATTCTTAAATGTATCTAAAGCTATAAATCAATCGCTATAAATAAAGCTATCAGTCAATCTAATGAGTATGTTATCTGATGAAACGTTGTGATAATATTCAGTGATCCCATCCTTGGACGACCAGTAGCCTGCGGTGGCACCTCTTTTATATTTATCACAATTAATATTATAATTGGTGACTGTGTATTGTGCAACATCTTGTTTATTATTGTCATTAGCAGCAGCCCTGGTTTTCATAATGAAGTTATCTAACTAATAGCATTTTAATGTATTTGAAACTTTTATCTTTCTTATAACAAGTAATGTAATACAAGTTCATCTAGTATGTAGTACATACAACTGACACTGAGGGCACGCTCATGCACCAGTAAAACTTAACACAATATGTCAGTCTCAAGACGCAAGGTGCGTTCACTAACTCTGGACGGATTTTCGAATTTTTCGAGGGCTCATACAAAATCTTATTTTTCTCAATTCTCTCATTGATGATAAAATATTGTATAATGTAAATAGGTACGTATTTATTTTTAAATACCTAATACTTTATGCCCAGGACATAACTGAAATCAACATTGTTTTTTTTTTAATACAATGGCGATTTGGTATTTGGTATTATTTGGTATTTATTCCCTTTACCTGATAAGGGGTTAAGGGGTAAGTTTGGACAATAATTCAAAACCACTTCTATTGCTAGTAGGATAGCGCATAAAAAAAATATATACCTAGTCAATGTTTTCCTTTCTTTAACTAAAAGTATAAAGTATTCCATATGTATAAATTTTTTTTTTTTGTCTAACTCTAAGGCGCGTCGCTAACAGAACAAGCGTCGAGGTGGCGGCGGGGCGCGCGCCCGCGCCTCGACGCTTGCTCGCCCGTCCGCCATTTTGTGACAGTCTATTTCTACCAGAGGAGCGTTTACACCGACTCGCACTCACCCGGTTTTTTATGAAATTTGGTATTTCGATAGTATACTCTCTCATAACTTGGTAAATAAGTACTTACCATAAGTAGGTAGATTTTATCCGAGTAGGTACTACGCGAGCGAAGCCGTGAACAGAAGATAAAAAGTAGTTAGTTATAACTTTTAATGGTAATCTTAATTGGATATATGTAATTGCAATTCACGTGTCCATCTAAACGCACAGCCGCTATTTGTATAAGCGCAAGCACGTCATCTTTCGAAAACGACATGTTGAATACATTCAAACGAGGCATAAACGCCGCTGCCTCGACGCTTAGTAAATTCACCCCTTCGCCCGCGCCGCGCCCGCGCCTCTCCGCCGCCTCGCCTTTGCTGTTAGCGACCTGCCTAAGGCAGGTCGCAGCGGCGGTAACAGCGGCTTCCCTCGCGTAGTACCTACTCAGATAAAATCTACCTACTTATGGTAAGTACTTATTTACCAAGTTATGAGAGAGTATACTATCGAAATACCAAATTTCATAAAAAACCGGGCGAGTGCGAGTCGGTGTAAACGCTCCTCTGATAGAAATAGACTGTCACAAAATGGCAGACGGGCGAGCAAGCGTCGAGGCGCGGGCGCGCGCCTCGCCGGCGCCTCGACGCTTGGTCGCCCGCGCCTCGACTCTTGTTCTGTTAGCGCAGTTACATAAAACACAATGGAAAACAAAGAGATTTTTAGAAGAGGCGCGCGCGCGCCGCGCACGCGCCGCTCCCGCGCCCCGCCGCCCGCCTCGACTCTTGTTCTGTTAGCGACGCGCCTAAACTGTTGGCTCCTACCTCACATGCACAAATATAAAAGTTTTACCATACTATACCATGTTTCAAAATCCCAGATAATTTTTGTAAACAAATGTGATACCAGTGCACAAAACCTGCACGAAAATCGTGCAGTTGTTAATTTGACGATTTCACGGTATTTATTTATCTTATAAAAATAAGGGGATAGCTATAGTTATTCAAACGATTATGCAGTATTGACTTTTATACGATTGTTATTTTGAAGAAAATTAAAATTATCAAAAGCTTTGTGGAGTTTATTTATGTATACTTTGAACACTACAGAGACGCAGAACATTTTTTAGAGTCGCCATTTTATTTTATCGTGGTTCGTATTTCGGACTCCAAAAAAAGCGCTAAGTACACTACCTCATAGGTGGCGTGGAAACGTGTGCATTATTATGCACACGTTGGTCATAATTGACCATTACAACTTTTACAACTTTTTAAATCGTTATATCTCAAAAAGAGTGGCTCGTGGGAAAAAAAGTATGAATACATTTTTGTAGATAATTTTACTATCAACAATTTTGTATCAGGTATTTTTATGATAAAACTTACCGTTTTGCTGAAAATCGTGAAAAACTCATTTTTTAAATCTTTTTCTTTTAAAACTGATAGTTTTATTAAAAATGTGAATTACTCAGATGCAGAACCTTAACTGAATATCTCTTCGGATAGTGAATAAATGTATGTAATGAACTTGCAGTGTTTTTAATGTCCTAATTTCGAATAAAATATGTTTTCTTGTTGTAGTAAATAATAAAAACAAGCCTTAAAAGTTCATACAGAAATATTTAATATTTTTTATAATTTTATAATATTATTATTTTTAAATGAAATTACCCGAAGGTTCAACACATCTGACCTCCTACATGTGACAAAATCTTGACATAACTTTGTTTACAATAATTATCTGGGATTTTGGTATAGATTATAAGTTTGTTTGACAATCACTGTCTATTGCAAAACAGATACTTTTGTCTGTTCTTTCCTTGACTGGGGTAACACCAGATTTTAATCTACAGATGTAGGGGCCATACTTGAATTAGTTATATCTAGTAATTACAGTTTAAAACTGAGTATGTTGGTATATAAATAACAGAATAAGTAATACTTTGTCCAATATAAATAATATAATAATATCTGCTATTGGTGTTCATATCAGAAATGTACTCCGTTGATGTGTCGTAAATAAATAAATAAATATAATCAGTTAAAACATAGGTGAAACACCAGATGGACAGATATTGTGCAGAATTTTGTTTTCAGGTAAATGCATGTTGTTCACTTGTTGTGAATTTAATTAGACCGTCTTACTGCGTTATTTGAATTTTTTTCCTTTATATTTAAAACAACAAGGGTACAGCCAAGTCACACAACATGAACTATAAATAATAAAGAAATCGCAACCTTAAACTAGGCACGACTTTGTCTAGATTTTATTAATTTTTAGAGATAAATAAGCAGCTCCATCGAGACTTCGCTAGTTTTTTACAGAATGTTTTTGATGGGATTTCACTTCTTTTTGTAGAAACGCGGGCTTATTGATTTATTTTATTAGATTTTCATATTTGACACAGTTTTTTCACCAGATTGAATATTTTTTGTAAAGGCAGTATATGTCGATATCTAATAGGTACTCCAGATCTTCGATTATCCTAGTTTTTATAGTTTTCCCTTTATGTGGGCATTAAACCCTAACTCTGTACCAAATTTCAGCTCTCTAAGTTTATGGGAAGTACTAGTTCTATTTTGATGATCATGAGTGAGTGAGTGTCATAAATGTGAAACTTTGGTTTCGCTTAACTTCGGAACTAAATGACCTACAGACTTGAAATTTTGGATTTTACGTATGTGATTATAGTTTACTGGATGACGAAAATTTCTATGTTCTGGTCTTATCCAGAGGTTCTGAAATAGGAGCCTGAAAATGCGGCGAAATGGTTCCAGTAAAGGATGGTACAGCATGTTTGCTTCGCGCTCGACTTGGCGGGGGCACTGCCGTGCCCCCAGCCCAGATTAGTGATATACTTGAAGTGAGAATGTACCGGACTGCCGTGGCCGCAGCAGATCAACACAACACCAGAGGCCTGCTCATATTATGTGCTGTCTTTGTAGACAATTGAAACCAATACATTGTTGGTGCCATTTTTGATAACAATAATGACTTGAAAACAGGTCCTAAATGTTCCTTTAATATTTCTGTAATTTCAAATTAAATGTGATATGATGTTAATTTCGTTGCAATCAATGTTTTAACGGTTGCATATCCTTGTCATTATCCTACTTGACGGTTGTAAAGGTCATAATATGTATGTACCTATTTGATGAGAAACAATTTCAAACAGAATAATGTAACGTGAAGGTATTTTTCAGTGACAAATTCACAGTACTGAATACATAGCAGGAGTAGGGATCAGATGAATATTACACTCTGAAGCAGCAGACCCATAGTTGAGGTCGATCAATACTTGGGGCAAAGCACACGGCAGTCGGGCTCACAGTGCACTCGATTCACTTTTTTATTGCAATAAATAGCGGGTAGCTGAACTAAATTGAATACGTAGCGCTCTATGCATACTCAACACGTATTGTAAACAATTGGTTGTTACTTGTGTTCATACAGACGACCGTCCCGGGATGCGCGCCCCAAACTACCGCCGAGTACCGCCAGCGCCGCGCGCCGCCACCGGCCATGACGGCCGAGCGGCCACGGCCGCGGCCGGCGCATTCCGCACGTTACTATATGTTACATCCTTCATGCCGCTGTTTCTTACCTCCTAATCCATTGACGTTGCACTTCAATCCGTTATGATCGCGGAGCTGGCCACGGCTTAGACAGCAGTGCCATCAACACAATCGCTGTTTATAATACCACACAATGAACGCACTCACTTGATTTTGGTCACTCACTAATTACTGACTGGATCACCCACGACGGGTGCTTGAACTTTTAAGCATATACGTATGATTTAAGGCACTTTTATTTTAAAACTATTTTATGTCTAGTTAAAAGAAATTGTTAATTAACTTTACCTAATTTTTTAGTTAGGTAATATTTTCTCTAATGTTTAATAAAAAATCTATCTACCGCCCACGTCTAACAACAACACACTCGCACGCTTTACTATCGTAAATTGGATTGTCTGTCTGTGTTGTCACTTGTCAGTGTTGCACTCACAGCACTGACTGAGACGACTTCATGACATGACGTTTGCGTTTGACTTTAACTTGCGTGCTTGAGTTGACCCATGGATTTAATATTCAAACTGGATTGCGAACTAACTACTTAAATAGTCTTTTTTAAACTTACACGATTTGAACACATAGTTTAAACGTACTCACACGGGTTTTTTCGTGTTAGAAAGTTAATAAAGCAAGTAATAACTTACTTTTTATTTCCCGACGTTTCGAGGGGATTGCACCTCTCGTGGTCGCGGGTGAACTTCACCCGCGACCACGAGAGGTGCAATCCCCTCGAAACGTCGGGAAATAAAAAGTAAGTTATTACTTGCTTTATTAACTTTCTAACACGAAAAAACCCGTGTGAGTACGTTTAAACTACTTAAATGTCTTTATTTTGGATGAATATGGTTAATTTACGAAGAAATTGCAATTTTTCACATTAGGCTAAATAGGGCATTGAATTAGTATAACCCAAATGATACCTTCTCATGTTTTATATCTAAACAAGTCTTAGGCAATGTTAGGTATGGTTTACCCTTAGCTCTCGCTTCTGTAACCTTTTACGCTACACTTTTTTTACCATACAATATTTTTAGTGGATTCGATTTAAATAATAATACTAATATCAAATGACATACAATGTCTATTTGAGGAATGCCATTCCAAAAAGCAAAATGCTTACCGATTGCTCAAATAAATATAATTCCACCAAAACACTGACCTCTATTATTTACACTGGACAGGCTGCTGTCAAATAATTTTGTGCCTATTTGAGTGTCGCCATTTTGGCGCTGTAGGCCACTGTAGGCCTGTAGGCAGATACGAAAGTCCATGGAACTAAAATTAGCTAAGACCTATGTCGACTCGACTGTGACCATGGACTTACTATTATAAACTGGACTGAGCTCCAGCAGCCGAAAAACGAGCCGAGCGAGATGTTGAGAGCCGATGTTGTTTGTCACTTTCTAATAGGATGACCACACTTTTTCGTTAGCTGGGACAAATATTATAATGAAACTAGCTGCGCCCCGCGGTTTCACCCGCGTTGTACCCGTTCCCGCGGGAATTTCTGGATGAAAAATAGACGTTGGCCGATTCTCAGACCTACTCAATATGCTCACAAAATTTCATGAGAATCGGTCGAGCCGTTTCGGAGGAGTACGCGAACGAACACGTGACACGAGAAAGTTATATATAAGATAATATTTGTTTTAAAAAATACAATGAGCTTAGCTTCTTTATAGCTTACTAGCGGCGCCCCGCGGTTTTACCAGCGTTGTGCCTGTCCCGTGGGAATTTCGGGAATTTTTATACATATAAACCTTCCTCTTGAATCACTCTACCTATTACAAAAAACCGCATCAAAATCCGTTGCGTAATTTTAAAGATTTAAGCATACAGACAAACAAACAGACAAACAGACAGACAAAAATAGCGACTTTATTTTATACTATGTAGTGAATAGATGGTGCTTTGTGAATTTGAAATCGAACTAGGTATCTACTGAGGTGAAACTAAAAAAAGATAGTCCGATTTTACTTATAAAAGCATAATGTTTAAATAAAAGAAATTGTTGTAATTTAAATAAATTTTTATTAACACTTAAAAAATATTACTTCATATAAAAGACATCAACATGCTTGCACTTATGGTCACCCTACATAACACATTTACAATTTTTCCCTTATTTGGCTTACCTGTGAAAGGATATCCCGCAACCACCATAGGATTCAGATTTACAGAAACGAATACAGCAGTTTTTAACCATTTCAATAAGCTTAAGCTTAAGCATAAATTGCATAAAATAAAACAAATAGGTAGATATTCACGAGAAGACGAGAATTCAAAGTCACCATGACAAATTCAAAGGATTACTAGAGAAATAAATAAAAATTTTACCAAATAGTTCTAAATAATTAAGGCTAATAAATAATAAGTATTATAAAGCTAAGTAAGTAATTAATAAATTTTATCTACACTTATGTTGTAACATTCTACTTATGATTCCAATACTTGACTTATAATTACTACTGTTATAGCACAGACAACTAAAACACTCAATTTAAGCAATTGCACATGATGTTATAATATCATTATAATTTAACATTATAACATCATTATAACGCGACCAATTAACCTGGCGAGCCTTATGTCAAAATCCTCATACTAGTTGTATAAAATTTTGATATTAGGCTGGCTTTTGAAAATAGTTGGGTTATACGTGAAAACTTCGTCGAAACTACATACACAAAACTCTTTGGTAAGATCTCGCTCGCTCCTGATTGGCCCTACGCGCAGCTGCGCTCTCATTGGTTAGATTTTAATGGCGGCAAGTTCACTGTGACAATACACGTACCTACGCGTGAATTTAATGTTTCGCAATGTGTTTTGTTTTTAAAATTTTGTTTGATTAATTGCATTAAATAGTGAAGATAAAGTAGTGTATGCAACTGCATATAACACGGGTATTAAAACACTCGTTACTATTATGAAACTCGCTGCGCTCGTTTCATAAACTCACACTCGTGTTTTAATACCCTTCTTTATATGACGTTGCATAAACTACTATTATCTAATTCAATATTTACTTTATATGTAATATAAGGATAAGCTTAAAGTCAGCGTTGTGAAATAATTTTCTACCAACATGCTACCAACTACCACTTTTCGATCGAATGGCAAGTGTTAGAAAGGGATAAACGACCTCGGTACTAGCTATCTCTCTTGGCTCGTTTTGCCTCTGTCTATGTTGGTAACCCAAATTGAATCATAATGTAAAGGTGTAAGGTGTGCTTTCGTATTTTTCATTTTTAACAGTCCTCAGTCCAGTTTATAATAGTAAGTCCATGACTGTGACTAAAATTAATTTTGATGTTGTTATCAGTTGCTAGCAGTGAACGTCAAAATTAGTTCTCGGGACACTCGCAGGGGCGCTTCAAATTACCACACAAAATTTGCTGTCGCCTGTCATTTGTATGGTAACAGCCAGTCCAATGTGCGTATATTATGTAACTAGCAGCGCCCCGCGGTTTTACCCGCGTTGTGCCCGTTCCCGTAGGAAATCCGGGATAAAATGTAGCCTATAGCCTTCCTCGATAAATAGACTATCTAACAGTGAAAGAATTATTCAAATCGGTTCAGTAGTTTCTGAGATTAGCGCGTTTAAACAAACAAACAAACAAACAAACAAACAAACAAACAAACAAAACAAACTCTTCAGCTTTATAATATTAGTATAGATACACAGACCAAGAAACTAAAGATGTAATAATATAATAGAGGTCAGTGCTCTCATGCAAAACGTTTTCTCTCTTTGGTTCGTTAAGTAAAATTAAGATTTATAGCTATCTCATAGAGTTTAATATTCTATAAAAACATATTAATAGTACGCGATCCATTTTGTATATTAAATCTATGAGTTAGACAAACAGAACTTGAATCAATTCAATTCAATTTTTGTTATTGGCTTCTGCTGACATTTCGTCGCAATTCCGCCAGTGTCAGTGTTCCCGGTAGAAAAAAAAACACGATGAGTTGGGTAGTAATTTTACTTCTGTTGGCCGGTGGTGGAGAGTTTACCTCCAACACAGATTACTAAATAGTACTACGTACCTCCAAGTAGAATCTAGGACAAACACATGACAAACACATTTATATATCATATGAAATAATAAACTAATTTATACAATAGGGCGAACACATAATTAAAATACTAAAAAAATATAAAACAGGCATTTTATGTAACATGGAACACAAATGTTTCGAAACAGTTGAGACACAGATAACAGTTGACAGGTTGACAGTAGCACAAGTACAATTTGGTATAATTTGACAGATGTAAAGCTAAGAAATTTGAACCATGGATATAGTAACACTTTTGGTTCATGGCCTCTGGTAAGATTTTTTATCTCCGTTCCGTGTATAAAGCTCATTAAAAAGCTAGATCATGATTTTATTTTGTAAATTTTAATGTAATGGGCGTATCTCAGGGGCGTACGAATTCTTTATGAACATCAAATAGCGTCATCTGTGAATGATTACTAACAATATTTCATGCTTGAAAGTTGAGGTCAGGTTAAATAAGATAGATGGCATGTGTAAAAGTTGGAAGTGTGACTGGCAGGTATCTAAACGTGATAAATAAATAATGAATTTTACATTATTATGTATATCGAATAAATAAAAATATAAACTTAATTCTAAAATAGGTAGTCGAGAAAATCTGCGATAATATATTTTTATCGGTGTTTTAAATGTTGTCTAAAATGTTTCATCCTCCCGCCACCAGGCGGCCCGATGTTCCTAGTGTTTTATATTGGAAGTTGGAAGCTCAGATTGGAAGCATGGATTGGAAGTAAATTGACGTACCATGACGACACAGGACTTCAAGGATTCCCTAGCTAAGTAGTAGTATGTATTATCAATAGTTTTTGCAGCAAGTCAATAACTAATATCTATCCATACCTTGAGCTACTTTCTCGTCATTTGAGTACAGACCCGTGTTTAAAAAAAGTTTCTGCCACTAGATCTTCGGCCGAGGATGAAGAGTTGTAGGGACGTTGTAGGTCCAGGTTCCCCGCGTAGTCTGGCAGTCTTCTGTTCCCGTGGCCATATCACTTCAGCCTATGAGGGCGCTATGGGCTCGTATTCTAAGGCTAAGTATTCTTCATAGACAACGTGGACCAGAGATATGTAGGTAGGTACTTTCATTCGTAATACTTAGCTTTGCCACTGTATCTGTACTTTACGTACGGGACACAGCGGTGAACGCAGTGACGTTATTTATTTAAAGCTGTGATATATACTGAAGTTTCGCTCAATACACAAGTTTCCTACTTTTAAAACATGGCTCGATTCTGAGATCACCAACTCGCATTTGGCAAGCGTGGTGAT
Organism: Cyclophora albipunctata; assembly: GCA_963082685.1. Lineage (NCBI taxonomy): Eukaryota > Metazoa > Arthropoda > Insecta > Lepidoptera > Geometridae > Cyclophora > Cyclophora albipunctata. The sequence continues at coordinate 123,323 of OY720113.1, read as the reverse complement.
CACGCCTTATCCTCCTCACTGTGCTGATATCTTCAGTGAGATGAGAGGCCTTTGCCCAGCAGTGGGACATTGCAGGCTAGTACTTTACTTATACATATACTCAAGTTACTGTACTCAGCGACAAGTGGTTCGTGATGCACGTCGGAATTCAGGAAGGGACGTGGTATGATGCACAAGTTTATAAATGCAGTGATGTGTGTGCTGACCCAGCGGCGCCGGCGGGTACACACAGGTACACCTATGAGCGTCATTCACCTCGACGGGGGCATGATCGCTGGCAGTGGCGGAGGTGAGTGAGGGAGCTAACGATGGGATCAACCATTACTGTCCTCCGAGCAGGAGCTCACAGGTATTAATGCCACATACATGAAGTAGGTATTTACATAATATACTAGCTGCGCCCCGCGGTTTCACCCGCGTTGTACCCGTTCCCGCGGGAATTTCGGGATGAAAAATAGACGTTGGCCGATTCTCAGACCTACTCAATATGCTCACAAAATTTCATGAGAATCGGTCGAGCCGTTTCGGAGGAGTACGCGAACGAACACGTGACACGAGAATTTTATATATAAGAAGATTAGGTCCGTTAATTACAAATTATAAGCAAACGATTCACAAACAGGTAAATCACATGGGTAAACATTGTTTTCACTTAGCCTCGCGGTAACAGTCTGGCCGCAGTATTTTATCACGGAAAAAACCGTATAATACAGATTTAAAAGGCTGTTTTCAATAAAGTGTTGTCCAAACCGCTCGTAGTCCATTTATAATGGAATGTCATCTCAGTAATTCCTTCGAGTTCGAATGCTACGAGAAGCGCTACGCTACGACTCCCTCTTCAAGCGTCGGTTACGAGCTCTGACGAGCGACGACAAACGGTTTGTTTGATGCATACAAATCAAGTGAGATATATAAATATGTGCAATATGCATAAACTTTTATGTGATTGTCTATTGCAATTGGGCTTTTGAAAAAAAAAATTGTGATAAATGGAAAGATTATATATATTAGTTTTATAACAAAACTATTTTTATTTTATTTTTTTCGCAATAATTGGGCTATTGAAAATAATTTTTTTTGTGATAAATGGAAAGATTATATATTAGTTTTATAACAAAACTATTTTTATTTTATTTTTTTTCGCAATAATTCAAAAGTTATTTCAAAATAAAAATTTTTTTTTGAATCCAGTACCGAAGACACGCCGACAACTCCCGAACAAACTCGAGCGCGTGTGACGTCATAATGATAGTTAATGTTTATGAAAAGAGGTTCGGTTACATCGCAAACTTTTGGAGGGAAAGAGAATAAAAGGGCGGGAATCTTGATTGTAAACGCTGTACGTACTTATGGTTAAATAGCTTTATCATTATGACGTCACCACTACGGTGACCAATCTTGGAGCGTTTATAGTCACGTGATTTTTATTTAAATTTCATCAATTTTTAATTGATTTATAATTAAATGAAAAAAAAATTTTTTTAAGTTTTTTGCATTAAATATCAATATTATTAATAATAAAGTTTTAAAATACATAAAAAAAATCAATATTTTTTTTTTTCAAAAGCCCAATTCAAAAGTTATTTCAAAATAAAAATTAATTTTTGAATCCAGTACCGAAGACACGCCGTTAGCTCCCGAACAAACCCGAGCGCGTGTGACGTCATAATGTTAGTTAATGTTAATGAAAAGAGGTTCGGTTACATCGCAAACTTTTTATATGTTTATGAAAAGAGGTTCGGTCGGTTACATCGCAAACTTTTGGAGGGAAAGAGAATAAAAGGGCGTGAATCTTGATTGTAAACGCTGTACGTACTTATGGTTAAATAGCTATAACATTATGACGTCACAACTACGGTGACCAATCTTGGCGCGTTTATAGTCACGTGATTTTTATTTAAATTTCATCAATTTTTAATTGTTTATAATTAATTGAAAAAATATTTTTTTTAAGTTTTTTGCATTAAATATCAATATTATTAATAATAAAGTTTTAAAATACATAAAAAAAATCAATATTTTTATTTTCAAAAGCCCAATTGTCTGTCGTCTGTACCTACTATTATTTATTATTATATTGTTTCTCCTCGGAGTCACGGGCAAGCCCGGTCTTTTTGAGAGGCATGCGAGGGGATACAGATCCAACTCGTAGAGGCCCTTTGGAGATGTTTAATGTAATGGATTACAACTGCAGGGACACACTCCCGACCACATCAGTACAACATGTCCGGGAATGTGTACCTGCAGAAGTAGGGACTATTGTCAGTAGAAATGAAAGAAAAAGACTGGGCTATGGAAATTAAGGTTGGATGGACTGGAGATGGGATATTGCAAAGAGGTCGGCACCTGCCATAACAAGTTGTAAACAAGTTATCGGCGGCAGGCCGTGGCTCGCCGCCCGCTGGATGGGCCCCCCGAAACAGCCAACGTAGATACGGCAATGGGGCAACATTGGTGCGGGCGACTCGGGGGTGTAGAGAGGTGTGCTGCGCTTTCTCTAAACGTTACTCGCGGCGTTATGCCCTTTAACACTTCCACCCCCGGATCACACAGCCGAAATCGACTGTGCCTCTAACGACCCCCCTCTGGCCGGCCGGTGAAGGCAAGCCAGAGCCGAGAGTCCTGCGGGCCCCCTTGGGGTCCACTCCGACCGGGGAAGGCTCGCCGGAGACGAGGGCAATGACCGACTCTCTGGGGCACTCGGGAATCGCCCGTGGTGTCGCTACTCACCAACAGCTCGCCACAAGCTGCCTTGCGGGCTTATTATTATTATTAGTACCGCATGCTCACACGGTCTCCCCCGCGCCCCTCGGCTCCCCGAACCCTTCCCGTGCGTAGGAGGACATAAAAACAACCCGTTCGAACTTCCGAGTGATAAACTAACTGCCAAAGATCCAATTCATCGAGATATTCCAAATCCATAAATTTATTTATGCTTATAACCATGTAACACCGAATAAAATGCTTGCTTCAAAATTTTCAAATATGTATGTATGTACGTACATATATATAATTAGTGTTTATATACAAGCAGTGTTTGTTCAATGATCCGCGGCCGGCTACTTGAGCGTTGTGGGTGGGTCCGAGGAGGTCGCGCTGCAGCTCGCCCCGCGATATATCAGCGGACAACCCGCGGCCCGCGACACGCGCCGACCCGCGCCACCACGCCGACCCGCGCCCGTCCGGACAATGCTCTCATTTGCATACGCCGCTTTTTTGTTGTCAAGACCACAAAACAGCATTATGTTCCTAAAATTCCTATCTTACATTACGTATTACTTACACCCTTATTACTTATGCGCTGTAACATTATATTGTACTCGCACAAGTACCGAATACTGAATATTCGCTCCGTCAGGACAGGATGTTGGAACGGGTCGGTCTTGGACTGTCTAGAACACAATTTGACTACATTTGATTTTTGCCTAGAGCTTAAAGTGACTACTGCATAATGGGTCGAAAACTCACATCTACTAAAACACAAATTGACTAGTCGAAAACACCTATACTCTGAATTTTAATTAGATTCCAGATTTGACATTAGCTACTGTCATTTTGTGAAATAATGATACCACATCTATTAGTGTAGTGTAGTGATACGAATATCTTATTTAATTGCGAATCGATATTTTGTATCCGCGGAATTTTAATTCGATTCCAGATTTGACATTAGCTACCGAATGGTCTAAATGCGTATCCCATGTTGTCAAAGATATGTTAATTGACAATATCACAGACACATTTATAATCTATACTAATATTATAAAGCTGAAGAGTTTGTTTTGTTTGTTTGTTTGTTTGTTTGTTTGTTTGTTTGTTTGTTTAAACGCGCTAATCTCAGAAACTACTGAACCGATTTGAATAATTCTTTCACTGTTAGATAGTCTATTTATCGAGGAAGGCTATAGGCTACATTTTATCCCGGATTTCCTACGGGAACGGGCACAACGCGGGTAATGTTACAGAAAGTGACAGCGATAGCGATGACGGCGACAATTTATAAAATAAATTATTACCATAATACATCTATCTGTTTTATTTGTCATGTTCCTTCATGATCACATTTTTTTATTTATTTCACACACAATTATAAAAGAAAAGTCTCAGATCGTTAATTAATCGTCAAAACTAAATTATCGGTTCAGAAATATTTAATTTCCTGATATACTTAGTTTACGAGAGTAAAATTATAAACGAGAAGAATCGATCCGGCAATATTCCATTTCCATATCGAATAATTTCGCAACGTCACTATTTAGTACTTGTCATAATGTTGCAACACTGAAATTGTCAAATCTGGAATCGAATTAAAATTCCGGGTATAGAACACATTTTGCTAACTATTGTCTTTTGTTTTTGAATGTACAGGCGAGGTGAAAAATGAAAATACTGAACAATATCAAATAATTTACATATTATGTTAACTCATACACAATATATGTGCAGCAAATAAAAAAAAGGTAATTTGGAAATTAAATAACTAAAAAAAAAATAACCCTAACCTACCGAATAGTAAGAAAATTGTGAATAGTAAGAAAATTGTTTTTACGTAACTGGTTACTAATCAGTATTTTCTTACTATTTTACTAGTTCCATAGTTATCGGTTAACATTACGGGGGAATATCCTCATTTTTCTTTACTGGAGAAAATTAACTATACTCCGGTCAATTTAGACATTCGAGGTTACATAAAGTCCCAACAAGCTGAAAATCAGTAACATTGTTCAAAACTTAGATTATAGAAAGTACTAGATGTAGCATTCAAATGTATTTACAAGCTACACGCTGTGTCCAAAAACAGAACAAAGTCCCTCGCGTAGTGTTGTTAGCTCTCGCATTATTTGCCCATTTTTGGGGTAAATTTTGGGAGTTTCGAAGGTAATATGATAATAGAATAAAAATTTTCCTTTTCTTTATAACTATGTACCTACCTGATTATCTCAAGAAATAGATAGGTATATTAAATAAAACACGGTGTTAAGGTGGATGTTTGCACACTTTTATCGGGTGATGGAAAAATTATATATTTTTATTTTATTTTATTTTATTTTAAAGTATTCGGAAAACTTACAGCTAGGTACAAGAGTTACATAAAAAAAGAATAATAACTTAGGGCCAATTACAATTTTTCACTATCTAAGATGGCTAATATAGAAACATAATTTTATACCCGCTCCCCCTCTCCCCTTCTACCTCACACGCACACCAAAAATTTGTTTAGAAATCCTATAGACTAACATACTTACTATTTAATAGGATTGTTAGGTTAGGTACATAGGAGCCGCACTTACGCTTTATACTTTCTTTTTTCAAGTTGGTTATTTTTTATTATATTACTTATTAATATTCTACAACGAATTAAAGCCCTCAAAAGGTAATAAAAAGAAGGGTAAATCAAAACTCTTATATTGGCAACACTAGCATAGATTGACGCATCACTCTCTATGACAATTGAAATCTGAGAAAATAATTAAATATTTAAATAAGACGATACCTAAATGCGATACTTACACGTGAAATGTGATCCCATCCTGTTTCTTTTTCAGACCCACTGCATTTTTACAGGTAGGAATGACACAAGATGGCATAGTTTCGTGAAATTGGTCACGGGTAAAACACGTTAGCGCGTTCCGACGGTCACAAAGTGACTGATCGGTTGCGCATCAAACTACACTATTTAAGGCTAGTTTGAGTAGCTACAGTATTATGCGCGCTCACGGGTTCTGGTTATTCTGTATTCTGAGGTTCAAAACATAATTATAAACAATGTGTAAAAGTTCCCCATCATTCCCGTGTATGGATTTTTTTTTATTCAAGGTCAAAGGTAAAAAAAAAGTGTTTTTCGCGAATATCTGAAAAACGGTGCAATGTAGCAAAAAAAAAAGTGTATGATGAAATGAAAGCTTATAAAATTCTCTATAACTTTAATTGTATCCACTTTTTCCATATTCCAAACCGTTATTGAACTACGCGCTCCAGAAATGTAAAAATTAAGGACCTCGGGCAGGTTACTATGGAGCCTGCCCCAATGCTCAACAGTGACATGACCTATGTCATTTGAAAGGTCTTGAAGAGTTGTACAAGTTACTCCTAGACAGTTATATCGAATTCGATGGCCAACTCGGTGTTTTCGACCATCGAAGAATTACCACTGGAGGTGCTGTGGAGCCTGGGCGGAATGCTCAACAGTGACATGACTTACGCATTTGAAAGCTCTTACAAGTCACTTTTTGATAGTTATGTCGAAATTGACGCCAAACTCGGTGTTTTCGACCACCGAAGAAAAAACACTAGGTGTATGTGCACTAATGTGCAGTTGACCCTGATCGTATTGCTCAACAGTGACATGACTAATGTCATTTGAAAGCTCTTACAAGTCACTCCTTGACAGTTATATCGAAATTGACGGCCAACTCGGTGTTTTCGACCACCGAAGTATCGACACTGATCGTATTGCTCAACAGTGACATGACACATATCATTTGAAAGCTCATAAAGAGTTTTATAAGTCACTCTTTGATAGTAATATCGAAATCGCCGTCCAACTTAGTGTTTTCGACCACGGAAAAATGGAGTTGGGCTATGCTATACCGAAGTATCGACCCTGATCCTAATGCTCAACAGTGACATGACCTATGTCATTTGAAAGCTCTTGAAGAGTTGTAAGAGTCACTCTTTGACAGTTATATCGAAATCGACCGCCAACGCGGTGTTTTCGACCACCGAAGAATCGATACTGGGTGTATGTGCAGTTGACCCTGATGGTATTGCTCAACAGTGACATAACTTATGTCATTTGAAAGCCCTTGAAGAGTTATCCAAGTCACTCCTTGATAATCCGGTCAATTTAGACCAAAAGACGAGAGTGAAGTTATATATATTTTTTTTGTCAAAAACACCGAGTTAACCGTCGAATTCGATATAAATGTCAAGGAGTGGCTTGGACAAATCTTTAAGGGCTTTCAAATGACATAAGTTATGTCACTGTTGAGCAATACCATCAGGGTCAACTGCACATACACCCAGTGTCGATTCTTCGGTGGTCGAAAACACCGCGTTGGCGGTCGATTTCGATATAACTGTCAAAGAGTGACTTGTACAATTCTTCAAGAGCTTTCAGATGACATAGGTCATGTCACTGTTGAGCATAAGGATCAGGGTCGATACTTCGGTATAGCATAGCCCAACTCCATTCTTCCGTGGTCGAAAACACTAAGTTGGACGGCGATTTCGATATAACTATCAAAGAGTGACTTATAAAACTCTTTATGAGCTTTCAAATGATATGTGTCATGTCACTGTTGAGCAATACGATCAGTGTCGATACTTCGGTGGTCGAAAACACCGAGTTGGCCGTCGATTTCGATATAACTGTCAAGGAGTGACTTGTAAGAGCTTTCAAATGACATTAGTCATGTCACTGTTGAGCAATACGATCAGGGTCAACTGCACATTAGTGCACATACACCTAGTGTTTTTTCTTCGGTGGTCGAAAACACCGAGTTTGGCGTCGATTTCGACATAACTATCAAAAAGTGACTTGTAAGAGCTTTCAAATGCGTAAGTCATGTCACTGTTGAGCATTCCGTCCAGGCTCCACAGCACCTCCAGTGGTAATTCTTCGGTGGTCGAAAACACCGATTTGGCCATCGAATTCGATATAACTGTCTAGGAGTAACTTGTACAACTCTTCAAGACCTTTCAAATGACATGGGTCATGTCACTGTTGAGCATTGGGACAGGCTCCATAGTTACCTGCCCGAGGTCCTTAATTTTTACATTTCTGGAGCGCGTAGTTCAATAACGGTTTGGAAAAAGTGGATACAATTAAAGTTATAGAGAATTTTATAAGCTTTCATTTCATCATACACTTTTTTTTGCTACATTGCACCGTTTTCAGATATTCACGAAAAACACTTTTTTTTGACCTTTGACCTTGAATAAAAAAAATTCCATACACGGGAATGATGGGGAACTTTTACACATTGTTTATAATTATGTTTTGAACAATTTTACTGATTTTCAGCTTGTTGGGACTTTATGTAACCTCACCCTCATTTTTTGGTTTAAATTGACCGGATTACTAGTGGTTGTAATAATGTGTTGTAAAAAAGTAAAATGGGGAAAAACGCGAATGAGAATAAAAATATTGGGGAAAAATAATATTGGGTAGTTGATCTATACAGTCTATGGTTAATCTTCATTAGTTCATCACATTACCTACTTTATAATTATGATATATGTTATAAGTAGTACTTATGAGTAGGTACTTTATTTAAACAGACAGATAGTATTAAAAGGTTGGAAATATATTTTCTACCTGACTGTCCAGACAGTTTGGGTTCATGTCACTATGCTATGTAGGAAAAATATGCAGTAGTCAATTTGTGTTTTAGTAGATGTGAGTGTTCGACCCGTTATGCAGTAGTCACTTTAAGCTCTAGGCAAAAATCAAATGTAGTCAAATTGTGTTCTAGACAGTCCAAGATCGACCCGTTGGAACTATGGAACACTGTTATCTTGTATCATACGACGCGCGACGGTTCGTGTACTTGTGTTTTTACATTTGTTGACTAGGTAGGTTTTTAACTACATATAAGTATGTAATTTACTTAGATTGAAAAAAGGTAGATATTGTAGTACAGTAACAAGCTTCGATGAAAGGTAACACGACAGTAACATGAATGAATGAAGCAGCTCGTGTTGGTCTGAGTAATGAGTGTTTACATGAGGAGTGCGCGGAGCCGTGACCGCGAAGCCGCGCCGTGTCGTGCCGTGTCTCGTGACGGCGCGCGTCGCTGGACTGATTGCTGACCATGTTCAATTGTTCACCGAGCGCCCAGCGCCCACATCGCAATTACTGCTCCGATACTAATTGTGATCGGGAATCGGGACACGAATGTGACATATGAATTATTGGCCCTACGTTATGGAGTTAAATTTAGGTTGGTTATACTAATTGATAACATACATTTCGTCTCGATAACTACCACTACTCTCGATAACTATATCTACCACTTTTAATAGAAATGACCATCGATTCGAAGAATACAATATAACATTATAAGGGGCTCTCTCTCTCCGTCAAACCGAAGCCCGTTACGTTTTGACTCTTGTTACACAACTGCGACGTCTAGTCTACTTGTGATGTAGTGATGTGAAATTGAATATAACCACCGATGTAATATCGATGGCTAATTTCAACGCACGTTACTTTACGTTTTCAGTGAGGAGGATTAATCAATATTCAAATGGGTAAACAAATTATTCGCTTCCCGGAGTACCTTAAGTCCTTGGTTCAGTGGCATCGTTACATTTAAGTTGTTGACATTAAAGTGTTTTTCGTAAAAGTGCATAAACTAACAAATTTAATTGAAATAAAACAATAACAAAGCGTCTAAATATTGAAATAAATAAAGCGAGGGTTTGGCTGGTACAACATTGACCTGGTCGTAACAACATTTACATATTCCGTTAAAGTGCACGTACTTTCATTTCAATTAACGTGTATGAGTTTTTGACATCGGCTGCGCCCGATCAAAGATTAAAATTATATATCTTAAAAAACATTTCTATAAAATAGTAGATATCGTACATTAAAAAATATGGTGTGTATCTATAATTGAAATATATAACATAAGAAAGGAAGTACATACAAATACAGTTGGTCGGACGGTCCAGCTCCAGCGAGCCCCAGCGAGCCCGCAGGAGCGGAGGGCGCTCGTCCGGCGGGGCCGATCGATCACGAGGTAATAAATATTACGATGAGACAGAACGCGGGCTCGATAAATGTTTTATTAATGCTTAATTGAGAATTGAAAGCCTTAATGTTAATGAGGACCCGAGCCGGGCGGTTAGAATAAACATCATTGGAATATTGGCAAATTAAAACCTTGTTCCAAGTATTTCACCAAGTTATTACAAGTTATTTATAATTCAGTTGAGTTGGACTGCGGCGGCACGTACCTCGGCCGGCTCCGGAGTCCACCGGCTGGCGTCGCGAGTCGTGTGAGCCTTAGTGAAATTACCCATTGTAATGCTCATTAGCGGTGTCTGATGGTGATGAGTTATGAGCACGAGTGTACCAATTATAATAATTGAGTATAATTTCGTCCACCGGCAGCGCAAACAACAGGTAACAGAGTCAGGCGCGCCATGGCTCGACGACTGGCGTTGTTCCACGATTTTATTTGGTTTGTGGTGAGTCAAGTGGAAGGCGCATCGCACAGAGATGCCTTTGTTCGCCGGCCGTCGCTCGTCGCCGCGCCGTATCAAACAACTATGTATCAGCGGTGCATTCAAAAGACTACACTCGTAGGAACAGGGTACCACGGTCAGCTTATTTATTTAAATATTAATAGACGGAATGGATATCTATGTGTAAACATACGACTTTTAGTAACACATAATGTCGAGTTAACGTAATGAGAGAGATTACAAGGCGTTGGCAGGTTAATTAATATCCCTGATTAGATATACTAACAGCCTCCGTGGTCTTGTGGTTTGAGCGCTCGGCTCACGATCCGGAGGTTCTTGGTTCGATTCCCGGTGAGGACAACAATATCTCACAAAAATCTCTTTGTGAGACTGTCCTCAGTTTGATTAGGGCATTGCAGGCTGAATCACCTGATTGCCCGAAAAGTAAGATGATTCTTTGCTTCGGAGGGCACGTTAAGCCGTCGGTCCCGGTTACCTTCTACGTATAGTAGTCGTTACATGAGCCATGTCAGAGGCCTTTGGCGGCTCAATAACTCTGACACCAGGATTGGTCAGGTTGACCATCCACTCGATGAAGAAGAAGATTAGATATTCTTATAAAGTATTTGTGTATGTATATGTATTTCATAATACAAGCTTAGAGCTTAGTTTGGGTCTAATCAACCGTGTGTGAATAAGTCCGCGGTATATTATATTGCCGGTGTCGTGAAGTGCGTTGATGTTGAGGGTGTGAGGCGCGGATGCGGGCGCGGGGCTCGCCGGGGCGCCAGCTGGAGGAGCAGGGGGCCGCCGGCCGAGCGCGGCTCCAATTCGAATCCTTTTAATTTTTTAATTAAAGAAAGTATTCGCAGTACCTACAAACAAACCATAAAATTTGAGTACAATGAAGCTTAGAAATATCAGTATCAGAGGCTCGACTGAAACTTGATTCCGCTATTTGAAAAGTGTTTTATCTTCCTCGTCGAGGTCGTAGCCGCTACAAGTTACCGAATAGAGGGGCGGAGGGGGTCGCTCAGTGAGGCCGGTGTACTTATATCAAACACACGTTATGTATAGATCACAAGAGATCATTCTATACTCATTAGTAATAGTAAGTTAAGTATGCGTACTAAGTTAATTAGTACAACCTAAGCACAGTCAAGTTACTCACAGTTTGTAGACACACCTACTCTAAACATGAGATCCAAGTAAATGAGGCACGTCACACGTGTGAGGGGAGAACATACAAAGATATGCAAATGTTAGGCGGCGGCGACGTGCGGCCAGAGCTGCGAGCCGGCGCGGCGCGCCGTACGCCAGCGGTACATAAGTGAGCGAGTTTGATGACCGGCCACCAGCACGCGCGTGGTGACGCGGAGGAGTGGCGCGGGGCCTCGCGCGCCGACCCCCGCACGGGCCGCTCGCCGCTCGCCGCACGCCGCACGCCGCACGCCGCACGCCGCTCGCCGCACGCCGCACGCCGCTCGCCGCATGCCGCACGCCGCACGCCGCACGCCGCTCGCCGCACGCCGCACGCCGCACGCCGCACGCCGCACGCCGCTCGCCGCACGCCCCACGCCCCACGCCCCCTCGCCTTATGTATTAATAAGGGCCTTATGTATTAATCGCCTTATGTATTATTATTATAAGATTTATATGGGACTCGGCTCGATACAACCCCCGAGCAAAATTGGTCAAGACAAACAATTATGTATACCCAAAGGAAAGGATTAACTACAATAATATTGTAATTATATAATGAATATGTAGCGGAGGCCCGGGGCCCGAGGGACGCCACGCCGCAGCTTTCAGCATAAAAACAAGTGAACGAGCGGTGCGGGCTCGCGGGACCGCCCGCGCTCTCGCGACCATCGCTTTGATACTCCTTTCGCTATATTGAATGTAATCTTTCTTACCATTCTATCTACTACATACTCTTTTACGTTGATATTTCGTCACTGTTTCATGCATGTACATATATTAAATAAGGTAAAATAGTTTCACGTCCGCCGTATCGGCTGCCAAATATTGACCTTGAATATTTCATGACCGAACAGATCGAATAAGTTTTGAAAGAAGGCTCGAGTTTGTTCCGCAGGCGGTTACCCCCCGTAATTCTTGTGAGTGACGTGGTGGACTGGTGGTACGTGACCGCGCTCCCTCCGACAGAAACACATATATACAACTGCCGGCGAGCGGCGAGCGGCGAGCGGCGAGCAGGGCGGGGACCGGTGAGCGCATTCTGCATCTCTTACTCAGTGATTTTATGCGAATTTTAATGTATGTATTTGTGTCAAAGGATGAGTGCGAGTCCCATTACGAGGCGTGGCCGGAGCCGGCGGCGGCCGCCAGTCGCCACAAATGAAATTACCAGCAGAGACGCTCGCTTAGTGTACGTGATATATGGATATCATTTACTCGATGAATTCAGGTTAGCGTTGTACACACCAATAATTCATGTTTAGTATTTAGGTTTGTCCAAAATACTTTCCAAATGTCTGTGTTTGTAGCCCGGGGTGCTCGAGGCTCGGGGCTCGTCCCCTCGCGGATAACTCATTCGTAATCTAGGTCTTTGGTGAACCTACACCGTTCACTGAACTATGTGTATCTAGTCAGATACACACAACGACACGACGACACGGCGACACAGCGACCCACCGACATACACACGCAGAAGGGTGGTTTGTTTACATTACTATTAGTATCCCGTGCAGACACCGGTCTGTACGGGCCAAGCACTACAACTAATAAAAGGGTTATTCTGCGCGCGCGGAGTGTCCTCGGCCCTCGCGCGGCAGGTCGAGGGTGGCGAACGATTTTTCCACAAACTTCCGAATTTACGAGCCGGACATGTAGATTTATGAATGGATAGTGATCGCAGCTGAAGGATTAGGTTTTTACGGAGTCTCCGAGCGCAGGGCCGGCGCGAGGTTCGAGGGCCTCGGGCCCCGGGCCCCGGGTGGCGGGCAGCGGCGCGGCGGCGCGCGGAGCCCGCGCTGGTGTTTTCCCACCGGCCGGCCCATGGCGGCTCTCAGTCGAGCGCACAAAGAACCGCGCACTGCCTTTGAGGAATTTAATTCCGGTTTAATTGTGTCGAGTCGAGATTTTATTTTATTTGGAAGGCGTCCCGAGCGGGTGAGAGCCTTATGTTTTCTTTTAATACTGGCGGTAATGGGTTTCCTTGTTCGTGAACATTCGATGGCGCGCCCCGAGAGGATCATGGCAATGAGGTTTGCTATTACAATGCTTTATGTTTTCTTGAGAGATGGAAGAGACGAAAGAGCTGTCGTTTTTGAAAAAGTGCGTGATCGTGTCCCGTCCCTCGCGGCGGGCGGCGGCGGCGGGGCAGCGGGGCGGGCGGGGCGTCGCGTCAGCAGCCGCGCGCTCTTTCAACTAGTAATACAATTTACCTCTGATTTGTCCCAACTCAGAGGGGCTCAGATTTATACGTTTACAAATGTATTTGGGTTTTATGCTGCAGTGGCACATCAGAAGTGACCTGGAAACTTATATCTATACTAATATTATAAAGATGTACAATTTGTAAGTTTGTTTGTTTGTTTGTTTGTATGTATTTTCGAGGTAATCTCAGGAATTATCCGTCCGATTTGAATAATTCTTTTTGTAATAGATAGCCACATTCAACGGGAAGGTTATAAGCTATTTTTCATCCCGAAATTCCCACAACGCGGGTAAAACCGCGGGGTGCTGCTAGTATATTATAAAGAGGTAAAATTTGTAAGTTTGTTTTATTTTTTTTGTAATGGATAACATTCAATGGAAATGTTATTTTATAGGCTATTTTTTATCTCGAAATTCTCACAGGAACGGGCACATCGCGGGTAAAACCGTGAGGCGCTGAGTAAAAGATATTTTAGAGCTTCGGCCACACCGACCAGAACCATACTGGTGAGTTCGATTGAAAGTGCGCCAGTCCCGTCAAGGTATGGATTGATTCCCTGCCAAGTGAAACGGATGCGCGCCGGGCTGGGCGGGTGCCGCGTGGCTGCCGCGCGGCTAGTCACTGTCGCGATCCTGTCGAGCCCTATATTTGGAGGTTCATCCGTGATCGATGGCGTCCGTATAAAAACATCCAAGAGTTGGTCTGCTTTTCGAAGTAGATCAATTATATTGAAAATGTCGGTGGCCGCTTATAAAGATTTGGGTATAACAGATGGATGAACAAAATGGATGCTTTGTCCTGTCGGGATTAGCGGCGCCGCGGCGCCCCCGGAGCGCCCGCCACTAATCCGCGCGCCGGCTGAGTGCGCCTCCACCAAGTCGCCTCGGAGCCGCTCGCTACACAAGTTTACTGGAGTGCTCCCTTGCAGCCTTCTTGGCGATATTTTGTTTATCGTCAAACAAATTTGTTGGAATCTTGAATTTCAGTGAACAAGTTTACATATACCCTAAGAGCCCGTGAACCCAAGACCTTCGTTATTTTATACAAGCTGAAAGTTTGTCAGCGCATGCTCCCAACACAGGTAAGAACGATGGACGATTATGAAGTTTGGGTTACCGTGGCTTTGGCAGGTAAACGGTACTAAAGGTGTGTAAAATACCGATCTAAATTCATCAAATAATAAAGTGTGATTTGTGTGACATGACATATGTCATTTGAAAGCTCTTGAAGAGTTGTACAAGTCACCCTTTGACGGTGATATCGAAATCGACGGCCAACTTGGTGTTTTCGACCATTGAAGATTGGAGTTGACCTATGCTATGGACGCTGATCCTAATGCTCAAAAGTGACATGACCTATGTCATTTGAAAGCTCTTGACAAGTTGTACAAGTCACCCTTTGACGGTGATATCGAAATCGACGGCCAACTTGGTGTTTTCAACCATTGAAGATTGGAGTTGACCTATGCTATGGACGCTGATCCTAATGCTCAACAGTGACATGACCTATGTCATTTGAAAGCTCTTGACAAGTTGTACAAGTCACCCTTTGACGGTGACATCGAAATCGACGGCCAACTTGGTGTTTTCGACCACCGAAGATTGGAGTTGGCCTATGCCATGGACGCTGATCCTAATGCTCAACAGTGACATGACCTATGTCATTTGAAAGCTCTTGAGGAGTTGTACAAGTCACCCTTTGACGGTGATATCGAAATCGATGGCCAACTTGGTGTTTTCGACCATTGACCTTTAGTACCGTTTACCTGCCAAAGCCACGGTAACCCAAACTTCATAATAGTCCATCGTTCTTACCTGTGTTGGGAGCATGCGCTGACAAACTTTCAGCTTTTATAAAATAACGAAGGTCTGGGGTTCACGGGCTCTAGGTCTAATATACATACAGGGTTGTATCTACAAAATTACAAACTAAGAATACAAGCTTGTTACTAAGGCTAAGAACTAAGTATAGGCACGGGTGTAAATACGAGCAGGTTTATAATACCGAATAAAAACAATTCAAGGGTAAGATCGCGTCGCAGTCGGAGAGCGGAGAGTGTTGAGATACGCGAGCACAGGAGCAGGGTCGGGGATAATGTACGAGTGGCCGCGGCGATACGGAGCGGCGGCATGCGGGCGCGATAACCGACGAGGGCCGCCCGGCCGGGCCGGGCCGCGCCGGGCCGCGCCGGGCCGCGCCGGGCCGCGCCGGACGACACGCTCATTACATTATTTCATTACAGCGTGACCAATGAAAACGTCAATAAGTTATCTTGAAAGTTAATGCAATGGGAAAAACTATAAATAGTAAGAATTAAAGTACTTACGGTTAGTATGGGGGCGAGGGCGGCGGTGGGGCGGTAGCCGGGGTGCGGGCCGGTGCGGCGCCCGACAATAACTTATAAACCAAATATTTACCCACCAACTGTTTTCTGTACTCCGGATCGAGATTATAATCCTACCATTAGCATTGCAAATTACTTCTCATTCAGTTTGTTATACGGAAAAATAAGGGACGATGACAAGCGCAAGTAATCGTCGTCAATTATCGCAGCGGAGGAAACGCCGCGGCCTAATTATGGGTAATAATGTTGTTATTTAGTGCAGGCGGCGTCACGGGGCGCGCGCCGCCCGCCCGGCAGCTCGCCGCCCACCGTCGCCGCCGCCCGCCCGGCCAGCCTCAGGTAGCGCCTTTGATCTGCGAACACATCCCGCGCAGTATATTCATTCATTATTATTTATAGCTGAATTACGTGTCTCTCGCGCCGCCCGCCGTCGTCGCCGCCGCCGCCTCTCATCTCTTATCTATTTACGATTTTATAATTATACTAAATGAAACGGGTCTGTATCGCGTTAGAATATATAACGTATTTATTAAAATACATACCCGACGTTTCATAAGTCATCTCGTGACCACAACAGATTTCTGCACGTTGAACGCTTTCATGATTTTTGCAGGAAAATACACACTGTTTATTCGAATTGTAAAAAATAGGTAATTGTTAGTCGTCACGTCTCGCGTGTTCGCGGTAATGTGGTACGTGCCGCCATTTGTTTTTGGAACATTTAAAACTTCGAAGTTCATAATGACATGAGAGTGAGGTGAGCCGCGCCGCCCGCCGCCCGGTACAATAGGCCTGAGGATATATTAACTCGGGTCTTGGGATCGCTATTTTGAGAGTCTCCAAGACAACCCTCCGAACAAAGACGTTAGAGATTTGCTCCATTAGAGGCGAATTAATTCTCTCCAGAATTTAGGACGGACATAAACACAGGGACCGTTAAACCGGAATATTAATAATATCCCGAGCAGAATGACCTCTTTGCGATCAAGCGAGGGACGCCAGCTTCGAGATATTGTTTTAAATAATAATCATTAATAACAATATCTCCCGAGGAAAAACAATATTAAACACTGTGATTATACATGACAGATGACACGGAGTACTGTGCCGGGAGCACTGTACGGGTAGACCTGTGTAGTCACGTGTTTGTAATGCTTGTGCGAACTACAAATAAGATTTCAGATTTCAGTCTTCTTCTTCTTCTTCTTCTTGAATATGTGCCCAATAGGATTTCAATGACAGTGGAGAGGGGGAGACATGAGAGGTGTGCACAGAACCCCCCTCGCCCCCCCGCTCGTCTCGGCCTCCACCGAGTGTTGCCAGAGTGCGGTGGCGGGAGCTGCTGGTCCCGCGGCGCGCGTGCAGCCGCACGGCCGCGAACAGTTGACCCCCCCCCCCCCGCTACGCCGGAGACTGTAGGCCGAAAACAAAACTTTACAAATACGTAAACCATAAACTTCCCTTAAACCGACGAGAGCAAGTTTGTCGATTATAAGTTAAATAATAATTCTTTTGTATCCTAAGCTTGCTTGTATTCTATTATGAAGGCGTAAGGTCGGGATGGATATCAGTCGGGGACTCGGGGCGGGCAGTCAGCTCGTGCGCGTATTTCACGCGGTACAAAGGGACGGCAATAATAAAACCTCTTTGTCAGCAGTTGTCCCGGCTGTATGGGCTTGTGAATAGTGCGGCGAGTCCGCGATAACGCCGCCCCCCCGCCCCCCGAGCCGCTGATCTCTTCATAAATGCGGTTGTTTTCTCGCCGAGTGAACCGGCGCTGGATTGAATCATACACACCGCCCACCGGCCCCGCTAGCGCTCCTCCACGGTGCATGCCGGCACCCATCATCCGGACCAGTCACCCCTCTCCCGTCACCCGTCTCTCGTCGTCACCCGGCTCCTGTCACTCGTCCGGCCTTCAATAAGTCAATTTCGAGAACCGTCTCATTTACAATTTTGTGATACCACATTATATAACTACATAAAACTTTATAAGTCTGTTCTTATTAAACTTGGAACGATAAAATTAAGCAGATATTAATAATTGTTCACTTTAGTAAAAGTATGTATAAAGCGAGTGCCAAGCGAGGGCATGTTAGACCGAAGATACGTTATTGGGAAAACTTTTTAATGAGCAGTTTTTAAGTTACAGTGTGCGAGGAGCCTGCTGAGTGCTCTCCTTTTCTCTCGCTCCCTCTTTCTCTCTCTCTCTCTCCTTGTGATGTCAGTCAGTCGTCACAGAGTACTTTTAGACCCAGTGCAGATAATATTTGAAACTAAAATAAATCATAGACGAATGAATGATATCAATCATATCATGATATCCTACTTAATCCTATCATACTTCCTATTCTACTAATATGTATTATAAATGCGAAAGTTTGTTAGGATGGATGTGTATGTATGGATGTATGGATGTATGTCTGTTGCTCTTTCACGCAAAAACTACTGAACGGATTTGGATGAAACTTTACAGTACAATAGGTTATACATCAGAATAACACATTGAATACATTTTATCCCGAAGTTCCGGCGGAACGGGTACAACTTCAAATTCAAATTCAAATGTCTTTATTATATCAGATCATTACTATCATTTATAATCGTCAGCTTAAAATTCAGTTTACGTTAGTTCGCATCGCGCCACCTACCGAGAAGAACTAACAAGAAACTAAACCAAACGTCTGAGTCTAGAACATACTCTGAAATAGAGTAATTTGCCTTTTGGCTGAGTCTATGCTTAATACACTTTTTGAATTTAATAAATGAAAGACTCACCACGTTCGTTTGGTAATTTGTTATAAAATCGTATACATTGACCTACGAAGGAGTGACACTCTATGGAGTCTATGGAGCCTAATAGTAAATGTGCACGCATCGGACATTATTAATTAATTTCAAGTTGATGTCATGACAACTTTTAATTTGTTCACCGACGTTATGATGTGCCGACAGTCTTGTTTTAAATAAAGAACCAGCTTTTAATGATTCATTAAATATAATAATATTTCGATTTGTGATGACTACTAGTAATTTGATACAGGAAGCTCTTGCGTAATAATTGCACGGGTGCGTGATATATTGCGGGTCGCGTCCGATCTGACGGAAGACAAATGCACCGTCGGGTGAGTATGGCCGACCGACTGTCCAGTAGCCGGTCGACTCGCCGCGCGCCGGCTTGCGGCCGCCACCGGCCGGCGCCTCACCAGGACACTTGGCGGGTAATGCACGTTGTACGCAGCATGCTATTGTACTCGGCAGTAAATATACCTATTAATTATTTTTTTATTTTCACTCTTATTTAAATATTTCATCTGCATCGTATTCACTTTTATATGATTAAATATATGCATATCAGAGCCGGGAGGCAAGGAGGCGGTTATCATATCATTCTTGTCACTTACTCAATAGGAAATTCTCTTCCATTTCCAGCCTTTTACCCCAAGCAATCAAGGGTTTTATTAAGATATTCTGATTTATGTATCCCTCTGTATTGGTCGATATGTATTCGAGCCATACATTTGTATACCGGGGGTCTATATTCGTAAAAATCGTTGAAGGAACCACTTTCCCCGCCAGAAGCAACCAACTCACTGTAGATCGACATGCGACTAGTAATATCGGGATTAGCTCCGATTCACTGAACCGATTTCAAAGTGTTCGGAAAGGAACTTGGGAACAACCTCACATCACATCGATTGGTGTACTCTTTCTAATCGTTAAGTATACTTTCATAAATCCAACAAGGTTGCTACACGTGCTTCTCTGGGTTGGGATGGCGACTGATAGCCTCCGCGGGCGGTCCGCGAACATTGATGTGATACGTGTGCACGTGACACGCACATAACACTGTTTGCCCACAGTCGGGTGTTGCTGCATGGCGTTGGGCGCGTCGTGTTGGCCTGAACCGGCATTGCTTATTGTACATTTAGTGGGGACGTGAACCGCGCCGCGATAAATAACACGACACAATGGATGGCATCATTGTGCACTTCCCGATGATTGGCCCCGCCTGCCTCACGCGCGCTCACCCGTGCGGTTCGCTAATACATAATTGAAAATTACCGGACACCCGACATTTAGTGACGCGGCGTGACAAGCGGCTGACTCTTGGCGTGACCCGCGGCGTGACGCCTGCCGAGACAGTGGTCATCGCGTCAGGACCGGGTGCCGGTGCGACACCTCCAGGCGGCACCGGGGAGTGACGCCGCAGATATTCCTGATAATAATGTCAAACTTCTCCTTCATTCTTTTCTGCAATAAATGTAAAGTCGTTACAAATTTTGGTAAGTCATCGAGTGAATTGCTCGAGTCGACGACAGTTATGAATGGGATCCGTGAATGTGAGAACTGAGAAGTGCCGCCTCCGCCCCCCGTGCCCCGCCCGCTCCCCGCCCGCTCCCCGCCCGGTCCCCGCCCGCTCCCCGCCGCGCCCATTATTATGATTGATGCCGGCTGCTCGCGCGGAACGCTCCGCCTCGCCTCGCATCGCATACACTCAAACTGGAACACTCATATGCAGGCTGCATCTCCTCCAGATAAATAAATCACTATTACGTTAGCCACATCTGAGGCTAAATTCCGCTTGCAACGATTTTCAAACAGATAAATTATAACAGCATGCATATCCTGAAAAATATCGTACCTAGAATAAATGTTTGTGGGTGAAATCATGCCAGTTGCACACTCCGCTCCAGACAAGTGGAAGTGAAGTCTATCTAACATCTGCAAAGCTAGATGTTGTTTTTTACCAAAATAATGATTTTTAGAACCACTGTAGACTGTAAGGTTTCGAATTTTGTTTACATAAAAACAAGTTGCATGTCGCTTACTATTCGTGCAACATCATGTAAATGTCGAATATGCCATTGCGATGACTTGCACAGCGCCCGTATCCCCGTAACAGTAGTGCTCGGTAAACGTTCCAAAAGTTTCGGTCGAACCCGGCTCTGTGCTCTCAATTTGATAGCAGAGATGTAAATAAAGTTGTTGTTTCTCGGGGTCGGGTCGAGGGTCGATACGACACACGTGGAGGCTCGTCGCAGGTCGCAGGCGTTGCGGTCGCCGTCGCTGTAGGGGGCCGCGGCTCGCCCGACACCGTGTCGCGTGTCGCGTGTCGCGTCGTGGGTCGACATCCAGACGGTTGCGACGTTTCGTGCGACGGGTCATCAGTCGAGTGAGCAGCTCGCAATACAAACAGAGGCCGCCCCCGCCCACAGATTATTATTCGAGCTAACAATCGGATTTAATTTAAACCGCACGGTAGCGCTGTTTGCATTCTCTACTAACGAATTCGTCAGAAAAGTTAATTTCACAATTTGCAGAGAACGTCTGGAATCGTGCAGAAAATTGTAAAGATGCCTCGTTCAGGTGACGAGGCGAAGCTGAAGGGCCGAGACGGGCCGAGACGGGCGAGCCGGGGCGAGCCGGGGCGAGCCGGGGCGAGCCGGGGCGAGGAGTGGAGAGGGTCCGGGCGGCACGGAGATAACTTTATCTTTAATGTGAATCACTTGGTATCTCGGAAACTTTGGCCGGCAATTAATCAGATCAGGGAGGGCGTCTAATATCATTTGTTATATTATAACGAGTGTTCTAGTGGAGCTCTATGGACTGAAGACGGCAGTATGTGCTGTATTGGAAGGTGACCGCGGCCCGTCATCATTTCATTAACCCCCCCCCCCCCCCCCACCGGAACCCGGCCCCCCGGCGACCGCCAGGTGTGCTCTCTCCAAATTCCTTCGCGAAGCGATTGCTCTTACAAATAATTAATTTTCAGTAGCTTCCTCGACCGAACTTGCCGCCCGTTATATTTATCTGTGAGAAGTTGAGATAATTAATGGTATATTCGAAACTATTTAAATATACAAATAGAAAACACTAGAAAATACGTTGAACTTGTCTCCTTTGTTTAGCGATAAAACTAACATTGACTAACACTGTGAAATGTTTCTCGGAGATACACGAATAAGTGCAGTGAAATAATGCTATTTTTTGTTTACTGGTTCCCAAAAGATCTGCAATTATCAAACGGAAGCAATCTAGCTTATTGAAGCGATGTAAACTCATTGCGGTCTCCGCCCTTGCGAGGATCGGTCGGCGATACCAAAACAACAAGGACTCGCTCGTCTGACTGCGGCGGACGTTCACGAGCCGCGAGTTCCGAGTTCCGATAATGGAGGTACCTTAGAGGGATTTACTTATTGAACTCCTTCGTATTGATGTCAAGTAAACAATCATCACCGGTGAAATTCATTTAGCTTATTTAGCTAATTTCAAAGTGAAAGTAAGAGTCTTTGTGACTTTTACAACTTTGAAATTAAACGAGTTTCGATGTAGCCAGTTTTGTTTATTCGGTAGTCGGTAACAGCGGTAGTAGTGAGTGTGTAGTGAGGCCTGTTTGAAAAATGAAATCTTATACGAGTATAGGGACGGTGTGTACACGTCTGTACCGTTCGTTCTGATGATTGAAACCGTTCAACACTTATTTAGTACTCCCACCAGGTCTGTGCGGTAGAGCTCCCAGCGTGTACTCCTATTTATTATACCTACTGTTATCAATGTGTGTGTTTTGGCCGTGTTGTAAGAATGAGATGACATTTTGAGATGAGGGTACTCACGGAAGGGCGAGGTACTTACTGCGTACTATTAACATTTAAACTGGATCAACATTACGAATAATATTTTAACAATCCTTCTGGTTGTCCTCCTAGTTCTAGATTTTTTCGTAATTAGAAAAGAATTCGTCACCAGCCCGATCGTGTCGGAGTCTAGACGCCGACATCTTAGCGATGAAATAATCGAGTTCGACATTTTGAATGCCCCCTCACAGTAACGCTCAGATACAAATGTGAGTGCGGGCCGCTCGTCTCAGCGTGCAGCGGGGCCGCACGAACCTCTCAATGTCCCCGAGCTGTCCCTAGTCTGGTGGTACCTACAATATAACTTGCCTTGACCGCCTCGTATCAGAATATACGTGTTCTTGACCGTATTACAATTAGAGACGAATCCAATAAGTTATTACCTGTGGGCGTGTGCGGCTTCTAACTGAACAAGACGTGTTTCTCGAAGGACAAGGTCATGAACGCGATGCCGCGGTGTCGACGTGCCGACGTGTCAACGTGTCGGCGTGTCGGCGTGTCGGCGTGTCGGCGTGTCGGCGTGTCGACCGTCACCCGCCGGAGCCGTGTCACGTGGCTCTGTAAATATATTATTCCGGACGATTTGTTGGCGGCGCGACCGTCGGCGGCGCGTCGGGCGGATAAAGCGCTCAATGCACGTGACGTCACAAATCACGCCGCTCCCGGCGCGACAAAGGAAACCCATAACAATATTTTAGAAGAATATTTTTCTCTTTTACCTCCACAATGTGACACAGAGTGGCGTGTCAAACCGTAACCGATTGTCCCGCGGAGCGGAAACCGCCGGCCGCCCCCACCCCACCCCGCGCCGCGCCGCACTAATATCAATAATATTTAATTTGGCGGTCAGTTGATCTCACTGTGATTTGTGACCCGCCATATGTTGTATCAGAAATGAGCGCCAAATGTCGGTACAATGGTACTGATAACATATTGTACGTCATTAATTGAGCTCTTATTTTTGACAACTACCGGTTCTGTTAGCGGTGGCATCCATAGTTTGTTCGCAGGAGTAACTCCAACCTGATGGCGCTACAAGTGTATCTGTCGTTGTTTCAGCCGCGGCGCGCGGGTGCAGGCGGCGCGGTGAGGCCCAAATATATTTCAGGTACATTATGTCCTGTTTTTTTGTAGAATAGCCGATCTTCGCTTTTCTTTAATTTCTCTTTAATTTATTAGGACTATAATACTCTCTGTAATGGAAGCAAAAGATTTGAAGATTTGTAGTGTACAAGTGCAACACCACCCCGGCTAGAGAGCGGCCTGCACCTCCGTACCTCCGTGAGCCCATCGAGGAGTCCGGCCGGCGCGGCTCCTTCAGCGCACAATCGAGGAGCCACCGGAGCCGCTGTGGCACTGCCCGCGGCCGCCCGCCCGCACGGGAGCCCCCGCGCGGACACAGCCTCACTACGGAACTGATGCTGAGCTTCACAACACACACAAGTCTATTATCTATAACGATGTAATAAACAACCACAAGATAATACTAATTGACAACTTTATTGCGTGAAAAGCTCGCTACATGTCATGAGTCACTGTAGCGTGCAGTCGCGCATATCAAAGGGCAGCGGCTTCTGAGGGTAACTGATGTGAAGTGATGCGAGATAAAATTTGGTATGGTTGACTCGGCGGGCGGTCGAGCGGCCGCGGTAAACAAACACGAGGACGTGACCGATCGCCGGCGCTGCTCACTAATTAATAACATATTAGCACAAAGACACACAACCACCTCCATTGTGCATTGTGTCGAACAGATGCTCCTCGGCGCGGCGCCGCGCTCTCTATTCATCAAGTCGCGCCGACGAGCTTCGTTTGTTTAGACGCTATTCACAATAAACACAATGTTTTGGTAACGAGTGGTCTTCCGGGGGTTACTTCGTCGGGCGCGGACCCAGGATTTGTTTCAGGGGGGAGTGGGGGGGGGGGTCACTCTTAGCTAAGATTAAACCAGCTTCAAGCTCAAAGATTCAGTGTAACACGGGGGGGGGGGTTCCCCTCCAAATGCAATAATGCAATAATCAATAATCCAATGCAATAATCCTAGCAGCGCCCCGCGGTTTTACCCGCGTTGTGCCCCTTCCCGTGGGAATTCCAGTATTTTTTATACATATAAGGCTTGGCCCACACGTACCACAACCACACCACGTGTATTTTGTATTGAAAATGAATAGGACTATTCATTTTACCACATTTTGCACACGTACCACATTTTGCAGTCGTTATCGACCGCTAGTGTGATACCGACGACATCGCAACCACAACGCAAGTACCAGCGACACCGAGAACTAGTGGCCGTCCACATCGCATACATAACGTTGCGTCGACGCAGACAGTGCGCGCACGCCGCTGCCCGCGCTCTTCCCCTACCCTGGCGACATCGACAACAATGGCGACAACGCAACCACATCGACATTGTCGTAAACACAACGCAACTACAAAAAGCTGCTGCGCCACTATTCACATGTAGCCACAGCTTGAACACATTGTGACGCTGCGATGTGGTGTGCTTGTGGTACGTGTGGTTTGGCTCTAAACCTTCCTCTTGAATCGTTCTATCTATTAAAGAAAACCGCATCAAAATCCGTGGCGTAGTTTTAAAGATCTAAGCATACCTATGTATGCTGACCTTCGATCAACAATACACAACTAGATTTCGGGTCAGCGCAAATGATACGTCTATGTGCTTAGCGCCTCATTAGAAAAGTGAGCCACTCTTTTATTT
The DNA here is from genome assembly GCA_963082685.1 of Cyclophora albipunctata. NCBI lineage: Eukaryota > Metazoa > Arthropoda > Insecta > Lepidoptera > Geometridae > Cyclophora > Cyclophora albipunctata. The sequence continues at coordinate 98,019 of OY720113.1, read as the reverse complement.
AGTTCCCTCGAACCACAGCCAATGTAAACACGTGTCACAATGCCGCAATGTTTATTCTAAAGTTGCAAAAATAATGGCCGGAAAAACAATTTAACGGCTGGAGTGTCTTACTTTCTGTGAGTACATGTAGAATAAGTTATATTTTAAGCTTTAAACTAATAAATAATATCAAATTTTGAAAAAAAAAAACTGATATGAAGTCACCCCTACAAATGTTTGGCCAACGTTGGCGCAAATTTTGTGAAACAGAACAGCAGAAACATGGAGTAGATTTGTTTTGTAGTAATAGGTAATTTATTTGTTACCAAAACTTTAAAATTGCTTACTACTACTTTTGTGTCATTCATCCAGTCGGGGCAGACATAAAACTAGACTGAAATAGAAAAAGAATCCGGGGGGGCGATTTATTTTTTTTATGTCGTGGGGGGGGGGGGGGGGGGGTTGGACTTATAAATCTCGATTTTCTAACTAATACCGGTAGAGTATTCGCCGCCATCTTGTTTTAAGTTCATTTTTTTAGTTTTTCAGAAATAACTCGTTTATTTTCAACTTTAGAGCAAAAATGACAGTATCCAAAGTTGTTGGAAATTTAATTTCTCACAAGTTTGATCATTATTATTTATACGCTAGGATCAATATTTGCAGAGTTATACTATCACGTTTATCAAAAAAATCGTAATGAAAACAAGTATGTATACTATCAAACCTAGATAGCCCAAAACACAAATAATTTTAAATAAACTTTTACGTGCATATTACAAATTATTTAAGTGTTCAACACGACTCCATTCCATCTGTAGTTCTTCAAAAAGAAACGAAACGAAAGGAAAGTAAACACGGGAATAAAATACTTTATTTGTAGGTCGTTAAGGTTGATTTCACACTAAATGTTGTCTTTTCGTTTCTTAGTGACAGGAGTAATTTTAAATATTTGAAGATTTGCTACTTTATTGCTAGGTGTCATGGTTGTAATTAGGTTGATCTTCGAACTGTTTAAAAACTTTTTGGTCAGTTCGGTAGTAAACAAAATAAGCTGTCACACGTCATTCACGCGGACAGTATTTAGCTTTGATTTTGTACGTGACCCGATATCTAGTTGTGTATTGTTGATCGAAGATGCTGACAGTCAGCGGAAAGATTTTGTTTATATGGTTCCGTACTCAAAGGGTAAAAACAGGACCCTATTACTGAGACTTCGCTGTCCGTGCGCGAGTCCGACTCGCACTTGGCCGGTTTTTATACTATGTAGTGATGTGATAGCCTCGCGTTAGAAAATCATATTACCATTATTATAACAAGAAAAAAAACTTTTTGGCTGATTAGTTTTTGAATTTTTACAAGCAAAAGTAAATGTTCACTCAGCTCGTTAGCTCGTTGGTTTTATTCGCGTTGTAAAACAGAGACAAAATAATAGGAAGCGAGCGCGCAGCGCGACCGAGGTTCGCACTTTATTAATGTGTTTGTTTTTCGGGGGCGGCCGGCGATGGTTAGATCAGATTAGGTTGTACTTATATTTATTTTTAACACGCTTTTATTAGCTTGGCCTGTATGTACGTACGTATGTAATGGAATCTTTGAACATCATTTTCACCTACTTCCAGAAGTCTGATTAATTTGAAACTTTGCATACGTATCAAGGACCGATGACAATGCAATAATTTAATAACAGTTTCCCATTATCCTTAATGGATTTGCCAGATTTACTAAAAAAATATTACTTCATATAAAAGACATCAACGGGCGCTCGCTGTAGGACGGAACGGGAGTTCTGTTTTATTTTACTAAATGGTACTAGACACTAACAGCGTCCCGTGGTTTTCCCGTGATGGGCCCGTTCTCGTGGGAATTACGGGATGAAAAGTTGCATATAATGTTATGCTTACTAAAAAATTAAAAATAAAATTATAGTTTAAAAAAACTAAAAAAACACGCTTTTATTGCAAATTGAACTAAAAACTAGAAAATATTTTTTCTCCTCAAATCAAAATTATAATAAAATTTAAGTTGTAACACAATAATTCAATTCAGAGTAAAAAGCGTGGGGTGCTTAATATTTTTAAATATTACAATCATCATTGGTAACTATCTATGAGACTTATGAGAGGATAGTTATGAACTACAGTAAAATGCACCCCACGCTTTTTCCTCTGAATTGAATCATTGTGTTACAACTTAAATTTTATTATAATTTTGATTTGAGGAGAAAAATTATTTTCTAGTTTTTAGTTCAATTTGCAATAAAAGCGTGTTTTTTTAGTTTTTTTAAACTATAATTTTTAACTAGCAGCGCCCCGCGGTTATACCCGCGTTGTGCCCGTTCCCGTGGGAATTTCGGGAATTTTTATACATTTAAACCTTCCTCTTGAATCACTCTATCTATTTAAAAAACCGCATCAAAATCCGTTGCGTAGTTTCAATGATCTAAGCTCTAAGATCTAAGATCTAACATAGGGACAGACAGAAAGCGGAAAGCGACTTTGTTTTATACTATGTAGTGACAAATGGCGCCATCAAAGTCGGGCAACTTTAAAGGCACTCTGACAGTTGACTCTTCTAAGTAACTAATAAGCTTACCTACGACATAATTATATTGACGTGATAAACCTAGTGTACTACGCGAGTCAGAAATGTTAATCATTTGGTATGAATTGTTAGTTTTTCAATAGTAATTGTCATATTTAATATTCAATCATGTTTATTAGGCGCCTTCTTATTCACTCGGCGCGCCGTAGCGCTGGGTAACACTTCATCGTTCTGATGATATATAAATTTACAATGGGGCTGTGACAAACAAGTTTATATAATTTTCCATAAACGGAACCTAACGGGAAGTGATGTCGGCGAACGTGAAAATTGAGTCCAAAACCAGTGGGACAATTGCCCCCAGTCCAGCCCCCCTGGATCCGCGCCTGTACTCCGTTTATGTTAAGAGTAATCACTAATCACAAAAGAGACAGTAAAATCCGGCACAAGTAACAAGTTATATGTAGTACCACAGATGTCAGAAATACAGGAGATGTGGCAAGGAGGCGTGGCGCTTGCGAACGCATCTAGCCGCAAAGCGGCTTGTTGCCAGTTTCGGCCATTAGTCGAATGCCAACTTGCGACGTCTTCACTGCTTGTGATTTTTTACAAAATGCCGCGTTGTACAGTGGTTGTTTGCAAAAATAACACCTCTATTGTGAATTATACGAAAGATGGCATCTCATTTCACACGTAAGTATAAAAATATGATTGTTTTTCTTATTAAATTCATTAAAACATTACTTCGTGATACTAGTAACACGATAAAGTACCAAAAGCAATTATTTTCATTAGGAACTAAAACCATTGTTTGCTTAATACACATCGATCAATGAATCGCCTGGTCTAATAGCGCAATGGAAAAGTGTTTTACTGATACTCTCACTCACACGATAGTTTCGTGAAGCGGGTGCTGCCACACTGGTTCCAATTAATGAAATCAGGGACATAGAGGTCGAAGTACGAATTTCAATCTGATTTTTTGTAATTAAGGTCTTTGAGTGATTCTAAGCCTATTTTATAGAATACGTTTTTTTGATATACCTGCCCGTTTCCGAGAAAAAAAATGTTAAGTTTTTTTTTGTATGGAGAAAAATCGTTTTCTTTATTTATTTCATAAACGGGCAGAGACGTTAAAACCAAACCTTAAAGGGATTAAAGAACACATAATTCCTTGCATTTTGTTCGAAATCATCTACTCCATATCTCTGCCCGTTTAAAAACGGCAGGCGATCCAAATTTTTTTTTTCTTTTGTGGTTTTTTTGGTTTAAATACGCTTGAATGAATACTTAAATAGCAATATTGTAATACTAGTACTTCATTCCATCGATGCAAAATGTAATTGTAATATTAATAGCTTAGGTAATTTTATACCTACATACCGGCTATGTTACTTTTTTACCTGGGTATTGTTTTGCTTAGAGGCTTTTGCAAGGCCGAATATGTTTTATTGTTCACGTTACCTGGATAAGATAAGAAAAGAGGGCACTTACAGGTTACAGGTAATCAGGTAACTTACCTGATTAGTTGTTTTCAAAACGGAGTCACTCGTTCCTCGGATCCTAAAGTATCAACACGTACCTACACGCTCTTTACCATTAATATGTCTCAGTTTAAATCAAATTTGGATATATATATATGTGCTACTGAAATCAAGTGGAAATATCAAAAACAGTGATATATTGTGCACTACGTTTTTAAATCAAATAAACGTTGAAGTTTCTGCTGAAGATCTTAGAATTCTAAAACAGTTCACAAGGACATATGTTGCAAATTTACACAAGAGATGGTTGCAAGCAAATAGATGCCAATCTAATTTTTTCACCAAGAACACCATATTTGATGTCAATATTTGCGAAAGAGAATTTGGATGTCTCAAGCAATGGAAGCCAGTCCGCAGTCAGATGCTGCTACAAATACTCCACAGAAAGCCATCTGAGACCCACCAGAGGATCTATCAAACAAGCATAAAAGAAGGTGCCTTTCATCTCTTAAAAACCACTCCGAAGAAGAATTACTGTCTGCATTATTAGATAGATTGAAAGACAATTAGATTGACATCTATTTGCTTGCAACCATCTCTTGTGTAAATTTGCAACATATGTTCTTGTGAACTGTTTTAGAATTATAAGATCTTCAGCAGAAACTTCAAAGTTTATTTGATTTAAAAACGTAGTGCACAATATATCACTGTTTTTGATATTTCCACTTGATTTCAGTAGCACATATATATCCAAATTTGATTTAAACTGAGACATATTAATGGTAAAGAGCGTGTAGGTACGTGTTGATACTTTAGGATCCGAGGAACGAGTGACTCCGTTTTGAAAACAACTAATCAGGTAAGTTACCTGATTACCTGTAACCTGTAAGTGCCCTCTTTTCTTATCTTATCCAGGTAACGTGAACAATAAAACATATTCGGCCTTGCAAAAGCCTCTACGCAAAACAATACCCAGGTAAAAAAGTAACATAGCAGGTATGTAGGTATAAAATTACTTAAGCTATTAATATTACAATTCCATTTTGTATCGATGGAATGAAGTACTAGTATTACAATATTGCTATTTAAGTATTCATTCAAGCGTATTTAAACCAAAAAAACCACAAAAGAAAAAAAAAATTTGGAACGCCTGCCGTTTTTAAACGGGCAGAGATATGGAGTAGATGATTTCGAACAAAATGCAAGGAATTATGTGTTCTTTAATCCCTTTAAGGTTTGGTTTTAACGTCTCTGCCCGTTTATGAAATAAATAAAGAAAACGATTTTTCTCCATACAAAAAAAAACTTAACATTTTTTTTCTCGGAAACGGGCAGGTATTTCAAAAAAACGTATTCTATAAAATAGGCTTAGAATCACTCAAAGACCTTAATTACAAAAAATCAGATTGAAATTCGTACTTTGACCTCTATGTAAACTTGGGCGTTATCGCTATATTTTCATATTGCATTATCCGTTATAATTATATTTTTCTAACTGTTGTGTTAAACTGTTGTAATATTTATTATCTGTTGTAAGATTAGTTGTATGTTGAATTGCGATTATAACATTTTACGGTTGTAAATACGATGATAAAGTTATAGCACAAGATTATAATAGTAGGTACAATTTTTTCAGTGTTGCATGTTTTAAAATGTGTTACAGAAAAACAAATTTGGTTTTGATTTGATTTCAACGAACTTTCCTTCCTACTCGTTACAGGCTTTACGTATTTTGTTTGAATTTTCTTACTCGAAAAAGTTGATGCAAAAGTTAATAAGTGTTGTAAATAATAAATTTATTGTGTGTGTAAAATAGTTTTTAAGTTATAAAATTGTAAAAACATATTTGTGAAAAATGTCGCGAGCTCGAAGTTCCGCCGTTTGGAATTATTTTACTGTGGACAATGTATGTGATAAAAAAGCAGTTTTTTCGCAATCAAAACAAACTTTCTAATGAATGAATATACACCAATAAAACAACAGGCAACAGCGAAGACATGAATCTATCTTCATACGAATATAAAATCAAAATTATAATAAACTGTTGTATTTTAATGAAAGTAAAATTTGCTCTTGTACTTAGTAATTTAAAGTTCATATTCGTCTAACGCTCTACGATGTGAAGTTCGCTATCATTATTTTTTAACCTTGACCTTGAACCTTGAATAGTTGAATTTGAGTCGACATCGGCTTCGGTTCGGTCCGTTCGGAAATCATCGGAGATACTCGGTACCGGTAGTTTCTAGTTCTACTAGTTACCGAGTATCTCCGATGATTGCCGAATCGAGGCGCACGATTATATTATAGGTACGTAATAAATATTACAACAGTCTTTGTCGAAAATAAATAATGGTTGTTGTTGCTATAAAATTATAATGAAATATATTATTTGTTGTATGTTATAACGCCCAAGACTACCTCTATGTCCCTGATTTAATTAATTGGAACCAGTGTCCATTGTTAGGTAGATAATTAGAGATGTGATGTCACTTTTGAGGTTGTCGATATTTTATATCGATCCTACTTAGTTCGAATGATTACACAAGGGAACAAAATTAGACTTTTTTTGCTGCATGGAACTTTATAGCTGTTGTTTACTAATGTGAGGTAAAAATGATATAATTAATTATTGAAAACACAATTCATTACTATTTCTTGATTACTCGACTTATTATTATTATTGAATCAAGTATGGGTTTTTAATTTATTGCGGTACTCTTACACATGTATCATTGATATCATCATCATCATTCACACCTTTTTAATATTTTAGCTATCCGAAGGATCCAAAAATAAAAGAAAAGTGGATAAATGCAACAGGAAAAGGTCCAAACTGGTTTCCCACAAAAAATAACACGATATGTTCGTCTCACTTTGAGCCTAAGTGCTTTCAACCATTGAAGAAAGTTCGTCGGCTCTGAATTTCATCGATACTATTTTTTCTACGATTCAAATTCAAATTCAAATTCAAATCAATTACCTCTTCACATCACTAGTTGCGATGTGTGTGTATTGTCTGTAGCTACAGGTAGAAGCCCCGCCCCCTGTATGCATGTGTTCTATTACTGAGTTTATTAGTGTTGCTGTAAGTTTCTTTGTGTGCGGGAGAAATATGAGCTCGTGTGCCGTTCTTATAGTTTTTGCTTTTGTGTTAGTGAACGTTAGTAACTATTTATTAATCTGTGACACGGCGACATCTGAACACGAATACATTTGTTTACAAAGCATATCTCCTGTATTTCTGACATCTGTGTGTAGTACATATAACTCAAAGGGATTTCACGTCTGTTTACCTACGGACGGACGCCGCGTGCCGCATGCCGCATGCCGCATGCCGTCCGCGCGGTTCACCGAGGCCATGATAACGATACACCTCAAGGACAGAGTTGACTGGCTTGCCTCACTCACATCACACGCCACAGGGGACTCGATTCAATTTGCAACACATAATTGCTTTTATAATATACATCGAAGGACTGCGCGGTGTTAGCTTAGGACGGCGCGCGTCCCGGCCTTCGCGCGACTGTCCGCATGTTAGATACGTGATATCCAGAACACGACGCACACGCACTCGCCAATGAAAAAACATTAGTGACATGGTGCCAACTATAAATAATGTTTGGTACTTTTTGTACATACTGCTCTTATCATTATCGCATTACAAATTACAATGTTGGTCCTCGTTATCAACCCCAACATTAGGAACTTAAGTAATATATATTAAGTAATTCGACAATTTCTATAAGAATAAGAAGAATAATCTTTATTTGCCATAGAAGTAGTGTACATAGGTGCTTATAATTACTAAGATTAAGGCCAAGAAGTTTACTATAGTGTTACAACTGACCCCTAACTAGATTATTTATAATCTGTATGTAGAGATATCAGTCCCATTCCCTCGTTGAGTGCCTTTACTATAGAGTTTAACAGATTATGAGGGAATGTTTATTAAATCTCAAGCATAGCAAATCTATCGAATGTAACTTTCCAACTTATTTTCCAGAGTCATCACACTAAGCACATGACAATAGCACTATTGGTTACCTCGAGAGTATGACTTTCGGTGTCGGTGTGGGGCGGCCGCGTCACCGCGTGCAATCTGTCGGGAGCTCAGTGGCACCTAGTGAGTGAAGTGTCGTCTGTTGTGTGAGTGAAAATCTGTTGGAACCTTTTGTAAAATAAAATAAAATAAAATTACGTTTATTCCCTTATCTTAAAACTAAGTACAATTTTAACTAAAAGTAAGTTTAAATAACGGAAACTTAAAACAAAAATAAAAAAAATAAAATAAGAAAATAACTAGAAAATTAGGAAGGGCAAAAGGAAGATGGCTCAGCTGTGCTGTCCGCTGGAACAGCGCTGGTTTTCAGCCACCCCTAGCTCCTGAGGTGACGCGCGGAGCCACAAGTAGTAGAGGGACGTTGTCACGCAACGATTGGTTAAGCAATTGAAATAATTAACTAGAGGTACATATTCAAAAATACAAGATAAAATTATTAACGGTAATAATAACAATAAAACACCTATACGAGTATTAATAGACTACTATCATCACTATCTGATTGGTAAGTTTAACAGCTTGTGTGAGTATGTGTGTGCGTGCGTGTAAGTGAGTGAGTGAGTGATTGAGTGAGTGAATGAGTGAGTAAGTGAGTGAGTGGGTGGGTGAGTGAGCGAATGAGTGTGTGTGTGTGTGTGTGTGTGTGTGTGTGTGTGTGTGTGTGTGCGCGCGCGCGTGTGCGTGCGTGTGTGTGTGTGAATGTGTTTGTTGTGTGGTATCATCGTTTAGGCATTTTCTTAGGGTTCTTATGAATATCCATTTCGAAGAATTCTTTTAATTTTAAGCATTTAACATAGGAAGATTTCAAATTTTCTACAGCAAGTTGTCTTTTGAGCAGAGCAGACTTATATTTGGTCTTAAAGGTGTGTAAACACATTTTCTTTCTAAGAGGAGGTGGTAGATCGTTCCAAATACTTGCTGCAACAAACTTGAACGTCCCTTATAACGCGCAGTGCTATGGACCGTCATGGACCGTCGTTGTAGCGTCATGGAGCGCGGGCGTTATCGTCGTGGAGTAGCAACGCCACGCCTCGGTCGAGATACACGGCGAGGCTCCGGCGGGACACTTCGCGCCGGATGCAGCGGGCGCCGCGGGGCGGTGCGGGACGGGGCGGCGGCGCTAATGCGGCGCTTAACCCTTATCAACACATTACACAACCCTGTGCTGCCTCTACGACGGTGGACATTACAAAGCCAAACGATGAAGTGTGGGAGGGGGTTGCTCCGGGAAGTTTTTTCATTCGCAGCGGCGACAGCGGCCGCGAGCTCGGCGCCGCGCCGCAACTATTTTATTGCTCTAAACTTTAAAGCGATCACAAATTGAATTACATTTGATACGGAGCCGCCGCTCGGCCGGCTGCCCCGCCTCTGTCCAACAAATACAATTAATATTTTCTCTTTGTCCTGGAAAAAGTACTGAACTCATTTGTGATTTGCTTTTGTTCAGAATTATTTTCAAAGAAAATTGAGGAAAATAATTTCCAACATTTGTTTATATTTAGATAAACGGTTTAAAGATCCGACCTTCCATTTTGTGTAAAAAATAAACTGAATATCTCTGAGGTCCGCCGCCCGGCGGCGGGCACGCGCCGCACCCGCCCGGCGGCAGCTTCCGACGGTAAACAAACATAACACCCGGGAGTCGGTGTTATGTTCGAGACATCTTTACAGAATGAACGGCACGCAATCAGATGCGCCCGCTTACGTCTGCTGCTGCACACTCGTATGTCTGTGTGATTAAAACTGCATGAAGGACTCGCCAGAGAGCGACTTGTCTGTGAGCAGATCCCTGCCGGAGTACGTAGCTTGTTTATCCACTAGCACGTTCCTACATTTGCATACGAGGAGCTTAATTTATGAACAGAATGCAAACTTCGCTCCACTTTGCACTCTGGGGAGCGTGGCCGGAGCAGCCCGGAGTGGCGCCTCGTGTGCGGCTCGTGCATGACCACGAGCTAGTTATACAACACTATGTACTCCACACGGGACATGACCCGAGAGGTATTCACTTACATTTTAATTTAGGATAACTCGCGATGTTACTGTATTCATCATCACTACATAGTCACTACATAGTATAAAATAAAGTCGTCTCTGTTTCGTGTCTGTCTGTCTGTATGCTTAAATCTTTAAAATTACGCCGAAAAAAAATCCGAAATTCCCACGGGAACGGGCACAACGCGGGTAAAACCGCGGGGCGCTGCTTACAAAATAATAATGCTCGATGGCGGGTCTCTTATGGCTACTTACTGTTTCGTGCGGTCAAAGCGCGCGGGGATATACCTACCTACGAACTACGAACGACGAAGACGTGCTATGTAGGTATTATCCCGAATTCTTCCTCACATGAAATCTTGATTGTGTATACATATATACTCGCGCGAGACATGTAATATTTTATCCCCAATTTCCCACTTGAAATTTTGATTGTGTATATTCCTGCGGGAGACACGCAATGTTTTATCCCGATTTTCCTACATGAAATCTTGATTACCCGAAACGAAGCGAGGGCGGGTCGCTAGTGTTTTATAAATATAACCGTTCTATTATACTATTTACGAGTGGTTGTCGTATCATGAATTCTACCCGCAATCACGCGCGGAAGAGGGCGTGCGGGTGTGCGGGTATGCGCGGGTATGTGTGTGCGGGTGTGTGGGGATGCGGGCGTGCGGGTGTGTGGGTGTGCGGGTGTGTGGGTGTGCGGGTGTGCGGGTGTGCTGGTGTGCGGGTGTGCGGATGCACCCCGTAATGAATTCCAAAGAGCTCGCCGCCGGCGGCCGCGCGTCCGGCACCCGAAGTCCCGGCGTCCGGCGCCCGACCCAATACTCATTCTTGCTGTTTAAGATATCGCACATGTTGTGCGATATCTTATCAACATACGTTGATTGTATAAATGTAAATGAGACACAACCGCTCTGTCTGAGCTCCTCCATCAGTCTGTATGTACCTATGTATGTAGTACAATAAGCACTTTGTCCTGAATAAGTGGATGATGAAACTTTATGCACAAAAGGACCTCGATCAGGGTGATAATGTAATACAAGTTGTGACATCGATTCAGAAGGTAGAACTGAGCGCGGAGTGGGTGGACTATCAACCAAGATGGTCTTTTTTAAACGTATTATCATAGTAAGTGTTTTTACTCGTTTCAGTGTTTTTACTGTTAATTTAAATACGTTACTCATATATCGATATATTTAATCCAATAATGTCTTTACTAATCTATACTAATCTCAGAAGCGAGCTATCCGATTTGAATAATCCCTCTTTTATGGATACTCATATTTACCAGTTATAAGCTATTTTTATCCGAGGGGATTTCGAGACTACAGCGCGGTTAACACCGCGGGGCGCTGCTAGTGAGTACCTAACCTACGTAATACGATATTGTATTGTTTGTAGAATCGACGACGACGCGACGTCCTCAATGAGGTACACAACAAACTCGTGTCGCTGCAGCCGGCGCGGCGGCGCGGCGGCGGCTCGAGGCTTCCGTTTCATTGGATACCATTGATATTTGATCGCCGATCTTTTTGCCTACCATTAAATGTAAAAATAGTTTACATTTACGTTAGGTAAGTCAGAGTCAAAGTCGTCAGAGTCGAATGCTTTATGAGTAAAATAAATAAAAACAAAATAAATACGTTTATTTGGGAAAAAATAAAACAAAGTTTGGAATTGATGATTTACGCCATAGCGTGAGCCGTGTTGCGTATATCAACACACATGTATGAACAATTACGTCACTATAATCCTACTAATCCTCGTACTAATATTATAAATGCGAGGATGGATGTATGGATGTATGTTTGTTACTCTTTCACGCAAAAAACTACTGAACGGATTTGGATGATACTTTACAGTAATATAGGTTATATAACGCATGGGATGCATTTTATCCCGGAATTCCCGCTGGAACGGGTACAACGCGAGTAACTCCGCAGGGCGCGGCTAGTAATTAATAAAAGTGTGTTGAAATCTTCTTGGATGACTACATTCCCTCCCTCCTTCCTTTTGTGCTTCGCCGAAGTCGGGAACAAGAAATGTGCCGGGCCTTATTCCGCTAAGTGATAGGGTGTGATTTTATCCCATTACGCAGTAAGTAGTTCGCTCTTCCACGTTTCTGTCCAAGCTGCAACTCTCGGTTCCCGTACGTTGTCCGCCGCGCGTGCACCTCGCCCTCGCGCCTCTCTCCTCCTCCCGCACGCAGCACACCAGCCACTGGCCGCCGCGCGTGCACCTCGCCCTCGCGCCTCTCCCCTCCTCCCGCACGCAGCACACCGGCCGCTGGCCGCCGCGCGTGCACCTCGCCCTCGCGCCTCTCCCCTCCTCCCGCACGCAGCACACCGGCCGCCGGCGGGACACCGAGTGATTCACCGATTTGATATACAGTGGTGGTCATATAATTAAGAACGCTGATATAAAGGGAAGATTTTTTCCAACTAAGATGCAAAACTAATTGTATGCATTTGTTTTTATTTCTCTCAGTATCGTAAAACATTTCCATATTACCACTGTATTCATTGATACACATGATTGGCTAAAAATCAATAGGCAAACTTTTTACACTACTTTTAAACAAAGTATTCCTTAATACTGGCTGGTCACGTAATTAAGAACGCTAAGTAGTTTATACCTTTATTCAAATTTAAATAGAGAACACTCAGTCGATTTGTTACTGTTTGTATAATTTTGGCGCCATTACGTGCTGTAAAAGATTAAAGGTGATTGCTTCTTTAGAAAAAACAATGGGAAAAAATAAAAGTTGTGATAAATCTACAAGGGAAGTAATAATAAAACTTCGCCGGAAGAATTGGTCTTATAAAAAGATAGCCGACCATCTGCAATGTTCAAAAACGATGGTTTTCCACGCTGTAAAGCATTTTGCTACGTATCAAACTACTTCGAATGTTCCACGTGTACCTAAACAGAGAAAAACAACTCCTCGAGATGACCGAAACATCGTTCGTATGGCAAAACAAAATCCTTTTAAAGGGTCCAATGAGCTTAGAAAAGAATATTTTGGTGAAAACAACCCTTCAGCAATCTCAGCACGCACTATTCGAAGACGTTTGGTAGAAGAAAAATTGCACGGTAGGATAGCAAGAAAGGTGCCCATGTTAAAACTTTGCCACAGGCAAGCCCGGCTTGCATTTGCGAGAAAGTATGAAAACTGGACTGTGCAACAGTGGAAAAATGTACTTTTTTCTGACGAGACGAAAATAAACAGAGTATGTTCTGATGGAAAACGATATGTACGACGTCCCCCGAATACAGCATTCGACCCAAAGTACACGAAAGTTACATTAAAGCACGGTGGTGGAAATGTGAAAATTTGGGGTTGCTTTTCTGGACATGGTGTAGGGCCTGTAAAGTTGATAGAAGGTAACATGGATCAGTTCCAATACAAAAATATACTGGAAGAAACAATGTTACCATACGCTGAAGACGTTCTACCGGTCATTTGGACATTCCAGCATGACAATGATCCAAAGCACACTGCACGCACCGTAAAGGAATTTCTTACAGCGCAATTAGTTTCTGTCTTAGACTGGCCTGCTAACAGTCCAGATCTAAACCCAATAGAGAATCTGTGGTTTGAAGTAAAGAAAAAGGTTTCAAATACAAAGTGTGGAAATTTAAGAGAGCTGTATGACTTTTTTTAGAAGAATGGAACTCTATTTCTCTTGCGAAATGTCAAAAATTAATAGAGTCAATGCGTCGCCGGTGTAAAGCTGTAATTAAAAGCCGTGGATATGCTATTAACTATTAATTTTAGTTAAATATTTATTAAACTTCTTTTTATGTTTCCTGTGCTACATAATATTGTGATTTTTTAAATCTAAGTGTCATACAAAACAATTCCCGAGCAGTTAAATAAATCGTTCTTAATTATTTGTCCAGTTTCAGTACTATTTGAATGTATTACTTTGATAAAATCAATAAAATGTGCAAAAAATAGTTAGCGATTTCATACTTTAATCTTAACTCAGGTTGCTCTATTAATGTGACTATTATATAACATAACTAGTTGCTTCTCAGAAGGTACACATCTCTGTGTATAATACGATTTAAATAAAAAACTTCTAGAACTTCAAATCGTTCTTAATTATATGACCACAACTGTAAGTAAGTAAGTAAGTTCGAGTAGGCTAGTGGTGTTTTATAGAACAGTGTGTGTAAACAAAAGTTTATAAATTTACAATATCTATGCAAACTAACAAAATTTGGTAAAACTGTAAACTGTAACTGTAACTGGTAAATCCTGTTGTACAATTAAAGTTTTAAAGAATACATTCGACTGCTTTGTGATTTTACTTTTGGTAATGGCAACTGTGCGAGCGGGACACAGGACTCTGTAATGCCTCTCATGCGGGCCGTTTCCTCTATAAGGTTCGATTATGTAAAATTAAGACTAATCACTAATCACTATGTAATAGAGTTTAATATTCTATAACAACATATTAGCAGTCGGTTTTGTATATTAAATCCATGAGGGCTACATGCATTTTATTTATTACATTTAAGTTGACTGATGTCATAATTATCTATACCTACTAATATTATAAAGAGGTAAAATTTGTAAGTATGTTTGTTTGTATGTTCGAGCTAATCTCGAGAATTATCAGTCCGTTCTTAATAATTCCTTTTGTAATAGATAGCCACATTCAACGGAAAGGTTATAGGCAATTTTTCATTTTATCCCGATTTTCCTACATGAAATATTGATTACCCGAAGCAAAGGGAGGGCGGGTCGCTGGTATATTATATATTACTCTAATTAAAACCTCTTTCTTATTGGTAAATTAAGAAAACTTTGACACTCCTCTCTTTACTCTGCATTTGGGATCAGCGGCTACAAGATTGACATTTTAATAGAAACGGATCCCAGTATCGGTGGATACAAGTTGGCGGTATCAGTGGCCTACTAAATCTGATTCCGGGATCCGTGGATACCAACCCGCCGCGCGGGTCACTCGAACACTTGCGATACTTAAAAAATGATTCTTCAAGAGGACGTAATTGAATCGGGTCGTAAATGGTCGCGGGAGGGCCGGGGCCGGGCCCGCTGATGGATCGTCCTCGCCGCTCGCGTCTCCGGGACTCGCCGACCGACCTTCACGGAGCAGGGTTAATTAGACATTCTTTAAGATCTCATTAATTATCGCGCGGCGCCCGACAGCCCCAGTGTGTGCACTGCTTAAAGGAATTTTTCAATTTATCAGTCGAACGCTTTTACTTACTTACTTTTACTTTTACACCACTTACATCGTATTGCGTTTATCTGGTAATTACTATGAAAGGGTGATTTGGCAGAAGAATTAAGAAACAGATGACAATGATGAAAAATGATATAACTGATAACTATATTTATATTGTCAAGTTTTTAAACTATATTCATATTGTTATATAACGAGGTAACATTGGGTAGGGATCTCTTTTATTGTTGGGTCTATTTGTACGAGATGTTGGTGAGGTTGTTTGTGCAGAGTATGTGCGTGGGGGCGGGTTGCCTGGCTGCCGCTACGACGGGGGCGGCGGCGGCGGCGGCGGCGGTGGCGGCGGCGGTGGCGGCGGCGGTGGCGGCGGCGGTGGCGGCGGCGGTGGCGGCGGCGGTGGCGGCGGCGGTGGCGGCGGGATCGAGTTCCAGCGGTACGACACGGAGCGGGCGGAGGGGGAGGGGCGCGGGGCGGGCGTGTCGAAACAATCACACTGAAATATGAAAAGCAATAAAAGCACTCGCCCCCGCACTGTGAGTGGACTCGGATTCATTTGAGTGGCGCAACCGATCGATCCGCATTGATATCGGAAACTCCGATATTTCTATTTTGTTCATGTGATCTAGCTGTCCAGCGCGCGGCTAGCCGTCGCACGCCGGCCGGGTACCGGGTGCCGGGTGCCGGATGCCGGGCGTCGGGCGTGTTTTACGAGCGCTAGCCCTGGTGGGTCGTAACGAGGCGGAGCGAGTCACGGGAACAATTACAGAATAGACTATTTACAGCAGACAGGATTGATGATACAAATTAAACTTCATTTTATTATCTTCAATGTTGATTGCTTTTTGTGACTGATGGTATTTTTGGTTTATGTAAACTGTCTCTTTATGTTTTAAATCTCAGTTTACAAGATTCGTTGGGCGTCACGGGTCACGGGCGGCGGCGGCATTACTCGCTGTATACAGGGCGCTTGCCGGGCAGACACGTGATGATCACTGGATTCATTACCCACATTGGAGACTGTATATAATTATCGAATGGAATGCTTGAAGAGATCAATAACTATTCTGCGCGGGAGTGCTGTCTGAGGAGACCAAATAAAGCAAAGCAGAGCGAGGCGTCACAGGCGCGGGCCAGGTGAGCTCCTCACGCCCCCGCGCCCCCACGCCCCCGCCGCCCCCGCGACCACCTCTTGACAGGTGTCGCTCACATACTGCCGTCGTTAATTACTGTTAAATGGACCCTTTTGAATCGGGCGGCTTACAGAACAAGTTAATATTCAAAGAGACCACAACCCCGGCGCCTCTCAGCCCGTCGACCTTCGTTTGGTTGACCCTCGTGCGATTCATTTTATTATTTATGTTTGTTAATATAAATTACTGTTTTTCTAAAGAGGTCTTATATTCTTTAGTATTCGTATAAAAAATGTACTTAAAATGTATTCGCATTATTCATTTCATTAGAGATCCATCTCCTACGCCCATATAAAGTATTATTGCACTTTATTGTAAATTTTATTATAAAACATTTTTTCTTGTAGCGAAACATATTAAATGTAGTTGGTTAACTTTTGTCGAAGCAGCGTAGTGCATTCCAAAGTAACGTAGCTCGTAGAAACAGCTACGGGCTACGCGCGCCTACGGCCTACGGCTACGAAATAAATTGTCCGCCCAACGAATCGATGACCCACTCGTAGCCGTTTATACGAGTACATACGTAGCATACGTAGGGAATATTGTTTCGTTGAAATATCGTCGTATTGTGTGATCATACTCCGTTTTACTAGTTCCAATTCTTTGCGTATGCGAATTACTAGTTCTGAGTACAAAAATAAATTGAGTCCCAATTCCAATACGAGAAAAACAAAAAACAGAAAGGTTTCTACCTTATACAAGTCAAACATTATCCTACTTTAATATTATAAATGCGAAACTTTGTGAGGATGGATGTATGTATGGATGTATGTTTGTTGCTCTTTCACGCAAAAAGTACAGAACGGATTTGAATGAAACTTTACAGTATACAGGTTATACATCACAATAACACATGGGATACATTTTATCCCGAAATTCCCGCGGGAACGGGTTCAATGTGGGTGAAACCGCGGGGCGCGGGTAGTTACATACATATTTGGGAACATTTGACCTTATAGTTCGAGGGCCAGCTACAAATTACGTCAGTAATCGCTTCGCGACTGAAAATGATTGAATTTCAATACCAATAGTACGAGCAACATAGTGACAACTCGGTGACGCTGCGGCTACTCAGCGAGTCAAGTCACCCGAGAAGTATCGTACTACCGCGAACACATTGACGCAATGAGAGCTAACAGTGTCGGGACCTTGCAGCGTTCGGACTTGCTTGTGGCTGAGAACTAAAATACTGGCGGCCTTAAGAGTTAACGAATCAATTTTATTAATATTTGGCGGTAGCTGCAACATTTTTTCTTACACAATTCAGTCTCTTGTGACCACAGTTCCTATAAAGGGACCGAAACGTCAGATAAAAGAACTTATATCATATTAAATCATAAACCTCAATATAATTTTTGAAGGCCTATCCATAGAAACCCCATACGTATTTGATGATTAATTTTTTTGATATTCAGTTTTCAGTATGGGAAACACTATTTTTTTTTCTATGCGGTTCACAGAATACATCTACTAACTACGTTTCAACAGTATAGGTCTTATAGTTTCTGAAACAAGTGGCTGTGGCAAACGGACGGACAGACAGACAGACAGACATGAGAATCTATAAGGGTTCCGTTTTTTGCCATTTAGCTACGAAACCATAGAAAACGGCAAAAATACACGTTTGTTGTATGGGAGCCCCCTTGAATATTTGTTTTATTTTATTTTAGTATTTGTTGTTATAGCGGCAATAGAAATATGTACATCATCTGTGAAAATTTCAACTGTCTAGCTATCACCGTTCGGACGGACGAACGGACAGCGAAGTCTCAGTAATAGGGTCCCATGTTTACCCCTTAGGTAGGGAATCCTAAAAATGAAAAATAAAAGCCAAGTGCATCCTTAAACGTAGTCTCATTCGAAATCAGTAGTGTTCGCTGAAATCTAGGATCGCTACCACTATGGACGCAAGCAAGAAACTATAAGGAAAAAGTAGCCCAGAGTCTCCCTAATAATAAATACAAGTTGGTATTCTGATTCGAAATACAGTCAAATGTGCGTGTGCAAACGAACGAAGACTACCATATTATAGTGCAGATTTATCTGATTGAGACACACGTCACCCGCGTCACCCGCGTCACCCGCGTCACCCGCGTCACCCGCGCGCCGCGCAAGTGATCCTCCCGCCGCGGGGCTGGTTGACTTAGAGTTCCGCCGAATTAGGGGAAGCCGACTAAACCGGATCTCAGATAAGTATGACTTTAGGAGCTCTATAAATAATAGGTAGAGTTTGATTGCGGTGGCGGGGGCGCAGCGGGAACACCACTGCAACTGCCAACCTCATCGACGGAACACCACACGAGCGGAGCGGACCCGAGCCCGAGCCCACATTTATTAAGACGATAGAAATACTCGTGTTCTGCATCAGTTCACGAGTTGAAAGCAAATGCGCGGAGCCGCGGCAAAGCTCCGATGGGATCCGTTAAAATGTTCGATGGGATCGTCATAAGGCGAGGCCCGAGCCGGGCGCGCACTGGCCCGTGCGGCGCGCGTCAACTAATAAAGGCGAGGCCCGAGCCGGGCGCGCACTGGCCCGTGCGGCGCGCGTCGACTAATAAAGGCGAGGCCCGAGCCGGGCGCGCACTGGCCCGTGCGGCGCGCGTCGACTAATAAAGGCGAGGCCCGAGCCGGGCGCGCACTGGCCCGTGCGGCGCGCGTCGACTAATAAAGGCGAGGCCCGAGCCGGGCGCGCACTGGCCCGTGCGGCGCGCGTCAACTAATCGGAGCGATGTCACCTGGCGCTTTGGTCTCGCCCGCCCGCCCGCTCCGCGCCGCACGGTTCATCAGTCAGCGAGCGCCGCATACCAGCCCGTCCCCGCGGCGCGGCGCCCTCGCGCGACGTCATCCTGAAGCGACGTGCCCACTGTTGAAGCGCCGCGAGCTGCGAAGTGAAAACGCATGTAATCCGAGGCTCTGCCCTAAATATAACATTTTACTTGTGAGGGTGCGGTCGCTGACCGGCCGATATAACAAGTGGAGATTGTGCTCAGTTGAGAGCTCGGTTAAGTTACTTGATAGCGGGTTACGCTTGCCGCATGTGCTCGGTGCTCGCTGCGCTCGTGAAATTGTTTTGATGAGCGAGGACGTGTTCCGAATAGTGGAGCACTCATAAACATTCTGCAAGAGAGTTGATTTATGTCACAATTAATATAAGATGATAATCTCGGGAGCTATTCAGATTACTCCTCTAATTGTCCCGGCGCCGTGCCCGCCGCCCGCCTCCCATCCACTCGTAATACATGTCTCAAGTCAGACTTCCAGTATAACGGACCTGCCTGACACTTTTTACTTATTTATCCTATATACTACTATCCTATCCTACTAATATTATAAATGCGAAAGTTTGTGAGGATGGATGTATGTATGGATGTATGTTTGTTGCTCTTTCACGCAAAAACTACTGAACGGATTTGGATGAAACTTTACAGTAATATATAGGTTATACATCAGAATAACACATGGGATACATTTTATCCCGAAATTCCCGCGGGAACGGGTACAACGTAGGTGAAACCGCGGGGTGCGGCTAGTCTATAATAAGTAAACAGTGTCTTCACTATCACTATCACATACATTGTATAAACCAAAGTCGCTTTCCGCTGTCTGTCTGCCTGTCCCTATTTATGCTTAGATCTTTAAAATTACGTAGCGGATTTAAAAGCGGTGTTTTTAATAGATAGAGTGATTCAAGAGGAAGGTTTATGTCTATAAAAATTCCCGAAATTCCCACGGGAACGGGCACAACGCGGGTATATGTAACCCAAGGTATGAAAAACATGCCTAAAAAATAGGTTATTGGCGTGCCCTGCTAAATCTATTGATGATACACATAAACAATCTTGTACACAATCAAAGTACATATTATTGCAAAAAATAAGTTCGCAAAGGTCTAACCGTTTTTAGTTAAACAAGGAGTGTAATTTTAAGTTAGTGATATTCATAACATGATATTAATCTATATCAAAATAAATGATATTATTGATATTAATCTATATCAAAATGGCTTTACAATCAAGGTTAATTATGTTACTTTATATACCTCTTTAAATTATTAAAATCGGACAGTTAGTTTCAGAGTTATGATGAGAAATATACAAAATAATAATGCTCGATGGCGGGTCTCTTATGGCTACTGTTTCGTGCGGTCAAAGCGCGCGGGGATATACCTACGAACGACGAAGAAGACGCGTTATGTATTATCCCGAATTCTTCCTTACATGAAATCTCGGTTGTGTATATACTCGCGCAGACACGCAATATTTTATACCGATGAAGCTGAAAAGATTGCTCTTCTGTTTGTTTGAACGCCCTCATGTCAGAAACTACCATGCGATTTGACTAATTTCTTATAACTAGCCACATTTAACGGAAATGTTACATGTTACATGTGTTTTTCATCCTAAAATTCCCACGTGAACAGGCACAACGCGGGTAAAATTGGGACGCTGCTAGTTTATTTAAACACTAGCTGTTCCGCGCGGAGGTTCCACCCGCGATCCAATAGATGGCGCTAGTGTGAAAACTTACGTCATTTGCCCAATGCCCAGGTGTAGCGGGGTCGCGCCCATACATCCAGTAAGGCCGTTAGTATCTTCTTCTTTATAAAATTAGTATAAAAAAATGCCTTCTACAATATTCAACAAAATAACACCGATCGATCAAAATATGTCTTTATGTTATCAATTTATCGGGACGTTGCTTGGAGATGTGGTCTCCTAGCTGCGGCTCCGCTTGCCCCCGCGGTCCCCCGGGGCCGCACGTCCGCGCTCTACAAACCAAACCTCTCCAAACACACATAAACCTGCGCACGTGCGGCGTCGCGCCCGCCGAGCCCCTCACCGCACACCGGTCTTTCCTCTGATACGTTTATTCATCTACTCGAATGCGCCAGCTCGCCGCACCGGTCCGCCCGACCCGACTCTACGCCGATATATTTTTATCTTCATTAGTAAACCCTCGAACCGGCAATTTAAACAATTACCGGCGCTCGTTGCGGGTCATCTCGTACCAGTTTGGAAGTGAATCGCAGCTAGTAGTTTCAGAGAGGACTGATAGCTGTGGGTGTCCTGAGAGGAGGCCGAGTCGGTGGCGGCTGCATCCCAGCCTGGGAGATAATGGATGTCGGCGCGGCCGGGCTGCGCTGCTCATTAACTCTACTAATTAACGCTCCGTCGAGACACGTTATTAAACCATTACTCCGCCAGAAGGTGGGCTCGCGTTAAAACTCGCACTTTGTTCGCACTTATTAAACTTTTCTGCTTCATGTCGCCCGACTGCTTCCCCTTTTACTGGCTCTACCCATATTATATTAAAATAATGAGCAATACTCTCCCGGCAGGATTTCGCGAGAGATGTTCGCTAAATGAATTTATTCAACAATAAAATAGCAAGATAGGTACGTGAAGTGTAATGTTGAGAGTGTTGAGTGTACATCCGTGATCATATCATTTCAATGTACATTGACACAAGTGTTCCCTTGTATTAGGATGTATGGGAAGTCGTTTACGTTTGTGTCGTGCGACCAATTACAGCGAAAGTTATACAACGATCGAGTGGAGGGACGCGCGGCGCCTCTCGACTCCGACGCGGCCACTCGACGACTCGATGGACTCGTCGCCATGTGGCTGTCATGTGACGTTGGTGAGGCGCGACACACGGCGCTCATTCATTAACGGTCGTTTATGGCGCAGGTGATATCGCGCCCGTTTACGACGTTCGCCAGCTCTCGGTGACTGGCCGACGGACGCGATCCGCCATACAATCAAACGCAACTCGTAATTCACTCCTGATGTTTCGTCTCGGAGGAAATGGCCAAATAATTAATCTAACATCACATAATGCCAGCCATCCCATGACGCGGTGTCGTACACGATTGTCTTCTATTAAATACTTACTTTATGGTTCTCCGTACGAAGTCACTCTCGTATACTCGTAGGAGTCGTTTTGTTTGTTGGTTGTTTTTTATAAAGTTTTGCAGTTTAGAGGTCATCCGCGCGCTCCCCCCGCCCCCACAGCCCGGAGCCCGGAGCTCCCGTGTATGTCTGTGACGTACTTAATATTACTATTGCCGTTCGTTCGAGTTCCTGCAGAAACCACTCAATAGTATTTTTTGTTGAAGTTTTAAATTGTATGATCTTAATAGCTAATCAGTTAGTACGCCGAACGTGCCTAGCACCTCGGAGCGGGCGCGGCTCAACTCGCAAATGGTTTCCTGTGAAAGTTGTAATGGGTTTGGAGTATGTCAAAGTGCGCCGCTATCTCGTCGTCGAGTTTATTATAACTGACATAATTAGTGTTCAGCGGGTGAGGGGCGCGGGTGGGGCGGTGCGGGCGGGGGTGGGTAACGAGGAGGCCCGAAGCACTCGCGGATCTGCGTCCAGCACCACGCCGCACCTCCAACTCGTGGAAAAGAAACGTGGCGGATGACGAGTGCCGCTTCACCGTGCGTGTGATCGGCGCGGGAGGGCGGCATCGCACTATTGCGCTAATGTACGAGTATTATTGAATCACTATAAACCAATAAATCGTGTCGTTTGAGACCCTCTTTACATATTGCCATTTAATATACGCCCCGGATTCCGGGAATATTTACATGTTCGCTGTTTACGAGGGTTTTAGTCAACAAACTGTGCGTTTAATGTATGTAATATTGCGATATATTGTGGTGAGTAGTGAGGGAGCGCACAGCACGGCGCAGCACGGCGTAGCACGGCCCGAACTGTAGACGAGACTGGTTTTATGTTATTTGTGGTCCCACGCCGTACACCCATAAAGTTTATGTCCTAACAATTTTTACACGCGTTATTAAGTTGGATCGGGAAAACATTTGTGCGAAAGTTATTATTTATTGTGTGATATGGAGTTGAGGAGTCGTGGGGCGGCTTGTTCTACAAGTTGGCCGCGAGCCACCAGCCAGGGCCGCCGTCGGCGCGGGCCCGCGGCCCTGTGCTGCGCCCGGGGGTGCTCGAGGGTGCCTCCTCGGTCGCGGACGGCCCGCGGGCCGGCGGGGCCACAGCCCACTTGCCGCTATCGCCGCTGAAGACCACAAGTCCGCGACAAGTCGTTCACCTTTCCGGTCCATAGGTATTACTGATACAGATTAATAATTATCCAACGCGGTGTAGTAAGTGAAGTGAAGCGTGACGCCTGTCGCCCGGTCAGTGTCGCTCAGCGACGAGTGACGTCACTCCCCCCGCGCCCGACCTCACTTACTTAATACGCTCGTTTATATTGTAACTTGTGACTACAGCACTACATCCTCCGTAATAACCGAAACAGATTGAAATGACTGAACGATGATTCAATAAATAAGCTAATGACGCGAGTCGCGCTGTGCGTTATTTATTAGTTATTACATTAAAGGGATGTTCAAAGGAAGACGGTGCGCGGTGGTGCAGTGAGTCGCGCCACGCTCGCGGCCTCGACCGCAGTTCACCGCAGTCGACCAGCGCCCGACAGCAGAGCACTTGTGGAACACATTTGGGACAGAGGTAATTAAATGTTACTTAAAAATGCCATTCCCATAACCATCATAATATAGGAAAAATATACCTAAATATGTTACAATATTACCAATCCTAATATTACCAATCCTAATGGCTAAGTGGTTAACAGCCTCCGTGGTCTTGTGGTTTGAGCACCCGGCTCACGATCCGGAGGTTCCGGGTTCGATTCCCGGTGGGGATACCTCACAAAAATCACTTTGTGAGACTGTCCTCAGTTTGTTTAGGGCATTGCAGGCTGAATCACCTGATTGCCCGAAAAGTAAGATGATTCAGTGCTTCGGAGGGCACGTTAAGCCGTCGGTCCCGGTTACTTTCTACGGATAGTAATCGTTACTTGAGCCACGTCAGAGGCCTTTGGCGGCTCTATAACTCTGACACCAGGATTGGTCAGGTTGACCATCCACTCGATGAAGAAGAAGAATGGTTAAGTACCTACTAAGTGCCAAAATGTAGAATGAGAGGCCGCAGTCGGTGCGCCGCTCTCCGTCCTGCGGCGCGCTGTTTGGACGCAGCTCGCGAACAACGTGCACCCGAGTTCTGGAGCCGCCGTGCTGCCTCCGGACGCGCCCGCAGCCCAGCGTCGGGACCGGGAACACTCGCATCGTATTTACTAAAGATTAAACGATAAATAAATTTACACTCACTCGAGTTCGATGTTGGAGCGCAAATTGCAATCCATTACGCAGCTGCCAGCCACTCGACGGTTACGTAATCATGACCTTAAACGATCACAATGCCTAATTCTCTTTCAATTGTTGGGAATAAAATAAAACGCTTTGGAAGGAAACAGATATAAATGTTTACGTATTATAGTGAGATAAGTGAGGCGAGCCATTGATAAGGAGCGTGGGAGCGAGCGCCGCGGGCTGGGGCCGATGGCGCGCGGTTCGGCGGCGGGTCGACGGCGGGTCGGCGGCCGGTCGGCAGCGGGTCGAGACGGTGGGACGCCGGTGGGACGGACGCAGCGGCACACGGCGCACGTCATCTCAGAGCACTCCGCGGGTCATTGATTATCCGTTTTGTTCGGTTACGTGTTAGTCATTGTGACCACACAATGCTCCTCGCGGTTCGAAATAAAAACGCTTACCGGACTCTTTGTTTGTACGCGGCCGCCCCCGCCCCCACCCTGGCTGGCTCGCATCAACTTTACATTAATAGAGTTCACTCTTCGAGTTTGTATTGGCTACAAACAATTTTACATTGGCAGAGTATTACTTTATTTCAAAACGCAGTGTATGAATAGAATAATAACTATCGTTTATTGAAAAATGAAAGTTATAGGTTTCACCATCAAAATGGAATCGTTAAGAGTCGTTCAGAGAGGCGCGACGCTAGACGCGGGGCGCGTCGCCACACGTCGGGCGTTGAAACCAAACGTACCGACACTCATTCATGTCATTGCTCATGTAAAGCATGATCACACGTGTTTCACTGTCATAGTTCTGTTGCAGCACATGGCGCCGCTCAGCCCGGGCCTCCCGCCGCCGTGGCGGAGGGCTAACATTTCCGCCGCGGAGCGCGCGCAGTGTGCTCATCCGAATAATCCTTTATGTGTGATTGTTCGTAACTGCTCACCTCGGCTCAGATCTATCAATGCATACGGTACCTACTTATGACACGTTATGACTTCCAAACACAGTGGTACAAGGATGAATTATTACATAGTGTCCAGTGACGTTATATGTATACTCGTATGTTACAGTTACCTATCTATATACCTAGATAGATATTCGTTTAATGACGTTCCGAGCAAAGAAAATGAGTCGTATTGTTGGATGAGTATTAGAGAAGAATGCGGCGGCGCGCGCTCCGGAGGGATTGATTACAATTGCTAAACTTAAGGTCGCCAATTTGGGCGGAGATGCGTAATGGAGAATATTTTATACAGAACGGAGTGTATTACACGTGCGAGCTCGAGCCGCGTCGAGATTGGTTCGCTAATTTACGAGCAGGCGCGCCGGGCGCCGCCGCCGCGCTCATCCGTCTCCGCTCGCCGCCCGAGCCGCGTTCGGTGTCGTTACGTTAACAGCCTTTTAATTAGCATGAGATGTCGCCGCCTCGCCGACAGCCGCGGTCAGGGACCCCGCACCCGGGGTCCGCACCCGCCACTGGCACGCACACCCGGCGCCCGGACCCGGCCGGCGCTAGTCTCCACCTCACTGCCGCAATTGAATACAGGTTTACTCGTGTTCAACACGATCCCCCAACATTTTGGCACAGCAAGTCCCCAAAAGCTGTCTGTCTGTATGTAATTGATTTTTTCAAAAACTAACAACCGGATTTTATAGATAGTTTTTTGTAACATAGAGCGATTCAAGCCGAAGGCCGAACGGGTACAACGCGGGTAAAGGGGCGGGGCCTGCTAGTTGATTATAAAAAGTATAGAGCGTTCGAACAATCTAACTATCCAAAGTAATCTTCAACTTCAGGGAGAATTTTAAAACACCTGTAGTAGGTCGTTATAAAAAATAGAAACAACATAACGGCGGCCTGCTCGCCGTGCCGCCCGCTCGCCGCTGCTGACACGCAAAGCCTCCTGATCACTTACCAACCACACTACACGGACAATGTTTACTTAGCTTTTAAACTGCCGTGTCGCCGTAAAGGAGCCCCACCAAGAGACAGTCCTATTGATGTGTCACAATCACGAAGACCCTAAACAAAAAAAAAGGTTTTTTTGTGCCATCGACACGAAGAAGAAGAAGAAGACGACGTCCCTCCGCGTCATCGACCGAACGTTTGATTTTCGAATGGGGAAAATAATGATAAAGCGAGGATTTTATTCGGATTTGATGACAGTCATTTGTCGGAGTCGTCGATCCAGACTCCACTCGCCCTAATGAAATATGATTGGTCTCGTGACGTAAATTACCTGAATTGTTGAGGTGTCGCCATTGGCACGCGCCGGCGGGCTCGGGACAAAGGCCTGTGTCTCAAACACACGCACAATCTCTGGAATCTAATATATTAAACTTTGCACAAATTACAATCCGGTTATCGTTTAAGAGAAAAAGCGGAGTGTGCCCGCCGGCGATTTCATTGTGGCCGGACCGCCGCAAAAACACCACAAGCTTTTTCACTTTACTGGAGTCTTGTTATTTGTGGAATTTCTACAAAATTATTTTGGTTCATTTAGTGGGGTGAGCCGCCCTCCCGGGCGCTCGCTGCCGGCAGCTGCCGCGCCGCGTGGGGCGAGCTGCTTCTCTTCTCTCTCACTTCTCGTAACACTTCGTCATTATTTGTGACTCAGAGTCGCGCTAGTCGGTGTCTAGTACTCCTCTCGGCGCGGCGCTGGCGCGGCGCTGGCGCGGCGCTGGCGCGGCGCCAGCCTCCACC
Organism: Cyclophora albipunctata; assembly: GCA_963082685.1. Classification (NCBI taxonomy): domain Eukaryota; kingdom Metazoa; phylum Arthropoda; class Insecta; order Lepidoptera; family Geometridae; genus Cyclophora; species Cyclophora albipunctata. Next base: position 70,701 of record OY720113.1, on the reverse strand, counting down.
TGAACGCACTATATCAAAAGGTCAGCTCTAGCACAGTACATTAAGCTCTAGAGTCCGATGTTCAATGAGACCGATCACTGACGCGACTCGGGACTGCGCCGGCCGCTGCGTGCGATACTCATTCGTACAAACTGCAGCTATCTATTTAATTGGCTCGAGATTTGAGAATTTTCAGTATTGAAAAACATATACTCATTTACAAAATATGCCCGGCAGTGGAAAAGGGGTATGCACCTCACGGGTGCACCTCAAAATATCAAGAACACTACATGTTTAGACTTGGATTGTTTCAGGAGGCGACAGTTACCTGCTCTGAAGATAGATACGGTTGAACCTTTAGTTCACAACTACCGAACCATATGTTACAAAATACGAAATATTTTTAAAAAGAAGACAAAAATATCATTCTGTAAGATACCAAAATAATGAATTCGTGTACGTCGTACCAAGAGAGTGATTGCACTAGTACATGTCCATAGTGATGATAGTAGGCGTGTCGTATGTAGAGGAGAGTGGAGCGCGGGGTGATCGAGCGCGTGTTGATGTTGATGATGATGAGGAGGCGGCGCGGGGCCGCGGGGCGCGCGGCACTGCCGCGTCGGCCGTGGAGCGCGCCGCACGACTCCGCCAGGCCCGAACGCACCGCCGCGACACGACACGCGACGCGCGACTCGCTATTCGACGCGACACGCCGCGCCAACACCGCCGGACACCTCACCGCAACCACCACCAGGACCCGCACCTGTGTCCGACCACTCCACACCGATACATACACGGTACAATATTATGTATTTATCACATTACAGTGCATATGTATATTAATTTAGGAGACGAAATAAACTAACGTTTTATAAGTGCGAATGTACTATTAACGAAACCGGTATGTGATCCTGTTTCTAAAAGTCTCGTTTTTATTAAATAGGTAGTCCGTCTCATCGCTTGATAACGAGTCATCGAGTCCGTTTAATTTTATTATTTTGTGCATTATAAATAATGAATAAGTAGATTTAACTTTTAAACTGTAATAAATTTATAGGCCTCGTTTTGTGTCGAAAAAATATAATGTGGATTTTGTGTACACAATAATAAACCTTTGACGATGTGTAAGTTGTTGAAAGAGGAAAGGCGAAGTTTTAAAGGACTCCGTGGGTACTTCAAAAAGAAAATCAGGGCGGAAAACGGTCACTTGTGATTCGTCTGCATGTACCTAGGTGTAACTGTGTCGAACGTGATCTAAATAAATTACTCTATTATCTTTAGGTTCCTAATCGCGGAAGTTTATATCACAACACTCGTTAAATGTCCCCATTATCCGCGATGTCTCCTAGTTGGGCGGCAAAGCTTTGTCTTATATCCGTGTTGCCACCGGGACGCAAGGTGCCCCGGGACACGAAGTCCCGCGGGTTCCGGCGGCGCCGGTACCCCGAAGGACCGACAGACAAACAGACGGCAAGGGGTAGTCGGAGGAACGCGTGGATCGAGTGAATCTGCTGCTTATTTACTTATTCATCGATTCTTGGGCGGGCTGCGATATTTCTGATTTTTACACATTTCTTAAATATCATAAATGGGCGATCGTCTTCTGACAGAACATGACACACGGGGCTGTGTGCGCCGTGCTGATGATTGACGGCACAACGCAATGTGTCGCTGTGACGCGCGTGCAGCTGCGGCCGGCTGCGAGCGAGCCGCGCGCCGCCGCGCGCCTGTCGCGGGAGCACACAAAAACACCTAAAACATGCTGCTTCTCAGACTTGTTTCTTACGTAATTACATATTTTGAAACAAAAACTTTAAAAAATTATTTGAGTATAAATTATAGCAAAAAATGAAGACCTGGTACAACCACATTATCCGAGTAGGTAATAATAAGCATAATATAAAATGTGTGTTTGTGATCGCCGCGCGGAGGTCGCGGCGTGAAAATAGTAAAACGACACAGCCCTGCCGCTGATTGAAACCATTCGATCATAAAATACAAAGACAATTAGACAATGGGGCCATCAAACGAGTACTCACAGCATTATCAAATAGCACCATGTCATCGGGGACCTAATGAATCGGTAGCTTTTTAGATAAGTAATATAATAAGTAATGAAAGGATGATGAGTCAATGATCGCGAGTGTGAGACCCCGGGGCCCGGCGCGCGCCGCGCCGCCGCCGGCCCGCTATAATCGACTGATACTCGTAACGGAGGAGAAAATCATCTTTAGATGCGATACAAATCTCTGCATTCATAAAGAACGGAATCGTGTGAGGAAACCTTATGACAATGGGGAAATGCCAATGGACATAATAGTTCGCCTTTTACTTTCGTGATCTAGACGAGGACTTCCAAGACTTACAAGACCGCGGGCCGCCCAGCTCGTCATTCATTCGGTGACACTTCACTATACATACGTTCTTGAAGCTTCTTATCGCGCTATGTTCCTCTTGCTATGTCCGTTACTCAAACGTGATCCTTATAATTGATTCCCTCCATTTGATTATAATATGTTGGGCACTATAAGATACATGGTGTTTTATATTCACATTATGTCCGGGTTGACTCACGGGTGTTGCAAGCGTAGTCTTTTTTAAACTTACACGATTTGAACACATAGTTTAAATGTACTCACACGCACTTGAGACCCGCCCGGGAGAACTGAGAGTTCACCCGCGACCACGAGAGGTGCAATCCCCTCGAAACGTCGGGAAATAAAAAGTAAGTTATTACTTGCTTTATTAACTTTCTAACGCGAAAAAACCCGTGTGAGTACGTTTAAACTATGTTGCAAGCGTAGTTCAATAAATCGCGACATCCATTGAAAGTATTTTTTAAATAAACAAAACAAAGCTGTGAAATTACTCCCGGCTGATATTTTTTAGAAGGTAATAAATAAATAAATAAATAAATAAATAAATATGCCCGGACAAATTCACTCACGGTTAATTAGACCCAAACTAAGCTCTAAGCTTGTAATATGGAATCTAACTAACTGATACTACTACATATACATACACAAATACTTTATAAGAATATATAATTGACACCCAGACGTCGTCGCCAACAACAATGTCTTCACATATTGTTGACTCCGGGCGGGAATCGAACCCGCAACCCCCGACACAGTAAGCGCTCTCACTGCCACTGTGCCAACGGGCTTGTCAAAATAAGTAAATCCAAATGTCACTAGTTCAGGAGGTTCGACATCATGGACTGTCATGCGCTCTCCGTTGTGACGGTCGCTACGACTGTTCTGAGTTCTCATTACGTGTGATGATTAATCGGTCCGCGAGCCCCTCTCGACGACACGCGCCGCGCCGCGCGCCGCCGCAGCCGCCGCGTCACGCATCATCTGCCAACTGATCGGCCGGTTCACGATTCACGACAACAACAGAACACAACTTTGGAACAAAAACAATTAGCAACAACAAGTTGGAGCCTCAGCGGACGCCACCTGCCTCTGCTGGATATTATAATTACCAAAAAATATTAAATGAGGTAGGTATAACCGCGAGCGGGCGCGGAGGGACTATTTATTACTGTTTCTTAGTTTTGTGGTTTCATTAATTTATGATTTGCACTTGGAGTGATGGTGTCGTCAGTGGCACGGGCGGTGCGGGCGGCGGGTCCCGCGCGGGCCTTTATTCACGGTGCGCCGCGCCATTGTCTCACGCTACCGCGGATATGTCAGCGTCACACTCACAAGACACACCACTATGTTTTTTGCGGAAGCGTCTCATTCCCGATGCAGCCGAACGCCCGCTCCAACGTCGTGATTCGCGACACATGAGCGCACTCCACTCCATACGTCATCATGATAAATCTGTCTTTCTTTATGTTCATGTTTAAAAGAAGTCCATTAGCGGGCGCGAGTGAACCGAACGTGGAACCATTAGATGTTGTGCTGTTGACGTTTACTGAAATCATCAGTTATCGACCCTCGGCGGAGCAGTTCAAGGAGGCGCGCACGTCATTTCATAACAATTAGTGGAAACACAACAGAGAGCATGTGTCGCCGCGCCTCGCCTCACGGCGGTCTGGTTGCTTCAGTAATGATCCCGCTCCCGGCCATCTACCTACAAGTATTCCGATACTCGAACGTTTGACTCGCACGTACCTCATTGTGTTCGGTGATCCATCCGGAATGTTTTTGTATTTAATAAGGCTCGAAAGTAAATGAACCGAAAATAATGTGACGGTTGTGCTGTGTTCGGAAGTGGAGATTTATTGTGTGTTGTCGTATCAGAGGGGAGGGGGCGCGGGGAGGTCGGGGGGGGGGGGGTGGATCCGACGGCAAACAGGAAAAGTGTTAACTTTCGATTGTACCCAAAGACATAGAAACTGGTTGTAGCGACGAGCCGCGACCACTCACTACTGACACCACTCGCGGTCCCAGGACATGGCACACACCTAAGGGTGTCGTATGTGAAACTTTTGTTATATTTTCTTTGCAAATTATAGACTGAATACAGTTACCACATAGTATAATCGACTTATACAAAATACTAAATACTTTCTTCTCTACTGAAAATTAACCCATTTTCTAAGCTTTAAGCCCCATTTTGGAAAAAATATGAACCGCTGCTGCCATTTGGGATCCTTTAGACGACCGCAGCAAGCCCAAACTATAAGATGAAGTCGTGCTCTGTCGGCTCAATAGAAACGATTCGCAATAAATATGTATTGACGCCGGCGACGGGAATAAATTAGGGCTGATAATTGATAAGTACTCGGATTGGACACCATAAGGTGCGGCAGGTCCGCCAGCGCCGACAACATTATAACAAGTTGTTGAAATTATCTAAATACATCTTGATTCGGATAACGTAATTTAAAATATAATAACAATATGTGAGTATATTATTAGGCGGTCCGGTCGACCGGCCGCGGCAATGACGCGAGCGGGGTCGCACGCCGAAGCGGGCGCGGCGGCGCGGCGGCGACCGGTTCCGTCTCACCTCGCATCTCATTAATATTCGGTTGTCTGCCCGCACTTTACTCAATTCGAAGTAATATGTTACAAAAAATACCATTTATTTCCTTATACGTCAAGTAATAGGTATATTAGCACTGGTTAGTTTGTTTGTAATCAGTATAGAGGTCGTACAGTCCCTGTCGTCAGGGTAGAGGACACGAAAGCGTCGCCTCTGGCGTGCGAGTGCGAGGGAGCAGGAGCGAGGGGCGGGAGCGGGCGCGGAAGCGGGCGCGGAAGCGGGCCCGGAAGCGGGAGCGGATCATAACATTACACATCCAATCCAGCATGTCTAGGATATAAAGCCTGGCCATAAACCAAGCTTTATCAGCCTTCCTCCACCAGTACGAGTGCACTAGTAACGATGGGCTAATAGTTGTTTACTAGAGATGTACCTACCAACTACTAGTCGACTAAAGCCGACTATCTGGCCGTTTTTGTATTCGACGACTAACCGGCAAAGGGCGCCGACTATCGTTACCGGATGAATTGCATTCAATAAATATATTGAATTAACTATTCAATGCGATATCACTACAGTGACGATTTTATTACGATACCATTATTGCTTTGAAATGTTCCAGCTCGCTCGGATGTCACTAACGTGTTGGCGAGCACTATCGGTCCGCCAGAACAACTAGCGGTGGATGCGACGTTGTTGAGTTCCATCAGCTCGCTTATGTCATAGTCAAAACCTCGAGCGAGAAATTGTACCGAGTAACTAGGCGTCTGAATGAAACTTGAAATGAAGACCCGGGACCTCAGTCTGGGCAGGCGAGTGACATACCACTCGACCAAATTAATAACTGGTATTATTATATGAATTAAGCAATGTCTTGTTAGGCTCAGCTCCCCGCCGCGCCAGTACGCGAGTGGCGAGTCCCAGCACAAGTTGAGTGCGCTCGCTGCCTCGCTCGTGTCTGGTGTAGTAGCGTGCGGTGGTAAGGGGCAGTCGCCCCCGCGCGCCCCACCCGCCCCCATGATGGGTCCACATATCAAATAGAACACAAGTGACGGGGGCCAGCGCCGAGCCCGCGGTCCCACTCACATGTACTGTCTTGAGGAGACGGCCGATTCCCTTGATTGATATCAATTGATATCGTTTAGCGCCGCGACGGAAGCCTCGCCCCTCCCCCGGGCCCGGGCTCCGCGCGGACTCTGACGACACTAAATCACACGGAAAGTGAAATTACTCATAATTCCCGCTTCCAAAGGACAACCACTTTGCGTTTTAGCGTTAGAATACAATTGAAAGAAATTGCTTGTTTATGTGATATCAATTTCCTCTGCGGCATCTCGGCGGTGTTCGGGAGACACGATGAGAGAACTGGGTCTTCATTTTCGTGATTCCGAGGTGAGATAAATAATAAAAATTGTACAAGAAGTAACAACAGAAGGACCGCGAGTCACTTCTGAAGTGCAAAGTAGTCAGGAGCGATCCTTAGTGTAACTCTGGCTCCGATCAACTTCCACAATACATCACGATAAACAATTTGAGGACCTCCACAAATTAGTTGCCGCACCCACCCTCCCTCTCCCCCTCTCCCGCCCCTTGTTCCCCTTTGATCTGTCTCTAACTCGCACGCTTCGGAATTTAGGGGACGTTATTACTCTATTATAATGATTAGCGATACCTCGGTGTTGTCCGAGTCGGCGCCTGCAGCCGCACCCAGCGCCCGGCGGCCAGCAGCGGCCCGTCGGCGTCGGCGGCCTGGCGGCGCGGGTGGCCGCGAGACTGGGCACTCCATTTGATTTCTGAACATCATTCAAAATTAAATTTTAACGCTCCCATAAAAACGTTTCTTTTATTGCTTACATATTTTCAAAGATAATCGTAAAAGCAACGTTCGGCCAGCCGAGTGTAATATTATATTGACCGTTTCTGTGAAATGACAAATATGTTGTCAGTTAAATGTCTCGTGGCGATGGAATGACTCAACACGGCGAGTGATCAGATCACCCGAGTGAGGTCGCCGGCGGCGCTCGCGGCCAGCGGCGGCCACTGTGTACGCGAGGCTTATTTTATAATCATGTCAGTGATCGTTTTAATTTTAGACATGTAGAGTTGTAATTAAAAGTTATTTGTGGAGATTATTATATCGGACGCCCTTGATATCATTCGGTACTGGATTAGGTAGCGCTGAACAGGTTTGACCGCGCGGCGAGCGCTCTGATGATTTATACTTGCGATTATGTGAAGTCACGATCGCGGAAACTGATGATAATTTCGAGTGGAGACGATCCACTCGCGATTTGCGCCCCGTGTGCTACGGCCTGGCCCCGGGTTTGGCGGCGCGAACGGCGAAGCGGCGCGCGAGGCGACCATTTGCGCAGGACCGTTTGCAGGCCACGGGCAGTCGCGTTCGCCGCCGCGACCAGTAAGGAAGTGACAGCGAAATGTCGTCATCAACAACAACTTAACTCATTTGATTACTGCACTATTCGCCGCGACTGCCGCTCGACTCCGTGGTTGTTACTCGCCCGCCGCGCCGCAAGTCGCCCGCGCGATTCGCTCGGTACAATTCGCCGGTCGCTTCGCCGGCCGCCGTTGCGTGTGGCTTGTTAAGTACATTGCTATGCGTTTATTTCAGTCGCAAGACGCTTCGCCGTTCGCACCGCGCGAATAATCGCAACGGCCAATGTCCCTTGGCCAGGCTGTTAGTTCACTATGATATCATCAGTGACAAGTTGCTTTAAATTGTGTTTACAGTACATACAGCTCCCATAATGAATATTACTGAGTATGTATCGTGTATCGTCGTCATACAAGTGACGGCGGCGCCGCGCGGCGCCCGCGTGCTGCAGCCGCGGGTCGTGGGCCGCGGGACTTCACTTCCAAGTTATTTATTACTTATTTATTCTCCGTTCCTTATCGGCCGCTCAAATAAACATAAAGTCTGATGAGTTATTATCCGAACACATTTCACTAGCGCTTTAAGTGTATTAATTGGTGTAATATCGCGGTGTGCGTGCGCGCGGAGATATTAATGTGATCCAATACATCACCCGGAATCACTCCAGATGTAACATCGCTCGTCTAAACGAAATATGTATTCGTTTTTATTTTACAAATATTATCGCTCAACTCAAGGATACATAATGGATAACCATAATATGATGTACGTATCAGATGTACTCTGTATGGAATTTGAAGTTTTTGAAGACTCGGTCGGAACAGTTGGGATGGAGCGCCGCAAATAGCGCGGGCGCGGTGAGACGCGGCGCCGCGGACAACACCAATAAATACTGGCCGCCGTCGTCACTGCGCGCCGGTCATGCACGCTATAATACATATGTATTTTTACGGAGTCTGTCATACTGTGACTGTCAGCCGCCGCGAGTCACGACTCACGCGACGGCTCATTGTTCATTGTCCACCAAATATGTCAACTTTAAGTATCGGGAGCGCTCGCGAGTGACACCAAACTCTACTCATTATAATATCTAATCTTGCACATTGCACGGTGCATATTGCACAGTGCACATTGCACGTTGCACGGTGCACGTAATACATAATGAAATCGGATACACACAGCCAACATTATAGTATAGGTATAGAATATCGATGACACCGTCGACATGACGCACGACATGCAACGGAGAAGCGGCCGCGGCCCGAGGAGAGCCAGCCGGCGTGGCGAGCAGGCCCCGGGAGCGCCGCAGGCCTTCCAACTGACCACGGAACGGCTGCGATCCCATTTGAAGCGCTCTGCTTAGTAACATCTGAGGAGTGACGTGTCTATACGAGTTGCAACAGAAATTAGATTTCCATCGTGTTATGTGGAATATTGAAGTATTGTGAAGTATCAGGCGGTGCGGCGCGGGACGTAGCGTGCTCTCGGGGCTCCAGTGGAGCCCGGCGGCTGTAGTTATACAACTTTTGATTTATCTCTCTTTATTGGTAAATAATAAGTTGCGCGAGTCCCCACCGCCCCCGGCCCCGCCCGCCGCCTGCCCTGCACGCCGCGGTCGGGCATCGCCGCGCCGCCGCGCCGTGGCGCTGCGCGCTGTGTGCACAGCGCCGGCTACAGCCACACGACAAATTAACGATTAACTGTGTCAATATTTACTGTCACCTCTCAGTGTTTACAGACAGCATTAAATAATATATCAATGAACGGAGCAAAAACATGCAATAGTTCGTTTATTTATAAGTATTATACCTACGCATTATACTGTTTGGCGCACACCCGTTGACACGCTGCCATCTTGTCGCGCCGCTCGGTGCTCCGCTAATGAAGAAATCTCAATTATGACTACTTTGGTAAAGATTCAATAGGTCTAACCAAAATTAATCAAAATAAATTATTAAAAGGTCGGTCAGAGATTGCTCCCAAAAATTAATGTTGAAATTAGGTTATTATTATTAGTGAGGCTGCGGTCGCGGGCCGCCCGAGCGCCTCGCGGCGGCCGGCGCGCCGCGCGCGGCCCCGCGGCCCGCGAGTAGCGGCCGCCGCCCACGCCTCTACTATATCGATACTAACTATCATACTCGCTGTTGTTGATATTGTTCATCTGAGATACAACACACATACACACACACACGCACGCGGGCTGGCGCGCGGACGTTTTACATATCTGTCTATTAATAGGACACTCTCGCCCTCCACTCGGACGTATTACAGTAACAACACAACGAAAATAAACGGACGATACATTTTTAAGCGGTGAGATACTAGAGATGTAGAAGTCGGGAGCGAGTCGCGAGTCGGCGGGCCGGGGCGCCGGGCGCGGCCACAGTCGGGCCGCACGGCGGAGCCCAAACTCGCCCAAGTCCCTCGGCAATGCAACACGACAATAGTATTTTACTATCAATTGAAACGTACGTTAATTTCCTTCATCGTTAGTGACCTTCATCAGGAGGTCGGTGAAGCGCTCGCGACAGCGTCTCTCCCCGCACTGGGGACACTCGACAGTAACTCCGTCGTACGTAAGGTCCCGTTTAAACAAATAATAAATAATGAAAAAGGGAACCTTTTTTTATTGCAAATCATGCATAGTTTTATCATGTTTGCATTATGATTTTGAAAATACACATGCTACGCCCGGTTTTTCTTGTTTTAATAATGTTTGAGTAAAATATTGGCGCAATACATTAGTGTGTGGTGAGCGAGCCGCCGCGGCGCCGCGGCGCCGACACGTCTGTAGGACGGCGCGGTGCTGCAGCCTGCAACCCATCACGCCGAATTTGACATTAACACTTGGGGCCCGCTGAGGCTCGCGTTGTATCTGGAGTACCTACTTTACGATTATCAAAAGAAAATAAAAATGTTTCTTGTCCTAAAACTTTCATTATACACAATTAAATGTCTCGTTTCCGACCGTGACATCCATTTTCTTGCCCAATTTCGACTAAATAGATCTCAGCTACAAGAATGATAGCATTGCGCGGAGTCTAGGCAGAATCTGGGCAAAACGTGCTCCAACGAGGATGAGCGAGCCCGGCCAGTTGGTGCCATGTTTGAGGGTTTCCTATCACAAGTTATCTCGTTCTTAGTAACCAACACCACTGTTTGTGTGCGCGCAGGTTGTTGTGTAATGAGGTTGTGCTATTGCATGTTCTGGTGTCCGTCTCCCGTTGAAGTCTTTTGTAGCGGTCCCGGGCGAGGCGCGGCACGCGACCCGCGCCCCGCGCCCCGCCCGCCCCCGCCCCCGCGGCACATCACTCACGGCCGCGCTCCGCGCGTCGCTCTTGTAAACACCGTTCGACAATTTCGACATGAAACTTCACTTATTGTTCGGCGGTGAGACTCTGCGCCCGCCGCGCGCCGGGACTGCCAATCAATTATTCACTTCAGAACACGCGTCATCTATACTACTTTTAAACTGCTACAACTTTGAATTACATGCAAAACTTGTAAATATTTTTTTGGGTACTTATTAGTGTCCGTATACGGGCATGTACAATGTACAGTCCAATAATTATAAAATGAACGGATGCCAAAATACACTTTGCTCATGATTTTAGATCATACTAACACTGATACGGGGCCTCAGACGGTGTACTATTGGGCTTGTTTTGTTTCTACACGGAGTGTCGAGTGCGGGCCGCGCGGCGCCGGAGTGTGGTTTGAGGACGCGGCTTACCACATTTGATTTTAAAAATACATATCTATGGCGTGCTTAAACACATGTTATTTTGTGAACAAAATTTCTCATTCATGGAGGTGTAATAAAAAGTATCGGCGTGCGAGTGTCCCGCCGCCGCCGCCTTCAGCTCACCACAGCCCTCCTGTGGGGAGCTGAAGGCGGGGCTGTGGAGGCGGCGGCGGCGGGTCCCGCGGCGCGAACAACTCACCGAGTGCAAGCAAAGCAACACGCTCGCGCCGGCACGCCGGTCACACAGTCACCGAAATAAAAATAAAAACTTGACGAGGTGTCAAGGGACACCCGGTTGGAACGAAGTTCCTTTCGATTAATTGTAATAAAGTGTTGTAATAAGTTGTAATAAAGTGAAGGAATTGTAATAATTATTTATTTATAAGTTATAATAATTTTTTTTTATTATTAACATATACATATAATGTAATAATGGAGAGATTATAACGAGTGTGACTTGGTTAGCACAATAGTAAAGAGAGGTTATAATGCGTTTTGCTAAAAATACAAAAGCATTTATTATTGTCTGTATAAAATCTCTACTTACCTAACTCCATCAGCAATATCCGGAACTTGTGCAAATAATAATTAAACACTGTCAGGTTTTGTTATTGTTATTATTTTTTATCATTTATTATTATTATTTATTCACAACCCACTGTTTAATGCGAAATAGAAAGACGAAACGAAAATATCTAGCTTGCTTTAAATAAGAGAGAGAGAGAGAGAGAGACAGACAGAGAAACATGCGTGAGGAGCGTGCACATGTTTCTCTGTCTGTCTCTCACGAGCATGTTTCTCTGTCCGTCTCTCTCTGGCGTGCGCAAGTTCGTTCCAAAACATATTTTTAACTTATTGCCAATCTTGGTGCACATTAGGCATGGAACATTTCACGCATCACTGGTTATTTCACTCGTGATAAACGAAATCACGTGCCACGCCAGTTATATGCATCGATACCGTCTGTTACATTATAACGCGTGCCGCAAGTGTGATTTCAGACAAGACGCGAAGCTACATTACAATTCACAGAATTCCATCGTGCGAAAGAGACAAAACAATAACACTTGGGCGACACCGCGTCACCAGGTGAAATTGCATCTTATTTTAAGCGTAATTAGGCTTTAGTTCATCTATAGGTTTTTGTTTACGTTCTCGAAGTAATGCTGAGTTACGAACACTTCAAATAATAATGAGTCTTATTTTAAAGAAGGTAAGATTTATTAGGAACTAGAACAGTTTATAATGTTGAAATCACGAGTATCACGACGTGAAATGAGAAGTTATTTCACTTGATCACTTCATTTGTCGCGGTGCGGCGTGTCTCGCACAGTTTCTATGTTATTTTCGTGGTAATTGTAAACAACATAGCCAGTGATTTGTAATAGTAACTTTGTTTCTTGTATCATATAAGTATCTCGTGTAAATGATAGTTTTGTAAATACCTGAGTGCACAAAAGATATTTTATAGTGTGAATTAACAGTGTAGTAGACTTTAATTACGTTACGAACCTTTTTAATAGGTAATCAAATCAATCATAATGTCATCAATATAGAATCATTATGAAAAAATCCCTGATAAACAGTGAAGTGCGAGATGTATCTTGTGTAAAAAGGAATATTCCTATAAAACGACTACAAGTAATTTAAATTAAAAAATTTAGTGGGACAAAAATTCACTATCGCAGCGACATGTAACAGACGGAAAAAATACACCTGCTGTGACAATAATCGTCACTAATAAAAAATAACGGTCGGTGATTTATAACACGTGATTTAGCAGTGATAAAAACTTCACCACGTGATAGTGAAATAAAAATAGCAATAACTTCCATGCCTAGTGCACATTAACTTTAGTGTAGGGCCACATCTGCGGAACGTACAGCGCCAAACCTTCCGCTAAATACGCTCGTAGTGTATTTCAAGTTATCTATGACACATCAGTACGCGGCGTAATTTCGACTGATGTGTCATAGAGCGGAAGGTTCGGCGCCGTACGTTCCGCAGATGTGGCCCTACACTTACATCAAATACGAGTATAACGGAATACGTGAAACAAAACGAAAGTAACTAAATGTCAACACTGCGGTGTCTGTCTGTTCGAATGACTGATATAGCGGTGATGGTCGTGTCGTCACAGCTCGTCACTAATTGTTGTCATTAGAATGGATGCGGTGACGTCAATTATTTTTTAATTAGTGTGGCGCCGTCGGCTTTCCATCAATGTCCAGACGCGAGGCGCGCGGCCCCTGCCCCCGCTCCGCACCCCCTTTTCCCTGTGCAATGTATCATGGAACTGTTTTACACGTTAAGGGACCTCATCATGCACAAGACTATCCTTAGTGTCCACGGTGCAGTTCGTAATAAAGAGATAGTCAGAGGGACTTGCTGTGATTTGCTACGCCTACGCCGTAGCACACGGGAGGCGTAGCACACGGAGACGTGTACGGCGTAGCGAGCAGCAAAATGAAGACATGATTATAATGAAGACATTATTATTATTATTATGTATGCAATCCGGAGTGATGATTGCCGGCTGGATATGGAGGACTGATCTGTTTTGAGGGAAATGTAAAATCGTTCAAAGAATTGTTTGTGTCCATGAAGACAACTGCACAGCGGGCTGAACTGGACGTATACCCGCCGTACGGCGAGGTGCGCCGCCACAGCGCCGCCCGCATACCGTCACGTGGCGCGTGAGGCGCGCGGCCGAGCGGCGCGTCCATCGCCGCACGCCAGCCCCGACGCGCTGAACGCCACTAGTCCCCCCGGCCCCCGCTCCCGCCTTCCGCTTCAATACTCGTTAATTGACCGGGTTATTTACTGAACACTCTCCTTTGACACATGGGGTCTGCGGCCGGCGGCTACAGACCGCCGTCTTTCATATATCATTTTAAATTGCTTTAATGTCATAACGTATATTGCGGAGGTGCAGTGTATCGTTATATATATTCACAAATTGTCAAAGTATGATATGCTTCACATGGTAATGGACGCGCGAGGTCCTGCTCGCCGACTATTGATATACTGTAACGGTAGGATTAACATGCCGCTCCGGGGCGGGGGCGGGCGGGGCGGGGGCTGCGGGAGCGGAATAACAATAGTGCCATTTAACGGATTGCTCCTTAGACAACTCTCTTTCTTCGAAAGGAAAATAGCTGGGATTTAAGGATAACGCCGGCTTAACCGAATACGTATCGCAGAGAGAGTAAGATACACGCGACCGGAGTCCGGACGCGCTCCCACTAGCCCACTACCGTCTGCGCCTGGCGCTCGGCGAACGTTACGTGACGTCATGACGTGTATTCATTACTCTGTACTCACATAAGTACTGTACTGTACACCAATATATGGTGGTAATGTGTTATTGTCGCTGTCGGCGGCTCAGAGCTCCGAGTGCACTTCATGTGTCGCATGTTGAGGTCTGTGAGGCGATGCTCATTAGCTAAGTAATGCACAACAACGGCACCGGGGCAGGGGGCTGTGAGGGGCGGGGGCGGGAGCGAGAGGTGCCATGGGACGAGCGGAGAGCGGCGGAGACACAGCGGAGAGCCGCGGGCGGCGGCGGCAGCGGCGGCGGCGGGTGCGGGCCTCCAGCGTTATGTTATTATTTGTATTTAGAATATGGATCGGGAACATTAATCACGCCGCAAGTGATGGCTCCAGCGGCCTTCGGAGATGGACGTTAAAACTGTTCCCTCATTAAACCCCGTAAGTACCCCGCCGCCGCCGCCCCCGCTGCCACCCCTCCCGTGATCACCAGTGCCACTTGCCAAAACAAACACGCTCGGTATTTTATTTTAATACTAGCTGTGCCCCGCGGTTCCACCCGCTGTTCCCCTCATTCCCGTGGGACGTTTTCAGGCATTTTTTTTTCTGTTTTCAGTATGGGAACCAACAAAATTTATTGTTTTTTTTTTCTATATTTGAGTGAAAATCTTAATGCGGTTCACAGAATACATCTACTAACTAAGTTTCAACAGTATAGGTCTTATAGTTTCGGAAAAAAGTGGCCGTGACATACGGACGGACAGACAGACAGACAGACATTACGTATCTATAAGGGTTCCGTGTTTTGCCATTTGGCTACGGAACCCTAAAAATATATGATGTACATTATCATGCAAACTTCCACCGAAAATTGGTATTGAACGAGATCTAGTAAGTAGTTTTTAATACGTCATAAATCGTAAACAGCAATTTACCTTTCATTCAATCAAATCAGTTCTTCCCACTACAAGAACTACAAAAAGAATTTTATATTATGTTATTTGCTGCGACGGAACCCTTCATGGTCGAGTCCGATTCGCACTTGCTGCTTTTTTATTATAGATAAATTATTTCAACGTCGATGAGTGAACACTCGCATTTAAACATTATGAACCTCGGATATAATATACGAATCATTCCCGGCTTCGGGCGGCCGCGGCGCGACCCCCAAGGTGCGTGCCTCTGTACAGTGTACACTACTGATGTGGCTGTAGGTAGTCGTCCGGACCAATGAAGGGATCGTGAGGTATTACACGATGTTACTATTGGCTTGAAGTTTGGATTCAAACGCTAACCTTTGATGATTACCTACTCCGAACACACGTTTGGGTACGCTAGTTACGCAGCCAACACTGAACACTGAGCTGTTTGAATATTTTGAAGAAATGAACCCGTGTTCACTCGGAATGAGACGCGAGTCCGACGGAAATTGCACAATGATGTTACATATTATGATTATTTGTCGTATCAGTTTTCTCGAATAACACTCCAAATCGTTTTACGAAGACCAACAAAGACAATAAAAACTTTTCTTTCAAACACTTTAAACATTACTAAAAAATGATTCATATAGATTTTCGTATTGACTGATGGCGTGGCAGAGTCTTGCTACGAGATGCTACGGACAGTGTGTGCATGACGGCATCACCGCTGCTACGCCGTAGCGAGTGGCTACACATCGGTCTCGCTTTCCCTGGCTATAACCGTTTGATTCCTTTTTCCGCGCGTATTACTGATAATAAGTAACCCTATTCAATATTCGTTTTAGTCAAATACTAATACTTAGTGATGAAATGTTCTGTCTCTCAATGAAATATTTGGTTTTCTTTTATTTAAACATGAACGTGTTGAATTTTATTTGTTGCTGTATGTATGATGCATTTTTATCAATCGTAGAAAAAGATTTGCATGTGAGTCCAGTTCAGTTTCAGAGCTACTTTTGTTTCATAAAGTTTTCCTTTGTGATGAGCACAAAGAGACTAGTTTCACCAAAGAGAAGCGGCGGAGGGGGGCGGGGTCTCGTTCTGTTTTATAATGATCATACTGTGAATAGTAGTCAAGCTGTGTTCCACGCACCCATACCTCGTGCGTCGTGTTGTTGATCCGCCCGGTCTGGTTGTTGCAGGAGCAGATGGTAGCGGCGCGCCCTCCCCCCGCAGCCCGTGAGTACTGCTCCCCCTCGCGGCCCTCACCTCACACACGTCAAACCACCCGACACCACCAACACTCGAGCCGCCGCGCCGCCGCGCCGCGGGCACTCTCCTCCGCGACGATACCGATGCACTGGCTCCGGGAGGCTCCCTCGTGACCCTCACTCAATAACATAATTAAGACTTCCGCACGGCAATCCCTTTAGTGTAAATAAATGAAGACTCATTGACTCGAAGAAGAAGACTTTACGAAGTATGTTAGGGACATAATAATATAATACGCGTTTAATAAATACTATTCAAAACCTTTATTTATATCGGAATAACGTATCAACTGCGGTTCGAACTGTTTAATGTCAATGATTATAAGGTGCCAAAGATAATCTGTTTGGGGATGATGTGAAAGAGGGCGAGGATGAGGGTGAGCCGGGCGGGCTGCGGGCGCGGGGGCGCGGCGTCGGCGTCGGCGTCGGTCACCACCACCATCTGCTCGGCGAGTTGGTTGTCCATGATGGTGTCGTTGATGAGCGTCGCGTAAGGGGCCAGCACCGTGAACACGCTGACCGCGCGCGGCTGCGTGCCCATCACCAGCGCCTCGCCGCACTGGAGCGGGCCCATCGAGGTGACGGCCACCTGCACGCCGCGGAACAACACGGGCCCGCCCGAGTCCCCGGCGCACACGCCTGCGCCCCCGCTCGGGCCCCCGCCCCCGCGCCCGCTTGCGTCCGCGGCTATGCCGCACCCACACACGCACATCAGCCAGTCGTCGCGCACGCACCCCAATGTCTTGACGGTCGCTCCGAACAGCTGCACGCCCTGCGGGCCGGTCTCGGTGCGCCCGAACCCGTACACTTCTAGCTTCTGGCCTACGAGGTCGGCCGGCTCGTAGCGGCTCACCGAGGCTAGCACGGAGCCCGGCTTGCTAGGCGTCACCATAGGTTTGTCGGTGCTCACGAGCCCCACGTCGTGGTGCAGCCCGGTCACGTCGTCGCCGTCCTCCGAGTTGCGGCGCACCACAAGGTACTCGGGGTGACGGAAGCGGCCCGTCACCTCGGCGCGGTTGCCGCCGCTCGCGGTTGTCTGGCGCGTGTTGTAGCGCACGACGGTCACGTCAGGCTGCACGCAGTGGCCGGCGGTGAGCACCCAGTGCTCCGTCACCACGGTGCCCGAGCAGCGCGTGTGCCCCACGGGGCCCTCCAGCGAGCACGCCGCCGGCCAATCCTCCAGCTTGGCGGCGTGCCCACCGAACACGCGCCGCCCGCCCCACATGCCCGCACGCGGCTTCATGTCACGGTAAAACCCGTACCGCACCCGCGCCTTCTCCGCGCTACTCACACACACACACAACAACACTATTATTATTGTTCTGGACATTTCATAATATTTAATTTTGCAAAAAATAATTTCTTATTCTTAGATAATTATACAATTCAATTTGTAGTTTCATGATTCTTAGATTATAATTTTTTTCATAAATGACTGGACTTTACTCGATCATCATTTAAATAATTATATTCCATCAATGTCAAATACACAGATATACAGAGTGAATCAAAACAATGCCACCTGGAGCGGAAGTATTCTGAACACTGAAGCTAGCAAATTGTACTCAAAGGAGACGTTATTTTAGAAGAAAAAACGAAGAATCCTGGCCCCGTAGCCTGGCCCAGATGCTCCACAGTAACATAAGCGGTGTCATTTGAAAGCTCTCAAGGAGTTGTACAAAATACTCCTTGCCTGTTATATCGAAATCAACAGGTACTTGACCAGGGTCGATAATTTTTAAAACTAAAAAAAGGAAAACTAAATTACGGGCGATCTGAGGTCGGGAAGGGGAAGGGGTGAGTTTTCAGGGGTAAAAATGGTTTATCTCGATTTCCGTAAAAACCACAAGTCCTACGGAAACAAGTCAAATGGCAAAGTTGTAGGTAATAAAATGATCTACAACTCTTGTATTGACAATTTGTTCACATAACCTCAAAATATATGTGAAAAATTTAAAAATCACGTTTTTGGTTTTATACGTTTATCTTCCTCAAAAACATTTTTTTTTCTACGAAATTTGGTGAAAACTTTCCTTATTATGTCCCAAATACACAATAATAAAAAAACATAACATTAAACTCATTAAATACAGAACAATACAAATAAACTAGGTATGAGCCGACATGTGTGTGTGTGTGCGTGGTTTGTGTGTGTGTTTGACGTGATATTATTATGATAATTTAATTATTTTATTTTGCTTACGGGTTAAATATGAAGTAGTCTACCAAATTTAGCATTTTTCACGATATGAATATTGTAACACTAATCTAGACGGGACTTAATCGCGAATAAAACATTGAATGCATACCTCAACGTGTCGGCACAGGTGTCGGCCATGTGATCATGTCGCGACGGGCTGCTCACGAGGGTACCGGATTGCGAGTGTTGTTTACATTTTTTTGATTGAAGGGGCGCAATCTACCCACATCAACCAAAATGTTACTAGGTCCTTACTCCACTGCACTATTTCCTATTTCAGGTCCACGGCACACTACACTGACAACGTCCGAAGGTTCCTACACTTAACCTCGCGATGTGTACACTTGTTAATCACTGGATTCCATGCAGGCTAAGCTTGAAACCGCTTTCCCGGTTGAAATTTCTGTTTCCTAGTTTCAACCGCTTCACGTACTTCCGCCTGTGGAGTTCGATCCAGTGGTTAGTGTCAGACTCCAGCAAGTGTTCTGCCACCGCGGATTTTTCCACCTGGCGATTCTTGACAGCTGCGATATGTTCCTTGACCCGCTCGGCAATAGTTCTCTTGGTCTGTCCAATAAGAGCTACCACAACTGCCATCTATCTTATAAACGCCCGGTGTCTGGTAGTTTAATTTAATATGTCAATAAATACGAGTATATTGCATATGGCTTAGAATACAGAAAGTACTAGAAGTAGCATTCAAATGTATTTACAAGCTACACGCTGTGTCCAAAAACAGAACAAAGTCCCTCGCGTAGTGTTGTTAGCTCTCGCATTATTTGCCCATTTTTGGGGTAAATTTTGGGAGTTTCGGAGGTAATATGATAATAGAATAAAAATTGTCCTTTTGTATATAACTTTGTACCTACCTGATTATCTCAAGAAATAGATAGGTATATTAAATAAAACACGGTGTTAAGGTGGATGTTTGCACACTTTTAACGGGTGATGGAAAAATTATATATTTTTATTTTATTTTAAAGTATTCGGAAAACTTACAGCTAGGTACAAGAGTTACATAAAAAAAGAATTATAACTTAGGGCCAATTACAATTTTTCACTATCTAAGATGGCTAATATAGAAACATAATTTTATACCCGCTCCCCCTCTCCCCTTCTCCCTCACACGCACACCAAAAATTTGTTTAGAAATCCTATAGACTAACATACTTACTATTTAATAGGATTGTTAGGTTAGGTACATACGAGCCGCACTTACGCTTTATACTTTCTTTTTTCAAGTTGGTTAATTTTTATTATATTACTTATTAATATTCTACAACGAATTAAAACCCTCAAAAGGTAATAAAAAGAAGGGTAAATCAAAACTCTTATATTGGCAACACTAACATAGATTGACGCATCACTCTCTATGACAATTGAAATCTGAGAAAATAATTAAATATTTAAATAAGACGATACCTAAATGCGATACTTACACGTGAAATGTGACCCCATCCTGTTTCTTTTTCAGACCCACTGCATTTTTACAGGTAGGAATGACACAAGACGGCATAGTTTCGTGAAATTGGTAAAACACGTTAGCGCGTTCCGACGGTCACAAAGTGACTGATCGGTTGCGCATCAAACTACTCTATTTAAGGCTAGTTTGAGTAGCTACAGTATTATGCGCGCTCACGGGTTCTGGTTATTCTGTATTCTGAGGCATATGGGTTGTCTAACAAGTCTCAGTCCAGGATGACTAATTAACAATTTAAAAAAAAATTAACATTTCGCCGGTTTGATTATTAGATAAATTCTATGCCAATCGAAAGCATGAAGCCCATAGAATATGCATACGTTAGGTTGCCTATTCTTTTCCGGTCACAACTCAAGGGTAGCCAGGTATAAACAGGTAAATCGATACTTGCATTTTGCACCGGTCTGATTATAGAATTAAAATTAAATGAAAATATAGACTCGTACATACTGTGTATCATTTTGGAGTAGTTTTTTAACATAGAGGAATAGGTAGTTATTTTTGTAAATCAATTAATTATTTTATGTACCTATGTGACCGGAAAAGAATAGGCAAAGTACTGTTTGCATATTCTATGGGCTTCATACTTTAGATTGGTATAGAATTTGTCTAATAATCAAACCGGTGAAATGTTTAAAAAAGAATTAAATTATTAATTGATCATATCCTGGGGTGAAATTTGTTAGACAACCCATATGCAATATACTTATTGACATATGTATTAAATCACTACATAGTATAAAACAAAGTCGGTTTCCGTCTGTCTGTCTGTCTGTCCCTATGTATGCTTTGTCTTTAAAACTAAGCAACGAATTTTGATGCAGTTTATTTAAATAGGTAGAGTGATTCAAGAGGAAGGTTTATAAGTATAACAATTCCCGAAATTCGCACGGGAACTGTACAACGCGGGTAAAACCGCGGGGCGCTGCTAGTTAAATATAAAATACGTTTCATTAAACAAGCATTTCGGCGAAGGTCGTTGTGTAGCGGGATCCTTATTAGGGCAACTTGGTAATTTAAATTTCCATGAGAAGTTTGTTCAGAAGTGTATTCGGCCAGATTATAGGTGGCATTGTTTCGACTCACTCTGTACACACTCTTCTTCTTCAACGATCTTTGCTGATATGATTCATAAAACATGGCCGGAGATAACTTAAGCAGAGCCACGGAAGAAGGAGTTCAAAGAGCACCATTGTTGTCCTGTTTCCAAGTTCCGTAAGCACTGCGATCGTGATTGAAACCACAGTACCTAGTGCCTACTCGTCCGTCGCGAGGAAATCGATATTCCAATAGAGCCGTGTATTAACATTACCTTCCGTTGGTGATGCAAGCGTCGCGCGTGGGGTCGGCGGCCAAGCACCTGCTCCCAGCATTACGTGGTCGATTCTCACCAACAGCGTTCACTGATTCATCTGTTCATCTAATGTATAATGACGTAGTGGCCGACTGAAATGGAGTAGTTCCTGAGATTAGAGCTTTCAAAAAAACAAACAAACAAATAAATAAATAAACAAACAAGAAACCCTGCAGCTTTATAATATTAGTATAGATCATGGATTTAATATATTTAATATATAGAATTTGGTTTTTGGTCTGTGTTGTAAATGGTTTGTACAGGTCACATGGGTGACACTCTGGCGACAATGATTGAATGTATGTGTTGTATGTGTGCAGGGTACGAGGGCGGCGCGCGGCGGGCGTGGTGAGGATGGTGCGCGGGCGGCGCGGGCGGGCGGCGCGCGCTCCGCCATGAGCGGCGGCGGGAACGCTTCGGGCGCGGGCGAGGCGCTCGGGGCCGAGGGCTGCGACTCGGACGTGGGCGTGGACGCCGCCGACAAGCTGTTCCGGTTCGTGGTGCACGGCGTGCTGCTGAATGGCATCGGCGCCGGTGGGCTGCTGGGCAACGCGCTCTCCGTGGTGGTGCTGTCGCGGCCGCAGATGCGTTCCTCCGTCAACTGCCTGCTGGTGGGGCTGGCGGCTTGTGACACGCTGCTCATCCTCACCTCCATGCTGCTGTTCGGGCTGACGGCCGTGTTCCCGTACACGGGCCACCTCCGCTACTACTACTACCACGTGTGTCCGCACATCACGCCGTACGCGTACCCGCTGGCCAACGCGGCGCAGACCATGTCTGTGTACCTGACGCTGATCGTGACGGTGGAGCGCTGGGTGGCCGTGTGCCACCCCTTTCGCGCCAAGGCGCTGTGTACGTCGTCACGCGCGCGCTGGTACGTGCTCGGCACAGCCGCGTTCGCGCTCGCCTACAACGCGCCCAAATTCCTCGAGGCGGAGGTGACGCAGCGCGAGATGGACGGCGAGCCGATCTACTGCGTCGCGGCCAACGTCGAGTTTCGCACTGAGTCGTACGTGCTGGTGTACATCCACTCGCTGTACATGATAGTGATGTACATCGTGCCGTTCACCGCACTGGCGGCGCTGAACGCGTGCATCGTGCGCCAGGTGCGACGCGCGCAGGCGGAGCGCGCGCGGCTGTCGCGCGTGCAGCGCCGCGAGCTGGGGCTCGCCACCATGCTGCTGGTGGTGGTGCTCGTGTTCTTCCTGTGCAACCTGCTGCCGCTCGTCACCAACTCGTTCGAGGTGTTCCTCGGCGACGAGCTGGAGAACCTCGATCCGCTGGTTAAGACGAGCAACCTCCTAGTCACCATCAACAGCAGCGTCAACTTCGTCATCTACGTGATATTCGGGGAGAAGTTCAAGCGCGTGTTCCTGAAGATGTTCTGCGGCGGCGGGTGGTGGCGGCGCGGCGCGCGGGACTCACCCGAGCACACGCGCGACGACTCGTTCGCGTCGTGCGGCGAGCGCGTGTCGCTGCGCATGGCGCGTAACGGCACGCTGCGGCGCTCGGAGGCGCGCGGCTCGCGCGTGTCGGCGGCAGGCCGCGCGCGCGCCGCGCCGCCCGTCTACTACCCCGCGCCCGCCACCGACCTCACCAGCGCCGGCGGCGACGCGCCGCCCGCCGCCGCCGCGCTGCGCTACAACGGACACGCACGCCACCACTTCTGAGCCTCCGTGAGGGAGTACTCACACTTGAACACTTCCACATTAGTGCGATTACTTTGTGTGAACAACTGTGACAATCCAAGGGAATTGGTTATCGTGGTAATTAATTTGTTGTGTTGTGCGACCGTTGACACCGGACGTGCGAGCGTCGTCTCCTCCGAACCGACGTGTGAACAAATAATACCTACCAAGTGTTGAATGAGATATAACGTGCACTTCGACTGACCGAGTGATCAAGTGCCTGCATCGATCAGTCTTACTTTAAAATCGGATATATTTATAAACCGCAACGGTGGAGTCAAACACTGGGAACAGGCACCGAGATTACTTATTCGTAGCTTGGAAAGTGTTTATTTAAGTGTAACTTCCCCTGTTATGTACAGTTATGTATATTTTGTACATAATCAACCACTTAGAGTCGTAGTTAATATACTGCGAGTACGAATTTGATTCTGTACAGTAAGATAAGATCTTATAGGTATATGTATCGATAAGAGAGATTGTTAAGTGAGTGGGAGAGAAGCCGGCGCCGGCCGCGGCCGCGCGCCCTAATAAACAGTAGATACATCCGTTACGGGCGCGTTTCATTCAATGTCCCCACGAGGAAGCCCTCGCTCGGCGCCGACGCCACATATGAATAACAGCGAAACGGGCCAATCTATATCTTTACTAATATAATACAACTCATGTGAAGGTTATTGGCTGTTTTTCATCTCCAAATTCCCATGGGGACGGCCACAACGCGGGTGAGCCGCGCTCAACTCAATAATAGTGAGAAAAAAGGGTAACTAAATGTAAATATTTGTATTATGTCAACCGACCAAAATTATAATTATAAAATCTCTACAAAATATATTACAAGAATGAAATAATGTCCAATGTTTCTTATTCGTTTTATTTGACAATATTAGGATATGATTCCCACATGTTTTTATTAAAAATGAATTGGGGTACCTAATTACCGGTAAATAAATAACGTTGTTATGAAAAAAAATCAGCCGCGCGAGCCGCGAGACACGCCGCGTGTATAATATACGTGGGGGATACGTGTCGTACTTATACTGTATCATACAAAATAGTATTTTAATGAAATAATAGATTTAGCAGATTACAAAATGTAGGAGATTTTGGTTGGCCTGGTTCGGATTAGTACGCGCCGGCCCGGGGGTGCAGCCGCGGACATCTCATTGGAGCCGTCGTCAGAGGAGTTCTATCACTTTCATTCATTCGAGTAGGTGAGTGGCCTAGTCGGAGCCCTGTGTCGGAGTGACTAGACCGCTCACAGGCCTCCGGCATGGTCTAGGGATTGAAACAACCGGGGCCGATTGCTTAACGTGCCCTGTGAAGCACGATAGCGCTCAGATAGAAATGCCACTATCGGCCATCCATCCAAGTAGGGGCCGAGCTGCACGTTGCTTTACAATCGCAATTAACTAACTCGCTTCGTCAAACTACGCCAGGAACGCTACAGTCATACCGTGTAATGTTGACAAGCCTGTTGGCATAGTGGCAGTGATATATGTATATGTATGTAGTAGTATCAGTGAGTTAGATTCCATAATACAAGCTTAGAGCAACTTTGGGTCTAATTAACCGCATGTGAATTTGTCTGGGTATACATTAATGTTCTCAAACACGACTGGAATGCGATGGAATCTCAGGAGAACCGCCGCTCGGCGCCGCCGCGCCACTCGCGCAGCGCGTGCCGGCCGCCGCCTCGACTACGACCAGCGATCGGCTGGACCACACTAATAAATTCTCTCGCACAACAAGCAGAGAGTGAAACCTTACTGACAACTACATCTTATTGACGTGTTCGGTGACGGTCGAATCTGATTGGTGAACTTGAATAAAACTAGCGCAGGATTGAGCGGGTGGTTCAAAGATATATTAACTTTAGGGGGTGTGCGTGGTAATATTGGTTGAATTAAACCACAAAGATGAATTGCCAAAGTTTATTAGCCACACACAACACACACTATTTTAGTTTTTAGAAGGATAGCAAGACAGGATCAATGTAGCACATAATACATATCATGTAATTAATCAAAGTAGTAAGTGAACAGTTCACGCGTGGGCAAAACGCGAGTGCGCGTGAGAACGAGTTGTATGTGTCTCTCGTAGCATACGCTGTGATCGACTGCGCGCGCGCGATGCGCCTCCGCGTGGCTTCACATTCCACAATTAACTTAAATGCAAGATTTGCACAAATTCGGAACAACGCATATCGCGCGGGTTTGCTTGCCGAATTATTGTTTGTTTACATTTGGTTAGAAATTATTTATTTGTGTTATGAATGTTATGTTACTGGGATATGAATGTGTGATGTATGTAAGTGGTTTTTAATATATTATTGTGTGTAAATAAAATATAATTATAATGTATGTTTAAGTGGAGGTCACCTACATCATCCCCCTCCAGAGACCGACTAAGGGCGATAAAAGTCAGGGAACCGTACTGTACGACCTGAACGCGTAGTTGTTAGCGCGGTCTTTTCCTGCGGTGGATGAACAGGGACACGTTCTGGAGTTGCAGTGTAGGATCGAGGAACGGGTACACGAACGTCTAGTATATAGGCTGGCTTAAGGCGGTCTATAGTTACTGTGAGATCTTTGTTCCTAACGCGAATAATAAATGTTTTACTCCTTCTTTTGAGCACTTCGTATGGACCAGTGTAAGCAGGCTGGAATGAGCCACGCATCACTTCTTCCCTAAGGAATACGTGACTGCATGTAGCTAGATCTTGGAATACGAAAGCTCTGCGATTTGAGTGGTGTTGGGAGGGAACCGGACGAATATTTTCCGCAAAGGACTTCAACCGAGCCGCGAAATCGGTGATGTCGGTGGTGTAGTACGCAATATCGTGACCGAAGAATTCGCCAGGGAGACGAAGTGGTTCACCGTACACCAACTCAGCTGATGAAGTCTGGAGGTCTTCCTTAAAGGCACTCCTAATGCCTAGCAACACAAGTGGAAGTGATTCGGTCCACTTGGTGTCTGCATGACAGGTAATTGCAGCTTTTAGTTGCCTGTGAAAACGCTCCACCAATCCGTTGCATTGCGGATGATAACTCGTTGTCCTACGGTGATCGTAACCGATGGACTGAGAAAGCTGTTGAAACAGTGCCGATTGGAATTGTCCGCCTCGATCGGTTACGATCTCGGTAGGACAACCATATCGTGCCACCCAACAGGAAATAAACGTTTTGGCCACTGTTTCCGCGGAAATATCGGTAATAGGCACAGCTTCCGGCCATCGCGTAAAGCGATCGACGGCTGTGAGGCAGTACCGATAATTATTGGATGATGGTAGTGGGCCGATTAGGTCTAGATGTACATGTTTGAACCGTGCTGAAGGTAAATCGTGCGTACCTAAAGGTGAGGCAACGTGTCTCGTTACCTTCGAGCGCTGGCATGCCAAACATGACTTAGCCCATTCTCGGCAGTCCCTTCGCATCAGTGGCCAAACAAAACGTTGTGCAACGAGTTTGGCGGTAGCATTTGCACCGGGGTGGCTGAGGGAGTGGAGACTGTTGTAAACTTGCATTCGAAGTTGTTTAGGGACGAAAGGTCTGGGTGTCGGTGTACTGACGTCGCAGTACAGAACGGTACGACTCCCAGGTATATTCGTCTGTGTAAGGCGAAGTGAAGTGTCACCTTTGAGGTGTTCCGCAAGGTCTGGATCTGAACCTTGGAGCTCAGCCATCACTTCAAGGTCAACTGGTACCTGCAGTTCATCGACGCGTGATAGTGTGTCGGCAACCACGTTGTCCTTACCAGCAATAAAAACGATATCGGTGGTGAACTGCGAGATGAAATTAAGGTGTCTATACTGACGTGGTGAGCAGTTACTTTTACGTTCACTGAATGCGTAACAAAGAGGTTTGTGGTCAGTATAGATAGTGAAGTGAGTAGCTTCCAGCATATGGCGGAAGTATTTTATACTCTCGTAAATGGCAAGGAGCTCACGGTCATACGGAGAGTATTTCGTTTGTGACGGGCTTAACTTGCGAGAGAAAAATGCTAATGGCTGCCAGTCTCCATCCTTGAGCTGTTGCAGGACACCACCTATCGCCGTGTCTGAGGCGTCAGTGGCCAATCCTAATTTAGCTTGCGAATCAGGATGAGCTAAAAGTGCTGCATTGCACAGACTCTTCTTGCAGTTTTCGAACGCTTGCGATGATTCTTTAGTCATAACAATCGGATCGGATGCCTTAACCGATCCGGACAGTAAGGCATTCAGGGGTGCTTGAATCTGAGCGGCGTTGGGTAAAAATCGCCTGTAAAAATTTACCATGCCCAAAAATCGTCTGAGTTCTCGGACGGTTTTTGGTAGAGGGAAATCAGACATTGCCTTTACCTTGCTGTCCAGAGGTTTGGTGCCGCTTTCAGAGATTTCGTAGCCGAGAAATTGAATATTAGACACACCGAAGACACACTTGGCCGGATTGATTAATATACCGAATTCTCTCATTCGCGTAAAAAGTTGACGCAAGTGTTCTTCGTGCTCACGTGGCGTGCGGCTGAACACAAGAAAATCGTCCTGGTAAGGCCAGCAAAAGTCTAAGCCACGAGTAAGCTCATCAACAAATCTCTGAAAGGTTTTACTTGCGTTACGAAGTCCAAATGTCATGACTAAAAATTCAAACAATCCGAAGGGTGTTGTTATTGCAGTTTTCGGAATATCTGCCCTATTAACACTAATCTGATTATATGCTTTCACTAAATCGATACTCGAGTATACAGTACAACCCGACAGGTTTTGCGAAAAATCCTGTATATGACGAATCGGATACTGATCTGGTATAGTACGAGCGTTTAATTGGCGGTAATCGCCGCATGGACGCCACCCATTATCTTTTTTAGTCACGAGATGAAGAGGTGATGCCCAAGGGCTGTCAGAAGGACGTGCGATACCGCTAGCAATCATAGCGTCAAATTCTTGACGAGCTACCTTCAATTTATCAGGCGCGAGACGGCGAGGAGAACATGATACAGGTGGACCTGGTGTGGTGCGAATGTGGTGTTGTGTATTGTGTTTTGCGATTTGAGGAGTTCCAAAAGGACGTGTAATTTCCGGGAAATTAGACAAAATTTTATGATACACAGTATCACCATTAAAACTAGCTACCTTAACACTTAAAACAGCATTGTCGCTTAAATCTAAACAAGCTACAGTGCTAACATTGGTTAGACTATCGATAAGCTTCTGTTGGCCAACATCAACAACCAAACGATAGTGAGAAAGGAAATCTACGCCTATGATTGCTTTTGTGACGTCAGCAACAACAAAACGCCACGGAAAATCACGCCGCAGACCCAAATTCAAATTTAATTGCATGTAGCCGTAAGTGTCGATAGTCGAACCATTGGCAGCACTGAGCTGATATGTTGATTTACAAAGTTGCCTTTTAAGGGCTGAAACCGGGTACACACAAATGTCACTTCCAGTGTCTATTAGAAACTGTATCTGTGAACCACGATCCGTGATGAAGAGGCGACCTGAGCTGGGGTTGTGGCAATCATCAGTCGCCATCACTGACTGCCTCTCTCGTTTCCCTGGTTGTAGTCGCACGGCTGGATACACCGACGAGCTTTGGAACCATGCCGTGAGTGGTACCAACAAACTGGGTACTTGCGGTAGTTCGACGCTGAACGTCGTGACGTCGATCGGCTGCGTTGCGCATCTCTGCGGCGCTCGGTGGGTCGAGGTCGATGTCGCGATTGGATAGTTAAAGCGCTCACCTGGCGCGTCAGCTGAGCTACCTGGCGTGTGAGCTCCTCAACAGCTATTGATGATGACGGTACCGTTGAGGTTGCAGCAACTTGATGAGATGGCACTGCGATGTCATGGACGCGGTCAGCGAGTTCAGCGAGTGCGTCAAGACCCAGGGTAGGCTGTGACGCAACGATAGGCTGAAGTGAAACGGGTAGTCGGCTCGTCCAGATTGTTTGGAGAAATTCTTGAGGGATATCTGGACCGGCGAGATGTTGAAGATGCCGAAGGAATTGTGACGGCTTGCGATCACCTAGCTGCTCGTAGGTCAAAAGTTGTTTGACTTTATTTTCTCTCGACGCAGACAACCTTTTGATTAACTCCTCTTTGAGGCGTTGGTAATTGGGAGGACCAGTGAGGATGTCCTCTATTTCAGCAGCATACTGACGGTCGAGCGAAGCCAAAATGTGGTAGAATTTGGCTGCTTCGTCTGTCACGCGCATGATTGCAAACTGTCCTTCTACTTGTGCGAACCAAATTGCTGGTTTTTCAGGCCAAAAAGGTGGTATTCTTATGCTCACTGGATTACTTGCAACTGTTAAAGCGGGCACGACGGGAGACGCCATCTTGATTTTGGAGTGGCGTCGTGGACGCGTGTCCACGTTACCGGTGGTATCTGAACCACTCGACGCCGACATCCAGGCTGCGAATTGCTCCTTGTCTTCCGTGTTCCTCAGTTTGTTCCGGGGTCACCAGTTTTAGGGGGTGTGCGTGGTAATATTGGTTGAATTAAACCACAAAGATGAATTGCCAAAGTTTATTAGCCACACACAACACACACTATTTTAGTTTTTAGAAGGATAGCAAGACAGGATCAATGTAGCACATAATACATATCATGTAATTAATCAAAGTAGTAAGTGAACAGTTCACGCGTGGGCAAAACGCGAGTGCGCGTGAGAACGAGTTGTATGTGTCTCTCGTAGCATACGCTGTGATCGACTGCGCGCGCGCGATGCGCCTCCGCGTGGCTTCACATTCCACAATTAACTTAAATGCAAGATTTGCACAAATTCGGAACAACGCATATCGCGCGGGTTTGCTTGCCGAATTATTGTTTGTTTACATTTGGTTAGAAATTATTTATTTGTGTTATGAATGTTATGTTACTGGGATATGAATGTGTGATGTATGTAAGTGGTTTTTAATATATTATTGTGTGTAAATAAAATATAATTATAATGTATGTTTAAGTGGAGGTCACCTACATTAACACTGTTTCTTATAAGAACAAAACAACACGCGCTGCATCATGATTGCGCGCGTCGAACGAGGCTGAAGGCACGCACTTCTTCATTCACCCTCCTATGGAGGAAACTGTTTCGTCAATAAACTTTTATGTACGAGTACGTGGCTTAAAAATGATAAATACGTTTTTTACCAAATGATGCCTTCTCACTATCTGTCGCAATATAAAGTATAACAACCACACAGATTTCAAGAGATTTTAATTCATTTACGTATACCTATAACAGGTAGGTGAGATATCCCATTGCGCGCAACCTTTATTTTTAAAGTCGGTAAATAATTATGCTATAATGGAAGAGTAATGTAGCAGTATGCTGCACTCAACCTCGCGCCAAGAAAACTTTTTACTTATGCTCTACTGTTCAGAGCGACATCTAGTGGTAAGTAGTAGTACTTTTTCAATATCAAATCAGAATTCCGTATCCTTATTAGAAAACGGAATCATTATGCAATTTCAATTACGCTTATCGTTATTTTAAAAGAAATTTAAGTTTTAACCATGGTAATATTGACGTCATGTATTCAATTTAGAATTTCGTTTGTCGTGTTTGCATCAAAATATACTCCTCGACTGGCATCTTCCTGAAGGTATTACGAATTACTATCGAATACCTTTTCGCCGTCTACTCAACCTGCCATGCTGTCGCTACTTCAAAGAAAATTGGATTGATCTTTAATAGTATAAAAAGATGATTGAATACATTATCATAATGTAAATATGGTAAGTATCCTAAATGTATAAGCCTGTAATGTCCCACTTCTGGGCAAATGCCACTCATCTCACTGAAGATATCAGTACAGTGAGGAGGATGTCGTAATCACAACGCTTGCTTAATGCGGGTAGGTAATCTCAAAATCCGAACCATGTTTAGAAAAGTAGAAATCATGGCTTCGCCCAACCTGTTAATTAAACCTGGGACCTGAAACTTGGCAGGAGAGTGCACATAACACTAAACCACCAAGGTGGTTTCCCATTATTAATTTAAATTATTATGCAATTATAACGCGATGATCGTCAAACTTTATTGATACAAGTGTAGATGAGTTTTATCGAGTCATCGCTAGATGGCGGTGTTAACAGTCAAGCTAAAACAAAATACGGAAAAACTTGAAAAATAGTCTGAAAACTCGAGTATTAATTTCCAGAAAAACTATTCCAGGTTTATTTAAGTACTAGCAGCGCCCCGCGGTTTTACCCGCATTGTGCCCAGACAAACAGACACGAAACAGAGACGACTTTATTTTATACTATTTAGTGATATTCTATAGAAATAAATATTAAAAAGCTGAAATTAACGTTGAAATAAAATAATTTATTATTCGCACAGAACGCCTCTTACCAAGATAAACAGAAGAAGGGAGAGGTGGCGTGGGCGCGTTCGTTCGATGGAATAAGTCACTTAGGGAGGAGCTACAGCCTCGGGATCGGTACCGTTGGATTGGTCTTTGAAAGTACTATATAGATATAAATTAAACACTTACAAAGATGACAGGGAAAAACAATTAAAATATATATATACTTTTTATTGTTTTTTTTTGTTAGGATTCTAAAAAAATAGTATTTTTGTTATTAAAATGAACAAACAACTATTCAAGAAAGCTTTTGGCCACCTTACCGACTCAAACCAAACTTTTGCCAACCCAACCGACTCAAACCTAATTTTTGCCAACCCAACCGACTAAAACCTAACTTTTGCCAACCCAACTGTGTGCTGGCTGCGTAGAGCATCTCCGGGCTAAGACCCCAGGACGGCTTTGGGGATCGTGCTAGCCCCTTGTATACTGAAGCTGCCTTTGTGCATTGCCCATTGTACGTGGTCTTTAAAGGTTAGACTCTTGTCAATGATCAATCCTAGTATTTTAATTTTCTCCACCGGTGCTAGTTCGCCGTCCATGGATATGAGTGGGATGCCAGGGTTCATCTTCCTTGTTACCATCATAAAAGATGTTTTCTGCGGAGAGAACCTGAGCTTATGCTGGCGACCCCACTGTGCGATTCTCTGTAGCACTGGATTGATGATTGACTGTAACTCTTCAGAGTTATTTGCAGCTACGACTATTGACACATCGTCGGCAAATGCTTGAACGTGTATAAGGGGGTTGTTCTGGAACTCTTCTAATAGGGAGTCCACTATCAAATACCCCGTTATGCTACTAATATGTCGGCCTTGCCAAGGCAAAGCAGGAGTTCGAAGAGGCGAAACGTATAGCAGAGGAGGCAGAGCGAGCCGCTGATAAAGCGGCGAAGGACCTCGCGTTGGAGAAGAAAGTAACAGCGTGGACCCGGGAGAATGCCCGGAGCTCCCGAATCTTCTCCATCTCGGGGTCTGAAATGGAAATGATGGATCAAGGATCGGATGTGGAGGAAGACGTGGCAATCATTAACATGATCGCCACCAAATCTGGCAATTTGAAGGGAAATTATGTCCGTGCCCTGAAATCTGCCGCGTCTTCCATAAGCGCCAAGTTTGAAAAAACGGTCAAGCGTAACAGATCGGAGGAGGAAGCGAGACTCAGGGCCGAGAACGCTCAGCTCCGGGCCGCAATGGACAGTCTCCGCAAGGAGTTCGACCTGGTCCGGGCTGAGATGTCTCGGCTGACTGAGGCTGTAGGTCGAACGAATAGGGAAGAGACAACAGTGTCAGACCTTCAAACTGAACCCTCACGAAAGACCAGCTCCTCTCTAGACGACGAGTCCCTGCGTCGCATCATGCTCGCCATTGGAAACATGGTGGACGCCAAACTGGACGATCGTCTTCCCCCGGCACCACGCGTGCGCCCACCGCAAGCGGCGGACGCCAAGAAGAGCCAGCCGGCGATATTGGAGGAGCCAGGAAAAGGACCAGACCCCACATCTTCATCTTGGCATGGGCATGGCTGCTTCGGCGGGTACCATTGCCGCGTAGCCTTGAGGGAGCCGACGCCAGTGTGCCACCACTGCGGGGCCGAGGAAGACTCGGCGCAACATACTTTGGAGGAGTGTCCGGCGTGGTTGGACCAGAGGTCGGCTATGGCTGCCGTCATCGGTTTCGACTTCTCTCTGCGAGCCGTAGTTCGCGCTATGGTTCAAGGGGAGGAGTCCTGGACGGCGGTGGCCAACTTCTGTGAGAGCGTGCTCGCGCAGAAGGAAGCGGCAGAGCGCGAGCGTGAGGCGGTCTCCGACTGCCCTATGCGCCGCCGCAGAGCTGGCCGACGGCGAAGGGCGTTTCCGGACGCCTTGCGCCCTCCATAACTTAGGCCGCGGCGACTATCCCGGGGAGCGGGACAGCCGCCGCACACAGGCCTCGAGGTGGCGCGCGCGGTGTCTTCCGCGGGCCTCTCAGTAAGTCCGATGCTCCACACCGAGGACGGGGTTCCCTCTTTTGAGGGTCGCCCAGCCCGGCGCCCAGCGCTGTCGGGGTTCGGTGGACGCATCTTCAGATTTCCCATGTCCCCGACACAAGCGCCGAGGAAGGAGACACAGCTGTGGTTTAGTGGGTATTACTGCGGTGGATGCGATGAGCCCCGGTAGCGGGGGGAGCTTGTCCACCGGGTTGGTCTTCAACCGAAGCCTAGCCGCTTCTAAGTATATCCGGGCCTCAGCCTCGGATAGACTTGGAAGTGGCCAAGGCCGAAGTTGCTGGCATTGAGTCCCACATACCCTGACTATAAGGTTAGGTTAGGTTAGGTTAGGTTAGGTTAGGTTAGGTTAGGTTAGGTTAGGTTAGGTTAGGTTAGGTTAGGTTAGGTTAGGTTAGGTTAGGTTAGGTTAGGTTAGGTTAGGTTAGGTTAGGTTAGGTTAGGTTTTTTTTTTTTTTTTTTTTTTTTTTGTTTTGTTTTGTTATTGTCTACAGACTCGAGTCCGTACTCTTTTCAATTTACATTTTTCATTTTAAATTCATTTTTTATACATTCATTCGCTCTTAATATCTTTATGTTACAATAGTCCATCCTATATAATATATTATACTTATTATTTAGATTTATTATATAAATTTTACTATATACTTTAACTTACGCTTACATTTATTATACATATACAATACAATGTTTTTTTTTTTTTTTTTTTAATTTTTATGGTTTGCTTTTCAACTCTTTTCTTTTTGCTGTTCTGTGCTCTTTTATACCACATCTTTTTTTTTTTTTTTTTACAAATATGATGACAAATATTTCTTAAACTATGTTATAAACTACTACAAAGATGTTACAATTATTTGAGGCATTACTTGTCTACCGGTTTGTGGATTGGGAATGGAAGGGACTTTGTGGTGGTGGTGGTGCTCGCACAGGCACAAGGCCGTTGTAAATATCAATCAAGGTTTTGACGACTTGATGGTCTCGGCTCTTAAGTGCAGATCTCATGTTGTGCTCCACAATTTCCACTTCTGACGCTGACATCGCCCCCAACAAAAACCTAGCGACAGCGTCATCGATGACGTCAGTGTGATACACGCAGCTAACGGTGTGCCTCGACAGGGCAACCACCGCGTGTTGAACTCTGTCATGGATGGAGGACTTAGTTGGGTTTTCACGGATGATGACGACCGAGTCTGCCTGCTTCCCCTGAGCCTCGTGGATGGTCAGGACTTTTGATCCAGATCCTGTCCCGTATCCCTGTTTTATGAGGGATTCCTTCTCCTCCTGGGTGTAAGCCAAGTAGAGGGTACGCGGGGCGGATTTCTGGATGTTGGCGTCACGGTATCCCTTAAGCGCGAGCGATCTGATGGTCGATCTGGTCGTGTACATATGTGGGTATACCTCTTTAAGCGCCAATGCTACGTCCATGGGGCTCCTGTGGGTAGCGTGGAAGACTCGGTTGATGGTGGCGATGGAATCTGGACGACGGTAGTACATGACGAATAGGTCATTCCTATCGATGTAGGGCAGTTGATTGGTGTCCCCTATGAGAAGGACCTCCTTAACCTGTGACAATCTCGCGGCCATGATGATGGCGCCGAAGTGATTCATGAGGGCCTCATCCACCAATAAACGGTTTATGCGAGGCTGCCCCCAGAATCCGTTGACGAGGACCGACGCCATGGTCCGCACCTTGTGCTTGGCGTCTGCGCCTATGCGACGGGCGAGCTTCTCCCTTAAGTCCTCAGCCGCTTCGATTGTCGATGTTATTACTACCTCGCTCTCGGGTTCCAGATTTGACGCCACCCACGTGGTTTTACCCATTCCGGGTACCCCGTCGATCCAGGTGAACTTGGGTACCACCCAGTGCTCGGGCGCCAGTATAGACTCCGATCTGGATAAGATCGGTTCTTCCAGCATTACCTTCGTGCACTTGGCGATAACCAATATCGGATCATCAGGGGGCGCCCGATATTTCGGCCTACCAATCCGTTCTGTCTCCTTCCGGTCTAGTGGTACAAAGCCATATTTTGCGCTGTATGCCATTTGGTGAGTGGTTGACATAATGCTCCCTACGATGACTTGGGGGACACTGTTGTCAAAAATGGCTGCCTTTGCCTGTTCAAGTTCTGTCTGAAGGAGAGACTCTGAGAGGGTACTACCTGCTTTCGCTCTGACGTAGTACTCTATTATCCTGCTGCAGGTTCTTTGGCAGATTTTGAGAGTCTCTCGTGTGATGGAAATGAACTCGATAAGGGCGTTTTGCGCGTGTTGTTGATCGGTTAAGGCTTGTTCCAGGTCCGGTGAGTCGACTATCCCTCGGTCGGCTTTTGTTCGGTGTTTGGCGGGGGCTGGCTTCTCCCTTGGAGAGGTGCGGAGGAGGTTTTTCACTGCTTTGCCCAAGATGTCGAGTGGGCTGCTTGTACTTCTCGGCAACGCGTGCCTTGCCAGCACGCTAACAAGCTGTGGTAGTGACTCTCCTGTTTCTCCCCTTGGTTTCGATACCTTTTGCTGAGACGCATGAATTCTCCCCTGCAGGCGCTCCGCGTCGCTTTGCTCGCTTCCTAGTAGGGCGGCGACAGGTTTGTCGTTTTTGGTATGTGTTTTGAGGAACTCGAGGTTTTCGCCGCGGTTCTCATAAACGACAATTAAATGGCTTTCTGCTGATGTTATGCAGCCATACCTGTCTGCCACACTACCTTTCTCGAGTCCCACCGCCATGGCGTCGACACTGATGATGCTGGGCGAGGCTCCCGTTGACAGGGCGTTCTCTCGCAGTGTTGATAGCACCTTGTTTACTCTAGCGAAAGGAGGCCCGGACTCCCACTCGAATACCGCGACTGTTTTGCTTCCCAGTCTCAACATTCGATAGGGCTCCCCGGCCACTTCCGCCCTGGGTAGCGCTTCGATGGTAGTGCGCTTAATGGTGTTTTTTCCCAGTAGTGTCGACAACCCCGGCGATAGTTCGATACGAGCAAAATCGGCAGCGCCACAGAAACAGATTCCAAGAGTCTCTTCGTCCTGGTCCATAAAGAGTGCGATGCCTCTTATCCTTAATCCTGGTGATGTTGTTAGTGTGGCGTGTGCTAGGAGTTGGTCCATTGCGGACCCCCTTTGCAGCGTGTTCGTGTTGGGTGTTGTGGTTGTATCTGGTGTGTTGGTAGTTGTGTGAGAGATGGTTGCGGTGGTTGTGAGAGTCGTGGCGGTGGCAGTGGTGGTGGTGGTGGTGTAGGCGGTGGACCCGTTTGCTATGGCAGCGTTCTTCATACACTTACTCGCAAATGTCAAGAATGGCGATCTTTTTGCCGCTTCCTTCATGATGTTCGGAAGGGAGGACATGTCCAGAGTGGTCTGTATTTGTATCTCCAGATTCAGTCTGTCCATGGCAAATCTTGGACATTCGAGCAGTATGTGCCATATCGTCTCCTCGTTGGTGGGGTCGCAGATGCAGAAAGGGCTGTCCTTGAGATGGAACCTGTGCAAGTACGCCGCTATTCCCCCGTGGCCGGTCAGTATTTGGACATGCTCAGGTGTTAGGGCAGTCTCTTTTAGCACTTTCCTAGCCGTCCTCACGTCGGGCAGGAAGGCTTTTGTAACCGATCCTGTGCCGGAGGCTTCGTAGCGCTCTTGCCACTTCGCGACGGTTTCCTCCCTTATCTGCCGCCGCAGAAACGAGATTGGGACGCGGTCGTAGTCGGGTGCCGTTTTCTTTTTGAGGGCTGCCTGTTTGGCAAGGTGGTCTGCCCTCTCATTGCCGGGTGTGCCAACGTGAGCTCTCAACCAGAAGAGTTTCACATCACGGTCTTCCTCTCGGATCTGTTGGATGAGGCTCTTTATTTCGACAGCTAGTGGGTGGGTGGCAACAGGGCAGCTCAGCAGGTCAAGCGAAGATCTAGAGTCGCTGAGAATATTTGCTGAACTTACCCTGGAGTCTCTCACCATCTTCACTGCCCTGAAGAGAGCGTACATCTCCGATTGAAAGACGGTGTTGTGTGGCTCCATCCGGAAGGTAGAGTACTTTGTCTCCCGGCCCTCGTTCCACCATGTTAGCGCTGCACCGACTTTGCCCTCGATCTTACTGCCATCTGTGTATATGTGTGGGCCGATCATTTGGTGTTTCTCTATGGTTTCGGGCGTCAGGTCTTGTAGGCGTTCATAGTGAGTTGGTTTTAGCTCTGCTGGGTGGGGGTTTTGAAGATACCCCACCCTGCGCTCCAACTCTCTACCCGGTGGTAAGTAATGGCATGAGTATCCTCTCTTGGCCTTAAAGAGTGCCGCCGCCTCGTGAACTCTGAGGTCAAGCGGCAGCAGGCCTGCCAGCACCAGCGCCGAAGTCAGTGACACCGTGCGATACGCCTTACAGATTTTCTGCGCGAATCCCCTTTGCAGAGTTTCCAGCTGGTTGCGGATGGTGATTTTCTCCGCCGCCGGGGACCACGCACTCGCTGCGTATAGCACGATCGGTTCTATCACTGACACGTATATGGTTCTTATAACCTCCCGATTGAGACCCCAGTAGACCTTCGCCGCGCATGCGAGCTGTTTGTAGATATCCGCGGCTTTTTTTACGGTGGCGGTTACGTGCGCGTTGAAAGTCAGCTTGTGGTCTATGATGAGGCCGAGCAACTTAATTTCGGTAACAAGGTTTATGGGGATACCTGCCATTTGAACGTTTGGGGAGTCGTACTTCAGCTTCCTAGTAATGAGCATCGCGTTGGTCTTGTGTGCGGCAAAGTGAAGCTTGTTACGAATTCCCCAATCATGCACGGCTGCCAGGGTGTTATTGGCTTTTAGTTGCAGGGCCTCGGCATTGTCACCCGAGAACACCAAAACGACGTCGTCCGCAAAGGCCTGGAAGTAAACATCGAGGGTACCTAGTTTTTCGAGGAGCGATTCCAGCAACATGTTCCAAAAGGTTGGGCCGCCTATCGATCCTTGGACGCACCCCTTTGTCGTTTCCTTTTCGCTGGTCGCCCCGGCGTAGTGTACTCGGACCTTGCGACGGCTGAAATACGAATCCGCCATGCCGTAGATGTTCCGCTGGCACTTTCTCCGTATTAGGGCCTTTTTTATTGCCGGCCACCATGCGTTGTCGAACGCCCCCTCGATGTCCAGGGATACCACCAGGACCATCTTTTTCTTTTTCCTCTCTGCTCGGATGTGGTTGAGCAGATCGTAGAGGGCGTCTTCTGTTCCGCGTTGCGGCATGAACCCATATTGAGCTGGATGCAGTGTTGGCAGAATTCTCCACTGGATTCTTCGCATCATCATTTTTTCTAAAATTTTACTGAACACAGAGAGAAGGCCGATCGGGCGATACGACTTAGGGTGGGTGTAGTCATCTTTTCCTGGCTTTCTCAGAATGCAGACATGGGCGATTTTCCACATTTTGGGGAAGTAAGAGAGTTCTAGGCACTTGTTGGTAATGGCCATGAACACTTCTCTGTTGCTGCGGATAGCCGCATTGCATATATCTGACGTCAGCCCGTCGGGACCCGGAGCTTTTTTCGGATTTAAGTCCATAAGGACCGTCTCCAGCTCCGCGGCTGTGAAGGGCGGGTCGTCGTCAGACAGATGGTCAATATTTGCGGGTGACTTCCCCTCCGTGAGTCGCCTCACCGACCGATGGCATTCTAGGTCGGTGTCTACAGAGTCATCAGGATAGAAAGTTTGGGCTAACAATGTCGCTGAATGTTCCGGGGTAAGCGTTTCCCCTGAGGTTGCATCCTTCAGCAGCGCGTCTTCCTGTCGCCTGGCGGTCTTCCTGATCACCCTGTACACACCGTCCCACATACTCTCTCCAGTCTGTGTTGAGCAAAATTCCTTCCAGCTTGATGTTGATGCTTCGGAGGTCAGGCGTTGATATTCTTCTTTAGCGGCCAGGTACTCTCGGATGACTCTTTTCCTTCTGGCTCGCGCCGCATTTCTGATCCTCCGTTTCAGCCTTTTTGAACGGTCTTTTGCCTCTTGCAACTCTTGTGTCCACCACACAGGTACCGGACTGACATTCTGTGATCCTATCTTTGGGATGGTATCCTCACAGGCCTTGTGCACTTGGCCCGTGTATCTCTCTATGATGTTATCGAGACCTTCGTGCGTTGTCACACCCGAGACGGTTTCCGGCGTGATGTTTTCTTCGGCGAGACTGCTCCTAAATTTTAACGAGAACTCTGACCATTTTGCCTTCTTGGTGTTGTACACGCGCGTTGTGATCGGCTTGATGGGCGGTAGCCGTCCTCTTACACGCGTTGTGAAGGTGATCGCGTTATGGTCAGATGTTATTAGGTCTCTAGCCACTCTCCAGTCCTCGATTTTGTCGAGGAGCGGCAGGCTGCATGCAGTCACGTCTACGATGCTTGTGCAAGCGACGCCTCTCCTGTACGTCTCAAATGTGGGAACGTGTCCGGTATTTAGGATCTGCAGGTCCATGTCATTTAGGAATGCGCTGTATTCTGCTCCCCTATGATCCTCCGCGTTGCTACCCCACCAGTGGCTCCAGGCGTTTACGTCGCCCGCCACTAGTAGATTCGTGGTGTTGAGTTTTGTGCACGCTCTGTTGATCCTGCGAAGGTAGGGTGCCATTTCTTTATCCCCCTCCAGGTAAACCGATATCACTCCAATTTTTGTCTCACCGGCAATCAGTAATACGGCAGCCTCGGTCTCGGTTACTATCTGTGGGTCGTGTACGACCTGCAAGGTGTTGCCGAATACTACTACGGCCGCCTTCACTGGCTTTTGCCGATTCAAGGAACACTGAATGACCCTGGTGCCTGGTGGTTGTTTCATGACGCCTTCCTTTCCCACGTAGGGCTCTTGGATTATGGCGACTGAGATTCCCAGGTCATGGGCCACCTTTGTGAGCTCAGTTGTTGCGAGCTTGGAGCGCTGCAGGTTCACCTGGATGACCTTTATACCTGATGTTTCGTCTGTTGGGGGGGGGATGATGTTATTATTCTGGGAGGTGCCCTTAGCAGTATGCTATTTTGGATCGCGCTATAGCATCCCACTTTTCTCTTTCTTTGCACTCCGTGCTGTGGGCATTGTGGTCTGCTGTTTCTGGACCATGCGCGATCATGCAGTTCCTGCATTTTGGTAGTTCGCCTCTTTTCCGTGCCTTGCAGTTATCCCAAGAATGGTTTTCTCCGCAATGGCTGCACCTTTCTTCGGTTTCCTTGCACACCGCTCGGGTATGACCGAACTCGAGGCACTTGGCACATTGCATCAGTGGTGACTGGTCTTTTGCGGGTCTGTGCTGTAGGCCGATGTATATGGCTTTCGCTTCTGTGAGACCCTTGTACACCGCCGGCGATGCTTCTAGAACTACGTGGCACTCTAGGTTGTTGCGCGCTTTCTTTCTGTACTTCACTCGGAGCACATTCTTTCGCATGTCCAGGCCTTCAAAGCATTTTTTATTTTGTGCCAGGATACACTCTACGATCTCCGTGTCCTTTCTGCTGGCCAAAATGTCCCTGATTACGACCAATGGATTGCCCGCTTTGGCCTCTTCGACTCTGAGCCCTTGTTTTTGTTGGATCCTTCCTTTCACCAACCTCATGTCCTCTTGGGTGGGACAGCACACGATGATTTTTTGGTTTTTCGCCTTTCGGACACGGTCTATCTTCACTCCGGTGTTTTTGAAGTCAAGGGTGGTGGAGACGCTGTCAATGACCTTTTCACTTGTGTCCGTGGGGTTGGTCGACGAAATGATGAGAGTGTGGTTGGGTCGTTTCGGGGGCGGCTTTGCGAGGGCCTCAGAGTACGTCATGGGCCGGGGGGTCTTATCTGTAAGTATCTTCGAGATGTTATGGACCCCTTTACCAAGTGTATCGAGTTTTTTGGTCACTTCCACCATCGCTATTTCCGACTCGAGGTTCGGCTTTTGAGGGCTGGGAGTTTGGACTTTCCTCCTTTTCAGCTCTCGGATGTCCTCGGAGACGATATTAAGTCTCTCTGAAATTGGGGCGATGCTCCTGATAAACGCCGAGTCGTCTGCTTTCTGTGGTGGTGGTGTGGGCAATTTTATTTTGGTCGGCAGATGTTCTATGGTGGCCTGGACTGTCTGCACCATGTGTGTTATTTTTTCCATATCCTGAGAGTGGACCTGCTTTGTAGCCTTGGTAGCCTGTGTTCGCGCTACCTCCTTTTTTATTCCGTCGGCTGTGACGTGCAAATCTTCAAGCCGGTTGGCGATCCTGTTTGCGGTCAGTTCCAGTCTCTTCAGGTCCCTTTCAGGCGCTGCCGGGTGGATGTATGATGGCACCGCGGTTGTGTTAATTGTTGGTGCAAACTCAGCCTGCTCTCTGACTGTCCTGGAGAGCTCTTCGATGGCTTTCTTAATCTCCGACACCTCACGGAACGGGTCTTGTGTCTCGTAGCCGAGCCAGCTGCGAACTCCTTTCGCTTCCTTGAGGGTCTCTCGTAATTCTTCCCTCGCTTGGCTCAGCTCTTCTGCCACGGTCCTCCTCGACTCAGCCAGTTCCTTCGCGTGCGCCCTCTCTATTCTCACTATCTCCCTGGCGTG
Source organism: Cyclophora albipunctata (assembly GCA_963082685.1). Classification (NCBI taxonomy): domain Eukaryota; kingdom Metazoa; phylum Arthropoda; class Insecta; order Lepidoptera; family Geometridae; genus Cyclophora; species Cyclophora albipunctata. The sequence goes on along the minus strand of OY720113.1, from coordinate 28,598 downwards.
GCTCGCCTTTTCCCTCTCCAAGTTGGAGATGTGTCGAGCGCGGGAATCTGAGAGCGATAGGCAGATCTCGTAGAGGCCCTGCAAGCATTCGTGCGCGGTGGTCTTACACTCTCTCTTCATATTGCCTGCTTGCTCCAGAGCCTCTTTGCCTCGTTGTAAGAGACTGTTGGCCTCGCGGGTCGCCAGGTCCATTTCCACGCCGTTTCCCTTACGTGGTGACGTCCACAGCATGCTTTTACGCGTCTTGGTTTTGCGCGGGCTTAACGCTACTGACGAGACGTCCGAAACTTCGCTGGCGGTCGAGCTGTCGTCCGAGCCATACACAATGTCAACTGACAGTGTATTTGGTGTTGTGGTGGCTGTAGTTTGGTAAGACTGAAGCTCTATCCGATCGGGGGTGGTGTGTGCGGTGGTGTGTGAGGTGGTTTGTGTGGTGTTTTGTGTGGCGACTTGTGAGCTCTCTGCCGCTGGGACAATTGTCTTGGTTGGCGATGTCGTTGTGAGAGCGCGGAGGTTGTGAAGCGCCGAGGCCGATTTGGTGATTACTTTCTCGCGTAGAGACCTGGCCTTTCTAACTCCGTGCTCGAGCCTGCGCGACACAGGGAGGAGGGGAGCGTGTGAGGTGGAGGAGGTGGAGGTGGAAGGCTTACCGGTGTCAGATTTGCTCGACATTTTGAGTTATTATATACTACTTACTTATCAGTTAGTTAACTACTATTAAAATATATGTAAAACAGATATTTATATATAGGATGGACTTACTATTTATTCTAATGAGTATTCTCCGGTAGGTTGATGGAAAGTCCTCTTCGTGCTGATTCCAACGAGCCGTCGCACGTTGCTGTAGCTTCGTTGGTCGAGGAGCTGCCGGTTTATGAGTTTTCAGGTAAAGTGCGGGGGGGGGGTGGTTTTCGAATGGGAGGGGGGGGGATGCCACCAGATGATAGGCGCTGCTGTCCCGGTTAGTTTGATACCCAACTCGGGTATAGGGGTTGTTCTGGGGAGGGGGTGGTTTTCCGAAAGGGAGGGGGGGGGGGTTGCCACCAGATGAAAGGCGCTGCTGTCCCGGTTACTTTGATACCCAACTCGGGTATAGGGGTTGTTCGGGGGAGGGGTGTGAGACAGAGAGGGGGGGGGGGTGAGAGGGTAGTCGCTGAGTCGGTGGTGAAATTCCGAGCAAGCTGATACCTCACTCGGGTATGTAACAGTGAGTGGAGGGGTGGAGGGGGTTGCTTGTTCCCGGGGGTGGTTTTTCCGGGTTGGGGGTGCGGGGGCTAGAAAGGTCCTGGTGTCCCGGTTCCAAAGAGCCCAAGCACGAGTGTCCTGTGACGTTCTTCTGTGGAGTTCCTCTTATCCTCTTTGAAGTGGGGCTGACCTGGTCTGCGTCAGCTCGTGGATCCTCTGACTGGTGTGACGTCTCGCTGTGACGTCTCGCAGTGACGACTCGGTGACGTCTCGGTGACGATTGTTGTTGTTCTCGCCGTAAGCCAGTGGAAAATTACCGATGTTCTATCTAGGTTACACGCGCCGAACTTTGTGCGATTTGTTAGTATAGAGACTCGTTCCCGAAGCCTATAACTTTGCAGTCCTTTGACGGATTTGGACGATCGATGAGTCCTTGAGTTCGGCGCAACCTGTCCTTCACAATGGTAAAGTTTCCAGGATGTTCCCACTGACCTTTGGCAAGTTAGAACCCCTTCAAAGTCCCGAATGTTCCCGTTTTGTAATCCCGATGTTCTGGATGTTCGCGAACACTTTCACAGCTGCACAACACTATTAGCAAGCACTTTAACCACTTTAACTGATTGAAATTAATTTGGAAATATTTTTAAATAATTTTTATTTACAGAGCGAATGTTTACCGTGCCGATATTGATTGAATACTGGGGTTAGGTTAGGTTAGGTTAGGTTAGGTTAGGTTAGGTTAGGTTAGGTTAGGTTAGGTTAGGTTAGGTTAGGTTAGGTTAGGTTAGGTTAGGTTAGGTTAGGTTAGGAGAGGCAGAGCCCACGAAAAGCGGTGGGCACTAAAGCGTCTCAACAAGGCGCTGCTAGAGGAGGCTGTCATCGTTGCGACGTGGTCTGCGGCTCCTGCCAGTCAGGTAGGTATTGAGCAGGAAGCCGCATGGTTCACGGACGCCATGACATCTGTGTGCGACGCTGCTATGCCTAAGCAGAAGGTAGGTTCCGGGCCCACTAAGGTCTACTGGTGGTCGGATGAGATCGCCGAACTGCGCGCGAAGTGTGACGCCGCTAAGCGTGCCTACACTCGGCAACGTCGCCGGCGCCGTGGACGTGAGGCGGACGGCGAGACCCGTCGTATCGAGGATGCGCTGAAGGCGGCCCACGACGAGGCGAAGACTGAACTTCGATCGGCAATTGAGGTAGGAAAAGCACAGGGGAAAAAGGAAATGCTGGAGGCGCTGGACGCCGACCCCTGGGGGCGCCCGTACCGCACTGTTCGGGGGAAGTTGCGCCCTTGGGCGCCTCCCTTGACCCAGAGTCTCCAGCCGCAGTTCTTGGAAGGGGTGTTGTCGGCGCTGTTTCCGAACAGGTCAGCCTTCACGCCACCAGTCATGGCAGCGCCTGACACAAGAGCTGCTGACACCTCGGCCCCCGCCCCAGAGGTAACACGCGAGGAACTAAAGGCGGCCGTGTCTAGACTTCGGTCGAAGAACACGGCCCCTGGCCTAGACGGAGTCCCGGGCCGCGCGTGGGCTATGGCCCTCAAGAACGAAGACTTCGAGTCGCGTTTGAGGGGGCTGTACTCCGCGTGCCTGGATCGTGGGCAGTTTCCTTCGCAGTGGAAGTCTGGGAAGCTAGTGCTGCTGAGGAAGGAGGGACGACCAGCTGACTCCCCGTCAGCGTACCGGCCTATTGTTTTGCTCAACGAGGTGGGTAAAATGTTTGAGAGGGTCATTGCTGACCGACTAAGTAAACACCTGGACGAAGGACCCGGACTGTCCCAGCGGCAGTTCGGTTTTCGGCGCGGTCGGTCAACGGTGGACGCCATTATAGAGGTTAAGGATGTAACGGGGGATGCAGTTAACCGGGGTGAGGTCGCGATGGCGGTGTCTATTGATATTGCCAACGCCTTCAACAGTCTCCCCTGGGAGTGCGTGCTGGCAGCGCTCCGGTACTTCGGTGTGCCCAGCTACCTTATTCGCAGCATCGACGCTTACTTCTCAGGGAGGTGGGTAGAGTTTACGCAGTTGTACGGGGAAAGGGTGCGTTATCCTATGTCGTGCGGTGTCCCACAGGGGTCGGTCCTTGGGCCGATCCTGTGGAACATCGCCTACGACTGGGTGCTACGGGCCGTGCTGCTTCCCCGGTGCCTACTCACCTGCTATGCGGACGACACCCTTCTCATCGTGCTCGGGGCCTGCTACCGGGAGGTATGTATCCGAGCAACTGCTGCGGTTGCCCACATCATCGCGCGGATCAGGCAGCTGGGACTGGAGGTGGCCCTGAACAAGATGGAGGCTATCGTGTTCCATGGTCCCCGTAACGCCCCACCGGAAGACGCCCACATAATAGTAGGAGGACAAAGGATCGAGGTAAGGCAGACTCTTAGGTACCTTGGCCTGCTGCTGGATAGTCGGTGGAGTTTTCGTCAGCACATTGATGCTTTGGCGCCAAAGCTGATGGGGACTTCATCGGCCCTCCGTAGATTGCTGCCTAATCTCCACGGGCCGTCGGACGCCTGTCGGCGACTTTACTTGGGAGTCCTAAAATCCATGGCCCTCTACGGCGCCCCGGTCTGGGCGGGGGCCCTGAGTCGCGAATCCATCGCCACGCTCCGCTCGTCTCAACGAGCACTGACGATTGGAGTGATCCGGGGCTACCGCACGATCTCTGCCGGGGCGGCCTGCGTCATGGCGGGCACTCCACCATGGGACCTGGAGGCGGGGGTCCTTGCGTCAGTGTATCGCTGGCGCAGGGACCTTCGCCTTCAAGGCGGAAACCCTGCCTTACGGGAGGTAGAGCACAGGAGGGAGACAGAGCGTTCCACCATGGTAAGTGCTTGGAAGGAGAGCTTATCCCAGGCGGTGTTCGGCACACGAACAATCTGGGCCATCGAACCGGTCTTCGAGGACTGGCTAAACAGGCGACACGGAAGGTTGACCTACAGGTTGACGCAGATACTGTCCGGACATGGGTGCTTCGGCCGTTACCTTTGCCGTGTTGCCCGGCGTGAGCCGACTTCTGTCTGCCACCACTGCAACGCTGAAGAGGATACGGCGCAGCACACTCTTGAGGAGTGCCCTGCGTGGGCTGATCAGCGCGCTGTGCTGACTCAAAGGGTAGGTAGAGACTTGTCGCTACCCGCGGTGGTCGCGGCGATGGTCGACAGTGAGGAGAAGTGGGCAGCTGTCAGCGGCTTCTGCGAGGAGGTCCTATCTGCCAAAGAGTCAGCGGAGCGTGAGAGAGAGGCGGTCTCGGACTGCCCCTTGCGCCGGAGGAGACCGGGGAGGCGGCGTCGGGTTTTCGCAACCCTCCAGCTTCTATAACTGAGGCCGGTGGCGGTGGGGACGGGGGGACTCGCCGCCACTAACCTGCCTCGAGGTGGCGCGCGCGGTGTCACCGCGCGCCAGCTCCATGTAAGTATTTAGGTGAGTAGAGGCCTTTCGGGGCCGGCGTTAGTCGGGGGCCGCGGTGTCATGCTTGTGCACACTCCCGTAGCCCTCGATGCCTGACCGCTGAGGAGAGACACGGTGGCCTTCGGGTTCAGGGTTTAGTGGGTATTGCTGCGGTGGATGCAATGAGCCCTGGCAGCGGGGGGAGCTTGTCCACCGGGTACGTAGTCGGAGGAGGTCTGACCAAACCCAAGTCATCCCGGGTTTCAATCCCGCCTTGACTTGGGTCTGGTCGGGACTGACTCTGGTTGCACAGAGCCCCACATACCCCGGTCTGCCCACCCCCGGGCGGGCCGGGTATGCGTAAAATGCATTCCCCCACCTAAAAAAAAAAAAAAAAAAAAAAAAAAAAAAAAAAAAAAAAAAAAAAAAAAAAAAAAAAAAAAAAAGGTTAGGTTAGGTTGGGGCGCGCGTCAGACAACCTCCTCGTGGTGCGCCCTGGGCAACGTGAACCCTCGAGTCTCTGCAATTTAGCGGAGACTCGAGAGTTGACGGCAAATAGTCTGACAGGGGAGGGAGGGAAACGTGAAAGTGTTGGGGAAGAGATTGCTGGGGGAATAGTGGGGGAAGAAATTGGAGTATGGGAGGGACAGGGAGATTACACATTCACACACACATTCATACACACCACACATACAACACCACACACAACACTTAAGCACTACATACAACTCATACACACAGACACACACCTTGTTCAGATACACACCGACGTTCAGAAAAGGGAGTTAAAATTATGAAAAGAACTATGGCAAAAAAGAGTCCACGGGTGGGTCCCGCCTCAGGCGGGGAATCCCACCAGGGTGCTTCGGTGCCCTGCTGCCCCATTGTATCCGTGGGGGGCAACTATCGTTCTTCGAGTAATAGTGAGGAAAGGAGCGGAAGCGAGGGAGGAAGTAGGAGTGAGGGCAGGAGTAGCAGTGGGAGTAGGAGTGGAGGAAGTAGTGAAAGGGGAAGCAAGAGCAGGAGCAGGCGTCTGAGTCGCGGTGGTGGAGGTTCGGCTGAAGAAGGGAGCCGCGGAGGAAAGGGCCACGAAGGCAGGCGAGAGGATGGTGCCAGGTCGAACCAGAGTGGCGGAAGTGGAGAGGAGGAGAAAAGAAGTGGAAGTGAAGGCCGAGAAGGCCGAAGGAAGAAGACGAACGACTGGCCCCCACTGCCACCTCGGGCCAGTCAAAGACGAAAGCAGGAGATGGAGCAGAGTCTCGGCGGTGAAAAAGGACAGGGAGAGGAACGCCGCCCGAGATCAAAGGACGGGGAGGGCAGCGTGGTGTCGCTGTCCTCGGGCTCCAATCGGAGCCTGAGGATAGAAGTGGAGCGCCTTCCAACTCCTGCGTCATTTGGCCGCCTCAGCGACGGCGAGGCGGGCCGAAAAAGGAGGCGAGGGTCGGATGAGGACACCCCGGCGTCATCCGACACCGAAGGGGCGGTGCGCGCCCCTCGGAAAATTTCAACAAATCGCCGGGGACGTGGGCCAGGGCGGCCACCGACCCACGGTAAATACGTGGGGCTGGCCAAGGCCAAGAAAGAGCTGGAGGAGGCCCAGCGCGCTGCCGCGGAGGCCGACAAGATCGCCGCCAAAGTCGCTCAGGACTTGGCAATGGAGAAGCGCGTAACCGAGTGGACCCGGGAAAACGCCCGGAGCTCCCGGCTCTTCTCCATCTCCGGGTCCGAAAAGGACCAGGGCATGGACCAGGGCACGGACGTGGAGGACGACGTGGCGATCATCAAGATGATCGCCACGAAGTCCGGAAATCTTAAAGGGGGGTACGTCCGGGCCCTCAAGGACGCGGCGGCATCGATAGCCGCAAAATTCGAGCGGGCCTCGACGCGCAACACGTCGGAGGAGGAGGCCAGGCTGAGAGCCGAGAACGCACAGCTCCGGGCCGCAATGGACACGCTCCGTAAGGAGTTTGACCAGGTCCGGGCTGAGCTGTCTCGGCTAACGGAGGCGGTTGGCCGCGCGACGCGTGAAGAGGCTCCGGCGACGGCGCCCCGGAAGGAGGCCCAGAAGTCTGGTTCCCCCATAGATGACGAGTCTCTCCAGAGATTCGCCATCATGGTGGGGACCATGATGGACGCAAAGGTGGCGGCGCTCGAGCCCCGCCTTCTCCCAGCCCAGAGGGAGCGTCCCCCGCTGGCGGCCGACTCCCGCAGGAGACGGTCGGCTGAAACGGCGGAGGTGGTGGAGGTGATGGAGAGCTCGGAGGCACCGAGACCCCCTCCGCCACCCAAGACGTCTGGAGCCTCGGCCAAGGTGGCCCAAAAGAAGGCCCCTGCAAGGAAGGGGAGGGAAGGGGCTCGCGCTCCGCCATCTCCGCAGCCGTCTACGTCGGCCCTTCCGCCGCCCGTTCCATCGGGTGGTCCGTGCGCCGCGCCCCCTCCGCCGCAGGAGGGTTGGAGCGCGGTGGTCAAGCGGGGCGGAAAGGGGAAATCCCGACCCGCTCAGCTGAACCGGCCAGCCCAACAGGCCCGTCCCCAGCAGCAGACCCGCGCCGTCCAACAGGGCCGCCAACCCCAGCCCCGGGCCCCGCAACCAGCGGCACCCCAGGCCAGAGGCAGGGCCCGAAAGAGGCGTCCCCGCCCCCCGCGATCGTCGGCCATCGTGGTCACCCTCACCCCTGAGGCTGTGGCCAGAGGGTTGACCTATAAAGAGATGCTGGTCCGGATGAAGACCGGCATCTCCCTCGCCAGCGTCGGCATCACCGGCGGGGTGAGGATTAAGGAGGCCCAAACAGGGGCAAAACTCATAGAGGTTCCCGGATCCGGCAGTGATGCCCTCGCCGACCAGCTGGCGAACAGGATCCGGGAAATCCTCAAGGACGATGTGCGGGTCACGAGGCCCGTGAAGTGCAGTGAGCTGCGCATCACGGACCTCGACGAGTCGGTATCGGTGGAGGAGGTCGCAGCCGCTGTCGTTGCCACCACGGGGTGCTCCCGGGAGGCCCTCCGAATCGGCGAGATCCGCCGCGAAACTCGCGGCGGTGGTCGAAGAGGGTACACTCTCTGGTTGAGGTGCCCCACGACGGCGGCGAGAGCTCTGGCCCAGCAGCGGACCGTTATGGTGGGGTGGATTCCGGCGAGGGTAACCTTGCTGGAACCCCGCCCGCTCACCTGTTTCCGCTGCCTGGAGCTGGGGCACGTGTGCGGCAAATGCGACTCCGACGTGGATCGGAGCGCATTATGCTACCGATGCGGACAAGAAGGGCATAAGTCGGCGACCTGCTCAGCGGATCCCCACTGCAGCCTGTGCGCGGCCGCTAATTTGCCGGCGTCGCACAAAGTGGGGGGCAGAGCATGCGTTGCCGCCGCCAAACAACGGACAAGACAACGACGTAAGGGCCCACAAACACCAGTTGCCCTCAACGTACACCCCCGGGCTTCTCCGGAAGCCATCGGTCATGCGGCTACCAGTAGTGTCGGATAATGGATCACACCACTATCCGACTCCTGCAATGCAATGTCAACCGTTCCGCCCGCGCTCAGGACCTGCTGTCCCAGAGCATGGCGGAATGGTTGATAGGCATAGCAGTCGTCGCGGAACCGTACTTTGTTCCCGACGGGGAACATTGGGCGGCGGACCGTGACGGCCTGGTAGCTATAGTTACCCGGCCCTCCGTCGGCTCCCCTCCCTTTGATCACGTAGCAAAGGGTAGGGGATGCGTGGCGGTTACCCTGGGTAACTCGCTGATCGTGGGAGTGTACTTCTCGCCGAACAGGCCCCTCGCCGAGTTCGAGGAATTCCTGAGGGGCCTTTCGGCGATGATCGAGGGCAACAGGCGGTCAAGGCAGGTGCTCGTCCTTGGGGACTTCAACGCCAAATCCTCGGCGTGGGGGTCCCCGACGACTGACGCCCGCGGCGACTGCCTCGCAGAGTGGTCAGTCTCGAGCGGTCTGGTAATTCTCAACCGAGGGTCGGTTAACACGTGCGTGCGGCAACAGGGCGGATCCATAGTGGACATCACGTTCGCATGCCCCGCCCTGGCGCGCCGTGTTCAGGGCTGGAGGGTCTTAGAGGAGGCGGAGTCGTTGTCCGATCATCGGTACATCCGATTCGACATCTCCGCCCAGACCTCGGACCCCGGCCCCCCGACTCGAAGGTTACGAGACGGTCCCCGTTGGTCGCTGTCGCGCCTCAATCCGGATCATCTGGAGGAGGCGCTCCTGGTGACGACGTGGGATCCAGCACCGGACCGACCCGTGTGCGTCGAGGCGGAGGCGGAATGGTTCGGGGCGGCGATGACGTCCGTCTGCGACGCGTCAATGCCCCGCGTTACTACCTTCTGCCCCCGTCGTTGCGTGTATTGGTGGTCTGCCGAGATTGCGGCGCTTCGCGCTGCGTGCATCGCGGCGGGCCGCGCATACACGCGACACAGACGCCGGTATCGGCGGCATAGTCGGGAAACTGACTGTATGCGATAGTGTCGGAGGTGATAATAATAATAAATAAAAAGGCGTTTTTATTACCAATTTTCGTTACCAGATGAGGGAACGTGCCGCTTCGTTCATCCGTTGCCCCAGCGACTGTCACTCGCTACGGCCAATCAGCGGGCGGGTCGCTATGCGCGCGCCGCTGTGCACCGCGGCGAGTGCAAAATGTTAGGAATATGCGAAACAAGTTCCCGCACCTGGCTATGCTCGCATTTTATTCTTTACGAAACATATTGAAGGTTGCCGTCGTCAACATCTTCCCCCCTAGTGTCAGCATTCTGACACTCATAACCACGTAGTAAGGCTACACGCGCAGCTGATCGCTTCAACACTCCGTTCCTAGTCCTAACGTTCAGTTCCAATTTAATTTCATTTGAGTACCAATTCCATTTGTGAATGCCGAAGTAACGATATTTCCCCCCTGTGCATCAACTCGTCATTGAGGCCACTTATCTTACGTTTCTTACACTTTTCAATAAACAACAACACATTCGCGGTGGCACGAAGTAGACGCAACCAACTTGAGAAGCGGCGGGGTCAGGTACAGGTAAGTACAGTGTAATATTTTGTTCGTTTTCAGGTACAGCGTGAATTGTTTCTAATAATGTCTCATTAATTTTTTATGTCATTACAGGTTCGCTTGCAATCTTGGCGAAGAAAGGAAGGTCCCGTAAACCACACAGAGTCGCTGTTCAAATCGAAGTCGTTGTTTTTAGTCGCTAAATCAGATAAATAATCAGATTCAACTCCGATCGAACATAATGCCGTACAATGAATTTAGAAAATCTGGGCCTTGAAGAAGAAAATCACTAAGCGAATAGCCATGAGATTTTAGCAGCTGCGTCAAAAACTAATCGCAACTTCTTTTTATTAGGGTTATCTGCACCGTAATGTGGTAAATACCAAACTCTTTTACCGGTCTCTGCGTCATTGACAGGCCTAGCATAATTATTTATAAATAAATGATCTACTCTTTCCTGATAACGAGACTCGTACACCTCACTCGCTGCCATCTTCCTAAGCACGGATTGTAACCGACGTGAAGCATTAGTATAAGAATCTGGCATAACGGTGTTATCGCTTTTCCACGGTAAACCTACAGTCCACTGACTACCTATGAGCTCGCTAGTATTGTTAAGAATTTCAGTAGCCCGCAACTTGTCGCGATTTTTACGCGGTCTTTGTGAAATTCCGATCGAATCTAACGAAAAAGATTGACGTTCTAGCTCATGTAATTTCAATAAGTCATAATCAACATTAGTACTACTATCGTGATCAGTACAATCGAATCGCTCAGAGTATGTAGAAGACATAGGTTGCGCGGCGTGCGCGGCCGCGGCAGTGAGTACCCGTGAGGTGTCGCCCTCGCTCGTAGCGCGCTCGGCGATGGCGCGGGCGGCGGGTAGCTCCGGCGCGCTCCCCGCTACGGGGTTGACAATAGTGCGGCAGGGGCGATAGGAGCTGTCAATAAGGGCGGCGGGTAGCTCCGGCGCGCTCCCGGCTACGGGGTTGACAATAGTGCGGCAGGGGCGATAGGAGCTGTCAATAAGGGCGGCGGGTAGCTCCGGCGCGCTCCCGGCTACGGGGTTGACAATAGTGCGGCAGGGGCGATAGGAGCTGTCAATAAGGGCGGCGGGTAGCTCCGGCGCGCTCCCCGCTACGGGGTTGACAATAGTGCGGCAGGGGCGATAGGAGCTGTCAATAAGGGCGGCGGGTAGCTCCGGCGCGCTCCCCGCTACGGGGTTGACAATAGTGCGGCAGGGGCGATAGGAGCTGTCAATAAGGGCGGCGGGTAGCTCCGGCGCGCTCCCCGCTACGGGGTTGACAATAGTGCGGCAGGGGCGATAGGAGCTGTCAATAAGGGCGGCGGGTAGCTCCGGCGCGCTCCCCGCTACGGGGTTGACAATAGTGCGGCAGGGGCGATAGGAGCTGTCAATAAGGGCGGCGGGTAGCTCCGGCGCGCTCCCCGCTACGGGGTTGACAATAGTGCGGCAGGGGCGATAGGAGCTGTCAATAAGGGCGGCGGGTAGCTCCGGCGCGCTCCCCGCTACGGGGTTGACAATAGTGCGGCAGGGGCGATAGGAGCTGTCAATAAGGGCGGCGGGTAGCTCCGTCGCGCTCCCGGCTACGGGGTTGACAATAGTGCGGCAGGGGCGATAGGAGCTGTCAATAAGGGCGGCGGGTAGCTCCGGCGCGCTCCCCGCTACGGGGTTGACAATAGTGCGGCAGGGGCGATAGGAGCTGTCAATAAGGGCGGCGGGTAGCTCCGGCGCGCTCCCCGCTACGGGGTTGACAATAGTGCGGCAGGGGCGATAGGAGCTGTCAATAAGGGCGGCGGGTAGCTCCGGCGCGCTCCCGGCTACGGGGTTGACAATAGTGCGGCAGGGGCGATAGGAGCTGTCAATAAGGGCGGCGGGTAGCTCCGGCGCGCTCCCCGCTACGGGGTTGACAATAGTGCGGCAGGGGCGATAGGAGCTGTCAATAAGGGCGGCGGGTAGCTCCGGCGCGCTCCCCGCTACGGGGTTGACAATAGTGCGGCAGGGGCGATAGGAGCTGTCAATAAGGGTCGGTTCACACTGCGCGAAACATACATGAGTGTTGGAGCGATCAGATAATAAATTGGAATTTGTTACCTTGTCTATAAACCCGTGTATACACCATCCCAGTGAAGTCTTTGTGACGTACGGCTCACCTGGTTGACCTCGAATACATAAGATAGGCGCAATTAAATCAGAATTATCTTGACCGATTAACAATTCGGGCTGAATATCACATTTACATAACTCGCAATTATGATCTAAATGTTCACATTTCTTAAAGTCAATATTAGATAAACACTGCACAGGTAAGTTCAGTTCTTTCATTTTTCTTGCACGTAACTTGAATTTCTCACCGTCGTTTGGTAAGTCCTTTGAGGTGGCAAGTCTGGTAAGTAGCTTTTGGTTATTACTTTTCGGAGCCGATAAGGTGATGGCTTCCTTTAGGGCAGTAGCAAGTTCTCGAATATCATTGCGCTGCGAAACGCCACTGTTGCGAAAGGGGTTGACAATGTCATGCGTGACGTCGCCAGCTTGTTCGCACTCGCGTTTGCCCGTCTTTTCGACGTTATTCAAAGATTTGTCGAGCCAATCCTCGACGTTGCTTCTGCTGGATGCCAAAGACCGATGGGAAGTAGTTTTAAATTCCAGGTCCGCCAGCTCGGCTTCCAGCTCCTTGTTAACCAAATCCACTTCTATATGCGCTTTCGCTTCTACAGCTTTCATCTCTATTTCCGCTTTCCTCCGCGCAGCTTGCAGTTCGAGCCGCTTTCGTGCCGCGGAGGACGAAGAGCGAGTAGCCTGGCTGCTACTCATCTTTATGCTCTCAGGTTGGTCATACTGGTAACTCTAACTCCTTTTTATCGTCATCTTGGCTAGTCAACATTCTCTGCTTTCTTTTTTCTTGCTGGCGCGTAGTAACGCCGACAGGCGTGCGAAGAAGTGACATCCTGCACTACAGGTTTTGGTTTATTATTACCAGATCCGGCTCGAAGGACCAATTTTGTATGCGATAGTGTCGGAGGTGATAATAATAATAAATAAAAAGGCGTTTTTATTACCAATTTTCGTTACCAGATGAGGGAACGTGCCGCTTCGTTCATCCGTTGCCCCAGCGACTGTCACTCGCTACGGCCAATCAGCGGGCGGGTCGCTATGCGCGCGCCGCTGTGCACCGCGGCGAGTGCAAAATGTTAGGAATATGCGAAACAAGTTCCCGCACCTGGCTATGCTCGCATTTTATTCTTTACGAAACATATTGAAGGTTGCCGTCGTCAACACTGACGAAGCCGTCGAGACCTCCTTAGGGAACGGGTATAGACTGGCCAAGGAAACTCTGCAGTGGGCCATCGCGGAGGCGAAGGAGCGAGCGAAGGGGGAATTAGCTCAGGAGCTGGACGACAACCCCTGGGGGAGGTCGTACCAGATGGTAAGGGGCAAACTGCGCCAGCCGGCGCCGCCCCTTACTCAATCCCTGCAGCCACAGTTCCTGGAAGACGTGCTGTCCACTCTGTTTCCGAACAGAGGAGCACACACGCCGCCGATGATGACAGCGTCTCTCGGCACAGGTTCTGTCGACACCCCCGTCCCGGAAGTCACGCGAGAGGAACTGAAGGAGGCCGTGATCAGACTTCGGTCGAAAAACACGGCCCCCGGGCCAGACGGTATCCCGGGCCGCATATGGGTGAAGGCTTTGGAGTGCCCAGACTTCGAGTCTCGCCTCCGGAGCCTTTTCTCAGCGTGCCTGGAACGTGGCCAGTTTCCTCGCAGGTGGAGAAACGGGAAGCTCGTTCTGCTCAAGAAGGAGGGACGACCGGCGGATTTACCATCTTCTTTCCGCCCTATTGTCCTCCTAGACGAGGTGGCTAAGCTCTACGAGCGTATATTAGCCACTCGTCTCAAGAGCCACCTTCGCGACGTCGGGCCGGACTTGGCAGACTGCCAGTTCGGCTTTAGGCAGGGGCGCTCCACCTTGGAGGCGATACTGAGGGCCAGGGACCTGACGGGAGGCGCTGTAGACCGGGGCGAGGTTGCATTGGCGGTGTCTATCGACATCTCCAATGCCTTCGGAACCTTGCCCTGGGAGTGCATACACGCGGCGCTCCGTTATCACGGAGTGCCCGAGTACATTTGTCAGGCCCTGAGGCAGTATTTCCACGAGCGCTTCGTGTCCTACACCACCGGACATGACAAGCGGCGACGACCCATGTTCTGCGGGGTTCCGCAGGGTTCTGTCTTAGGACCAATCCTGTGGAACCTCGGCTTCGACTGGGTGCTGAGGGGATCGACACTACCTGGGGTGTTCTACTTATGCTTCGCCGACGACGTCCTGGTCATTGCCATTGGCAAGACGTACAGGCTCGCGAGCATAGTAGCCACGGCTGCGGTCGCCCACGTAGTGTCACGTATCCGTAGACTCGGCTTAGACGTCGCCCTCGAGAAGACCCAGGCGACGCTGTTTCATGGGCCCCGCCGGGGACCCCCCCGTGAGGCCCATTTAACAGTTGGCGGGGTGCGCATCCCAGTGACGCCCACCCTGAAGTACCTCGGTCTTCTCCTGGACGGCAGATGGAGCTTTCGACAGCACTTCGCGAACCTCGCGCCGCGGCTCTTGAAAGCCTCATCTGCCCTGAGAAGGATCATGCCCAACATCAACGGGCCCCAGGATGCAAGCCGCCGCCTCTACCTTGGAGTCGTGCGGTCCATGGCACTCTACGGTGCACCTGTTTGGGCTTACGCCCATCCAGCGAGCACCCTACCCCTCCTGCGTGCGCAACGCGCCATCGCGACGGGGGTAGTTAGAGGGTACCGCACCATATCCGCAGAGGCGGCCTGCCTACTTGCAGGTTCCATCCCCTGGGACTTGGAGGCGCAGGTTCTTGCGCAGGTGTACCACTGGCGCATGAGCCTCCGCTCCCAAGGAGATGATCCAGCCCTCCGCGAGGTCCAAGTCTTTCGGGACCTCGTTCGCGTCAATGCTATTGACGCATGGAGGGCGCGTTTGGAGCGCCCGAGTTACGGCACCCGCACAGTCGAGGCCATCAGAGATGTCCTTGACGGGTGGCTCAATCGGCAGCATGGCAGACTCAGCTTTCGCTTGACGCAGGTTTTGTCGGGACATGGTTGTTTCGGCAAATACCTGTGTCGCATAGCTTTGAGGGAGCCGACGCCGATCTGCCACCATTGCGGCGCCGAAGAAGACTCGGCGCAACATACGCTGGAGGTGTGTCCGGCTTGGTCGGACCAACGCATGGCCATGGCCGCCGTGGTCGGTTTTGACTTCTCGCTGCGGGCCGTAGTTCACTCTATGGTCCAAAGTGAGGAGTCCTGGACCGCGGTGGCCACCTTCTGCGAGAGCGTGCTCATGCAGAAGGAGGCGGCAGAGCGCGAGCGTGAGGCGGTCTCCGACTGCCCCATGCGCCGCCGCCGAGGAGGCCGGCGTAGAAGGGCGTACGCGGACGCCCTTCTACCTCCTTAGTTGAGGCTGCGGTGGCCCCCGGGGTGCGGGTGTGCCGCTGCGAAAAGGCCTCGAGGTGGCGCGCGCGCGGTGTCTTCCGCGCGCCACTTAACGAAAGACCGGGGGGTGTTAACCCCTAACACCCCCCGAGGAGGGGGCCCCCACCCCAGGGGGCCCGGCGCTGTCGGGTCCGGTGGATGAATCTCCGTTTCCCACGTTCCCGACACTAAGCGCACTGAAGACACAGCAGTGGTTTTAGTGGGTATTCACTGCGGTAGGTGCGATGAGCCCCGGCAGCGGGGGGAGCTTGCCTACCGGGTTGAGCCCCACATACCCCTGCCGTCTGGCACCCCCCGGACGGCGGGGGATGCGTAAATGCATTTCCACTGCTAAACAAAAAAAAAAAAAAAAAAAAAAAAAAAAAAAAAAGGTTAGGTTAGGTTGGGGCGCGTGTCAGACAACCTCCTCGTGGTGCGCCCTGGGCAACGTGAACCCTTGAGTCTCTGCGATTTTAGCGGAGACTCCAGAGTTGACGGCAAATAGTCTGACAGGGGAGGGAGGGAAAAGTGAAAGTGTTGGGGAAGTGATGGCTGGGGGATCAGTGGGGGAAGTGATTGGACAACGGGGGGGACAGGGAGATTACACATTCACACACACTCTTACACACCACACTTACAACACTACACACTACGATCAAGCACTACATCAATTCATACACACAGATACACACATAGTCACATACACACCGATGTTAAGAATGGGAGTGGAACAAATATGAAAAGAACGCCAGTAAACAATCGTAGTCCACGGGTGGGTCCCGCCTCAGGCGGGGAATCCCACCAGGGTGCCTCGGCACCCTGCTGCCCCAAAGTATACGTGGGGGGCACCTGTCGTTTTAGTCATAGTAGTGGAAGTGAGGAGGGAAGTAGAAGCAGGAGTAGTAGCGATAGCGGGAGAGAAGGCCGAGAAGGCAGGAGACAGGAGGAAAGAAAGAAGAAGAATAGGTTCCCATTACCACCCCGGATTAGTCAATGGGAAAGAACAAAAGAGAGGGAGATTGGTCGAGAAGACCGAAAGAAAGTGGAGGAGGAAAGACGCCTTCAACCAGCGACCCAAAAGGGGAAGAAAGAGACGGTCACACTTCGTCCCACTTGGGCCAACAAAGGGGAAATAAAGGAGGAAAAGAAGGATGTTGGGAGTTACCCCAGTAGCGAAAAGGACAGGGAGAGAGACGGGAGCGTGGTGTCGGCATCCTCGGGTTCCCAACGGAGCCTGAGAGTTGTACTGAACCGCATCCCGACCCCAATGTCCTTTGGCCGCCTAAGTGAAGGCGAGGCGGGAAGAAAACGGAGACGAGGGTCCGACGAGGACACCCCGGAGTCGTCAGACATGGAACTGGTGTCTTGGACTCCGTGTAAAATGTCTACGGCTCACCGAGGACGTGGACCGGGGAGACCTCCGACCCATGGAAGGTACGTTGGCTTGGCGAAAGCCAAACAGGAGCTCGAAGAGGCCCAGCGCGCCGCCGAGGAGGCTGACCGTGCCGCTGAGAAGGCAGCCAAAGACCGAGAGACGGAGAAAAAGGTGGCCGAGTGGACCCGGAACAATGCCCGGAGCTCCCGGCTGTTCTCCGTCTCCGGATCCGATATGGATCCCACCGACCATGGGTCGGATATAGAGGAGGACGTGGCGGTCATCAAGATGATCGCCACCAAGTCTGGGAATTTAAAGGGCAACTACGTCCGTGCCCTCAAAAATGCCGCAGCGTCCATCTCGGACAAATTCCAAAAGACGGCTACAAAAAATAGGTCCGAGGAGGAAGCCAAACTTAGAGCTGAGAACGCCCAACTCCGGGCCGCCATGGACACACTCCGCAAAGAGTTTGACCAGGTCCGAGCTGAGCTGTCTCGGCTCACGGAGGTGGTAGGCCATGCCACCCGAGAAGAGGTCCCAGCAGCAGGTCCACAGAAGTCCAGTCCCCCCATCGATGACGACTCTCTCCAGAGATTCGCTATCATGGTGGGGACCATGATGGACGCGAAGGTGGCGGCGCTCGAGCCCCGCCTTCTTCCGGCCCAACACGAGCGACCACCTTTGGCGGCAGACTCCAGGAGGGGGCAGCCGACGGAGATGATGGAGGAGCCAGTGGCCCAACCAAGCCCAGCACCTCAGAGGAAGGAGGTGGCCAACAACAAAAAGGTTGCGGCGAAGAAGGGGAAAGATGGAGGAAAAGCCCCTCCACCACCACCCCCACCGGTGGCTCTATTACCGGCAGGTGAATCGCCCACTGCGCCTGGCCCCATACAAGAGGGATGGAGCACAGTGGTAAAAAGAGGATTAAGGGCTAAGGCCCGACCAGCCCAAACAGCTCGGGCTCAGGCGTCAGCGCCGGAAGCCGCTAAGCCTGGACAGAGGGCCAAGAAGAAGAAGCGTCTCAGAGGTCCCAAGACGGCGGCCATCGCTCTGACTCTCCGTCCAGAGGCAGTGGCTAGAGGCGTCACGTATGTGCAGATGCTGGTCAAAATGAAGACCAGCATCTCCCTCTCCAGCGTGGGAATCACCGGGGGGGTTAAGATAAGGGAGGCGCAGACAGGCGCCAAGCTGATCGAGGTGCCCGGATCTGGCAGCGATAGCATGGCTGACCAGCTGGCTATGAAGATCCGGGAGGTCCTCTCAGATGACGTCTGGGTGACGAGACCTGTGAAGTCCAGCGAGCTCCGCATAACGGACTTAGAAGAGTCGATCACGGCTGAGGAAGTTGCCGCCGCCGTTACGACCGAGACGGGATGCTCCAGGGAGTCCCTCAGGATGGGCGAAATCCGCCGCGAAACACGCGGTAGAAGAGGGTTCTCCCTGTGGATGCGGTGCCCAATAACGGCGGCGAAGGTCCTGTCCCAGAAGCGGACCATTATGGTGGGGTGGGTCCCAGCGAGAGTCACCCTCCTGGAATCTCGCCCGCTCACCTGCTTCCGCTGTCTGGAGACAGGACATGTCTGCGGAAAGTGCGACTCCGAGGTTGACCGGAGCGCACTCTGCTACCGGTGCAGTCACGAGGGGCACAAGGCGGCAACCTGCTCTGCAGTTCCCCATTGCAGCCTGTGCGCGGCCGCAAACTTGCCGGCGTCTCACAGAGTGGGGGGCAAAGCATGCGTTGCTGCTGCGACGAAACGACGATCGTGCCGGAGTGGTCAAGCAAAGGTCCCCAACGTACGTTCCCAGGCCTCCCAGGAGGCTATGGACGAGAGTGCTCCGAATAGGAGCTAGATCTTTGTTTTCCGACAGAGAACAATGGGCGGCTGACTGACGTCCTATGAGCAGTGGTTGCCCGGCGCTCCGCCGGCTCCCCTCCCTTTGACAGCTAGCAAAGGGTAGGGGATGCATGGCGGTTACCACGGGCACTGCGCTGCAGCAGAGCTTGGCGACGGCGAAGAGCGTTTTCGGACGCTCTGCGCCCTCCATATACAGGCCGCGGTGGTTTTCCCGGGGAGCGGGATAACCGCCGCGTATAGGCCTCGAGGTGGCGCGCGCGGTGTCTTCCGCGCGCCTCTCAGTAAGCCCGGTGCTAAGCACCGAGGAAGTGGATCCCTCCTCATGAGGGCTCCAGCGCTGTCGGGGTTCGGTGGAAGAATCTATTGAATACCCATGTCCCCGACACAAGCGCCGAGGAAGGAGACACAGCTGTGGTTTAGTGGGTATTACTGCGGTGGATGCGATGAGCCCCGGCAGCGGGGGGAGCTTGTCCACCGGGTTGGTCTTCAACTGAAGCCTAGCTGCTTCTAAGTCCATCCAGGCTTCAGTCCTGGATAGACTTGGAAGTGGCCAAGGCTGAAGTTGTTGGCATTGAGTCCCACATACCCTGACTATTGGCTCCACCCAATAGTCGGGGATGCATAAAAGGCATTCCACTGCTATAACAAAAAAAAAAAAAAAAAAAAAAAAAAAAAAAAAAAAAGGTTAGGTTAGGTTAGGTTAGGTTAGGTTAGGTTAGGTTAGGTTCCAGAGGCGGTGGCCCGAGGAGTAACATACAAGGAGGTTATGGCCAAGCTGAAAGCCGAGATTGAGCTCCGAAGCGTGGGAATTACAGCTGGAGTGAGGCTTAAAGAAACGGTGACTGGCACCCGCCTGATAGAGATCCCCGGCGCTGGTAGCGACAGGCTGGCAGATGCCCTGGCAGAAAAAATTCGGGCAGTGCTTCCAGATGAAGACGTTAAGGTGTCGCGCCCGGTGAAGGAAGCGGAGATGCGCATCACTGATATGGATGAAGCCATGACGAGTGAGGAGGTGGCAGCCGCCATCGTGAAGGAGACGGGGTGTGCCAGGGATGCAATCAGGACGGGGGAGACGCGCCGTGACGCCCGCCGATCATATTCTCTTTGGCTGCGCTGTCCCGTGACGGTGGCAAAAGTCCTGACTCAGCGAGGCACGCTCATGGTAGGATGGACCGCAGTAAAGACATCCCTTCTGGAGAAGAGGCCCCTAAGGTGTTACCGATGCCTTGAGCCGGGTCACACTAGCGCCAAGTGCACGTCGGAGGTGGACCGGAGTGCTCTGTGCTACCGATGTGGCGCGGAGGGGCACAAGGCAGCCACCTGCTCGGCGGATCCATACTGCGTGCTGTGTGAATCGGCGGGTCATCGTGCGGGGAGCAAGACGTGTGAAGACGCCGTTCGAAAGACTCGATCAAGGAGGCCAGACGCTGCTTCGTCCCTTGGGTCAGCGAGGCGTGGGAGCAGGCAGGAAAATACACAATGACGCGCACCACTATCCGTTGTCTGCAGTGCAATGTCAACCACGCCGCCAGAGCACAGGACCTGCTGGTCCAGCATCTGAGAGAGTGGTCCATACAGGTGGCGGTAGTTGCTGAGCCATACTACTTACCGGACGGCGACGGCTGCTTTGAAGACCTTGGTGGCTTAGTCTCAGTAATTGCTCGCCCCTGTGCTGGATCCTCTCCCCCTGAAAAGGTGGCTGCAGGTGTTGGGTTTGTGCTGGTGCGTCTGGGTGAAATATTAGTGGTCGGTACGTACTTCTCGCCCAATAGGTCTCTCGCGGAGTTCGAGGCCTACCTTGCCGACTTGTCGGAGCTTATGGAAGCCCATCGGCGGTCTCTCCAGGTGCTCGTTCTGGGGGACCTCAACGCCAAGAGCACGGCGTGGGGGTCCCCGAGGACTGATGCGCGGGGGAGCGTGCTGGTGGAGTGGGCGGCAGCTACGGGCGTCTGCGTGCTCAACCAGGGGGCGGTCGACACGTGCGTGCGACAACAGGGCGGGTCGATTGTGGACATAACGTTCGCGTCCCCCGCCCTGGCGCGCCGTGTCCGTGGCTGGCGAGTCCTGGACGGGGTGGAGTCTCTATCGGACCATCAGTACATTCGGTTCGATATAGATCCCGCCCCCTCAGTGACCCCCCGCCCCCCGATCCGCAGGAGAGGCAGAGCCCACGAAAAGCGGTGGGCACTAAAGCGTCTCAACAAGGCGCTGCTAGAGGAGGCTGTCATCGTTGCGACGTGGTCTGCGGCTCCTGCCAGTCAGGTAGGTATTGAGCAGGAAGCCGCATGGTTCACGGACGCCATGACATCTGTGTGCGACGCTGCTATGCCTAAGCAGAAGGTAGGTTCCGGGCCCACTAAGGTCTACTGGTGGTCGGATGAGATCGCCGAACTGCGCGCGAAGTGTGACGCCGCTAAGCGTGCCTACACTCGGCAACGTCGCCGGCGCCGTGGACGTGAGGCGGACGGCGAGACCCGTCGTATCGAGGATGCGCTGAAGGCGGCCCACGACGAGGCGAAGACTGAACTTCGATCGGCAATTGAGGTAGGAAAAGCACAGGGGAAAAAGGAAATGCTGGAGGCGCTGGACGCCGACCCCTGGGGGCGCCCGTACCGCACTGTTCGGGGGAAGTTGCGCCCTTGGGCGCCTCCCTTGACCCAGAGTCTCCAGCCGCAGTTCTTGGAAGGGGTGTTGTCGGCGCTGTTTCCGAACAGGTCAGCCTTCACGCCACCAGTCATGGCAGCGCCTGACACAAGAGCTGCTGACACCTCGGCCCCCGCCCCAGAGGTAACACGCGAGGAACTAAAGGCGGCCGTGTCTAGACTTCGGTCGAAGAACACGGCCCCTGGCCTAGACGGAGTCCCGGGCCGCGCGTGGGCTATGGCCCTCAAGAACGAAGACTTCGAGTCGCGTTTGAGGGGGCTGTACTCCGCGTGCCTGGATCGTGGGCAGTTTCCTTCGCAGTGGAAGTCTGGGAAGCTAGTGCTGCTGAGGAAGGAGGGACGACCAGCTGACTCCCCGTCAGCGTACCGGCCTATTGTTTTGCTCAACGAGGTGGGTAAAATGTTTGAGAGGGTCATTGCTGACCGACTAAGTAAACACCTGGACGAAGGACCCGGACTGTCCCAGCGGCAGTTCGGTTTTCGGCGCGGTCGGTCAACGGTGGACGCCATTATAGAGGTTAAGGATGTAACGGGGGATGCAGTTAACCGGGGTGAGGTCGCGATGGCGGTGTCTATTGATATTGCCAACGCCTTCAACAGTCTCCCCTGGGAGTGCGTGCTGGCAGCGCTCCGGTACTTCGGTGTGCCCAGCTACCTTATTCGCAGCATCGACGCTTACTTCTCAGGGAGGTGGGTAGAGTTTACGCAGTTGTACGGGGAAAGGGTGCGTTATCCTATGTCGTGCGGTGTCCCACAGGGGTCGGTCCTTGGGCCGATCCTGTGGAACATCGCCTACGACTGGGTGCTACGGGCCGTGCTGCTTCCCCGGTGCCTACTCACCTGCTATGCGGACGACACCCTTCTCATCGTGCTCGGGGCCTGCTACCGGGAGGTATGTATCCGAGCAACTGCTGCGGTTGCCCACATCATCGCGCGGATCAGGCAGCTGGGACTGGAGGTGGCCCTGAACAAGATGGAGGCTATCGTGTTCCATGGTCCCCGTAACGCCCCACCGGAAGACGCCCACATAATAGTAGGAGGACAAAGGATCGAGGTAAGGCAGACTCTTAGGTACCTTGGCCTGCTGCTGGATAGTCGGTGGAGTTTTCGTCAGCACATTGATGCTTTGGCGCCAAAGCTGATGGGGACTTCATCGGCCCTCCGTAGATTGCTGCCTAATCTCCACGGGCCGTCGGACGCCTGTCGGCGACTTTACTTGGGAGTCCTAAAATCCATGGCCCTCTACGGCGCCCCGGTCTGGGCGGGGGCCCTGAGTCGCGAATCCATCGCCACGCTCCGCTCGTCTCAACGAGCACTGACGATTGGAGTGATCCGGGGCTACCGCACGATCTCTGCCGGGGCGGCCTGCGTCATGGCGGGCACTCCACCATGGGACCTGGAGGCGGGGGTCCTTGCGTCAGTGTATCGCTGGCGCAGGGACCTTCGCCTTCAAGGCGGAAACCCTGCCTTACGGGAGGTAGAGCACAGGAGGGAGACAGAGCGTTCCACCATGGTAAGTGCTTGGAAGGAGAGCTTATCCCAGGCGGTGTTCGGCACACGAACAATCTGGGCCATCGAACCGGTCTTCGAGGACTGGCTAAACAGGCGACACGGAAGGTTGACCTACAGGTTGACGCAGATACTGTCCGGACATGGGTGCTTCGGCCGTTACCTTTGCCGTGTTGCCCGGCGTGAGCCGACTTCTGTCTGCCACCACTGCAACGCTGAAGAGGATACGGCGCAGCACACTCTTGAGGAGTGCCCTGCGTGGGCTGATCAGCGCGCTGTGCTGACTCAAAGGGTAGGTAGAGACTTGTCGCTACCCGCGGTGGTCGCGGCGATGGTCGACAGTGAGGAGAAGTGGGCAGCTGTCAGCGGCTTCTGCGAGGAGGTCCTATCTGCCAAAGAGTCAGCGGAGCGTGAGAGAGAGGCGGTCTTGGACTGCCCCTTGCGCCGGAGGAGACCGGGGAGGCGGCGTCGGGTTTTCGCAACCCTCCAGCTTCTATAACTGAGGCCGGTGGCGGTGGGGACGGGGGGACTCGCCGCCACTAACCTGCCTCGAGGTGGCGCGCGCGGTGTCACCGCGCGCCAGCTCCATGTAAGTATTTAGGTGAGTAGAGGCCTTTCGGGGCCGGCGTTAGTCGGGGGCCGCGGTGTCATGCTTGTGCACACTCCCGTAGCCCTCGATGCCTGACCGCTGAGGAGAGACACGGTGGCCTTCGGGTTCAGGGTTTAGTGGGTATTGCTGCGGTGGATGCAATGAGCCCTGGCAGCGGGGGGAGCTTGTCCACCGGGTACGTAGTCGGAGGAGGTCTGACCAAACCCAAGTCATCCCGGGTTTCAATCCCGCCTTGACTTGGGTCTGGTCGGGACTGACTCTGGTTGCACAGAGCCCCACATACCCCGGTCTGCCCACCCCCGGGCGGGCCGGGTATGCGTAAAATGCATTCCCCCACCTAAAAAAAAAAAAAAAAAAAAAGGTTAGGTTAGGTTAGGTTAGGTTAGGTTAGGTTAGGTTAGGTTAGGTTAGGTTAGGTTAGGTTAGGTTAGGTTAGGTTAGGTTAGGTTAGGTTAGGTTAGGTTAGGTTAGGTTAGGTTAGGTTAGGTTAGGTTAGGTTAGGTTAGGTTAGGTTAGGTTAGGTTAGGTTAGGTTAGGTTAGGTTAGGTTAGGTTAGGTTAGGTTAGGTTAGGTTAGGTTAGGTTAGGTTAGGTTAGGTTAGGTTAGGTTAGGTTAGGTTAGGTTAGGTTAGGTTAGGTTAGGTTAGGTTAGGTTAGGTTAGGTTAGGTTAGGTTAGGTTAGGTTAGGTTAGGTTAGGTTAGGTTAGGTTAGGTTAGGTTAGGTTAGGTTAGGTTAGGTTAGGTTAGGTTAGGTTAGGTTAGGTTAGGTTAGGTTAGGTTAGGTTAGGTTAGGTTAGGTTAGGTTAGGTTAGGTTAGGTTAGGTTAGGTTAGGTTAGGTTAGGTTAGGTTAGGTTAGGTTAGGTTAGGTTAGGTTAGGTTAGGTTAGGTTAGGTTAGGTTAGGTTAGGTTAGGTTAGGTTAGGTTAGGTTAGGTTAGGTTAGGTTAGGTTAGGTTAGGTTAGGTTAGGTTAGGTTAGGTTAGGTTAGGTTAGGTTAGGTTAGGTTAGGTTAGGTTAGGTTAGGTTAGGTTAGGTTAGGTTAGGTTAGGTTAGGTTAGGTTAGGTTAGGTTAGGTTAGGTTAGGTTAGGTTAGGTTAGGTTAGGTTAGGTTAGGTTAGGTTAGGTTAGGTTAGGTTAGGTTAGGTTAGGTTAGGTTAGGTTAGGTTAGGTTAGGTTAGGTTAGGTTAGGTTAGGTTAGGTTAGGTTAGGTTAGGTTAGGTTAGGTTAGGTTAGGTTAGGTTAGGTTAGGTTAGGTTAGGTTAGGTTAGGTTAGGTTAGGTTAGGTTAGGTTAGGTTAGGTTAGGTTAGGTTAGGTTAGGTTAGGTTAGGTTAGGTTAGGTTAGGTTAGGTTAGGTTAGGTTAGGTTAGGTTAGGTTAGGTTAGGTTAGGTTAGGTTAGGTTAGGTTAGGTTAGGTTAGGTTAGGTTAGGTTAGGTTAGGTTAGGTTAGGTTAGGTTAGGTTAGGTTAGGTTAGGTTAGGTTAGGTTAGGTTAGGTTAGGTTAGGTTAGGTTAGGTTAGGTTAGGTTAGGTTAGGTTAGGTTAGGTTAGGTTAGGTTAGGTTAGGTTAGGTTAGGTTAGGTTAGGTTAGGTTAGGTTAGGTTAGGTTAGGTTAGGTTAGGTTAGGTTAGGTTAGGTTAGGTTAGGTTAGGTTAGGTTAGGTTAGGTTAGGTTAGGTTAGGTTAGGTTAGGTTAGGTTAGGTTAGGTTAGGTTAGGTTAGGTTAGGTTAGGTTAGGTTAGGTTAGGTTAGGTTAGGTTAGGTTAGGTTAGGTTAGGTTAGGTTAGGTTAGGTTAGGTTAGGTTAGGTTAGGTTAGGTTAGGTTAGGTTAGGTTAGGTTAGGTTAGGTTAGGTTAGGTTAGGTTAGGTTAGGTTAGGTTAGGTTAGGTTAGGTTAGGTTAGGTTAGGTTAGGTTAGGTTAGGTTAGGTTAGGTTAGGTTAGGTTAGGTTAGGTTAGGTTAGGTTAGGTTAGGTTAGGTTAGGTTAGGTTAGGTTAGGTTAGGTTAGGTTAGGTTAGGTTAGGTTAGGTTAGGTTAGGTTAGGTTAGGTTAGGTTAGGTTAGGTTAGGTTAGGTTAGGTTAGGTTAGGTTAGGTTAGGTTAGGTTAGGTTAGGTTAGGTTAGGTTAGGTTAGGTTAGGTTAGGTTAGGTTAGGTTAGGTTAGGTTAGGTTAGGTTAGGTTAGGTTAGGTTAGGTTAGGTTAGGTTAGGTTAGGTTAGGTTAGGTTAGGTTAGGTTAGGTTAGGTTAGGTTAGGTTAGGTTAGGTTAGGTTAGGTTAGGTTAGGTTAGGTTAGGTTAGGTTAGGTTAGGTTAGGTTAGGTTAGGTTAGGTTAGGTTAGGTTAGGTTAGGTTAGGTTAGGTTAGGTTAGGTTAGGTTAGGTTAGGTTAGGTTAGGTTAGGTTAGGTTAGGTTAGGTTAGGTTAGGTTAGGTTAGGTTAGGTTAGGTTAGGTTAGGTTAGGTTAGGTTAGGTTAGGTTAGGTTAGGTTAGGTTAGGTTAGGTTAGGTTAGGTTAGGTTAGGTTAGGTTAGGTTAGGTTAGGTTAGGTTAGGTTAGGTTAGGTTAGGTTAGGTTAGGTTAGGTTAGGTTAGGTTAGGTTAGGTTAGGTTAGGTTAGGTTAGGTTAGGTTAGGTTAGGTTAGGTTAGGTTAGGTTAGGTTAGGTTAGGTTAGGTTAGGTTAGGTTAGGTTAGGTTAGGTTAGGTTAGGTTAGGTTAGGTTAGGTTAGGTTAGGTTAGGTTAGGTTAGGTTAGGTTAGGTTAGGTTAGGTTAGGTTAGGTTAGGTTAGGTTAGGTTAGGTTAGGTTAGGTTAGGTTAGGTTAGGTTAGGTTAGGTTAGGTTAGGTTAGGTTAGGTTAGGTTAGGTTAGGTTAGGTTAGGTTAGGTTAGGTTAGGTTAGGTTAGGTTAGGTTAGGTTAGGTTAGGTTAGGTTAGGTTAGGTTAGGTTAGGTTAGGTTAGGTTAGGTTAGGTTAGGTTAGGTTAGGTTAGGTTAGGTTAGGTTAGGTTAGGTTAGGTTAGGTTAGGTTAGGTTAGGTTAGGTTAGGTTAGGTTAGGTTAGGTTAGGTTAGGTTAGGTTAGGTTAGGTTAGGTTAGGTTAGGTTAGGTTAGGTTAGGTTAGGTTAGGTTAGGTTAGGTTAGGTTAGGTTAGGTTAGGTTAGGTTAGGTTAGGTTAGGTTAGGTTAGGTTAGGTTAGGTTAGGTTAGGTTAGGTTAGGTTAGGTTAGGTTAGGTTAGGTTAGGTTAGGTTAGGTTAGGTTAGGTTAGGTTAGGTTAGGTTAGGTTAGGTTAGGTTAGGTTAGGTTAGGTTAGGTTAGGTTAGGTTAGGTTAGGTTAGGTTAGGTTAGGTTAGGTTAGGTTAGGTTAGGTTAGGTTAGGTTAGGTTAGGTTAGGTTAGGTTAGGTTAGGTTAGGTTAGGTTAGGTTAGGTTAGGTTAGGTTAGGTTAGGTTAGGTTAGGTTAGGTTAGGTTAGGTTAGGTTAGGTTAGGTTAGGTTAGGTTAGGTTAGGTTAGGTTAGGTTAGGTTAGGTTAGGTTAGGTTAGGTTAGGTTAGGTTAGGTTAGGTTAGGTTAGGTTAGGTTAGGTTAGGTTAGGTTAGGTTAGGTTAGGTTAGGTTAGGTTAGGTTAGGTTAGGTTAGGTTAGGTTAGGTTAGGTTAGGTTAGGTTAGGTTAGGTTAGGTTAGGTTAGGTTAGGTTAGGTTAGGTTAGGTTAGGTTAGGTTAGGTTAGGTTAGGTTAGGTTAGGTTAGGTTAGGTTAGGTTAGGTTAGGTTAGGTTAGGTTAGGTTAGGTTAGGTTAGGTTAGGTTAGGTTAGGTTAGGTTAGGTTAGGTTAGGTTAGGTTAGGTTAGGTTAGGTTAGGTTAGGTTAGGTTAGGTTAGGTTAGGTTAGGTTAGGTTAGGTTAGGTTAGGTTAGGTTAGGTTAGGTTAGGTTAGGTTAGGTTAGGTTAGGTTAGGTTAGGTTAGGTTAGGTTAGGTTAGGTTAGGTTAGGTTAGGTTAGGTTAGGTTAGGTTAGGTTAGGTTAGGTTAGGTTAGGTTAGGTTAGGTTAGGTTAGGTTAGGTTAGGTTAGGTTAGGTTAGGTTAGGTTAGGTTAGGTTAGGTTAGGTTAGGTTAGGTTAGGTTAGGTTAGGTTAGGTTAGGTTAGGTTAGGTTAGGTTAGGTTAGGTTAGGTTAGGTTAGGTTAGGTTAGGTTAGGTTAGGTTAGGTTAGGTTAGGTTAGGTTAGGTTAGGTTAGGTTAGGTTAGGTTAGGTTAGGTTAGGTTAGGTTAGGTTAGGTTAGGTTAGGTTAGGTTAGGTTAGGTTAGGTTAGGTTAGGTTAGGTTAGGTTAGGTTAGGTTAGGTTAGGTTAGGTTAGGTTAGGTTAGGTTAGGTTAGGTTAGGTTAGGTTAGGTTAGGTTAGGTTAGGTTAGGTTAGGTTAGGTTAGGTTAGGTTAGGTTAGGTTAGGTTAGGTTAGGTTAGGTTAGGTTAGGTTAGGTTAGGTTAGGTTAGGTTAGGTTAGGTTAGGTTAGGTTAGGTTAGGTTAGGTTAGGTTAGGTTAGGTTAGGTTAGGTTAGGTTAGGTTAGGTTAGGTTAGGTTAGGTTAGGTTAGGTTAGGTTAGGTTAGGTTAGGTTAGGTTAGGTTAGGTTAGGTTAGGTTAGGTTAGGTTAGGTTAGGTTAGGTTAGGTTAGGTTAGGTTAGGTTAGGTTAGGTTAGGTTAGGTTAGGTTAGGTTAGGTTAGGTTAGGTTAGGTTAGGTTAGGTTAGGTTAGGTTAGGTTAGGTTAGGTTAGGTTAGGTTAGGTTAGGTTAGGTTAGGTTAGGTTAGGTTAGGTTAGGTTAGGTTAGGTTAGGTTAGGTTAGGTTAGGTTAGGTTAGGTTAGGTTAGGTTAGGTTAGGTTAGGTTAGGTTAGGTTAGGTTAGGTTAGGTTAGGTTAGGTTAGGTTAGGTTAGGTTAGGTTAGGTTAGGTTAGGTTAGGTTAGGTTAGGTTAGGTTAGGTTAGGTTAGGTTAGGTTAGGTTAGGTTAGGTTAGGTTAGGTTAGGTTAGGTTAGGTTAGGTTAGGTTAGGTTAGGTTAGGTTAGGTTAGGTTAGGTTAGGTTAGGTTAGGTTAGGTTAGGTTAGGTTAGGTTAGGTTAGGTTAGGTTAGGTTAGGTTAGGTTAGGTTAGGTTAGGTTAGGTTAGGTTAGGTTAGGTTAGGTTAGGTTAGGTTAGGTTAGGTTAGGTTAGGTTAGGTTAGGTTAGGTTAGGTTAGGTTAGGTTAGGTTAGGTTAGGTTAGGTTAGGTTAGGTTAGGTTAGGTTAGGTTAGGTTAGGTTAGGTTAGGTTAGGTTAGGTTAGGTTAGGTTAGGTTAGGTTAGGTTAGGTTAGGTTAGGTTAGGTTAGGTTAGGTTAGGTTAGGTTAGGTTAGGTTAGGTTAGGTTAGGTTAGGTTAGGTTAGGTTAGGTTAGGTTAGGTTAGGTTAGGTTAGGTTAGGTTAGGTTAGGTTAGGTTAGGTTAGGTTAGGTTAGGTTAGGTTAGGTTAGGTTAGGTTAG